>VDFB02047230.1:364808694-366199884 GCA_007258455.2 Sequoia sempervirens | reverse complement strand
TCATCCAATACCTTTGTGACTTCTTCAATATGCTTTTCTTTTTATTTCTCTTGCACGAGTTCCACTTGTGTAGTGGTGTCAATGTTTTCAAAGGACTTTCCTTGTCTTTCTCAATGAGCAAACTATCTATTTCAAGGTCGACCTTGACTATGTACACTTGGTTGTTATAGAAATACTTCATTATACAATGAAGGGTCGAAGGCACCAAACGTATCTCATGAATCCATAGTCTTCCTAAAAGAAGATTATATGAAAGATTATTGGGCATGACATGGATAGGAGTTTGCAATGTGACCTTTCCAACTGAAATAGGTAATGTGATCACACCAAGCGGTTGTTTTCCTACATTATAAAACCCAGGAATAAATAAAGAATCAAGTTGAATCTTAGTCTTATCCACTCCAAGCTTTTCCAAAAGGTTTACCCTACACACGTTAAGGGTTGAGCCATTGCCAATAAGGGTTCTCTTTATCCTAGTCGTATTAATACAAGATATTATCATAAAGGATGGATTTTGTTTTTGCACGTCCAAAGGAGGTAGCTCACTTTGGTGGAAAACAATGTCTAAATTCATTCCTTGAATTATGGTTACTATATCATTTGGTTGAAAATTAGGAGGGATAAGAACTTGTTGTACAACACTTTGAAGCATGTTATGATAACTAGGTGAGGCCTGAATAAGGTCCTATAAATAAATCTTAGCACAAGTGTTTTTGAGTTGTTCTACAAGATCATACTCTTTTCCACTACGCTGCAAGATATTAGGTACGGGTGGAAGATATGGTTAAGGTAATGGAAGCGATGTTGGAGTTGTTTGTGGTTGCCTATTATTCCTTGTATTATATGTGTGAGCAATAGTATTGTAACTCGGTTGTTGTGAAACATTGTTACTATTAAGTTGCATTGTAAAATTCCAGATATATTCTGGACTTAATAGTTTCTTCTTAGGTGGTTCTAAGATAATCACTGGTTCATTTTGAACTTGAGGTTGATGTGAGTGTCGATAAAGGATGAGAAGTGGCTCAGGTGATCGCTTCAAGGGATATCTAATGTTCATAACCTCAAAGGACTTATCCTTATTGTGATGATCCTTTAGCAAAGGGGATTCTAATGTCATCATATCATCTTCATCTAAGGAAGCCACATTACTATTGTTTGAAATACATGTACCAATACTATCATCCTATCCTATTGCATCATGATATCTTCCCTAGTAGGAGAGCTTTTAGGAGAGGAGCAAACAAGATGTTCATCATATTCCATGGTTAGATTTTTTAAAGTAATTTCATCACAAATAGGGGAGGCATCCAGAGAAGAATGCTTACCAATGATTGGATCCTTTTGTTCAAGTAGGTGTTCCCAAGTGGGAGAAGCATTAGGAGAGGAAGAAATAAGATTCTCATGATTCTCAATGAGTGTATCTTCTAACACCAAATTATCTTCTTCACAACTAAAAGAGATATTAGGAGAAGAACAAATTTGATTGTCATGGTTATCTATGATTTCATTCTCTTTCACTAAAGTGTTCTCACAAGCAGGAGATGAATGGAGACTAGGTAAAGTGATGTTAAGAAATTTCAATGATCTCATTCTCTTATGCCATAATATCTTTCCAAGTAGGAGAGTTTTTAGAAGAGGAGCTTGCAATATTGTCATGACTCTCAATGGGTGTATCTTCTAACACCAAAATACCTTTGTCACAAGTAGGAGAGGTATTGGGAGAAGAGCAACTATGATTGTCATGATTGTCTAATCATCATGGACAAGCATTGCAATTCCTACCACACTTCATCATAGTTGCACATTTTACCTTTTGGTTGGGAACACATTCTATGCTAAGAGATTACAACATCTCATCCACTTTCCAAGAGATTTTGATCATTAGAAAGGCATATTCCAAATCTACACTTATGATTGAGCTTAATAACATAATATCTAATTTCAATGTTTGAAGCTTATGGTATCTTTCTCAGTCATGGGGCGATAAAATAACATGTTTCTAGATTCATTAAACCTAAGAAAATTTATTATATGAATTTCATAGAGATTCACTAAACCATCATCACCACTTTCATTATACATGATTTATTATATCTACTTGATTGACTATATGTTATACTTGGCATTGAGCTTTGCACCTCCTTGCAACTAGCAAAGATCATCCCTAATACTTGTAGACATCAAAATATACAATTGATATCGCACCTCGATCGATCTACTAACATCACTTCATCCTAAATTATCCCTCTGTCTAACCATTTAATCAAATAGCCTTATTTGATTAAAGTCATCATAATTCCCCTTTTAATTAAATAAATCCCTAATTTAATTAAATCATTGTCTCTATGTAATTAGCTAGGTCATTTCATCTTCCATCTTTATTTAATTAAATAATCCATATTATTTGATTAAATCTCTAAAGTTCATCTAATTAAATTAAATAAATCAAACATTTATCTAATTTAATCTAACATCACCCCCTTTGGTTAAATAAATCAAAAATATTTATTTAACTAATTCTAAATCATTCTTTTCTCATTTTGAGTTATTTAAATCCTAAAATCTAAGTCAAAATGGTCAAATCAACTAACACCATTTAAATTAATCAAATCATGATCAATGCTAATCCTAATCACTCCAATCCTCTAGATTTTGCAACTTGCACAATTAAATCATTTATTTGATTTAATAATTCTCTATTTACTTTCAAAATGGCATCAAAAAGGGAATATTCCTCCAAGTTTGAAATCTCCCCCCAAATAGACTTGTCCATCCAACAAAGCATTTAAGCTCTTACATTGTCTCTTACATGTCTCCCACTTGGCATTTAACTCATCTTTCATCCCCCTAAACATGTCATCTCATCAAATTCAAATTTCAAACTTGCACATGGATCAAAATAATGTTCAACCTTCATCCTATCAAATGTTGACAAGTGGCACCTTGCCATTGGTTGAATGTTAGTCCCACATTGCTTCATTTTGGCATTCATTCATCTTATCATTCTATAAATAAGAGGTTAATCTCCTCATTTCATCATCCACAATTTGAGTAAACTTACTATACTCAAATTTAGAGCAATCTTCATTCATCAATCTTGAGTTCTTAGCTAGGTTATTGCAGATTTTGGCTTGGAGCTCTCATCCTTCATCATCAAAGTGGATCAAATCTCTTCATCAAATCAACATTGCTTCATTGGAGTTGGGAAAGGGCCAATTTTCACATCAAATTGGCACCAATTCCCTCAAGAGATTAGGAGTTTATATTGCACTAGAATAGGATTTGATTTATTTTGAGTTTCTTGGTGTTCTTCATCTCATTTCCTTTCTCTCTTGCAATTTAAATGAATTTCTTGAGGAATCATGTTTCTAACTATGCATTTGATCTAATTTATTAATTGTCTCTTGTGTTTTTGCAAGTTGGGAATCATGGTTCACAATACTAAAAGTCACCACATAAGTATCTGATGCAGGAGCATCCAAGGTGTAAAGCAATCTTGCATCAACAAAAAAAGAGTATTTTGTTTTTGGTTTAAGGAATAATATTGTTAGATGAATAAATTGCAATATTAACCTGAACAATATATATTAAATAAATGGTCTTATTATAATGTTGCAATTTTTGGTGTTAGAGATAGTTATGGAGGAAATTTTCAATCTTGAAAAATAAAAAGGTAAAATTGGGTGTGGATTTTAGGGGGATACACTCTATGACAACTCATTTATTATTCCTTAAATGTAGTAGTGGAAATTGGGCACCCAAGATTGAGTTGTTGGCTTTTTTTCTATTTTGGGGGTTTTGTTGAGTGGAGTGGGAATCCAAGTTGTCATCCAAAATTGGAAATTTCATGAAGGTGGGTTCAAAGGCACTTTTGACATTTATTATGTTTAATTTTAAGACATTTTGTGAAGATTTTCCAGGTTGGGAATGGCACTCTCATTTGGGAAAATGAACTAAACAACTTAGTATCATGAGAAATTTTCTAGTTGAGAGACATTTTGGTATTAGTACTTTATATTTAAACTATTTTCATATTATGAGATAACTTAGGTGAGGACATTACATAGTTTGAAATTATACGAGTGCACAATTTCTAACATTACAACATAAGACATCTTTGAATGAAGATAATGGAGCCAAAATGAAGTGCCCGAGATGGTGAGTGGAATATGATGAGCATATGATAGTGTAAGGAATATGATCTATGCTTAGCTTGTAGACTCATCTTGGGATTCCAACATTAGATTTTGACTAGGGGTTTGGGCACCACATTTTGGGTGATTTTAGTCATAGTTCCTTAATTACCGTTTAAATTTTTCATGTATTGCTTCTCCTATTTATTAGGTGCCTAAGATGGAGGTTTCATAGTGAGTTTTGAAGGCACTATCATGCTACTAGAATTGCTTCAGATCTCTTATTGGTGATACTCCTATAAAATCTCAGACTTTCTAGGTGTATTGTAACCATTGATTACTAAATAATACATTGATTTTCTTTAGAGTGTGGGCTTTCTTCCCCAAAGTATTTGTTTCCATATAGATCATTGTGTTATGGTATACTACTTTTGTATTTATTTCCTTGTAAGTGTATGATAAATTTAATATTTGTACATACCTCCCCTCATAAATTAGTGTAAGAAGTGCACTTTGCACCTCTACTTCCTTTCAATTGTTATTCAAACATTGAAGTGTTAGACATTCTTGAGCCTAATTCAAGACCCTTTTTTGTTGCTCATAATGTATATGCGAACAATTTGAGTGCTAACATGTAGGATGTGCAATATAATGATTGTCTTTTGCTAGTAAGTTTGATCTAATTTGAATGCTCTAAATATTTTGAATGAATGTTATGTGATGATGTCATGTGATTCCTCTTAAATTCCCTAAGAGCTTGCCTTTAAATATCTAATCTTGAGTGTTTATTCGAAAGTTTTCATATGTCAATCAATGATGAACTATTGGATTTTTGAATTAGGTTAGCTTGGGAAAAGTGAAACTAAGTTTTGAATAACATGGACAAGAACATTGCCAATGAATTCATTTAGAGGACATGATTCCAACTAAGTGGAGGAAATGAGTAAAATACAGGCTAACTCTAGAGGTAAAATGATGAGGGAAGGTTGGCTCAATTAGTTTGTGTACTAGAATCTCTAAAAAATTATCAAAATGACACATTAACAACACTAAACAGAGGAAAGTGTGAAGTATGCACTATTCTCATCTACACTAATACAGTTTTTGTTGACCTTAAAAACATTATACTAACAATTTTTTAATAGGGGGAGTTAGTGGCCTATGATCTGGAGTAGCTAAACATTGGTGGCCTCGTTTACCACTTAATAGTGCTCAACCCATAGTGCAAGCTCCTATAATCTCCTAGCCATCCCTAAAGAGACCTCGCTCATCAACATAATATTTTTAGTAGAGTTGAACTTAGATGACAGCCAACCACAAAGTTATAGATGACGACCACACCAACCAAATTAACCCTCTAAAACTTATACTAATTAAAAATATATAATTTAATATAATTGTACCATTTTATTGCATGAAAATAAACATTCATAATTTCTAGTAGAACAATACCCCAACATTTGTATGCGATTGCTTCTTACAATTAAAAAAAATATTAATTCAACGGTGAATTGCAGCTGCACACTGCAACGGAATAATTTAAGTGGGAAGTACATGAAATATTTGGAGGGGAAGATAAACGAGACTTCTCTTGCTTTCCGTAAATGAAATAATAAGGTTTATCTCGGGTAATTTCACATCGGGGATGTAGCTCATATGGTAGAGCGCTCGCTTCGCATGCGAGAGGCACGGGGTTCGATTCCCCGCATCTCCACTCTTCTTCTTGGTTTGATATTTTTGTGGGTAATTTTTTGAATTATGCGTTAGTATTTTGTAATGTATTTACCGATAGCCATGTCATTGTTTTCAATCAAATAAAAATCACGGTTATTATGCAACCTGAATATGGATTAACACAATTATTTGTAATAAAATATTACGTAAATACGCTCAATTATTCTTCAAAACAACACTCGATAGGAATGAACACGCCTCATTGTAAAACAATCACATGGCTTGGCACAAAACTAAGAATTTGAATGATATCATCATGAAACCAAGATTGGAGAAGTAGCTAAAACAAATTGATTGTGAATTAGGAGCATGTCATTATTGCACAATCTAGACTGTCAAAAAATGGAGAAGAATTATTCTAAACCCTATGACAAATTGTAACAAGATTCCCTAAACCCTAAACCTTTGTGTTAATGTCGAAGTATCTCAACATTCTTCAAAGATCTTAGAAGAAGGTGTAAGAACTAACTCTAAATGCCCTAGAAGAACTTGCAAAATAAAGAAAATAATGAAAAGAGAACAAAATATTTTTTTTGATTTTTGTTGATACAAGATTATAGGTTGGTCAATGATGATCCTACATTAGACACCTTAGATAGAAATTTGTGAGTTTAGTGCACATAAATAAAGGCTTAGTGGTAGAACCACACATTCAATTGGTGCTACAACCCCAACGTGCCCTTAACACTTGGACATGATTTGTGACAAGGAGTTGAACTCTTTTCCATTCCTCTTCCAACTTTGTGGCTTCAAGTTGGGATGTGCTTCATCCTCCAACTTATTTTTCTAAATTTTGCCTTGCCACAAAAACTACCTTCTATTCTTTACACAAAATCACCTTGTTTCCTCAAAATAGAAACTTTCAACAACCCTTCCTACTCTCACACATCTACTATTTCCCCTCAAGTTTTGGAACTTATCATCCTTCATCCATCCCCTCCTATGAACAGCAACATTTTTTATCTTGACACATAATACATGCCCTTTGATCCTATTATTTTTTAGATCTCTTTCTAAAAGTTGAGGAATCTACAAATTATCTCTTATGCTACTACTTCATCCCTTCAATCTACTTGTGATGTCACATGGCTCCCACATTGACTTCTTAATTGATCTTTACCAATTCCTTGTGTACTCATTGCAACTATAGTATCTACTATCACTTTTTAATTTTCATGTTAGAACTCATTAACTATATTGTTCATTGTAGCCACCATTCTCTTCATATTCTCCTACTTCTACACATCCTTCTTTTGTTCTATTTTCTACTCCTTGAGTCGTCCTTTCCTAACTAGATTTCTATCAACATCTCCATTCCATTTCTTTCTTGGTAATAATTATGAGTCTACTCAAGTTTTCCTCGCCTTTCACACATCCATAAAAATCCTTGACGTCAAAGTATTTTTGGAGCCAATATGCTTCAAGTTCCCAAACTCAAACTACTCCCATTTTATTTCCTTGGAAACATTTGTATTCCCACTTTGTGTTAT
The DNA here is from genome assembly GCA_007258455.2 of Sequoia sempervirens. NCBI lineage: Eukaryota > Viridiplantae > Streptophyta > Pinopsida > Cupressales > Cupressaceae > Sequoia > Sequoia sempervirens. Next base: position 366,192,527 of record VDFB02047230.1, on the reverse strand, counting down.
TCCAAGCACACTCATCATCAAGCAACATGACATGAAACTATCTTCATTCTAGTGGTTACCCTCTAGAAGTGTTTCCAAGCTCCAATTCATCTATTTGCTCTTTTGATCAACACTTGTCAACACCCTTTGCAACACTATTTTAATTTCACCCTTCCTTCCCTGGGTTTTCTTGGAATTTTTTTGGCATCATTCTCTCACAACAACATTTTGCACCATCACCTTCTTTAGTGCATTCTATATTTATCCCAATCCCCTTGCCCTTATAATCTTTAGCTACATTACAAGCCTTCTAATCATACTTTTTTCCCTTACTTGGAAGTTTCACTACTACTACTTTTTCCAATTTAACTACAAATTCCTAATACATTCTCTCATGCAATACCACATCCTCCTCTATAGCACACACAATAATTGTTTACTCCACTTGTGATGTAGTCAAGGTTAGAGAGCTAAAAAAATGGCAACTTTTCCTGTACATCAAAAATTCACAACCCACTTTTACAAGGCCAACAAAGGTATAAAAACTCTAATTAAATTGAAATAGGGACCTACTCACAAGGTCTAAAAGCTAGATTATAGTTTGTCACAATTAGTCACCAAATTGGGATATTTGCAAGGTAAAATTTCATACTAATATTTGAATTCTTTCACATGTATGTTTACTATTTTGTTACAGAATTAGAACACTCTCAAAATGTATCAAGTGACTGATTTATAATAGTAATGAAATGATACACATTCAGTCTCAAAACTAATTGATTTTGGAGAAAATTTATAAATAACAAAATATAGGAAATTATTGACTTAATTACAATAAGTTTGTTGAGATTAGGTGTCATAAAACTTGCAAATCCAAATTTATAATGTATTTTTTTAATATTATTTATGTACCAACATAATGGGGCATCCCAATTGAGTTGGCATTATGTGTCATTGTAGTATGTGTTTAACAATTTATAAGCATCACAAAGTCATGGAAGTTTCTAAATTGTAAGGTGTGTAAGTGTTGGTGAGATAGAAAGAGAATGAAGAGAGGGGGTTAAGCATGGACAAGGAGAAAATCAAGGAGGATATTTAGTTAACTGTGACATGCATTAGCATCTTACAAAAATACAATAGTCTAAAAATGGTACACTCAAAATTGTTGGAAAAATGTGTCTCAACCTTGCAATTACATAAGGTACTGTTGATATATAAAGTACTATTGGTACGTCAACAACAAGGGGGTGCAGGTGGTTTCCCCCTATGAGGGGTTTGGGGGGATCATCCCCTCGGTTGGGGGTCCAGGGGCAGCGCACCCTGGTGGGGACTAGGGGGCAATGCCCTTGAAAGGAAAATTTTATTTATATTTTATTATTGTAAATCTAGATTGTTCATCATTAGGTTTGATATTTGACGACTAATATTTTATAGCTTGCTTTCCCTAGAAGGAAATCCTATTTGTTGTATTATGACTGGGTATTGTGATGTACTCTAAGATTCTGATAGAGGTCATGTTGCCTCTGAATCTCTGGTTGGTGATACTCCTGTGAGAAGCTTGATCTACAAGTATATTGTAATCTTTGAGATTTTTGAATAATATATTGGGCGGCTTTTAGAGTGTGGGTTTTTTCTCCCAAAAGGGTTTTCCCCCGTAAATCATTGTGTTGTGGTATGCATGATATTTATGTTTATTTTTTTTTAAGTTTTTGTAACTGTTAAAGATCTGTAAAGTTTTACATTATCCTCCTCTCAAGATTAGTGTAGGAAGTTGTTCCTACCTTAGCTTCTTACAAGTGGTATCAAAGCCTAATCACCTTTGGTTTCAATTGTGGGTTGGGTTTTTTTAAACTAATCCAGATTTGAGTGGGAGGTTATGCAAAAGATACTTTGTGATCTTGTTACAGGAATTTCATATGGCAAGTTCATCAGGGAGAATAGAGGTGGATAAATTTTCTAGAAATAATTTTGAAATGTGGAGACTAAAGATGGAGGATATGTTGATAGATCAAGATTTGTGGGATGTTGTTAATGAGAATGTTTCAAGGCCTACAAATCCTAATCAGGCTGCTCAATATGATGTTATGGACCATAAAGCCAAGGGTCTAATTAGATTGTGCTTGGAAAACTCTGTTTTAATCAATATCCATGAAGAGACCTTTGCATAGAAACTGTGGAAGAAGCTTGGTGAGATGTATCAAGCCAAATCTTTAGTGAACAAGATCTTCTTGAGGAAGAAATTGTATTCCTTGAGAATGGAAGAGGGTGGATGAATTACAAACCACTTGGAAGCATTTAATATGTTGGTGGCTTGATTGGCATAAGTTGGTGTCAAAATGGATGAGGAAGAGAAATGTCAAATCTTGCTTTGTTCTTTGCTTGATTCGTGGGATTCTCTTGTTATGGCTATCGAGAGTGCTTTTGTTATATTGAAGATTGAAGATGTGGTGGGTTCTTTGCTTTCTAAAGAGATGAGGAGGAAGGTATCCATCAGTGTCAAGGAGGCTCTAAATGTTCATGGAAGACTCGAGGAAAAATGCAAGAAGAATGAGAAGCATGGAAAATCCAAGTCTAAGGAGAGATCTAAGTCTCCTAGAAAGTCCAAAGATACTTGTTGGAACCATGGTAAGTCTGGACATATTCATAAGGACTGCAAAGAAGAAAAGAAGAAATTTGATTTTGATTCTAAGTTTGAGAAGGAAGATGGTGATGCATTCATTGTAGCTTTTGCAACTTGTGCAGGTAATGATGCATGGTTAATTGACTCAGGTGCATCTTTCCATATGATCTTTAATAGAGATTGGTTTTCTGAATATGAAGAATTTGATGGAGGTAAGGTGTACCTAGGTGATGATTCTTATTTAAACATTGTTGGTCATGGTAAAGTTAGAATCATGTTCTTGATGGTAGAATAAAAAGGATTAGTGGTATGTTGCATATCCCTAGTTTAGCATGAAATTTGTTACTTTTGAGAAAACTAATAGATGTAGGTGTGCAGGTAGTGTTTTTTGACGCAGGATGCAAGATGGTCAGAGGTGCTATTGCGATTCCTAGAGGTGTCAAATATGACACATTGTATAATCTTGATGCATGCATTTTTTAATGCAATAGTATTGTGAAAAGAAATTTTGTAGAAGAAGTGAGGGTTTCACCTTCAGCAAATTATCATGGCTTTTGGTACCCAAGGGTTCTCTTTTTTTTAATCAAAGTTACCTGCAAAGAAAACTATGTTATGGCACTAGAGGCTTGGCCACATTGGAGAAAAGGGTCTAAGGACCTTGAAAAGTAAAAACCTCATTGAAGGTCTGTCTAATTGTAATCTTGAATTTGATTTCTGTGAGCATTACATTTATGGAAAACAAAATCACATTCATTTTTATTCAAGTTCTCATAAATCTTGTGATGTATTGGATCTCATTCATTCTGATGTGTTTGGTCATGTAGATGTTCCTTCAATTGGAAAATCCACATATTATGTTTCATTTATTGATGATTATAGTAGAAGGACATGGGTATATTTTCTAAAGAGTAAATTTGAAGTTTTAAGACAATTTAAAGAATTTAAAGCAATGGTTGAGTTGCAGATTGGAAAGAAAATAAAATGTTTGAGGACTAATAATGGTAGTGAATTTTTATCTACGTATTTTGATAGATTCTGCAAAGATTGTGGTATTCACGGGAAGAAGACAACTCTGTATTCTCCACAGTAGAATGGAGTTGCAGAAAGAATGAACAAGGACACTGATGGAGAAGGCTAGGAGTATGTTAAGTGGTGTTGGTCTAGAACAAAGGTTTTGGGCTGAAGATGTAGTTGCTTTGTCCATTATTGAAGCTAAGTATATGGAAACTACTCATGCTTGTAAAAAAGCTATTTGGCTTAAGCGATTGTGTTCAAATATTGGAATAAAACAAGGTGTAGTGACAATTTATTGCGACAATGAAAGTGCGATATGTCTAGCTAAGAACCTGAGATTTTATGCCAAGACTAAGCACATTGATGCACAATATCATTTTGTTAGAGATATGGTCGAAGATGGCAGGCTGAAGTTTGTTAAGGTAGAGACTTTGATGAATGTTGTTGATTATTTAACTAAGCCTATGAGCACATAGAAGTTTAGATGGTGTCTAGATTCAATGGGCCTTTTGGCCCCTAGCAATTAAGAGATGATGTTTTTATGCCCTCTCATTACTCTTGCAAGGTGTTCAACAAGTGGGAGATTTGTTGGGAAAATATGTCTCAACATTGCAATTACATAAGATACTATTGATATGTCAGTGATGAAGGGGTGTGGGGGGGTTCCCCCTTGCGAGGGGTCCAGGGGGATCATCCCCCCCGTTGGGGGTCTAGGGGCAGTGTGCCTCAATGGGGGCTCGAGGGCACACCCTCGAAAGGAAAATTTTATTTATATTTTATTATTGTAAATCTAGATAGTTCATCATTAGGCCTTAGATTTGACAACCAATATTTTATTAGCTTGACTTGCCCTAGAAGGTAACCTTATTTTATGAGGGCGTTGTATTACGGTTGGGTAGTGTAATGTACTCTGAGACTCTGATAGTGGTCGTGTTTCCTCTAGATCTCTGGTTAGTGATACTCCTGTGAGAAGCTTGCTTTGCAAGTATATTGTAATCTTTGTGATTTCTAAATAATATATTGGGCGACTTTTAGAGTGTGGGGTTTTTTCTCCCAAAAGGGTTTTTCCCATGTAAATCACTATGTTGTGGTATGCATGATATTTATGTTTATTTTTGTTTAATTTTTTGTTATTGTTAAAGATCTATAAATTTTTGCATTATCCTCCTCTCAAGATTAGTGTAGGAAGTTGTTCTACTACCTTAGCTTCCTTACAAAAAATTGTTGGAGATATTATTTCATATTTTCATTTTAATATTTTGTTAACTCACCATGATTTGAAGAGTTGGATTTTGTGTATGATTTAAGTGCCCAAATTAGGCCATGGTTTTAAAAACCACCTATGGTTTTTAGTTTTGGACTTGGCTGTATATTTGGTGCTTGATAGATACCTTGTATTTGTAGAAAGGTTGTGGTTCCAAAATTTCTCAATAAATAGTTGATGCATGTGCAAACTAGAGAATGTTCTAAAGAGTGTATTGTTACTATGACACCTTGTAATTATGTCAATTTACTAAATAATACATCAAGGCACCTTTCCTACTAGATTTTTCTTTAAAAAATAATTCTAGGATACATATTGTGTCATTTATATTTTAATCTAGTGCATGGTATTTGCATGTCTTTGGATTTGTGATTATCATTATGAAATTGCTAGATTCATAGCCTATTTAACACAAGATTCTACTTTGAATATAAAGTAGGAAGTTTTTTAAGTTTTATTTAATAACTTCCTTTCATTTGATACTAAAGTTTGGCTAGCTCATGAGATTTTGGATGGGGAAATGAAAGTTTTTCTATTAGTTAGAACAATAAATGAATCTTATTTTAAGAAAAATATGGCAAGCACATCAAGGTTGGAAATGAAAAAATTAATGACATAATTTTGAGACGTGGAAGCTTAAAATGGATAGATTACTTATATTTCAAGATCTATATATTACAATCTCTAGAAGTAAAACTATGTCTATGAAAGATTAAGATTGGGTGGTGTTTGATTGGAAAGCTAGAAGCCTAATTTGGATTTATTTAGTAGATTTAATGCTCCTAAATATTTCAAAAGAGGTCACCATAGAAACCCTCTAGAAAAAGGGGTAAATGTACTATGCTAAATCCTTTGTAAATGAGTTTTTTTATAGAAGTCATATTCCTTGAAGATAAGCGATGACAATTTTTTTCAAAGCATCTAAATGCTTTCAACACTATTATGACATTGTTAAAATTCATAGGTATGCAAATGGATGATGAATATTAGAGTATAACACTATTGTGTTCTTTGTCGGATTTTTTGGACAACTTGACAATAGCAATTAGTAGTGGCCACCAAGCTAACACTTGAAGAGGTGGTGGGTGCTCTTCTCTTAGAGGATTTGAGATGAAAAAGTTTAAATGATGTCAAGTTGTTTGTTGAATATCATTTGGAAAAAGGAAAGAGAAAGAATAAGGACTTAAAATTAGAGTCTAGAGGCATATCAAAGTTCTTTGGTAGGTGAAAAGTGAAAGATTGGAACCATGGAAAGAAATACCACATAAAGAAAGACTACAGTAGAAGAATAAAAAGGACAAGTGAGAAGCTAATGATGATTCTAGTTCCAAGACTTTCTAGAATGATGTTGGTCATTCATTACTTGTATCCTACATACGCATGCATGTGAGGATGAATTGATGATCATATAGAGAATCTTTCAACATGAATGATCATAGGGATTGGTTTTCTAATTATGAGCACTTCAATGATGTAATGGTTTATCTTGATGATAACTATTAGTTAATATTATTAGTTACAGTAGATCTAAGATCAAATTGTCTAGTGGGAGTATCAAAGGAATCTTAGTAGTACTAAACATCTTGAGTTTGGCATAAAGCATGGTATTTTCAATAAGATGGATGTTATGGTTGTGTAGGTATTATTTGGTAAGAAAGTGCATAAGATGGTTTTTGGATTTATGATACTTCAAAATAGAGTTTAGATTGGAACTCTTTTTTGACTTGATGTGAGCACTTGTATCCAATGTAATAGTTCTATTATACCCATAATGAAGAAACCTATACTATCTTCACCTTTGACATTGAAACCTACAGTGTCCAATCTTGGACCACCAGAACATTTGATGTTAATTCTTAAGCATATGTTCTTACCTCAAATATCAAGTTACATGCTAGGAAGAATACGATGTGATATAAGTGCATGGGATGGATATTAGTGAGAAAGGTTTTAGGACCTTGAAAAATAAATATCTTGTAGAGGGGTCATTGATTTCTTCCTTGATTTTTAATTTTTTGAACACTAAATATATGGAAAGGAAAATCAAATTTAGTTTTATTCAAGCTCTACTAATTTTTTAGGGATGTCTTGGTTGTCTCTAGGTTCCCCCTTAAGACTCTTGTTTTTTTTTGTCAAGTTTTTATCTCTCTTTTTAAGGAGTAGGCTTTACATTTGTGTATCATTTTTATCCTATTTGTAATGGTCTATATTGCAAATTGTGATCTTAAACATCACTATAAAAAATATATACACATTTTTCTAAAAAGATAAAAATTAAATTAGACTGCCATAAGATTTGCGAAGAATTCAACTAGCTTGAAGTTTTTGGATTTGACTATGTAAGTATTTTTCTATTTTTTTTCTATTTAACTTGATGGAAAAAATACTTTCATGATCAAATCAAAAAGTTTCAAGCTAATAGTAGGGATTGTGGAAATTTTATGTTTGTAAAATAAATCAACCTTTCACACACAGATGAAGCATGTTGATGTTCAATATTATTTTTTTGACATGGTGGAGGATAGGAGGGTGATGCTAGGGAAGGTGGATAATTTGGTAATGTAGATGTGTCTTGATAAATTGGTGAGCAAAGAGAAGTTTATGATGCAATGAATCTATTGGCCTCACAACCTTAGAATATAGTTCAAAAAATTTATGGTGTTGCCTTTTTCTCTATCAAGGTAGGAGAATGTTGGGATTATGTTTCATACACCTTGCAATTCATAAAGTAATATTTATTATTTTTATATTCCTTATGTACCCATATAATGAGGCGTCCCATTGGAGGTGGCACTATGCATCACTTGTAGTATATATTTTGTAATTTATAAGTATCACTTAGAGTGATGGAAGTTGCTAAATATAACTATGACAAATTGCAAGCTTAGTAAGAGTCGTCAAGATAGAAAGAGAATAAAGAGAGGGAATTAATTGTGGACTAGAAAAAAGATCAAGAAGGATATTTAGTCAACCATGACATGCATAAGCATCTTACCAAAAGATTAATTAGTCCAAAATGGTATGCTCAAAGTTGGTGGATAAATTATTAATTATTTCCATTTTAATGTTTTGTTATCTCAATATGATTTGGGGTGTTGTAAATTGTGCATGGTTCAAGCACCCAAATTAGCACATAGTTTTAGAAATCATCTATGGTTTTTGATATTAGGTTAGACCATATATTTTATGCTTGATATGGATATTTAAGAGACACCTTATATTTTTAGGAAGGTTATGCTACCATAATTTCTCCAAAATAGTTTATGCATGTGTGAAGGAGAGGATACTCTAAAGAGTGTATTGTAAATGTGGCACTTGGTAACTATGTTGGTTTACCAAATAATACATTGAGGCACCTTTATTGAGTTTTATTCTTCAAAGAGTTTTCTAAAATAAATATTGTATCACTTGTCTTTTAATCTATTGCATGTTAATACATGTGTGATTTATCTAGATGAAATTGTTCGATTCATAGCCTATTTATCACTATTATCCTCTAAATATTAAGTAGGAAGTTTTCTTACTTTTATTTGGATTTATTTTAATGTTAACAAGGTTACATCAAGAATTTGGAGGGAAAATTGAACAAAATTTCCTCACATAAAACTAGTGCATAAGAAATTACAACTTCCTATAACAATTCAAAATTGAAAACTAGCACAAGAGATCTATGACTCAACAACAAAACTATGATATAAATACTAATATTTAAAAAATTAGTTAGCCTAGAGATTCTCAAGCTTATGTAAGGAAATTCTTATTCTCTATTTCCACCTTAAACCTACAAGAAATAATGAAGAAGATAACATTGATTTTATCCAACTCTTCTCCTTTTATCTCCTTCCAGATGTGGCACTTCACTAGAAGGTTCTAGTTAAAAGGTCAAGTAGATCCCAAATTCTTCTCTCTCCTTATGTGGAAACATTCCTCCAATATGTTCAAGGATTTAATTTAGGGATTTAACTTGTAACACCTCCTATTTTTAACTCCTTTCCAATGTGGCACCACTCAACAAGGATTAATTGCAAAGTCAAGAATTCAAGTGTAACCTCCACTTAGTGAACATGAAGAAGATTAGGCATTATAGATTCTTTTTCCAAATTAACTCCCCTTCACATGAGAATGATACAAGTGATAATGGATTAAAAATTGGGGTTTGGTCAACATGTAAATAGCCCACCACCCCCAAGTGCTCCCATGAAAGTATGAATCTTCAACTTGTTGGGGACTCAAATTTGTAGTTACCTTTTTTAGCTTTAGTTCCATTCCTTTGCATGCCTCAACCGAGTATGTCCAAAATTATAATCGATCTATGATGCATGCTAGGGATTATTTTATTAGCACCATCGAATTGGTCATGAAAAATTAGGTCTGATTTCCTTTTGAAATTTTTTGAAATTCGTTTAGGGGAAAAAGTTATGCTCATGAAAGTTTTTGTCTGCCATATGGATCGCATCATCTTCCCCCCAATAGGTACAATTCAAATGTTTTCTTCTGCTATGTCCAATTCAGATGGGTTATTCCATACCAAGGTTTAAATGATCAAAAAATGGCTAAGTGTTGAGTTTGCAGACTTCTGGGGGTCAAGTGAACTTCTGTTTCCAAGTGCACATGTATTGTTTAGATGAAGTTTCTCACTAATATCCTATTTTGATCCCTTTTCCCACATGTTGCAGTTCACCATGAGTTTCCTATGAAAGCCTTAAGAGCTAAATAAATTTTACTAAGTCAAACTTATGGAATTCCTTCTTTCATATGAACTTCCTTCGTCTCATCCAGATGACCTTTTATGCGATGCCTGTTCTAATTCATTTTTGTGCATCTATACCTAGATGATGTCTTATTGACACCATCCCACATTGCTTACATCATCATGAGGTCACCATATATAGAGCTTCCTAATCCATCTTTTTCTTCTTTTCTTAAGTCATGTTGATGTCACCCCTTGCTGACGTCACTTGCATGACTTTCTATTTCAACCAGACATGCTAATAGGTGCAGTTGCACTTGGTTTTCCCGCATGTTCTACTTGGAGGTTGATTGTCCATAGTGACCTGATGGAGCCTTCTAACCTGCATGAAGCTAATGAAGATCGTTGAGGCTAAGTGTTTGGTTTGCAGGTGATCCAATGTGAACTTTCCTTTTGTCAAAAGGGTGAGGTGCACTAACTTATGAACTTTCTGCCCAATCTAGATGGAGGTTATTTTTTTGTGACATCCCAATGGAGGTCATTTTTCCACGGGGAGGGTTTTTGCAGGTTTTTGGAGGTCATATGAACCTTGTGGGAAAGGTGGTTGCATCTAGAATTGTTCACTTGGGGCTCAACTTTTTGTAATTGATGGTTTGGCAATGAAAAATTCTAATTAAAAAATGTGTAGAATCATTTAAAAAGTCCTTAATTATGTTAAGAACCTTGTTCAATTTTAAATAAATAATGGACATTATCAAGATATATCAATCACAATCCAACCCCCTCACATACAACATTGATTGGGGAAAATCAAAGCTATCATTATCATTGCTCAACAAAGTCTTGGAATTTTTCCTAATCAAGGAAAATAAATTGCTTTATTATTTTTCTTTTACTTTTGTTTTTATGTGTTCTTGTTAATACATTGTCATAGTTATTTGTTTGTTTGTGTGTCAATCCTATATCATATTACAAAAATGGCATCATTGTTTTTTCATATCATGATGTATCCTATTATATGCTATGATAAATCAAGTTGCTCAAACATTCATAATTTTATGCAAGCTTTGCAATATTCATCAGTACATTATTCACACTCGCATTCATCCTATTTCTTTAAACACATTTCTTCTTAATCTTTCTTACCCAAATTAACCCAAGTTCTAACATTTACTACCCCTCTTCTCATTTGATTGCTCATTTGTATCTTTCATCCCTACATGCAAACTTGAAGGGGCATCTCCCTAACCATTATGCTACTTGGGGATGCTCCTAGATCCATTCTTTGTAGTATTCTTCTACTTTCTTTAAAAATCCACTACTTATATAGTCGCAACACGTTTTCAAAGAGTGGCAAATGTAGATGCTTAGATTTTTCCACCCTAATTCCATTGTCATCTTATTGTTGTCTCATCAACTAATCATCTTGTCAACTTGTTAATTTCATGATAATTCTTAAATCACCATGTTAATTAATCATGCTACATTAATGAATTAATCCCATTTAGATCCCCCCTAACATTGATCCATAATTAATTAATTTAATCATTAGTAATTAATTAGCTCCTAATTAATCCATGAAAATATATAATGATTAAAATATATTGTGAGCCTAGTGTTTTAACCTATTCTAAGTGTGCAAACTAACTATTATACAATAAAGAAAAACACAAAGAACACTTCAAAGATTAGCCTAAGGAATGATAACACAAAGAAAGAAGATGAAAATAAAATGAAGACATAATTGGTTATACCTTCTTTGTGTTGCAATCCCTTGGTTGGCCCTTGATGTTTGAATGCTTGTGTGCTACGTAGATGACTATGAATATGGCTAGATGCAAGATGAACTATGTGATAGAATGCTAATGTTTATGGCTAAGTGGCTTGGCTAGATGAGTGAAAATACTTGCAAGTTGAGTGATCAATTTGGTAGCATAAGGGTGCAAATGGCTAAGTGTTGTAAAATGCATTAGAAGAGGAGGGTATTTATAGAAGAATTTGAATTCTCTAGAGAATTCAACGGTTGAGATTAGGCCACCAAGGCCAAGATGAAGGGCTATGGTGAGTTGAGGACTCACAAGCCCTCACATCTTGACATGTGGAGGGTGAAGTGGCCTAGGATGTGATGATGTGTAAGTGAGGTGGAATAAGGATAAGTGATGTGGAGAAAGGACAAGCACCTTGGGGGATGAGAAGATTTCCTCAAAAAGTAATTTCTTGTCCCCAAGTGAGTGAAAGTGACATTTGAATAATTTTAGAGTTCCTCAAAAATCTCCATGGGGAATGAGAAAGTCGTTGGAGAAATAAATGTGAATTAATTGGAAGAATCTAGTGGATAAGACAATAGTTCCAAAAATATAGGATTTTGGCACATGTGGGTGATGTGACAAGTCAAAGGTTCTAGAATACCTTGGCACATGTGAATGATGTGACAAATCAAATGTTCTAGAACTTGCATGGGGATAAAGAGTTTTGAAAGAATAAATTTGGGGAAGAGAGGAATCTTTGGTGAATAAAAAGGAATTAAAAATTCCTTGGGGGATGGGGAGTGTTGACCAAGATACTGATTAGGCTTAACTGATCAATGATTAAAAGATAATTAGGGGTCAATGAAGATTAGAAGCCAACTTGAAAAGGTTGGAGGATGTGACATGTCCTAATCAAGAATTAGGCATGTGCACATCCCTAATGATGAGATTAGGAGGTTGATTAAGATTAAGAAAAAGATGTGACATGTGAGGAATTAAATAGATGTCATATTTATTTAATTCATTTGATGAAAGGGGGGATTGAAGAGTAAGGTATTTAATTATTTAACTAGATACCTTAGGGATTAGAAGAACTTTAGAAAGTATTAATTAAATAATAGCGATATTACTTAATTAATGCAAATAAGAGGATGTTTAGACAAAAAGGGATAAATTTGGACAAATGAAAGTGTCCAAATTTGGATGTCTACATATATAAATAAATTTAATCATCTTCACTCACATTCCATTCCATTTCAAATTATTTAACTAATTATTAAGTCATATTAACTCTAAATTAAATTAGTTGATTAAGTAATCAAGCCCATTGACTAGTCAATCAAACTAGTTAACTAATCAATTAACTGAGTTGACTAATCAATAACTAGTCAATCAAATTAGTCGAGTAATCAATCAATTGTATTAACCAATCAGTCAAATCAAATAACTCTAAATCAATCTTTAGTTTTCAAAATTGATCAAATCAATCTTAACCATTCATATCTTCACCCTAAAAGCTCATAAATCTACCATTTCTCTCACAAATTCATCCAACTCTTATCAATCTTTAGATCTCTCTTAATGTCTAAAAAAATGTTGAGAATCATAAATTCAAATATACAAGAAATTGTTAACATAGAACCAAAGTGCTTGCAAGTTTGTTTGAGCACTTATATTTTGTCATAAGCACAAGCAAATCCAAACTAACATTTGATCTAAGGTTCACTTATGGTTAGAGTTTGAACTCAATTTATTATGTTTTCATTTCTTTTATTGCTTTAATTACTTGCTCACAACTAGAGTAGAATCTCTTTATGTGGTTCTAAAATGACATTAAAATGGGTGTACTTACCCTTTGCTTTGGGAATTGTATTAAATTGGATAACGGTATTAATACATAATTATGATTTGACACATGTGAGTTGTAATGACCACTATCAATCTTAGTTCTATTTTTCGTATGCTTGTGTGTGTCAATAGTCTTACAAAAGCACAATATTATGTTATCTTATTGTCCTCTTTTTTCTTGTTAATGTCTTGAATCATTGTTGGAGTAGAGTGATTTGTTAACATGATGTATGTAATCTCTTCCTACCTCTCTCTTCTTCCTTAATGTGTAGATGCTTGCTAAAGGAAAGAATCAAGTCTTGTAGATTTAGTAGGGAAATGATAACTCTTACTCTTATACATGAGATGGAATAGTCTTGTAAAAAAATATCATTCTCAATATTTTTTTGTGAAGGTACTTGTTGTAACCTAATCACACATCGCCCCATTGCAAATGGGGACCCCCTGTTTAGTCTTGTTTGGTGCCTTAGTGATAGAGTTGGTTCTAGCGTTAGCTTCAATTTCTCCAAGTCTCTTTCAAGTCAAGGATGGGTCAAGGTCTGGATTTGAGTCAAAACTTGTCAAGATTTGAGATGGCTGAGTAGGTCAAGTCAGTGCTCGGAGGGTCAAATGAAGTTTCTGACACCACGGGAGTGCTCAGAAGGGTTGTTGCAGTAAAAATGATTGTTCAACGGGCGAATTCGGACAACTTTGCTTTTTGTGTTTTTTATTTTTTTGCTTTTTTGAAAGTTCCATTTTTGGCATTTTGAGACCAATCGGGGATCTACTATTTTTAGAAATTTTGCTTTTTGCTTTTTTCTATTTTTAGTAATTTCTATTTTTAGAAAGTGTCAGGGTTAGGGTTTTGAAGGTATCAAGGCAGAAAACCTATAAAGTTTTCCCCATATAGGAAGAAATCCTCCTCAAGCCATGAAGTTCGCCCATGATGGAAAATCCAATTGAATTCTTGAGAAATTCAGTTGCGAGGTAAAATCCATCAAACATGAAATCCACTAAAAATGACATGAAATCTAGTTGAAGTTCTCCCACCTCCAAGAGTAAAATCCAGTTTGATGAGGTAAAATTCCAATTGGGTGAATATGTCTAAAAGTAGAAACTCAACTTGAAGTGAATAAAATTGCTTAATGCAAATGATGGAAAATCTAGTTAAAACCTCAAGAATTCCATGTTGAAGTTTTCAAAATCAAAAATACCCCCTTAAGGTAATAAATCTGCTTAAAATGGTGAAAATTCCAGTTGGGGTGTATTTCCCAATAGGAAACTCACAAAATTGACTAAGGCATGAAGTCTGCTTGGAGAAGGAAGGAAAATCCAGTTCCAAAGTCAAAAATTCCACATAAAGGTCGATTTTCCTGAGCAAGGTAAAATAAAAATAACTTAAGTTTTTATTATTATTATTCAAAAACTTCACAAGCAAGCAGAAAGGGCACCCAAGGAAAAATCAAAAAAGAGGATAAGTTTTCTTTATGGTTTTTTGATAAAGCAACCAATCATGAGGGAGGTCGAATTCTTTGAAAAAGGAAAGGTTTTTCTTATAAAAAGAGGTGTTTGAAGAGTTTTTTTCATTCTACGCAAGTTAAGATTTCTCTCAACAAGCTTTAGATAGCCATAGGCATCCTTCCTCAATTTTGCATAAGCTGCAAATCTGATCAATCCAAGCACAAGAAGCCAAATATATTCTCAAAATTCCAAGTTTTTCAAGCTTCTGCAGGTACACAAGTTGCGAATTTAGAGAAGAATGAGAATTTAAACCTTAAGTTTGCAGATAAATTCCAGCTTCAAGCTCACAAATTCCAGCAAAATAATTAAATTTCTTTAAATATCCTTGAGAGAGCAAGGGTTGGTAATAAGAATTCATTTTTGTTTGTATTTACTGCAGGCTAAATTCAAATTTTCTTTTCTAATCAACCCTTGTAGTTGAGTTCTGGAATTTTAAATCAATTTATTAGAGCACTTACCCAGCCTTAATATTTTAAGTATAATGCCTTCTTTACAATTTATGCATGTTTTCTAACTTCAAGCTTCGTACAGGCACCATGTCTACATCAAAGAATGTGGGAGGAGGAGTTAGAAAGTGGAAGAAAGTTGGAGACACCAACTTTGAGCAATTCAACGTAATTCAACACAAGAGAAGAATGTTTGGCACCCAACATGAAATGCCTACCCCCATAGCAGCCAACATGATCAAATGCGAACTTCACCAAATAGTTGGCTTTCCACCTGCAGTTTAATGTAGTGAGCTGATAGTTAAATGCACCAGAAGATATGATCCACAAGCACGATCCATCAAAGCATCTAATGGAATCACTTTGGCTTATTTCATTGAAGATTCAATTAGAGAAGTGTTTGGCATTCCTCGTCGTCACAAAATGTTGAGTAGAACCCAAGAGGAATCACAAGTGATGTTTGATCAAGCGAAGGAGGCTTGTATGGACATAGTCAACACTAACTGGGTCAAGGAACCAAAGAAGCATCGCTCCAAGTTACCCAAGAGGCCGATTTGCACTGATTTCAAAGAAGAGTATAGTGATATGATCCATATACTGAACAGGATTATAGGTACTCCTCAAAGGGAATTTTTTGAAGTTTGGATGTTCCCATACGTGGAGGAAGTTGTATTGGGAATGGAAATGATAAATTGGGCTAACTTGATAAGTGACAATATTGATATCCAGTTGAGAAATCTAGAGAAAACAAAGACCTTCTACATGAGTTCCTATGTAGTGTACATCCTAGCTCGGTTTACAAATTATAGAGGATTAATCCGTAAAGGAAAAGTAGGGCCTTGGCGTAACCAATTCAAGGCATATGAAGACAATTAAAAAATAACCAATGATGCATTTCTCATGTACATCACTCAGCTACTTCAAGGAGGAATCCATAAGAGGTTGTCCAAGGAGGCTATGGTGTTGTTGGAAAAATTTGGATCATGGTTCATTCAATTTCCAACCTTCACATATTTAAGGATCCACGGATTTGTAGAAGCTCCATACAAACTCCCACAGTACCCAACAGATAAGGTGGTCATGCTTGAAGTTGCAAGACAGTTGGTTCACTTGGATTCCGTTTAGAAGAACGAAAATAAGCAAGGAGTTCATTTTCCTATTGTGATAGGGAAGATGTTGGAAGTCTGCCCTTCATTGCAAGTAGCCAAGACAGGCAAAACATAACTGTAGTTTTATAAATTGGGCATGTATAAGCCAAGGTTAGATTTTGATTTGTACTTGAGATTTCATGGAAAGAAGTCACTTCATGTAATGCAAATAGAAGACTACTAGTCCAATTTAGTAGATGAGTATGGAGTAAGAAAGAAGATGTGGTCTAGAATTCTAGTAGATCTTGTGAAGAGGTGTGACTTGTTCCCTATTCTAGACCAGGTGAAGGACAACAGAGAGTATGTACATCCTCAATTTGAACAAGAAAAGAATAAGCCCATCTTATTGCTGAATTGGACACTGTCTGAGTTGGCAGATTTGAGTGTATTAATGAAAGATACTATAGCTAATTGTAGGGAGTGAGTAGATTACCAAATCAATAGATTGAGAAAAGAAGGTATCTCCCTTACCTACGCTAAACTAAGCAGTGAAGGAAATTAGGGTGAAGTAGCTGAATTTGGAAGAAAAGAGGAAGGTCTTAGTGAACTTCCAAGTTCAAGTAAAAGGAAAGTAGTGACCGAAGATCTTCAAGCAAAGGCAAAAGAGATAGCAAGTGAAGAGTCATAGATCAAGAAGCAGAAGGCTAATGTAACCCCATCATCTTCAAGTACACCATCCATCAGGGTAATGGAAGAGGTATCTGTTGCTGAATGTGAATTAGATCATGAATAAGGAGCTGAATTTCAAGAGATAGAACAGTTGGAACCTCTTCAAGAACAAACCTTCACAGATTGCTTAGAGGGGGAGGATACACTTATGATTGAAGACATCGGAGGTACTGAGATCTTAGAAACCAATGAAGAATTGGGTGATGAGATAATTTATGCTTTGATGGGGATAAATGATGATATTCAACTGGAAGATAGGATGGAATTATCTACTGTACCAGATTGGTTGACTGAAAACCTAATGAAGAAACCCAAGCTAGTGAATGAAATTCAGCCAATTGAAAGTATGCCAAACTTCTTGGAAAGGATTGGTAAAGCTAAGATATCAAAGAAACCTAAGAAGTATTCTCAAATCACTAGAGATGGTACAGGATCCAGGATCTTATAGGTAGTAGTTCCAAAAATTGACAAGCCTAGGGACCAAATTACCCCTATGGATTATGAAGTTACAACACTGGACATTGGACCAACCATAATAGAATAGGACTTTCATGAGCTAATAGACACTTCAAGGGCTATCAAAGAAAAAATTGACAGAACAGAGGAGAAGAAAGAAAGATTAGAAGTGGAGAATTTGAGATTGATAGAATTTATCCAGCAAATAACAACCCCACTAAGGCAAGAGAATGAGGCTTTCATTCCACCATCTTCCATTCCTCAGGAATTTGTTGACAGCCTTGAAGTAATGAGAGTTACAAGCCAAGCAACCAAAAGATGGATCAAAAATATTTCAAAGCAAGTGGACCAATTCCTAGAGAGGTGTGTTCGAACTTATGATAAGTCAGTTTTGCTTGTAACTGAAATTTGCCAGTGGAAGAGAGTCAAGGGAGGATTTCCAAAGCATAGAAGACAAGGTGATACCTCGCTTAAAGGCATTAAAGGAAATATTCATGCAAGTGTTGGTTCAAGAAGGTGTTATTGATAATGGAGCTTCTTATGACTTCAACAGATGGTACTATTCTTTGCTAACGAAAAAGAAAATATATGATGAGATGAAAGAAGAATGTGTTGGTATGCAAAACTCTCTTAGAAAGATACAACTCAAGATCCTCACATCACTTGAAGGATTGACAGGACAGCAGGCCCATGATACAGATGGTTTGGATTTGGAAGGTTTAAAGGAACATGTGATATATGTTTATTTTAAAGAAATGGAGATTATTAATGAAAATTAGTTGAATGATATGTCATCCCTCTTGATCTTTATGGATAAATTTCAGAGGAAAGAAGGTAAGTGGGAGAGTACTTTTGCTCAGTGCATTGAAGCCTTGGATGTAATTGGAGTGCAATTGGATACTTTACCAAACATATCAATGGAGGAACTTGACCTAGTGATAACAAGGTTCCTTGCATTTGTAGCCAGAGAGCAAGCAAAGTGGAATTGCATTTTGGATTCTTGTTTACTTGATTAACTTGCAAGGTGTCAATATTTTCCATACTCCAAGTGTCTCATCTTCCTTGTGCCACGTGTCCCCGGAGTTAGTTATGCTTTTTAGGGTTGGGGTTTCTGAAAATAATCTTGGTCGTTAATCTCATATCAATTTGGGTCGTTTCTTTATAATTGGGGTGCCTATATAAACCCTTCTCATTTCATTTGTTCAAGGAGACTTGTGAAATTGTTGCTAAGAGCGCTATTAAAATAATGATTTGACTCATTGATGAGCATTTGTTAGTTTGAAAGCTTGCATGGTTTCATATTTCCTCAATAAAATAGATTTGTTTTCAGCAATTTTAAATGAATGAAGGATTGATAGTGTTGATAATGGTGAAATTAGTTCATACCTTTTTCAATTGAATGATTTTCAATTTGATGTGTAAGGTTAGTCTGAACTTTTAAATTATTAAACTCAAATTCTATCACTTATGTTCATTGTTCGAATTGATAATGGTCTTGAGTAATAGGATATCATTTGCGAATCCCTTTGACGATTGCACCATCTTTGTCTAGTAGTTGTAGTCATTGTACTTGGCAAAGCAAATATAGGTTTGAATTTCGCCATCCAACACTTGTCTCTTGAGTTCTTAGGAATAGTTTAGAATTAGTCTAGTCTCTAAAGCCCTTATCCTTTTTTATTTTATTTTCAAAATCGACAGCAATAAGATCTCAACACTTGTAGACAATAGTATCCATATTCCAAAGTGTTGAAAATTTGTTGCAAGAGTCTTAAAGGAAGAAGGATTGAACCAATAATTTGAGCGTAAGCCCCCCTTGCAATACCAGTTAAACATAGCTAACCAACTGAGACTATCCTATACGCATCAGGAACCTTGGAGTCTACTTTGTGATCACTTCACTTAGTACATTGGAAACTTTGTTCAAGAGAGTAGGATATTCCATTGGGTATTTTATTCTAATGTTGGTTGAGGTCACAAAACCCGCATCAACAGTACTCTCTCTTTATCTCTCTCTAGTTCTATTAGTGATGTTTAAGTATTGATGTCAAATAAATAGATATGCATATGTGAATTATTTTAACTCCCTTGTATGTTGTGAAAAAAAGGACTTAAGTGTATGTATTTGGTTAATTTGAATGCATGTCTAGTTATCTCTCTTCTTTCATAATGTCACAAGTGGGTATGGTTCAAATGATTAACATTGTGTTTGACTTGCTATGATCTCTCTCTTTCATTTATAAAATGGGTAATACATAGGTGAATGAATCTAATGAAGAAATGATACTCCATGCTTCTTATGCTAATCTTAAGAATGGGAAAGCATCATTCTTATTGAATCTCCTTCATCTCTTCATCTTGTTTAAGGAATAGAGGGAATTCATAATGTGCTTTCTTCCTTGTGTTTAGTATTCCACTATTGTGATATATGCCTCCTTAATACAAGTTGTTTGTGTCCATTTATTTGTGTTTTGACTAAGCATATTTTCCCATGTTGGTGCTTGTGTTAGTATAGTCGCATGTGATGACTACACTTGTGCATGTGTGCACATTGCAACACTATTGGTATTGTATTGTTAATCAAAAAATGTTAGTAGTGTTTTACCCCTTTTTGTCCTTCATAAAATTTAGACATTACATTTTTATCATATCAAACACTCTTTCATATACCCTTATAAACATGCTACACAAAATTTAGTCCATACTATTTTATTATAATACTATTCATAAATAAATTTACTACACAAACTAAATATATATTATTATTGTTGTTAAATAATTATAAATAGGCATTCCATAAAATAAGATTTAGGTCCCCTTTAATTTAAAACTTTTATTGAAGGTCTAGCTTTTTACTTCATGAAATAATCTCTTACTAAGGACTCTTTCATAACATAAAAGCATTTTGGTTAAAATAGTGTCATTCATATTAGTTGGCATTATGAGGGGAAATTGTTGTTATTTAAACTTGTTGAATTTGTATGAAATCAAGTTAGTATCAACCCTCAACAAGGTAGCTCTGATATTTAAGATGGGAAATTATATTAATTTAATAAAAACAATACTTATGAGATAAACTTTCATTGAAGGTCTAGCTTTTACTTCATGAAATAATCTCTTACTAAGGACTCTTTCATAACATAAAAGCATTTTGGTTAAAATAGTGTCACTCATATTAGTTGGCATTACGAGGGGAATTTTTTGTTATTTAAGCTTGTTGAGTTTTTATGAAATCCAATTAATATCAACCCTCAACAAGTTAACTTGAATATTTAAGATGGGAAATCATATTAATTTAATAAAAACAATATTTATGAGATTATCAAACAATTTGGAGAGATATAAACACAACACAAAATATACCTTAAGAAACTCTTTCAAGAAAAAATCTAACCTCCAAAGCACACCCAACATGTTACCAATAATAACTTCAATTACAATATAATATCAAAGTATCAAGACTTTAGACTATAAACACCAGCAGTAGCTCAATTTTAACTTTCTGTCTGACTCACTTGTTGAAGAGAGCACAATGTTGTGCGTTCTTTAAATGTAGGTAAGTTCAATAACATAAAGAAGGCACGAGCCTTGCTCCTGGTTCAGTTTAGATCTTTTCTCTCGTCCAAAACCTGGATCGGTTTAGATCTTTACCCTCGTCCAAAAATTCTCATACTTAACCAAACCTAGTTAACGAAACCGTTTGTGTCTAATTCCACGCAAACAATTCTTAAAATATATTTACATTGGTTTTTAACCCTCAAAATTGCTATTATCCCCTAAATTGTCCTAGGATCCACGTGAGTGGTACAAGAACAAAGAAACTTTGCAACTTTAATGTCGTGTAGAAATATACTCGCGACTTGGCAAAAGCTCGGCAACGAATTTATTGTCTAGACTTCTCTCGACAAAAACTCTACAAGATGTTTTTAAGACTCCAACTCGGCAATAACTCAGCAAGTTGTTGTTCTTCCGACGCCAGCTCAGTAGAAAAACTAAGCCAAACCATGACAAAACTTGGCAATTAACATAAATATAGAGCATTTACAGCACCATTAGTGTTGGCATATTCCACCATTGCCACCCGTACTTGGTTTATTATTGTTTGTTTCTGAGTCGTCGCTGTTTGATAGTATTTTGTTGAACCTGTAGTTCACGCGGTTCATCATATTCCATTGTATAAATATGTTTCTTGTAATGCAATAGAGATTAATTAGATTGCCTTTTTTAATGGGGACCTTAAGGAAGAGGTCTATATGACCCAACCAGAGGGATATGGTGCACCTGATAAAGAGGAAAAGGTTTGTAAACTTGTGAAGTCCCTATATGGCCTCAAACAGGCTCCTAGAGTTTGGTGTATAAAAATTGATGAACATCTGCTACAACATAGTTTCACTAGGCATCCATATGATCCAAATCTCTTCCTCAAGGATCAAAGGGGGTATATTGTGATAATTATTGTATATGTTAATGACTTGGTTATCATAGGCAGCTCAGAAGTAATGGTTGAAACATCCAAGAATGATCTCAAGAAGACATTTGATATGACAGATCTCGGGCTACTGCACTATTGTCTAGGCTTAGAGGTATGGCAAACAAATCACCATATCCTTGTATCTCAAAGGAAATATGCCAAAGGAAATATGCCAAGACACTGATTGAGAAATCCAATATGATGGATTCCAAACCTATGTCTACACCTATGGAATCAGGTTTGCAGTTATCTACATCTGATATATCTCCTCAAGTGAATGCAACTCTCTATCGTCAAATGATTGGAGGTTTGATTTACTTGACATATACTAGACCAGATATCAGTTTTTCTGTTAATTATCTTTCACGATTCATGCAAGAACCAAAGAAACCAAAGAAATGTCATTGGCTAGCAACAAAAAGGGTCTTAAGGTATCTACATGGTACAATGGATCATGGTTTGGAATATGAAAAGAATATCAATTCTTCTTAACTGGGTTAGACAAATGCAGATTATGCATGTTCAGTTGATGATAGGAAATCCACATCTGGTTTTGTTTTCTTCCTAAGTTCAGGACCTATTTCTTGGAAGTTGCTCGTTCCTCAACAAAGGCAAAATATCGTGCAGCAATGTGTGTAGCAGTTTGGTTGCGTCACATATTTGAAGGATTGTGAGTACCACAAAATCAGCCTATGGTCCTTTATTGTGACAATCAGAGTGTTCTCAAGCTTGTTCGTAATCCAGTGTTTCATGATCAGACAAAGCATATTGAAGTTGACTGTCACTTCATTCGAGAACATGTTCAGCAAAACAACATTCAGCTCAACAACATTCAGCTCCAATTCTGATCAACTTAGGAACAACACGCTGATATCTTCACCAAGCCACTTGCATGTGTGAAGTTTGAAAGTTTTCAGGATTCTCTTATTAGCACTTTAAAGCAATGATGTAATAAGGGGGGAATGTTGGCATATTCCACCATTGCCACCTGTACTTGGTTTGTTATTGTTTGTTTCTGAGTCGTCGTGTTCATATACTTTTACAAACCATATAAAAAAAAATATCCTGCAAATCTAAGGGCTTTAGGTAAATAGAAACTTCCAGCAGTGATCCTGTTGTATACAAAGGCTGCATATAAAATAGGGTTTTGCAAATCAAGAGTTACATTAAGGGCGGTCCTCATCAGGCTACCATGTACAATGTACGATGTGTTAACTACCTTATGAGAGAATAGAAAACGGTCAGGATAAAGTTAGCTACCATGTAGCTTGTACAATGTGTTAACTCCCGTATGAGAGAATAGAAAACGGTTAGGATAAAGTTACTGAATACCTCACATCAAAGCAACATGCACACAGGGATTGAGGAAAGAAATTTTAACCTCATCAAAGCTGCAAGGCCAATGATATGCGCATACAACAAGCATTGTAGAAAATGGTCATGAAATACAGCTTCATTGTTTTTCCATTTACAAAAAATGGTTGCTGTAAAGAAATAAAATGGGAAGATAGACCAATGTTGTTGGTTATTGCTAAACATCTCTAGTAGGTCAAAATCCAGGAAAACACTGTTAATATCATAATTCCACGGAGATTCCACTAAGTCCTTGGGACAGTTGCGGAGACTCCTTGGAGTCCCCTAAACATCTCGAGGATGTCTCTAAGTCCCCAAAACATCCCCAAACCAGGAGGCATCCCAAAAACGTCCCCGGGTCTTGACATCCCCATCCTAGAAACAACAGCTGAAAGGAGACTAATAAGACTAGACGATAAGACCAAAGGAATAGATTATGCCATTGGCCAGAGTTTACTATCAAAGCAAATGCAAAAAGATTTTTGAAGAGCCACACAAACTGGCAAAAAACTATAACAATGGTCATTCATAAATTATAAGGCTTCAGTTGGAAACATGGGCGAGAAATCAACCCTTTAGCTTTAGCTGTTTCTTCCGTTTTGGATTTAATATGGAGGGATATGCATGCCGGTTATTGTTTAGTTGCTGATGAAAGTAGCTGGATACTCTTTAAGGAAACCCTGAAACTGAGACAGGAGTTCCGTGTATATCTTGTTTAGAGTCAAAGATAAATTTACGGCTGATTTTGGAGAATCCATTAACTGCTTCCTTTATCAGTGGGGCATGGAAGATTCAACTTTAACACAAAGAGACTGGTAATAAAGAGGCTCAATTAACTACTACGGCAAGCGGCAAGCTGTTAATAATCTGGGATGTTTGATGCATCAGCTGAGCATGTTGGCTGAATGAGTGATTGTAGAAACACAATTAATGTTGTGTGCAATTATCTCAGAAAAATATTTATCTTATCAACTACTAGAGGATTCTGAGAATCAATGGATATTTACTGGTGTTGATTGCCAGGAAGCTGGTGATATATTGCTGGTTGAAAATTATTGGCATCTTGATGCACATTTTGAGCAACAGTATAAAAGGATGAGAGTTCTCTTGTAAAATGGGCATGTAGCCTTCTCTTAAAACTTTCTTACACTTTTAAGTCCTTACAAAGTGAGATAAGGAGTTTCAAGTTGCTGGTCTTAGCTTGTTAAACAAACTAACAGTTCAAAACACAAACACAGTGGAGTAGTGCTGCAATTTGTATAAGCACTCGGGCAACACTACATTTGAAGCCAAAAAAATGTTTCTCTAATAACTAATATCTGTCTATTCGCTGTTTCAGATGCACAATTCTAATAACAAAAAGGGGTGTTCAAGTAGAAAGGCATTATTCATAAGGGATCAGATTGTTGGCAGAAATATTCATTCAAGTGTTACAATCTGACATGAAAATGAGGTGTTCATGCATTACCGCAGCACCGTGTAGGGCAGAAGATAATCGATTCTGACAGTTCCAGCCCAGATCACATGGGAACACTGTCCGAGACATTGCATTCTAAATTCTTCTAAATTCATGAATGTCAATGTATTCAGATAACACGTCAAGCATAGATAAGATAGAAAGTGAATTAAATTAAATATAAGGAGATCGACGAAAATATTATGATTGTGGATTGCAATGGACAGATATCACAATAGACTTGATACCGGATAAGGATATAGACTTGTGGAGTATTATAAACAGAACTAATGCATTATGTCTATAATTATGTATCCACTTCAAAGTATTTTTAAGGAGGTTGAGCAATTGGTAGTTCATGATTAATCAGTGTTCTACTTTGGACGTGTAACCTCTACCTATGGTTGATCTTGTAAATTGAGTGATCAAAGAAAAACAGTTAAATGTTCCGTGCAATTATTTCAGAAACATATTTATTTTATTAACTACCAGAGAATCCTGAGAGATGGCAGATGTTTGCTGGTGTTGGTTATCAGGAAACTGGTTGAAAATTATTGGCATTTTGATGATTTTGGGCAAAAGTATGGAAGGCAAATACTACCTGAAAGGATCAGGGTTCTTTTGTAGAATGGACCTGTAGCCTCTCTTAACTATCTTCCTACTTGTAAAACCTTAAAATGGCTGGAAGAGTTTCAGCTGCTGGTGGGAGGTGATGGTCTGAGCTTGTTAAACAAACCAACAGCACAAAAAACAATTACAGTGGAAAAATTATGACATAGTTTATACATAATCATTGTTTCTAATACCAAGCGCTCAAGCAACATTACATCTGAATTGAGAATTCTCTAATTCCAATTTGGTATTGAAATGAGAACCAGAGGAGCAATCGTAACTTTGGGAATGTCTAATTACTAATATCTGTCAGTTTGTTTCTGGGATGCACAGCTCTTCTAATATAAGGGGGGTATTTGTAAAGAATAAATATCAGATTGTTGGCATTAACCTTTGTTCAAGAGTTACAAGCTGACATGCATATGTGTTGCTTTTGACATTACCACCAGGTATTGCAGAAGATAACCGGTTCAGGTCAGCCAAGAACACAGGAGGAACACTGTTGGAGACATTGCATTATAAGTTTATGTATGCCAATGTATTGCATTGAGATTGCATGGCAAACGTATATATGAGCCATAAAGGATATTGAAGGAGATAATGCAATGGTGGAGTGCCATAGGCTTGATACCGAATAAGTATAGACATGTGGATATAAACGATACTAATACATTATTTATGTCTAGACTATAATTATGCACCCACTTCATAGTACTCTCCTTTGTGTGTAATCTCTAAAGTTGATCTCGTAAGTTAGGGAATGAAGAAAAACATTTGATGTCGTTTGCAATTATCTCAGAAAGAAGTTTATTTTATCAACTACCAGAGGTTTCTCAAAAATGGTGGATGTTTGCTTTATTTTATCAACTACCAGAGGATTCTCAGAAATGGTAGATGTTTGCTGTTAATAGTTGACGTTTATTTTATCAACTACCAGAGGTTTCTCATAAATGGTGGATGTTTTGCTTTATTTTATCAACTACCAGAGGATTCTCAGAAATGGTGGGTGTTTGCTGTAAATAGTTGACGTTTATTTTATCAACTACCAGAGGTTTCTCAGAAATGGTGGATGTTTGCTTTATTTTATCAACTACCAGATGATTCTCAGAAATGGTGGATGTTTGCTGTTAATAGTTGACAGGAAGCTGGCGATACAATGCTAGTCGCAAAGTATTTAAGGCAAACCCTTCTTTGAAAATATTTTTAAAATGTATGTTTTTATTTACTTACAAGTTTTTTTTTTCTTAAAGAGTTATCTTCTTATTTTCTTACAGTTTATTTTGTAGATTCCCTCTGTACCTTGCTGCCATGTAGAATGCTTCTTGGCACATAAAATTTTCAATTGTAACCATCACTCAAAACCCACCGTATTTTTCTGTCCTTAAACAAAAATAAATAAAACGTTCTATATCTTATTTTGAAACGAATCAACATTTCAGACCACAGTCAATGATCATCATTATGAAGGTGAGGATGATCGTTATCAAGACGAGAAAGTAAAGAATGGATCGGTTATTACAGATTTGGCTACATAAGAAGGGCCCAATTAATGCAAGAATGTATGGATTGCAGATTTGGCTACATAAGAAAGGTCGACATAATACAGGAAACTAGATACTGAATAAGGAAAGAGAAGATTTAAAAGATGATAAAGGCTCCTACAAAGGAAGAGAGGAGAAAAAGAAATTACAGCGAGGATGTAGACAACCATAATCATAAACAAAATACAATACCTCAGTTAGTACCCAGTGGTGTCATTGAAATGCAAAGGCAACGCCGAGTAGGTTCTCCTTGTTTTCACAAGGACTCGGCACCATTTGCAACTCCACTAATTGGATAGATCATCATCGGTAACCAAATAACAGACGGCTAAGCAAAGACTTTCAAACAATTAGGACAAACAGATGCATAGAAATAAGCCTCAGAGAGAACCCATAATTGTCATTGAAATGCAGGGGCAACTCCAAGTAGGTTCTCCTTGATAATCAAGGACTTGGAACCACCTGCAACTCACTTCATTAGGTTCATGTCATCATCAGCCGTACAAAAACACCATTTTAGCAATCTGACTCATATCAAGAAATTCAACCATTTAATCCTTTTACTTCACCTGCAATAAAGCATCAGAAGCGCGGATATGTCCTAATCATTGCCAGAGAATCGAATGCCAAAAAACCATTACTATGAAGTATAATTACCACATTGTAGATAAAATCAAAGGTTAAAAAAAGAAAATAACATTGAAAACGGAGGCTCAGATATATCACAGCTATTCTCGATCAAAGAAAATCAGAAGCAGAACTGGCTTTACAGCTGATTAATTCCTCATTGCCGTTGAACTTTAAATAAAAAAGCTATCCTAATATCAATAATGAAACAAAAAACTTAAAAGAACGAACTTCACAAAAATTGTAAAACTGTTCGGAATCGTCATAGACTTTCAAGAGTTCTCAGCAAAGGAAAGAAACATTAGGTTACCAAGAGAAATGCGTATTCAAGGCGCGTTAAACCCCTTTCCTGCTCATCCCTCTGTAAGGCATTTCTTCTTTTAAACCCTCGTTCCGCTTCAAAACCCTAGCTCGCTAACAAACCCTAATCCCCCATCATCAAAATTTCGAGTAGGTCGGTGAACAAACCCTAATTCAGTTTGGCCTATATTGTAGAGTGGGCTTCGTTTAAATCTCCGTGAACTCTTGATATTCTCCATGATTTTTCTTTTATATTAATATTTTAAATTTGATTGCAAAATTCATGGTTTAATGGTGAAAATTGTATATCCCTGCCCCTTTTAACTTCATTTTAACTTATTTCTTTCTTTTCTCTCAATTAAATGTGTGGGTGTGAAAATAATAAAATTTAAATTTAAATTAGGTTTTTTTTTCCTAGTCTTTATAAATCTATTTTTATGCTTGCTTACCTATTGTCCTTAATCTTGGTTCACAATAGTTGAGTTAGTCTATCCAAAGATCTAACTAAGAAGAGCATAATCCTTACAATTTAGCAAATTCTCCAAAGGTTTTCCTAAACACCATATTAGATACAAAACACAAATATCAAGGGAAGCAAATTTTAGTCATTAGTTTGTTGCCAAATCACTTTAGCATTTTTTAAAATGACCCTAAAATTTTTACAATTAGATTTTCAATTCACCAATAGTCAATAGATAGAGCCTCGTTTTTTATTTTGAGGAAAGTTGAATTGTGTCTCTTTAGTAGCACATTTCATTATCAAAAGCATAGTTTAAATACATGCATGTAATTTATTTTATTGTTGGAGTTAATTTAGCATTTTGGTAATGTAATTATATAATTGCATCTTATATTGAGTTTACTTAGGTAATTTTGTTTATTTACTCGAGTAAATTATGAAATAAAAGCACATATTTGCTCACTTGATTGATGGGACTCTTTACCACCTCTACCTCAATCATCTCTTTGATTGATAATAGTTAGGTATCACCTCTCTCTTATCAAGATGAATTTTTGTAACACCTTACTCCTACTCCTATTTTGTCTCTCTAACTTGTATATCTTAAATATATATTATAGTTCACTTCCTTTAGTTTACACACCTTGGATACAAGTATTAGAATGTTATTCATGTCTTGTTTTTATTTAAATTAGTGCTATCTTGAAATTTTGTTCTTAGAGATGTTTAATTATTGTAAAATATTTATTAAATATAACATGGTATCAGGGCAAGGCATATTAGTCAATTTTTTCAATCTAGGATATTGTTTAAGCTTTCTTTCACCTAAGGTTTATAATCTTTCAAATTTAGTATTTTTTAGACCACTTAGTAGAATAGCCTTGTAGATAAGAAATAGACTATTCCATTGCATTCAAAAATGTCAAATCGGTTAGGATAAGCTCTCATTTCATCTCCATTGGACATTATGAGGTCAATCTACCTATAGGGTTTGACTGTGTTTTTTAAATAGAATGCATTTTGAGGCAATTTTGAGCAAAATTGACAATGTCATTAGGCATGAAATGCATCAAAACATATAGATCAACATAAAGTTTATTCAATTTGGAACTATTGAGTGAAAGCACACCCTCTCTCTTGGAGAAGTTGTACAAGCTCTTTGTGCAATATTGTGCAGTGCTTTGTAGCACTAACATTGTTGTGCAAGGGTACATTATACCATGTCACAATAAAGGCTCATCCCCACCTACCAACAAGCGATGGGAATGGTTCAATCTAACTTGCACCTCCCCCCATTTCATAAAACCATGGGCGGATTTCAAGATTCTAGCCTTTGATTAGATATTCTAGCATCTCCACACTTTTTCCATCCACCACATGCTAGACTACCAAACAACTTTGCTCAATTACTAACTCCACTACCCCTCCACTAGTGTCTATTTTCCAAGTGATGCTACCTAGAACTCTAGTTTATCACCACTTGGCCACCATTCCACAACTCACTTACCACCTTCATTAGTGGATTTCCACCACTTTCCAACCAATGGGTTGTCAATAGGGATAGGAAACCACTCTTATTGCAATTTTATATTTTTCTATCTAACTTCTAGAGGCCTTTTCATGGTCATATGAAGGGATTTTTACAAGATTTTTTAACTATGTTGATTTTCTAAGCACTACATAATGGTGTCATTTGTTTAATCTATTTTTTCTCCAAGACTAAATTATTATAGTTTCACTCGCTATATTTTTTATGGATGTCTAAATTGAGCTAATTTAAGGTGTTAATACAAATGCACTCAATTATAAACTATTATTCCATGTTTACTTTTCTTTTGGGAGTGCTTGGTACATGGGCATTTTGTAATCATGAACTATTAAAACAAAGTTCCATCATAGAGTTCAATCTCTTGATTGAATTATTTTTGGAGTTTTATAATATGTTCTTATAATTATGTGTCATAACATTTTTTATTATCTTGAATCATAAAATTTGAGTCTTGAAAAGAAGAGCTCATGGATCACTACAACTTGCATGGTTAACTACCTTATCTTCATGGACTTCTTCTTGAACCAAGTAATGTAAATCTAAAGGAAGATTAGAATAACAATAGTCAAGTCCTTGGAATCACTTGTACTAACATTTTCAAGCATATGTTTGTGTAGACACGTGAAATTGACATCATGCATTTAATTAGTTCATATTCGCCCATCAATTAAATAAACCAAGTTTAATTGATTTAATCTCTAAGGATCGTCCATCTAAAATTAAATAAATTAACTTTATTTAATTTGATCCCATCATTATCCCCCTTAGCTAAATAAATCAAATATTTATTTAACTAAATCTTTATCACCTTTCATCTCCCTTTGATTTGATTTAAATCCCTAAATCTAAGTCAAATGGGTCAAAAACATCTAACATCATCTTAATTAATCTAATCCATGATTAAATGCTAATCCTAATCACTTGTATTCTCTAGATTTTGCCACTTGCACATGAAATTTCATTTAATTGATTTATCAAAATCTTTATTTACTTTCAACTTGGCATAAAGGCAGAATATTCTCCAAGTTTGAATCTCCCCCCAATTTGACATGTACGCCCAACAAAGCATTTATGAGGCCTTACATGTCAATTACATGTCTCTTGCACAAGGTCAAACTCAACATTTAACTCTCAAATTCAAATTTGAATCTCCCCCTCTTTGGCACATTGACCAAAATGTGCTCATTCTTCAACCTATCACAAGTTGACAAGTGGCTTCATCTCATTGGTCAAACCTTTATCCCGCATTGCTCTATTTTGAGAACTCTTAGCATTTGACATTTTATAAATAGAAGGCTTCAGTCTTCAACAAATCCTCCACAATCTCCACAATCCTTAGATCTTCCTACACAACTTGATCTACAATTCATGTAAAGTTACTCTCTTCACATTGAGAGCTAATTTTTCCCATCATCATTTGCAACATCAAGCTTATCAAGGATTGGGAAAGGGCTTCTTTCCACATCAAAGAAGCACCAATCCACTATGGGATAGATATGTATCTTGCTTTTATGCTCTCAATTAGTTTGTGTTGTTATCTTGTTTATGAAGGCATGATGCATTATTTCATAGGAGCATTTAAAAGGTTTGCATAACACTAATCCATGTTTGAGATTTTAGAGTGTTTGCAGATTTTGAAGGGTGCTCACAGTTTGTATAAACTTAAAATTGTACCCCTTGCAATTTCACATACATTCTTGCGTCCACTTTAGTGTTCGCTCCCTTAGCATCTTGAGTAGGCTAATTTTAGCCCCTACATCAGCCTGTTTCCCTCTTAGGATACTTTGACACCCCTTTTTAGCAGTTACCCTCGTGCATTAGCTTTACATCAGACTTTGGGCTTTTCTTGCACATGTTGCTTTGTAGCGTGACTTGCCCAGACACTAGCACATCATGTGGACGTCTGTGCATCGTGCTAGTGTCTTGCAATGTTTCAACGTTTAGACAACCATTTTCATGCATGTTTTCCACTTGTCACCTCCTTTGGTCGGTGGTAATGGCTTGAGACTCCTTGAAACCGCCCGGGAAGCTTCTTTTTGCTTCTCTTCTCTCCTTAAAAGTAGTCTTTTCACTCCATTTGCATCTTCTAAGTCCTTCCAAGTACTTCTAGCTTCACTCTAGCTTCATTCCAATCTCTAGCATTTTGCACAACTTCATACAACTTGTTGTAGCAGCTTCAAGCTCTCTTTACAACACTCCTTGTAGCTCTATCCCCTTTGCTTTGCACTTGTGAGCATCCTAGGATTCCATATCCCTTATCTATTGCATACTTACTTCATGATACGGGTTCTCCTCCTTGAGCAAGGATTGCTTTTATCACCTCTTTTGTGAGTCGGGTTCTCCTCCTCAAGTGGGGTTTGCTTTTATCACTCTTACTTGGTGGTGCAAGTTCTACTCTTGAGCGGGTTTTGCTTTCACCACACACTTTGTTCATTTCTCTCTTTCTCTATCTTCTTGGTTGTCCGTGGAGGTGGGAACACCAAAACAGGGGTTTGACCGAGGCGAATCCCTATACAGCCCCAACAATTTCTCCAGATATTACACTTGCAGGTACTAAAGATATCTAATAGCTGGAGGCTTCATTACTTGGGTTGTTGTGAGCATCTTCTTTCCTTTCTTCTTATCTTTATTAGTTCTACTTCATTTTATTATAGTTTTATTGCATTATGTGGCTTTATCATATTTTGTAAGTTGTCAGCAATCGAAGTAGAAGTAGTTATTTAGGCATTTTATGTGATAAACTCACTCTCTAGTCTGTATGAGACTCCAACGCACCTCTAGGATACTATCCCACCGCGTTGTCATCCGTGTTCTGTGCTTCTATCCTTTGGTCGAGAGCTTGTTAGTTTGTCCAGAGTGTCTATGTGACTTGCTCTTTCAGATTCTAAAACTCTCGCTATTGTTCCTTAAGGTAGTTTAGGGAAGTTCGCCCCGTGAGGCTCTCTGAATGAAGAGAAATCGTGAGTAGCGAAACCCCCTCTTCTACATTTTGGTGAACCCGATGTGAAGAACAATGTTCTTCAAAAAACTAGGAATTTATTTACCCATACTTGGTGGGGTCATAACTTTTGAATCGGTGCTCGAAATTCAGAACCATTTGCATCGTTGGAAAGGTCTCCTAGAGAACTAGTTCAGTCCTTAAAATACTAGTGTCTTCGACAATCAAATTTTAGGGATTGATGCAAGTTCTGACATCAAATTCTGCTTCAAAGACCTCCGAAAATGCGAATTACTAGAACATAGAAAATATCAAAAAAAGTTGTAATGAATTTAATATCTTCTTTTATTAGTTCGGTATCTAATTTTATTCAAACTATTAATGATGTTCCATTTAATGCATGTGATGGTGACTTGGCTTTTCCTATGTCACTTGATATCTTTGATCCTTCTCACAAATGTCCTCTTGCTTCAGAGGATATTTTGTTGCAAGAAGATGAAACCATTGGTACTTTCCTTAATATTACTCTACCTTCTGTTCATTCCAATGCGCTCTCTTTTGGAGATGTTGCATTTGTGAATAATGAGACCTATTTTTGTTCCGATGCACTCTCTTCTAGACATGATGCATTCATGAAGGAGGCATTTCTTATACCTTCCGATGCACTCTCTTCTAGAGACATTGTATTTTTGAATGATGAACTTCTTATCTATTCCAATGCACTCTCCTCTAGAGATGATGCATTAGCGAACGATAAGTCTCCTTCCACATTTGATCCTGTTTGGATCGATGTTGAGAATATGTATTCAAATAATTGTTCTACTAGCTGTGATCATTCTATAAATGCAGTCTATGTCTCTACTGCCACTCAAAGACCTAAGAGACCGATCATTTACATGACTCCGTCTAGTCCTTCTCCTAAAAGGGTTTGTTCCATTGATGGTGATTCTCCTTATCTTTCTAAGGCTCCCTCTTACAAAGCAATAGCCCATACTTATGAGAATAGTATGAATAAACAACCAAGCTTTCCTCAAGCTCCTAAACCTGCAACTAAAGCACTTAGTGATTACGATCTTTTTGAGCAACTTTGTATTACTCCAGCTAAGATCTCATTGTGGGACTTGCTTCAATTTGCTTCGGTTTATCAAGGTATGCTTCAAGAAGCCTTGCAAAATATCCTCTTTCCTTCTTCCACTAGGCTGACGGATGCTAATGCATTGATAGCTTATATTCGCATAGATTCACCGAATATTTCATTCTATCTGCAAGAACTCTTGCCTCCAGAAATACAGAAGCAAGCAGATCCTCTAATTATCATAGTTAACATCAATAAAATTGGCATTAGATGTACTCTTGTTGATGTCAATTTTGCGCTCAATGTGTGTAGTATTGATGATCTATTGCCTAAGGTTAATATTGACTCATCTTCTCTTAATGCTTATTTTGTTGTTATTTGTGGGTTTAATAATGTTGGTCAACAAGCTCTAGGTACAATAGTATTGCCTTTGCAGCTTGGGCCCGTTACCAAACCTACCCTTGTGTATGTTATATCAAAAAAATTACCTTATAACCTTCTTCTTGGCAGACCGTGGATTCATGCTACGAGTGCAGTCCCATCTACCTTGCATAAATCTATTAAGTTCCTTTGCAACAATCAAGTAGTCACAGTCAAGGTTGACCCTGGTGCTATGCGCTTATGTGAAATGGTAGTTGTTGGTCAAGCTTCAGTTGTGCCTACTCTTATTCCTTCAGTGTCTTCCAATGTGTCGATGTTTACTCCAACAATACCTACTAGAAAGGATACTCTTGAGATAAATGTCCCTAAGGAAGACCCTTCTAAAGGAAGAAATCCTAAGCCTACCTCTTCCCAAAGGAATGCATGTCTTGGTGATGATTAGAGTTCCTTAGATTTTACATACTCCTTTAGTGGGGAGTATAAAGTTGACCCGATCCACTCAGACCTTCTAATAATGTCATCCACACCCACTATCAAGGATGATTATTCTTATGTATCGTAGGGTAGTGTGAGCAATAATTGTAATATTCTTAGTATTGATCCTCCTTCTGAGGAAGAGGATTATGCTTCTGCTAAAGAGGATAATGTTGGCAACCCTGTTAAAGAGGATGAAGGCGATCCCATAGAGGAGTTTGATCCCCGTTGTTGGGACAATGCTCTTTATGAGGATCCTCCTTCTTTTCAAGACTTGCAAACACGTTATGGCCCCAACTTTAAGCTTGTCTCTAAATATGGCTACGAGCGTAAAGGTTGTGGGCATAACAAACAAGGCATTCAGGTCTCTATAGAATTCACACCCCGTAAGCGTACTTTGGGACTTGGTTGCTCGAAGGAATGATCTAAACGAAAGCCATGGTTGAATGACATGAATTCTTCTCAACCTCGTTCTGTTGAAAAGATTCTTCCTCCATTTTCTTCTATCTTTGTGCCTTCTTCTTGTGAGAAGTCAAACCTTTCTCCACAAGAGAAAGGGTTGCTTCCTGCTCCTCATCCTTTATCTAAGCAAGAGTGTATTTTTTTGAGGCTTCTAAAAGCTTAATCACCCTTCCTCTTCCTACACGCAGGAAATCTCATGAACATGAAGAACATTATTTTTGTGCATACCATCAAGTGCTTGGCCATTCCACTAGTGAATGCAAGGCCTTGAAAGATAAAATACAACTTTGTGATTCATGTGCCATCAAATTCATGTTTGATTCATGCACCTACCTTTATTTTACATGACAAGTGATATCGAGGTTTACCTCTATCCTACATGTCCTAAGTATCTTGCATAGTTCTCCTCCCCTATATGTTGGGGGCAGTGACAACTTGTTCCAAAGATGTGTGTCCTTCTTAAGGACCCCCTCTCTTCTTCGCTATGTCTTTCAACTGAAGTGTCCCTTGAGTGGATCCCTTTTTCTTCTTTTTGAAGGGTTCCCAAGGGATCCCCTTTGAAAGTCTTTATCTCAAATGGTTTTTTTCACGTCTAGCTTGGGGGCAGCCTAACTAGACCTATTTTTTTCTATGACTGTCTTGCAACGCAGCTTGTAGCAGCCACGAGATTCTCTGATTTGTCTTGCTCAAGAACCTATAGAGCTCCTTTACATCCTTATCTTGTGATATAGTTTTTCCTCCTCGAGTGGGGATTGCTTTTATCACCTATATTTTGTGATATGGGTTTTCCTCCTTGAGCGAGGATTGCTTTTATCGCCTATATTTTGTGATACGGGTTTTCCTCCTCGAGCGGGGATTGCTTTTATCACCTATAATTTATGATATGGGTTTTCCTCCTTGAGCAGGCATTGCTTTTATCACCTATATTTTGTGATACAGGTTTTCCTCCTTGAGCAGGGATTGCTTTTATCATCTATATTTTGTGATACAGGTTTTCCTCCTCGAGCAGGGATTGCTTTTATCACCTATATTTTGTGATACGGGTTTTCCTCCTCGAGCGAGGATTATTTTTATCACTCTTGCATTCATTTCATTTTTATCTCTTTCTTCTCAACTTTCGTATACCGGATCGAAGATCTACATCTTCTTCATCCTGAGTATATGCCCTTCCACTCTTCATTTTTCTATATGTTATTTCTTAATTTGGGGATGACACATAGTACTAAGACAACCTTCTACACCAAGGTCTCTTTACTTTGCTTACTCGAATACCTTAGTTTTTGTGTGCTAACCTTGTTGTCTAGTGCAGGGTTTTTCTTGTTTAATGCATTTGTTTTGTAGGTCTTCTGCCTAGGGAGCATGATTCCATGGTTTGAAGATTTATTTTCTTCCTCTACAGTATCCTTTTGGCATATGATGTTATTTATGTTTAGTAGATTTCCTTTAGCTTGCATATTAGCATAGATTCATATGCCCACTAAAGTGGGGGCAAAATGTATAAGCTCAAAATTGCACTCCTTGCAATTTCACATACATTCTTGCATCCACTTTAGTGTCCACTCCCTTAGCATCTTGATTAGGCTCATTTTAGCCCCTGCATCAGCCTCTTTCCCTCTCAGGATGCTCCAACACCCCTTTTTAGCAGCTACCCTCGTGTATTAGCTTTACATCAGACTTTGGGCTTTTCCTACATGTGTTGTTTTGTAGCGTGATGTGTCTAGACACTAGCGCGTCTTATGGATGTATGTGCGCCGCGCTAGCATCTTGCAACGTTTCAACATTTAGACAACCATTTTCATGCATGTTTTCCACTTGTCACCTCCTTTGGTTGGTGGTAACGGCTCAAGATTCCTTGAAACCGCCTGGGAAGCTTCTTTTTGCTTCTCTTCTCACCTTAAAAGTAGTATTTTCACTCCATTTGCATCTTCTAATTCATTCCAAGTACTTCTAGCTTCACTCTAGCTTCATTCCAGTCTCTAGCATATTGCACAACCTCATACAACTTGTTGTAGTAGCTTCAAGCTCTCTCAGGATCTCTTTACAACACTCCTTGTAGCTCTGTCTCCTTTGCTTTGCACTTGTGAGCATCTTGGGATTCCATATCCCTTATCTATTGCATACTTACTTTGTGATACGAGTTCTCCTCCTTCAACATGGATTGCTTTTATCACCTCTTTTGTGATACGGGTTCTCCTCCTTGAGTGGGGTTTGATTTTATCACTCTTACTTGGTGGTGCAAGTTCTACTCTTGAGTGGTTTTTGCTTTCACCACACACTTTGTTCATTTCTCTCTTTCTCTATCTTCTTGGTTGTCTGTGGAGGTGGGAACACCAAAACGGGGGTTCGACCGAGGCGAATCCCTATACAGCCCCAACAATTTCTCTAGATATTACACTTGTAAGTGTTGAAGATATCTACTAGTTGGAGGCTTCATTACTTGGGTTGTTGTGAGAATCTTCTTTCCTTTCTTCTTCTTATCTTTATTAATTCTTCTTCATTTTATTATAGTTCTATTGCATTTTGTGGCTTTATCGCATTTTGTAAGTTTTCAACAATCGAAGTAGAAGCAATTATTTAGGCATTTTATGTGATAAACTCACTCTTTGGTCCATACGAGACTCCAATGCTCCTTTGGGATGCCAACGCGTCGCACTATCGTCCATGTTCCTTGCTTTTGTCCTTTGGTCGAGAGCTTGTCAGTTTGTCCAAAGAATCTATGTGACTTGCTCTTTCAGATTCTGAAACTCTAGTCGTTGTTCCTTGAGGTAGTTTAGGGAAGCTCACCCCGTGAGGCTCTCTGAATGAAGAGAACTCGTGACTAGCGAATCCCCCTCTTCTACAATGTTATATGACCTTGAGCACTTTGAGTTCTTTTTCACTACTTGAATATTCATCAAGTAGTTGTATGGAGATCTATAATCCCCATATGAAAGTGATGCTTGCTCTGAGACACCTTCACATGTCTCTAATATTGAGAAACTTATTGCTTTATGTTTGATTGGGAAAAGGGATCTATGTCCTAAATCACAATTTTCCCAAGTTTTGAGGATTAGAAATGATCTCAAATCCACTTCCCTACAAACCTAAATGGAAGATTCATAATGGTGGATCAAGGTCCTAATCCTTGTTTGGGGTGGAT
Organism: Sequoia sempervirens; assembly: GCA_007258455.2. Lineage (NCBI taxonomy): Eukaryota > Viridiplantae > Streptophyta > Pinopsida > Cupressales > Cupressaceae > Sequoia > Sequoia sempervirens. The sequence goes on along the minus strand of VDFB02047230.1, from coordinate 366,154,310 downwards.
TTTGTGTTGGTTTTTTGATTTATTAGATTGATTTAATTCTATGATGCAAGGATGTTCCTAGGTAAACTATGAAAATGCAATAGTCTATTATGATTTCTGAGAAATTGAATACAAGACAGAAACAAAATCTAGAAAGACAAAGAACATATACAAAGGAACATGGTGTGTAAATTTGAAGTTGAATTAGTTGGTCTAGGGCGTGGTTTTCCCTAGACTATCCATTTTTGTAAGATCTAAAAACACAAGGCTGAGGTCCCTGGTGTGTAGATCCTATTCTCCCAAGGTCACTATTAGAACTTTGTTTGTTGATGAGAAAATCTAGTTTCCATGTCTTCACAACTTGTAAGCTTGAATGCATGAATGAGCAATTAGTCCTTTGTATTCCTCCAATTAACTTCAAATATGAAAATCTACACACATGAAAGAGGGGGAAGGGTTGTGTCATATACGGGCTTGCCTGATTCAAACTCTGTTTTGGTATTTCTACCTCCACAATAGCTATGATGATGTGTAGAGAGAGTTTACCCTCAATAATGTGGAAGCTAAATGATAAACAAGTAATGAATTGACTAATGTTTCATCCCACCACTCACATCTACATTCCTCGATGGATTGAATTCATGTACTCATCACCTGAACAAGGAGAATTTGATTTGATTGATTTAAGTCCTACAAGTGTTAGTACTCACAAAACATGAACAAACTTACATGATCGATGGTTGACATGCTACTTGACATGAATAAATGCTACTAAAATGTTGATAATTTTTCTCTTGACTACTCTTGAATGCCTTTATGATGCTTCATTTGATCAATAGTTTTTCTAGGATTTGCAACGGTGAAAATACTTTGTATTTATATGCAATTCTTCTAATTTTTCAAAAATAAAATATCGATAGCTGAAAAATGACTTTGGAAATTCAAATAATAAAACACTAATATATTCAAATTGGAGCCAAAAAGAGGTGGTCTAGGGTGTGGGGCCCCCTAGACAAGACCCATTCTTTTTAGGGCCCAAAGTGTTGGGGGAAAATATGGAATGCTCATTTTCATTTCCCTTTGTTTTATTTTTTAAAGATGTTTATAAAATGGGTAATTAAATGAATAATTAGGTCCAAGCATGTAAGGGGGAGCTAAACCTTGTGTGAAATTATCAAGGGTGACAATTTTTGATGTTACTCTTTCCCTTCTCTAATCATTCATACTTGAGTATGTAGCATGGACATCGTACCATAGGATGAGCAATGCAGTCACATGGCATGCGTTGAGATTCTACTTTCACTTGTTGCTTCTATAGAGCTCAAAGATACTTCACTGAGGGCTCCCAATAATTTTCATAGCAAGACATATCATGGAATGAGTAGTGTAGCTATACATGTATTAAGATTCCACATGCATACAAGACTTCTTTAACATTAGTTTTATATTGCATTCCACTTAGTCTTGAGTAGTCATCCTCTTTAGTTAAGGCTAGGACTCCTAATACGATATTGACACTATGCACATCACCAAAATGGGGATCATTGTACAAATTCTAGAGAAGTAAAATGTGTTTTCTCCCCTCATTTTCCCTCTTGGATTGCAAAGATCATTTACATGCACCTATGGTTCTACTATTTCCTAAGGGAGGGAATATTTTTCAACGTGTGAGAATCTTCATCAACCTTCAATTCCATCCTTCCATCATTGGTGTAAGATCGATACACTTCTCTTATGGGCTTTGTCATCCTTAGGAGGGAGTTTTGTTTTATGGGTTTTCTCCTTCTCTTCTCTTGGGTGGTATATTCTCTTTTGTACCTTATATTTCCCTTAGAATGTAAATGGGTATGCCATATGTCTTGTCTTGCCATGTCCCATTTTTTTAATTTTCTAAGTTGCACATGGGAGGTGTTGGTATAATTATAGAATTATGCCTTATATTAAGTTTACTTGGGTAATTTCATCTATGTACTTAGGTAAATTAGGAAACAAGAGCACATGTCAACTCCCTTGATTGATGAGATCCTTTACCACCTCTATCCATTCATCTTCTTAATTAACAATAACTGTGTGCCACCTCTCCATCAAGATGAGTTCACTTGACATCTCTACTCTTACATGTAGAGTCAATTCACAAATCACCATAACTATCTCAACCTCCTATAGGATGCTTGTCACCCTAACTTGTGAATCTTAGAATGTATACATTGTAGTTCATTTTCTTTGTTATACACACCCTAAATACAAATATGGGAATGTTGTTATTCACATCTTGTTTAAATAGGAATTAGTTTTGTCTTATTTTATGTTCAAAGAATTCTTGTTCTAAGTGTAAAATGGGTATATTGCCTAACTAGTTTATTTTCTAGTTAAATTCTCCACTTAGGTCCTTTTCACACTAAAGGAAGTTTACTTAGGGACTTTTTCACTTTATCACACATTGGTTGTGTTTTAGTTTACTAAGTGGTATATATTATACTTTCCTATAGCTTACATTGTAATCACATTATTTCTTACATGTTTTGTATTATTTTTTAATACAATACAATACAATTTATTCTGTCATTTTCATTTTTTGTTTTTCCTTTCTTTCAATCTGTTGCATTCTGGATGGTTTAGTCACCAAAGCTTACATGGTATCAAAGTGGTTGTGAGTTATGGGTTATAGCATTTTTAAGGAAAACTTGGAGTGTAGAGCTACATACTTTAAGCATGTGAGTATGCTCTTTTCTTGCATTCTTGGATAATCTAGAGAGTCAAAAAATGTGGAAGAAATATCAACTTTTTGGGGGATTATTTTTCTAACTTGCTAGTTGTACAGGTTTATTTAGAACTTCTTGGAGATATTTTGATCTTACCATTGAGTCCAAAATTATTGAGATAGTTGAATTTTCCTTTTAATTTTATCTCATTTGGATATTGAAGACCAAATCTATAAAGGTTTGACTTGTGAGAGGTTTTTTCTTATATCCAACGAGAAGTTGTCATTTCATATAATTTTGGGTCAAATTTGGCCCTACCATTGCATTTAAAACTCCCAAAAACCCCAAGATCAATTATCAAATTGTTGAAATCAAGATCAAGAGCTTTAAAGGAAAAGATAGTTTGCTCTAGGAGTTGTATAGCCCCGTGAACAATGCCTATGGTATGTTTTAGAAAATATATGATTTTAAAAAGTTTTATTTTCATAGTTTTTACTTTCCATTTGTAAAAGTTTTTAAAAAAAGTTATAAAAATTAATGGGTGGGTACCCAACAAGTACATGTGCATGCCCTTTTGGGCCTCATACCCTCACGAGGGGAGTCATCAAGCTTAGACTCTAAGTCCTACACAAGCCTCTATGCTTAGGCTATGAACCCCTCATAAGGACCTTAGTGTGTGGCCTACATATGCCTGCCAAACCCCTCATTTACTTCAACCTGCAAGATACCACCAAAGATTTGGAAAATTTTAGATAGGATTTTCACCATTTATGGTCAATGATTCTTTTAGTGATTCTACCAAATCCAAAGTTGACATTGATATATTTAGCAATCCTTTAAATCTAGCCCAATTTTAGATTTATCTAGCAGACTTATAATTTGACAAAACTCCTAATTTTGGTAGTAGTACCACCAAATTTAGCTACAAGTGACTTTTTTTTATTTTCATTGCCCCTCTCCATTGAAGTTTTTGAAATTATAGTCCAACTCCAAAAGGTCGTAACTTGGGCTCAAGACCTCATTTGTTAAAGCATTTTTTATTTGGGCTAACTTTTTTGTGCTCTTGTGTGTTGGTGTACATGAGTTCTATTTTCGATGCACAAATTTTTGCATAATTTTTTTAAAATTGTAATTTGTGTCCAAGGGGTTGAGCTTAATTGGTTAAAGAATTGAGTTCTCATTGTGGAGACCCAAGTTCAAATCCCAAAGAGACATCTAATATGGAATTCTAAGTTGCAACTCTTGGTCTTCCATAGTTGGATTTAAGTGTGGAGATGGTTTCTAAATAAGTGGATTTCTAATTCTAACTCTTGGTCTTCCATAGGCATTTTCTAATGTGGTTTCTTGAAAGGAGCTAATATTAGTCTCATTGTTATGCTGACAAGAGCTTGTATTGGTCTCATGTTGATGCTCACATGAGAAAAATATTTGTAAGCAATTAACAATATAAAAAAAAACATTTGTAAACTTTTGTTCAAGCTCGTGCAAGCTCCTTTTCAAGTGCATTTTTTTTAAAAGTACACAATTCTTTATGTACTTCATAATGGTGCTATCGGATTGTACTCATTGTAGTAAAAACATGCACTTCCAATATAAAGCATTATTTTAGAAAATTGTAAAGTATTTAAATCAAATTTCCACTTTGTGTTACTTTCTAGTGGCAATTGTAATTGCACTAACTATAAAGTATCAAATCATATTTTCTTAAGGGGTTCTTTGATTTAGTGAATTTCAGGGGAGGGGGTCTTTTGGTGTGTTTCATGCTTGTGCATATCTTTCTATTGATGCCCTATTTTTTTCTTCACAAATGGGTTAAAATTAAGTTTATGCTACTAATCTATACAACTACTCAATGTGGCATCAAAATTTATGGAATGCCTTAATACAACAAGGGTATACTTCACATGTTGAACAAAAGGTAACTTATCTAAAGATAATAAGAAAAAAGATACAATTGATGTTTGAGCATACTAAAGCACTTGAATGTTTTCACAACTTAATTTCCCTTTATATTATTTCAAAATGAATCTTGTATAAATTCACATGATGTTTGGAAAAACTAAAATCATTGTATGGTGCTATCAATTGATGAAGTTAGAGGCTATCAAATTTACATAGATTTTATGAGCTTTGATCCATTTTTTTATAACATTCACTTGAATACATCATAAAGTGCAATGACCTTAAAGCATGTGGCATTGAGAAAAAAAGGATACTTGATTGGTATTTAGTGCCCTTAAAAAACTCAAATCTGAATATGTAACTTTTATTTCTAGTTTTCACACTCACAAGTTGACTATGGGCTTCATGTACACTATGTCTTCATTTGATCCCTTCTCCAAGACATTGATGTGTGAATTGAAGAAGTTAATTTCTACGATTCTCCTAAAACCATCACAATCTTGAGATTTGTTGGTTGGTCAACCAAAGGGACAAAAAGAGTTAGGAAAATTTGATAAGAAACATAAGAAATCTAAGAGTCCTAAAAATATAAAGTAATCCTCATCTTTCTCAAAATTAGACTCCAAATCCTCTTCATCTAAGGGGGGTTATCAAAAGAAGAAAAATCCAAACTTGTAGCTACTATAAAAAGGTTAGTCATGAGAAAAATTAATGTCATGGGAAGCAGATCAATGAGTTGAAGCATCTTCTAAAAAAGAACAACAGTAATCTACCCTGGACTATATTACACAATAATTCACCACTCCTTCCAAATCAAGTAAAGTTAAAGAAAATACTCTTGTTGCTTTAGTAGATTATTCCACTCAATGGATTCTTAACTCAAGTACTTTGCACCATATGAATTCTAATAGAAAATATTTTTCCTTATTAGAGCCTTATTTCAGGTGACATTTCTATTGTAGATGATTCTCATGTGATATCATTGGTAATGGTTTAGTTAATGCTAGCACTAGTATATTTGAGCATATTTTCTATGTCCTTAATGTGTCAACCAACCTTTTCTTCATCTACCAAATCATTCATCTTCATAATGGAAAGAAGGTCCAATACACTCTAGAATTTGTTGTCAACAAGAATCTTGAAGATGATGCTCTTCTCACAATTGGAAAGGCTAATCATCAGTCTCAGCTATATGGTTTCTCTCATTTTGTGTTTAATGCCCCTACTACAAGTTTGCTCTTCCATTCAAATTTTCTAAGCAAACCATGACATGAGTGGTCCTACCATCTCAACTATTACCAACTCTAGTAGCTTAGCATAGATAACGTGGTCACAAGTCTTCCTCAAAATATTTTTTTTATGGCTTTTATTTAGGTTGTGCCTTGGGAACATCTTGAAGATAAGTTCAATAAAGGGAATGCTTTGAGGGCTTCAAAAGTGCCCAAACTAGCTCACATTGACCTAGCAAGTTCCCTTCCATCCTTGTCTTTTAACAAGGCTTGCTATTTGGTCACCTTCATTAATGAATATTTTAGATACATATGAGTCTTCTATTGACATAAAAGTGGAATATTTGACAAGTTTTATGAGTTCAATGCTTGTGCCAAGAAATAGTATGAAAATTGCATCAAGATTCTATAAATTGATAATGGTAGAGAATATGTGGTCCAATGCTATGAGCAATTATGCAATCTTGAAGGTATTAATCTTGCATATTTTCACCTAAAAAACCTTAGTAAAATGGTGAATCATAAAGGAAAAATAGATCCCTAAAAGAAATGGTTGGTTGAACGATCCATGCATGTTCCCTTACACATGAGTATTGAGCTGAAGCTATCAATTATGTTGCTCACATTTAAAACAAGGTTTACATCACAAGGAATTTAAGGGCATCATTCCCTTTGAAGCTTGGCGTGGTACGAAACCTATTATGTGGCACTTCAAATTCTTTATCTCACTTGCATGGGCACACATTCCTCTAAATAAGTGTCGATCCTTGGAACCTTAAAGTCAACCTTGCATCTTTGTTGGTTACCCTAAAGGTGTAATCCAAGATATTGGATTTTGGATCTTTAAACACATGAAATATTCATTAAGTGAAGAGTGTAACTTAAGGAAATTTATTCTAGCTCATCCTCTCACATTCTTCCTTCCTCCACAATATATTCAAATGATAATGACATAGAGGATTTTCCTCCAACTTCTTTTACTTGTAGAGTTGATCATGAGGCTCCATGTATAGAGGTCAAGGATTATTCTCCTCTATCCCTTTCTTATTCTATTCCTCGTTGGTCTCATTAGAAACTTTAATCTATAAGAAATATTGTTGGGGATCCTTTAAACACTCAAATGACTCAATCACAACACTAGGATATCCTACCTTCTTACATTGCCACAACTTCAAATCCATAATCATTTTATGAAGAATTAAGCATTGTTGAGTGGGATTCAACCATGTAAGTGACGTATGACTCTTTGATTTGGAACAACACATGGGTTCTTGTTCCATTTCCTAAGGGAAGGAAATTGCTATGGTGTAAGTGGATGTATCAAACCAAATTTGTAGCTGATGGATCAATTGAGAAGCGCAAAGCATGATTTGTGGCCAAAGGCTTCTCACAGGTTCCTAGTGTTGACTACAATAAGACATTTTCCCATGTTAATAAGATGAACTCCATTCATCTAACTTTTGTTATTGTTGTAGCTCATTATTGAGTTGCACATCAAATGGATATGAATAGTGCATTTCATCACAGGGACCTATAGGAGGAGATTTGCATGGAATAGTCATAAGGAATTATTCACGAGTCTTCATTGGTTTGTAGACTAAGGAATTATATATATGGACTCAAATAGGCCCCACATGTTTGGTATTCCAAGATGGACTCCTTTTTTTTCTCAATTGGGTTCTCTAGATGACATTAATAACTAAATATCTACATATTGATATATGAGGACACTCTTTTTTCTTGGTGAACTATATGTTGATGATTTCATTGTCATGGAGAGCACCTTATCCATCATTTGCAATGTCAAGACTACTTTGCATAATAGTTTTTCCATGATTGACTTGGGCCTCCTACACTACTATCTTGGGATCAATATCACTCAAACATATTTAGGGATCTCTCTCATCCATCCCAAGTATTCTCTTGATATTCTACCTCATTTTCACATGCATGATTGTAAGCTTATACCAACTCCTTTTTTGTCTAGATTCAAGCTCGAGGCAAAGTGTTCTATGCCACCTGTTGTCATTTTATACCACCAAATTGTTGGTAGCCTCATCTACTTGAATCATACTCATCCTAACATTCCCTTTGTACCTAGCATAATTTGGTGCTTCATGATAGAGCCACATGAGCTTCACTAGAAAGCTTTCAAACACATTTTGCACTACATGCAAGGCACTCATAGTTTCATTATGTAACTTAAACAAATTCAAGATTGATTGGATAGAAGGAATATGATTAGGATGGTGATCTCAATGATTGAAAATGCACATTTGGCTATAATTTTAAACTTGTTTTTGGTCACATTTTTCAATAGATCAAGAAGTAGCACAACATTGCTCTCTTTGATTTATGTTGAGTATTAAGGGATTATCAATGGTGACTTATCAATGTCACCATTGAGGTTATTTGGCTTCAAAATATCCTTGTTAAAATTGACACCACTTTCAAAAGCCACTGGTTATCTACCACAATAACTAAAGTACCATTCAGACCTTGAAGAACTTTTTCCATTATTAGTAGATCAAACACATTAACATCCATATACATTTTCTTTGGGACTTGATTCAAGAGCATGTCATTGTTTTATGTTATTACCCAACAATAGAGAAGATTGTAGATATCTTATAAAACCCTTGTTTAAGAGCAAGTACATCGATCTTTGAGCTCTCTTGGGGCGTGATACATTTTTTAAAAATGGGCCATTTAGCTCTTCCTACCCTTTCCTCTCATGGAGGGAATTTGTACCCATTGCATTTTCTCCTTCTCTTTAATGTTGAGGAGATCTTTTTATATGGGTACCTCATCAAGCATTATTGTTGAGACCCATTTTCTATTGTTTTGCTCTTTCCTTCCCCCTAAGTTGCACTTAAAGTGGGGGGTATAAGTGTGAATGGATTATATTTCCTAACTAGTTTATTTCCTTGCTAGATTCTCCACATGGGTCATTTTTAAACTAATTTAATTTTACTTAGTGACTTTTCACTTTATTTCATATTGGTTGTGTTTTTGTTTCTTGGGTGGTATTTCCTATATATACTCACCTATAACTCATAATACAATCACACTATTTCTCCTATAATTTGCATTCTCGTTGAAAGAATACAACTTATTCTACCATTTTGATTTTCTATTTTTACATTCCTTCAATTATTTGCATTTTGGGTGGCTTAACAACCAAATATTATATATTAAAACTATTACAATTTTTTTTATTAAATCTAACCTTCTAGTTCTAGGTCATTTAATTCAAGGTTGATTATTTGTGTGATTACTTGAATTATATAATCACCTTATATTTATTTAAGAGGTTTATTATCTTACATTATTTATGAACCTAACATTCCTACATGACCTAGTGTTTTAACCTTAAGGACTACCCTTCTATCTAAATAAGATTTTTAGATCTGTTTTTTCTTTGTTGCATTCATCTTACATCCAATTTTAGTAGGGTTTAGGATCCACCCTCATTTTTCTACATTATCCTATCTTGATTAGGCTTTAGACTTATGTTGTGTCACACCTATTTAATCCCACCCATCAAGCCTTGAATTGTGCATTTTTTGCTGTCATTATCATGGATCATCATTGGTCATTTCCTTTTAGTTGCTCTATATGTGCCTCTTATGTATTATGATATTTTTCTTGTTGTAATGGATTTTTCGTTGCACCAAAATATTGACTTGTTAATGCCCGATACAAACACCAAATTTATACTGAGATCCATGAGAGGCGGTTAAGCCATGTCCCTAATCCACGATAGGCTAGACAAGCACCAGCCTATCCAAGGGGATGAAGGCACCAACCTTCCAAAATTTCTCTCTTTCATGGAATTTTATCCTTACATCCTAGATGCCCTTATGTGCAAGAATTTTGTGTTTAATGTGAACAATTTAAGAAACATAAATTTAACAAACACAAAAAAGAAAACACACGGATTAGGCCTAGGAAATCAAAATAAACATATAATGCAAAAGAAAATATGCTAGACTCCCTATTGTGTTTGATTTGCTCAAGTAGTCAATTGATGTGTGCTCACCAATTTTAATAGCATAACAACACTTTCATGAAAATGTGAGTGATAAATATGGCTAAGTGTTGGATGAATAAATAGATTTTAGGGGTGATAGAATGGAGGGCTAGGATTAGATCATAGGATCAAGGGTCCAAATTCACTTGGCTCTCTCAAGGCATGAGATTGTACCAAGTGGCATAATGAGAGGAGGTGAGAAGATGGAAGGTGTATACACCTAAAAATGGTCACATTATAATAAGTCTGGTAATTAATTAAATACAAGTTATTTAGTTAAATCTCTAATTCAATATACATATAAATAAATTTAATTATTTATTTATATTGTTCATTTTCTAATTCTTCTATCTTAATTAAATAAGTTTAATTACTTATTTAATTTAATCATCTTTAAATCTTATAAAAAATCACATTGTTTTATTTTAAATAAAGTAAATATTCTTCTTTTTTCCAAAATCTTAAAATCATCCTTAAATCTTCTAAATATTCTTCCTTTTTCCAAAATCATGAAATCATCTTTAAAATCTTCTAAAAAGCCATCTCACATTTAATTAAATATTTTAAATATTTAATTAGAAACTTCTTATCCACATTTCACACATAATCAAATATTTTTCAATATTTAATTAGAAACTTCCAAAACCACATGTTACATGAAATTAAATAATTTTATTATTTAATTAATGAATTATTTTCAACTACAAAACCAACTCATAACTAACTTGACAAATGGCAAGTTGCCTTCATTTTTGAGTGAAAGGTTTTGTGGGAAGGAAACATCTTCCTTCTTTTTCTCTAGCTTCCACCTTTCTCTCCAACTTCTCCATCTCTTATCGTTCATCTTACCAAACTGAATCTCAACCGTTGATTTTTGCCAACTAAGCTTTTTCCTTCAAAAACCTTATAAATACGACCTCTCACAATCCATTTAGGGGGTTGATTCGTCTAGCATCCTCACTCTGTCAAAATCATTCTTCAATCCATCTCTATCATTCTCCATTTGTCATTTTCATCGTCAAGTCGTTATGCTGTAGGAATGAGCACCCAACATTCCTCCATTATCAATCCTTCAAAATCTCGCATTCTCATGCAGGTGGAGAAGAGCCATGGAGGTCAATCAAATCTAGTTTGATAATTGGTTTGCATTTCCTTTGTTTATTTGCATTTTCATTCTAGTTTGTGCTTCATGGTGCTTGATAGGATTTAATTAGTTTATTGTTTTCAATACAAAATCTTATTGATTTTTCCCTATCTACAAAAGGTACTTTTAGGTACCTAGAAAAGATTTTCCATAAAGGAAATTCTTGTCTCCTCACACAAAGAAGATAAGAAAATAAATTTAAAATTACTTGATTACTCGAGGAAGCAAGACCCATGTCCCCAAGGACATGAGGTTTTTTCCAAAAGGGGTAAAATTGATGTTGAGTGTAAAAGGTGGTTGGAATGAGGATTTGGAGTGGTTAATCATATATTAGGAATGTGCACATGATAATGAAGGGATTGGGTGGAGATTAGGAGGCTAATGAGAAAAGATGGAGGATTTGACATTTGGAGAATGAAAATTAAATAAATAAAAAACTATTTATTCAATTATTTTAGAAGAAAGGGATGAGGTGAGAATAGGGATAGGTAAATAATTAGAATTAATTATCTACCTTAGGTCAAGACTTAGAGATGATAGAGGAAATAATTTTAGACAAATATTGATATGGTGAATATTAATTAAATAAGATAAATATTATTTAAGTAATATAGGAATCAAGGATAAAATTAATCAAATACAATGATAAATGTTAGGTGTCTACAACCATAATATTTTTTAATGTTATGAATGAGTATGTACTTTCTATGAAGCTAGTGTTTTATCATATATAACCTTTACCACCTTTATATAATTAGTTAGTGTTTATGCTTTCATTATATAGAAACACTCATCTCACTTGTTCATGGGCTTTGTATTAAAAGTATCTCTCATGCATGCCTTGTGATTGTGTGCAAGTGTTTTCCTTAATCTAAAATTGCAAAACAAGATGAAATGCACCAAATAAAGTGTTGGAATCTGTGCCTCAATTCTTACTGACAAGAAACTCCTTGAAGGCACAGTTAGTGTGACATCACAGATGTCTGGCCGACTAACTGTTCTGAAGTTCTAAAATGTACATATCACCATGACAGGGTTCATGTCTTTCCGAAGAGACTATCGCTATGACTCTCTGAGTTTGGCATGATCTTTTGGCAATCGGAAGAACTTTGGGCAACAGTTGATCTCATCGGTGTAACTCTCGGGTCGTGGGGAGATGTCTCGGCAAAAGTATTGAGTCTTGCCGACAAATGTCTTCGGGCCAACTTTGGAAGCTCGATGAAACGTCACGGCGAAAGTCTCATGTCTTGCCGACAGAAGCTTTCGGTAAAGCGTAGTGAGCTCGGAGAGACGTCACGATGACAAACACAAGTCTTGGCGATTTGCAGAATGTCTCGTCGATGTCAGGCTATCATATGGTTATCAGGATATCTCAATAGCTTCGTTATGATGTCCTAGCGACATTAAAATGTCTTGCCGATGATGGGATGTTTTCCGGTATAGGTCTTGTTGAATGGTAGTTGTCAGTATGACTGAGGGCTTCGGTATGAAGTCCTGGCGAAGATGATAAGTCTCACCAACTCGTCAAAGGTTTCAGTGTAGCACAAGGAACTCGACATAAGGTCTTGGTGAAGATATAGTGTCTTGCCGATAGACTGTTTGCTCATTGAGATTGGTGAATTCACTATGTGTCTCGCCAATAAGGGAAATCCTTGCCGATAGGATCGTATTGGACATCGTTGGTTTCGATATAACCTGTTACAGTCGTTATAGCATCTTTCCGACTCGTGGAAGTTGTAGCGATGCCGATAGAGAAACTTTGTGGCATCGGGGAGACACTGTGAGTGTCTCACCGATATGCCAACAAAGTTGAATGCTCTTGACCAGTCTGACCATCCTATGTGGAGCATCGTGGGCCAATCACAGGAAGCAGTTTTAAAACATGACGATAGTAGATTTTATGCATCAGTTGCATCGCTGGAAAAACTACATGCAGGGAAAAATCAGGACTCGAATGGAAACTATCTTTGGTTGGCAATGGCAGGTAAGAATGCACAGTTGGAAAATCAGAATGAGATTGTTTTAAAGTAGATTGATTCTATTATGAAAAGTGTGATGAGTTTATTGAATTGCATGAGAGCTTTTTTGAGAGAGTTTTGAATAGTGAATGGAGAAGCTATTGAGACGAACACCATAAAGTTGTCTTTCTGATTGTATGTAATTTTGTTACTGTAATACAAAGAGATACAGCTTGGTGTGGTGGGTTTTTTCCTGAAAGGGTTTCCCACGTAAATTCTGTTGTTTCAGTTGTCTTTGTGTATTTGCTCTATTTCTATTATTCCTTCATGTGTGTCTTAATTAGATTGTAATTTGAAAAATTAATAGCCCTGTATTGCATTCTCCCCTGTGGTTTGACGTTAGGAAAGTTGTTTTCGCACCTCTGCTTTCCTTACAAGTGGTATCAGAGCCTGGCCAGTTGTGTTGTCCTTGTGAGTGGGTTGGGTTTTTTGTGTTAAATCCTTTTCAGTGGGAGTCTGGTAGAGGTTTGTTAATTTAATTGCAAACTGAGATGGCAAGCACATCCAGTAGGATGGAAATAGAGAAATTCAATGGTAGCAATTTTGAGCTGTGGAAACTCAAAATGGAAGATATGTTAGTTGATCGAGATCTTTGGACGACTATGTCTAGAACAATGCCTCAAGGCATGAAGCAAGAGGATTGGGACCTGTTTGATAGAAAATCAAAAGGGCTGATAAGGCTCTGTTTAGCTGACTCTGTTCTGAACGTGCATGAAGAAAAGACTACAGCCTCTCTGTGGACAAGACTAGCTGCTATTTATCAAGGCAAGTCCTTGGTGAACAAGCTGTTCTTGAGGAAGAAGTTGTACAACTTGAAGATGCAGGATGGAGTTGGTGTTGTTGATCACTTGAATGCTTTCAACATGTTCATTGCTCAGTTAGCATCTATTGGTGTGAAGATAGAAGAAGAAGATCGCTGCATGCTACTGTTATGTTCTTTGCCTGATTCGTGGGATCATCTGGTGATGGCTATTGGGAGTACAACATCCTCATTCAAGATGCAAGATGTTGTTGCTTCTCTGTTATTAGAAGAAATGAGAAGGAAATCTTTTGAGATGGCAAAGGAGGCTCTGGCTGTCAGAGGTAGACCAAATGAGAAAGGCAAGAAGAAGGACAAGAAGTCCAGATCAAAATCAGAAGGGAGATCAAAGTCTTCTGGCAAGAAGTCAAAGGTGAAGTGCTGGAACTGTGGGCAACCTGGTCATGTCCGAAAGGACTGCAAGGTGGAGAAAAAGAAGAAGAAGAACTCTTTTGGAAATGATTCTTCTCATAGTGATGCAAACGCCTTCATTGTAGCTTTGGCTACACGGGCATTAGATGATGTCTGGGTCGATTGATTCTGGAGCATCTTTCCACATGACATCTCATAGAGAATGGTTCACAAAGTATGAAGAATACAATGGTGGAAAGGTGTACTTGGAAAGTGATTCATCTTTGGAAATTGTTGGTCGTGGAAGAGTCAGAATTCAATTCCCTGATGGAAGAGTGAAGGGAATCAATGATGTGATGCATATACCAGGTCTGGCTCGAAACATACTCTCTGAAGTAAGCTGAATGATATTGGAGTGCAGGTCACGTTCTCTGGAAATGGCTGCAAGATGACTAGAGGCTTTATGGTGCTGGCTAGGGGTGCTCAAATTGGTACTCTATACAAGCTGGATGCACAAGCTATTCAATGCAATAGTGTCTCTGCAAAGTCATTTAAGGCTGCTCATGAAGAAAAGAAGGAAAATGTTCCTGATGGTGTAAACTCCATGGAGATTAAACTTCCAGCAGAGAAGACTATGCTCTGGCATCATAGGCTTGGCCACATTGGTGAAAAAGGTTTAAAAACCTTGAAAAATAAAAATCTAGTAGAAGGGCTTGAAGATTGTAACCTTGAATTTGATTTTTGTGAACATTGCATATATGGAAAGCAACACCATGTTTCATTTTATTCTAGTCCTCACAAAACTTCTAGTTTGCTTGATTATATACATTCTGATGTGTTTGGTCCAGTGAATGTTCCTTCTTTGTCTAAATCAAGATACTACATGTCGTTTATTGATGATTACTCAAGAAGAGCATTTGTATATTTTTTGAAAAGTAAATCAGAAGTGTACAGTCGGTTTAAGGAATTTAAAAACCTTGTAGAAAATCAGACTGGTAGAAAAATAAAATGTTTAAGGATCGACAATGGCGGTGAGTTCTATTCAAATGAATTCAAAAGGTCTTGTAAAGATCATGGGATCAAAAGACACAAGACTACACCTTACACTCCACAACAAAATGGAGTTCTGAAAGGTTCAACAGGATAGTAATGGAAAGAGCACGAAGTATGTTGAGCAGTGCTGGCTTGGATGAGAAATTTTTGGGCTGAAGCAGTCTCTACAGCATGTTACTTGGTAAATCGTTCTCTTAACGCTGCTCTTGTTGAGAAGATGCCTTTGGAAGCATGGTCTGGAAAGAAGCCCTCTTTGAGACATATTCGTGTCTTTGGTTGTGAGGCATATGCATATGTGCCATTTGAAAAAAGATCCAAGTTGGAAAACAAAGCTGTAAAGTGTATATTTATAGGCTATAGCGCTGGCATAAAAGGATACAAGCTTTGGAATCCTGAGACAGAAGGTTTTGCACAGCAGAAGCATTATCTTTCGCGAGCTAAAACCTTCTACTTTGGATCTACAGTTAGAGAAGAAATCATAAAATGAAAAGGATGTAGCAGCAATTCCTCAGACACCAGATAAGGAGGAATTGAAAAATCAAAATGTACCTGATACTGAGGAGAGCTCAAGCAGTTTTGAAAGTTCTGAAGATGATGAAGAACCATCTTAGCCTCTCCTGTGAGGAGGTCAACTCATGAAAGAAAGCAACCTGAAAGGTATGGGTTCTTTTTCATTAAGTCTACTTGTGCCTATGCTTTAATTTCTAGCACCGATGAACCTAGGACTGTAAAAGAGGCATTTAAAATGTCTGATTCAAACTCTTGGTCGGAAGCCATGAATGAAGAAATGGCATCATTAGAAAAGAATGACACCTGAAGTTTGGTTCCATTGCCTAAAGGTAGAAAATCTGTAGGTTGCAAATGGATATTCAAAAATAAAATTGGTCTGGATGGCAGTGTAGAAAAATATAAAGCAAGGCTGGTTGCAAAAGGTTATTCCTAGGTAGAGGGAATTGACTATGGAGAAATATTTTCTCCTATAGCTAAGCTAACATCTATTAGATTTCTTTTGTCACTTGCATCAACATATGATTTAGAGATTGAACAGATGGATGTGAAACAACATTTCTTCATGGTGATCTTGAAGAAGAAATTTATATGTCCCAGTAGAGCACTTTGTGGTAAAAGGTAAAGAAAGACTGGTTTGCAAGTTGAAGAAATCTCTGTATGGTTTAAAAAAGTCTCCTAGAATGTGGTACCAAAAGTTTGACATGTTTGTTTTGTCATTGGGATTTGTAAGATCAAAATGTGATCATTGTGTTTATTACAAAGCTGAAAGTGATCAAATTCTTATTATTGCTCTGTATGTTGATGATATGCTGTTTATAGGCAATAGTAAGCAAATGATTTCTGATCTTAAGTCTCAGTTATCTGCAAAGTTCGAAATGAAAGATCTTGGTGCAACAGGGTACATTCTGGGAATGGAAATAACCAGGGACAGAAAGAACAGAAAGCTTTGGCTCAGTTAGAGTAAATATGTCATGACTCTAGAGAGATTTTGTATGACTATGCAAGCAGCTAGTTGTTCCAGTTACACAAGGAACAAAGCTATCTGTTGAGGATTGTCCAAAATATTCTTCTAAGATGGAGGACATGACCAGTGTGCCTTATGCAAGTGCAGTTGGTAGTCTCATGCATGCTATGGTCTGTACAAGGCCAGACATTGCTCAAGCAATGGGAGTTCTTAGTCGTTTTATGGCTAATCCAGGAAGAACACATTGGGATGTTGTGAAGAGAGTGTTTAGATATCTGAAGGGCACTTCAGACTATGCTTTGTGTTACCATGGTAACTTGGTTGAATCACAAAGAACTCTCAGTATTCGGCTATGTGGATTCTGATTGGGTAGGGGACATTGACAGCAGAAGATCCACCAGTGGATATATTTTCACGATGAATGGTGGTGCAGTGAGTTGGATGAGCAAGCGGCAGGCTGTAGTCACTTTATCTACTACAGAGGCAGAATACATGGCAGCCACACATGCCTGTAAAGAAGCAATCTGGTTAAAACATTTTTGTTCTAACATTGGCTTTAATGCAGAAAAGATTACTATCTACTGTGACAGCCAGAGTGCTATATGTTTGGCAAAGAATCCCACTTTCCATGCCAGGATGAAACATATAGATGTACAGTATCATTTTGTACGAGATATGGTGGAGGATGGGAAGGTCTCTTTGGAGAAAGTGGATACTTTGGAGAATGTTGTAGATGCATTGACGAAGCCTGTGAGCACAAACAAGTTTAGTTGGTGTGCCAGTTCGATGGGCCTTTTGGTCCATGAATCTCAGTAATTCTATGCTGCTCTGGAGGTGTTAGTAAGATCTTCGTCAAGTGGGAGCTTGTTGGAATCTGTGCCTCAATTCTTATTGACAAGAAACTCCTTGAAGGAAAAGTTGGTGTGACATCACGGATGTCTGGTTGACTAACTGTTCTGAAGTTCTAAAATGTACATATCGCCACAACAGGGTTCATGTCTTGCCGAAGAGACTATCGCTATGACTCTCTGAGTTCAGCATGATCTTTTGGCGATCGGAAGAACTCTGGGCGACAGTTGATCTCATCGGTGTAACTCTCAGGTCGCGGGGAGATGTCTCGGCGAAAGTCTTGAGTCTTGCCGATAGATGTCTTTGGGCCAACTTTGGAAGCTCGATGAAATGTCACGGCGAAAGTCTCATGTCTTGCCGACTGAAGCTTTCGATAATGCGTAGTGAGCTCGGAGAGACGTCATGGCGACAAACACAAGTCTTGGTGATCTGCAGAATGTCTCGTCGATGTCAGGCTATCATATGGTTATCGAGATATCTCAATAGCTTCGTTATGATGTCCTAGCGACATTAAAATGTCTTGCCGATGATGGGATGTTTTCCGGTATAGGTCTTGCTGAATGGTAGTCATCGGTATGACTGAGGGCTTCGGTATGAAGTCCTGGCGAAGACGATAAGTCTTGCCGACTCGTCAAAGGTTTCGGTGTAGCACAAGGAACTCAATAGAAGGTCTTGGCGAAGACATAGTGTCTTGTCGATAGACTATTTGCTCACTGAGATTGGTGAATTCGCTATGTGTCTCACCGATAAGGGAAATCCTTGCCGATAGGATTGTATTGGACATCGTTGGTTTTGGTATAACCTGTTATAGTCGTTATAGCATCTTGCCGACTCGTGGAAGCTGTAGTGATGCCGATAGAGAAAATTTGTGGCATCGAGGAGACACTGTGAGTGTCTCACCGATATGCCAACAAAGTTGAATGCTCTTGACCAGTCTGACCATCCTATGTGGAGCATCATGGGCCAATCACAGGAAGCAGTTTTAAAACATGACGACAATAGATTTTATGCATCAGTTGCATCACTGGAAAAACTACATGCATGGAAAAATCAGGACTCGAATGGAAACTGTCTTTGGTTGGCAATGGTGGGTAAGAATGCACAGTTGGAAAATCAAAATGAGATTGTTTTAAAGCAGATTGATTCTGTTATGTAAAGTGTGATGAGTTTATTGAATTGCATGAGAGCTTTTCTGAGAGAGTTTTGAACAGTGAATGGAGAAGCTACTGAGACGAACACTAGAAAGTTGTCTTTCTGATTGTATGTAATTTTGTTACTGTAATACAAAGAGATACAGCTTGGTGTGGTGGGTTTTTTCCCGAAAGGGTTTCCCACGTAAATTCTGTTGTTTCAGTTGTCTTTGTGTATTTGCTCTATTTCTGTTATTCCTTCATGTGTGTCTTAATTAGATTGTAATTTGAAAAATTAATAGCCCTGTATTGCATTCTCCCCTGTGGTTTGATGTTAGGAAAGTTGTTTCCGCACCTTTGCTTTCCTTACATAAAGAACACAAACAAAACAATCAAGTTTAACCTAGTTTAACCCAAACAAAATGCACAATAAAATACCAATTTTTACCTTGTTTGAGTTTTCTCCTTTGGTTGGCCCTTTGATGGTGATTTTGTATGCTTCTTCTTTCACAAAATGGCTTGAAATGATGCTCAAAATGATGGTGATGTTATAAGGAATGCAATGGTGAAGATGGGTAGTGGATTGGATGCAAGATAAGTGTTTGAATGGATGCAACAATGGTGGTTTCAAAGCTTGGGTGCATGAGAGCTAAAGTTGGCTAAGTGTGTGATTATTGAATGAAGCCTAAATTCACCATATTTAGGGAAAAGGACTCTAAAGAAATGGATGGTCAGGATTGCATCTAGGTTAGAAGATCAATGGCTAGGATGCTTTGAGACCTCACAAGCCATCTCATGAGGACATGTGGAAGGTGAGGTGGACAAGGGAGAATGATGTGGAGGCCAAGTGGAAAAGGTAAGTCTTGTCTCATCTACCCAAATCATGGGAGGATGTGACAATAGAAGAATTTTAAATTCTTCTAAAATCTCTCTTGGTTTTGGAGATTTGACTTTGGGATTGGGAAGGGAATTTTAAATTAGACTTTTATTCCTCCAAGAGTGTTGGAGAAATAAAGTGGAATTAAAAATTCCACATAGGATGCATGGGGGAAATAAAAAGGAATTTTAAATTCCTCGAGAGTGGAGATAGCTTCTCCAAAAAAAGAAAGCCTTTATGAGGGTTGGTCATAGTACCCTTTCCATAATTGGAAAGATGACAAGATTAGGTGAACTAATTAACCTTTGATTAGAGGTTGTGTAAATGATTAGGGGGATAATGATGGATTAAGGACAAGTTGCAAGATATGGAGGATGTGGCCCTAATTATGATTAGGAATGTGCACATCCTAACTGGGGATTAAGTAGACTAATCATGATTAGGGAAAATGTAGGAGGATGGGACAATGAGAGAGAAAGTAAATGAATTAAAAATTGATTTTAATTCATTTGGGAAAAGTGTCTAGATTAAATAAATTATGCTATTTATTTAATTTAGAGAGGAATAGGGTAAGGTATTTAATTGATTAATTCAAATACCTTAGTAGACATTTAGGACTAGGACAAATATTAACCAAATAGTGAACTATTTAATTAACATGGATTAGGGACACATCATGGAAGAATGCAAGGGCGAATTTGACCATATGGGGGTGGTCAAATTCAAGTGTCTATAGCGATAGCAACAACCATATGTCTAGTGAGGCTTTACTTTGTATCATGGACCCATCTCTCATTAGACCTAGTTGTCGAGACCCATCTAGTTGTGTACCCACCTAAGTTGAGCTTAAAGGGGGTGTTAGAGTATAATAATAATTATTTAATTGTTTTATTCTACTTTATGTGTTAAGCCACCTTAGGTGGCAATGTGTCATTTCAAGAGCTAGTTGAACTCTTCAAATATGTGTGGCATTTCAAATTTTCCACTTGGTGGATTATTCTCCCCACCTTTAGTTGAGCACTCCTACAATGACTCAAACTCATTATGTTATATGTACATCCTCCTCATTGAGGATTACACATACTTCTAATCAATCATTTTAACTCTTGTATTATATTATTGTTTTCAATCTCATAGTTTGAGTGTTCACTTGCTTGAATTTTGTGACTTGTAGAGACTAACATTCAAGCAAAGATCTTGTAAACTTTGACAATGTTCACCTCATATTCTTCTATTATGTCACAAACTATTTATACATCAATTGTAATTTCTCATGTTCTTACCCCTAGTGTACTCATCTCTTTCCTTCACATGTACTTTAAAGGCTTGATAGAATGAAGAAAAAAATTGATGTCTTAAAACTAATGGGAACCAAAAAGATACATCTCTTGAAATTAAACACAATAAACTTGCTTTTAACATTTTGACAAACTATTTTCTAGTTAAATTTGTGGAACCTCAATTTGAAATGTATAGTGGTAGTGGTGATCCATTGATACATTTGTAGTCCTTCAATGCTTCATTCTTAGATCATATGTATGATGATGAATTATGGCCAAGAACTATTTCCCTACATTTTAAACTAATTTAAGATATGAAGTGGCTATATTCTTCCACATGGTTCTATTCATTCATTTTTAGTTCTAGGTCTTATGCTTGTATTGGTCACTTTAGTGCAAATTCTGGATTGGAGATTACTATATATTAGATTTCTTTGATTTTACTAAATGGTCAAATAAACAAATATCTATTTTTTTATATATTTCAACCATCGTGTACCAAAATGCATTATCACATTTTATACGATAATCTTCAAAAATAGATATTTATTTAGGAATCATTACCAATGTAATCATGTGTGTATCTTAATAGTTATGCTTAATTTATGGATTTATTTACAAAAGTGAGGAATATATAAATAAAGACGTGGAGGCTAATATACTCCAATATGGATTTTTTAATGTAAAATTATACACCATCCCACCCTTATAAGTTTCAAAATCCCAAATAGTTTCTATAATGAAATAATGGTTTTGGTAAACCTAGGTTAAGTAGTTATTTCATATAGTTTGTTTATGAAATAACTACTTAACATCTAGATTATTTTTTCCAATATGTTAACATAAACCACATATGAGATATATTCTAATATTATTATAGATAACACAAAATTTTCCAAATATAGGTGAAGATATCCCACCATTGGTAGTTGTATATTTCATATAGACAACTACACATTCTTCTTAGACTCTAATGTATCATTATTTTAAAATTCTCCTTGATCTACAAATCAAATTAGGAGCACATTAGCTATCTACACCCGATGGTGAGCCTTTGCAGGAGCCTATCAATAGCTCCCATCTCAAAAAAATTTATACCTAAACTTACAAGGTATAAATCCAAAAATACAAAAAAATCAGAAAAAGGATTGAAAATAGTAAAGAAAAAAATTGTCCTCTTGTGAAAACCACTTCGGTGGCGCTTTGGGCAAGTACCTTGGTGAAAACCTAGCAAACAAGCGCCTTTTGTAAATAAAGCACTCTCCATCCACTATGATCTCCACGGCTTGTTTTGCATCGTTCATCTATCACACTTCCATTAATCCTTCCATCACCCATCCACGTATGCATCATAACTTGATCATGTGTTTGTATCATGATCCCTCCTAGTACTACTTGACCCATTCCTAAGGTTAGTTTGTCCTTCCTATATCAGAGTATTATATCACATCACACATTGGGGGCATTTTCCTATACCTACATCAAATCGGATTCATGTATATTCTTGCAATCTTTCAAAAAATCCAAAAATCCAAAAACATTCAGAAAATTAGAAAACCCCAAAAATATCCAAAACATGTCAAAATCCAAAAATAGGTCAAAAATTTAGAAAAAGCCAAAAAATAGAGTCGTCTTGTCAAACTACAGGTCTCTAAGCTCTGAACGTAGGCAAGGATGATCTTTGATCATCCCCTGAGACACTTTAGGTCAATCCTTTAGGGGTCTGTCATAATAAACTAGCAATCCATTTGTTCATTTCTCATCAATAAACGAGTTTGTGTCAGTTGAACTACGTGATCTCTGCATGTATAACATAGGCAAGGCTAATCTTTGATCATCCCTCGAGGCCCCTAGGATAGGTCTTTAGGTTAGGTTCTTGGTCAAAATCTCAGAAAACACAAAAACATTGGAAAATTGAAAAATCAAAACATTTGCAAAACATCTTGAAAATACCAAAAAAAAAAGCCTCAAAACATTTCAAAACTTCAAAAACATCCAAATATTTTTAAAAAAACATCCATCCCATTACACAACCACCCAAAATAAACATTCGCTCATAATAAGTCATTGTCACCGCCAACCTTTGGTGAAACAATCGGAAACAAGTCTAGCAGGTTACAAGTGGAAACTCAAGCATCAAGGTCTTGAGTCTAGGTCGATAGGTAAACAAGTTGGTCAAATCTTGATACTAATAGCCCATCATCCAATCAATCCCAAAATAATTTGATAACATCATTCCTAGGATGCATCCTTCCTACAATGGACATCAACATCAGGCATCACCGTAGTTTAGTCTTGGCTAGAGGTATGAAGAACATTAGCTTGTTTGTTTACTTGATCGTTGTTTTGTTGACTTTTCTTATTGCGCTCATTCCAATGACCTCTCAATGATTTCTAATCAAAATGATTTAGAGAGAAAGGAATGGGGTAACAATCATTATCTTTTGTCTATTGTGCTTGTTGGATATTCTTATAATATAACTTTGGTCATGTGTGTTTTGTTTGGTTCATAGGGAGGATGTTTTAGGTGTCTTGTGACCACATAGGAAGGCTTTCCTTCCTATGTTTTGTTCCAAGATGTTTAAAATATCTAAACTCCATTCTAAATAAGGTTTCATATGCCAGGTGTGAACAAGGATACTCCTATCTAATTGTCAAGTCAGATTCTACCACACTAAGTACAACACCATCCTGGTACTTTATACCTTGATGCATCGTGCCTATGTGTGTTATCAAACATAAGGTAATCAAGCCCTTTTAAAATCCCAATCCTTGATAAGAAATACATCATCATCATTCATTGTCATATCTAATAAAGTCTTGGAAGATCATGGAATTGTTGGATTCCCTTGTCATCATCTCATTTCTTCTCTTTTCTCTCCGCGTTAACATGGTACCGTGACAATCAACCAAACATCATTAATGCATCCATCCTGCATCCACAAACCATCAAAATGTGGCATATCATTCATATCATTTCACATGAATTGCATTTCCATCATTTGCACCATAATATAGATTGGTTATTCCAAGCATCTCATTAAACCATAGATTTGCATCCATTGCATAATCATATAGACATCATCACATCATCCATACATGCATCATCATATTACACATAGAAAAGATACTGGAAAAGAAAAAGAGCACGTCATAACATTCCATACATCTCATAATCATAACATATCACATCATCCATTTGCATTATCATTAGGGGCATATTATAGATCTGTTAGTCTAAGCATACCATAAACATTTGCATCCATACATCCATACTGCAAACATCATCACCATAAACATGCATAGAAATAATACAGAAAAGAAATGCATCCATAAACATCTGCATAATCATACATCATATCACATCATATAAAATCACATTGCATATACATGGAACATCAAATGCATCCATCCATAAAGCATAAATAAAGTAAACGCATCACATCATAAATCAATCATATATGTATCATATATATCAAAAAATATCACTATCATGGTACAAATCTGACTCAAATGTATGTATATCAATCAAGATACAATGCCCACAAGGCTATAAAAATTGGAGCCTATGATTCTATCTCAAAAAGAATCAATTGCTGATCAAAATCTGTACACAACTGTTAGCCCTAGTGGCTGCTCCCCTCACTTGCTTGCCTCTCTGCCCAGTCATCTGTCTGTCAGGCTCCTGTCTACTGGGAGTAGTCTAGTACCTGAGCAACCACGGCTATAGCTTACCGATAATGGAGTCTATAATACTCTGCCTCTTGGACTGCCTCACGGTACATCTGTGCTAGCATAGTCCTCCCTTGGGATGTAGTAGCCATACTCTCTAGCTGTCGCCTCTTGCCAACTTCCTGAGCTAATTGTAGCTCTATAACTTGTCTTTGTTGTCGCTTCATTGTCTCTCTCTGCAGTAAGGGCCTGGACCTAATGCCTGGCCTGATCTATCTCTAATGTAACTATCTGTAGTTGTGCCTGTAATCCTTGTATTTGTGCCTACAGTTGTTGTATCTAGCCATCCCGTGGATCTGGCTACTGTGGTTGCTATGGTTGACACTGTTGATTTGGCTATCATGGAGGCTGCCCATCTTTAGATGGTGCTCCAAGATCCTATCTTCCATGTCCTACTTGTGCTCTTTGAGCACTCCTCCCCTTAGGTCTCGTGGAAATGCCACTCCTAGATCTATCAGCCGACATGGGGGTTTGAACCAATCATCGTATGCATGAGTTGTGCCTAGATCCATTGGTCCCTGAGCATAGGCCCATGGCCTGACAACCAACTGTCGAAAGCTATCAACAACATCGGATGCTAGAATCGTCTGTCCCCACGTAG
Organism: Sequoia sempervirens; assembly: GCA_007258455.2. Taxonomy (NCBI): domain Eukaryota; kingdom Viridiplantae; phylum Streptophyta; class Pinopsida; order Cupressales; family Cupressaceae; genus Sequoia; species Sequoia sempervirens. Next base: position 366,129,157 of record VDFB02047230.1, on the reverse strand, counting down.
TCTCTAAAGATGATCTGGAAAAAGTAGTAGTGTATTTGTCATCCGACTGATCCTGAGCCTTCCCAAACTAGCGGGCTACTCTATCTGGCAAATAACACTATAATGGTATGCTCTCTCCCCTGCATCAGTTGAGTCTGCCAAGCATAAAATAGCTGTTGAATGTCGTCATACGATGCTATCATCTATAACCATGGATGCGAACAAAACACTGTCATCTCATCCAAAACTTAGCTCCAATGAGGTAGACCCAATTATCTTGTATGTATCAGGGTGATTGTACCCCTGTATCTCCAAATCATAGGATCATCAGGCTCTGTGTCAACCAAAGTGAGAATCGGTCAGAGCACGATAATATGCTCCCAAGCCTAAATGTGCAGCAGTGTCACGCTAGTGCCAATCGCTCGACTGTTGCAATAGGAAAAATCATGTAAATCATGGTATAATGAGGCCAGCATCACTAGTTCCCAGGCAAACTATGTCCTTCAGAAAAGCATCCTTTCCCAGGCCAAGCCCCATCCTAGACTAAAGTATCTGCCTTGTTGATCTGGAGCCACTAGCCCATAGATAATGGCAGCAACGATTAGCCTGAAATTTGACACCCAACCTTTGTAATAGTCCAAGTCAATATAGCCCTCGAAAAGAGCAAGCTCCTCAATCTCCATGACCTCAAAGCATGTGTCACTCCCAGCATCTGTATCATAGATTACCCACTTTCCATGAATCAACAAACACAAAATATGCCAGACATCCTCCAAGGTAACAGTTGCCTCGCCGGTTGAAAGGTGAAAAGATGAGGTCTCGCTGTGCCACCTCTCCGCCAATGCAATCATCATCGCTAGGTGGGTCTGGACAATGGGCGCATAGGCAATGTACCAAAGACTGATCTCCCCCAGGTGTTCCTGTCATAACTCTGATAAATCACCTAATCTGTGCAGGATTGAGGGGTGATGCTCACGTGAATGCACAGGTTGGATCACCTCCTACACCCATGAAGCCACGATGTCAAACTTCGTAAAAAGATTTGATCTCGTTTGGGGTTTTTGACCTTGAAACCATGAATGCGTTGCAATTTTCAAAGGTGCCCCTATTTGTAAAACTCCAAACAACGATGTTGGACTCTTTGAAAATGTTAAATCGACCTTAGTGTCGCCAGTGCACATGCATCACCATTTGACTATAAAACCCTAATTCTAAATCAAGCTAAGTGTCGCTTTTTGAAAAAGCGTCGCCATTTGGAATTTGAAACCCTAATCTCAAATCATGAGCAGTGTCTCAATTTACACAAGTGATGCTATTTGAGCTTCAACGTCATCGATTTTGCACTTGGTGCATAGCTATATAGCGATGTTGGGGACTTTGACTCTTTTAAGCATAATAAATGCACTCAAAAATCAAATTTCAAGGTTGGGTTTGGGTCACATACCGGTGGTCCTATGCCTGGAGCTCCCTAGTACACACATACTCACTCAGAAATGTGTCGAGGAAGCACTCGTTGCCCCATCTGTAGAAGGGTCAGAGCTCAGAAGGCTAGAATTTGCAAAGTGTGAATGCAAAAATGAATGGAAAGTGACCCCTCCAAGCCTATTTAAGCATGAAAATTAGGGTTTTTGCCCCGATTTAGCTGTCAAACTAGGGTTTTGCACCCTGACACCATTTTTTCCCAACTGAAGCTCATTTCACGTCTTTTTTTTCGCATTTTTGCATATTTTCAGCATCCTGGAGCCTTTTTGGACATGTCGGGTAGCTTGTCATCTTTTTTTGAGAAATCACACAAAAATCCAAATTTTCATCCGATCTCTCGAGGGGGCAATATACCAGTGTAATTCTTCTCGCTAGGGCAGTAGTGGGGCATCCAAAAAAATTAGAAAAAAAATGAATTTTGATCTCAGCAAGATTATTATTTGAACCAATGTAACAAGTACATTACTTCAAAGAGGGGAAAAATGTAGACACTTGAAATATCCTGATTGATATCATGCACTTGATTCACTAACTTCGATTCTTCCTTGATCATTTCATTACTAACCAATTAATTGAATAATCTTTATTTAATTAATTCATCAAAATTCCTCTTTTAGTTAAATAAATCAACTTTATTTAATTAAGTCCTAATGTTCTCTTGGGGGCGACCCTTTGGTGAAATGGTGGGGCTTCTTGGCTGTAGAGCCAACAACCAAGGTTCAAACCTCGCGGGGTCGCTCTCTACCACATCAAAAATGGAGTTTGTTATTTACCCTCCTATTAAGGGGAGGCTCCTTGGTGAACTGGTGGGGCTTCTTGCCTGTAGTGCCAACAACCAAGGCCCAAACCTTAATATTTCTTAAAAAGGGAGGCGACCCTTTGGTGAAATGGTGGGGCTTCTTGCCTGTAGAGCCAACAACCAAGGTTCAAACCTCACGGGGTCGCTCTCTACCGCGTCAAAAATGGAGTTTGTTATTTACCCTCCTATTAAGGGGAGGCTCCTTGGTGAACTGGTGGGGCTTCTTGCCTGTAGTGCCAACAACCAAGGCCCAAACCTTAATATTTTTTTTTAAGAAACAATAATTCAATTAATTAATGGCAGAGCAGCGGAGGAACCAGGGTTTTCGAAGGCACCATGGTTTGCATTATGAGGGAAACCAAGCACGTTGGCCTTTCAACATGAAGAAAAGAGGAGGCATCAACAACGCAGGGAGGCATAATATTTATGTCAAGGCTTAGCAGGCTCCGGGTAAACAACAGGTTAGGTATGGAGGATCTGGGGGTTTCTCCTGTCCTAGCACGGGAGGGAAGGACAGAGGAAAAAGGTTTCATTCTACCTATCAGAAGGGGCGAGTGGATTTCAGAACGCTGGAAAAAAATTTGGCGTCCAAAGAACCAGACTGAGAATGGAGAGTCAAGTCAGGTTCAAAAAAACTTTCTTCACACTACTATGGTTACCCTTTTGATAGATAATAATGAATGGAATGACTCTGTTAGTACATTCAAAGCTCGTGCTATCTTTGTGTGCTGGGGAGGGCATTGGCCGACACTCACAAAAATGAAAGATTGGTGTGATGCTAACTGGGGTAAAGGATGTGATGTTAAAACTCTGGAAAATGGCTTCTACCTGGTGGTATGCCAAACTGACCGAGACAAAGATTGGATTTTAAGGAGTGGCCCCTTCTCCATGGATGGCCGAGGTCTTTACATTTTATATTGGACCCCAAATTTTGACCCGAATAAGGCAAAATCTGTGGAGTCTGAAGTTTGGGTTAGCCTGAAAAATCTGCCGCAAGAATACTGGGATCAGGAAACCCTAAGGAGCATAGGAAACAAATTGGGTTTCTTTGTAAAGTTGGAAATAGTGGTTGAAAAAGCGGACTGCAGTACGTTTCCAATGATTTGTATTCTTAGACAGATAATCCACCCTCTACCGAAAATGTTAGAGTTGAAGTCTAGTGAGGGTATGTGGTGTCAGAATCTGGTGGTGGAGGATTTTAGTAAGACGGTAAGAAATGTGGTGGAATCTGGGTTAGATGGGGTGTCGGGGGTGTAGGGTGATAAAGGAAAAGGTGTTGTTCAAAATTTGCCTACGGAGGAGGTGATTGCTCTTACAGAAGCTGTGGCTATTGAAAACTAGTGGGTTTCCAAGGAATGGGGCTCTTTGGAGGTTTTAATGGAAAGTTCAAGGCAAGGATCCGAAGAAGAATCAGCCTCATGGGATTTAAGTAGAAAACAAGAAATAGCTTTTTGTCATGAAATTGAATGTACGTGGGACTCTCAAAACCTAGTTTCTATGGGGTTGAGTTTGAGAGAGGCTAAAACTTCTGGGGAGGGTGTGGAAACATAGTTAACTCTGGCAACCCCAAATAAAATCTTTGCGGTTTCAACCAAAGTGTAGATCTCATAGATAGAGGGGTTTTCTAAAACTCTCTCATCTAAATATGGGGAAGAGCAAAGTAAGGATCTGGAACAGGTTACTATGAACGATAATGGGCTTGGAGGCTTTGAAAAACCTGATGATGTTTGCCCCCAGCTTTTCGAACTCATTGAAAGTAGGGAGCAGATGATTGATATACTACAGGAGGTTGGAGAGAACCAAGATGGTCCAGATGGAATAGTGTTTAAAGACATCCCAATATCTCCTATTCGAAACTTAGATAGTGCCTTTGAAGGGGTTAAAGATAGTGGGGGATCTCTGGAAAGGTCGGGCTCCGGTTCAGCTACAGATTCGGAGGAGGAAGATGATGATCTATTGGGATTAACTGATCAAATTGGGTTAGTGGAGAAAAGGTCGCTAGATCAAACCTCTGCACAGAATAGTAAGGTCAAGGTTGGTGAGAAATGTAGGCGTGGTCCTAAAACAAACAAGATGCGCCTTGAAATGGCTGGAAATGCTGTAGGTCAAAGCAAGTTGAGATCGGGAAAAGGCATAGCCTTTTCCCGACAGCCATGAAAATCTTATCGTGGAATGTCAGGGGTTGCAATGCCTCTGACAAAATCCGTTTGATCAAGTAGTGTTTTGATCAAACAAGACTGAGTATTGTTATGCTTCAAGAAACAAAAATCAAGGAAAAGGATTTTGATAGCTTTCTAAAATGTTTTGGAAGGTGGAAAGGGTACCTCTCTGGGGCCATTGGGGCCTCTGGTGGCCTTGGGATTTTGTGGGATGAAGCTCTAGTAAATGTCAGAGTGGAGAGGCAAGATCGAAGCTGGCAATGGATTAGTGTGGTCTCAAAACAGCTAGGCGCTAGTTTTGATATTCTCAATGTTTATGGCCCTCCAGGTAGTGCTCAGAAACTTCAGTTATGGCAGGAGATTTCTTTGGTTTTGAATTCAGAAAGAGATAGAATTTTTCTTTTAGGGGGTGACTTTAATGCCATCCTCCAGCCGTCTGACAAGCTTGGTGGTGTTTGTTGGGCTAGTCAAAACCAGAAGGATTTTAGTAATTTTGTATTGCAGAATGGGCTTATTGAACTTCCTTTCAGAAATGGGGTTTTCACTTGGACAAATAGGCGTAGTGGTTTTTTGAACATTGCAGAAAAATTGGATCGTTTCTTTTTAGCTGGGGAATGGGCGGAATATCATTGGCTATGTGAAGCGGAGGTGACCCCCATAATAGGCTCGGATCATTATCCAATAAGCCTGAGAATTCAAGAGGAATCAAAGTTGGCACGATGTCCGTTCAAATTCGAAGCAATGTGGTTGCGGGCGGAAGGGTTTCAGGAACTAGTGGCAGATTGGTGGGAAAATGCCCCGGTAAGTTCTGGTCATAAAGCTTTTGTTTTTGTTAAGAAGCTTCAATTTTTGAAAGAACAGTTAAAAAAATGGAATAGGGAGTCTTTTAAAAATATTTTTTCTGAGAAGTTAAGGTTGGAGGAGGATTTAAAGATTCTTCATTCAAGAGTCATTGAAAATGGGATGTTTGAAGAAGATTTTGAACTGGAAAAATCTTTAAATAAGACCTATTCTGAGATTCTTGCCCGTGAGGAGGTTTTTTGGAAGTAGAAATCAAGGGAAAGTTGGCTAAAAGAGGGTGACAGGAACACTAAGTTCTTTCACAATTCAGTTAAAGTGCGCAAAAATAGCAATAAGATCTTTGAAATCAAGAACAGTGAAGGCGTTTCACTGACAGATGAAACTCTAATAGCCAAAGAAGTAGTGCATTTTTTCTCGGGGTTATGCAAGGAAAACAGAAATACTGCAAATCTCGATTGGAAGATTTTGGAGAACATTCCTAAATTGGTGTCAGATGCACAAAACGTCATGTTAATGGAAAAAGTTTCCTTGAAAGAAGTTAAAAAAGTTGTTTTTGGGCTGGGGGGAGACAAGGCTCCAGGACCGGATGGCTTCCCTGCCTTTTTCTTCCAAAAATTTTGGAATATTTTGGCACAAGATATATGGGAAGTGGTGGAAGAGTCTAGGAGGAGTGGTTTTGTGTTAAAGGATTTGAATAACACATTTATAGCGCTGGTTCCAAAAAGAAATGAATTGGTGACCTTTGAAGATTTTTCGTCCAATTTCACTCTGTAACACCATTTACAAAATAATCTCAAAAGTGATAGCCAACAGGCTAAAAAAAGTTTTACCATCGGTGATTTCGGTTGAGCAGAGTGGTTTCTCTCCAAACAGATCCATTTTTGAGGGTGTTATTATTGTTCATGAGGCTATTCATTCAGTAAGGATGGCGAAAGTGGAGAAATTTATGGTGAAATTGGATATCAAAAGGGCTTATGATGAGATGAACAGGAGTTTTCTTTTAAAAGTCCTAGAAAAGTTTGGCTTCTGTAGTGAATGGGTGGCCTGGATTCAGAATTGCATCAGCACTCCTCCTTTCTCAGTCTTGTTAAATGGGAGCCACCAAGGTTTTTTTGAATCTAGTAAAGGTATCAGACAAGGAGATCCTATTTCTCCTTTCCTCTTTATTTTGTTAGCAAAATCTTTGGGGAGGTTGATTGTCAAGAAAAGAAGTTGTGGGCAATGGAAAGGCATTGTTGTTGCGGAAGGGATAGATCCGATCTCGCATCTACAATTTGTTGATGATACATTTCTCATGGGGGATGCAACCATTAGAGAGGCTCGAGTGATGAAAGCCTCTTTAGATGAGTATGGGGAGGCCTCTGGACAATGCATAAATTGGCGTAAATCAAAGATTTTCTTTTTTCAAGTCCCCATTGCAAAACAAGTTGAAATTTGTAGGATTTTGGGTATGCGTGTAGGCTCTCTTCCTAGCAAATTTTTAGGTATTCCTTTGTTTGGGGGGTCTAACAAAGCTGGTATTTGGAAGGATTTGGTAGACAGCTGTTTAAACAGAATGAGTGGGTGGAAAAGCAAATGGTTAACAACTGCTGGGCGTTTGCTCCTATTAAAAAGTGTGGTTTCGGCTATCCCTATTTTTTCCATGATGTGTTTGAAAATTCTGAAGAAGGTGGTGAATTCAATTGGGCAGAGAATGAGAAAATTTTTCTGGAATGGGGCAAATGATCATGATAAAATACCCTTGCTAGCATGGGAGAAAATCTGTAGTTCAAAAGAGAAAGGAGGGGCTGATATGAGAAATTGGCACATTATGAATGAAGCCTTAGGTGCGAAGCTGGTCTGGAGCATCTACACAAACCCGAATCTCTTATGGGTGAAAATTCTAAAGGAAAAATACCTAGATTCAATGGAGGATAACCGGATTTTCACCATTAGAAATCCAGTAAAGGGCTCGGCTATTTGGAACTTTATTGTTGCTTGCAGGCTTGTGATTGTTGAACACATTACATGGCAAATTGGGAATGGGTTGCAAGCAAAATTCTGGGATGATTCATGGAATGGGCTCCCAATTCTAAAGGATGCTAATGGGTCTCAGGATCTAAGACAGTTTTTTATCCAAAAATGGGGTGATAAAGTATGCAACTACTTAGAACCCAAGCAGGGCCCTTTGGGCTAGGAATGGGTATGGAAAGATGTCGACTGTGTTGAGCTTTCTGAAGTCCAAATTCAGAAAATGAAGGATTTTCTGAAGGGGCGTCAAATACTCCTCTCAAACAATGCTGATAAAGTGATTTGGTGTGGATCTGTAAATGGGAACTACTCGGTTAAAGTAGGATATCAGCTTTTGGACTCTGGTGCACGAGGATGTCTTTTGGGAAAAAAATTTGTGTTGGAGCAAGGAATGTTTACCCAAGGCTGGTGCTTTTGCATGGCTGGCAGTGAAGGGCAGAATTCTTTCAGGGAAAAGAAGGAAGCATTTGGGTTTAGCTGGGCCAACAAAGTGTGTCCTCTGTGATGAAGTAGAGGAATTACTTCTACATTGCAAAATGGCTTCCTCTTGCTGGGAAGCCCTTCGGTTAAAACTTGGCTAGCAAGGTCCCTGGCAAAATACGATTAAATGAGTTTTTGAGGGGTGGCCATGTCTCTCTGGTGCTTCCTTCTTCTCAAGTGTTTGGGTAGTAAGCCCGTCAATAGTGATCTGGGAACTATGGAAGGAACGAAACAGAAGGATTTTTGAGGACAAGAAGGAATCTGTAACAAGAATCAAAAACAAAATTGATCTTGCAATAATTGAAGTTGTAAATGCTGCGGTGTCTCTTTCTCAACACCAAAAGCTTTCCTTTTCAGGGGAAGATAGTAGGTTTCAAAGAATGTGGCCAGGTCTCAAGGTTCATTTTGGAAATTTGAGAGTGGAGCAAGGAGAAGCACAGTTTTCACAGAAAATGGATGTATGGGAAAAACCGAAGGAAGGATGGTATAAGGCAAACTTTAATGGAGCTGCAAAAGGAAACCCTGGTCCATCAAGAGTAGGGGCTATCATTCAGGATAGCCAAGGAAATTTAATTGCATTTGGGGCTCGAAAGTTGGAAGATGGATCAAACAACATTGCGGAGGCAAAGGCGACCCTTTTGGCTGTAGAATTAGCTCATTCTTTGGGAGTCAAAAATTTACATTTAGAGGGTGACTCGCAGGTTATAATTCAAGCAATAGTCAATGGTGGTGCTTTGGCTTGGCATTTGCAAGAGTATGTTAGTGTCACTATAAGAGTCTTAAATTCTTTTGAACATTTTGAAGTAAGTCACATTCGGAGATCGGGTAATAGTGAAGTAGATCACCTGTCCAAGTGGGCTACATCCTTTGATGTGATTGGGGAGTTAAGGAAGGAGGACTTCCATCAGGTGGAGTTATCTGATTTTTAGCTCCTCTTAATTTTATCCCCTTTCTCTGGTAATGATTTCTACGGTTTATGTCTGTGCAAGTTGTTTTCTTTGTGTGATGTGAAGGAGGATGAAAGTCAGTGTAATGCATTATTATGATGTACAGTGGAAGGAAAAACGGTTTCAATGTTTGCAGAGGGTGTTAATTTTGTTTTAGATGGGTGACAACGGATTTGACAATTTGAAGGATCAGCGTCGACGTTTGGGAAGTCTGGTTGAGGTAATTTGCATTGGAAAGGATAGGAAGGTAATGATTCCCTGGTACACGCTTTGGGTAGTGATGTCACAAGTATTAAAGTTTGGCAGGGGAAGGACAGATGGGAATGTATCGGGTATTTCGAAACAAAGGCCTCTTAAATCACACAGATGATACATCTGGCTCTCATTTCTTTCTCTCTTCTGGTGAAAGTTTGAGTGCGAAGTGCGCGAAAGGGTGGTGTGAAAATTGTGATAATGGAAGCAATGTATGGCTTTGCAACAAAGATTCAACAGCAAGGCTTTTTTGGTCCTGTTTCGAAATTCAGGCTGATGTACTTGTTAAAAAAACCGCAGGAAGAGGTGATAGAAGCGGTGTTGGAGACATTGGGGCCGCACTTCATGGAGGCCACTCACCATGGACGCTTAAACACCGACATTGCTTCGATGCTATTTGCATGGGGTATGGAGTTAAATGAAGATGTTGAAGTAGTTAAATGGGTAGTGAGGTCTCTTTTTGAGGAGGAGCTGCTGGGGAAATTGGATTTGCTGGTTGAACGGGCTATCCCAGGAAAAGGATATGATGTCTCTGAAGGGATAGAGGATATGGATGAAGCTACAAAGGAGGGGTTGATCCCTTTTGTGAGATGGCGGAAGCGAGTGGATAGGGAGGAATACAAAATTTCAATCTTCACAGCCTGGAAGCACTTAAAATTTTTACTGCATCAGCAAGATGAGGAAGAGAGGTGGGTGAATGGAGGCTAGTTGAACAGACTTCCAAGATGAAGACGTTTTAGAGGCAGGGGTTGTGGAAAAGGTGGAAGAACTTCTAGATAGGTCTCCCTGCTTGTATGGTATCTGGTGCAAAAAATGATGCAGAATTGTGTTGAGAAAGTGTTTTGCGTTCTGTAGAAGGCTCTGGGTGGGAGCAATGTATACAATATTATGGATGTTCTCATTGGTTTCGGGATGGCGACCGTAGTTGATGATGGCTTTTTTGCTAGAGCGGAATGGGGATTAGAATGGCTTTCGTTTTTGGTGATGGCGTTTGTCTGACAGTGCGGAATGCGAATGTTTTAGAAGCAAATGGATTTGATCTCAGCACTGTGATGTTTTTACCTAAAATGTTTTATTTGTGTTATTCAATGTTGGATGTAATTTGGGTATTTTTGGGTTTTTTGTCTTGTCAGGGTAGAGCTTGCCAGTGGAATGGCTTGAGCATTAGGATCTCTCATGCAGGAATACCCTGTTTATGGCATTGTATTTTCTAAAGCTTTTATATTTAATAAATCTATACTAAAGTTTACCAACCAAAAAAAAAAAAGTCCTAATGTTCTCTCTTTGATTAAATAAATCAACTTTATTTAATTAAATCCTAATGTTCTTCATTTAATTAAATAAATCAACTTTATTTAATTAAATTACTAATCTTCCAATATCCTCTCATTTGATTTAAATAAATTTTAGCATTTAAATTAAATGTCACAATCAACTAATTTCATCTAAGTTAATTAACTCCTAACACTAAATTCCTCTAGCTTTTGCAAGTTGCACATGTAAATCAATTTATTTGATTTACTAATTCCTCCTATTTTCATTCAAATATGGCATATTCTTGGAATATTCCACTTATTTGAATTCTCCCTCCCAAAGGACTTTTTTCCTCCAACTTGGCATTAAAGACTCTTACATGTCCTCTCCTTGAGCCAATTTGGCATTAATTTCTCTTACATCCCCTCTTACACAAGTCACCTCTTCAAATTCAAATTTCACCTACATGCATTTAACATGCATATTGTTCAAAATGTGCTCCACCTCCCTTCATTAGCATGTTGAGAAGTGGCACAATGCCATTGGTCCCTTCTCTAATCCCACATTCATCCTACTCTTCATTATAAATAGAGGCCTTCTCTATTGATTTGGGATCAACAAGTTGACACCATTTTCATGCAAGGTTATTATCCTCAAGTTCATCCATATTTTCATCCAAGTTAGCATGGAATTTCATCATCCATAGTTAGGTTATTGACATTTTTCATCAAGCATCACACATTTTATCATCAAGCTTATCAAGGAATTGGGAAAGGGCTTCTTTCCACATCAAAGAAGCACCAATTTCCCTATGGGATGATGGTTTGAACATTTAGAATAAAATTTCATTTGTAGTTCATTTGATTACTTCATTTTGATTTCATGTTCTTGTGTTTGAATGAATTTCATGGGGAATGCTTTTTTACACTTGTTTATGGACTAATGTCTGATTGTTTGTTCATGTTTGAGCAGGTCTAGGCAAAGCATTCTATAGGCTACTACAAGCCCATTAGATTTAACAACATGACACCTTTCAAACTTGAATAATTATGTTTTCTGCATGTTTATTTTTGTGTTACATAAGTACAATGATAATAAATTGATATTATGCTACCTACCCTTGATTCTTAATGTACCATATACATAATAAAGGATAAGGAACCGATTTTTAATAAAATAATAATTAATTAAAATTTGAAATCATTGTCTAATGGGTTTAGCAAATTAATTATTGTTTTGGTAGAAATTGCATCCATCAATGGTAGACCTTCACTTGTGGTAATTTATCCTAAAAGAATTTTAAAACTCGTGTACAACTCAATTCCATTCCAAAACCATTAGGAATCTTATTTCCAAGCTCTTCATCCACCTTAATGTCTTAAAGGTTGTAGAGAAGGGGGACTGACCGCTCAGGACCCTAGGTCACAGGAGTGTCTAGAACAATAGGTTTCCCTAATCTACCTCAAGCTAACAAAATTATTTTGAGAGAGTAAAGAGTTTAGAGGCTAAAAGGAAGAACAACTAGGTTGCTATTTTCCTTTAACAAGCATGAATGTTTTAGGAAGCTAGGTGAGCAAATTTCTAGAGTTTGTACTGCAACTTCGACAACTCATTGCTAGAGGACTCTAGTGCGACGCGCTAGCATCTTAGTGAGGCACTAGTGTCTGTACGGACAAAAAGTGTAAAGTATAGTGAAAGACTAGGGAAAACCTACTAACGACCTAACAAATATGGTTTAATGTGAATAAGAAAAATAAAAAAGATCCAAATAACAAAATAACAAGAAGAATACTTTAACTTGATCTAATCTACAAATTGAAAAAAGTGGGTGAGGAAAGCACACCTTCCTACCCATGAGTTGATATCTTCAAGGTCTTCACTTGACAAGCAACCTATGCACACAAGAATGGGAAAAATTTGGGGCTGTGTATAGAGGATTGTCACAGTTAATCCATTGCTTTGGTGTTTCCACCTCCATAGATAGCCAATATAGCAACGATAAGAGAAATGTGGTAAAGAAAGATATTGAAATGAGAGTACTAAGCACTATGCTAAACAACAATATTCTACGAAAACAATATGATAATGCTAGAGAAAAGGAAATGGAGTGCTATCACCTTCAACCACGTGCACTCAAGGAAAATGGGGGAAGGAGCGAGCTTTCAAGCTTGCAAATGCCAATGTTGCCACAAAAATGAAGAGAGTAAAACCACTAAAGTGTCAACTTGCAACTTCAATGGAGGTGGTAGAGCTTGAGAATGTTGTGAAAAGAGTGAAGAGAGTAGTCCCAAGTGTGTGAATGATCAAGAGAAAATGAAAGAATGAAGGAGATCATCATTTGAAGATGAAATTGGAGGCAAAGGAGTCATTCAAGGTCGGTCAAGGGGGAACAGACATTACTCTTCATTGCCAATGGATAATTGGAATGCCTCTGTGGATTCTAGAGGGAAGAATCCTGTCAGGATGGCAGCGCGTCGCGCTAGCGTCCTAGATAGAATATTCTCCACCGACAAAAAAAAAACTACCAAGTGGATGGAAAGTGAATGAAAGACATGGAATTGAATTATTAGAATTAATTGTCTAAGGTAAGAGGTATGTAAATGTGGAATTTGCAAGGGGTGCAAATTCACGCCATTACATTTTTTCCCCACTTTAGCAAGCATAAGTGTTGGCGAATGCACAGTAAAATAGAGTGAAAGCTAAGAAATGTATACTCAAACTATCGAGGAAGTAGATCACAATCTAACACACTTGAATGCACAAGGAGAGGAGGTGGATCCATAGGTACTCGGTCTTGAGGGGAGTTGAACAACTGTATCGCAGACCCTCAGACCTACGAAAGGTGAACAAAAGGCTCTACAAGTGCTCGATCCTACAAAGAAGGTGCCACAGGTGCTCGGTCCTGAGGGAGGCCAAATGTGAAAGGCTCTGCAAAGTCTTATAGGCCCTTACAGGTGCTCAATCCTACGAGGCAAGCTCGAGGTGCTCGGTCCTCCAAGCTTGATTGAAAAGCAACTTCATAGGTGCTTGGTCTTGCAAAGCAACATGTTAATTTGCAGATAAAACATGGTAGATAGAAAAAAGCCACGCAAGGAGTCAACAATTGAAGGAGAAGCTTTCAAAGGGGTCCCTTGGGAACCCTTCAAAAGAAAAAGGGTTTGCTAAAGGAACACTTTGTTCGAAAGGTAATGACATTTTTCATAAACGATTCTAGTATCAAGAAATCATTTTGAAGGATCTCTTTCATTAAGGAATTGAAAATGAAGAATATTCCCTCTCAAGGGAAAATTTTCAAACTTCTTCATCAAAAAAAGTACTCCCTTCTCAAAGGAAATTTTTTTAGATTCTTTCTTTATGAATTTGTGATGAAAAAAAAATTCGCTAGGGGTCCTTGTTGAAGAATGTTGTTTTTTGAAAAATAAGGGATTTTTAATGAGGGATTTGTTGTCCACCGAATACACCTTTTTGAAAATCAAAGCAATATGATAGCCCCCCTTAGGATGGTGTGTGTTGAATATAAAGGCACATGACATCCTAAGGAGAGAGGAGAAAGTGATGTTGTGGCATGTGATACATGACATGATGTAAACATGGAAATATTGTTGCACATGTGAGGGACAACCCATAAGCACCACAACATCATGAAACAAGCAAAGAAGAGAGAAATATGAAAATAAAAGATAAGAAAAGACGAAGAAATCAAGAGATAGGGGGATCTAATATTTCGGGGTGAGAATTGCTCATAGATATAGATAGATAGATATAACATAATAATATATATGAATTGTCATAAATATCCCACTATATCAAATCGTGAAGAAGGGTACGTGAAAGCAAAATAAAAATAAAAAATCGGGTCAACATGGAAGGGAGGCCTAAATGCCCCCAACACTGTGCATCGTCCCCAATTGTTCAAAATAAAGGAATAACAAAGAGAATAATGATGTAATGAATAGAAGAAGTTTATGACAAAACACTCTTGTATCCAAGCACCTACAAGGGTGACAGGGGTCCTCTAGGAACACATAAAGCAAGCACGGGGGTAACACAACACACACACACACACAAACCTACTCTACAAATAAAGAAGAGATGCCCTCCTAGTCCTCATCAACCAAGAGGTTGCCATTCTCCCAATTTAGATCATTATAAGGGGAATGTGGATGAGCCTGCAAGGGCGGGATAGCAAGGGGAGCACCCTTCGACTCTCTTGCAACAAGAGCCAAGGAAGAGGGCCCCTCGAGGTCTTCTTCGCTCAACTCCTATGAGGTAAAAGTCATTGGTTTTGCAAAAATCGCCGACAGAGCTGGGACATCATCCACTGAGTTGAACATGCACTTGATGGGAATGCAATGTGTCAACTGAGTAGGTGATGAGGGAGGTGCCCGAGATTCACTATCGACCTCACTGAAAGACTCAGGGACAATGACGAACTCAGGGGACATCAGGGTCACCTTCATCACTAAGACGATCCAAGCCAAAGAAAAACCAACTTCCAAAGAAGGTGATCCCTTCTTTTGACCCCCATTAGAAGTAGGGTCATCCTACAACTTGCACTTCATTAGGGGATGCAATATCCCTATAAAAGAAGCAGAAGGTGAGGAGAAAACCATAGTGGACACCACCAAGGTATTTGACATATCCATAGGCTTAGGAAAAGCGGGATGCATGGAAGAGACATCAAGTGAGGAGGCTTAATCGAAGGAGCGATGAAAACTTGCACCCTTTTAGGGTGAGGGTCATCCATGCTCATGGGGAGAGCTAGAAACAAGATTGAGGTGATGAGAACTAAAGTAGAAGGGGCGAAAGAGGAGGGAATAATAGGAGATGTCAAAATAGGATTCGTTGGCTCCCCTTCCTCCTTTTGCAAAGCAGCTTGCTCAGTGGCTAGAGCCTTCCTCCGATGCTTACGCTCATGCACAAGCCAATTTTTTTGGATCTAAGAGCTGGAAGCTAAAACTCAAGGAGGAGAAGGAGGCTCCTGTTCTGTCATCAGAGTATCCATCACAGTCTTTTCCAACAAAGGGAGTGACTCTTGGATAGAAACAGGAGAAAGAGATGGAGGAATGAAAACAATAATTGATGGAGAAGTAGACTTAAGTGCCTCGGTGGCAAGCCTCTTCCCATTCGCTACCCTATGGGTAGGAGCAATAGGAGGTTGTGGAGGCTGAGATGTAGAGGTGACTCAACGGGGACCCTTCCCCTTACCATACAAGACGAGTTGAAGCACCATGGGTAAGATAGGAAGGTCAAACACCTAATGCTTGGCCTTCTTCCAAGTGGGCACCTTTAGACTCTCCAAAAGACGCATGGGGGTGAGAGCCGAGGGTGTCACAATAGGATGAGAGGCAGAAGTAGGTGGAACTACAGAGGAAGAAGAAGAAGACTCTTGAGTGTGAGCAGACTTGTCCTTCTCCTTTTGAGAGGTAGAGGCAACTTATTGTTGCACTATCAAAGAAGCCTTAATTGAAATAGCATAAGGGGAAGGACGATGGGTCACTTTCAACGGTATGCCCCTATTCTTATATTTTATGTAAGTATGATACAATAGGTTCATCCTTGGAGGAAGTGGACCAATAATGGCAAGCCAAAAGTGATCTAGAGAGTAGCCCCCACGCAACACCAAGGGTTTATGCCCAGTGTCATGCACAACATGCATGAAGCCCTCATGAGAGAATTTCAATAAAAAATGGATCATCGAAGGGACTGCATTCATGTAAACTAGCTAAGGAATGCCTATCTTCACT
Organism: Sequoia sempervirens; assembly: GCA_007258455.2. Taxonomy (NCBI): domain Eukaryota; kingdom Viridiplantae; phylum Streptophyta; class Pinopsida; order Cupressales; family Cupressaceae; genus Sequoia; species Sequoia sempervirens. The sequence continues at coordinate 366,113,247 of VDFB02047230.1, read as the reverse complement.
CTGAACAAGTTAGACCCCATGATAATATCAAGAAGGGCATTCACAATCCTAGGCCAAACTAGGACTGAAAGGGTGACAAAACTGATAGGAGGGACAGAAATTCGATCATGCATATGTATCGTGCTCTTAGATTCATCATACCCATCCTTATGTAGAAATTTTATTAGCATAATCTCCTCTATAATGACATTAACTCAACATGTAGGATCAACGAGATCACCAGTCACAGTATTCCCATTGATATGAGTGAGAATGTATAGAGGTAAAGGTTTTAGCAAGAGATCCATTCACAAGCTATACAGACGGGATGGGAAGATGCATGAAAGAAGCCATCTTCTATGTACACTAAAAAGGACTTTCTAAAAAGCCCCCAAGGGTTTAACAATCAGATAGTGACCTATTCTATAGTTCACTTCACAATGTTTAGAGACTCTTCTAACTACGTCGCTAGGGGTCGTAGGTTGGGTTGCAAGGCTAAGCGCCCTGCAACACACACACCTACAACACACCTAGAACATGAGAGAAGATTCCTTCAACACTATGAAATGAAACTAAAAAATTTCACGTCAGGTTCACCAAAATGTAGAGGGGGACCGACTGCCCAGGACCCTAGGTCACGGGAGGGTCTAAAACAATAGGTTGCCCTAATCTACCTCAAGCTAACGAAATTGTTTCGGGAGAGTTTTGAGTTTAAAGGCTAAAAGGAAGAACAACTAGGTTGCTATTGTCCTTTAACAAGCCCAAATGTTTCAGGAAGCTAGGTGAGCAACTTTCCAAAATCCAGACTATAACTTAGGAAACTCACTGCCAAAGGACTCCAACGCGGGACACATACGATAGCGCGACACGCTGGCATCTTAGTGGGGCGCTAACGTTCATACGAAAAAAGTGTAAAGTATAATCGAAGACTAGGGAAAATCTACTAACAACCTAAAAAATATGGTTTAATGCGAATAACATAAATAAAAAGAGCTAAATAACAATAATAAGAATAATACTTTAACTTGATTTAGTCTATGAATTGACAAAAGAGGGTGAGGAAAGTGCACCTTCCTACCCACGAGTTGATATCTTCAAGGTCTTCACTCAACAAGAAACCTACACACACAAGAACGAGAAAATGTTAGGGTTGTGTAAAGAGGATTGTTGCAGTTAGTCCCCCGCTTTGGTGTTTCCACCTCCATAGACAACCAATATAGCAATGATAAGAGAAATGTGATAAAGAAAGATATTGAAATGAGAGTACTAAGCACTATTCTAAACAACAATATGCTATAAAAACAATATGATAATGCTAGAGAAAAGGAAATGTAGTGATATCCCTTCAACCATGTGCACTCAAGGCAAATGCGAGAAGGAGCGATCTCACAAGCTTGCAAATACCAACTTTGCTGCAACAATGAAGAGAGTAAAGCCAGAAAAGTGTCAACTTGTAGCTTCAATGGAGGTGGTAGAGCTTGAGAATGTTGTGAAAAGAGTGAAGAGAATAGTCCCAAGTGTGTGAATGATCAAGAGAGAATGAAAGAATGAAGGAGATCATCATTTGAAGATGAAATTGGAGGAAAAGGAGCCTTTTGAGTTTGGTCAAGGGGGCAAAGATGTTAATCTTTGTCGCTAATGGAGAATTATAATGCCTTTGTAGATTTCAGAGGCAGGAATCCTGTTACAACGACAATGCGATGCATAGACATTCGCGTGCTATGCTAGCATCCCATACAGAATATCCTCCACTGACACAAAAAACAACTGCCAAGTGGATGGGAAGCAGATAAAGGACATGTAATTATATTATCAAACTTAATTGTCTAAGGTAGGAGGTATGTAAATGTGGAATTTGCAAGGGGTGAAAATTCACACCATTACAATGGCCTAATATGAAAAATGACCACATAGATACCATGGCAAACAACTTGGTAATAGATCTTTTGATTGGGCATATTTGATGACTCCCAATGGTGAATGTGCCTAACAAATTGTCATAGACCTATAGCCAATTCTAACTACTATCACATCACTATACATCATTAAAGATACTTGTGTGGGTTTCTAGTTATGTTTAAGTGATACTATAGCCTAAAAATAAATGGTATGTATTTAGTTTTTATTTATTTTGGCTCTTGAATAAAAATGTCTTACTATTATTTTTAAGATATTAATCAACCCATCCTTGTGTAGTTTGTATGGGGCATGAACATGAATTTCAAGATACCTATATGTTTAAGTGGTCTTAAAACATATATACATATATGTATATATGTATATATGTGTGTATATATACATATATATGTGTGTGTGTATGCATATACATATGTGTATATATGTGTGTGCATGTATATACACACACATGTGTGTATATACATGCATATATGTGTATTCACACACACATATATGGTTCTAATGATCTTTTAGGAGTATGAATGTAAGTTATAAATATTTTTGTACAAATTGAATTTATGGATCGTAAAATTTGACTATTTATTACTCTTTTGGACTATTAAAAACATGAATGTGAGTTATAGATGACCTATGTTTAAATTAAATTTATTCATGTAGATAACCACCCTGTATAATTAAGTGTTATTTTTGTTTTAGAATATAAAGAGCATGGATGTGAGCTATAAAATATTTTATATAAAAATGAATTTATGGATAACAACAAATTACACACAATTAAAAGTATCTTATTTTTTCTTGGAATTTATTAACTCAACTATGTCTAAATAATTTTGGAAGGAGCGTGAACATGAGCTATAAGACACCATAAGAATTAAGTGGTCCTCTAAAAACATAAACATGAGATGTAAATACATCTTCATTCATGGATAAACATTTTTTGTAGGTATTCACTAATTAATGGGTTCTAAATAATCATCACTCATAGGTGAAAAATTACTTTAGCCATGGTTAGTCTACATTTTTTTAACATATCCAAATCACTTGTCATTTCAAAAACTAAGTAAAAAATGTGTGAATGTGTTTTTGGTTCACATGAAATGTAAGGGGACATCCTCTTAGGTCCAAAAGTATATCGTGCATGGAGAATCTACTTGTCCCCACCCATTTTTTATAAAAGTAAATAGAAAATTTAAAAGGGTTGGTGAGTTATAATTTTGATTATTATAGGATAATTATATTATTCCAAATTGCATATCTTTGATCTATTCCATCTTCTTGCTACATGCACTTTATCTTCTTCAATATACTGATTAGCTTTGTATAGGAAATCAATGGTGTAAAGGAATAATGTTGACGAATCCATAACAAATTGATGCATAATTTAAACATTGTCACTAAGTCCCAAAAGAGGCCCTTGGGCACAAAAGTATTCAACAATTTATAATAAGGGAATTGTTGATGGGTGTTTTTGTACCTTCTCAACATAGGCAATGCACAAGTGCAATGCCTCTCTTGAAAGGTAGAAATTTGCAAACAAGTTCTAGATTACTACACCAAGGTCTCTTGGGTGTCAGGTCATGACAATGTTTGAAATAGTCCAGTTGGTTGATGTGATTTATTGGTAATCATAGGGTGGCCTTTATGGTTTACAAAGCATGGGAAGTTGGGTCTGCAAATGGAGTTTCAGAGTGCTGGAAGTGAATGAATAGTGGCTGCCTGCTCAAAATAGCAAGCTAAAACTCACTGTGTTCATCAGATTTACCTTTGTGCTGATGCTTGGAATCCTACTCTAACAACGAGTTAAAAGAAATAGAAAAAGAGGAAAGGGTATAGAAAGCTAATCTAAGTCTAAGCTATGAATGAACAATAACAATGGAGACTGCTACAGTAGACAAACTTCCTAAAATTTAGGTTTTACTTGACCAAGAGAAGCCTACAACTACACAAAACTAGTGCAATCTTCTTAGGACTGTAAATTTTCAAATTGTACATGCACTTCATGAACATACAATTGAGCTAAGTTGTAGCAATGAAATAAGGAAGCCCAGGCTAACTTTGCACAACAACTTGCATCAACAAGTGCCAAAAGTATGGACTAAAAGTTCATCAAATACCACAACCGTAAACACCATTATCACAACCATTCAAGAAACTACAAGCTAAAACTAACTTGGTAGTTGAACCATGCATGCATAATGAACAATTCAAAAGAAACATCCATAAAATCATGCAATGCCTCTCTCTATTGCTGCAAAATTCCCTTTAAACAAATTCTCCAACCATTTACAAATGAGGGGCAAGCCCCTATTTATAGTTTTCAAAAGCCCAAATGAATGGCTAAGATTAATTTACATTGTCTGGTCCAGATTTGATAAAAGTTAGGGTTTCACCTACCCCCAATATATCACAATTTAAAATACATCCTTTGTCTTTTCCCTATTTTTTCCTGTAGTGACTTGGCACTATAGCGGTTTTGTCTTTTAGATGTTTTATGGGTTGTGGCTGAAAGCTTCCTAGGCTGCCTTCTTGTTGATGTGTTCACAACATTTCTCTAGCCAATGAAGTGCATCTTGTTTGTAGATTTGCATCATTGTGAAATAGATTAGTTTCTCCCCTGATCTGATGAGATAACTCTTGGCGAAGCATGATCATTTGATGAAAGCTAAACAACCCCATGTTGCCCTGTTTGAAAGCACTTATTTGATTCTTAGTGCAAGTGTTTTGAATTTTCATTCTTGTGAAAGTAGGTCATTCCGAACAAGCTAGTCATCATTTAGTAGACATCCCTAGTTTATGCAAGCATTACTTTGGCACTCCTTAACATGCACCATCTATGAAGTGAAGTCCTCTTCTCGGTCGGGTTCCGTGGATGGTCTTTGATTATCATTCCCCTATGTAGATGTAGTTGGCAGTATGTGGATTCTTCATTTGGATTAAATTCTTCATGATTCCACCTTCCCTCTTTCCTCTTTATATCAATTCTCGAGTCAAGACTCCCTTTAGCAGGGCTCCATGGACAAAACTTTCTAGTGGTACAATGTCATAGGCGAGCACATCGCAAGCAATTTCCCCCTTGCAGTAAGCCTTCTTGATGATCTCCATTTTATGATTAGATCCCTGCACAAAACAATAAATTGAATTAAGCTCACGCAAATAATACAATATCCTAAATGATATGAAACCCTTTAAGCTTCCTGTGATAGTCTTTTCAATTTACTTTGATTATCCATTTTACCGATCTTCAAAGCTCAAAGGAGGAAGATCATATATTGCTTGTCTAACTTTTAAACTTTGAATTCCTCTTAAAATGATCATATACATTGGTATTAATTATAAAATGTCCCCCCTTTCCCATTGTGTTTCTCCCACTTGGGGGGAAGAGTGCCTTTAGTGGGAAAGGTCTTCGAGTATTTTCCTAATTCCCTAGTAAAATCAGACCTCACTACACAAACTTGTGCAATGCCATAAATAGGAAATGTCATTAAGGTGACAAGGGCTAAATATGTTGAGCTCTACTGCTTTAATACATTTCTCCAAGTGTAAATCAGTTTGCTAGAGTCCTTATCACCATTACTTGTATTCAATCGACCATGCTAGATCTTTATCCCTAATTTGATTTCTTCGTCCCTTAGTTGAGTCGCCAATGAGGAGATATTGAGGGCACATGATTTGGACGAGTTTTTGCCATCAACATTGGCATTGGAAGAGTAGGAGCCCGCATGAACATGCTCGCAAACCTCATCAAATGGTTTGGAACGTCTTTCTTTTGTCTCTCATTTTTGCATTTGATCTCCTACCACCATCATTCTAATTACTTTCTATCCAAGCTCGATAGTCATGAGGATGACCCAAGAACAAAGAAGCCATGGGTGGCAGCCTAGGGAGGGACATTCAAAGGGCATTGGAGATGTCGAACCCTGTGGAGGAGATGACTGTGTGTACCGCAATGCAGGAATTCGTGAGGAGTCCATTTTGACCACGACATAGGCATGAAAGATCCCCGCAACATGCCACCTGCAAACTTCTCATGAAGGACTTAATTGAATGCACCCACCACCAATTAAGCATCATAACACATACCATCATTTGCAACTATAAACCAAAATTCATCATCGGGCTCCAAGAGTATAAAGTTGTCATTGCGTGAAAGCCTTAGAAAACACATCCAACTGCACCCTGTGACTTCACGTCCCCTCTAATCATTGTAAAACCTCACTCATTTTCAAATATCACCTTCTTTCATCACAATCATGCTTCAGAATAAGTGCAAGGAGTTCACACATATTTTACTCCTCCCTCCTCCAAGATTATCATGGCGTCGAACCTAGCTGAACACTCTTCCCATCCTTAGTACAATACAAATCCTCATCCCCTCCTCTTGTTATTTTTTGTCCTATAGTACCTCTTCTTGTGAGATTGACACAACCCTCTCCTCACGAAATCCATGTTGCACTCCCGATTATATTCATGGGCACATTATTTACCTGATTAGTTCAAGATCTCTACTTATGATCGAAATGAAATCTTTTAATCTTCCCATCATCCTCTCAGTGATCTTCCCTTCACACCATCAACAATCGTCTTATCCTCTCCTCCTTGCGGCACAATATGTTGGAGCCCCTTAGAGTGCGGAGTTTGCAGAGGAGATTGTCGCAGGGAAAACCATGCGAGCGGCAACCCATGGGAATGTTGTTAATCGACGGTGTAATAGGCGACGACTCCCACGAACAAACAACCCACAACACACACACCTAGGAAAGATCCATCGTAACTTATCCTTATAGAGGATGCTCAAAATGAGATGGAATTCCTATTCGTCACTCATTCTGATTTTCGCCATGGTATAATAGGGTGAGAAGCTCCAAAGGATTTTGCAAGCTATCAATATATCACCACCCGTTCTTTGAGTGACATCAAGAACCATCATACTCTGTCTCATCAGTATCCTAAAGTCACCACTTCGATGGCCCTCGATACCTTTATAAAGATCCTAGGTTCATGCCCCCTATTGCGACGTCATAGTGGATGATAAATCATTAACGTGCAGGGACTCATCCCACAAAAATATGCTAGTTAGTGTTTACTACGACGATCTCAGCAAAATCATGATACTGATGAGGATACCTTGATGCAACAATAATATGGATGCCCCTTCTCCTTCTCATCATAATATCCACAGTGAGGAACCATATAGGGGAAGAGGCCGAGGAAGGCTGACATCAAGAAGTCATTGCAGGGAAACAACATATGATGGCCATAAGAGAACAATGGGTCTAGTGATAGCCACGACAACACAAGCCCGCGGCGGAGAAAAGAATGTAGGCACCCACCATAGAGCAACCAAAAACGACGACATGAGGTTGGAAGCCACCCACATGATGGGGGTCGCAAGAGTCAAGACCTTTAAAGGTGGAGTGTAGATGTTGACTTCTTCAGTCCCAACCAATGTTAAATGATTTCAAACACCTTATCCCCACCCATGCCTCCATTCTCCCAATCATTCAATAAGTGCAGAGGCCCAATGCCCATAATATCATCACTTTCACACTCAAATTTCATTCCAACCTAGGAGTACTCTGGCCGAAAACCTTAGCCCCATGAAGCTTCACAGAGATAGAGAGACGAGAGGCAAAGCATGGAATGCCACCCTATGACCTGCGACCATGCAAGAATAAAAGACTTTCGACGACACTCACCTTGGAGGGACTAGTTTAGTCGAGTCTCCCCACCTATTTCCATCATTTCTTGCAACTTTTAGAAGGAGAGAGGCACGAGCTTTCTAAATTTGAGATCAAAGCCCTTCAACATGAGTCACAGTTTGTTGCAAGAGAGTATTTCCGCTCATCTTTCTTCTAACCAATATGTCTTCTGCTCTATCCTCTTGTCGTTCATCCCTCATACACCTTGTTCCAACATATTTCTTGATTTATCATTTGCATCCTTAAAGAATACGAGCGAAGTCACTAATGCAGGCATGTTATATCGATTAGGCGTTGCGGGAGTAGGCTGCAGAGACATCACTAATGAAAGCTATAAGGAGACAACATCATATGAACGAAAGCCAGCATGAAGTCTCCCAACAAAAAATTTGTGTGTGGGTCCCGAATTGAAATGGTTTGTCAGGCTTTATATTGACTCCCTAATGATTACGAAGGTGCACTGCATATGGGAAGTTCATGCTAGGTGACCACTAATGAAGTGTCATTTTGGATGACGAACGAGGTGACAGCTTCCACAACGAAGAAGTCGACCAGTGTTCATGAATAAATGATTCTATGGAATCTTAATTGCGATAAAGCCCCTTAGTGTTTTGTCTCCTCAATCAACAATAGTATGCAAAAGTTTCTTCGAGCCTAGTGCACCAAAGCATTGCTAGTGAGGATGCAAGGAAGTTGTTGCCCGAATGGCGAAATAGGTGGCAGAATCCACAAAGAGATATTCTGTGGGGTTGATCATGCAGGTGGAAGGTCACGGGGAGCCATAATCATCATTTCGTCAACAAATGGTGAAGAGCATACAAAATCTTGCTCCCTGACAACTGAATGTACTCTAGCTACCCTAATGCTTCCTTTCACGTTGTTACCTCCCTCTTTATCATTACCACTTTCAATTTTGCTAGCTCATTCTCCTGATGAATCCAAATTGTGTAAACATTGATCAATCCCAAACCCTCGAGATTATGCGTTAGTCAAATCTTGGTCTGAAGCCCATCGATGCCCGCGTTAAGCACTACTTCAGGATGTCTCTTTTGGTTGTATGCCTAGGCCTGCATCAAACTCATCTCCTCAGGAAGTGTTGAGCTTATGCAAATTGAGTATTTGATTAAAGTAAGGAGGGATTGATCTTGCTAGTTCCACTTCATATTGTTCTTAATACCCAGCGCTTGGTAACGAATGCTTTATTATGATGCAAGGATGACAATAATGTGCTAAATGGACTGATCCATGTTCCCACTGTGGAGTTTGTAGTCATAATCAAGTAAAGAGCTACTTCCAATATAATACTTCACTTGACCAATGAAGGTATACGAGACCTCGAAGCAAGGGCGTCGTCAGGTGGCAACCCCGACAACACGTGATAGACGATGACCTCAATTAAAAGGATAGTGCCCCCCGTCTCTGGTTTTGCATACACTTGGGTGCATAATGAATTGCTTTATAAGTGGCTAGGATGAGAAGCAAATAGACCACAAGAAGTGTCACACAGAATTTACTTGCGAGAATGTCGCTTGCCCACCTCGCAACAAAGAAATCCTATGAGAGAGAATCAACCTGATTATGACCCTAAGAATGTTGTTCGGGAATGGCCAAGTGAGTGATGACCATGATGTCATGAAAGTTCGCAGTGAATGCAGGTGAATCATATGGGTACGCCACATATCAATTCTGTTTTGTAGCAGCGATATGGTGGACGACAACCATCATGGGGAAGCCCACAAGAGGAAGATGGAATTGGTGGGTTGTGGGCCTATGAAGCGAGGAGGCAGTGAAGCTTCACCGTTATGAATTGGTGTCTTGGTGATAGCCTCCTGCAAGCAACGATCCACAAGGGTGGACCAGTCGATGAGCTTTGACTCAAGAATTCACCCACAACCTTAAGGTTCCATTTTGGGGAAAAGTCATATGCGGGGTCCATACAACGGGGTGATGTGAGAGCTCAACCATTAGACAACAACAATTAGGTGAAGGCAGGCCAGATGCAAAGACCCGTGAACATTTTAGACTTAGGCAATTTTGAAATGCATCAAGCCCAGTTCGGTAACAGTGATGATAGAATGGAAAGACCAATTGTGGAGCCCGCCATGTGGGTAGAAGTCAAGGGTTGGCTGCTACTTAGTGTCGAAATGAAAGTAGAAACTCACATGGGGTGACCTCCAATTGTGGGTTCATGATGTTTGACGGATGTAGTGGCGAAAGTGGATGCGAGACCCACCATGCGGGCAGACGCCAAGACTTGGTCGTGGACGAACGGTGGAGCACAACGATGAACGACAAGAAGAGGCCTGCAAAAGCGGGCTTGTATGGTGTGATAGACACGAGGGTGATAAGCTAAGGTAAACTCGCCAATCCAAGCTTGCGAAGGCAAATGACTTAGTGAAATTCTAGCAGGTGAACTTGGTCAAAAGTATTTTGATCATTTAAAGGCACATGACCAACTTAGGCTTTGGAAACAGGGGTGAGCAAAGCGACACGACAGAAAAACAACCCGTCATGAGCGAAAAGAGGGGGTCCCTGCCTTTGGCGGGACGTGTGTGCAAAACATGTACAACAAATGACGATTCATTGGGGAAATGCTCCAAAGCATTTCGATGATAAACTAGAATCATGAACCCAAAATCTCTGGTTCTGACCTTCACGCTAGGGAAAACAAACCAAACAATTGACCAAATGATCAAAACCACTAGTCAACCCAACCTTCAGTATGTTGAAAATCGAAGTGTGTGCATATGCGTTAATTCCCATCCTTAAGTCATGACAGGAATGCAAGCTCCGTCCAGTTAAGCTACGTAGTTTATTCTAACTCCAAAAGCATTCAAGACATTGCCTCGCCACCAGTCAGGCATCCACAACCCCGATGAGGTTGTCGTTGTGATTCTCTTGAACATTGCTTTACTGTCGACCGGGCATCCATAGCCTCGGTAGAGTTGCTTGGATCCCCCTAAAAGTTGAATTTCTTTCTTTTGATTTTTAATATTTTTTTCTTTTCGTTCTTTTTCTTTTAATTTTTTCTCTTCTCAATTCTTTTTGCTTCAACCTACGAGCAATGAAGCTCGCACCCAGGGCTAAGAATCATAGTGGCGTTGAAGCAGAAATTTACATTTTTCACTTAACATGACTTCACCTATGACCTACATCGACCTCAGGATTCTTAAAGTATTGGAGATATGAGATTTCAGAATACATCGAGACCAAATTAAACCAATGACTTATCCTCTTCGAATCAAACATCTAGGTCACTTGGCACTAACAGAAGGCCTTCACCATCCACTTTGAAAACTTGATTAGAGTTTATCGAAGAAATTCATAGAACCAACCCCAAACAATAAAATAGTTGTGCTTATGAAAACGTGCCTAGCTAAAAGCAGAGGGACCCCGGGTAAAGCAGCAACAAAGCGGAAGCAAATGGAAAGCAAGCAAAAAGAAAACACCTAAACTAACCAAAGTAGGAAAGAAAAAGAAAACAACAAGGAAACTACTCTAAAGCAAGCCAAACCTATGACAAACCAACTAACCTAACGAAAGCAAGAAAGCAGAGTATTTACAAGTAAAGCTATACTAATCAAAGTGAACTATGTACAGAGATATTTACAAAGAACCATGCTCAAGCAAGGAAAACTGACATTTACGCCTGTTAGATCTTATAATGCGTGCACAAGAAGAAGGACAATTGCTATAGTTCTAAGCAATGCAAACTCATCCTTATATTCAAAAAAATAAAGTTCATTATTGCAACACTCAAATTTAATAACAGCTCCATGAAAAATCAATAGTTGAGGTGGCTGATGAAACCCATGGTCAATCCATAAACATGTCTGTCTCCCCTCATTCCTATAATTAAAATGATAAACACAACTGTAAGCATTCACAAGAGTAAGGAGATATTAAACCTGGATGTCGCTATGCAGGGGTGGCAAAGCCTGACAGTCGAGAGCGAGCACCGCATTGCTGGTCATTGTGTTGGCAGCCTTAGGTGGACATAATGGATAGTGTATCATTCCCTTTGCATCACAAATCTGTAGTCCACAATCAAATGGATCAAACAATATGCATTGTGAAGAAAAATTTTCAACAGCAAGGAACCTTGTACCTAATCTTGAGCTTGCATAAAGTTGGGAGGTTGAGGTAGCAAACACCTCTTCCAAGTTACCATTGGGATCCGCAGCCTCTATTGGCTGTTCTTCGAGGAGACATACTTCATCTCGTTGACCATATGCAATCTCAATGTCCACTTGATTGCTCTCTTCAAAAGACAACATGCTATCCCATCTCCTCTCCTCAGTGTTGATCTTAATTTTATGATGTCCTATGTCATAGAAGGATGACATAGATGAATTTTTCCTATTGTAGCTCTCTGAATATGAAAGAGGATCAACAATAGATAAGGAGGTAGGACTCTTAGTTGAAACTTTTAGTTGGCAAGGTACATCATCTTTGTAGTCAGTTGTCAAAACACCCCTGCCTTGGTCTTCTTCTCCCTGCAGTTCATGTAGTTCACTGCAATGCTCACTCATTTCTTCTTGTTCACTGTCACTGTAGATGGAGAAGGAGTTCCTCTCCCAATCTGGGAGCTCTAATGCTTCACTATCCAAAGGTTCAAGTAGTATATCTTCATCATCGCCATCTTCTAAAATGTACTCTTCTTCAGTGTTGGCATACCTACAGAGTATAGCTCCTAATGGAAAGAAGTCATCAATGGAGAGCACCTCGTCAAGGGGGGCAAGATTTACTATGTGATTTCCCTCCAAGGATTCCCCATAAAGCCTATCATCCATGGTGTATAGATGCTCTTCAAGAGGGAAAGACTCTTGATGTTTGATGGACAACCTCCCCATGTGTTATGCTTCATCATTTGAAGGCTCGAGACTATGTTGTTCTCCTTCCATTGCTGCCCCAATTCCTTCTTGAGGGCTGCCTTCAGCTGAGTTATCACTTGATTCAGGTACTTGGCCCTCTACTTCGACCTTTGAAGCACTTGCAGGAAGCGATGCACTTGGTTGCTCCACTTGTTCTTCAACTTGTTTGATGGCCTCTTGGCATAATTCACATGTGAACTCAAAATGCACCAAATCATGGAGCCTACACCAATTCGGCAGTAGCAACCCACTTGGTATCTTAGCTCTGACCAGCCCCTTGTGAGTCTTGACACAAGTTTGTTATATCTTTCCACCATTGGGTCCTCGTCATCAGTTGGGAAGGAAGTTTGATGACAAACATCCATGGCATGTGGTTGTTCCCACTCCTCTAAATCTTCTATTTCAGATGCCTAATCACTGTCATTTATGAAGGAAAGGTCCTCTAATCTTATTTCACTTATGCTTTCATCATCATTTTCTACTGCCCCAAGGCTTTCAATCTCTTATTCTTTTTGATTCTCAACATCTACATTGACTTTCCCAGCATATACTGTTGCGAGTTCTTCTGATTCATCTTGTGTGTATAGCCTTTCAACTATTAGTCGTTCTTCTTCCTAAGTGGGGAATTGCTCTTCACAGATGGAGAAAATATTTTCTACTTCCCTTCCAACTGAACTTTCATCAAAGCTCCTCGCTGTCCCAAGGAAATCAACTCCTTCCTCTAGATTTTCAGCCATCGTGTCTACTGTCCCAACACTTACTTTTATGGAGCTTCTTGGTCCAACTTCAATATGTTGTCCTCCAAATGTTTACAACTCTCCTGCCTCATGGGATGACTCATCTTCATTGAGAGTTGGTTGCTCTGACTTGTTCAAACAACTTTTGACTTGGGTAATGATGTCTGTACATGATGGACAAGTAAATTTTGAATATGGTGTATTGTGGAATCTGCACCAACTAGACATCAACAATTCTTCTAGTGTTAGTCCCTCCTTTTTGTTCAAGTGTTCTTGGATCAGCTCTTTGAAGGCCTTGGTTTCCATGTTAATCAATTCCTCTTCCTAGTCTAGTTGAGCCAAGGGTTGATAGATTTCCCAAAAGGGAATTTCTCCTTGCAAGACTCTTTCAATTTTTCTCAAGAATGTTAAACACTCCAATTCATTATGTCCACGAGTGCAATCGATCCTACACTTGTTTTCTAATGAAAATTGTTGTGTTGGAATGGTCTCTTCAATCTCCTATTTAAATCTTCTTGCAACTGAGTGATGTTGATTTGAAGTTGCTGCTCCATTTCAACTCAACTCTTATTGGCCTTCAAATTTTTGATTTTAAAATTCTGGCAAATGATGAGATCTCCCTATCTCATATTTTTACTTGAAAGTACTTTCAACTTCCAACTTTGCAGCCTTGCACACGACCAAGCCCTCCTTCTAGCGCCAATTTTGTTGATGGGTGTTTTTGCACCTTCCAACACAAGCAATGCACAAGTGCAATACCTCTCTTGAAAGGTAGAAATCTACAAACATGTTCCAGATTACTACCCCAAGGTCTCTCGAGTGTCAGGTCATGACAATGCTTGGAATAGTTCAGTTGGTTGATGTGATTTGTTGGTAATCATAGGGTGGTATTTATGGTTTACAAAGCATGGGAAGTTGGGTCTACAAATGGAGTTTCAGAGTGTTGAAAGTGAATGAATAGTGGTTTCCCACTCAAAATAACAAGCTAAAACTCACCATGTTCATCAGATTTACCTTTGTGGTGATGCTTGGAATCCTACTCTAACAACGAGTTAAAAGAAATAGAAAAAGAGGAAAGGGTAGAGAAAGCTAATCTAAGTCTAAGCTATGAATGAACAATAAAAATGGAGGTTGCTATAGTAGAAAAACTTCCTAAACTGGGTTTTGCTTGACTAAGAGAAGCCTATAGCTACACAAAACTAGTGCAATCTTCTAAGGACTGTAGATTTGTAGATTGTACATGCACTTCATGAACATACAATTGAACTAAGTTGCAGCTATGATATCAAGATGTTTAACCTATTCTAAGCAATTAAAATGCAATGAAAAACATAATGAAACACCTCAAGATTAGCCTAAGGAATTTATAAATGCAAAGAGGAAAATGTTAAATGAAGCTAAGTGGTTATACCTTCCTTCTTGCAGCTGGAACTCCTTGGTTGGCCCTTGATTTGGATTGATTTGTATGCTCCTTGATGACTCTTGATGTGGCTAAGTGGAGGATTTGACTATGTGTTTGGATGCAAATGAAAATGGATGAAATTGATGGCTAAATGAGTGCACAAAATGGTAGCATTTAATTGCTCAAAATGAAAGTGTTTTTTCAAATGCCTTAGAGGAAGGGGTATTTATAGAGAAACTTGAATTCTTTAGAGAATTCAATGGTTGAGATTTATCCAACAAAGTCAAGATGAATGGCTAAGGTGAGTTGAGGACTCACAAGCCCTCACATTTTGACATGTGGAATGTGAGAGGGCTAAGGGTGAGATGATGTGTAAGTGATGTGGAAGGGAGGTACATGATGTGGAGGAAGGACATGTACCTTGGAAGTACATTGAAGTGACCTTTTAATGATCACATGGGGAAGGGGAAAGCTTTGGGAGAATAAAAGTGAATTAAAAATTCACAATGATTAGAAAAATCTAGTGGATAAGACAAAGTTCCCAAAAGGTGGGAATTTGTCACATGTGACTTGATGTGACAAGTCAAAGATTATAGAAGATGCATGGAAAAAGGGGATTCTAGGAATAATAAAAGTGAATTAAAAATTCACATGGGGAAGAGAGGAGCCTAGGGTGAATAAAAAGGAATTAAAAATTTCTTAGGGGTGGGGAGAGTTGACCAAGGTACTAATTAGGTTTAACTAATTAGTAATTAGAGGATAATTAAGGGTTAATGTGGATTAGAAGCCAACTTGCAAAAGTTGGAGGATGTGACACATCCTAATCAAGGATTAGGCATGTGCACATCCTTAATGAAGAGATTAAGGGATGGATTAGGATTAGATGAAAATGACATGTGAGAAATTAAATAAATGTAAAATTTATTTAATTCATTTAATGAAAAGGGGATTAATGAGGGTAAGGTATTTAATTATTAAAAATACCTTAGGGATTTGGCAGAATTAAGGATATTAATTAAATAATAGTAATATTACTTAATTAATGCAAATAATAGGATGTTTAGATGAAAAGTGATACATTTGGATAAATTAAGTGTCCAAATTTGGATGTCTACATTTTGCCCCTCTTTGAGATGGTGTTACGAAGTAGCATCATTTCAAAGAATATTAAAACATAGAACCTCGAAGAAGATGGTTAGATTGGAAAAGATGTCTCAGTCATCAAAGGGATGACTAGGAAGAAAGATGATGGGGGTGAAGATGAAGGTTAGGGATTAAGGATGCCCTCTCGAGAGGACATGCAGGTTCAAGAGAACACGGATGTGCTCTCGAAATGGATGAGATGATGAAATGGGAGATGAGGAAGAGGATGCAAAGGGATGTATATGAAAGGATGAAAAGGCGCCATGAGCTTGGGAAGCACAAATGGATACAAAGATGAAGATGATGTTACCCCAATCAAGGTACAAGCCAAAAGGGGTTGAGGATGGATGGAATGTTGTCAATGAGTATAGGGAAGGATAGATCCCAATGAGTGGTATTAATGAGGGAAGGATACATCCCAAAACACCACTAAAGGATAGGGAAGAATACCTCCTAATGATGATGATGAAAGTGTTGTTGATGAGGGAAGGATACATCCCAAAACAACACTAAAGGGATATGGAAGAATACATCTAGATGATGATGAGGATGATGAGGATGATGAGGATGATTGGATCAAGGCTTGTAACAAGACTGGGAACAAGACCAAGGATATGATTAGGTGATTTGTGCTAAATGGAATGAACGGGGATTGGATAGAGATGTGAGATAAGGACGATAGAATGGAAAATGAAATGCAATCTTAATGCAATTTGCCATCTTCGGAGCATTGATTTTTGCTATAGCATAAGACACAAGATGCCAAGGTATGAAGAACCAAGGCCGATTCATGTCAAATGCATAAAACACACACAATAGACAAGAAGGCTATCCCAATACCCCAAAGTCACAAAGACCTTGGTCAGGCCAGGTATTGAGATAATGACAAGCACAAGAGGATGCCCCAGCGTAATACAAGACCTTGGGGATCTTGGTGGGTACTACGTGGGACAACCAAGAAGACAAAAAAAGACATAAAAAGATCAAGATATGCCCCTATGTTGACCAATCAAAACATGCCATAATATGATGGATCATGGCGGCCTTGACAAGTGATAATAGGAAGCTCAAATGATAAACAAAAGTCAAAAGCACCAAAAGATCACAATCAATTTCAAATGTCCTTTTCCATAGGATCAAGGGGATGGATGGGATTGATGAGGTCTGTTAGGAAGGATGCATCATGTTGAGACCAAAGATGATGGATACGAAACTAAAAGATCGATATGACGTAGGATATTCAAAACTAATTGGATTTGTTGATACAAGTGGATCTTGTTTGTTAAGAACCAGCTAGATAAGGGCATAGCTTGATGAAACAACACAAGACATGAAACTGACACACCCTAAAGACCTAGGGGCTCAGGGGCCGATCAAAGATTAGCCTTGCCTACGTGAAAGCGCAGAGCCCTCGTAGTTAGGTGAAAAGCGGACGACTGACCATGGATAAAAGTAGAAAGAGGATGATGAAGACTAATGGTGTATGACAAGAACTGGAGAGACAAAAGAAAATATTAATGATATATGATAAAGGAGTGGACGGAGAAAGCAGAAAGATTGACGCAAGACGATAGAGGAGCCCCGGGGGCGGATCAAGTGATCGACCTTGCCTATGTGAAAGTGCAGGGGCAACGTAGTTCGACCAACGACCAATGACAAAGGATGGATAAAGGATGATAAGATGATAAGATGATAGGATAAGTGGATAAAAAGATGGGACCAATACAACAAGATAGGATAGACCTATTGGATTGGATAGGATGATGATGATCACATAAAGCTCAGGGATGGGATAGTTATCCAAAGCATTAAAATGACTTGGGAGGATGATATGATAGATAGATAGATGAGTGATGAAAAGTGATAGGGGATTGATTCTACACCAAGTTTTGGGGTTTAAAGAATGTAAGGTGCTAACAATCAGATTTTTCCAGATTTGGCAATTTTCAAAAATTGTCAAATTTTGCCATTTTAGGAAACCTCACGAACGTACTTTTGAGAGTTCAATTTTTTTCCAAAAAATACCCAAAACAAAGATAGGATGAATTGCCAACTAATATCCCAAATTTGAGACATGCATTTTGAGTTATGGACAAAAATGATTTTTCAAAATGTTGGAAAAAAACACTAAATTGCAATTTTGAGGGTCAAGATGAAAGTTTGAGGCCCCGAAAATGTGGAAAAATGGGGTTTGAGGGACTTCTAGTCCATTGGGGATCCACATGCCATCTCATAACACAACCACCCGTAAAATTTTAGCTCAAACGGACACCCGAGTCAAAAGTTATGGCCTCCGGAAGTTTCGACACAAAAATCAAAATTCTCAAAATGAAGTCTAGGTGATTGGGATGGATGATTTGATGCTAGATATGGGCTTTAATGATGTTCTAAGTGGAACTTATGTGATTTTGGTGATGGAACGATGATTTTCAGAAAATAGGGCGCGCCGCCGCACAACACAGAGGGGGGATATGCCCCGGAATGGGGGCGGAGCCGCCCCGGGCTGGGGCGGACACGCCCCAGGTAGGGGCGGAGCCGCCTTGGCAAGGGGTGGACATGCCCTGGGTAGGGGCGGAGCCGGCCCAAGCAAGGGGGCGGAGCCGCCCCGGGTAGGGGCAGAGCCCCCCCGGGCCAGGGGATGGACACACCCTGGGTGGGGTGGAGCCGCCCGACAAGGGGGCAGACACACCTCGGGTAGGGGTGGAGCCGCCCTGGGCCAGGGGCGGAGCCGCCCCAACAAGGGGGCGGACACGCCCCGAGTAGCTAGGATAGATGGAGAGGGATATAAGGATTGGGAGATGAAAGGGATGCTGTGATAGATGGATAGGGAGATGAAGGGATGTTATGATAGATGATGTCTCCAAGGACTATGTCACAAAGGAAGCAGATGTCCCCACTCTAGATATGTCATATGTGATGAGGCATGATAGATGGATAGGGATATAAGGATTAGGAGATGAAAGGGATGCTGTGATAGATGGATAGGGAGATGAAGGGATGTTATGATAGATGATGTCTCCAAGGACTATGTCACAAAGGAAGCAGATGCCCCCACTCTAGATATGTCATATGTGATGAGGCATGAGGGATGGGAGATGAGTGGATGGGAAGATAAAGGAGATAACTAGAGGTGGATAGGATGAGTGACCAAGGAATACAACAGAGCATGGATGAAAGGAATGTATACTAAGAGGTGGCCAAAGCATGTATAGATAGGTGCCCCTGTTTTGATCAAGATCACAAGAAGGATGGAGGGATGGGAGATAAATGGGATATGATGGTAGGATGCAGATGATAGGTGGGATGGAGGGGATTACGGGTGCATAGCTGGAAGCATAGCAGGAAGCATAGCGGATGGAGGGAATGCATATCAGAAAGTTGCCTCCAAGTGCAGATGGGGATTTACGCATGACGCCTGTTTGCCAGGTTTTCATCATGGTACTTATCCAAGGCGCTTGTTTGCCAAGTTTTCACCACTGGACGAATTATTTCTCTTTACTATTTTATTTTTTGGATTGTTTTTGACTTTTTTGAATTTTTATGGATTTTTTGACTTTTTGGATTTTTGGATAGGAGGGGGATGAAAATGGATAAGGATAAGAATGTGGATAAAGGAATTTAGAAGATACATGATAAGGATATGGATGAAGGACTCAAGCATCAAGTTCTATATGAGGTATTAAGAGCCCATGTTCGAACCGACTGTTGAATGTTGGTACAACATTACTAGGATAAGTGGATTATGCAAGAGGATGAATTAGAGGGATTGGATGGGGGAGATATGTGGGGTAATGGGTGGGATGTTGAAAATGGTATGGATGGAATGATGGGGTGGATATGTGATGGGGAGATGTGTTTAGGACCAACATTGGCACATGTGGTGGTGGATGTGAAAAGATAAGAGGATTAAGGGATGGAGAATGTGGGGATAATGGAGGAGATGGAATGGTGAATTTGGGACATAGGGACCCAAAACAGACTTAGGAGATGAAAGGGGTGTATGATTAGCTTTTGGATTAGCAACTTTGGATGTTCTTACAGATTTTTCATGTGATGGCATTGCATCTTTTTTCTTTGGGATCCACATGGTTTTGATCTTTGCTTTGGTGGGCCTTTGTGGCCTACGGATTTGATTGGATTTAGATTTAGATTTTTCTTCTCTTCACCATGTCTTTTGGAGGGGACATTGGAAGCTTTAGATTCATGTGGATCTTTAGATTGATACATTCTTGTTTTAATACCCAAAGTGCTTTTGGTAGCAATGGGATGGGTGCAAGGAGATGGATGATGTGGAGCGACGAAGGTAGGATTATGTGTAGATGGAGGATGTGCGGGTATGTGCCTTTGTTGATCCTAATTAGGGGACATGTGAGAGGGATGTTTATGATGGATGACATGGATAGGTGTTGGATGGATGAAAGGATGAGATGAAGGAGGTGAGCTTGGGATATATGGACCCAAGATGGATGGAGTAAATGAAGGATGGGATATGGTGGATGGAGGGATGTAAGGACCCAAAATGGATGGAGCAGATGAAGGGGGAATATGGACAGTTGTTTTGAGGCGATACGATAGAGGAGGAGGGATGGCAGCATATGATCTAGTGGGTCGATGGGAAAAGCTGACATTTCTTTTGGAAAAGGTTCGTTGAGGACGTCCAGAGGTTGTACCAACATCTTTAGATTGTAAGTCTTGGGAAATAGGTCCAAAAACTTGCATGAAAATTTGTTCTTTGACTTGGATGGGCTCTAGAATACCTTGCTCATGAATGCCTAGACCTCTTCCTTGATAGTTCATTTTCTTGAGCATGCGATCCATGATAGGATTTGTGTTATTCTTAAAACATGATGCGAGTCCATTATTAGGTGGAGGATGATGGGTGGTATATACACTGTGTTTTTCTTCTGCGAGGAGGCCACCATGGAAGAATGTGAGGGTACCAAGGGGATATGCAAGTGGTGTGGGGATAGTAGTTTTAGGTGATGATGGGGGATCATGAGAGGGAGATGATGGGATAGCAACATTTGGATGGGTGATATCAGGAGAGGGATTATGGGATATGATAGGATCTGGAGTTGTGGTAGTAGGCTCATGCGATGGAGATGGAGCGGTGGAAGCTTGAATGACAAGGGGATCATGGGATGGAATGGATGGGGGACTATGATCTTGAGGTGGACTAGATGAGATGGTAGGATCTTGATATGGAGAAGGGGATATGTTGACATGCTTTGGATTAGGCTCTTGGCATGACTCATCATGTGTGAGAGGCATGATAATGGAGTCTTGGTGGGACTCTTCAAGTGGGGAAGATGGAGGGATGGAAAATTCAAAACATTCATTGGAATGGATTTTAGTGACACTAGGAGTGAAGAAGTGGATTGGATTAGGGTGTCGTCAATGGGTTCAACAACTCTTGGAGTAGGAAGTGGGTGTTCAATGGATTCGGTAGATGTGATGGTAGGAGATGGGGGCTTAGTGGATTCAGAGGATGTAATGGTTTCAATAGTTTGAGTGGTGCTAGGGGTGGTATCATCAATAATAGGTGTTGGGCGGAGAAGAGTCTCATTTCTAATGACCGTGGATGATGGGTTGGGATGGCATGATTCCATAACTTCAAGGTGTGGAGTGGGAGATGTCTTCTTTGTTATAAGTCCTTGGAGAACTTTTAGAGTGAAGAACTTGAATGCTCTAGGTTGAGATGGCATGGTAGGAGTGGATGAAGGATTATGGATTGGTGGACTAGGATTAGATGGGGGAATGAGATTGGATGCAAGACTTGGAATAGATCGGGGATTAAGATTAGATGAAGGGTTAAGAAATGATGCGGGTGGTGGATGGAGATATTGAATTGTGGATGTCGGATTAGGATAAGTTGATGTGGATGTTGGATTAGCATACGAAGGTACAAATGTAGGATTAGAGTGAGCAAATTGGCATGGAAGATTAGGGTAGTGGGTATATGCAGATGAAGGATTTAGATAGGAGGATGTGGATGGGGGATTAGGATAGGGGTATTGAGATGGTATACTAGGATAAGAGGATGTGGGTGTTGGATAAGAGGATGATGTAGATGAAGGGTATGATGGATATCCCTTGTCAAAGGTAGCATAAGCAACATGATTAGGCATGGATGAAGACATAACGGGATAACTCGAAAGGGTGATTGGATTTTGGAAAGTGGGTGGAGAAAGCTTACTAGCAATGATAGTGTCAAGGGAATCTATGTCATATTCCTCTTGATCGACAAGACTTTCATTATCGTTGTCAATGTAATTAGGGTTTCCCTTGACCACTATTGATGGAGAATAAGGATTCATGATGGTGAAAGGATAAAGAGGATGGGTCAACGATTTGGGATGGAAATGGACTAAAGCTCAAATCAGGATTTAGGGAAAGCTCAGATTAGGATTGGATTAAAGCTCAGATTAGGATAATTGGATGATGCGATGGGATTGATTCTGACGACCGACACCGAATCTGCTTCAAGATAGAAGTAGATTGATTGGGTCAAAGGTGATGTGATTGGATTGGATTGGATCGATTGATGATTGATAAGATCGACTGATGGATAGGATAAGATGACGAAAGAGGCTGCAAATCCCGTTCAGAGATTATCTTAGATGACTTAGGATACTGATTGATTGGATAAAAGGATAAATGGATGATTGTAGCACCGAATCCACCTTGAGATTGAAGGTGAATTGATTGGGCCAACGATGATGATTAACTTAGGACGGATGACAATCCTTAGCAAATGTTGATGAGGACGATCAGATCATACACTTAGGTCAATTTGGATAATAACCCGAGACGAAGTTCAAGGGATTTGGATGGGGGAAATGATGATTCAATTGGAGAAATGGATGAAAGAAAGTGGATGAACAAATACTCAAAATGAGTAAATGATTGATTGGGATGGATGAATGATTATTTGGAACGAGTAAATGACTGCTAAGAATAGATGAATGATTCTCAGAATGAGAAGATGAAAGCTCAGAATGAATGATAGATTACTCGGAACAAGTAGATGATTGATCAGGATTGTAGAATGAGAGTTCGAAATGATTGAAGGTGGTGTGAAATGGATGAATGTTTACTTGGAACGAGTAAACGAATGCTCAGAACAATAGAACAAGAGTTCAGAATGACGAAAGGAGGTGTGAAATAGATGAATGTTTACTCGAAACGAGTAAACAGATGATCGGAATGATAGAACGAGAGTTCAAAATGATGAAAGGATGTGTGAAATGGATGAACGTTTACTCGGAACGAGTAAACGAATGATCAGAATGATTGAACGGTATTTGGAATGATGAAATGCGGTGTAAAATGGATGAATGTTTACTCAGAATGAGTAAACGGATGATCAGAATGATAGAACAAGAGTTCAGAATGATGAAAGGATGTGTGAAATGGATGAACGTTTACTCAGAACGAGTAAACAGATGATCGAAATGATAGAACGAGAGTTCAGAATGATGAAAGGATGTGTGAAATGAACAGAACGAGTAAACGGGTGATCGAAAGGATAGAACAAGAGTTCGAAATGATGAAAGGATGTGTGAAATGGATGAACGTTTACTCAGAACGAGTAAACAGATGATTAGAATGATAGAACAAGAGTTCAGAATGATGAAAAGATGTGTGAAATGGATGAGTGTTTACTCAGAACGAGTAAACGAATGATTAGAATGATAGAACAAGAGTTCAGAATGATGAAAGGATGTGTGAAATGGATGAATGTTTACTCAGAACGAGTAAACGAATGATTAGAATGATAGAACAAGAGTTCAGAATGATGAAAGGATGTGTGAAATGGATGAATGTTTACTCAGAATGAGTAAACAGATGATCAGAATGATAGAACAAGAGTTTAGAATGATGAAAGGATGTGTGAAATGGATGAACGTTTACTCAAAACGAGTAAATGGATGATTGGAATGATAGAACGAGAGTTCAGAATGATGAAAGGAGGTGTGAAACGGATGAATGTTTACTTAGAACAAGTAAACGAATGATTGGAATGATAAAATGAGAGTTTGAGACAATAGATGAAGGTTCAAAATAGATGAGTGTTTACACGGAACGAGTAAATGAATGATTGAAAAGGGAGAACAACTGTTCAGAATGGATGAATGGAAGGTTGAAATGACTAAAGCTCAGATTAGGGTTTTGGTTAAGCTCAAATTGGGATTAGATTAAAGCTCATATTAGGATTGAATTGAAGCCTAGAATGATTGGAGGATGTGATGGGATTGTTTCAAGATAGAAGTAGATTGATTGGGTCGAAAGTGATTGGATGGGGATGTGATTAGATTGGACTGGATTGGATTTTGATTGGATTGGATTGGATTTTGATTGGATAGATTGAATTGGATAGGATTGTGGTGATAGAACAAATGTGATTTGATTGATTGGGTAATTGGATCGAATGATTGGTTTTGATAGATTTGGATGATTGGATGGGTATGATTGGATGATGAAAGATGTGAGAGAGACCTTGAGTTTAATCAAAGGAAGTTACCCTTAGTGACCAAGAGCTTTAATTGATTAAGAGGATGATCATGACACCGAATCCACCTTAAGATAGGAATGGATTGATTGGGCCGACGATAATGATAACTTATGACACTGAATTCACTTCAAGATGGAAGTAAATTGATTTGGGTTGAAGTTAACGACTAATAATCAAATTTAAGTGCTATGGTCAATTTGGGTAATCACTTTGTAACACAAGGTTAAGGCGGTTTGGTTATGGGTGGTGTTTGGTGATGTAAATGGTAAAATTATGATGGTCGCTAGGTGAGGGTACAAACTTTTGAATGGATTATGGGAAAATTAAAATGAACGGGTGGATTGAGGGTGATTGTGGAGAGTGAATGGGGATTTAGAATGGTTAAACGGAAGTTTGGAATGATGAGATGGAGGTTTAAAATGGTCAAATGGAGGTTTTTGGAGGTTTAGAGTGACGAAATGGAGGCTTGGGATGATGACATAATGGTTGGGAATGATTAAATGATGGTTTAAAGGCTAAATGGATCCGAATGGGTCAATTTCAGTTGTTCAAGAGGGAAAATTCGCCCCTTTGTAGTAAATCAGGGGCGTAATCGCCTCATTGCAGTAAATCAGGGGCGCAGTCGCCTCACTACGATAAATCAGGGGCGTAATCGCCTCACTACGGTAAATCAGGGGCGTAATCGCCTCAATACGGTAAATCAGGGGCGTAATCGCCTCATTGCGGTAAATCAGGGGCGTAATCGCCTCACTGCAGTAAATCAGGGGCGCAGTCACCTCACTGCGGTAAATCAAGGGCGCAGTCGCCTCACTGCGGTAAATCAGGGGCGTAATCGCCTCACTGCGATAAATATGGGACTTGGTTTGATGAAAATGACTATGGCAAGGACTTTAAAATGACAATGATAAGGCCAATTTGTCAAAAATTTCACTAGTTTCTCACAAGAAAACACTTTCAAGCACACACAATCCTATGATTAGTGTTAAGGGTATGGCCAAAGAGGTCTTAATCTATGATGCACAAGGTGTCTAGGGAGTCTTCGATATACTCTTGGTACGTGAGGCACAACCGTGAACACCAGCCCGTCACAAGCATGAGTCAGGAACCCCAGCGAGATACTGAAGGGCTCGAACCAACTCTTCATGTCCATCTAGGTATCACCCTCGCTTCGACGCTCCACCAATTACGATGTGACTGGATTGGGGTACAACTTTCACTCTCCCCCCTTTATATACCCCGCGAGTATGCGTAGTTGGAATCATCTCTTGGGGTGATGAAATCCCCAAGCAGGTCCCACTATAAAGAAAGCACTAACCGTCTCCAACTACTCCCCAGGTTCACACGAAGTGTAAGGGGAAAGCAAAAACAAGCTAATGCTCCCTTTGGGTAACACAAAAAGACAAGCACAACAAGCAATGAATATTACTCCCTCTAATTAAACTATGTTTTTAGATTAACACAAACAACAAGGATAGTTTAAAAAGTTTGAGCGAACAAATAGCCCTGCAAGCAAATGTTAGATGTTTTATCCCGCTTTCTTCATCAACTTCACAAAAATATGCTACAAAAAGTTAGCAAAAAAAATCGTATCCTTGCAAGAATAGTGTTAGGGAGAAAATAGCAAAAAACCGAAGCCAAAATAACAGTTTTACCTTCCAAAATGCGTTGCTTTTTGGTGACTAGGGGGCGCAGTCGCCCTTCTGCAGCAAATCAGGGGCGTAATCGCCTCACTGCAGAAAATCAGGGGCGTAATCACCTCACTACGGAAAATCAGGGGCGTAATCGCCTCACTGCGGAAAATTAGGGGCGTAGTCACCCCACTGCAAAAAATCAGGGGTGTAGTCGCCCAACTGCAGAAAAGTCAGGGGCGTAGTCACCCCACTGCAGAAAAGGTGTTAGCCAAAAAAATAATTTTCAGCCCAGGGGGGCGTAGTTGCCTCACTGCAGAAAAAGTGTTAGCCAAAAAAATAATTTTCAACCTAGGGGGCGCAGTCGCCTCACTGTAGCAAAAGTGTTAGCCAAAAAAAAAATTTCAGCCTAGGGGGCATAGTCGCCTCACTGCAGCAAAAGTGTTAGCCAAAAATAATAATTTTCAGCCCAGAGGACGTAGTCGCCTCACTGCAGCAAAAGTGTTAGCCAAAAAAATAATTTTCAGCCTAGGGGGCGTAGTCGCCTCACTGCAGCAAATCCGGAGCGTAGTCGTCTCACTGCGGTAAATCAGGGGCGCAATCGCCCCACTGCGGAAAATTAGGGGCGCAGTCGCCGCACTGTAGAAAAATTAGGGGCGTAATCGCCCCACTGCGACATATTCCTGCAAAAATCTCAACAATAGCAAACGTGAAATATAGGAACCCGTTTGTGGGTCCCACCGGACGTGCCAAAAATGTGATATCAAGATGTTTAACCTATTCTAAGCAATTAAAATGCAATGAAAAACATAATGAAACACCTCAAGATTAGCCTAAGGAATTTATAAATGCAAAGAGGAAAATATTAAATGAAGCTAAGTGGTTATACCTTCCTTCTTGCAGCTGGAACTCCTTGGTTGGCCCTTGATTTGGATTGATTTATATGCTCCTTAATGACTCTTGATGTGGCTAAGTGGAGGATTTGACTATGTGTTTGGATGCAAATAAAAATGGATGAAATTGATGGCTAAATGAGTGCACAAAATGGCAGCATTTAGTTGCTCAAAATGAAAGTGTTTTTTCAAATGCCTTAGAGGAAGGGGTATTTATAGAGAAACTTGAATTCTCTAGAGAATTCAATGGTTGAGATTTATCCAACAAAGTCAAGATGAATGGCTAAGGTGAGTTGAGGACTCACAAGCCCTCACATTTTGACATGTGGAATGTGAGAGGGCTAAGGGTGAGATGATGTGTAAGTGATGTGGAAGGGAGGTACATGATGTGGAGGAAGGACATGTACCTTGGAAGTACATTGAAGTGACCTTTCAATGATCACATGGGGAAGGGGAAAGCTTTGGGAGAATAAAAGTGAATTAAAAATTCACAATGATTAGAAAAATCTAGTGGATAAGACAAAGTTCCCAAAAGGTGGGAATTTGTCACATGTGACTTGATGTGACAAGTCAAAGATTATAGAAGATGCATGGGAAAAGGGGATTCTAGGAATAATAAAAGTGAATTAAAAATTCACACGGGGAAGAGAGGAGCCTAGGGTGAATAAAAAGGAATTAAAAATTTCTTAGGGGTGGGGAGAGTTGACCAAGGTACTAATTAGGTTTAACTAATTAGTAATTAGAGGATAATTAAGGGTTAATGTGGATTAGAAGCCAACTTGCAAAAGTTGGAGGATGTGACACATCCTAATCAAGGATTAGGCATGTGCACATCCTTAATGAAGAGATTAAGGGATGGATTAGGATTAGATGAAAATTACATGTGAGGAATTAAATAAATGTAATATTTATTTAATTCATTTGATGAAAAGGGGATTAATGAGGGTAAGGTATTTAATTATTAAAATACTTTAGGGATTTGAGAATTAAGGATATTAATTAAATAATAGTTGTAGACATCCAAATTTGGACACTTAATTTATCCAAATTTATCACTTTTCATCTAAACATCCTCTTATTCGAGTTAATTAAGTAATATTACTATTATTTAATTAATATCCTTAATTCTGCCAAATCCCTAAGGTATTTATTAATTAAATACCTTACCCTCCTTAATCCTCTTTTCATCAAATAAATTAAATAAATATTACATTTATTTAATTCCTCACATGTCATTTTTATCTAATCCTAATCCATTTCTTAATCTCTTTATTAAGGATGTGCACATGCCTAATCCTTGATTAGGATGTGTCACATCCTCCAACTTTTGCAAGTTGGCTTTTAATCTTAATTAACCCCTAATTATCCTCTAATTACTGATTAGTCAAACCTAATTAGTACCTTGGTAAACTCTCTCCATCCCCCAAGGAATTTTTAATTCTTTTTTATTCATCCTATGTCTCTCTCCTCCCCATGTGAATTTTTAATTCACATTTTGTCTTTCCAAGGCTTCTAGAACCTTGGACTTGTCACAATCTCCACATGTGACCAAGTCCCACCTTTTTGGTGCCCACCTTTTATCTTTTAGACTCTCTTAAGAATGTGAATTTTTAATTCACACTTATTTTCAACCACCTCTCCTTTTCCCATGTAGATTTTTGAGGAATTCCAAAATTCCTCAAATGTCCCTTTCACTCCCACTTGGGGACAAAGAATCCCTTTTTGAAGAAATCTTCTCACTCCCCAAGGTGCTTGTCCTTCCTCCACCTCATGTACCTTTTTGACACCTCACTTACACCTCATCTTCTCTTGGCCACTTCACCATCCACATGTCAAGATGTGAGGGCTTGTGGGTTCTCAACCCACCATAGCCCTTCATCTTGACCTTGTTGGATGCATCTCAACCATTGAATTCTCTAGAGAATTCAAATTCTCCTATAAATACCCCTTCCTCAAGGGCATTAAAAAAACACTTAGCCATTTGATAACTACATGTTGTCAATTTGCACTTTCAATCATTTGCCATCATCTAGCCATCTCTTTTAATCATTTTGCATATTTAATCTTGCATTTAGTCACTCAAGAAATCATCTAAGGAGCACACAAAATCATCCCAAGCAAGGGCCAATCAAGGAGACATCAACAGCAAGGAAGGTGAAATTGTTTGCATCTTATTTTGTCCATTTTCCTTATTGTTTTATCACTCTTTTGGCTAATCTTGAGGTGTCCTTAGTCTTTTATCACTTGCATTTTCTTAGTTATTTTGCACATTAGAGTAGGATAAAATTTTTAGGTTCACAATAGTAATATTACTTAATTAATGCAAATAATAGGATGTTTAGATGAAAAGTGATAAATTTGGATAAATTAAGTGTCCAAATTTGGATGTCTATAGCAGCAATGAAATAAGGAAGCCTAGGCTAACTTTGCACAACAACTTGTCATCAACAAGTGCCAAAAGTATGGACTGAAAGTTCATCAAATACCACAACCGCAAACACCATTATCACAACCATTCAAGAAACTACAAGCTAAAACTAACTTGGAAGTTGAACCATGCATGCATAATGAACAAATTCAAAAGAAAAATCCATAAAATCATGCAATGCATCTCTCTATTGTTGCAAAATTCCCTTTACACCATTTCTCCAACCATTTACAAATGAGGGGCAAGCCCCTATTTAGAGTTTTTGAAAGCCCAAATGAATGGCTAGGATTGATTTATATTGTGTGGTCCAGATTTGATACAAGTTAGGGTTTCACCTACCCCCATTATATCACAATTTAAAATACATCATTCATCTTTTCCCTATTTCGTTATGTAGTGACTTGGCACTATAGCAGTTTTGTCTTTTAGCTGTTTTCTGGGCTGTGGCTGAAAGCTGCCCAGGCTGCCTTCTTGTTGATGTGTTCGCAACATTTCTCCAACTAATCAAGTGCATATTGTTTGTAGATTTGCATCATTGTAAAATAGATTAGCTTCCCCATTGATCTGACGAGACAACTCCTAACAGAGCATGATCGTTTGATGAAAGATAAATATCCCCATGCTACCCTATTTGAAAGCACTTATATGATTCTCAGTGCAAGCTTTCTGAGTTTTCATTCTTGTGAAAAGCAGGTCATTCCGAACAAGCTAGTCATCATTTAGTAGACATCCCTTGTTTATGCGAGCATTACTTTGGCAATCCTTAACATGGACCATCTGTGAAGTCCTCTTCTCAGCCAAGTTCTATGGATGGTCTTTGATTATCATTCCCCTATGCAGACTTAGCAGGTAGTATGTGGATTCTTCATTTGGATTACATTCTTCATGATTCCACCTTCCCTCTTTCCTCTTTATATCAAGTTTCGTGCCAAGACTCCCTTTAGTAGGGCTCCATGGACAAAACTTTCTAGTGGTACAATGTCATAGGCGGGCGCATCGCAAGCAGTTTCCCCCTTGCAGTAAGCCTTCTTGATGATCTCCATTTTATGATCAGAGCCTTGCATAAAATAATAAATAGAATTAAGCTCATGCAAATAATCCAATATCCTAAATGATATGAAACCCTTTAAGCTTCCTATGATAGCCTTTTCAATTTACTTTGATTATCCGTTTTACCAATCTTCAAAGCTCAAAGGGGGAAGATCATATATTGCTTGTCTAACTTTTAAACTTTGAATTCCTCTTAAAATGAGCATATATATTGGTCTTAATTATTAAATGTCCCCCCCTTTCCCATTGTGTTTCTCCCACTTGGAGGGAAGAATTCCTTTAGTAGGAAATCTCTTCGAGTATTTTCCTAATTCCTTAGTAAAACCGGACCTCACTACATGAGCTCGTGCAATGCCATAAATAGGAAATTTCATTGAGGTGACAAGGGATAAATATGTTGAGTTCTACTACTTTAATACAATTCTCCAAGTGCAAATCTCTTCGCCAGAGTCTCCGTCACCATTACTTGTATTCAAGTGACCATACTAGATCTTTATCCCTGATTTGATTTCTTCGTTCCTTAGTTGAGTCGCCAATGAAGATATACCAAGGGCACAAGCGTTGGATGAGTTGTTGTCGTCAACACTAGCATCGGAAGGGCAGGAGCCCGCATGAACATGCCTGCAAACCTCATCAAATGGTTTGGAACGTCTTTCTTTTGTCTTTCATTTTTGCATTTGATCTCCTACCACTGTCATTCTAATTACTTTCTATCCAAGCTCAATAGTCATGATGATGACCCAAAAACAAAGAAGTTGTGGGTGGTGGCTTGGGGAGGGATGTTCAAATGACATTGTAGATGTTGAACCTCGTGGAGGAGACGGTTGTGGGTACCGCAATGCGAGAATCCACGAGGAGGAGTCTATTTTGACCATGACAGAGGCAGAAAAGATCCCTGCAACGTGCCACTTGCAAACTTCTGATGAAGGACTTAATTGAATGCGCCCCCCACTAGTTAAGCATCGTAGCACATACCATCGTTTGCAACAATAAACCAAAATTCATCATCGGGCTCCAAGAGTATAAAGTTATCACTACGTTGAAGCCTTAGAAAACACGTCCAACTGTGCCCTGCGACTTCACGTCCCCTCTGATCATTGTAAGACCTCGCTCATTTTTAAATATCACCTTCTTTCATCGCAATCGTGCTTCAGAATAAGTGCATGGAATTCACACATATTTTGCCCCCCACCTCCAAGATTATCATGGTGTCAAACCCAACTGAACACTCTTCCCATCCTTCGTACAATACAAATCGTCATCCCCTCCTCTTGTTATTTTCTATCCTATCACACCTCTTCTTGTGAGACTGACGTAGCCCTCTCCTCAAGAAATCCATGCTACCCTCCCGATTATATTGATGGGCACATTATTTACCTGCTTAGTTCGAGATCACTACTTATTATCAAAATGAAATCTTTTAATCTTCCCATCATCCTCTTAGTGATCTTCCCTTCATGCCATCAACAATCGTCTTGTCCTCTCTTCCTTATGACACAATATTTTGGAGCCCCTTAGAGTGCAAAGTCCGTAGAGGAGATTTCTGTGGGGCAAAGCATGCGAGCGACAACCTATGGGAAGCCGCCATGGGAATGTTGTTAATCAATGGTGTAATAGGTGACAACTCCTGTGAACAAACAACCCGCAACACACACACCTAGGCGACATCCATCATAACTTCTCCTTATAAAGGATTATCGAAACAAGATGGCATTCCTATTCGTCACTCATTTTGATTGTCGCCATGGTATAATCAGGTGAGAAGCCTCTAGGGATTTTGCAAGCTATCAATATATCACCACTTGTTCTCTGAGTGGCATCAAGAGTCACCATACTCCGTCTCATCAGTATCCTAAAGTTACCACTTTGATGGCTCTCAATACCTTTATAAAGATTCCAGGCTCGTGCCCCCCATTGCGACATCATAGTGGATGATAGATCTTTAACACAGGGACTCATCCCACATAAATATGCTAGTTAGTGTTTACTATGATGATCTTAGCAAAATCATGATACTGATGAGGACCCCTTGATGCAACAATAATCTGGATGACCCTTCGCCTTCTCATTATAATATCCACTGTTAGGAACCATATAGGGGAAGAGGCCGAGGAAGGCCGACATGAAGAAGTCACTACGGAGAAACAACATATGATGGTCGTAAGAGAATGATGGGTCTAATGACGACCACAACAACACAAGCCCATGATGGAGAAAAGAATGCGGGCACCCACCACAGAGCAACCAAAAAATAAGGCACGAGGTTGGCAGCCACCCACATGATGGGGGTTGCAGGAGTCAAGACCTTTAAAGGTGGAGAGTAGATGTTGAATTCTTCAGTCCTGACCAATGTTAAATGATTTCACACGCCTTATCCCTGCCCATGCCTCCATTCAATAATTGCAGAGGCCCAATGGCCATAATATCATCACTTTCGCACTCAAATTTCATTCCAACATAGGAGTACTCTGGCCGACGCCCCTAATCCCCGTGAAGGTTTGCAGAGATAGAGAGACGAGAGGCAAAGCATGGAATGCCATCGCATGACCCGCAACCATGTAAGAATAAAAGACTTTCGACGTTGCTCACCTTGGAGGGATTGGTTTATTTGAGACTCCCCACCTATTGCCATCATTTCCCACAACTTTCAGAAGGTGAGAGGTGCGAGCTCTCTGAATTTGAGATCAAAGCCCTTCAACATGAGCCATGGTTTGTTGTAGGAGAGTATTTTCACTCATCTTGCTTCTAACCAATATGTCTTCTACTCTGTCCTCTTGTCATGCATCCTTCATACACCCTGTTCCAACATATTTCTCAATTTTTTGTTTGCATCCTTAAAGAATACGAGCGAAGTCACTAATGTGGGCATGTTACATTGATCGAGTGTTGCAAGAGTAGGTTGCAGAGACACCGCTGATGAAAGCTGTAAGGAGACAACACCATATGAACAAAAGCTCACATGAAGTCTCCCGACGACAAATTTGAGTGTGGGTCCTGCATTGAAAGGGTCCGTCGGGCTTTATGTCGACTCCCCAATGATTATAAAGGTGCGCTGCATACGAGAAGTTCGTGCTGGGTGACCGCTGATGAAGTGTCATTTTGGACGGCGGACAAGGTGGTAGCTTCCGCGGTGATGAAGTCCGCTAGTGTTGATGAATAAATGATGCTATGGAATCTTAATTGTGATAAAGCCCCTCAGTGTTTTATCTTCTCAATCAACAATAGTATGCAAAAGTTTCTTCGAGCCCATTGTGCCAAAGCATTGCTAGCGATGATGCAAGGAAGTTGTTGCATGAATGGTGAAATAGGTGGTGGAATCCGCAAAGAGATATTTCGTCAGGTTGATCATGCAGGTGGAAGCCCGTAGGGAGCCATAATCATCATTTCGTAAACAAACGATGAAGAGCATACAAAATCTCGCTCCCCAATAGGCAAATGTACTCTGACTACCCTGATGCTTCCTTTCATGCCGTTACCTCCCTCTTTATCATTACCACTTTCAATTTTGCTAGCTCATTCTCCTGATGAATCCAAGTCATGTAAACACTGATCCATCCCAAACCCTCAAGATTATGTGTTAGTCAAATCTTGGTATGAAGCCCATCGATGCCCACGATAAGCACTACTTCAGGACATCTCCCTTGGTTGTATGCCCTGGCCCGCATCAAACTCACCTCCTCAAGCAAGTGTTGAGCTTATGCAAACTAAGTATTTGATTAAAGCAAGCAGGGAATGATCTTGCTAGTTCCACTTCACATTGTTCTTAATACCCACTGCCTGGTAATGGCTACTTTATTACGATGGAAGGATGACAATAATGTGTTGAATGGCTTGATCCACCTTCCCACAGTGGAGTTTTTAGTCGTAATCAAGTAAAGAGTCGCTTCCAATATAATGCTTGACTTGGCCAATGAAGGTATACGAGACCCCGAAGTAAGGGTGTCGTCGGGTGGCGACCCTAGCGACACATGATGGACGATGTCCTCAATTAAAGGGATAGTGCCCTTCGTCTCTGGTTTCGTATACACTTGGGTGCATAACAAAATGTTTTATAAGTGGCTAGGATGAGGAGAAGTAGATATACCGCGAGAAGTGTCACACAAAATTTACTTGCGGGAACGCCGCCTGGCCACTCCGCAACAAAGAAAGCCTATGAGACTTAATGTTGAGAATCAACCCAGTGATGACACTAAGAATTTTGTTTGGGAACGACAAAGTGAGTGACGACCATGATGTCATGAAAGTTTGTAGCGAATAAGTGATTGTGGATGAATTGTGTGGGTACGCCGTGTATGAATTTTGTTTTGTAGCGGGGAGATGGTGGACGGTAGTCATTGTGGAGAAGCTCGCAAGAGGATGATGGCACTGGTGGTTTGTGGGCCCATGAAGTAGGAAGGTGGCGAGGCTTCACCATTATGAAACAACGTCATGGTGATAGCCTCCCGCAGGCGGCAGCCCGCAAGGGCGGACCTGCCGACGAGCTTTGACTCAAGAATTTACCTACAACCTTAAGTTTCCATTTTGGGGAAAAGGCATATGCGGGGTCTATATGGCAAGGTGACGTGAGAGCTCAGTCGTAAGACAACTACAGTTGGGTGAAGGCAGGCCACATGCAAAGACCCCTGAACATTTTAGACTTAGGAAATTTTGAAATGCGTTGGACCCAGTTCGGTAACGACAATGATGGGATGAAAAGACCAACTGCAGAGCCTGCTATGCGGGTGAAATTCAAGGGTTGGCCACTGCTTAGCAATGAAATGGAAGTGGAAACCCGCATGGGGTGACTCGCAATTGCGGGTCTATGATGTCTGATGGATGCAGGGACAAAAGTGGATGCGGGGCCCACCATGTGGGCGGATAGCAAGGCTTGGCTGTGAACAAATGATGGAGCACAACGGTGAACGATAAGAGGAGGCCCACAAACGCGGGTTCGCATGGCTTGATAGACATTCAGGTGATAAGCTAAGGGAAACTTGCCAGGCCCAGCCCATGAAAGCAAATGACTTAGTGAAATTCCAGCAGGTGAACCAGGTCAAAAGTATTTTGATCGTTTAAAGGCACGTGACCAACTTAGGCTTTGGAAACAGGGGTGCACAAAGCGAGACAAGGGAAAAAAAACCTATCAAGAGTGAAAAGAAGGGGTCCCCGCCTTTGGCGGGGTGTGTGTGAAAAACATGCACAACAAGAATTAATTACAATGATCAAATATATTTCAGGAATTCCATTAAGATGCTACGTCTATAATTTGGAAGCTCTACATGATCAATATGTGATATTGTATAATAGAAAGACTATTTGACACCATGAAACTAAACTACAATAGTAACCAAACTAAACCCAAGCTTTGCATTGTGGCCTACCTTAATAGATGGTTGGGGAGGTTGTTGGTTGTTGGGAGGTTTCAAGCAAAAGAATTTCTCATGAGCAAGTTTCAAGTGAAATACCCAATTTCATTTTAATTATTATTTTTTATTTCTATTAGTTTTAGGTTAAACCTATTTGGTCGAATAGGTTTTTAGCAAAACGTGTTTGATTGAATATGTCATGCCATATATTCTCCACATTGAAGGCACATGGTTTTGGCCAAAACTTATTCGATCAAATATATTTCGCTTGAAATTACCTCGCTCAAAACTTTTTTTTTTTCCAAAAGTGTGACAAATGTTTATGCTTTTACCTAGTATTTCAAGGTCCATGTTGATTAATGTATTGATATTATGAACAAGGATTGGTTAATTAAGTTGCAGGCTTTAATCTCCATGTTACCAAAGAATCTTTTTCATAATGAAGTTAAAGGGAAGACCAATGATGCAATTACTCTCTTAAGTTAGGTGGTTGGACTCAACATTGCTAAAGAGTTTCATCCATGAATGTTTCAATTTATTAGCAAAGTAATTTGTAACAAAGAGTTTATTGATTAGGTTACTCTCATTATAGTCATAAACCCCACAAGTAGTTATGTGAAGTCATTTAGTCAAAATAATTCTATATGACTTCATACTTGGTGTATGCCTCGGCAAGAAGATAATAATTTTCTAGATTGATGTTCAAACCTCTATGTATAAATACAAAATTCACCATGGATTATTTCATAAGAAAACCAAAAGAAAAACCCCTCCACTGCAAAGACCTGATATACACAAAATATGCTATGTGATCCATGAACACAAATTTAATTAGGATAACCCTCATCATATCAAACTTAGAGCTTTTGATCTCCCTTAACTCTATCCTCATTGAGATATGAACCACCCCCTTAAAACAAACTTTGTAACTACTCATGAAATTCTCATTCACCTCATCTTCAATGTGGCCCTCTACCACCTCTTTCCAAACTCTTACCTACTTTTATAAGTTTTCAAAGGTGCCTCTCTCCCAATTCATCCAACAAAACAAATAAATGGAGAGTAACCTCTCATTTGCAATGTATCTCTCCATCCACTCATCCCTCTTCTAACACTCCCACCATGTTCACATCAACCCCAATATGGCCAATTTTTATCACCATAAACTACTTGTTTTTCCCCAACCAACCTACTCTCACCATCACCAACCACATCATAAACAAATAAAAATTAAAGAGTTTGGAAGAGACTTTCCCCTCTACTTGACCTATCATTTTCATCATCATTTCACCCTACATCTCTGTACCCTCTAATTCTATCCCCAACCACCCATTATGAGTAGTTCACAATGGGCCCTCTTCTCCCATTTCCTAAGACTTTCACGTCAACAATACCTTTGTCACATCCCTTGAAGCCCTCAATCTTTTTTCACTACTTCTCCCTTCTTCTAGCCCATCATTGGCTTACCCTTCTTCATTATCACTCCACACTCTCACCTTCCCCTGACACTATGTTTGGCACAATTTCTAATATTCCACCTCATGCCCCCACATTACCTCACCAATATACACAAATGATTTGGCTGATGCTTCTTTTTCATATGAATACCTTTTTGATGGAAAAACGCCCACCTTAGATACCTTGTATGTCTCTTTCTCTCTTATCCTACCTTGTACCTATAGCTCTCTTTGTGTTTATTGTCTCCTATCATGCAATGAGCTATTATGGCATGCATTATTGGGAAGTCAATGTTTATTTGTATTGTGTCTTATTCCATTTCCTTCTTCACATGGACCTCTTCCTTATGTTATATATCCATCTTGTTTATGTTATCTTCTTAACTATGTTATCTATGTTGTTCAACAAATTTGGGGACAATGTAAAGCATTAGGAACTTCTCATTCATTTTCAAGGACCAAAATTGATCTTGTATAATTATATGTGTTCTACCTTTGCATTCACCAGTAATCATAAATATTGTTATTGAAGTAATAAGGAATTGCATTCACCAGGTAATCATAAATATTGTTTTTAAACAGAGTGTTCTTTCATTTCTTTATTGATCTTCAGCTTTATTACCATGGATGAACTCGAGTATTTCATCTTTTTTTCTAGAGCGTGTTGTCAAAGGGATGGAATCTCTGTATTCTAACTTAATATTGGCGTCGACTGAGTCATTGAAATTGTTAGTCTCAAAAATTACGACAATGTGATGATTCATTATTTTAATGCCCATACGCTGTCAATTCTTTTATTTTATTGGTTGCATCAATCAAGCTCAAAAGCACAACTCTTTTTGGGATAAAAGAATCATAAATGTACATTTAGAGAGTGCTCAGACTTTTAGCTTGTAAAATCTTAGGGAATCATAACCAAAACTTTGAAGGTAAGAACATGCCTATTGTATGCCATTTTCCACAAAGAGGCATTAACCTTCAGATAAGGATTTTATACTGTGCTTATCATTGTAATAGACAATAAAAGTAAAATAAAATTTAAAAGCAAAATTTCTACGTAAAATTGTAACAGACACCTTCAAAGATATAGATTGATGTTTTTTTAAGTATATTTATTTAAGTAATCTTTTTCAATCAAAAATTAATAATTATTTATAAATATAACTTGTACAAAATAAAATGTTTAAAAAGGTAAAATATAAAAAATATGTGTTAAATCAGGCCTAGAATTTGATGGTCTATTTGACCATTTTTTCAATTTTAGATCGTATATTACAGCTATAAAATTTATTAGACCGTATAGTTTAACTTGCTATATTTTTATTAAACCATAAAATATTATTATAAGCAAAATATAATATAGTATTTTAACTTATAATATATATCATTTTATAATTTTTATTATAAAAAGATAAATTAAATTAGAATAGAACATAACTTTTTTGAATATTTTCTAAAACAAATTTAGAAACTTTTGACATTTTTATAATAGTTATCATTTTTTTTATATTAATATATGTGACTTATAATATTGTTATAAAAATATATATTAATTTAGAATCTTTTCAAAATAGAATATAATTATTTTTAACTTTTAAAATATATTTAACAAGATTTGTTTTTAATATGAACTTAGAAACTTTTGTTAATTGTTAATTATAAGAGTAGATTTTTATATTTATTACTAATTTTTCAAGATATTGCATTTATAAAAGATTTTATATAAAAATTCATAAATTAAAGAATTTTTTTGAGAGGCATTTAAATGACCAAACCGTCATAAAATTTTCATATGACAGGTAGGGGTGGTCGTCAAATTCTAGGCGTGTGTTAAATTATTACACATTAATTTTTTTTTCTAAAATTTAGAAAATTAAGCATAAAAGAAATATTCTAAATTTACTATTAGTAAGTTCTAAATTAATAAATTTAAAATTAAAAAATATTCTAGATCTTTTTAAAACAACATATATCTAAAATTACTACACATAATTTTTTTTTCTAAAATTTAAAAGATTAAGTATGATAGAACTTTCTTAAATTCTATTGCATATAAAACAAAATTTCTATATTAATTTATTTAAAACTAATAAAATATTGAAAAGCTTATATATATATATATTTTAATATTAAAATGGAAATAAAATTATAAAGGAATGAAAAATATTTTTTCTTATTAAAAATTCCAAATAAATTAATGTATTTAAAATTAGGAAAAATGAAAATTAAATAAAAAGGAAATATCCTATATTTACTATTACATATAAAAATATGTTTCTAATATAAAGGCTTTTCATAACAAGTACACATATAAAATTGATTTAAAATTATAAAATTAAATAC
The DNA here is from genome assembly GCA_007258455.2 of Sequoia sempervirens. NCBI lineage: Eukaryota > Viridiplantae > Streptophyta > Pinopsida > Cupressales > Cupressaceae > Sequoia > Sequoia sempervirens. The sequence continues at coordinate 366,073,837 of VDFB02047230.1, read as the reverse complement.
AAGAAAATATAATAAATTTATAATTATATATAAAAATAAGTTTTGAAATTAACTAATTTAAAACTAGCTTATTTATCTTTAAAAAATAAATGTAATTAAGAATTAGGGTTAAGGATCAATTAGGATCAGGGTTGAATTATGGATAGGGTTAGGGTTGGCGATCAATTAGGATTAAGCTTCAATTAGACTTCAATCAGGATTAAGGTTAGGTTAGGGTTATTTTTTATTAGGGTTTAATTAGAGTTGGGTTATGCTAGGGTTCAAAGTTACATCTTTTTTCATAGTTACCAAGTTACTTTTACCATTATGAGTGAAAATATTTAAAAATGCAAATTATGAATTTAATATGTTTGTTAGGTGATGTGAATATGCAATAAGATGTTAATGATTTCAAAAGAATGAATATATTTTGAATTGATGGAATGCTATGTATTGCAATATGAACGTTCTAATGCTTTATTGATACAAATGTATTATGTTGCAAATGGATTTATTATGAAGGTCTAACTACCTTGGTGTTGAACTAAGCTGGATGTAGGAACAAATCAATCCTCCAGAAGGGAGGGGAAGTATCATTCGAGAGAAGTGATTGGTTGGGTAACCCTTAATGAAACCTAATTAAGCTTACACACACCCACTTTTAGTTGGTTAAGTCATGATAGTAGCTTGGGAATCAGGTAAGTGTGTTTGGTCATAGTCTTGACTTGTTGGGATAATTGAGTGGTCATCCTTGATTGTGATAGGATGTTTTCTTGAATTGAATGAATTTGGTTTTATTCTTTCGTTCATTGATTATTCTTAATTTGGGTTATAGGATTGATTCTCTTGATATGTGTGAATTCTTCCTTATGTGTTTATATTTAGTTGATGATTTCTGTGTTAGTCAATATGGTCACAAATATACGTGATTGATTATGAAAGCAAAGGTATATATGTATATAATATATGCATATATAAGTATATATTAATATCCATGCATGTATCAACGTAATGGGAAGGTCCATTAAGGTATAATAATAAATATGTAAATATATGGGTATATGTGTACATATACATATGCAATATTGATGTATTAGCATGAGTTTATGTTAAATACATACATATATAAACGATGGTATATATGTGAGTGATTGGAAAATGACGATTTGATAAGAGTATACATATATTATATCTCACGTATTATATAAATATATATATTATCATATATATATAATATAGTGAATACATATTGGATTGACTCTGAGTAACACTAAGCACATATATAGTGTTGCCCATAAGGAAGGGCATTGGCTTATTTAAAGCCATTTCCTTTACATGTTTTTAAAGCACTAATATGAACATTGTAGGTAATATGACCTTGTTTATTTTTAAAGAAAGTTTCAAGCAATAGAACTAAATGCAACAAATAAACATGGAGATTATGACAAGGAAAATGATAGTGAAAGCCATGCATGGTAGAAGGAATATTATATGTAAATTCTAACAAATGGTATAAGATTTTAGAAGCACGTGAAAGCTTAAATCAAATGCATAAAGAAGTAGTTTAAATGCAAAATATTTAATATAGTGTTGTGAATAGATACACATAAACCATAGACTAGCGTATGAACATAGGAAAGCATAATATATTTAAAATGTTGCGTAAAAGTGAAATGGTGGCAATGCTATAGTCATTAAATATGAATCAACCAATTTGCCAATACAACGCATTATGTATGAAGACTCAGTCAAAAGTTTTATGAGATATTGAAGGGTATTTAAACGCTGACTTGGTCTAAACACAACAAACACCAAAAAGCACAATGGAAGATATAGGTGGTGCCAAAATATGAAAACTACATTGTGATTAGAAGTCTAAACTATAATATTTTTCCAGTGTTGGTAGACCAAGTAAAAGGTAGAATAAGTCATGAATAAGTTGGCATTTTTGGAGTCGACCTGTTAGTCTTTCACCTTGCATTTATGAGATGAATTCTTGCTATTTCTGTTTCAATCGATTTATTGTTCTATTTTGGTGAGTATTGTTTTAGAATGCTGACACCAGTTGAAGTTAATTGTTTAGTTGAACCATATAGCTGAGAAGTGTCAATGTGCAAGGCTTGATTATAGGCAGAGAAGTGTCATAATTTTGTATAAATAGGGGTGATGAAAGTCACTACAATACTCATCATTTAATTATAAATGTCAATCTAGGGCGGTGTCCATGGCAATATGCAAGACGAAGAAGAAATCATTTGCATGACATTCTTTTTCTACAAACAAAATTAAAAGGTAATGCATGAAAGAAATTGCTAGAAACAAATTTAATCTAAGAGATGGTAAATGGAAATGCTGGAATGAAATCTATCTTAAGAAGCATTCAAAGGGAAATTATGGAAATATAAATAACAAGGAATGGAAAGATTGCTAAAAAATAAACTATGAAATGAAAACTACAAACAACTACACTACTACTGCTAAAAAATGAACTCTATTATTTTATAAAACTCTTCCCCATTTGATTCCTTGATTACAATGAATTTATAGAATTATGAAAGATGAGTTTATAACTGTGCAACAACTTGTTAGAAGACATGATCATGTGTTGAGGGAAAAAGATAAGTCTTTGTTTCATCTTGTTGAGTCAATCTTCTTTGGTTGTCCAAAAAAAATATGCCTATTTTGTAGCCCCTAAACAAGCTCCAAAAATACATTTGAATGTTGAAAAATTCATGTCTTTCCCTTGTGTATCATTAAAGCTCATAAAACAACTCCTAGATGCTTGCAAAAAGGTTCAAATTTCCTAAAACTATCTCCTAGATATGCTTCATTTGTTTGCACAACCCAATAACCTGCCTTAGATGCTTTGAATTTCCCCCTAGATGCTCTCAACTATTGTCCCTTAACTGCTCATAGAATCCCAAACTGGTCAACCTCTTCATAAATACTATCATACTTATCCTTCACTTAGATCATTTTTTAGCTCTGAAAATTCTGAAGCATGAAAGCAAAGTTACAAAGCATCAGACTGGTGAAGTTTTCTCTCAAACCACGAACTCGATTTTTTTAAAATTTAATGGGTTTTTTTACCTTCTTGTCTCCTAATTTTTGTTCAAAAATATCAAGAACCCAAATCATAATTTCAAGATATGATGAAATCTTGATTGCTCCAACTGAAAATCTCTTACTTTTCTCATTATGTTGAGTCTTGATAAATTTCATAATTAAGAAAAATACATGTTTTTATTTAGCTAATAGATGAGAATTTTTTTTGTCTCGTCATCTCCCCCACACCTAAAATATTGCAGGTTCTCCTGCAACTTGTAGTGAGCTTTAAGAGCCAATTTTTTCACTTTTATTGCAATTGCTTTGGAGATTTTCTAAGAGGTGCATTGGAGATGCTTCTGAAGATATTATGAGTTACTTCAGACCTATCTAGAGCTTGTTGTCTTTTCTTCATGGCCGGTTTCCAAAATAAATCTTCAAAATCTTTGGGAGTAACAACTTTTATAGAGAAATGCATGTTTTTGAGCTTTAGAGAAGAAGACATAGCATGTGTAAAATACTTATTTGTAGAAAATAAACCTATTTTATCCTACTCTACTTATTGATGTAGAGATAGGTTACACAAAACCATTAACTAATTGTGGAAAATAACATACTTTTCTCAAAGGATGGATCCATGCATTCAAATTTTTGAAAGAAAAGGAAAACAATGAGAAGAAGATGGCTAAATATTTGAACTTTGATGCTCTTCCTTCTTTTGAAATGACAACCTTCTCCATAATTTCTGATTCTAGTAGATGCATGGGCTGATTAGAAAGATCTTGTAATCCTTCCTCACATTATATTGCATGCATGACTGGATGCAATTCCTTGTCCTTCAAATATCTGGTCAGACAACCCTCTTTGGATTTTAAAGGTCTCCAAACAATAATCTTTTGCTTGCTATGACTTGAAGTCATGGTCCTCTAGTTGAAGAGATTGCACAAAAACTATCACCTTTGCATGCAAGAATCTCTTCCTTTGGATATGTTGTTTTGGGGGGGGGTTTCAAATAATAAACTTAAAAAAAAGGGAATTTCTAAAATAATAAACCTAAAAAGCTTGCCAAACTAATTTTTCTTTTGACTTGCTGTCACCAAATCATCAACAACTCCCTAATGACACCTATCCCTGACAACGACACCAAAAATGATGAAGGTCACTGCAATCCTCATCATTTAATTATAAATGTCAATCCAGGGCAGTGTCCATGGCAATATGCAAGAGGGAGAAGAAATCATTTGCATGACATTCTTTTTCTACAAATAGAATTGAAAGGAAATGCATGAAATAAATTGTTGGAAACAAATCTAATCTAAGAGCTGGTAAATGAAAATATTAGAATTAAATCTATCTTAAGAAGCATTCAAAGGAAAATTTTGGAAATGTAAATAACAAGGAATAGAAAGATTGCTGAAAAATAAACTATGAAATGAAAACTACAAATAACTACACTACTGTTGCTAAAAATTGAACTCTATTATTTTATAAAACTCTTCCCCATTTGATTCCTTGATTACAATGAGTTTAAATAATTATGAAAGACGAGTCTTATAGTTGTGCAACAACTTGCTAGAAGATAGGAACATGTGTTGAGGGAAAAAAATAAGTCTTTGCTTCATCTTGCTAAGTCAATCTTCTTTGGTCGTCCAAAAAAAATATGCCTATTTTATAGCCCCTAAACAAGCTCCAAAAAGACATTTGTGTTAGTGTAATTAATTAATTAATTAATTATTACGCTAGCATAAGTTAACTTAGGTCTTGCATTTAATTAGTTAAGTCCTAGGTTGCATTATTAGATAAATCATTTAATAAATAGGGAAATATTCCCTTCCTTGTTTGGTGGGATAAGATTTCTTCTAGAAGACGAGTTGTCCTTCTAGAACTTATCTCGTCTTCTAGAACTTATCTCAATATTTAATAATCATCTAGATAGGGTTCACATGTTGTCACATGTTGTTAGATCAAGACACATGGCAACATCTCATGCATCTTAGATTTTCACTCATGCCTATATAATCAGGCATCTTGTACATTTGTAATCATGTCACATTCAATTTGGCATCCTTGCATCTTAATCATAGCATGATATTTCTATCATTTCTCTCTTGTGGAAGTTTTGTCTTGTAGGTGATTCTGGGGTGTTTGAGGATTTCACCTAAAATCCTACAATTTGAATGTTGAAAAATTTGAGTATTTCCTTGTGTATCATTAAAGCTCATAAAACATCTCCTAGATACTTGAAAAGAGGTTCAAACTGCCCAAAACTATCTCCTAGATATGTTCAATTTGTTTGCACAACCCAACAACCCGCCTTAGATGCTTTGAATTGCCCCCTAGATGCTCTCAACTACTATCCCTTAATTGCTTATGGAAGCCCAAACTGCTCAACCTCTTCATAAATGCTATCATACTTATCCTTCACTTAGATCCTTCTTTAGCTTCAAAAATTTTGGAGCATGAAAACAAAGTTTCAGAGCATCAAACTAGTGAAATTTTCTCTCAAACCACGAACTGGGTTTTTGTGAAATTTAATGGATTTTTTCCTTCTTGTCTCCTAATTTTGTTCAAAAATATCAAGAACCTAGATCATAATTTTCAAAATATGATGAAATCTTGACTGCTCCAACTGAAAATCTCTTACTTTCCTCATCATGCTTGGTCTTGATAAATTTCATAATTAAGCAAAATACATGCTTTTATTTAGCTAATAGATGAGACTTTTTTTTGTCTTATTAAGGCCCGTATATGATACTTCATTTGGACACATTGTTTCACTTACATTTTGCTGTTTTCATTTTGAGTTATTGTTGAGTGAGCTGAGAGTTGTTGTGAGGAGAGTTTAGTGAGATTTTGTGAAGTATTTTTGAGTGTGGTTTGGAGAATTTTCTTAGGAGTCTTGGAGTTAATTGAGCTTGTAAGTCAATTTATTTCTTTTGGAATTAGAATTTAACATGCATGTTATTCTACCCTCTTATATTCTTTATGTTTTTGAAAAGATTGAATATTGTTGATGTTTTTTGTTGAAAGAGCATTGATTTGCTAGATTAGGTAAAGATTATGTTTTGAAAGAATCTTATTATATTTTACATCTTATGAACCTTACTTGAGTGTTTGTACATACTCCATACTAAAGAGTGATTGTGTTAGTATTATATACTAGGGAAATAAGGGCTTATAATAGCTTATGAAGCATATGTCTTCAAGTTATTGTGTATTCTAAACTATAGAAAGTTCATAGATTACCTTGGAATTGGATTATCCAATGCAGGAAGTAACTTGTATTTGATAGTATATTATGTTAGGTAAACGCTGGTGTTAATGAGGGTAGTAATACAACAATAATGATGGTATAAGAGACATGTCATCATTGATAGGTTGTAACATCATGCAAACCATATTGTTAGTCAACACTTGAACATCACTTGATCATTGCTTTACTTGATTATTGATTGGAACTCTAGGTTGAGAATAACCCACACAAACACTATGATTGTTGATTGCTAATTTTATCTTGGGATTAGGGTAAACTAACAATGAGATTACCTATGTGATTAAGTTGATCACTTGAATTTGTGAATTACTATTGATTGGAGCCATAGGTAGGAATATAGGTATTTAGTTGGATTGTTACTTTATTTGTTGTTTTACACTCTTGATGTGAAGTCTTTTTATTGATGAAAATCTACTTTTTGGATAGTCATTTATTGATGAGGATTACACTTTTGAATAAAGTCTTTTATTGTTGAGACTATACCTTTTAATGAGTCATTTATTGATATGATTATTCTTTTTATTAAGAGTCCTTTATTGATGGGATTATACTTAGATTAAATCCATTTATTGTTGATGGTTATACTTTGAATTGAGGTCTTTTATTGTTAAGTCTATGCTTTTTGAGGAGAGTCATTTAATGTTGAGATAAACCATTGATTGGAGACTTTTATAGTTGGGATCGTACCTCTGGTACTAGAGTCTTTCAAAGATGCGACGTCATGTTATTTGGTTACTCGGTAAGTAAGAGTTACTTGAATTACTTAGTAGGATTGTTATAATCATAGGTTGTTCCAGTTGAGTTAACGATTACCCAACAAAGGGAATTGCCTATGCGTAGTTTATTATAAAAGAGATAGGTTGTTCCTAGGGTTAACGATTACCCAACAAAGGGAATTTCCTAAGCATAGTACATGAATGGTCATTAAAAAAATCGAGCTAGGATAGTGGGTGAATGGATGGCTTTTTATATAAAACTTTGGCCAAAGTAGTGTAAGAAGCCACTATTTACACTATCAGTTCACTATGTCCAGTATAGACAATTTCTAGTTTGGGATTTTCATACTCGTAGTTGTAGCTATTGTATGATTAGGTTCTAGAATTGTAGGGAACAACACTAAGCTCAGGAAGGCTATTTGTTATGAGGTTTTACCAACCAATCTCTTCGTCAAAGGGTAGGACCATCTTTCCATATGTGACAGATGTGTGAGGGACCACATTTGAGTCTGTGGTTGGTGAAAAAGAGCTTGAGTGATGCTTCTCCTCATCAGTTGGTGGTTGAGATTTGCATGGGATTTCCTGGACCATTTGTTACTACGTGCTAATGAAGCTCAAGGAGCTATGTCTGTTTCTTATATCCATTTTTATGGAAATTATAATGAAAGAAATGCTATCTTGAGATCTTATTATTTTGGAAAGATTGTAATATTCAAATATAAATGTAAATGGAAAGTTTGGAATATGCGTTATTTCAGATGTGCATTTATTCTTTGAATTACAAGAAATTTTTTATTGCTATGATTTTTGAACATAGTTATTTACATGAGGTTAAAATTTAGTGAATTTACTTTCATTGAACAATTGGCATGTTACATTCAATTATGGTTAGGGTTATAGGATAAAGTTGGGAGTAAAGGTTAGGGTCAAGGTTAAGGTTGGAATTAGGGTTATGAATTGACTAGAGTTAGGGTAAGGGTTAGGGTTCAATTATGGTTAGGCACAATTAGGGTTAATATTATGTTAGGGTAAGGGTTTGACTAGGGTTAGATTCTAAATATAGTTAGGGTTAGGGTTTAAGTAGTATTTATAGTTAGAATTAAAGTTTCTATTAGAATCAGGCTTAGAAATTTATATTAGGGTTAGGGTTAGGAGTTAAAAATTAAGATCAAGGTTAGCATTGGACTAATGGTTAGCGTTAGTTTTGGGGATTAATTAGTGTTGGGGTTAGGATTTAATTATGACTAAGATTCAATTAGGGTTAGGGTTCAATTGATGTTCAATTAGGTTAAGGGTTGTAGGATAAAGTTTGGGGTAAGGGTTACAATTACTATAAGGGTTAAGATTCAATTAGGGTTATAACTAGGGTTCATATTCAATTAGGGTTAGGGTTCAACTAGGGTTAGGATTATGATTTAATTATAGTTAGGGTTAATGGTAAGTTAGGGTTAGGGTTCAATTAGGGTTAAGGTTCAAGTTTAAATAGGGTTTATATTCATTTACGGTTAGGGTTCTCTAAGAGAGGGGGACCAACCACATCAAGGCTCCAGGTCACGGAGAGTCAAGAGTGGAGGGTTGCCCTAACTTACCTCACTCTAAAGGGATGAGGATCGAGAATGAAGAGTACTATGTAGTACTTCTATCACTCTACAAAACTAAATTTCAAGTTTGGGCTAAGCAAGCTAGTTTTCAGAGTTAGTACTGGGCCTCAGACAACTCTTTGTCCAAGGATAGTAGCGCAGTTCTGGGACGACAATGCAACACGCTAGTGTCTCTCTAGCACGTTGGCATCCATATGGTCATAAAACAACAAGTACAATAAAAAATGCCAAAAGACCTACTGACTTCCTAGCTAGTTGATCTAGATAGAAAAAATAGAACAAGAGAGTACAAAAAGTATAGGCAAAGATGATAAAGCAAGTAAATGAAAGCTAGGGTGACGAAGATAATCTCATAGAAGTGCCAATTCGCTAGCTAGATCCACGTGTACGTTCACCTACACACAAACAAGAAGGGGAAAATTGTTGGGGCTGAATAGGGGCCTACCTTAGTCAAATCCTCATTTTGGTGTTTCCACCTCCACAGACAACTTGAAAGCAACATAGTAGAATATGCAATAAAGGAAAGAAAAGATAGCAATGAACACTACAAAACAATACTATGCTAATCTATCAAATTATAAAGGAGAGGAGTGAAGTGTTACCACCTCCACCCAAAATCTCACTAGCCAATGGAGGGAGAATGCAAGGTATGGACTTGGAAAAGTCACCACAGCCGCAACGGTGATGAAGGGAGGTAGATTGCAAGACTCCAAGCCCACACTTCTATGGCTTGCCTCACACTTACAATGTGGAGTTGATGGAGCTTCAAAGCTACTGCAATGCTCACAATGGAATTGCTAGAATGTTGCTTGAGAGTGAAATGTGAAGAGATTGCAAGAAGAATGAAGTGACTAAATGTGTAGAAGATTCAAGAGAGTGAAATGAATGAATAGAGGATGTTTTTGAAGGTGGGATGAGAAGAATCTACCTTTTTCTTGGTCAGTTGGTCGAAGAGGGACGTTACTATTCAACCCTAATTGGGTGTGTAATGCCTCTGCTAGCTTTAGACATAGGAATCTGTTAGGGATGATAGTGCGCCACGTTTGTACGCCACACTTGCATCCTTGAAAAATATTCTCACTGACACATAGGACATATGCCAAGTGGATAGAAGGCAGGTGGGTGATGTGGAATTTTTCCTTCAAATTTAATTTTCTAAGGCGAAGGTATGTGAAAGGGGAATTTTCCTAAGGCATGCAAATTCGCTCCTATACAGGTTCAACTAAGGTTAGGATTAAGATTCAATTAAATTTAGGGTTAAAGTTAGGTTAGGGTTCATTTTATGCTATAATTAAGGTTACATTTAGAATTCACGTTAAGGTTACTCTTTAGGTTTAATTAATGTAGAACTTCAATGGATTACAATTAGGAATTTGGTTAAATCAGGGTTGAATTTCAACAAGATTAGGATTAAGGTTAGGTTAGGATTCTAAGTTAGTTCCTAAGGTTAGGGTTTTCATTAAATTAGGGTTAAAATGGTGGTTAGGATTCTATTAGTGTTAGGGTTAGGATTTTTTAGTTAAAAGTAGGATTAGGGCTAGGGATTAATTAGTGTTAGGGATGGGTTAAGATTTAATTAGAGTTAGGGTTAGGGTTTAATTGATGTTCAATATGGGTAAGGGTTGTAGGATACATTTTGGAGATATAGAACTTAGGATTGGGGTTAGAATTCATCTAGGATTAGGATTAGGGTTAGGGTTATAATTATTGTAAGGGTTATGATTCAATTATGATTTAATTAAGGTTACAGTTAGGGTTCATATTCAATTAGGTTTAGGGTTCAACTAAGGTTAGGATTAGGATTCAATTATATTTAGGGTTAAATTTAGGTTAGGATTAGGGTTCAAGTAGGTTAAGGTTCAATTTTAATTAGGGTTACAATTATAATTAAGGTTAGGGTTAGTGTTGAGGTTCAATTAGGGTTTAACTTCAATAGGTTAGGGTTAGGGTTAGGGATATGGTTTAATTAGGGTTGAATTTTAGTAGGGTTAGGGTTTTAAGATAAATCATAGGGTTATTGAACTAAGATTCAATTAATATTACAATAAAGCTTAAGATTCAATTAGGATTTAATTAGAGTTATGATTAGGGTTTATATTCAATAAGGGCAAGGGTTCAACTAGGGTTAGGATTAGCATTTAATTATAATTAGGGTTAAATTTAGGCTTCATTAGGGTTAAATTAGGCTTATGGATAGGGTTTAATTAGGGTTACAATTAGAATTAAGGTTTTTATTAGAATCAAGATTAGGAATAGGGTTATAATTATTATTAGGGTTTTAATGTAGTTAGGATGATCATTATAAGAAAGACAAGGGTTAAAATTATAATTAGGGTTAGGGTTGGAATTAAACCATAACCCCAACCCTAACTCTTACTCTAACTCTAGACTTCACTCTAATACTCATAATAATTCTAACTCAAACCCTAACTCTAATTCTATCTCTAACCCTAACACTAACTTTAAATCTAAAACTAATATTAATTATAATTGTAACACTAACACTAAGACTAATTTTAACCCACCCTAATTCTATCACTAATTCTAATTACAACCCTATCCCTAATTCTAACTCTAACTCTAACTCTAACCCTAAACCTAACTCTAACTCTAACTTGAACCCTAACTCTAACTCTAACCCACCTTAATTCTATAACTAACATTAATTATAATTGCAACCCTAACCCTAAGCCTATTTTTTTGTAATCATAAGCCTCACTCTAATCTAACCCTATCCCTAACCCTAACCTCAAACCTAACCCTAATTATAACCGTAACATTAACTCTAACCCTTACCTTAACCCTAATTCTATCTCTAATTGTAACCCTAACCCAATCCTTATTATAAACCTAATCCCAACACTAACCTAACCATAACCCAACCCTAAATCTAACCCTAACCCTAACCCTAACTCTAACACCCTAATTCTATAACTAACACTAATTCAAATTGTAACCCTAATCCTAATCCTAACCGTAATTTTGTCTCTAATCATAATCTTCACTCTAGTCCTAACCCTAACCTTAATTATAACCATAAAATTAACTCTAACTGTAACCTTAACACTAAATTTGTCTCTAATTGTAACCCTAAACCAATCCTAACCATAAACCTAACCCTAACCCTAATTGTTATTCCTAACCCTAATTTTATCTCTAGCTATAATCCTAACCTTAACCCTAATTATAACCTTAACCTTAAACCTAACCCTAATCATAACCTTAACCCTAACCCTAATCGTAACCCTAACCCTAATTATAACCTTAACCTTAACTCTATCCCCAAACCTAACTCTAATTTCAACCCTAACCTGACCCCTACCCCTAATCTTAAATATGACCCTTCCCCTAATCTTGAACCTGACCCTTACCCTAATTAAAACCAAAACCTTCATTGTAGAATTGTAATTCTAAGTGTAACCCTAATTTATCCTAAATATAATCATGACCATAAGTAAATTCTTACCTTAACCCTAAAGTCTAATTGAATCTAAAGCATAAGCCTAACCATAACCCTAAACTCTAATTCAATCCCAAGACTAAGCCTAATTGAATTGTAATCCTAACCCAAACCCTCAACTTTATCCTATAACACAAACCATAACCATAACCCTAATCCAATATTCACACTAATTGAATCATAACCATAATTAACCCTAAATCTAACTCTAATTCTATATCTAACCATAAACATTAACTTATTTATAAAGCTAACACTAATATGAACCCTAACAAAACCCTAATCCTTACCCCGATTGAACACTTACCCTAACCCTATTCATAATGATAACACTAATCCTAATCGTAACCATAACCCTAATTGGGATGATAACCCCAACCCAAATTCCAATTCTAACTCTAAGCATAATTGTAACCCTAACCTTGACCCTAATCTGACTAATACTAATCCTTACCTCGATTGAACCCTTACACTAACCCCAAGCTTTATCATAGAACCGTAAGCCTAACACTAACCCCAACTCTAATCATAATTCTATCTCTAACCATAATCTTGATTCTATCTCTAACCCTAATGTTCACCCTATATCTAACTCTAACCCTAACTTTAATGATAACCCCAATTTTAACTCTAACCTTAACCCTATTCCTATCCCTAACCATAACCCTAACCCTATTCATAATGATAACACTAATCTTAATTGTAATCCTAACCCTAACCCTAATTGGGATGTTAACCCCATCCAAATTCTAATTCTAACTCTAAGCATAATCATAACCCTAACCCTAACCCTAATTGGGATGATAACCCCAACCCAAATTCTAATCCCAATTTTAACTCTAACCCTAACCCTATTCCTATCCCTAATCTTAACTCTAACCCTATTCATAATGATAACCCTAATCCTAATTGTAACCCTAACCCTAATCCTAATTGGGATGATAACCCCAACCCAAATTTTAATTCTAACTCTAAGCATATCGTAACCCTAACCCTAACACTAATCTGACTACTAAGGCTAACCCAACCCCAATCCCAATTTTAACTCTAACCCTAATCGTAACTCCAACCCTATTCATAATGATAACACTAATCCTAATTGTTACCCTAACCCTAGCCCTAACCCTTACGCTAACCCTAACCCTAATAGTTTTGTCTTCCATGTGCTACAAATGCTACTAGAATATATATATATATATATATTAATTTATAAATAATATATATAAAAACGCCTTTTCAAACGTCTATTTTTTTAATCAATTAATCACATAAAAGTGCAATAGAAGCCTCAAGAAGGATATCTCTCCACCATTATATATATTATTTATAAATTAATATATTTTATTTTTCCTCTAATGCATACAAGATTACAACTTAAATTAATTCCTCTAATGCATACAAGATTACAGCTTAAATTAATTAATTAGTTCGTGTAGTGCATAAAAGATTACAACATAAATGCTCGGCTGTTGCAGAGGTTAATTATATTATTTTTCTGTTTCATTCAATAAAAAATAAAAAATAAAAAAAATCATTATGCTTATTTAAAAACAGCGACCAAAAATTAAATCTAGTTGGGGTTAATTCGTGCACTAGGGTTTAGTTAGAGATTTAGGGTTTAATAGAAACCAAATTGTATAAAGAGGTTCGCGTAGCAAGGGACATTAAGGTGACTACTGTGTTTTCTTCATTTATTTCTGCTTCTGCTGGATGTTCATTTATAATTGAAAGTTTGTTTTGGAAAATTTTGATTTTTTATAGTGTTATAAATTTTTTATAATGAAATGGAATTGAAGAGCGATGAGGAGATATCAGTTTTACAACCAGTTCTGCTTCTGATATTCGTTGATTGATAAAGAGCTGCAGTCTTCTGAGCCTGTATTTGACCAGATAGAGAATTTCATAGCGGCTAGGCTTTTATTTATGGCATGCATTAAGTTTTTCTTACAATCTATGAGTCCCCAATGTTGTAATTTCTGATTCTTTTGTTTTTTATTGTGGGCTTTGTGTTTGCCAAATTTTTAGTTGATTTTTTGATATGGCTGATGATGAAATGAGCCCAATGAATGGAGTTGCAGGAGGTTCCAAGTCCTTGATTGTCAAGGAGAACCTACTTGGAGTTGTCCCTGCATTTCAATGGCAATTCTGGGTTCTCACTGAGGCTTCTTTCAGTGCATACTTTTACCTTAATTAGTTTATTTAGTACCATAGTGATCCCCGTAAGTAGTTGATAATTAAGATCACCAGGTTTCAATAGTTAATTGATAACTATCAATTTTCTTTTTGGAGTATATAATACTCCTCTGTTGCAGATTTGATGTGGGGAAGTAAATGCCTAGGTTCCTATTTTAGTGGGTGGTTTTCTTTTTAGATGGGGGTTCTAGGGATGCTTGGAGACAGTTTTTTAGGGTAGCAATCTTAAGGGAGGAGAGGGATAAGAGAATTATTGTAGTTGGATGTACTTGGGGATAGGATTGTGTGGTGTGGGTGTGTTTGTTTCTCTTACGTTGCTCATTTTTTTCTGTTGTAGCTCTAGTGCATTTCCTCTCGGTATAAATTTGGGGGTTTTCTCTACTTTTTACTGTTTTGATGTACTGTTCATTGTTGATGATTAATAATTTCTAATAAGAGAGTATTTTTGGAGTTCAAATTGCAGGTTTAAAAGGGTGATTGCGTTACTTTTTTGGGACCGGAGCAACCAAAGATGCTACGAATAGAAAGTTTGTGGGACAGTTTTGGCTGTCTAAATAAAAAGCATAAAAAAATAAAAAAAATCTATATAGGTTGCAGCAATAGAGGTTGTCTACATCAATCCAGTTTGCAATGGCTTCGAGGGGAGTTTGTATGAATCGGGGAAGAAGGTGCAGGAGGAATGCATGCCCTCAAGGAAATGTGTTGCTAACTGGCACAGGAAATTAGAAACCATTTAGTTCGGATTCCATCTGGATGAGTTCGAAGAAGGATAATAGAACTTGAGAGATTTTGCTAGGGCAGTAGAACCTATGGAGAGGTTGATTGAAGTTGTGGCCAGACAAGACCCCAAGGTAAAAGTTGCTACATAAAACTTCAAAGGTGAGCTCAACCTAGAATTATTCTTCGATTGGGTCTACGAGTTGGAAAAGTATTTGAGATGGAAGACATTGATGAGGATGATTTTAAAGAGTGAAAATCAAAGCATTCAAATTGAAATTGCATACAGTTCTATGGAGTTTTCAAATATATTTATAGGAGAGTGAAGGGCAAGCTGCAGCCTAATATGTAAATGGCCTTCAGTTTCAACTTCAAGATGAGTTTGCCTTGGGCACTGTACCTACTATGCTTGAGGCTTATGAACATGCCTTGTAAGGTAGAGGAGAAACTGAACCAGAAAACTAAAATGGTGAATAAAAGGG
The DNA here is from genome assembly GCA_007258455.2 of Sequoia sempervirens. Lineage (NCBI taxonomy): Eukaryota > Viridiplantae > Streptophyta > Pinopsida > Cupressales > Cupressaceae > Sequoia > Sequoia sempervirens. The sequence goes on along the minus strand of VDFB02047230.1, from coordinate 366,058,370 downwards.
GTGATAGCAACCAGAGCAGAGGAAAAAAAGTTTCTTTAGAATTTGCCACGAGTGAAGAGCTAGGAGGCAAGAATGTGAAGTTTGATTTGTTGAGGAAAGGGGTGAGAATGTGAATGTTCACTGAACAAATTGTAACTTGTTTGTGTTGCAAAATTTAACCTTTAAAAGATTTCTTGGTTGAAGATGGAACTTAGTGTTTTCATAAATAAATATTTGTCTTGTTTTCAAATTTGGTTTGTATTTGGTGAAGTGCAATGTGACATCATGTGAATGGATGCATGCCATTTATTATTGAAAAGACCCATGCAATGATTGGAAAGTAATCCACCATGGCTGGGAGAACAGTTATGAGGTACAAGATGAAGCAAAGGAGACATGTGGAAAGAAAGTATTTGAAATGACAGCATTGTATGCTGGAAACATGTTTGGGAACCAGAAATGCAAATGACTTGAAGACTATAGTACAACAATGAATTGATGAAAATAAAGTGGAGCTGCAATGAGACTCAACTGGCCAGGTTAAAACAACGCCTCAAGAGATAGGTGCCGATTCAAAGGAAACACTGGAAGAGCCTATTAGTAATTCTCATTCGATGGAGAGGGATTGTGAATAATGGGAGTATGAGCAAGATCATAGAAAATGCTCCAAGAACTTCATTGATAGTTTACTCAAAGGTGACAGCCTAATTCAGTCTGAGAGCAGTGATACGAAGCATGATTGGGACAAGGGAAAAAGTTTCAGGTTTGTGAGTGGTAGCAGCAACAATTATTTGGTCAGCTCTGCATGAGAGACTTCATCTGGCTTTGGCTGCCCGACTAGATGGTGGAATCAACATTGGACTCTTGAATCTGGAAGAGCATGGGTTGGAATTGTTTGTTGTGATCCACATTATGTTGAGACACCCCAAGCGACTACAATGAAGACAAAGGTACTAGGAGGTCTGTGCCCTTCAAATGCTTTCTGCATCAATGGCCATGGCCACATCCATAACCCTCCTCTGAATCATCCGGACTTTTTTTGTTTATTTTTTTGACTTAGTAACAATCAAAGCTGTACCACAGAATTCTATACTCAGCATCTTATGCTTCCATACCAAAACTGAAGCAGTCGCTTTCTTGAGCTTGCAAGTTGAACTCCAAAAATACTTTGTTCCTTGAAATTATTACTCAAGAACTACGAATAGAGATAAAATATCATATCAAACTTATACAAAGAGGAATTGCTGCTAGGATTCTTTTATTCATGATTAAAACAATTGCAAGAATAAAAAGAAATAATGCACAATGTAGAAAAGATTTTTGAACAGTCAAAAGAAACAAATACACCTGCATCGCACAACCTTATCTTCAAACACATCCATCTGCGCTATTCTCTAATCGCTCTCCTGGCTAAAAACTACACCAAAAAACAACCTCAATCATCACTAGGACACCATCCAAAGAAAACCACCCACTAAAGTAGGGACACAGGCACTTACATAGTCCCGTAAAAGCAATTAACACATCTGCAGCAGGGGCTGTTACATACTTCCAAAGGAAAATGGACAAGTAGTGGGGGACCTACCATAAAAAGAGCAGTTACATCAGCGATCTATCATTAAAAAACTTATTTACAATGTACAGGATGAAGACAAACATATCCATTTGATACAGTGTTTTCTCTGGGTTTTGTTGGAAAACTTTTGTGAACTCTTATAACTTCTCTTTTTGGGGATGAATGCTTTCAAAATACTGGTAAAGCGACAATTTGATAATGATTCTATTATGCCCTCTGCTAAAATAATACCATTTTACATACACTAATCTATTATTTAAATCATAATAATACCATTTTACTCTTGATTCAACGTGCAATATGGTATGACCATTAGGGGTGTCCTTGTGCACAGGCATCAGAGAGGTTCATAGTAAGTTTGGGGAGACCAATATCTGAAATAACAGAAGCATGACTCATAAAAAAAATTGTATTGATTTCATTTACAAGGTACAACTATAGAAGAACTTTGACAGTTTCTTCAGTGATTTCTAACTGTTCTGTTGAAATCTGAGTGGGTTTTGATTCCCAGCCAATTTCCTGAAAATTTAAGAGAGCATACAGATGATACTCTACACGATTGATGGGTCAAATAGGTGGTGTTGGGATGTTCTACTATCTATCCGTTTACTTTCTAACTTAGTGGGGTCCTATGGAGAGGGCACCTAAGTTTCTTCAGCGAATCAGCAGTCAGATAATTTTGTAATGATCTGGTACTAGTGGAAGATTACTTCCAAGTACAACAATTTTGAAAATATATATTGAAGAGCTACAAATAAACTGCCATTGTAAATAAAAGAAATCTTAAAAATTCTCAGTAGTCACCACAAACTTTTTGCCATGCATGTACCACTCCTAACAATAGCAGAAGTTTCTCTTACTGAAGATTAATGGTCTCAAATTAGAGGCATGCTTTTGAAATTTTGGAGTTGCAGAACTTTTGTTTCTTAAGGGACAGATTGCAACCAAAAAATGAATGATAGATCACTCTGTAATTATTTTGAGGTGTCGTGTGAAGAATTTCTACTGATATGATGTTTTATTTTTGGTCCTACTAGTATGGTATTTTTAATTCTTTTCCTGGGAGCAAGAATGTAATTTTTGCAACACATCAATTTTATGTGGCGAAAGCTTGGCTTGTATTGCAGGAATGGAGTTATTATCTAATTAGACGTTCTTTTCTCTCAGATGAAAATATTTGTTTATGCTTCCGGGCTTGGATTCCACAAACACCCATTACTGATTTTGTTGGAAGATTAGATTCTGATATGGGTGAGACTGATCATGAGTTTTACCATATTAATCATCGGATGTTAGTTTGTGGGTGTCGACAGTCGAGTTTTTAATTTTCTGTTTGGACAGTTTGATCCAACAGTTTAACTATTTTTGTCTCTGCTTTTTAATGTACTTTGTTCAGATTGAATACAATTTTTAGTGCCTTTTTTCTGTGTTATTCATCCTGATCTGACTCTGGTATCAGAGCACAGGTTTTACATCTATTTCCCAATCAAATTGACAATGCCTGTCTGTTATAAATGAGGCATTTTTCAGTTTCAAAGAACAGTCTGTCTTCTCTCTTGACTGTACAAGGAGTGCCTGCTGTAGAAATTGCTTAAGAAGACGAGACATATATTAAGCTGAAATCTATCTTCTGTTATTTATCTCCTGTCACAGAGATTCTTGTTTTTTCATTTTACATTTAAGCAAGAAAAATTAAGAATTAGTTTTGATTCTACAAACTTGTGCAATATATCAATGATTGGAGAGACATTAATTGGAAAAGATAGTTGGATAGAATGGTATAGGAAAATAGAAAACACAATCGTTTTCAATGATCTATGATGTAATATTTGTGATGGAGATGTCCAACCTACAACACCTACTGCTGTAAAAGAATAAAAAATTCAAAGGCCTTGGCTTTGATAAGGGCTTCCGTCAATGGAGATGTGTTTAGACATATACAAGGGTGTAAATTTGCTCGGGTTGCCCTTCAAAAATTGAGAGATCTTTATGATTCTCTTTCTGAATTAGAGTTTATACAGTTACAATTGAAGCTATTCAATTTTGAATTGAAGAATGGAGATGTTATGAGTTTGACTTTTGAAATTCAAGCCATAAAACAAGATGTTGATGCTGCCAGTGGGAAAGTTGGCATCTATCTTACAGCCTTCATAAAGTCCCTTCTTCCAACACATTCCACATATTTGGAGTCCCTTCAAGCAAGTAACCAATTGAAGACCATCATTTTTGATCAATTGGTTGAAAAGTTGGCAGAACATGAGAAAGCTTTTGGAAGAAAAGTTGTAAGATTGGTGAAAATGTTTGTCTTGCCCACCACAAAGACAAGCCTCCTAATAAAAACTCTTTTAGAGGTGGTCATAATGATAGAGGAAAAGGTAGATGGAAGAATAGAGGAAGAGGAGGTGAATATGGCAAAAGCCACTCCCAACATGACAACCAAAATGATAGGCACCACTTGTATTTTAAATGATGTGGTAAAAAAGACAGCCATGAAGCACATGAATGCAAACTCTCGTGGGATAAGATTAAAAATTCTTAAAAAAAAAAAAGAGAGATAAAATACATAATGATGACAAAACTTCAGGAGCAACCAAATTTGCATGTGGTAGAGATAATGATCAATATGTGCTTTCTGTTTTAGACTTTGCCTATTATAATTCATTTAATACTTCATGGCGTGATGCTTGGGTGTTAGATATTGAAGCCACACAACATATGACATTTCAATGTGATTATTTTGAAGAATTTCATGATGGTGTTTGTGGTACAATCTGTTTGGTAGACAAATCAAGCCTCAAGCCTGTTCGAAAAGGAACCATTAGGCTCAAATTGCTTGGCCTTCCAGATTTTGTACTTTATGATGTTTTGTATCTTCCTCAATTGCAATGTAATTTGTTGTCATTAGTATTGATTTGACAACAAGGCCACTCCATTTTGTTGGAATATGGACAAGTGGTTGTTAGAAAGAAGTCAAATAATCAAATTGTATTTACTGGTTGTGAAGATGGCAAGTTATTAAAACTTCATGGCATTTCAGCCCTTTCTAGGAGTTTTGCATATCTTATCGAAGAAGGTAATTTATCTCCTAGTCTTTTATGGCATGCGAGATTTTGACATGTTAATTATGATAGCATTCATACCATGAAAAAGAATGGTATTGCAGGTTTGCCTACTTTGCCTAAGACATTTGAAAAATGTGAAGCTTGTATTCTTGCAAAACAACATAGAGATCCTTTCCCTCACTCCACTTGGCAAGCACACAGAAAATTGCAACTCATTCTAATTTATGTGGGCCTTTACCAGTGACTTTTGCTGGAGGGTGTAAGTATTTTATGTTGTTCATTGATGATTATAGCTGTATGACTTGGATTTATTTCTTGCAGGAAAATACTTAAGCTTTTGAAACTTTTAAGAAGTTTCACATTATGATTGAAAATCAAGCACAATTTCAAATTGGTACTCTTCGAACAAACAATGGTGAAGAATTTACTTCTATAATTTTTTAGGATTATTTTTGTCAAAATGAGATTCAATACCATCTCACTATTCTAGGTACTCCTCAACAAAACAGTGTTGTTGAAAGAATGAATATAACTGTCATGAATATAGTTTGAGCAATGTTATATTTCAAAGGCATTGAGTTACATTTTGGGCAGAAGCAACAAGAATAGCAATTTATCTTCACATAGATCTCCTTCATTTGCTCTTCACCAAGCAACTTCATATGAAGTTTGGTTTGGTTATCCTCCCTTTGTTCGACATCTTTGAATTTTTGGCTCCACTTGTTATGCCTTGATTACAAAGGAGAAAATAAGTAATTTGCATCAAAGAAGTTACAAATGCATTTTTCTTGGCTATTCTGAATCTTCAAAAGCCTATAGGTTGTATGATGAAGTTAACAAGAAATTCTTTATTGCACAAGATGTATTTTATGAATCTTTCAAAAATGATGCAAATATTGACTGCCAATTATAACAGCTTGACAAATTTTCCAAGTTTCTTTCTTGGAAAGAACATCCATGTGGGATTCCTCAATATGGAAGGGAGGGCGGGAATAAGTCATTTAGAACCACCTTTTTTGGATCCATCTATAAAACTTATATCTTAAGATATCCCAATTCAAGATACTCCATCTCAAAATTTGCAAGAAGAAACCACCTCTAATGATGGTTTCCAATCTTTTGATGACCATGAGAGTTTATAACAATTAGCCACTAATGGAGCTTCAGTCAAGAAATGGAAGCACCTTTGGTTCATCCAAAACCTTCCCACAAGTGGGCCAAACAAGTCCAAAAAGCTTTGAAAGATTTAAGACCCAACGAAATAGGAAAAATGGGCACAAGAAATTCTTACAAAGCAAAGCAACACGCTCAATCTTCTATTGCAGGTAACTTGGAGTCTATTGATGAACTCAATATCACAATGGAATCAAAACCAACTTCCTATAAAGAAGCTAAGGATATTGTAGTGTGGAGGCAAGCTATGCAAAATGAGTATGACACTCTTCTGAAAAATGGGACATGGGAGCTGGTTGATCCACCACTTGGTTGTAAACCTATTGGTTGCAAGTGGATTTTTAGAAACAAATATCAAGCAGATGGCTCACTTGACAAACATAAAGGCTGACTTGTTGTCAAAGGTTACGCTCAAAAAGAGGGCATAAATTATGATGAAATTTTTGCACCTACAACAAAATGGACTACCATTTGTACCTTTTTGGCTCTTTTGACACATGGGTGGAAAGTTCATCAAATGGATGTCAAAACTGCATTTTTGAATGGTGATCTCAAAGAAACAGTATATATGACCCAAACAGAAGGATATGCAGTCAATGGTAAAGAAGACCGAGTATGCAAGCTCATAAAAGTCATTGTATGGTTTAAACTAAGCCCCTTGTGTCTAGTATGAACATCTCTTGACATTGAATTTCAAGCATTTTGAATTTTATGATGCCACTCTTTTTGTTAAAAAGGTTGATAGAATTGTTATCTATCTTGTTTATGTGGATGATTTATTTCTCACTGGTAATAATGAGGATTATAATCAAAATGTGAAAGACCAATTGAAGCAAGGATTTGAAATGACTGATTTGGGTCATCTTCATTACTATTTGGGTATTGAGGTAATTCAACAACCCAAGTATATCTTCATCACCCAACAAAAATATATTGGTGAACTTCTCACTAAGTTTGGCATGGCTGACTCCAAACCACTTAGTACTCCATACAGGCACCTTGTTGGTAGTTTGATTTATGCAACAACTACCTGTCCAAATATTTCTTTTGTTGTTGGGGGTCTCTCTAGATTCATGCAACAACTTAGATAAAATCATTGTTTTAGCAGCCAAATGTGTTCTTCAGTATTTGAAAGACACTCAAAACTAGGGGCTCAAATACTCCAAGGCCACACACTTCTCATTGCTTGGATATTCAGTTTCTGATTATGCAGGTCAGTTGGAAGATGGCAAATCTACATCTGGTTTCTTAATGCATCTTGGGTCTGCAGTTATTTCTTGGAAATCTAAAAAGCAACCAGTCCCAGCACATCTTCTGCAAAAGCGGAATATATGGCAGCCTCTGAGGCAACTTGGGAAATCTTATGGCTTCAAAGAATTCTTGTAGATTTACAAGAACGAGAAGTTTCATCCCCACCACTCTTAGTTGACAATCAATCTGCAATAAAAATGGCAAAAAATCTTGTCTTTCACAATCGAACCAAACACATCAACTCTGAGTTTCATTTGATTTGACACCATGTGAAAGATGGTAGTGTCCAACTCAAATATTGTCCCACTGCAGATCAGCCTGCAGATATTCTTACCAAAGCTCTTGGATGAGAAAAGATTGAGAAATTCAGAGAAATGCTTGGTTTAACACCTTCAAATTAAGGGGGTATGTTACCATATTGATCATCAGGTGTTAGTTTGCAGGTGTTGTTAGTTTTGTTATGTTTTGACAATCTAGCTTTTAGTTTTCTATTTGGACAGTTTGCTCCAACAGTTTAACTATTTTTGTCTCTGCTTTTTAATGTACTTTGTTTGTTCAGATTGAATACAATTTTTAGTGCCTTTTTTCTGTGTTATACATACTGACTTGACATATAAGAAGACTATTTAGAAAACAGAATGAAATTCTTGTTTAATGTTAAATACTCATTTGCAGTAGTCAAGACTTTAGCTGAGTGTTGGCTTGAGCTTTCTTACTCAAGTCCCTGATGCAGACAGCAGAGCTCTAAATATCTTGAAGGAATCTTCCTCGCATAAGTAAAATATTGAAAAGAAGCATCTCATACAGGGTGAGAAAAGAAATTAAATAAAAACCGATTCTCCACTTTTCTTATACATATGAACACAAATTCCATCACTATTATTTTTTATATGTATATAAACATACACAGTTAAATCCAAAAACTTACAACAATTTTATGAACTGTAGAAAACTCATTCTTACTATTGAACAGCATTTTAACTGTAACTGATTTTTACTCTTTTAACTATCCACCGTAACAAAACCCATACCTTAGCACAAAGTGATCTATAAAAAAAAAAAAAAAACTCTTACATAATTAATTTTTTTCTTTACCGTCTCTGTGACCAAAAGTAATTTGTATACAAAATATTACTTAAATACATTTCCATTTGACTAGGATGCTTTCATACATAAAAATAAGAAATCTCACACGGGTGGTTTTATTTTGAAGTTTGTTCATACAGAACAGTCACTTGTGCATTTGTTAGATAATGGAAGTTGATCTCTGTTTCTTGATGACCATGCAAGTTTTCATCCAAAAACATTTAATTGCCTTTTTAGCATATTCTTGTACGATCGTGGATTTTAATTGCCGACAATCCTGATTCAATATGATTCTAGTCAGCCTGGCTATCATGCTTCTATGGTGATATATCCTTTCAAATATTGCATGTACTTTATTTTCATTGTCATTGCAGTCCCAATTCACCGTGTCTTGAAAGTAGAAAATTGCTTTTTGGAGTTCTAGCTATGTATGTATGGGTACATTCAATTTGCTCTCATTTCTTTTCAAAGTTATTCTTGTGAGCTGAAATCTTATAATTGCTCGACTTGTCTAAAGCTGTGCACATGAATTGGGAATTAGTAAATTTGTCTTTAAGGAGATGGGTTTGAGCATTGACAGAGTTTCACTATTTTACATTTTTAATAGGGTTAATTTTTTGTTAATTTGGAGAGAAAGTTAAACTAGTATATATATCTTTAAGATAATATGTATAAAATACGCGAAAAGATATTGAGAAACTTAAAAAAAATAAAAAATATTACATGATTGAGCAGATGGAAAAAACAAAAATCTTTGCAATTAAACAATGAAAATAAAATGTTGTATGCTGTCCGCTTTAAACATTTGTAAAAATCAATAAAAAATCACTAAACATGAAAATAGAATGTAAAATTTTGTTTTTCTTTCACAGGTTTGCTGATCACCTATATGCCATGGTACCATTGTAAAGTTGCACCTATCACACCTATCAACGTAATGATCAACATAGATCATCAAAGAGTTGTTTGATGATTAGTCATGTATCTTGAAGTGTTTGGTGAAATTTTACAATAAATCCTGCTGCCGTTTTTTTTAGTATGGTTACAGATGTAGGAGTGAAATAATAGATATTACTGTTACACATTCACAAAAATTAGGATTGGCTCTGGTTATTATGTGTGGTCCCTTGCTTCAGATGTGCAATAGAGAGCAATTTCCAACTTTTGGTAATGTTTTTCTTTTTACCCATATGATTTTGTAGTTAATGTTCTCCATTATTCAATCTGTAGGATTGAAGTGCACATGAATTGCAAAACCAGACCATGACTGACAAATGTCAAGTAGTACTCAATATATTAACTTACATGGTATAAGAGATTAATTTTTGCGCTTATAAAGCGATCCAACCTGGTCGAAGTACCTGTCTAATGACCTACCTACCAGACAATTAATTATTAACTGTCCAACTATATACCAACAATACATTATATAATACTAACACAATAACATAAAATAATAAGACAAGGACAAAAAGCCAATAAAATCATAGCTCACATGCTTTGACGATGTTGTAACACTTTATTTCTCAGCAAGATATGAGCATTTTTATCGAACATTCATCATTAGAATTTTGAAAAAATATTTATCGGGATTTGATTTTCTTTCTTTGCTAGGGATGGATCACTGTGTTGAAAGTTTATGTTTATTGTTTGTCAGAAAATAAAATGGGGACATGTTGAAGACGCGGGATGAAGTGTGAGGGACAAATATGTTCTCAATAGGGAATGAAGATTTCATAAGGCACAACACTTGCTGAAGGTTTTGTAAATGGGGTTGCAAGCTAAGTGGGTTTAACCTTGGGGGAAACTCCGTGGTTAAGCGCGCTTGAACTGGAGTAGTACTTGGATGGGTGACCTCCCAAGAAGACCTAGTGCTTCACCTCTGTGAGCATCACCTAGATGCAACGAGTGCTAAGTGGAGCATTCACTATCATGAGAGATGGGTTCTTGTGAACTGACTCATGAAACATGGGTCAGTGAGTTTGACTCATAAAACTACACAGTTGAATCCTGATAACAATATCACAAGACTACAGTTTTTCATTTCTTGAAACTGCTGCCTAAGAACTGTAGCAGCTATAACCTTTTTTTCTGCAACATATGATATTGTGCTAGTAGAGTATTAGAAGTTCACATTTAATCTTTGTTGCCCTTGGCATGGCAGAAATATTTTGTTATTATGGTCTGCAAACATAAAACTTGCATTCATTGAAAATGAACTTATAAATTAATTTAGGTCAAACTGAAGTGTTGAACTGCCTATGGGATCAGCTGAACATGAAATACACAGGCAAGATAAAGCTCTTCTCTCCTGGTAAGGCAACTAAATATGTTGTCAATATTGTCTTCCACCGTACTGACAATATTAAGTGCTGTAAATGTCCAGCTGACAAGTACATATTAATTTTGGTAAACAACCATGACCCACAAAACTTAATTGCGGCTAATTAGATCATCTCTGATTAGAACGTGAAGATAAAATTTCAAATGAAGTAAATTCTTCATTCTACACTCTGGTATTCAACTGTAGTTGGTGGGAATGTACAACACTGTTTCAGGGCCAATTTTTCTGTTTGTGCAGTGCCTATTTGTTCTCTTACTTTTGTAAGACTCTACAACATATTTTAGCAGACATTGCATGTAGGAGATTAAGATATGGTTAGGTTTAAATTCATCAGATATTGCACTGCCTTAGCTAATTAAATATGGTTTTCTACTGCGTGACAATGATCTGCCAGTTGTTCAAAGCTGAGATGTACAATGGACTGGCAAGATTGCTGATAACTTGAGACAGAGATTGAAAGATTTATTGATTTCAGGCACAATTTGTAGAAAGACCATTTGAAGGCTTGGATTAAAAAAGGTAATGAGGCCACTGCAGCATAACTTCCTTTAGTCACAATGGGAACAATTCCAAGGATGACAGTTAATAAGCTAACAGTTCTACGAACAAAAGTATGTATGAGACAAGAAGAAAACATTAACAAAAATTGCAACCCCGATGAACTGTGTGCATAGTAGTTAAGATAAAACACAATGAATATTTAAATGATACCCTATAATAGGTCATCTAGACCATTTGATCTAGAGCAAACGTGAAGGAAGTAAAGAATTCAATAACAAGCATGCAAACATCAAAAGAAGTGCTATTTGGATTTGGAAATGGTGGCATCCCATTTTGGTGTCTTAGTTTTGCCTCGTTTTGCTCCTACATTGTGTGTTTGACTTTGTTTACCGATTGTTGACAATCGATATGAGAAATCATTTTATTGGGTACCCCTTGTTATATGTTTCCTAACAACACTTAGTTAATATGTTTTAATCCAAAATCCTCCCTAAAGTTAGGTTAGGGGTGATACTTTGGGCCCAAGGTGAAAATGATGTATTATGGGGTTGGTTGTGATTTCATTATTGTCTGTTTTTGGGGTACTTTGTGTTTGATGAGTCCCTTTTGTGTCTTTGTGGGATGTTGGGCTCTTGGATAGTTCTTGGCATCATTGTACTTGGTGTTGAAGTCTTGGGTCCCTTTGCAAACCCAAACCTTGCCTTCTATAAAATTTGCTCCTTGGACACTACAATTTTTTAAAAAAAAGTTCAATTAGCATCAACTACTAAATTAATCGACCAAGCATTTTGCGACTAAATTTGAAGTTCTAATTTCAAAAGTTCTTCATTCATCATGGTGACGACAATCAACTTCAACACTTATATGCTTACACTCAAAAGCATTAAGCTCCTATGATTAGGGTCATCCCTAGACCTAGACCTAAACCTCAAGGGTTCATGATGACCCTATCTACGTATCCCTTGTGAGAAATCAAAGGCTTCGTAGTTTTCCCAACAATGTTAGAGGGAGTTCATTCTCTCCTTTTGTATGAGATTTTTAATTTCACCTTTAACTCATACTATTAATTAAGTGTAAGCTATCAACTTAGTTCAATTATGATAGAATGATAATAATTTTCCTAAGTGTTGGTCTCATACCAAACATTACCAATCATTGGTGTACATTCACAAATACATAAGGATCGTATCATACCATAATCCCAAGAGCACACACACAGTGATTGTCTCAAGCATACATCACATATATAAGGTGACTAGCTCATACACATCACAAGTACAACCATGACTGACTCATATGCACATCACAAGTGCAATAGTGACCGGATCACACATATTAGTACATAAGTGATTGGTTCATACACGCATCACAAGTACAATGGTGACTAGCTCATATGTACATCACAAGTACAATAGTGATTGACTCATACATTCATCGCATATACCACAATGACTAGCTCCAACATATATCACATATCCAATGTGATCAATCCACACATACATCACATGCCTACATAAAGAATCGACCCACTACCCAATTCACAATCACATAAGACCATATGCAAATTTCACTTGGAAAAGGAATGTAGGTGCATCCCATACTACATCATGGGTCCCATCCTTTTCTCAATCCACCACCATTTGTGATGATAGTCAAGCAAGCCATGCTACTTGATGTCATCACTAGCAAAGGCAAGTTACACAAAACCCAAGATTATTTACACAATAATTGGTTGACATATACACAACAAATGATTGAAACATCCACAATGGTTGACTAACACTTGTCCATAATGCATCCTAGATAGAAAAGGAATATCAATGCATTGCACACTACACTATGAGTCCATCTTTTTCGCATGTCTTCTACACCATTGGGCAATTGGGAAAAGGATTCAATGCATCCCATATTACACTGGGGGTCCATCCTCAATCCAAATATTTCCACAAGTAGTGAACCTACCATAGCCCGGTGGATTCCAACTTCAATCACCTATAGATCATTAGTGACAAGTCTATCTACTCAGGAAGAAGTAGCTTCTGACATATACCACCATGTGACCTTAGTGATATTGTCAACTATCTTCATTACAACCCAGTAACACTTAGCATCGGTCACTCCAGTGCTATAAGTGACTACTAATGAACACTCTCGATACAACGATTAGCCCTAGTTATTGTTACTCACATGATAAGGTACCTACCTGTGCAATTGTTATCCCATCATAACCAAGGTAGCCTACAACCTTCACCTTCATGAACTAGGTGAACCCCAACTAATCCCTAATAATAGCCTAGACATCAATCATTGGCATAGTCCAATGATTGGTTGTCATTGCTCAAATATCTCAGAGGTTCACACTTGGGTTATCTTTAGCCCGAGACTTACAAAACAAGATTCACAAGTACTGGAGTAAATCGAAAAATTCAAGAGCATATACATAGAATCCTCTAGGTTTGGAGTGGAATTTCACAAACACATTAAAATCAAATTGATTCAACACAAGATGGACTCTACTCAACAAATATTGACTATAAGGTAGTCAAATCCATTCACTTCATTCTACTTATTATTCAAAAGCATATTATGTATTAAATACAAGTTATCAAGTTTCTTGAACTCAGTCATAACCACTAATAGTCATTTCAAACTCAAACTGAAGCCTATTGAAGAGGGAAGGTTAAACAAGTTAGGAACAACCCCAACCCTTAGAGTTATCCCCCTAACTACCCCTACGAACTTCAGGTCACAAGGGAATCCTTTGCCCAAGGATTGCATATGTACCTGCTTCCAAACAAGATTGAATTCGCACATAGTTCTCCTCACAAGATTTCTCTCAAAGGACGTATGCACACCATTTCCCAGTTGAGTAAACCTATACCATGACACTTCCATCCACATGTGTCAAGATCTCAAATTAAACCTCACCACAATTATTTCTTATTCAATGCGAGCATCCTAGAATCCCTTATAATTACCTTAAGAGGATCATGTGCCACATTTGGTACCACATAGTTTATAACATAGAATTTTATTTAGGCTTAGAATGTGATAACATGTATACAACATGATTTGGTAATCTTAGATATTGCATGTGTATTGGTTCTTGATATTTGGAACCTCTATATTATCCTAATGAGAAACCCCTTAAACATTTATAAATGAGGATAACCTAGTAGAATATATATCTTGATTAGGATACATTGACTAATAGTGTTGGTAGTAATACTCAAGAATTATTCACAATGATAATTATGTGAAGCCCCAATGTGGCTCCAAATGATATTAGACTAATATGATCAAGCTTCAAAATCCTATTATTTTTGGCATCAATCTTCATTAGAACACAACATGCCTCAATAAGGCCATACAAAATTATTTAAACTTCAAAAAGCATAACACAATACTTATACACTTGGTTTAAGCATGATCAATACTTGGGTCACACTTAAGACAATGGGCGACACCACATTTTTTGGATATTTATATGATCATTTATACAGTTCATAATATTTAATAACATTCTAATTTCATTTACCTTACGGGGCAGCCCCACCTTATAATAATCTAGTTCAACTAAATAATTTTCACACTTACCATTTATAATAAATATGAACTTAACATCAAACAATAAGTGATCCCATATGACAACATTGTTAGAATTGAAGATTCAACCCACAACTCTCATGAAACACCTGCAAGCAATTACCTATCACAATAGAGAAGATCAAAAGTGAGATTGTGCTCAATAACCTGAGAATTGTATTGATGCAAATAACCTAGATTAAACCATGTTACCTGGATTAATATTACAAATGAATGTACATGCTTGTATAAGCAATGCACAAGCAAACCCTACATGCAGATTTGACAAGATAGAGACAAGTGTACAAATCTCATGCAATGAGACAACTTGTCCTAAATTTAGTCCAATCTAATAATAACAATCAAACTAAAAATTAAGAAGCAACTCCTAAGTTTAGCTTAAGTGAACTAAAGTAAAAAAGCCTCTAATAATTAATTGATGATTAATTAATTATTAGATAATGACTTATTTACTCCAACACCCCCCTTAAGATCAACTTAGGGAGACACTAAACAAATGATAAAGGAAGCTAAATGAATGCAAAATGGGTCTGAGCTACAAGGCCTTATGAGGTACCAATGAACAAGCAATTGAAATATCTCATAACTGGAGAAAAGGAGAAAACCACATGGGAAAAACTAAAAAAAATGATTGTACTAGAGAAAGAAGGATAGAAAGAGGACTAAATGTGATCCCCCAAGGACTGCTTTTGTCATGCAAGTACAATATATGTCCCCCTAATAGGAGAGACAAAAATAGGATATGAATCGCCCCATAATGAAAGTGCTCTCGTGCCAATGATGAACGTCTGAAGACAAAATATGATCCACTGCCTGCAAACTACATTTATCCCCTTAGGAAGAAATAGATCCATTGGTGATTGGAGAAGCTGATCCAAAGAGATGGGTGATGTCGGAATCCAAATCCAGATGATGTGTGTCTCTAAAAAGTGCTCATGTATCCACATGTCGGAAAGTGATGATGGCGATCCAAGATCCCATGAAGACTGATGTAGAACAAGCTGCAAAGGCAATGAAGATGGTGGCCCAACAACGTTGATGTGGCTGTCAATAAAGAGGAGATGAATGTCCTCAAAGTAATCCTCCAGATCTGCAATATAGGACTCCACAAACAAGGATGATATGTCTGCGACATACGAATCCCAAGTAGCTATGTATGGAAGATGTAGTTCTACTACACTAAATCAATAGGGGCCAAAGATGTGGCAATTCCAAGCTGATCAGGAACAACAGGTGATGATGATGTAGTCTCAATTTGAAGAGTGGGAACATGAAGGTCACAAGTCTCTGAACCATCAGAACATGCAAGACCTATGATATACTCAATCTTCTCTAAATTATCATCATCAAAGGGCATGAAGTATGTATGTGGAGACATTCAATGTATGGTACAACATACATAGTGTCAAGATCAACACTAGAACATATGACCCCAACAATATGATCATCGATGATGCCCCATGCTGATAAACTCCCTAGTGTGTCTGGTGTAGGTATGAGTGCATACAAATAAGACAAAATATCAAGCCACCTGAGATGTTTTAGGATGCCATTTCGCCAAGACTCATAGTTATCCTTATCCAAGTTGATCACAAAAGGGTGAACAAAAAAACCCATGATAATCACTCAAATGAAAAAATCAGAGATAGAAACCTCAGAATTGATAAAGTAGATCAAATGATGTCATCTCACGCAAACAAATCCTTTCCAGGTTCCAAGACATCCAAGTAATTAAGTAAAATGTGAAAACACAAAATATTGAATAAAATGTACCTGGGGTAGATTCTAGAAAGAGTACATGAATAGATCTAAAGAACTTTGAAATACCTTTCCAATGCCACTTGAATTGTGAAAATTAGAGATATAGGAAAAAGGTTATGAGCTTGGAAGTGCAAAAATGAAGATATAAATTTGATTGAGAATAATAGGAACCATTGAAATTTTTTGATGATGAGACCTACATCACTAGAAAGTTCGCAAAACTAGCTTTCTGACGATATATCGTTTGCCCAATTTCAACACTGTATGCCCAAGTTATGCCAACAAGAAAAAAACTACTCCTTTAGGGAAAACTGGACCTAGGAGGGGGCTTGAGATGGTGGTCGTACAATGATGTCAGGGTGATGTCAGCAAAACCCACCATTAAATTTGACGGCTTGCTAGCCGTCAATGCAAAAAAGGCCCCTACCTGAAAAATATTGCAATCGTCGAGAAAGTACTCTTTGTATATACAAAATATTCATGAGAATATTCTCTTGCATTGGATTTGTTGCTGGTTGATTTGGGTTGCCATAGATTTTACTTGACCAATGTCGGCTTTTTGTTGGGTCGTCGGGTTTCTTTTAGAGGTTGTTGTTGGAAGAGTTTTTTGGCCAATTGGAATGAAAAGCCAGTGGGATTTATTAAGGCGTTGGTGGTGTAGGGTATGCCAATAGGCAATCAAACAGATTGTCGCCTGCGTTAGCGTACTATGTACTTGGTGCAAGCAATAAAGCTTGTAATTTATTTTTTTTAATTTCAAACAATTTTTTTGATATATTTTTTTTATGGATGGATTTTATAAAAATAAATAAAAAGCAGAGAACCCTGTTGTACCTATGCACCTGCACACAAATCAAGGTGCCTAGATTTGTATGGATCTACGTGCCTCTAAATTTTTTTTTCTTTTGTTGCAACTGCTCCAAAATTGATGAAACAATAGACGTTCTTTAGGTTTTCGACTGCTCCAAATGTGATGGTGAGGCCTGTTTTGCTCTGGGATGCACCAAAAAATTGCTCAAGGCTAGATCTCTTCAAAAATTGAATAGGGGGCTGCATATCTGGGCTTTGATACCATGTTAGAATTGATGATTCAACCCATAGCTCCCATGAAACACTTGCAAGCAATTACCTATCGCAATAGAGAAGATCAACAACGAGATTGTGCTAAATAACCTGAGAATTATATTGATGCAAATAACTTGTATTAAACCATGTTACCTGGATTAATATTACAAATGAATGTGCATGCTTATATAAGCAATGTACAAGCAAACCCTACATGCGGATTTGACAAGATAGAGACAAGTGTACAAATCTCATGCAATGAGACAACTTGTCCTAAATTTAGTCCAATCTAATAACAAGAATCAAACTAAAAATTTAGAAGCAACTCTTAAGTTTAGCTTAAGTGAACTGAAGTAAAAAAGCCTCTAATAATTAATTGATGATTAATTAATTATCAAATAACGACTTATTTAATCCAACAAACATTAGGTTTGCAAATCAACCCTTATTTTTTAGATTTTAGTGGTCATAAGATGTAAAAATATCACAATATCATGACACATCTTTCAATGTCCAACATAATGTAACAAATATTAACCAAACACAACACAACATAGATGCAAGGTCTTTAATCCAATAATTAGTGATCACAATTTAGTGGCCAATAATGATATGATAGTTTCTTAGTTCTAGTATTTTAGAAGGATATCGATAATAAGGGCATTAGGCCCCAAAAATTAATAACATATACCAAGTTATTACTCATTGAAGTATTTCCTAAAATTCCTACAACCATGAGGGACCCTTCATGTTATATTGCAATTGTTTCAAAGGCAATAGTAAATAAATCTCTCATAACCATCATTATTCTAAGCACATCCTACAACAACCTTATCCATGGCCAAGATATTAATTATGGTGACAACCTTACAAAATCCATCTTGTTTGTGCACTTATCATACTACAAGTTTAAACAAGAATATTTTCCCACCATTCAATTACTAAGGTTGACAATTCAAATCAAGAACTAAAGGTTGGTTACTACCTTTCTTAGTGTAGTTCCACTTACCTTTTCTTGTCAACTTAATTAAATAAATATGCAATGATGTTTTATTTCTATTTCATTTAAACACATATTGCCTATCAAATGTCTCTAAAATGATAAAACATATATATATATATATATATACATACATACATATATATACATATATATATATATATGTATGTATATATATGTATATATATATATGTATATATATGTATATATATATGTATGTATGTATATATATGTATATATATATGTACATACATATATATATATATACATATATATATATGTATATGTATATATATACATACACATATATATATGTATATATATATGTATATATATATATATGTATATATGTATATATACATATATATACATATATATACATATATATATATCTACATACATATACATATACATATACATATATATATATACATATATATATATATATATATATATATATATGATATATATACATATATACATATATGTATATATATACATATATATGTAGATATATATACATATGTATATATATGTATATATATATATATATATATATATATATGTATATATACATAACATGATATATATATATACATATATTATATATATACATATATGTATATATATCATACATACATATATACATATATGTATATATGTATATATGTATATACAGTATGTAGATATGTATACATATATGTATATATGTATATATGTATATACATATATACATATATGTATACATATATACATATATGTATACATATATACATATATGTACATATATATATACATATATATATGTATATATATGTATATATATATATATATATATATAACTAATCATTTTATACAAAATTTGACACTATAATAGTCATACATCTTCCACGATCAAACTATTTGTCATATTCTTAAATATAGAACCCAATCTAAAGTTTGAAGAGAATTAATCACAGTTTGAAATCATTCAAAGAAAAATTGGGCATAATTCAACTTTATTAAATTATGTGGATAAATTTGTAAAGACCATGACACAATGTACTGACCTTTCAACCATAATAGTTAACAAAAAAGTTCATTCAAGTTGGATTTTCTGACCATCATTACTCTCTTTCCAAGCAACAATTTGAGCGTAGGTAAGTAAGAGGTTGTTTATCTTTTAATAAAACTTTCTAAAGCCTTTTAACAAACCCATTTTTAATAAATTTGGCTACAAGGCATCCCCTGAAGCCACATTTATGGAGGAAATTCTTCAAACAAATCAAGGGATTTGTCTAATTTTTTTTAATTCCATTTTACCTATAGGTTTACCATGTGTGAAGAGAGAGACGATTATTCCATTATTATTAATCTGTCAATCAAAATCTACAGACCTGCAAAAGTGACAATTATGGCATCCAACAACTTGGGTACCTGGAAATTTTGATGCAGCCCCTCCACTCCTCTTAACTACACTCTTCTCTTCCTCTTTTCCATGTCTTCTTCCTCTCCATAATGCATGAATTTGACCTTCCTCATCCTCACATTTATTTTTCTGGTATTCTACCTAGAATTCCCTAAAGTTGCACTTCTCAAATAGAAGAAATTGACCCCAAAAGGGTTGTGAAATTCCTCTGTCACTTATGCTTTCATAGCCATTCATAATCTCTTTGAAAAGGAGGACAATGGAATAGTTGTGGACTCTCAACTTACTCAAGTTAATTTGTTCAACCTTCCAACTTGTCTCACTCTCGTTGACCATTTTTCCATGTGTTTTTATCCTCATTTTCCTACAAATTTCTTTTGTCTCTCTAGAATGCTCTCTCCATTCCTTCTCCACATGATTTTATGGTCTCTTTTCCCTCCAACCCAAACTTGAATGAGCAACTAAGGGGGTTGTGAGGGTTTAAAGTTTGTTAGGAAAAGGTGTGTTGTACACCTTGCATAATGTTATAATGTTGTATTTATTTATTTATTATGTGGTGCACCTAAGGAATCTAGGGGTGTGTGCATCACATGGGTCTAGTATTCTTGGGGCCACTTTATGTGTTGTATGTAACATTGAGACATAAGTTGAAAAAATGTATTTTATTTAATATTGGGGAAAATAAATTTAAATAAAATACCCAAATATTACATGTGGGGTTAATGGTTTTGTAAGCTCATGGTATTAGTCACATGGTTTTATGTAATACCACTTGGTGGTTTTATGGGAGCTTGTTTCTATAAAATCAACCACATGGGTAGTTGTTTAGGGTTGTTCAGTTGGCAGGTTAGCTCTTGTTAGCATTTGTGAGGGTTGAAGCAAGGCATGGGATGTGTGGTTACAAGCTTGTTCATAGGGAGTGCTTGTAGAGGGCTTGATGTTTTAAAGGTGTTCATGGAGGACTCTGAGGATGTATTGTAATCATTATTGTTGAATAATACATGAGTGATGGATGCTTTTGGAGGTCGGATTTTTCCCTCTTGAGGGTTTTCCCAAGGTATATCTCATGTCATCTTTGATGGTATGTTGACTATTCTTTTGCATATGGATTATGAATACTTGTTTGCATAGATTAATCTATTTGGGTTATGTAGAAATTATCTTAGGTGGACGCATATTTCCTTTCAAAGTTTTCTTTGCACCTTTTTGTCCATATGACCTACCATTTCCATCCAAGTAAAGGGTTTCCATGCCATATTAATGGCACACACACCCCTTTCCCCTCTCCTATGCCATCCTCATTCATTTTGAGTTGTCTCCTTTGTCCAAATTTACTTTATATTTTTTATTTGTTTCATTAACATGCAACACCCATGTGATATGCTCTTTTTCAAGGATGTGACATCTCCTTGCTTTTCCTTTCTCCTTGTGGTCCCTCAAGGGGACATCAGTCCTCAGTTCCTCTGTGGACCCATTTCTCACAACCTTCCTCGTCCCTTGGTTTTGGAGTTTCAAACTTTCCCAAAACCCCATAATCCTTGACCTCCCCTTCTATTTCTTTCTTAGGTGTTGGGTTTACCACTTAGACTTGAAATCAAGGAACTTTTTCCTTAGGTTCTCGCTTTATGGTGTGAAACACTCCCTTTCTCCCTATTTCTCACCTTCCAGATTGCAAGTCTTTGGGGGAACCTTTCACCCTCATACCTCTTCCCATCCCCTCTTTTGGTTCCATATTCCCTCCACGCACCCAATTCCTTGACCAAGTCCTTTTTTGGTTCTAACTTCCTCTCCATACTTGATCCAAAAGCTTGATAACCATTCTATTTTTTGCCCTTGGCCTCAATCCTTGACTTTTCTACCATAAGAGTTTCCCATTTTATTATGGAATTAAATCCTTGCATCTTTTCCCTTCCTCTTTTGGACTTCAGAGTTTTAGAGGAACCTCTCATCTTGGCACCTAGTCCAAAAATTCTATATCATCTCAACTTCTTGATTCCCACCAACCACTCCCTCATTCCTCAAGTCCTTGAGCTAGACTTGGAGCTCCTACAAGCACCTTGGTGACATGAAAACCCTAGATTGAACCAATTTTCCACCTACCCTCCTACAACTTTTGGACATCTCAACTACTAGAAGTGATGGTGTAGGCCTTTTAAGGGCTCTCCCTTCATATTTCACACCATCTCCCATGTCCTAAAACACACCAAACAAA
This sequence comes from Sequoia sempervirens, assembly GCA_007258455.2. Lineage (NCBI taxonomy): Eukaryota > Viridiplantae > Streptophyta > Pinopsida > Cupressales > Cupressaceae > Sequoia > Sequoia sempervirens. Next base: position 366,036,346 of record VDFB02047230.1, on the reverse strand, counting down.
GAATCACCACCAACACATAGGTCAAATAGTTAATAAAACTAATACATTCACTCATGCTTCTCTAGAATGATTAGGCATTTTTGAGCATGATTTTAGGCATGAATTGTGGAGGAATGACACAAGAGAGGTATGAGTACCACTTGTTGCATATTGGTTATGATATTTTTCAGGTGGTTTTGATAGCTTGGAAACTCCAACCCTAGGCATGTCATAAGAGGTATATAAGCTCAAAAACTTAATATTTGAGGATGAAAAATTGAAAAAAGCATTTATAGAGCCAACAACAAGAAAACATCATAGGGCACCATAGGGTTTTAATTTCAGTTTTGGGTATCATGTTTTTGATATTGTATTGATGAGGGTTATCCAAAATTTGTAACAAACTCATTATAATTTTAAAATAGTGAATATAATGTGTATATTTGATCTTGATCAAATTTGTTCAAGTGTAATATATTCATTTTTTAGATTTATTTTTTATTAGTTGATTATTTAGAGGATTATAAAATCTTCATAATTTTTTTTAAGGTATCTTTTTTGAATAATAAATTAAATGTTCATATTTACTCAAGGATTACTAATCATTGCTCATTTAATAGTTTGTAATTTTATGTCTTTCTAAATGTATGTGTAGAACCTAGTTTTTTCATGTATTTTGAATGAAATAGTCTTATGTTATACCTTCATTAGGTTATCACCATTGGTTTCCATTATTACATCTTATAAATACACCAAGTAAATTTGTGCCCAATTAGATATCAACACTATCTGTTATTTCCTCCATGTTCCATCTCCTCAACACATTAAAAATAAGTGAAGTATTATTATCATTTTTAGTTTGTGTTATTTTAATTATTTCCAACTTCCATATGTGAAAGTTCATAACAACAATAAGGGTTGCTATATTCATATCCTCAAACACTTCCCATGGAGAGCCTTCATTTGTTTTAGTGAAAGTGCTTGACCTTGCAAGATAAAAATAGCACATAGGTATGTAGTGAAAATTGAACTAGGGATACATTGTGCAAAACCTATAATTTCATTTGATTTAACACCTCAGGGAAGCCCCCTTGGTGTAGTAGAGCTAGAAGTGAAGGAGGTCTACCCACCTCAATAATTGGTTCTTAGTTTCCCAAGTTGGATCATAATATGTGGTCTTATCTCCAAATTTGACACCCTTAGCATTTGGGAGGAGATTCAATTTTAGGGATATGGGACCTACAACTCCAATCACCAACAAATTGGTGTCATTTTCAAGGATACCTTAATCTAAAGGTATTTTGAAGATATTGGTTGATTAATATTTGGTACAACTAGAAATATAATAGTCCTTGTGTAGTACTTTAAAAGATATATGTTGATAAAGAAAGTGCCTCTCCTAGTTGGAGATTGGTGAATTTTCTCAAAATGATTGGACCTAAAATTGGTGTGAAAAAAAAATATAAATGGTAAGTGCAAGAAGACATAGAGGTAAACATGGACAAGATGAGGTTTTATTTGTTACAAGGAAACCCTAGTGGATAGTGCAAAATCGAGAAAGTCATCTATGCTTGATTCTCATGATATTGAATTGGTAGGTACTTCAAGTAGGGGAGATGCATTCCATGATTTAAGGGATCAATATCAATATGCATTAGATGATTTAGTTGATAATATGGTTCTAAGGATTGGTAGGAGAAGTCTTAAACATGATTTTAATATGCATAAAAATGAGATGCATATGAATGCTAGACATATAAATGTATCATAATATTTGCATGTTGAAGATGTAAACACAAAATTTCCCTCACCCCCACATGTAAGAATCCTAGGAGGTAGACCATGTCATAATTCTCTTATCACCTCTCTTAAAACTAAGCAAAAACAAGAACTTCCTTTCCATGATGTTGATGTTTTTATTCAGCCAGAGACAAAACATAGGAAAGAGAATTGGATTAGCATATATACCTGATTGGTCAACCTAGACATTCAAGCCCAAATAGAACTAAGGGAAAATCAACTTGCTCAATACACTTAGCTAGTGAACCAAAATCAAAACATTACTTAGCAGCAAATTGGAAACCAACACATTACTTAAAACATTCCAAACATCAAGCATATAACTTGCAATACAATTAATAAATTCCTAATTAGTGGTATCAACATGTTTGGAAAAATGTAAGAATACCTCTCAAAACTATAAGTTCAAAGATTTTCTCTAATTCGATAATCATTGGGAATTTAAAGATATAGGTAACTTGAATTTTATTGCATTCCAAGTTATTCTAATTTGATTTTGAAAGAGATTAGGAGAAAGGTGCTAAAGTTTCATGTCAAAAATATTGTCATAGTGGAGATCACTTGAGACACTTGATCAACATAATAGGTGAGTATTAGAGGATGAAGATGTTGTAGACACCCCAAATCTAACATTTTCCTTTATAATTAATAAAAATTCTAAATTTTAATTAATTTTATTCCAATATTCATAATTAATTAAATATTTTATTATTTAATTAATTATCCCTTTTATTCCTTTAAATTAATTGAACTTTATTTAATTAATTTTTCTTTTTTTCCTTCTAAAAAGTGTTGAAAAATGAGGTGTTTTCTTAGCTTAATACTCTGTAAAACTTTAATATTGCTGATCTAAATAAACTTTTTCTTTGTTACATATATTCTTTGTGGGTGATTATCTTGATTAATCCATTTTACTATTCTAGAATGTAGACATAAGTTGATAGAAGAACTAGATAGGATATTAGAAAGATTACACAAGATGTACCGTGGAGAAACCCTTTTGGGAAAAAACTCCACCAAGAATTATTCTATTATTCAATATCTGAATTACAGTAGCTCCAATTCTTGCTTGAGAATGCTTCTTCTACCTTCACCAATCTTCTTCACAACCTACAATAAAAAAACTCTCACAACTCTATTCAACTTGCTTGAGATATATAGGCTTTAATCAGCTTTGTAAACCCAACATGAGTTACAATTACAATGCACAAGCCCTATCCCTAAAAGGTACGCCATATCTCATGCAAATAGGGTTATCTTGTGAATAACAATGCTAAAACATGTGCTTCATCCATTTGGGCATCCCAAACTGAAGTCACGACTCAACCTTTATTATGTTGATAATTCCAAAGCTCTTCCTCAAAGTTGGCGCCCATAAGTAATCCTACTTAATTGGGCCTTTAGAAATATCTCAACATGCAAAAGAGGTAAATCCAAGAAAGCATCTTGGGTGCCCAAGTTGGCTCCAAGTGATTTCTTGTTAACTAAAACATTTGCTCAACACCATTCATGCAAGAATGGTCATCCCCTGTTAACTAGAGGTAGTCCCTGTCATTTGTCATACAACTCAAGTTATTATTCATGCATTCCAAGTTAACTGAAGCTAACTACATGAAACTCAAAATAACTAACATGCATGCAACTGAAGATAACTAAACCATAACTAAACTAAACTGAACTGAACTGATTCTAAACTAAACTGAACTCATCTGAGCTGAACTGGACTGAACTTCATGCATGCAAACATCAAATTGTAAATCCTAGGATCATTACATGCATTCAAAAGTGTTATCTCTTACTCTAAATAGTTAACTGAACTCAAGGTGAGTGTCACCTTACCATGTGTGCACCCACATGTTCCTATTATTTAGGAATAACTACAAATGTCAATTTCATGATTTATTTCATCCAAGTAATTAATCTCATCCTAATCTTAGTGTTCTTGAACACATTCCAAGAACTTAGGAGATACATGAAATAATTAATGTTTAGGATTTGCAATTAAATGACATCCTATTTCCAACATTCTCCCACTTGACATTATACATTGCAATTATTCTAAACAAGGAATAATAAAACAAGTACAAGACTCAAGGCCAATGGCCTTCTTGCACCAACTAATCAAACCATGCTAACTTCAAATGCAACTTGCATAATCATGAAGCTTCCAAGCAAATGATTAAAACCAAGAGAACTTATTTGTATGGTTTCATAAGATAATAAGTAACATTAATTAAAGTGTTAACTTTGTCAATTAATAGCTTCCCATTATCAACCAAACCAATACCTTTCCCAAGTCTCTGTATCCAAACCGCCTCTTTGGAGGCATGCTAAACCACCGAGTGTGTTGAATTCACATTCAACCAAGGTGTAGGCTCCTCAGTCTTTTATGTTAAAAAACTTTTCTTAGAAGTAACCATTCCAACAAATGTCTCTTACCATAAGAGAACTCTGGCCTCACCTATTTCTCCAAGTATCCATGAGGACCTGTAACCAACCAATCCATGCCAAACTCCAAATGCAACACAACACTTTCATGAAGTAATCAAGTAAATGATTAATGTACCCAATACTTAAGAGAACTACACAAGATCAATGTCAAAGCTCCAACCTTGAACATAAACATGACATCCATGATCTAACCATCTCCTCCTAGGAGATCACATGAATCATAACATACTTATACATCCTAGTCTTAAGAGAACCATGTAATATGCCAAACTCTAATTGCATATCAAGAGTAAACCATGAAATCAATAACAAATATACTCTAAACCAAGAAACCACATCTCTAATCACATGGAGATAACCTTACCAATGATGCATCCAAGTCACTGCCAACAACTCCCACTGAACCGTGGTACCGAGTCACACATGGCATTGCAACTACCATCTTCTCTATGAAGATTACTCTGAAACATGAAGCAAAGAGTTATCACAAACAATATTAGCTGAAATAACCAATGCATCATTACTATCATCCAAGGACTTCTCTATAGAAGAATTAGAACTCTCTTTCTTGTTCTTACAATCCTTCTTCACATGTCTCGGTTTCCCATAGTTCCAACACTTTACCTTACTTCGTCCTTCTGACTTACCCTTCGCTTCCTTGTTTCCCTTAGGCTCCTTTTTCTTATGCCTACCTTTTACAAACAAGGCATCTTGGATTTCCTCATTAGACTTCCTCCTCATCTCCTTTGATAGGAGAGTAGGAATAATTTTTTCCATCTTTGGATCTACACCATTACATTGAAAGCAAATTAAATGTTGTGCAACAGATTCATCATCTTTCATTTTCAATGAATACAACTGCCTTTTCAGTTACAACTTATTGGTGAGAATCTTAGATTGATAAATATCCCATATTCTCTTCCATAATTTATATGCAGTGGTTTCATCAGAAACATTTAAGAGAACAACATTAGCAATAGATAACCTAATTGTTCTTCTTGCCTTCTTATCTAACTTAGCCCAATCTTCATCTGAAATAGTTGTAGGTGTCTTTGTCTCATTATTAACCGCTAACCACTAATCTCTTTCTTCAAGAAGATCTTCCATTTTTAATTTCCACATTTCATAGTTAGAACCATTGAACCTTTCAATATCTAACCTTGAATTCATTGTAACAAAACTTAATTCCAAAATCAGAAAATAACAAAAATAATAAAAGCTCTCACTAAGCCAAAAAAAAAACTTCCAATCTTTTAAGAGAAAGGCATCCCAATACTCCACCCAACCTCAGCTCTAATACCAAATGTTGAAAAATGAGGTGTTTTCTTAGCTTAATACTTTGTAAAACTTTAATATTGCTGATCTAAATAAGCTTTTTCTTTGTTACATAGATTCTTTGTGGGTGATTATCTTGATTAATCCATTTTACTGTTGTAGAATGTAGACAGAAGTTGATAGAAGAACTAGACAGGATATTAGAAAGATTACACAAGATGTACCGTGGAGAAAGCCTTTCGGGAAAAAAATCCACCAAGAATTATTCTATAATTCAATCTCTGAATTACAATAGCTCCAATTCTTGCTTGAGAATGCTTCTTCTATCTTCACCAATCTTCTTCACAACCTACAATAAAAAAACTCTCACAACTCTATTCAACTTGCTTGAGATATATATGCTTTAATCAGCTTTGTAAACTCAACATGAGTTACAATTACAATGCACAAGCCCTATCCCTAAAAGGTATGCCATATCTCATGCAAATAGGGTTATCTTGTGAAGAAAAATGCTAAAACATGTGCTTCATCCATTTGGGTGTCCCAAACTAAAGTCACAACTCAACCTTCATTTTGTTGATAATTCCAAAGATTTTCCTCAAAGTTGGTGCCCATAAGTAATCCTACTTATCTGAGCCTTCAAAAATATCTCAACATGCAAAAGAGGTAAATCTAAGAAAGCATCTTGGGCACCCCAGTTGGCTCCAAGTGATTTCTTGTTAACTGAAACATTTACTCAATACCATTCATGCAAGAATGGTCATCCCCTGTTAACTAGAGGTAGTTCCTGTTATCTGTCATACAACTCAAGTTATTAGCCATGCATTCCAAGTTAACTGAAGCTAACTACATGCAACTCAAAATAACCAACATGCATGCAACTGAAGATAACTGAACCATAACTGAACTGAAATGAATTGAACTCATCTGAGCTGAGTTGAACTGAACTTCACGCATGCAAACATCAAATCCTAAATCCTAGGATCATTACATGCATTCATAAGTGTTATCTCTTACTCTAAATAGTTAACTGAACTCAAGGTGAGTGTCACCTTACCATGTGTGCACCCACATGTTCCTATTATTTAGGAATAACTACAAATGTTAATTTCATGATTTATTTCATCCAAATAATTAATCTCATCCTAATCTTAGTGTTGTTGAACACATTCCAAGAACTTAGGAGATACATGAAATAATTAATGTTTAGGATTTTCAATTAAATGACATCCTATTTCCAACATTCTTGGTATTAGAGCTATAGAGACAATATGCAATTAATTAAATCAACCTTAGTCCTCACCATTTAATTCTTCTAAACCTATTAATTAATCCTCTTCTAATCCTCCTTTAACCTTTTTCTAAATTTAAAATTCTTCAAAATCCAGACTTGTCATCACTTGTCATGTGTCACCTCTTTCACATGTGCATGCCTACACATTCACCAAATAATTCTTCACATCTTCTTCCTTAAATTAGTTAGGGACAAATGTCATCTTTTTAGTTGACTTTACATGAGGCCATCTCTATTCTATCAATAAAATATAATTTTAAATTCCCACCTCCTTAAAAATGGGAAAAAGTCAAAGATTTGTCTCTTTTTGGATCCTATCAGAATCTCCCATAATCTTATCCAATCTCCATTATTTTATCTCCACTCAATTAACCCTGACATGACACTTGTCCTTTATCTCTTGCTTGAGAGAACCTCTTAACATTATCCCTTGATCTTGTGGAAAGATCTTAGCCCTTCATCTATTTGAACCTATTTCTATAAATAGAAGCTTTCATCTTCCATTTTCAAAAAGTCTTTTGCAAGTAAGTTATCTTTGCTATTTTTCTTCCAAAATCTCTATTTCAACAAGGTTATGCTAAAATTATTCTTGAGATCCACATTCTATCTATTAGAGCATATCAATAGGCTTTGGGTGCATCCTATTCTAGCTCAATCATGGAGTTTGAAGGTGATTTGAGACAAGATTTGTGTGTTTATGCATTTATCATGTTTGTTTTACTTCAATCATTTTTCTTAACCTCATGAAACTTTGTGTACTCATTGAAAGAGAGTGTAAGAATGCTATATAAGTATTTTGGACAACAACATAGATTCATGAGATTGTTGGGATTAGATTGTCTCAACCTTAGAGTCCTAGCATTTGATTTGATTATTAGGTGTTAATATTTAATTTCCTAATGTTTATTTGCCTACCAATTATGTAGTCACTTTGTAGGACCCATCGATGATGTGGCATCCTACATGGAAGGTGACATGTGAATGTTGTAAGCTATTTTTGTGGAGGTAAGCATCCAATTTGGAGGACCTATATTCTAGGCTAGATTGATAGCATTTATCATAAGTTGCTATGTCATGCACTATGACAGACTATGACAACTTGCCATGATGATCTATGACAGCTATAAAAGTCAACTATGATAACTTGCTATGTCAATTTATGGTTGACTATCATAGGTGGGACCCATGTGATGAGGGTTCCTACACATGCAAGGCATTTGCATGCATGCAGGCTCATTGAAATCTAAGAAGCTATTGTTAGGAGGTTGTAGTAGCATGAAGGATCCATCCCTACTGCAACTCTCCAAAATTTTGATCATCAAAATAAATCTATCAAACACAACAAATAAGTTAGATTATATATTCCTCGAATTCATTAAAACTCCAAATAAAGTATTTCCCATTCAAGAAGAATATTTAAAATAATTGGTTAACATAATTGTAAAGAAATTAAGACAAGAGGAAATAGAGAAAAAGAAAGAAAGACATGTTTAACTTGGGAGAATAATTATGTTAATTAACTAATTATATATCATTAACAAATAATAAAATGAAAAGGTGCTATGAGGAGGCACAAACCTTGGACCAGGATCCATCCCCTATGTCATATAAGACTAGGAGGATTTCAATTGAGAAAGTACCACACAAAGAAGAGACAAGAAAACAAGAGGAAAATGCATCAAATTAGAAAAAAAATCTTGGAGAAGAATATTTTGAGATAAAATTGGTGAGAGATAAGGGTAGAGAGCATAAGCACCCTCTAGTGAAAATCATTACAAACACTCAACAACTCCAAACCCAAAATAGAGAAGGAGACCAAAATGGAGTAAAAATTTAAACTACCATTGTTCGAAAAAGATACCACAGAGGTTGTGGAACATGTTTTCTTGTTAGAATCATTGTGGACAAGGTAGAACATAAAAGAGCACAAATTAAACTCCTAGAATTTTTGGCCTCCTTATGGAAAGATACATTGGATTGGTACAAAAATACCCATTCAAAACATGACAAGGAATGGGAAGAGGTGAAGAAAGACTTACTAGCTAACTTTGATACTCTGAATATCCCAACAAAAAGTGTAAGAAAGATGAGATAACTAGTACAAAAGGAGGATGAATTAGTGAAATCATATGATAAAAGATTCAAGGAAGTATACCAGCAATTGGAAGGACCCCTAACTAAAACACAAAAGTTTGAATGGTTCATTTTTGGTTTGTAGGATATTAGAGAAGTATTGGATGGGAGGACCTTGGACACATACATGGATGTCATCACAATGTCCTACCACATTGAGGCCCAACCATGGAGGAATATAGACAAGGATGGGCAAAAATAGGATTTTGAGAAATTACCATTGATGATAGAACAATTGACCTTGCAACATGGTATCATGGCCCAAGAAGAAGCAAAAAATATTAAGCAAGAGATTTGGTGTTCATATTATTTAAGGGAAGGGCACCTAAGAAATGAGTTCCTCCAAGCACAAGGAGAAATAAAAGCAATTGATTTCCAAGTAGAGTTCAAAACAACACTGTCCAAAATTGTATTGTGGCACATGTGAAGAATGGGATAGTCATCCTATAAAAAATTTCGCTTCTAATCATCTACACCTCTGAAAAGATGAAGACCACCTAGACCCTAGATGTTTGTTGCATCGTGACTATGATAGGGAGATAGATAAGAATATGACATATGTTAAAGGCCTTGCAGAGGGACCCCAATACACTAATGATGGAGGATACAGACAACCTCCATGGAGAAATGAAAGGAACACCTATGCATTGTAAAACAACCCTTCATAGAACTATATAGAGGATGATAGAAAATTCAATTATAGAGGAAGAGGATGCCAAAGGAATAACTGAAGGAGAGATGATGAAACATGTTATAAATGTGGTAAAATTGGAAATTTTGCAACAAAATGTTGGTTAGAGAAGATGAAGAATTACACATTTTGTGGTGATCATACAATTTATTCAAATGTGAAAGGGCACAAAAATACTTTTAGAATGCCTACCACATTCCAAAAGTGATGAAATGTAGGGAAATAATGGTGCTAGGGTGATAAGGAGAAATCCCCTATAGGGAATAAGAGGATGCAAGATACTAGATAACTAATCATCACATACTTCAAATGGGGAATATTCCAGAGAAGAATATTAGATGTAGACCTCGAAAACTAAATAATTAAACACCAAGAAAAACAAATTTGTGGTATTAACCGACAAAGGAACAAATATCGGTAGAAATAAGAAATCAGTGAAGAGTTTGATTTGGAGGAAGAAAAATATAATTACTTTTGACCTAATAAATAAAAACATGATAAGAGAGTAGAAAATGCCAAGCAACATATCATACAATAGAAAAATGAAGATGTGACTTGCTTCTCCAAAGAAGCACTAATGTTGAAAATATTGGCCCAACAAAAAGATTTGTTGGTTAAATTAAAATAAATAGGTAAATATTGGAACAAGCAAAAAACCACAAATCAATAAAATTATAGAATACTGGAGCTAGAAGAATGGCCCTCTACTAACACACATCTCAACAATGTTAAGGTGAAACATGTCATGGTAGAATTAGGTACCCAATATCATTTCAAAAACCACTTGGTATAGAGTAGGCCGACCCAAACTAGTCAAAACTCCATTTAACATAAGCTTAGCAGATGATCAAGTATGGAGACACTAGGAACATGGGAGAATGTAAAATTGAATATAAATGGCCTTAAACAACTAGTAGATTTTGAGGCAGTGGAGATGAAGGAACCATTCAACACTTGCAGGGCATTTTTGGGCCTAATTTTTTGTCATTTAACCTAATCCAATATCATATTAAGTCTCTATTCTTGCACTCTTCCATACTTCAGTTTCAAACCTTCGTATTTCTATCTCCTACACAATAATGGAAGCCCCCATCCTTGTTGATATCTCTCAGAAGTCAAGGCCTAAATGTGATACCCCTCATGTTGTTGTTACTCTTATGGACAGATCTTGTACTTGGTTGTGTGGGTGATCAGTTCACCATTTTGGTTGTGCATGGATTTATGGTTTGGTTGTTTGGTTGCATTAGACTTTACATATGATGTTAGATGATACTTATTTATGGTGATTATGTTATATGACTTTTGTGGTGCTTTTAATAATATGTATACGTTGATGTTGCGAGTTTATGCTGTTATATTGTTTGGTGTGTTTATTTGTGAGTCTTGGTGAAAGGACAGAGTGACATCACTTGCTTGCAAGTGCCCTGTCATCCTGCGATTTCCTTTCACGGTGTGTTTTCTATGGAGATTTATATGTTTCACGACATTTGTTTTATGCAGGATGCAGGTACTAAGTCTCGATTCCACCTGCTTCGGCAGGACAGGGCGAGCATCAAAATAAACCCAATGGGATTGATGTTGAAAAAAGGAGTGGTTAGGAAAGAATTCCCGTCCCAAGTCCGTCTACTGTGAGTCCTTGGTTGTCCTTGTTTTTATTTGTCCTTGTTTGTAAATGTGTTCGTGTTGGTTAACAGTTTAGTTTGGGATTTAATAAATTTTTTATCAATTTTTAATTAAGTGTAATTTAATTAATGTTGGGTATGTGTGATCAATTATTTATTTAATTGATGGAGTTTAAAGTTAATTGTAGTTTAGTTAATTGAGTTATATTCTTTATTAAGGCAATAGTTTAAATAAAATAAATCATACTGTGTTGATATTTTAAAAGTCTTATTGCTTTTGTATTTTTGGAGTTAAATAAATAGTTTATTAAGTTACATTGTTAATAAAAGAATATATAAATAAATAAAATAAAATATAAATAAATAAAATAAAATAAAATATAAAAATAAAATTATTAAATTTTCTTTTATGGGGAGTTGTATGGGAAGTAGTGGAAAATTAATAAGTTTGGTGGAGGATATGTTTCCCGGAAGAAAAACAGGCATAAAAAAAAACAGAAATTCTTCACGGGAAAGATTTGGCTGGGAAGAGTGGGGAAAGCTGGGTTTGTGAATTTTTGTGGGTTTCTATTGTTTACTGGTGTGTGGATTTGGGATAAGCTGCAAGGCTCCAGAAGATTTCTTATTGGCTGAAGGAAGAGCTTCTGGGAGGAGTTCTTCTGGGAGGAGTTTTAAAGCTGCAGGGTTTTGGTGCAACTCTTACTTCTACAACCTACAGGAAATAGGTATTTCTCTTAATCTAATTTGTTTCCTTTGTAAATTAATATATATCTTCTTTGAAAAATTCAGAAAACCTTGTTTCTGGTTATTGCCGTTAAGGCTTGTGTTGCCTCTGTAGATTCTAGTTTTAACAAACAAAATAAAAATAAAACCATAGTTGAACAGAGAAAACTTAGAATATATTTGTACAAGGAAAAATATGAATCAACACAGGAAAACTAGCAAAAACTTCTTAATCCATGTGGAAGTTGTAATGATTCAAGTTTGCTGTATTCTGTGTATTCTGTCACTGGAAAAAAAATTGCTATTTCCTCACTGTGGAATATTTATTTAAATGTAAACTGTGTTTTACAATTTACTGTCTTCTGTAAAAAAAATAATTATATATATATCTCCTGTACAGAGGAATTAAATTTTATAATGTTTATGTCTGTGAAATTTTTAAAATATATATTCATATATATAAAATCTGACGAACTTCCGTACTTCAGAAATTCGTCAGAATTTTATATAATATAATATATATTTATATTAGGTTTCTTTTTAAAAAGGTTAACAAATAAATTAATTTTTTTTTTTTTAAATATATATTTATGTTTGATTGGTGGGTGGGGACGGTACCCGTACCCACCCCCCCTGCGCAGCCCATAAGGGCCGCGCACAGCAGTCCTTAGACTGCTGTACGCAGCCTTTGGGGGCTGCGTCCTCCCCTATGGGGAGGTACGCAGCCACTTGGGCTGCGGCTGCTATACTTTAACTTTATTGTTATTTTTTTTTTAATTAATATTTTTAAAATTTGTTTATTTCATTTTAATACGGATATTAGTATTTAAAATGATAATTTAAGAATTTAGAATTTGTTTAAATTAATATTAATTAATATATATACATTTATAAGATTAATTATATATATATATAAATATATATATATATATGTGTGTGTGTTTTTTTTTATAGAGAGGTATCTGTTTGATGAATATGTTATATAATTTTATATATATATATATTTTTAGATGAAATTAGAAAAGGAAATATTTATTAAATATTTCAATTAAATTTATTTAATTGTCTTCTTTTAGTGGAGTTAATTGAGGAAAGAGTAATGATTTGATTTTGTTATCGAGTTTGTTTAATTGGTTAAATTTTTCATATGAGATAGGGTTGTTGAATTTCCAGAGGTTGGGGAATTTGATATGTTTATTTTGAGTGATTTATTCCATTTTCGTGGCGAGTATAATTGTATGTTATATTGATTTGCGTCAATTCGTTGAATCATTGAGTCATTAGATTTTAGCGAGATGGTTTTTGCCTCGCAGATTTTTATCCTGTGTTTGGTGTACCTGAGAGAGTTCAAACCCCCATGTTTGTGGTATGTTAGGAAATTCTAGGGAGAGTGGCTCTATGTGGGCGCCGGCGCACAAAGGGGCTGTCAGGATAACCCACAGTAGAGTTAGTGTAAAAAGTGAAAACCTAACTAAATAATTAGGGGATGGGTAGTTAAACACTAAAAGAAGATAATAAATACCTCGCTCACCTGTTAGGGCTATCATAGACTAAAGGTGTTTGAGAAGGCCGTGGTTGGCAAAATCGTGATCTCGTTTCCACGAGTAATGCACGATTCCGCATGAGTCACCCTATGGGGCGGCGCCTTGAAATAGGCAGTCAGGATAACCATAGATGGAGGCGGCACCTCGTGTTAGGATGTCAGGATAATCCATGAAGGCCATGCGATGACACTCTCCTCTAGCGTTTCCCCTTAGTTATTTTATTTGAAAACCTCTAGAAGTAATTTCATTGTTTGATTTGTAGTTAAGTGTTGTCATGTTATGTAGTTGACTTATGATGTCACATTTCCTTTGTGTGTAAATTCTTTTCCATGTTTGGTGTTGAGTCATGTGTGTAACTGTTGACGTCTTGGTCGGGAATCCTTTCTTAACTACTCCTAGCACGGGGGTGGTCGGGTGGAACGTGCTTCGCACCCCGTTGGGTTTCCCATGCTACAGTCACACCATCAGTGCAGAGATTGTGGTGGCAGTTTGTACCAGATTTATGTACCATCTGATGTATACATTTATACTTTATTCATATCATGTAAATTGTATTGTAACTCGCCCATGTGTTGGGATAATGTATTTTGTAACTTGTATAATTGGTCACTGGTATTTAGATTGTATCTTGATGTATTAATATATCGCACTTTGTAATTTAAAACATTATTCACTGATGCAATTATAAATATATTTGATGTTGCTAAGTTGAGTAAGTTAGTTTCTCTTTGTTTCCATGCTTTATTGGTTATGTGATCTTGTATAGCGTATGTGGTTCATCATTATTTGATGCTTTGTGTTTATCACCTTTATATGAGAACACATATTCTTGGAATGAATGTTGGATATTAGTTAGGTTTGTTAATGAGTAGATAACGTAATGTCTCTACGTGTACCCCAAAGGACTTAGAAGTTTAACATGTATTATGTATCTGTAAGTATGTTAGTTGAAATTGATAACATAGTACCTTACTTTATGTTTAAAAAAAAATTGTTGTGTAGATAGTTGTCCTTTGGGGTTTGCGCGTCGGGGTGTTACACTAAATATAAAAATTCCCCTACAAAGCCATGGAGACAAACCCAGATGGAGCATTCTCTAAAGTCCCTACAGATGTAATCTATGTGGAAGACATCCATAAATACACACATAAACCCTTAACAAAGATAGACCACACTAAATTTGAAACCCTAAGGCTTACCTTAGTACAAGACAAAACCCAAAATTACTTGGCACAACATGCTCAATGTGTGGAGATAGTTCCCTGAATTCACCAAAGCAGAATGATGGGTCTGTATAATTGTGTGTAGGATCCACAATGAGTACTTCTACTTGGAACAACCCTACAAGATAATAAAAGAGGCCATTGAAGTCATCACAAGGCTATATGCACACGAGGAAGTGCCACTAAAGAAATCCATAAAGAATATGCATGTAACTAAGTTAACTAGGGCCACCTATGATAGGAGGAATTTGGATGTAACAAAGATTACAAATTCGGTAGTAAAATATGCTACCATGGGCACCACATATAAGGTTTATTACACCAACGGAGAGGATTCTAGCATCACAACTTCTATTTATGCAATATATCAACTAGTGGTGGAGGGAAAAGACATCAAATTATGAAAGGTACTACATTAGGAGTTATTAGAGAATTTGGAACACACCAAACAATCTCATTATCAATTCTGGTATGGTACACTGACTATCTACTTAGCATTATATTTCATAAATGAATCACCAACATTTGTGGGGAAAGTGTGGGACACTACTAGGGAAATTTCCACTCAAATTCAAGAGCATGTACACAAATTTAATGATGATACCTCCTACATTGCTACATATTGGATATTTTCAAGTCCTTCCAATAAAAGATACAAGAGAAAGAACATATATCATACAAAATGATCCAAAAATATATGGACATAATTGTCTTCCTAGTCGATAAAGACTTCACACTTATGAAAGAAATTGAACCATGGAACTCTTGGATCCCTAGGCTACCTTATGAGGTGATAGATGCAAAGATAGATTTCTATGTAGCCACACTTCTTAGCCTCCCTAAGGATCCATAGGTAGAAAAATTCACAACATACCAAGAGTTTATGGATAATGTGGCAAAAAATAAAGTGGAGTACATTGATAAAAATAGAGAGAAACTAGGGGAGAAATGGGGCATCCCTAAGAAAGATCCGGAGGAACAAAGCACAACCACTCTATGGAGGTTCAAACACATCGATTGGATCTTCACCTATTGAATCTACACAAATTGAAGATAGAATGAGAAGACCTAAAAGGAGACTACCTACCATACCACCGCAGACGAAGCCATCAAAGGAAGAGGCCTCTAAAGCATTATTACAAATAAGTGTGGAGAAGAAAAATAAGAGAAGAAAGGAAAAGGCTTGCAAAGAAACTCCAAAAGAAGAGAGCACACAAGAGGAATCTCTAAAGAAAACTCAAAAAAACCCTCCAATGGATGAAGATCAATTGTATAGTAGCCTATTTTAGAAAGATTTCCTAGCCTAGAAATTTTAAATCTATGATGATATAACAGTCCACAATAAAACAATAATAGAGAAGGAATTGTTATGGTATATGGTAGCTTCTAACATCACATTAGAAGACCTTATGGATAGGTTCTCACCTCCATTGGATACTGCACATAAAATCAGAAAGGAGCAAGTATCAAAAGAAGAAGAAAAGCTAAAAGAGACCAATTGTGAAGGTAGCTCCTATCACTACTCCTACCTAGAAGTAGAAGATCATCAAAATTCAAACCAAGTAGTTATGATAAAAACAAAGGCTTGATAAGTTGATGCTTGGAAAAACAAAAATAACCAAGCATATTCAAACAAAGATTGAGGAAGCTATCACAAAAGCCAACCAAGAGATTTGTGAGGAAGAAGCAAAATATGCAAAGGCCACTTCTTCTAAGTCACTCCCTACAAACCATAGGATACCTTCTCCTCTGCAAACATCAAATACCCCTTCTTCCTCTGCTACCTCACCCATGTAATCCCTCAAATAATTTTTGGCCCACCAAAAGAAAATACAACCAATGACTTCACTAAACCTACTCCAACTCCCACTAGTGGGATCATAGGTTGATCTTAATCCTCTCTTAACAAATTTTAATTAGGGGATCTCCTACACCAAAGAGCGAGGGAGGAAATTTAGAAGCAACATGTAGGTAGCTCAAAGTAGCTAGAATATTTGGTGAAGGATATTAAATAAAAATTCCCTCAGCTACAAGGGGACTCTTCCCAACCCCTTGTGGTGCAACCAAAGATATTGGTGGATGGATTCCTACAATACACTCAATTTTAGAAGAGCACTATGTGGTAATAGATCTTGGTAGAGTTGTAGAAGATAAGAATGGATGAGAACAAGAAATAGTGTGACATCATCCACTCCACCTTGGAATCACATCTTAGTACACTAAAGAATACTGAGGGTTACATCAATTTCCCTCTACCAATTTTTCTTACAATGGCCCACTATTACAACACTTATGAAAACACAAATGGATCAAATAGAGAAGAATATTTAGTATGTGGCTACCTCATATGATTCTCTATAGGAATATATAGATGGACAAAATTAGGTATAGATAGAGGCCTTACATGCTCAATTTCAATAGCTCCAATATCAACAAGATTAGACAAGACAAAAATTTCAATAGCTAAGGGAGGTTGTAAGCCTATAGTTAGCTCACATCACTAGGTGTATAAAGGATGCATAGAATCTAAGCTAACAAATTCAAATTCCTACAACCCTTCTGAAGGCAGAGAATCTACTCACACAAATCTGGGCCTAGAGTCAACAATTATAGCAAGCTAAGGCACAATGAGATAACACTTTTTCTAATCTCAAAGAAATTTATAACGGGATTCTTCCTCCATAGTAGAGTTGGCTCAAGGATAATCCAACATTTTGAAAGAGGGGATGATGTTGGCAGGGAAATAGTAATGCAGGAACAACCATAGCAGATCCTATCATACTTTACCACAAAGATCTTGTGGATCCCAAAACTAAAAGTACATCATGTAGACTAGGATTAGTATGAATAGGTCACATCCCATCATATATACATTTGTATAGCTAAAGGTATAATATAGCAAAGGGGAAGATGATATGAGAGATATGTAATATATAATATATATGAGATAGAGAATGTAATAAGAAGACATAAATGGAAATAAGACCATATGATTGTACATGAATGATGTTTGATATTACAAATATATCGAATTTCCATATACCATATGTTATGTATTATTAATGCTCTATGTTTCAATATTATGTTAACTAGTTAAGGCTCTTCTTAGATTAACTCCTTGTTCCCTTTGGATAACTGAGTCTGGGGTATAAATACAACACATGTAAATTACTTGGGGCTCTAAACTTCAGGTTGTGTTCCCTCTTTTTCTTGCTAACAATTACCATTCTTTCTAGCTAATAAAACACCCATAAAATCCATCAGAAATACTTTCTCATAGTCTAGTAGGCATCAATAGAGGTGTGCGCATTCCATATTTCTACATCCTGGACATATAAGTGTGATAGAACTTGCATCATTGGATGAATCTAGATACTTCCATTTGTATTCAAAGGATCACATGCATACGTTTGTAAGTGAGTCACAAATTTTCCAACATTAAAATGACATGTTAATTTATAGGTATGCACATCCCTCATAAATAGAATATTTTATGTATTTGACACACATAATTTTCCTAACCATCCTTGAGGTAGATCCATTCACCCTATTTTATAACCCTTTTCCCTTAGAATCATTTGTACATCTCTCCAAAACTTGACTCATACTCATATTTCTTCATAGGACTCTCTAGTAAATGAATTCAATTGTGTGATTATACCTAGAGTTAATACATGATTTTTATTGGTGGTTTGGATAACATTTCTACAAATACATTTTTACTTCCCTTTTTATATTTGATCACCAAATAGAAATGTTATAGAAAATTCATCCACATAATTGAAAAAACTTAAACGAAACAAGATGAGAATACTTAGATTATTTTTAATAAGTGTACATAATTAGTAAAAATTAATACTTTTGACCCTAATCTAACCCTAATTAACTAACACTATAGTAGGGTTAGAAAAAGACAAGAGACATGACACAAACAAAAACTTAAAAATAGAAATACAAAAAAAATGGAACTAAAGGACTAGGAATTTTTCACCTAGAATATGACTAAATTAATGTTGGAAATGGATTGTTGATATATTTATGAGAACACAAACCAAATTTTATTAAAATATGATGCTAGGTCATTTGTGTAATCAATTATGCAATAGACCCAATGTAAGTGACTTGAAGTCAACGACATCCCCAAGGAAATAAGAAATTATAGATGTGATCTTTTCTCCAAATGAGTTAATTTTTTTGGATAAAATTGGTATTGATATCCTAAGCACTTTTATCTTATGCAAAATTAATCAAATTAGAATAAAAAGTGAAATAAAATAGGGACAATGGAACTATTAAAAACATGGATGGAAAGAGAAGGAAAATAATGCAAATAAGATTGAATACACTTGAAAATTAATTATGTAATATTGTATCTAGCCTACAATACCTATGAAAGGCTATAAGAGAAGTTTCAATGTTGTTTGACACAAGGTAAAACCAAAAAATACATGTAGGGTACACAAGAACTGCACCAAAATTTTGGGGATTGTTGGAAATATTCTATGGATCACTTCTTTCTATTGCATACTAAGTCCAATCTACCTAGAAAGTTTTGTAATTGACTTATAATTTCACTTTGACTATACAAAATGGAATGATTAAAAGGGAGTCTACCATGATTATTCCCCTAGTGAGTGTTTAAAGAAGGTTCACATAAACATTGTAGTGGAGAATAGAAATAAAATCTAATTTGTGATAAGCATGTAAATGAAAAAATATAAATGAATCCTTAATTGGATACAAAATGAAAAAAATGAACTAGGAGGTGGAAAGAGACAATGAGAGAATGAAAAGTGAGATCAAATAGAAACAAAAGGGGTGGGAAATAGTTTTATGATGAAGAGAAGTGAGGGAAGAAGGATAATGGTAGAAATTAGTAAAAATAGGAAAAAACCTAATGGGAATGGAAAGGAAATTTGTGAACATGGTAATAGAAAGAGAAAATAAAACAAAGGGAGAGAAAAATTCTTCCACAAATGTCCACAAGTCTCCAAAAATTATTGCAAATCTCTAATATCTAGCTATAGTAATGCTCCAAAGTTGTAATTCTCTAAATACATAAATGAAATATAATATAAAAGAGAAATAATAGAGGAATTGAGAATTCTAGTTCCAAAATGAAGGATAAGAAAGGCTTATTTATAGGTATCTAGTTGGTACTTGGGCAAGAGGAAAGTGAATGTGTATTAGGTGTCAATTAATGAGTCTTGCATTTGATTTTGGTGGTAAGATGGACAAAGGTTACAAATTTCCCCATGGGTGGAAGCAATTATAGAAATGATCTTTCATCCAATAAGGCTCAATTTTCTAGGGAAGGTCAAGGGAAGAAAGGGCCATAAAATGGTGATGAAATAATGTTTATATGATCCATGGAATGTAATATTTAAGGAAGGAAAGGGAAGTGTTAAATTTACACATGGAAGGGAGCTACACATTAAATGCGGGGTTGGAAAAGTGTAACTACTACTCAAAGAGGATAAAAAGGTATAGATGAAGGGGTAAAAAAACATGACAAAGGGAAAAACACATGAGCATAGAGAAAAAAAGGGATAAGGAAAAACTAAGAGAACATAAGGGGTTAAAAATGGGTAAACAAACATAAGAAAGGTCAACACTAAAATGGATGTGAAATATAGTAGAAAGGGGAAGATGTACAAAGTACAATAAATCATGCACAATCATGTAAATACCAAGGATGCAGTACCATATGAAAGATCTATTAGTCTTCAATATTTTTCTTTTGATCTTGTTCAAGTGCATGTGCCTATTCCTATAAAGCATTCATAGAAATTAGTGACTCTATGAATAAATGAGAAAAACTAACAACACATAAATATAAAATAAAAATATTAGACACATATATAGTAGGGGAAAGCACATTATCTAAGTATAGACTAGGAAACATGTTTGCCATATCATGTATGTATATGAAAATACTTAAAATACATAAATATATCATATTTGGAAAGCAAGGAGGAATCTATGAAGATTTACTCCATAAAAGAATGAGGAAAGTGATTGGACCTATGAAGAGGTGCCTTGACAAAGGTGGACTAGAAACTAGAAACTAGTTGAAGGTCATGATGATAAATGTTGTAAGGTAACCACCTAAGATAGGGCAATGCTAGACAAAAAGGTAAAAGAAAATTTTTGGTTACATGTTGACCACCCATGATAATGGCTACATGGTTGCCACCCTTAGATATATGTGGTTTCCACCAAAAATGGAACCAAGCTAGGCTAAAATAAAAAAGGAAAAATTTGATAATATTATCCATTGTTATGTAGTAAACAACTAATTGAATAATAAACAAATCTAGTCCCAAGCTAGAAGATAGGATAATCATCATAGTAATGATCAAGATAAAGTAAATAGAAGCATGAGCAAGAGATGTAGAATATTTCCTCGTCTTAAACTGATTGGCACATGCACTTGAACAAGATCAAGAACAAATTGAAGACATGTATATCTCTTCTATGGTATTGTGTCGTTGGTATTTACATGATTATGTATGACTTATTGTACTTTGTACTTGTTCCCCTTTGAGATTCATTAGCTAATTAAAGTGAGAGAAAAATGTAATAATAGAAGTTCCATACTTCACAATTCCTTTTATTATGTTTCACATCTATCTTAGTTTTTCTCTTTCTTATGCTTGTTTACCCCCTTTAACCCCTTACATTCTCTTATTTTTTCCTTATCCTTTTGTTTTTCCCTATGCTCATGTGTTTTTCCATTTGCCATATTTTTTTACCTCTTCATCTATAATTTTTTATCATTTCCAAGTAGTAGTTACCCTTTTCCAACCCCTCATTTAATGTTTGTAGCTCCCTTCCATGTGCAATGAACCCTTCCCTTGCCTTAAATATTATATTCCACGGATCAAATAAACATTAAATCATCACCACTTTATGACCCTTTCTTCCCTTGACCTTGACTACAAAATTGAGCCTTATCAGATGAAATATCAAATTTCTATAATTGTTTACATCCATGGGAGCATTCATACCCATTTCTCATCTTACCTCCAAAAATAAATGCAATACCCATTAATTGATACCTAATACATATTCACTTTCCTCTTGGCCAAGTACCACCTAGAGAAATATAAATAATCATCTCCTATCCTTTATTTTGGAACTATAATTCTCAATTCCTCCATATATCTCTTCTATATTATCTTGCATTTCTATCTTTAGAGCATTACAACTTTGGAACACTACTATAGCAAGATCTTAGATATTTGCAACAATTTTCCAAGACCTTTTCAGTCAAATTATTTTGTGTATGTACAATAATCATCACATTCTATGAAACCACATTTCTTTGGGAAATTTAATTAAAAAATCTTAAAGCCTCATCAAGAACACCATTATAATCCTTGAGATCACATCTCTTCGAGACATATTGTCAAACAATTCAGTTGCTTTGTATATTCTTCAACCTTTTGAATACATATTTATGAGGACATTTACAATTAAATCTAACAAAAAAAATATTATTAATAGAGTGACTTAGTACTATTTTTGGTTGTCCTTAATTGTTATATATATATATATATATAAAATCCAAGTATATTTTTCTTCTAAATTTAGAAATATTTTGTTTCTAAATTTAGTATACAACCACTCATAAGTTAGACATAAAAACAAAAAAAAATGATTTGCAACATAAAAATATAAATAGTAGTCAATGGGTCTTTGGTTTGTTCGTAAAGTTGAATGGTTTTGAATAAGTCTATCAAGGATCAAGTCTTGCTAAGTGCAAAACCTTGACATCCTAAGGGATGAGGTGAAGATCATTCTCCAAGTGATCTTGGCGGAATAGGTATCCCTCAATCCTTAACACTCAAGACACTCAGTTGAAGAGATTTCAATCTAAGACTCGTGCTCTCGTATTAAATAACGAATCGATCTTGTAAATGATATAAAATCTTCTAATAAAAAATAAAATAAAAAGTATACAACAGAAATATATATATATTGAAGAATATAAAACTATAAATATATGAAAGAGAAAACAAAAGAATGTTGTAGCCGAGCTGTGTGCCAGTCCCTACAATGAGCTATGTGTCCTCCTGTACAATGATTATTTGAGATTTTAAAAATTCTTTTTGAAAAGTCAATATTTAAATTCATGGGCTGGATAACGTAAATAAATACTTAAATTCACAGCAGGATAACATAAATAAATATATAAAGCGCCCACCAGACTCCAAGTAGACAAGTAAAAAAGAATTGATAGGTTCCTTTATTATGATATTCTGAACACTGAACAGAATTTATTCCCATCTGGGTATTTCCAGATATACTCTTGCTGCTCCTAATTATTCTGGTTAGCCTGCCTTCTAAGTTTTATTGGAAACCATAGTTGGTGCACATATGCCCATTTCTGGGTAATATCCCTTTTGGCTTAAAATCTATGCAATTTAGGTTAATTTTTTTCCCTCATATTTGAAAGATATGGAGTTAAACAAAATTGATTTGTTTGGAACACATATCTATTGCTTAGAGCTTGCTATTACCTGATTTCATCTGGTTGCTTTTTAATTTTTGGAAGATCTTTATACTAATGAAAAGTAAAGACTCAAACTAGCAAATTTAAGGCCTTTAGACAAGGAAAGAGTTTGTTTGTCAGCTTATAATGGATTGTTCATGCATTGCTCAACACCAATCAATATGAAAAATCTAGAATGTGATATAGTTGTATTGTATATAACAAATCAAGTTTTATTATGATATTTTATGGTATAGGATTAGTTGACCAAACACTATCAAAATTCATTACAATTTCTTTTCTTTTTTAGTTTTAGTTGTAAATGTTTTCATAGATATGTATTTGAAATGTTGAAAAATATACAAAACAATGTTTCAAAGAGATGTGGTCTAATGGACTATCATGGTTGTAGGAAATGTACAAATAGGTTTACAAACAAGAAATTGGGAACTTTGAGCAAATGCAAGGGGTAGGTGTAAAGCCAAATTCCACAATCTTTGTTAGTATTCTCCTAGTCATTTTCAAAATGGAAGCTTTAGAATAGGATATGGAAATCTGTCAAAGCATAATGGAAAGGGGATTTTGTTGGATGTTGTACTTGCATGTCTTAGTAGAAATGTATTTGAAGTGAGAGTGTACAAAAGGAATGTGAAGTGTTTGATATAATTCTTGAAAATGTGTGTTTCCTTGGAATGCCATAATTGTGTGATATGCATAAATGCACAAAGTGCTCTTGATGAAGCTTTAAGATTTTTTAATGAAATCTCCCAAAGAAAATGTAGTTGCATGGAATGTGATGATTATTGTACAAGCACAAAATAATTTGGTTGAAAAGGTCTTGAAATTTTTTAAGCAAATGCAATTGGGAGGTATATAGGTAGTCTCCATCACATTTTCCAACATCCTCCAAGCTTGCACAAAAATAAGAGCTTTAGAACAAGGTATGGACATCTAAAAAATCATAATGGAAAGGGAATTTTTGTCTAATGTTATAGTTGTAAATGTCTTGGTACATATATATACAAAATGTGGAAGCATACATAAGACATGAACTATTTGACAAAATGCCTCAAAAGAACACAATTTTATTGATTAGAATAATTGTAGGGTATACAAAAAATGAGTTTATCAACGATAACTCAAAAAATTTAAGCAAATGCAAGTGGAAGGTACAAAATTAGATTTCAAAACCTTTGTGTTCATCCTCCCTACTTGTGCAAAAATAGATTTTTGTCCCATGTTGTTTCAAGTGCCTTGGTAGACATGTATACATGTAAAATGTGGAAGCACACACAAGACATGTGAACTATTTGAATTTTTTTTAATGAGATTTGGTCTCATGTACTAGAATGATTGTAGGATGTGTACAAAATGGGTTTAATGAAAAGCCTAGAAATTTTAAAGAAAAAGTAATTAGCAAGTGTAAGGTCTATCTCCACAACCATTTCCAACATCCTCCTAGCTTATGTCAAAATGGGAGCTTTAGAATAAGGCATCAACACCCATCAAAATATAATTGAAATTGCACTTTTGTTAGATGTTGTAGTTGCATGTACCTTCATGGAGATGTATAAATATAGAAGTACAAACAAGACATGCAAACTATTTGACAAGCTATCTCGAAGAAAGGTATGGATAATCTCAAGCTCTTTGAACTAATATGACACTTTGGAAACCAACCTAACTGTATTATTTACTTGTGTTTTACTAGCTTGCAACAAAAAAAATTAGTGGATGAGGGTTGTAAATACTTCAATGCTATGTGTCATTCGTATTGCATTACTTTAGTGATATCAAATGATTTGTTATAGTAGTATAATTATTCATGAATGGGGGACAACCAACTACTTATTATCATAACAAAATATGGAAAATGTAGAATATGAGGTTCTTTCATTACTCATAACAAATAAAATCTCATTTTGGTAGTTTATATATGATGTTTTCTGAGATAGGATCCTAAAGAAAACTTGAAAATGAGTCCAAGGACAATTGATTTTAACTTTCATCAAAGCATAAATCACAATGTTTTTTTTATATGTTGTAGTTGTAAATTCCCTGATAGATATGTATTAAAATTTTGAAAAATATACAAGGTAATTAATTTTTTTGACAATATGCCTCAAAGAGATGTGGTCTCATTGACTACAATGATTGTATGGTATGCATAAATTTGGAATTGAAACAATATTGGAAACTTTAGAGAAAATTCAAGTGGTAGGTGTAAAGCCAAACTTTATTATCTTTGCTAGTGTCCTCCTATCTTATGAAAAATGGTGGCTTTAGAATAGGGTACGAAGATCCATCAAAGCATAATAGAAAAGGGGATTTTTGTTAGATGTAGTTGCAAATGAAAAAAAAATGTCATTTATTTTTAGATCTTGTAAATACCTATAGCTATATAAAATCAAATATGTCTTGGTTTGAGATTCATTTAATTATATTTTGTAATCACTTTGTGCATGGGATCCAAACAAGAGGCCACTTATGGTTGACACACTTGGATTTTCCTAGGATGTATATGTAGTCTAAAGTCTTTAGGTCTTTGATAGTTAATTTTTTTAAGATCTTTTCCACTCTTAAAATTTAACTAAGATACTTATTGTGAAGGAGGGGATTCACTACTCCCAAGTCCTAAGAAAACTAGGATCTAAAGGGAGTGAATTTCCCTCGGTCACCTCAATGACAAAGCTTGAGAGATAGGGTGGAAAATGAAGGAAAATCTAGACTATGTTTTTAGGTTTTCAGGATGGAGGACTCTAGGGATTATGTGAATAGACCACAAAGGTTTCGAGAAATAGACTAATTGGCTCTCGGCTAGAGGATGGCAGCGCGAGAGATAGATGACAGAGCGACACGTTGTCGACTCAAGGACACGCTGGAATCTCATATGGATAAAGAGGAGAGTCTGCAACTAAAACGCTCAAGACTTAATAGCAATCTGAATATTGGAATCTAACAGTTTAACAAAAAGTAACAGAATGCTAGAAATGTGTAAAAAGATAAACAAGTACAACACAAGAATACTTTAAATGAAAGATAAACTAGCTTGAAGCGAAATGACAAGTAGGAGGAAAGAGATATCCAACTCATGGTAGGTCTAGCCTCTTGTAAGCTCCATGCGAATGAAATCCTACACACACAAAAATGAGAAAATGTTGGGGCTTCTTTTTGAGGCTTGCCTTAGTCAAAACCCCGCTTTGGTGTTTCCAACCTCCACGAATAACCATATAGACCACAATGTATATAAATAATGATAAAGAAATTAATAGACAAGATGTATGAAAATGCAAATACAATCAATATCCTAACTATAAAGATGATAATGCAATAAGATAAAGATTACCCTCCCTACTACAAGCCTAGAGAAGTCAAGAGGAAGGATGAGAGATTTGAGAACGTAAGATGATCATACAAGAGTGTAGTTCCAATAGCTTGAAACTTGCAAGAATGATGGTGTAGAGAGAATGGAAGAGTGATGGAGCAAGAATGAAGTGGAAGAATGAGAGTGAAGTGGGTAGAATTGCAAGAATGAAGATTATAGTGAATAAAATGGAATTGTAGGTTCAATGTGGAGGTTTGCAAGCAAAAGAGTCATTTTCAAGTGGGTCTGCAATTGTAGGGGGCATTACACTTCGCAGGTGACAAAAATGTAACGTCTCAATTCCCATTAACCTGAGAATCTATCAGGGACATTCACATGGTGTGCAGACATCTACACAAGGCATAAGTGTCCTAGTCAAAATTCCCTCCACCAATAGAAAATGACAAGGTAAAAATGGTACCAAAGGCTTAGAGCAGAGGGATTTAGCATTATCGATTTATAAGGCTAAAGTAAGGGAAGTGTTATGGAAAATTACATTGGGGCACAATTTTACACCTTAACATTTTTCCCTCGCTTTAGCGAGCATGTGTCAAAGCATGTGTAAGCTAAATTAGAAAGAGACTGAAGAGAATATACCAAAAATGGAGAGGAAGCAAAAATTTGATTGGGTATACCTGACATGGAAGGAGCTTTACCAAAATGTGAAGAGGACATGGGTATTCGATCCTGCAAAGCGAACTATAATCTCACCACAAACATGTTAGCTGGAAACACATATGTTAGGAAAAAAAGTAAAAAATAATAGACATGATCAAAAATTTCCATAGACACAAGACAAGATAAAGATGGCATTGATAGGTATGGCTACCATGGCTAGAGTCCATACAACAAGCATATAGGCTTGTGGATGTTGCAAACTGCATTGTAGGATAGTCACAAAAAAGACAAGATGGGTCTAGTCAGGTTGCCCCCAAGCTAGATGTCAACAAGAAGACTTCAAGACATCAAGGAATTCTTTTTAAAGAAATTTTGAAACAAATTTTCATCAAGGGATTCTTTCATCAAGGAATCATTTTGAAAAAATACACCTTTTTGAAAATTAAGAAGATATGAGAGCCCTCCTTAGAATGATGTGTGCTACGCAGAGGAGCACATGTCATTCTAAGGAGAGAGGAAAAAGACAAGAGACATCGTGGCACAAGATAAATGGTGAGATGTATTCATGGAATGTTGTCACACACATGAGGGACAACACATGGAAACCACAACATCAAGAAGCAGACAAGTAGAGATGAAGAAATCAAGAGCATAGGTGGATATGATTATTCGAGGTTAGAACTACTCATAGATATAGATAGATAGATATAATATATGTATAAACTGTCATCAGCCCCCAAATGTATCAGAATGTGGAGAATAACACATGAAGATAAAGAAAAAATAAAAATCAGGTCAACATGGAAGAGGCCTAAATGTCCTAACACTTTTCATCATCCTCAACATGAAAATTCAAGATTACGACATATGCAAGAATGATAAAACAAATAGAAGAAAGTAACAACAGAGTTTCTCTCATGTATCCAAGCACCTACAAGGGTAGAAAGGGTCCTCTAGGTGAGAGCATAAACATATACAAACAAGAACGAGGGAACACAAACAATCACACAAAACTAATCTAGAGATGTAGAAAAGGGTGCCACCCTAATCCAAATCCACTAGTATGTCATCCTACTCCTAGTCTATATCATTGTAAGGGGAGGAAGGATTATCCTAGAGGGGATGGATAGCAAGGGCAGTACCCACCTACTCACTTGCAACAAGGTCCAAGGAAGAAGGCCCTTCAAGGTCCTCTACACCGAGCTCTTGTGAGACTAAGGTCATCGATCTTGCAAACATCAAGGAAAAAGTCAATATGTCCTCCAACAAGTTGAACATGCACTTTTAGGAGTGTTATGTGTCAACTGAGTGGGAGGATGAGAAGACACTTGAGAGTCACTATCGACCTCGAGAGAAGGGGTAGTGATAAACTCTGGGGATGCAGGGGCCACCTTCGTCACAAGGATAGAGTAGGCCAAAGCAAAACAAGAATCAAGAGAAGATGAAAAATTATTATGACCATCACATGAAGCAAGGTCATCCTCAAAATTGCACTTCATCAAAGGATGTGGAATCCCCATAGATGAAGCAAAAGTAGAAGAAGACGAAGATAGAGATAGAGCCACGAAGGACATAACCTTTGTGTGAGGCATGTCCACAAGTTGCGAGAAAGGAGAAATATTAGGAAGAGAAGTAAGAAGGGAGGATCCACGAAGGGGCAATGAAAACCTACACCCTTTTAGGGAGAGGTTCGTCAAGGTCCATCAATGAAGTCAAAAGAAGGATTGAGGCAAAGGGAACTAAGGTAGAAGAAAAGATAGGAGCAAAAGGAACTAAAATAGGAGCAGACATAGAAACAATAGGCTCCTCCTTGCTCTTTTGCAGAGTTGTGTGCTCCTTAGTTAGAGCCTTTTTTTGGTGCTTACGCTCATGCACAAGCCAATTATATCAGTTATGGGCATTAGAAGACTCTACCTGAGAAGAGGGCATATGTTCTTGCTCTACCACAAGTGCAACATCCACAACCATCATTGGTGGAAGGATGGGCTCCTTAGGAGGAGTAGGAGGAGGCACAAAAGGAGGAATAGAGACAGACATATCAACAATGGGCCTCTTTCATTTCTATGTTCTGGGAGTAGGTAGAGGAATAGGAAAAGGCCATAGAGGTTGAAATGTAGGAACAACCCCACATGAATGATTCTCCTTTTCGTACAGGGAGGGTTGGGGCATGTGGGTAAAACAAGAAGCTGGAAGACTTGGGGCTTCGACTTCTACAACATGGATGCTTTTCCTTTTTCTATGCTATGCACAGTAGTAGGAACAGGAGATGCCACTAAAGGACAGGAAGGGGAAGCTGAAGGTGTAGAAGAAGAACTAGAAGGGGAAGGCCAGAGGGCGAGAGCAATCTTATCCTTCCCTTTTGGAGGGGTGAAGGATGAAGCATGCTATTGTGCACCTAGGAAGGCCTTCAAAGAAATAACATATGGAGATAGAGGAAAACCACCCTTCGACACGAAGCCTCCAGTCTTGTATCTACAATAAGCTCTATACAAAAGATCTCTGAGAGGGAGAGGTCCAACTAGGGTGGGCCAAAAGTGGTCAAGGGAGAAGCGCCCACGTGCTACTAGTGGATTGTATCCAATATCCTAAACAACTTGCACAATACCCTTGTGGGGAAACTTTAGGAATTTGTGGATCACAAAAGTGTTTGCATTCATGGAGGCTAGCCATGGAATACCTAGCCTTGCCCTCTGGGATCATGACAAACGAGACTTCCATAGTCTTAGGTCCTACTAGGATTGACAAATAAATAGTTCCCATAAGCGTAATAGAAAACCCATCATGTGTGCGAAGGGTAGCCTACAATTCATCATATTTATCCTTATGTAAACTATTAACAAACAAGGTATCCTCCATAATAACGTTTTCACATCTCAAAGGATCAACCATAACACCCATTATGATGTTATCATTGATACAAGCAGGAACGTAAAGCAAAAAGAGCTCCTTATTTAGGGTCAGATCATGTGAAGTGAATGAAATGTCAGGGACAACATTCACACGCTCTGCAAGAGGAATATGAGTGAATGAGGCTACATTCACATATTCAAATGGGGTGAAATTAGATGACAATGAATGAGTAATCAAGTTAGCCGAGTGCAACGAGAAAGGATCTATGTAGATCCGTAACTGGTTGTTCGGCTTCGCTACATATTTGTTAGTTTTGTTTTCTACCATCAAGGTAGATAGTCCCGTCATCGATGCAGTCTTGTATCACATGATGCAGATAAACACATCTTTCAATGTCATGTAAGAGGAATTGGTAGTATTGACATAACTTTTAAGAGTCATACCATTGGGGATACGACTCAAACACTAGTCAAATCTCTGGAAAAGTTATTATGTTATCTTTCAATAATTTTTGTAAGACACTATTATAAGATTTTGATAATTTGGTAAATGTTATATTACATCCTATAGTGTTTTTATCTATTGCAACCAACAATTTTTTAGTGGTTGATATTCACCAATTGGCTAATATTTGAAATTTAGGAATCCAAAATTGGCTAATAGTTTGAGCTATAATGCAATTTGAATCGCCACATTTTTACAAAATTTTATTATAGTCTTATTTAAATTGCCAAATAATTTATTTTATTAAAAAAATTAACTTAAAAAATTGCCACAATATTGGATACATGATTAGATTAGATTCGTCTAAATTTTATAAATTATAGTAGAAATCTACATTAATTTTCCAATAATATATCATAATTATTACTTGCTTTAGGGCCAAATTTCTAATCTTTAGTTTCCACCATTGATTTACAATATAAACTAATGGCCCTTGCATTCCATGAGGTAAAATGTACCTTAATCCATAATGCTTATGGGGCCCACAATTTTGGGTCTCATGAGCATTATAGATCGTGGGTACATTTTACCTCGCAAAGTATACCGAGGGTCATAGATCAATGATCCAAAAGCAATTTCTAGCCCCATGAGAATTATAGATTGTGGATACATTTTACCTTGCAAAATATAATGAGGTTCATTATATTATATTTTAAAATAATGGTGGCAAGTAAGTATTATAGTCTACCCCTTAAACCCATCGATAATTTCCACCCTTGAGCCCCTACTTTTCCATGAGATTTTTTTAGATTGGATGGATTTTCCATCATGGTTAATGTATTTTCCTATTATTTTCAAGATTCGCCAAAATTTTCTACAAATTTTTAGTGATGTACAAAAATCGCCAATAAAATAATTATTTTTTTCAAAAAAATGAAAGATTAGCCAATAGAAATTAATATTTTTTCCTAAAAAAATGGAAGATTCACCAGGATTTTATATCTTTTTTTTAGGGGAGTTTCTTAAAGTTATCACTGGTTGGAATAGAGACCATGTTTTCCATAGCCTTGTTCTTGCCAAAGACTGACATGACTGAACAACCATTCTAACGAGAGCGTGAGGATGAACCCACATTGGACAACCATTTGATGGTACTCTCGCAAGGTGGCACACAGATGTGCAAAAGATGGATATTTCATTAAAATAAAATTTTCTTGCAGAGAAGGTAATAAGTTCCTCATAAGAACTTTTTAAACATCAAAATCAGGAAAAGGATAAGAAATTTGAGCAAATATAGCTTGATACCAAGCTATAAAATCAGTTAACGTCTCATGAGTTCCCTTCTTGCATCAGATGAGATTGTTGAACGCGATATTTGGCCTGATGTTGGCCTGAAACTACTAGAGAAACTGATTGACTAGTTGATCAAAAGAGAAAATGGAATTATCAAGCAAGACACAATACCATTTCAAAGCAATGTACTGAGAGAATGTGGGAACAGTTTGGAAAAAAGTGTGTCATTATGGAAAAAACTAGTACACATTGCATTGAAGGATGAGACATGTGTCTTCAAATCCCCACAACCATTGTACTTTTGAAATTTTAGAATCTCCACTCCCTGAGGGATATGAGTGTTTGAAATAGAAAAAGAAAGAGGACTAGAATGGAAAAAGGTTGAAATATAGGCTGGGAGTTGGAGTTGGCCAAGTTCGCTAGTTGATTTTACATACGTCCCATGTTTTGTAAAAGAGAATTGAGGACAGGATTAATAGACGAGGCATGACCAGCGGAGCTACCAGTAGGACCACCAACACCTGCATCAGTAGAGCCCTTAGCACCAGCGCCACTAGAGGCACTGACACTAGCACCAAAAGAGGCACCAACATCAACACTAGAGTAGGGATGCCTTGAGGTTCAGGTGTGGAATATTTAAAGCCCAAAGGTACCTTATTTACTTTAAACGTACGATCTTGGTCAGGTATAGTGTTGGTATTAGTAGAGGGACCCATGTCAGCCATGTACATAGACACCTTACACATCGAGATATCTAGTTGTCATCCAACAATCTCTAATCTGACATCTTGAGTAGCACTCGAGACAAAGGTGTAAGATGGGACATGGGTCTCTACGAGGGTTGATATTCTATGAAGAATCTCTAAGCCTCTCCAATCTTTAGTTAACAAAGTCCTTAAATTTTCAACGACATGAGCCACTTTGGAAAAGGAATCATCTTTCACGAAGAACTTTGTAAGCTCTTCAAGTCTTAGCTCCAAGGAGTAAATCTACTCTACAAGAACTTTGAAAGTAGCTTCATCCTCCAAGGAAGAGGTAAAGCTTGAGGGGGAGGTGAGAGGGGTAGGAACATGAGTTGTAGCTTCAATGATAGGTGGGGTATATCCAACAGAGAGTCCTATAGGGAACTCTTCAAAAGTCAGATTGGAGAATGGGCATGACTGAACCTCATAGATCTTATGTCTATATTTTGATAACTTCTTCTAACAAAGTGGTTGGAGGTAGTTGACTAGGTTGTAAAGCTCATGAAGAGTGTCACAACACACTATCAACCATGCATCCTAATCACTTGAGAAGATTTTTTTTGAAATAAGGGCAAAGAGAGAAGGATGGTTCATGTCAGTTCACCAAAATGTGGAGGGAATTCACTACTTCCAAGTCTCAAGACAAACAAGGTCTAAAAGGAGTGAATTACCCTTGGTCACCTCAATTACAAAGCTCAAGATACGAGGTGGAAAATGAAGGAAAATATAGACTATGTTTTTGAGTTTTCAAGATGGAGGACTCTAGGGATTAGGTGGATAAACCATGGAGGTTTCAAGAAATAGACTAAATGGGCTCTTGGTCAGAGGACAACAACATGGGAGATAGATGACAGTGCAACGTGTTGTCATCTTAGGGACATTGATGTCTTGTACTAACAGAGAGAAAATTATGTGATCAAAACGCTCAAGGCTTTCTAACAACCTAAATACTAGAATTCAACAGTTTAACAAAAAGTAACAAAATGCTAGAAATGTGTAAAAATATAAACAAGTACAACAAGAAGAATAATTTAAATGAAAGATAAACTAACTAGAAGTGAAATGACACGTAGGAGGAAACATATATCTAACTCATGATAGGTTTAGCCTCCCACAAGCTCCACATGAATGAGATCCTACACACACAAAAATGAGAAAATATTGTGGCTTCTTTTTGAGGCTTTCCTTAGTCAAAGCCCTATTTTGGTGTTTCCACCTCCACGGACATCTAGATAGACCACAGTGTAGAAATAATGATAAAGAAAGTAATAGGCAAGTATGGAAATGCAAAGACAATCAATATGTTGACTATAAAGATGATAATACAATAAGATAAAGATTACCCTCCCTAGTACAAGCTTGCAGAATTCGAGAGGAAGGATGAGAGCTTCGAGAATGCAAGACAATCATGCAAGAGTTTAGTTCCAATAGCTTGAAACCTACAAGAATGATGGTGTAGAGAGAATGGAAGAGTGATGAAGCAAGAATAAAGTGGAAAAATGAGAGTGAAGTGAGTAGAATTTCAAGAATTAAGATTAGAGTGAATAGAATGGAATTATAGGTTCAAAATGGAGGTTTGGAGGAAAAAGAGTCATTTTCAGGCGGGTCTACAGTCATACAGGGTGTTACACTATGCGGGAGACAGGAAATGTAATGTCCCAATGTCCACTAACCTGAGAATCTTTCAAGGACGTTTGCATGGTGCACAAACATCTACATGGAATGAAAGTGTCCTAGTTGAAATTCCCTCCTTCGATAGAAAACGACAAGGTATGAATGGGACAAAAGGCTTAGAGTAGCATGGTTTAGCATTATATAAGGCTAAAGTAAGGGTGGTTTTATGGGAAATTACACTTGGGTGCAATTTTATGCCATAACATTTATATATTTGCATGCTTTTGAATATTTAATCTTTTTATTCCCTTATTTTACATGATAGTTTTTTTTGTATTGTGCCCAAACTTGTGTGTACATATCCCCTTCTCTTTTATCAAGAGAACTAATATCTAACAATCAATTTTAAGGCTACTTTATTGCTTATAATCTCCATTAGTTTTTTTTGTATTGTGCCCAAACTTGTGTGTACATATCCCCTTCTCTTTTATCAAGAGAACTAATATCCAACAATCAATTTTAAGGCTACTTTATTGCTTATAATCTCCATGATTTATAATATTTTGAATTGTAAGATATTATTGCTAGATGTTATAGTTGTAAGTTTCCTTGTAGATATGTACTTGAAATATTGAATAATACACAAGGCAATTGAATTGTTTGAAAACATGCATTAAAGATACGTGGCTTCATTTATTTCAATGATTGTAGGGTATGCACAAAGTAGGTTTACTGAAAAGGAATTAGAAATTTTTGAGCAAAAATAAGGGGCAAGTGTAGAGCTAAATTTTACATTCATTGTTAGTATCCTCCTAGCCTATATCAAATGGGAGCTTTAGAATAGGGTGTGGAAATCCATCACAACATTATGGAAAGGGGATTTTGGTCAAATGTTATAGTTGCAAATTCCTTGGTAGAAGTGTATGCAAATTCTAGTAGAGTACAAAAGTCATGTTATTTATTTGACATAATATTTGAAAAAAGTGTGGCCTCATGGAATACCATGATTGAAGGATATGCATATAATGACATTCTTGACTAGGCTTTAATAATTTTCAATGTTGATCTTATAGAAATTGATGATTGTTGTGTATGCAAACAATGGTAGTTGAAAATGCCTTGTAAACTTTTAAGAAAATGCAATTGCGAGCTATAATGCTAGTATCCAAAAAAAATTCTTGCATCCTACAAGTTTGTACGAAAATGGGAGCCTTAGAATAGGGTATGGACATCCATCAAATCATAATAGAAAGAGGATTTTTTTGACATACTAGTTGCAAGTGCATTGGTTGTGATCATTTTATATATTGTAATTTGAATTATTTCCTTTCTATTCTTTTATTGTGGTTCTCTTCTACTTCTAACAATGGATTGTCCATAGGGAAGGCATTATATTAGTGTGCTTTGGATGTAGTTGAAATTGTATTTGAAATAATTTCTATTTTGTTATTCCATGAATAGATGAACTTCATTCCAAGGTTTATGTTTTCCTTGAAATAGTTGCTATCTTTAACAGATCATACTAAACATGAATGGCTAATTGTTTGAATTTGAAGATTGTTTCTACCCATATTTCTATATATAACTATATATTAGATTTATTTATAACCCACCTTTCACTATGTAATAATAGATCTTGTAATTGGAGAAAGGATTTAGCACAACCAATTTCTTAATATAGAAATCTAGAAATCAAAATCATAATTTAATGATGATAATCAATTCATCTCAAAAAATATAAATAAATTGCAATATTAATTCTCAAAAAAATAAAATTGAATTGATTATGTGACCATAGAAGGAAGAGAATAAAATATTAGCATTTCATAGTCTTACATGTATATATTTCTAGTCTTTAATGTGGTGAGTTGTATACAAAGTAGATTGTGATAATAAGAAAGCCTTAAACATTCAAATACATGCAATAAATGGTGATGATATTGTTAGGAATAAGGTGTCTCAACCTTTGATAATTCCTAGCATAGATTAATTATTTAATGTTGGTATATTTTTATTTATTTTCCTGTATAATTATTTATGTGCATTCAATGATGCCACTTTATGGGAGTACCACTATGAGTTGTCATCATGCATGTGAAGTGACAAGGGTGACATGATTCCTATTTTTCAAGAGATAGGGATCACACTATGTTTGAGTTGATTGAATTCATTAGTGATAGTTAACTCATGTTAGATTATTAGTTAATAGTGATAGGAACTATGATAAAAGAGGAGTCAATTTGGGAAACTGCAATTACATGTGGTGTTGTGCATGTAGGTGCATTGCATGCAATGTTTCAATTTGTATGTATGCATATATCTTGCATGTTAAGTGGATGCTTTACATGTGGAAAGTTTCATTTGCATGTTGCATGTTAAGTTTTCATGTGGTAGGATAAGAAAGGTGAATTATATTTCAATCTCTAGTCTTGCATGCATGCAATGAAGATAATGATGACATGTAGCATTCTTGGGCGTACCATTTTGGAATCAATTGATTTTATGCATTGTGAATTCCTATATGTTGCGTTGGAAGCTTGAGTTGTTTGGAGTCATTGGAAGCTTGAGTTGTTTGTAAGTTTCTTGAGTATTGTCATTGATGTCAACCCCTTGTATAAAGAGAATGTTTAAATACTACTAGTATTGATGTCAACATGTTGGTGTTGCCATTAATCTCTTACTTAAGTTTAGTTGCAGAGGTTGTTGGCCTGACTTGTGTTTGAATAGATTGTTGTAATTAGAAATTTTTGCATGTTGAAGATGTTGTAGATGTGTTGTAGAGATGTTAGTAATGTTGTTGATGAAGTTAGTTCACTTGGTTTCCAAGTGCTTTTGACATAGCGGTGTTTAGTATTTTGCTTTGCATTTCTTCATGGTTGAAGATATGCCCATGTGGTTTGGACTTGATGATCAAAGGTGTTTAGTGGTTTTATATCTAGTTTTAGATTCTAGATCGTACTATATAGGAAGATGTGTTTGAAAGTATGTATGTCTGGTGAAATAGGGTGTTTGGGAGAAATGAGATTGCTCTGCATTTCTCCATAGTAAATTTTCTGGTGTTGGTGTTACAGATCTAGAAACATGCTTATAATGTCGGTATCTACCTTCCCTTGAATTTTAAGGTGTTGAGTTGTTTCACAAAGTTGTTTGGTGTGTTGGATGTTTGTGTCAATGTGTCTAGTTACACAATGAAGGTGTTCTTGAGTTTTAGGTGGTTGCGGTAGTTGTGGAAAATATTTTGATGATATGGAATATTTTGAGATGTTGTATGGATATTTTATAATATTATTGTGTGGTTTGTGAGATTTTTCTGGATCTTGAGAGGTGTGTTTGGAGTCGCTTGTTAGTGTTAGTGTAGGTTTGGTCGACCTAGTGTGCTAGCTCTAATTGTTGAGGATAATTGTTGTTTGAGGAAGTGTTGATAAGCGTGTTTGTGTAGATTTGGGTCCCAATTAAGTAGTGGCATGGTTTGGATTCACTTCTTTATATTGTGGAAGTGTTTGGTGCCTACCTATTTGATTTACATGGTTGAGGTGTATACGTTTCCTTAAGGTCGATCTAATTGAGATTATTTTAGGTCACAAAGGGTATAAATGCAAGGAGAATTATTGTGTGGATAAAGAGAAAATAGTGTGTGATGTGAAAGATGTGAAAATGATCAAGTGTGATGATCTAAGTGCGAGCCTTAATGCTTATGACTTCCTAATGCAATGAGTAGAAAGTGTCTACATTTTATTTTGTTTGATGAGTTGTTGTGTTTTAGTGGAACTATACCTTCAACATATGAGAGATGCATTGTTAGCAGTTCAAACTGGAAGTGAGCCACCCCTCCTATTCTTATTTCTTTTGGATAGTGAGTCCTTTGGCAATGAGCCTTTCTTTATCTTTTTGGGCAGTGAGCCCTTGACAGTGAGCTTTATTGTACTCGATGTTGCAATTCATATATTAGTGAGGCAATACTCACGGTGGTTTTCCCCTTCTTGGGTTTTCCAAGTAAATCTAGTGTTCTTATGTGTTTGATGTGTTTGCATTATTGTTTTACATGTTTACATTCTATTAATGCTTGTTAAGGGTTTAATGATGGATAAGGGTTTAAGTACTAATGCATATCTAAATATTAATGAGGCTTTTTGATGTTTTAAAGCATACAACTGATTCACCCCCCTCTTAGTTGTCTTGTGCATCTAACATATTTAAGTGTTATATTTTGCAGTTATAATAAAGACTCATTTGTAGGTACTGTTATGCTACCAAAATTATTCTAGAATTGTAACAACACTTGTGACTCCTGAAAGAGATTGGCTATGAGATTGTATTATAACTAATTTTTTATAGTTAATACATTGGTCTATGCTTTTAGAGTGTG
The DNA here is from genome assembly GCA_007258455.2 of Sequoia sempervirens. Lineage (NCBI taxonomy): Eukaryota > Viridiplantae > Streptophyta > Pinopsida > Cupressales > Cupressaceae > Sequoia > Sequoia sempervirens. The sequence goes on along the minus strand of VDFB02047230.1, from coordinate 365,997,822 downwards.
GGATTTTTCTCTCAAAAGGGTTTTACCCATGTATATCTTGTGTTGTGAGTTTTTCATATACTTGTGATGAATATGTTGTTTATCTGTTTCTTATAAATTGTGTATCTCTTTAATGTAACTATAACGTTCTTCTCAATAACTATTAAATTTTGTGAAAAAATTACACTCTCTCTCCTCACTGGATTGGTGTAGGAAGTGTTTCCATGCACCTTGCTTCCTTTTAGTTAGTATTAGAGCTTGGCCATTTTTTGTCCCATTATTGGGTAAATTATTTTATGTATTGATTTATTTGAGTGGAAGTTGGTTGTAGATATTTTTTTGTGACCTTGTTGTAGGAAGGAGATGGCTAGCACATGTGGAAGAATATAGATTGAAATATTTATAGAGGCAACTTTGAGTTGTGGAATATCAAGATGGAATACATGCTGGTAGACAAATATTTATAGTAGGTTGTCTTTGGAAAGATACCATTAGGCATGAAACAAGAATATTGGGATTTGATGGATCAAAAGGCTAAGGGTTTTATAAGACTCTATTTGGTTGACTTCGTGTTTTTAAATCTCCATGAAGAAAATATTGTAAAAAAAAATTGGACTAAACTTGCTCAAACTTATTAGGCTAAATCCTTGGTAAATAAGTTGTTTTTTACAAATAAAACTCATTATTTGAGGACGGAAGAAGGAGGATCTATCACATATCATCTCAATACATTTAATATGTTTTTTTTCCTAGTTGAACTTTGTTGGTGTAAAAATGGAGGAGGATCATTATGAATTTATTGTGTTCATTGTTAGACTCATGGGACTACCTTGTCATGGAAATTGGGAGTACCAATACCACATTCAATATGGATGAAGTGGTTGCATCATTGCTTCTAAAGAGATACAGAGAAAATATCCCAAAATAGTTAAGGAGGTCCTTATTGTTCATGGTAGATTGAAGGAGAAAGGAAATAAGAAGGAAAAGAAGAAAGAAATATATGAACCCAAATACAATGAGATATCTAAGTATCTTGGAAATTCCAAGGAAAAGTGTTGGAATTGTGGTAAATCTGGTCATTTTTGCAAGGAGTGCAAGGAGGAGAAAAATAACTTCTAACTATCTAAATTAGATAAATCCTTTCAAGATGATGTATATTCTTTTTTCACTACCTTGGCAACACATGCATCACAAGATGTGTGGTTGATTAACTCTAGTGCTTCTTTAAACATGATCTCATATTGGGTTTGTTTCTCTAAGTATGAATAATATGATGGTGGGAAGGTGTACCTAGGTGATGAATCTCATTTGAAAATTCTTGGTCAAAGAATTGTCAAGATTTTATTCCCAAGTGGAAGAGTAAATATCCCTAGTTTGGCATGGAACATATTTACCATCAATCACCATTCTATCTAAACCCATCTATAATAACCTAAGCACATAATCCTTCATAATAAAGAGATTTCCCATAGCATAAAATTGAGTAACACTTAGCTTCAATAACTTATCACATTCAATCGTCCATAAAAATTGGTCCTATTCCAGACTGAGGGAAATTCTCGACCTAAGGTTTCGAAAGGATCCTTCACATGGTATATGGGGACGTTATCACAAAAATCCAAAAACATAAAAAAATATCAACAACCAAAAATATTAGAAAATTAATCAAAAACTGAAAAGCACTCAAAATATCCCTTGAAAATTCAAAAAACATTCATAAAAAGTTAGAAAAGCCAAAAATAGTGTCAATAAATACAGTCAAACTACGATGTCTCTACATTTGACACATAGAAAAGGCCATCATCGATGAGCCCCCGAGGCATTAGGTCTATCCCTTAGGGTATGTCGAAATCAAGTCTTTATCTTAGTCCAAGTCTCATAAATAAGGTATCATTGGTCACCAATACAGTCAAACTACGATGTCTCTACATTCATCATGTAGGAAAGGTCATCATCGATGAGCCCCTGAGGCATTAGGTCTATCCCCTTAAGGTCAATTATACTAAAAAATATATAACAATCCAAATTGCATAATGAAACTATGCCTTTGTAGGAGAATTGACATGTTATACACATATAAGGACATCATACAAAGAATCAAGCTTAACAAGTCATGACACAACATACAAAACTACCTAAAATAGTCTTCATATAGGCTGATCCAAAAATTTACATATGTTGCCTATCCTATCAAAAAACCATTTATCTTCTAGGATGCTACATTATCGAAACCAGATCGGGTGTCTTATATGAAATGTTTTATTCCTTAAAACATGCATAATATTTTGAAAAATATCAAACATTTATCTATAGATTCAAAGGGTCTAAATAGGTAATTCACTTGTTTTGTTTTGTTTAGTCTTATCTTTGTTTATCTGATGTCATACTCCTAAGTTGTTCAAGGATATCCACAAGTGATTAGAGTGACAATGAGGGATGATGATGGTTCTTTCAGATGATTTTTGTATGTGGTTTTTCTTGATAAAGAATTGGGGAAAATAAGGTCCTTATGTGTAATTGGGATTCTATCCAGCATAATCCAAACATCCTATACAAGTCAAAGTCCAATCTAACATTTTCTTGTATCAAGATAAACATGCTCTATGGAAATTTCATCACATGTTCCTATAAGGGTCTATTGTTAGTAAACTAAAATCAGGACACTCTTTGTTTGACATGTCTAAATCTTTGACAAATGGATACTACTATCACCAAGGATTGTCTCAACTTGGTGTACATCTTCTACTTGTCCATATATTATGTCTTTAGGCAAACAAAAACACAATCTACCTTGCGATCCATGCTTAGGTATGCATACATCTTCTTGTTCCATGTCCCATAATAAACACTCTACGATGATAAAAAAAATGTATTGCTATTAGCTCAAGCAATATCAATCATTACATCAATCCTAATTTGGATGAATGATCTATTTGCAAATTTTTCTTCACTCCTTATTAACCATTCTTTTTCTTTGCACTAACAATTATACTAACAAATCCTGCAGTCATTCTAGTGGCGTACTGTGACATACAAGAAAAAATATATGAGTTGCATCATCCTGCATCCATAAAAATGTTAGAATATCATAATAATCACGTGCATATAGGCCATACATACTGCATAAGAAAATTACAAAAAGATAAATCATATTGCATATCATTTTGAAAAACATCATCATCCATTATACAAATCATATCGCATGGCATAACATGTTCTAAAAACATAAATCCATCATCACATACAACATATAAGAATCAATAATGTCATCATCACATATAACATTAAAATAAATCCATACATCATGTCATACATGTAAGCATAAAAAATATATCATATGCATCCATCCATAAATCATAAATTAACATCATGCACATAAACATCCATATCATATAGAAATATGCATAAAAAATAACACACAATATAATCACCTAAAAAAATGGTGCATCTCATATACATCCAAAAAATAAGTGTCATAGTACAATAATCAAATATCAGTAAAAAATGTGGAGCTTGCATACTCAATCCAAAAAAAATACATTTCTACAAAATCAGGCACCACCAGTACTGTCTCTATCCCCTAAAGGGGATGGTCTGTCCTCTCTATGACCTGATCCATTGGCCCGTGACCTATCCCTCTATGACTATTGTGATGCATGGTAAGGAGAAGGTCAGGGCTAGGAGACACCCCCGCTACTCTAAGACCATTTGGAGTGTGTCCTACCCTAGGACCTTCTCATCACCTCGGTGAAACTAGGCTCTTGTGTGATGGAGGCACTACCCTCTCATATAAATCTTGATAGTACTACTCAGATTTGCTAGAGCTACGAAGCTCTTGAGCCATATTTTTTATCCCATCATTGAATATGCTAATAAAATCTAAGGCATTTTGATATGCTTGCTATGCCTGAATCACAACCATATCCCTCTCAACTGTCAATTGAGATATTTTATCCTATAGCCCATGTACCTGTAGTGTCAGAGCCTATAGTTGTGCCTATAGAGTTTCCATCTAGGGATCCACTGGGGCCTATCCCCCACATTCTCCTCCATTTCCTCTAGGATGAGTATCTCCTCCAAACCCTCCTCCATAACCACCTCCTATCTCAACTCTGCATCCTCTATCTCCTCCATCTCCTCCTCGATCTCAATATCCATGTCGATGTCTACATTTGGCTACTCATCTCTTTTTACCTCCTCCTAGTGAGGAGGAACATTTGCATGCATTAGAGAAACTAGGACATCTGCTCTAACACCCTCCTCTTGATGAGGAACATCCTCTCCTTGCCAACCACTGGCTTGCCTTGGTGCTCAAAGTGGAAGTCCACCTCTATCTCCGCCCTGACTTGTCTACACACCAACCTCTATCACCTCTCCCTCCTCTATCACCTCTACCCCCTCTACCCCGTCTCCCTCCACCATCCCCAACATCATCCCCTTGCCCCCTCCCTCGGCCCCAAAATTTTCCTTGTGAACCTCTTCCAAACCTCTCTATCGGGGCAGGCTAATCTTGATTTGTGTATGGAATAGGCATGTTGTGAGACCCATCTTTTCAGTACTGGGGATTATATGATTTATGTCATTTAGTATGATCTGTATAAACAATTTTTGATTTTGGATATTTTGATATCATGGATTCTAGCTTTGACATACTGATGTTATCGTAGACACAATACACTTCTACATGTATGTTGATCTTTATCGATATGGGTTTTGCAATGCACTATCATTGATTGGATTAATTTGATGATTTTGTTATTATTATCCTATGAGCATATATTAATGTGATTAGACGGATTGTGGATATTGAATAAAGTGCAATTATGATTTATCATGATGGAATTGATTTTCATTAATAATATGATAATTAAGCCATGAGGTTAATAAATGTGATGAGCTGCTTAGTTATGTAAATGCTTCTACATAGATATCGTGTTGTATTTTCATGCTTAGTTTTGTTATGATGATGGATTAACATTTGTAGTTGAGTGTGCAAGTTAGTCCATGACCAGTGGACTTGGGGAAAACACCAAGGTGACTTATGTCATGTTGGTTTGTGATGTGTTTATTAGGCATTGTGCTAGTAAGCGTTATTATTTTATTGTCCAGTGTCATGGTCAGTGCCATGGTAGTGGTGACATTTTAAATCCAAGTTTTAGAGTGATTTTATGTATTTTAGTTATGTTTTATGAGCATGCCACATGTTCTTGACGCACCACACATCATAGTCAACTTCGGTACCTACATTAGCAACCTCTGCAGGGGAACCCCATTGAACAAGTTGTAGTGCATCAATCTCATGCTCCACCATTTCCACACTAATCATATGTCCCCACTGATTAACCTCTCAAGATGACCTAGAAAACTTTGCAGTACCAACGAGAAGCCCCTGTCACTCCCTAAACTATCAACGAACCCGCTTTGGTAGGTAACAATCAATGATATGTTGTGACTGTACCATCCTCCCAATAAGGAATTGTGGCTGGCGGCAATATGGTAGATGATCACCATTGTCTTCCCAAGGGGGACACTATTAGTACGATCTCCAAGTAAATGAATCAAGAATGTCAATAGCGTGACGCCAGTACCCAATGTCACCAACCTGCACTTGTGTCACAACGCCCCCTACAAGTATACATATAGAAGTACTGTTGCAAGCTGTCTCTGAATAGGTGGTGTGAACAACACAATGTGCTCCCATGCCTAGATCATGAGAAGAGTAGTGCCATAGCTAATAGAATTTACATATTGATAGGCTACATCATGGAGATGAAAGTATAACATGGCAAGAATGCAAGGTCCCTAAGCATATAATGTACCATGCATCATCATATCTATGAGCACCTCTCCCCATCCAATAGTGAACCTATTTCCTCGGCGATTAGGACACACAACAATGACAATCACACTGCAAACAATGGCCATCCTATCATAACATCCCATTAGATCTCATAATCCTCAACACCAAGATCTGTTATGTCCTCATGATCAAAGGAATGCTCAATGGTAGAAAATCTATGAATAGTATCATATATCATCCACTCCCCACGGATTAGAAGACATAGGATCCTCCATATGTCCTAAAGTGTAACGGTGGTCTTCCCGGTGGGTAAATGAAAAGAACAGGTCTCAGAATGCCACCTCTTGGTGAGGCCAGTCAACAAACCTCGGTTAGCCCGAATAACAGGCATAAAGGTAACATGGTACAGGCCTAGGGAATGAAGGGTATCCCTCTCCTCATTAGTCAATCGATCTCACAATCAAAAGGCAAATGGTCGGTTCTCTCAAGTATAAATGGGTCGATATCGCACCTATGATCACAAGAAAATCACATCACATCAATTGAAAGGCCTAGGAAAACCTATTAGACTTTAATCACAAAGAAAAATTTCTCATAAGTAGGCTCAAATTTCTAAACAGTCAAATGTGTCGCACTATCAAAAAGAGTGCGACAAACATATCAACTATGGCATACTATTATGAAATTGCGATTTATAAATCAAATGTGGCACACTATCGTGCAATTACGATATATAAAAGCACATGCAACATATTGTCAAGCAGGTGTGATGAATCACACAAATATGACATATTGATAATTAGTTGTAGCTAACCAAGAAAATGTGACACATTGATCAACACATGTGCCTTACAAATGCAAATGCAACTAACTACCCTACATATGCGTTACACCACAACAAATGCGGTGCAAAAATCAATTGCGAGCAGCCTAAACTAGGGTGGCTCTACTTTTTCAAATGTGTCGCACCAAACACATGTGGTGAACCAGGCCACACATGCGTCAGATGTGATTGTAGTTGCAACACACAAAGTGCACTGCATTTTCTTTCTCAAGTTTGAGCCCTAAAATCTATTGAAAAATAAAAAAATAACGAAGAAAGGAAAGAGTACATATCGCGTCCCCTAAGCCCTCTAGCTATTGGAAGGTCCTAACCTGGTATCCACAGTGTGTAGTGACTAGAACAAGAGACATTTTGGCAATAGCTTTGCAGAGAAATCACCCTCAAAGCTCTCAAAATTCTAAAGGTAAAATGCACAAATGAGCCTTTTACACCCCCTCAAGCCTATTTTTACCCTTCTAGGGTGGGAATTTTTTAACCCCCTTCATAACTAGGTGCATTAACTTTTGACTTTGAACACTAATACGAAACCCCTAAAGGCCCTAAAATCCAAACCCTTTGCTGCAAATGTAATCAACACTATAAAATTGACTTTTCAAAACAAATTATTAGTTTTTTTGAATCTTTTCAAGATTTGAAATTTTTTCCAAGTGGGCATTACCCTATCCCATCATCACTGGGGCATACTGGACCATCTTTTGAATTGTAATTTTTGACATTTCTTCGACATAATGCTATAAACACACATTGTATCAAAGAGGGGCAAAATGTAGATACCCTAAATTGTCTTGACCCATGAACAACACTATTTAACTAACTCTCACCCTTCTTCCCTAAATGATTAAATAATACATTATTATTTAATTATTATCAAATTTTATATTCGTCTATTAGTTAAGTGACTTAACATTATTTAATTAATTCATTCCCATTCATCATTCCTAACTAGTTAAATAAATCACATTTATTTAATAAAGTCATGATTTAAACTTATTCCTCTTGATTAATTAAATAAAAATTAATTATTTAATTAATCTACTTTACCTCTTCCAAATTAAATAATTAGCTTTATTATTTAATTCTCCAATATTCACTCAACATGATCTATTAATAAATAAACATTTATTTATTAATTCAATCTTTGTTTGCACATTCCTCTCAAGATTAATTAATTAATTAATTATCCTCACATATTTTGATTGATCAAATCACATCCACTGATTATTTAATCTAATTTACTGATTGATCAATCATTTCCACCAATTATTCCAATCCCACTAATTAATATATCCATTTCCATTGATTATTCTAATGCCACTAATTAATATATCCATTTCCACCCATTATTCTAATCCCACTAACTAATATATCAAATTTCCACTGATTATCCAATCAATTCCCTTGATTGGATTAATCAGGTTAGTTAACTAAATTTGTTTCCTCTCAATGGACATTGACTGTTGTGATCTTGAACTTTTATATTTGCATCCAGATCGTTCATTTGAAATAAGCATTTCTATAAAAGAAGCCTTCTTCTCGCGTTCTTGGCTAACCACAAATTCTCAATATTTGGCATCCTTTATCATACTACAACATTTGAAGCTCGAAGCAACGTTTAGCATACAAAATTTGAGAGCAATATTCAAGGATACAAATAGAGAGAAACAATGAAGGTGACTCAAAGGTAGCATAGAAAGGAGGGTAAAATTGTATCATTTGGCTACATTTCTATGTTGCAATTTTTCTTCATTGAAAGATTTGATTTGAGTTTAGTATTGAATTCATAGTTTAGTGGTTTCTTTCAATAGATTCATGCTTAATGTTTATTAAAACCTCATTTTTCTAATCTTACAGCTACTATCCCTAAGTTATAGGAAATACTTTTTAATCTAAGCAAGGCAATACAATCTAGTTAAAAGCTTGAAAAAGTCTAGAACTTGACACCATCTTCAACAATGGTGAAAAAAATGATAAGTGAGTCATTAATTCTCACTAAACTTGGTGTAGTTAAGGCTCACACACAACTCAATGGATACACTTATCCAATATGAAGTGAATTCTTGGGTCATGATGTACTTTATTTATATCAAGTTAGAGATGTCTCTCCTCAACATGGTTTTGATATCTTATGTATGACAATATATTCCTAGGGATTGAAATCCTAGAGTTGTGTATAGTAGGAAATAATTCAAACTTTGTAAACAAGGAAATACATATTTGCGCATAGGAAAAAATCTATTCTATAACTTCTTGAACAAGCTAAGAATTAACATAGTAGATGCTATAGGGTCAATGCAAATGCTATAGGTTAACAAAATTGATCTATTTATTATAATAAACTTGGCTATAATAAAAAAATTTAACTATATATACAAGAATATAGGCTAACAGGATTACAATTCACCTCAAGCAAGTCCTTTCTTGGATTAACTACACCCTTCTCTTTTCCTTTAATGAACTAATATTTAAATTAGAACATCACAACACTCATAATACTAGAATAATGAAAGAAACTCATATGACAAGAAACTCAATCTCATATTATCTTGATAAAATTTGTTGCATGCATAAAAAGTCTATTGTCTCTATATTATGGATTACATAATATGTAAATATATACCCCTACTTTTGTATATTTATTATGCTTCTATAGATAATCATCATATTTTTCCTTTTACTCCAAGTAAGTAGGAGGATGACATATTATTTTAAGAACATCAATTAAACTAGAAGACTAGATCTTAAAATGATAAAGAGGAACATTCCTATTAGGAATTTCAAATGTGTGCATAAAGAGGAATTTGTTAAGAAATATGAGGAGTGATTGAATTGTCTTTATCCTTTATGATCCTATATGTGTCACTAAATAATATATACTCTACCACATGCTCGATTATTCTTCCTTATTGTTGGTGAGGTTCATCCTTGGTTGCAAGGAAGATGTTGGCAGGACTGCACCACTATAAGCATACTACAATCTTGGTTATAGGTACACCACAACCATGCCTACAAGTTGTGATCCTTAATTGCCATAAACGATAATCAGCTCCAAAAAATCGTTATTTTAATATCACAATAACTAAGATAAAATACTATTTTTTTTTTAAAATATATACTTTAACACATGATCATTTAATTAAACATCCTACAATAAAACATAGTTCTTTTATCAAAATATTAATTAAAAAGGTTTTATTTTTCAAGTAGAAATGTTTATAAGAATACATTTAAAAATATGAAAGTAATCAAGAGATAGAGTCAATTATTGGGCTCATCAAATAAGGGATACATCTAGAGAGAGGGAGTTGACTTTAATAAAATTATCTCTTAAATTGCTAAATTATCATCCATTAGATTCCAAATTTTTATTGTTGTTGCTCATAATTTTAAAGTGGAACAAAGATATATAAAAAACTAGTTTTTTTCAAGAGGATCTTGAAGAAGAAATTTATATGTGACAATTAGATGGGTTTGAGGTAAAATGGAAAGAAAATTTGTGATACAAGTTAAATTGTCTTTGTATGATTTGAAACAATCACTTCATGTGTTATATTAGAAGTTTAATGATTTTCCATTAAAGCTAGGTTAAATGTTAGAAGTGAAGAGTATCACCATGTTTGCATTAAATGTATCAATGACTAGATTCTAATCACTATCTTATGTATTGATGATATATTTATTGGTAACATTAAGGCGATGATCATGGAGGTTAAAACTCAAATTTCTGGTGTGTTTGAGATGAAGGAATTAGGGACAAAAACACAAATTCTTGGAATATAAATCAAAAGGGATTGAGATCGCATAATGCTTTCACTTAGTTACCTTGTAAGTATATTGAAAATATTTTATGATAATTTATTATGCATGATTATAAACTATTGTATATTACTTTATGTATAGGTCCTCACATTTCATTAGATATGTGTCCTAAGTTAGATAATAGTTTTGAGGATATTTATAATGTGTATTGTGTTAATACTATTATTAGCTTGATGCATGAAGTGGTTTGTTCTAGACTAGATATTACCTAAGTCTAGTGGGAGTTCCTAGTATGTTTATGTTTAGCCCTAGTAGAGAGCATTGGACTTGTGTTAAGAGGGTATTTAGGTATTTATGAGTGACTTTTAATTATTACTTGTGTTATCATGGCTTTAATGATGTGGTCAAGTTATTATGCATATAAGACTTTGTTGATGTATATTTGGTAGGTGACTTGGATAGTCAAAGGTTCATTAGTGGCTATGTGTTCTCTTTGTTTGGTGGTGTTTTTAGTTGGATGAATAAGAGGTAACACATGATTTATTTTTCTACTAATGAAGTAGACTATATGGTTGTTACACATGTGCTTATAATGCGGTGGTTTGGTTACACAAATTATGCTCATGAGTTGGTTTTGATTGTATGGTAATTACTTGTATAGAGCATATTGGCATTCAATATTGCTCTGTTCACAAGATGGGAGAGGGTGGTAAGGTCATTATTTAAAAGTTTGAAACTTAGGATAATATTACAAACTCACTTATGAAACTAGTGAGCACGGACAAGTTCTCTTGGTGCAATGAGGCTCATAGGGCCTTGCATTTTGTAGTTGTTTCATTTTATGTTTTTACAATGTATAACATCAAGTGGGAGAATGTTAGGATTAATGTGATACCAATCTTGTAATCTTATGTCTAATGTCAAATCTCCAACATCTTAGGAATGCGTAGTTGGATGCCCATGCAAATGGTTAAGAGTATTTAATTATTATTCTCCTTATAAATTAGAATATTAAAATTACAGTGGCATTCATGAGAGAGGTTTCTTATGATAGCGGTAGTTGTAAATATATTTTACCTCATTTACACCACTTTCCCAATCCTAGGTGGGTTGAACCACAATAATTTGTCCCACTTTTTAGTCAAAGTGGAATATTGAAATCAATATTTTTTACCAAAATTTCACTTTCTGATGCCTATAGCAACAAAACCGTTAAGAATTTGAAAATGATGTGAACTAGTGATTTTTGAGATTTTGTTTGTAGATTATAAATATATATTTTAAAAAAGTTTAAGAAAAAAATTGTAAGTTTTTTTGTAACTTTTAATAACTTATTTTATAGTTAACAATATTTTTAAAAAGTGACATTACTTCGGTAAAACATAACTTTATTTGTAGAAAGGATTAAATTATTAATTTGTAAACATATATTTATAACATCAATAGCTATGCATAGATATTTTTCATGATTTTTTGTTGCATATTTTTTTTATAATTTTTTGAAGTAAGAAAAACTATAATTTAGACATAGGTTAGTTGATAATGCATAATTTTTTTTTGAAATAAGGTCATCAATACCTAGTGCACATATATTTTTCATATATTTTTCTCTATTTTTTATTTTTCCATTTGTGCAAAAAAAAGACCTTGATGTTTTGTGCAAAACCTATGTTCACAAGAAATAGAAAATAAATATAATAGTCATATCTAAAATATTAAAAATTATACTTTTTGAAAAGCTTATAATAAGGGCTACATACTTAAAAAATAGATCTACTAAATGATTTCATTTGATCCCCCAAAAGGTGAAGTAAAGGTGGTTTTTGGTCAACATTTTGACAGGTGCAAATGAGACTCTATTGAGGGTTTTATTTAAGACTAGGGTGGTTCTATCCAAGGGGGTTTGATCTAACGAGGTCCGGTCTAACTCTCTTCAATTAAAACCTTTTAAATGGAACCCATCAAGACTTAAACAATTATTATTATTATTATTATTTTAAATATGTGATTTTAGGAAAAAATCAAGATGTCCTAGAAGTGGGACACACTATTGTGGCAACACCTAGGTAGTAGGAGAGAGAGTGGAACATCTTTCACATGTTAGGTGGAGTCCACATTAGTTAGTTGCTCCATCTTGGAGTTCCATACCTAGGAATGTGTGCTCACTCTTCACATGTGTCAAGTATGTTGATGGTTATGCTTTCTATTTATGGAAGCATTGATATTTGTCACATGGGGCATTGGGTTTTTATTATACCATAGGTTTTGATGATTTTATTTTTGGGATTCTAATTAAAGTTTTCCTCCTTTGGTTCTTTATAAATTAAATGCACTAGATAGTTGTTTTATGGGCCTTTTGTAGGTTGAGCACTATTATGCTACTAACATGTTGCTAGATTAAATGAAGATAACTAGATGTATTGATATAACATTCTCATTGAATTAAGATAGACTTGTCGTCTCTTTAATGGTGAAGTTTTTCTAAAGAGTTTCCTTCACATACATTTGGTGTTATGAGTTTTATTTTATGTATTTGTTGATTTAAACTTCCTTACATTGATCCCATGGTTAATCATATGATACTTTAATTAGTATTCCAAATTTACACACTAAGTGAATGAGTTTTCATTGTAGTATTTTACCACATTTATCATCACAACCAACAAGTTTCTTATCCTTAAAAAGGTTCGTGAAGTTCCATGTATTATTCTTCTCTAACACAACCATCTACTTGTTCATGGCCTTCTTCTTGGACTTCGTATCTATAGACTCATTGCTTACTTCATAGTTATAGGCTAATCATCATCAATAGACAAAGCATAAATGCTAAAGAAATTAGGTGGGATATACCTTTCTAGTTACTTTCTCTACCAAGTAGACCTCCTCATTAGTGTGGTATGAGGTTATTCTTCTTCCTTGGAATCTTTTGATTCACTTTCTAAACTACTATCCCCATTAGGTCCTTGTGTGAATTTATGGGTTAAACTTAGGTGCAAGTTCCTCGATCTTCATATTAATTTGTACTAAGGTTTTCTCCTCATCTTTAGGTTGAAAATACATAGGAGAAGTGATCTCCCTTAAGATCACAATTTGATTGTACAATATCTTTATAATATTAAGATTCCAAAGCTTGTACTCTTTCACATCATCACTATATTCAATGTACTTTGCTTACAAATCCAACTTGGATTTCTTTTCCCTAGGCACATGTACATATGTTTCACAACTAAAAAATGATATGTTGTAATTAAGACTTCTTTCTTGATCAATCCTTCTCAAGGGGTTTTATCCATAAGACTTGACGTCTAAGATTTGTCAATTTAATAACAAGTTATGTGCATAGTTTTTACCAAGATCTTTTGCTCCAAATTGGCTCTATTGAGCATACTCTAGCTCTCTCCATTTATGTCCTATTCATTCTCTCTATAACTCCATTTTGTTGAGGAGCGTTTGAAATTGTCTTATGTCTCATAATACCATGCTTTGTACAAAAGCTATCAAACTATTTATTTACGATATATACAAATATTATGATTATTACTAACAAAGAAACACAAAAGATTTCTAAAATCTAAACAATTGACACATGATATTATTAATAGATGAAATAGTTGGGTCTCAATTTTTTTTATATTGCCAAAATATAATTTAGATTAAGGATGACAATTCTTAGGTTAATGCTCTTACTAGATATTTTGGACAAAACACAATAACAAAAATTGTGATAAAAATAAAGGTTAGAAGTAAATCTTCCTCTCTTTTCAAGATTGAGTATGTATATTTTGATATTTTGTATTATCTTCTTTACACCTCTTCAAAACTGTAGTTATGATAACCAAATTTATTATAATTTTTTTCAAAAAATGAATTAAAAAATCATTAGACAAAATTACAATATGATAAAGTTGATTTTAAATTTTGAACACTTCCATGTTTAATATAAAGCTTAATTTTTTTACCTTCCATCAGTTTATTAAAAAATATATATTATATATAATTTTAGTTAATTTTCAATTTTAGTCCATCAATTTATTAAATAAAACATCTACAATATATACTCACCTTCATTTGTATCTACACTATTCACTAAATTCACTAAATTGTGTATCTCTAGCATATTTTTTTCAATAAGAACTATGATTTAATTTGATTTTTGTTCTATCGTACAAATTTAGTCACTTCCATGTCCAATGCAAAAAACTAAAACTAAATTTTCCATCCACCACACATCAAGAACGTACGTAGATATCTTACCATTAATCTGCATCTCTGACACAATTTTCCCTCTCTAATAAAAAAAACAACTCAAGAAACCCTCCTTTTAAACAAGTTAAAAAAATGTATTTAAATGCAACTCTAGAAACCCCCTAGATAGGGGGGAAACTAATTTTAGGATCAAGCATTTTTCTGCATCCGATAATTGGTTACTGGCGTTGGTTAGGTACCATTTATTTTCATCACTCGTTCGCCTTTTGGCCATGTCTCCATGACATCATAACTTACGGGCATGAACAAATTGGAGTTAAAAGAACAACAAAACCTTGTGACCGCCTTGTTTTATTTTGAATTTGAGAATCACCTAATAATTTAACTCAAGGTCCACGATCGCTCTCCTCGAAAAGCTCGGTTGTTTTATAGTACAAGCAAAATAGGCAGTAATTATAGGAGTGCTCTAGGTGTTTACCATACTTTTCCCTCAATCTCCACTTGGAAAATAAATATATATAGGCCGAGTTGGGTATTCGAGTTTCCTTATTTTCAAGCCAAATATTACCCTCTCCTATTAGGTGCCCCTGTCTGTGTCTTGTGCCTGTGCTCGCCCTGCTCAGATCTTCAAGGTGCCCTTCATTTCTGTCCTTCTATCTTATTCTTTTTCGCCTTTCCTTATATGGGTGCCCTTTTTTTTTCAAATTTTCGTTAAAGAATCATGATGGGTATTTGTGTTCTTTTGGACAGAGCTTGTGGCGGCGATCTACTGATAAGTTGAAGAAAGAGAATGGTTATTGGTGGCAACATGTCAGGCAAAGGTGCAAAAGGTCTTCTTATGGGCAAGTCTTCTGCTGCTGCAGCCAACAACAATACTAATAAGGACAAGGATAAGAAGAAACCAGTTTCCCGCTCCTCTCGCGCAGGCCTACAGGTTGGTGCTTTTTGATTGTTTTGGGTCCCTCCAATGCCTTAATGTTCTTTTTGCTTATATTTTTCTTTTCTTGATCTCCTATATTTTATGTTATTTTGGATTATTCTGGTAATTTGCTTGAAGCCTGGTTTCTAGGCTTCTAAAATCAGACACCCATTTGTGTTACAGAGACACCCACTTGTGCTAAACATAGACCAACTAGGTGTTGCAGAGTTGCTCGGTTTACGGTTGTGTTAAGGATACACCCACTTGTATTAGAGAGATACCCTTATGTGGTAAATATCATCTTTGTTCAATTGTTTGTTGATTCTTCTAAGGTTCACCTTGTAAATTTGCATTCCCATTTAGTGGAGTCAAAGTGGTGTCTCAACCGGCATTCCCATTGAGAAGGTAACTTGCATGGGCCATGGATTTAATCTCAGAAGGCTTGAGGTTGTTTCATTGGCCATGTCTAATTGAGACAGAACTAGGATGCAGATCCAGTTCTTTGTTTATGATACGTAAATCTAGTCCTCAGGCCATGTAAGCAAGTTTATGCCTTATGTTTTTGATCATGTTGATTTATCGGAGATAACGCGTAAAACTGTTTAGATAATGACTTTATTTGAGAAGTGTACATCATCATGCGGTTAAACATCAAAGTGGACAATTGGGTCTTAATGACGGGATTTATCCTAACTGGCAGGTAGTTGGTGAGTTGTATTCCAGCTAGCTCGCGCATGGCGCATGTTAATGTATTTTTAAGTGAGGCGCCCATTTGTGTTCTGAAGAGCTCCTTTCGAGGTTTTCTGGTTTTGTCTTGGTTGGTTGTGTGAAATATTTTGTAAGTTTGTATTTCCAGTCAAGGGGCTTCCAAATTCTTTTCTGATAACTCCTATTTTCGGATTTTAAGAACATAGGTTGCATGGAGCATGTATTTGACTAAGAAAGCTTGAGAATACTTATTGGTCATGTTTAGTTGAGTGAAGTTAAAGGTTCTAGGAACCAGTTTTGGATATATTCTGGAAAATCTCAACCTCAGATAATGTAATCTCATCTGAACTTGTGCTTGTGAGCATATTTTTATTTTTTTATTTTTAAAATTATAAAAAAATTGTCAACCTGTGTCTGGATAAAGATGATGGCTTTTTCTGAAGCACTGGACATCACCATGTGGCTAAACATCAATATAGATAACTGGCTGCTTGTACACGGTTGATGGTGGTGTGATTTCTATTTTTGGGACGTTTGGAAGATAGTTTGCACGGATTATGGATTTAATTTAGAAGACTTTATAATGGTTACTTTGTATCTTTAGTTGAAGGGTAAGGTGCTCAAACCTGCTTTTTGATAGTCAAGAAAGCTTTATTCTCGGGCTGTGTAAACTCTTGTGTCTCCTTTTGCTTACGAGCTTGTTGATTTTTCGTATAAAATATGTCCATGTTTTAGATGATTGCATTTCCAAATTAATGGATACTCATACCATGTGATTGTTGAATTGGTCAATTTGTTGCCTTTGTTGTGCAAAATGCAGAGTTGTGCTTTTGGCACGTTGCTAATGATCATCTCTTAGATGTCCTATTCCTTTTTAATAATTTCCAAGTTTCTTATTGTTTGTGAACTTGGACCGATTGAAGTAGAAAAGCTTGAGAAAGTTTTGATCATGTTTAGTTAAAGTAAATTAAGGTACTAGAACCTGGTTTTGGGCTTATTTCAGGTAAATTACTCAGGCTATATAACTAAGTATGTTGGTTCTTTGAAGAAAACATGTTACCTGTGTTTGCTAATGATATTTCTGAATAAGTGGGCGTTGCTTTGTGGTAAAGCATCAAATGTACAATTGGGTGTGCAAGGCAAAGATATATTTTCTCGAGTCTTGCTAGCTGGTGATAGGCGTAATATGTTCTAACTTATATCATACCTCAGAAATATGCCATAGACCTTAGCAATATATATTATAATTAGCAGTGATATAGTAGAGCTCGTTAGGAAGCTTTTCATGGTCACTGGGAAACTTGGGTTCAGGTACAAGAAGTCTATACATGTATCAACATCTCATGGTGACTATATTCAAATCTAGAATAGAAACACTCTTGTTTATTATTTTATACACTCTTTTTATCCTATGAAAATATGATGCCCCTGTTCCTTTATCCAATGTCTCTATATGAGGGTGCACTCCCACAAAATGTGGGTGTTTTGTGGGAGTTTTGTGGGAGTGCAGGGTGATTTTGTATTATACACTAAAGATAGGTATGCACATATAAATCATATAAAGGCATTTGAAAATCAAGATTTAGAATAATTTGTGGGTTCTCTATGCAGCAGTTTTAAGGCCTGGTGTTTGCACCGTGTAACTAGGCTTAAGTTTTAACGCTAAAAGAATTTATCATATCCATTCTCAGTTGATTTATGTTTTGCTGCATTCATCTCTGTTTGTGCATCTGTGCATGTGTGCAATGATATGATAAATCATAATTTGGGTCTTAACTCTTCTGCAAATGCAAAACATTAGTTAAAACTTAATGTGTGTGAATGTATAGGTCATGTTAAAAGGAGTCTATAGAATGTCTCAATCCCATCTCATATTCTTGAAATCAATTATGCTTAACACATAATTTATACCAACAAGATATGAAATGATTAGAGCAAGTTCTGTTATTTCAGAAAACTCCCAAAAGTGAAGAAGTTGAAGATATTCAAGCCAATCCCAGTCACGTTTCCTTTGTGCTGCCAAGATATTTGGTGCACTGATTCCCTTAGTACAGTTAGGCTTGTAGCTTTTTATTTGCTTGGATGGTAACTACCTGATTAGTCTTCTTTGATGGTTCTGATACTGAATATATCAAATGATCTGAAGTAGGTGCCCAGGCGCAATTTTATCGACTCCAGTAATACAAGTCACTTTTCTATTGTTTCTAGTAGTATATAATGTTAATTCTGTTACTCTCTCTGTTCTATAAGTACTTTTTCAAAATTATCTAGTTCTTCTCAAAAGTAATAATCTTTCTTGAGGATCTGCATTTATGGAAGGTTTGATGTTCTATGGGCTTAAGCTCTATGTAATTCATTGGTTTGTCTTTAATTTGTTTTTCATCTTTCAATAACAGTAAGTTGAATTGAGATTGACGAGACTTGCATCTTAATATATTTCTTTTGCCTTGGCTGCCTTTCCTTTGATGCAGTTTCCAGTGGGACGAATCCACCGCCTTTTGAAATCTCGAATATCTGCAAATGGCAGAGTGGGAGCAACCGCTGCTGTGTATTCTGCAGCTATTTTGGAATATTTGACAGCAGAGGTTTTGGAATTGGCGGGGAATGCAAGTAAAGATCTCAAGGTGAAACGTATCACTCCAAGACATTTGCAGCTTGCTATTCGTGGAGATGAAGAGCTTGATACTTTGATTAAAGGTACAATAGCCGGTGGAGGTGTTATCCCACACATTCACAAGTCCCTGATCAATAAATCTTCAAAAGACTAGGCTGTATTGGAGTTTTTGACCATACACGCTCTCATGTAAAGAAACTGACAAACATTTGATTTGAGATTTAGATGTTCACCTAATGCAATTAGGCAAAAGGATAATGCTGTTGGCATTAATGGAACTTGTCTATTCAGAATTAGGGGTGTTTCATTCTGGTTTGTGACTAACTATTGAAATAGGTACATTACAGCAGAGGTAGGATTTGCTTAGATTGGATTGGATTATTTGATATTTGTGCTCAAGTAGAAATTTTCCTGCAGTAATGCGCTTCTTTAGAACTTAGATATTATGATGTGACTTTTAATTTGATAGACTGTTAACAAATGCATATTAATGTTCTCCACCTTTTGTTAATTATGGTCTATCGGATGATGATAAGTTTTTAACACTTACACTTTCAGTGTAGGCATTGGAAACAATCTTATTTTCATTCTGTCTTCAGAGTGAGGTAGTCGAAGTATGTTTTAATGTTCTTTCGCAGATGATAAATAGTATGTATTATAGACCATGAGACTGGCGTTTTCCTTTGCATTAAAGAAATGGCCTGCTCTTTTTTTAATGGGATTGTGGCGTATAATAGAAAGTCTTATTTGGAAGATGCAATTTTCTGCTGTTAATTTACCATTTTGTACAAATTTGGATTGTTACATGTTAGGATTTGTGTGCTGTTAGTGCAAAGTTGAAATTTTCTATGATTCATGGAATCCTGGCTTTATATTAGTATTTTGTTTTCCTATTTTTTATGCTTTTTGTAAAGATCAATGCTACCAATTGTTTGTGAAAATGGTTCTCTACATGTTAGAGAATGGAGAATGGGATTGGAATGTCATAGGTCAATATGTCTGCTTTATTCAGTGATACATGGCTTGGTTTGTAACTGGTAAATAAAGACAAAAACTAGACCCTCTGAATACTAAGAGTACTAGATAAGATTCCCAGTTACTATTTCTATAATTAAAACTCAAATTTTCAAACACGTTTGGTTGCATTCAATATTCTTTCTAGTATTATCCTTAGCCTTACATGAATCTTCAAACTACATTCTCCCACACTATTGAATAAAAAAAGCTGCTTTTAATTTTGGTTCTATTATCTCAAAGGATTCCTTTGATTGGGACCATTTTCAACGTTCAAAATAGAACTATATAGGATTAGAAATGCAGAAGAGTCGACTCATGTTGAAACTGCTAATTTTTGCCACACCTTTGATGGGTAATGTTGATCCAGCATTCTGGATGCACATTTGACTCTATTTGTTAATTAGTTGAATTCAAAAAAATTATATTAGTCAAATATGCATCCATAATGCTGGATAGACAATACGTCTTTGATGTGTGGCAGCTGAAGATAAGAGTGAAAAGCATAAATCTGACTGTATGTTTGCTTTTAGTTTTTATAATGTTAATAGCAGAACTCAATATGATGAGATTGAGCTACACCTGCAGGCAAGTGATAAGATTAATGAAGCTGGCAAAAAATCTCAGATACTAGCCTAGACTTGTATCAAAATATTAATTAAATAAAAAACTGAAAACAACCAAGAAAAGAAAATGCATCACAACAGTAATTGAAGAGATATACTTGGAGTGCAGAGGTATTACGTGATCTATATTGTTCTAGTTTTTACTGAAGAATTATAGGTAACTCCAATAAGAATGCCAAACCCTCTACGTTGCTAGGCCTAGGGCTGGGGTTGTCCATTGGAAAGTCAATGTGGACGGGTATTTAAATCAGAGGATTCTGTTGAACATAATTAAATACCTGAAAGGGTCTGTAATGCTGCAGAAAGCAGGTTATGGGAAAAGATACTAGCAAGTTTTAAAAAGTGTGAGTGCTAAGTATTATGGGGATTGATCGAGCATATGGCTCCATATGGCGACCATATGGCGACTTGAGAAAGTTTGGAAAATCTAGGAACTCGACAGGGTTAAAGAATGTCAAGTGGCGTGCGCTGGTGAGCCTGTTAAATTATGGGACTCCAGACGTGGAAGAACTGTTGGATGATAAAACATTTTTAAATTCAAATTTAAGCTTTCTGAGGCCCCAAAACGTATTGCGACTGATAAAGAAAAGCAAAAAGCATAAACAAAAGCTAGCTGCTTTCATCATTTATGAATCTTAGCCATCGATTCAATCATATGTAAAGGCACTAGTGAGTGCACATAAAGAATGGCAAGCACCTTGGCCTTGGTTTAGTCTTTTGAGGTTAGCCTTTCTGGTATGAGTAGAAATGATGGACAAACTGTTTTGCCCGACTTTTCCTCTTGAGATATTTGGAATGAGATTTCGTCCTAATATAATGGGAATGAAATCTGAGGAAATCTAAAAGTTCTTTAGATTTATCACTGCATTTTCATTTATGATATGTTGGTATGGAATCACAAAATTAGGAGTCTTGCACTGCTTTATAATTAACATCAAGTCCCTGTTCTTCTTCCATTAATTGTAGTTTGTTTCATATCTCCATTAAAATTCAACTTAACCCAATCTTTCAGAGGTTTCTTCTGCTCTTCTGTGCATTGCAGATCGTTTGATAACTCCAGTAAAATTCAGCTTAACCCAAACTTTTGGAGGTTTCTTTATACATATCGTCAAAATTTTGTGAGCGTATTCTCACTAAATGTGCTATTAATGGTAGCTATTATATTTGGTCTATTCTGTTTTGAAATTTGCCGTTTAATTTTTTTTACCCCATTTCACCGCCCTTTCTTATGCTTTTTGATATTTTGAAAAAGATCACTAGCTTTTGGAGCCAAAAACTCGATTTTTTTAATGCTCGAGGACGGAGAAAGTAAATGAGATGTCAGCTTGGCAACGGGTGAAATGTGTCTTTATCACTGTGACATTATCAGTCTGGTTGAACCTGCCATTATCAATAAACATTGTTGACCAGAGTGTCGTAAGCAAATTAAAAATCGAAATATATATATATATATATATATATATATAATTTTTTTTTTAATATTATATATGTTCTAAATAGTAAACAATCTCATTGACAGCATTGACCAAAGACAATTAGAGGATATAAATTTAAAATGTTTAAAATGATTGAGCAAATTGTAAATGAAAAATGAAGAGTATGAAAGCAGGAACAGTACAGAATTGTATATTATATCTGTCGATAATACCAATAACATAAAACAAATAATATATATTAGTCAATTTATAATTTCAAAAAGATCAACGACTAACAAAATTATGGGGAGCTTAAAGAGAGCGTGCAAAGAGAGATTTAGAAATGTATTGAAGCAGAATCTGCCATATTTTTAGGGTACTGGCTTTAAAATATATGAACAAAAGCCGCTGTCTGTGGACTTGCAGAGGAGGGAGATTGATTATCCGGGAACACGCCATCTCAATTAGAATTTAAAAGCATCGTGGATTGGATATAATAAATTAATAATTAGTTTCAGAGAAGTGCATTCAGCATGGTGGATAGACACAGGTTCTTATTGCAAGATATCAAAACTTACCTTCTATTTTACAGCTTGTTGTTTCTCCGACTCTTTGAAACCCTGTTCTGTTAATTTTGGTATTGTAATCAGTGCTTGCCATTCCAAAGACCTTGTGACTTCCTCCCAACGAACCAATTTCATTGCCTTAACGTATTGCAGCGTCTGGAATATTCTCTCAAGTCTATTCGGTGTTTATGCATCAACAATTTTTTTCTCATTACTGCCATAGTTTCTTTCTAAATCTCCACCTCTTCATCTTCCTCGCTTTGTGCATCCTTAGCCTGCATTTCCTCATTTCATGTCTTCATTCACCCAGATCTATAGGATAAACAACTTCGAATCCAACACGAGCTGAATCACCTAGTTGTAGATATCTGTGTTGGTCCGAGGAGCCAATTTTAGTTCTTGATCCTCTTCAATGGAAGCTTTTGTCATCTTAACTCCTGTATTTGTAGTCCAAGTTCCTCACCCAACAAAACTTCTAATCATTTCTTGGAAGAATATGTTTGCTTGTTTGGCCTCCCATCGCTTCTTCTATGACTGAAAAATACAGAAAATCTCCTTCCTATGAACTCGTAAGAAAATGTTAAGTGTTCAAGTAGATTACCCTTAAAAAAGTGCATCTTGAAATTGATTCTACAACTAAATAATCTTCAGATCTATTTCAATTTTGTCACAATTGTCAACTTGGAAAGTGTTTGAAAGACTGAATTCTTTCTTCGCCATTCTCTCGCTAAAACCTCTTTCCTAACCAGCTCCCCAGATGCACTGCACCTCTTGTAGTTGACGGAAAAAGAAACACTAATTTTCTAGCTCCCCTTGCCTAACCTTAATTAGAAATGATACAGGGGATGTAGCATGTATTTTGAATGCTTGATGGAACTCCTTCCTTAAATATTGATGATTAGTGTCGGTTCTGAGACAATTGTGAAAGAATGTGGAAGATGAAAGGTTTTAACATTTCATTTCAACTTCTTGATATTTGTGTTTCGTTTTGACGCCAATGAAGGACATGGTGAAGGCATAAAAAACGTGTAAAACACTGTATAGGGGTTGACTATCATTCTAATTTTCATTCTTATCCATTTTTTAGTGTTGCGAGTGAAGGAGCAGGGTTTTTGTGGTGTAGAGACATATTGCAAGTGTTTAGAGTTGAGTGTAAATGTTTCATATTCACCTTAGAGGTATTGCAAACGGTCGAAACAGGGCTTAAATTTGATGGCTGTATGACCGTATTTAGAGATTTTTGCCATAAAATACAATCAAAATTTTAAGAAGATTGTATCAAATGAAAGGAGAGATTTTGGATAGACTATCAAAATTTATATAGAATTATAATGATATATATATTTGATTTATATATAATTTTACTTACACTAAGGTATATCATAATGTTTTAAGGGCACCTTTGAATAGATAACCGTCATCAAAAAATTGTTGACAGGGAAGGTCGTGTCAAATTTCAAATTTAAGTAAATAATTGGAAGATAATAGCATGAGAAGCTAAGAGTTCACTTTTCTGGAGTTTTCCTCACATTTAAGGATTCCTCCATGTGTAACCATGTGTCTTAGGCTTGTTAACTAGTTATTTTACACTTTATACTTATGTTATTTGTTTTTAATGATATTGCAATTTTAAAAAATATGTTACGACTTTAAGTTAATATTAGATTTAAGAAATCAATTATTTGAAGGTGTTTGTAGTATTGACATGAAATTTTTGTTAGGATTATGTGATATTCACCTTGCAATCCTAGGACCATTATAGTTCATTTTACTATTTTAATAGTTGAATAGCATTTATGTGTCTCCAACAATGTAGAGAGGGTAATTAGGACATCCCATATGAGGAAGAGGTAAATATTTAATTATTATTTGGTGATTTAGAAAATGTGTGATAAGCTAGTATTGAAATGGGGTTGTGAAATTTATTTTATTCTACTTGTCATTACTGGAAGAGCATCTATGATAGCTAAGATAGATTCCTATGAAAATATGTAAGATTAGTTATGACAATGTGTAAAACAATTTTTTGACTTGTATGATAACTATGCCAAGATATGATAGATTTCTTACAAGAAAGGAGTTACATGCTATTCTAAGAGGTTTCACATGTGTGGGGAAGGGGTGGGTATTATAATTTGTGTCTTCGCATGTGAGTTATGTTTGGACTTGAATGGACACTTTGGGTGTCTTGAATGGGTCCAAGGTTTTCACACTTGGTTTATGATACCATTTATGGTATCTTGTATTGTACTTGCCTATATATATTGAGGCCTTGAGACAGTGGATTGTAAGTTTTGTAGGTATTAGTGTTATGTTCCTAGAATGTTATTAAATTGAAAGGGGAAGTTGTATTGATGTACTCTTGTATGGAGATTAATACAAGCTTACACTCTCTTGATGGCTAGGTTTTCTTACCAAAAAAATTTCTTCATATATATTGATGCTTTGTGGTTAGCACATTTCTATTGTTGTATTGCTATTTTTGTTTCCATACATGTTCTATTAATGTTTTGATTAGGTGCAGGTTTTGAAGGGACACAGAAACCTACACAACCAAAAAGAAAAAACCCACAAACAAGACACTTCAAGATTTATATTTAGAACTACTCTTGTGGGGGAGAGTCATATCAAAAGAAGGCATAGAGAATTTTTCTTTCTTTCCCTTTACAGTTATCCAACCTTCTTCCACTGTTGCCTTAGCATGCCACGTGCATACTACTATCTTAAGAAAACAGCCACTCCTAGGATTTCATTATTATTTCTTAGTAGGCAATGTCTTATCAAAAAGGCTACCAGAAATGGCAACCTGAGACCCATTCACACACTCAATTGGGGTTTCAACAAGATAATCTTTCTCAGTATAGCAACCCCAACTTTTGATACATCTGGAGAGGATGCCCCAAGACCTGTGATTACAACCTCAAAGCTCGATTTTACTCGGGTTTCTCTCAATGTATAATGTTGTTGAGAGCACCTTTCCACCATGTAGCCATTATTGCTTTCTTCTCTAATCCACATTGTGCAGCAACATGACAGTTTTAAAACATCTTCGATGAGGGGACATACATGTTCTATTAATGTTAATGAATTTTCATTTATGGTTTTAGCACTTGGTTTACAATACCATTTATGGTATCTTGTATGTATGTGTCTATATATCGAGGCCTTGGAATAGTGGGTTGTAAGTTTTGCAAATTCTAGTGTTATGTTACTAAAATGTTGTTGGATTGAAAGGGGAAGTTGTGTTGATGTATCCTTGTTTGGAGATTAATACAAACTTGCACTCTCTTTGTTGGTGGGATTTTTTATTTTTATTTTTAACTTGAAAGAATTTTCTCCATGTATAAGGATGCTTTTCTGGTTTGCACATTTGTATTTTTGTATTTTTATTTTTATTTCCATACACGTTCTTTCAATGTTAATGAATTTTCTTTTATAGTTTTAGTAATCACTTTTCAATACCATTTGTGATATCTTGTATTGTATTTGCCTATATATTGAGGCATTGGGATAGTGGGTTGTAAGTTTTGCAAGTTCTAGTGTTATGCTACTAGAATTCTACTAAGATTGAAAGGGGAAGTTGTGTTGATGTTCTCTTGTTTGGAGATCAATATAAGTTTGCACTCTCTTTGGTGGTGGGTTTTTTAACCCGATAGAGTTTTCTTTATGCATATTGATGCTTTTTGGTTTGTATGTTTTTATTGTTATATTGTTATTTTTATTTCCATACATTTTCAATCAATATTAATGTACTTGTAAGCTTCAAGGTTCAATAATTTTTATTATGTTCTCACTTAGATTATAAACATTTGGTATTAGAGTTTAATTGACTTGTTTAGAATCAGGGATGTCTTTTTTGGATTGTTATTGGTTTTTATTTTGCAATGAGAGCTTGTGTTTTTTGTGCAATTTCAAATTTTGGTTAGAGATTGACATCCAGATAGTTTAGTGGCAAGTTGAGAGGCTTGTTTTGAATAGCAATGAGTGCATATATATCAAATTTTGAGGTACTTTGATAGAGATCCTGAATGTTTCTAGTGAAACTATTGCATTTTAGTTGTGAAAGAGATTATATGAAGTTTATTAGACTGAGTCTCATTAACATATTATATCTCACAAGAAAATTATATCCACTAGAAATGAAGGAAAGAGACTCAAATACAAAATACTTGAATTCTGTTTTCCTATTTTTTATGCTTTTTGTAATTATCAATGCTACCAATTATTTGTGAAAATGGTTCTGTACATGGTAGAGAATGGAGAATGAGATTGGAATGTCATAGGTCAATATGTCTACTTTATTCAGTGATACATGGCTTGGTTTATAACTGGTAAATAAGAGACAAAAACTAGACCCTCGGAATACTAAGAGTACTAGATAAGATTCCCAGTTACTATTTCTTTAATCAAAACTCAAATTTTCAAACATGTTTGGTTGCATTCAATATTCTTTCTAGTATTATCCTTAGCCTTACATGAATCTTCAAACTACATTCTCCAACACTATTGAACAAAAAAAGCTGCTTTTAATTTTGGTTCTATTATCTCAAAGGATTGTTTTGATTGGGACCATTTTCAACGTTCAAAATAGGGGAGAGGGGCCCATAGTGGAGCACCCTAACTTCGCCTTTCTCAAAATCCTATGTGGAAATTTCAAATCACTCCCAATTTTGTCAATAGTTTATTTGACAACTCACGTGCTTCTATTTTTTGTTTTAGGGCCACATCATCAATATGATACCACATCAACATGCTTTTTGTTTAGGTATCCAAAAAAGGCCCAAAGCAAAAGTGAGACTGATAGTGGTGCACTAAGTCATGTTTTATTGGTGTGCTGATGTGGCATCATATGATTTGTCAGTTTGTGTATTTTATGGATAAAAAGTGTTTTGCAATTGGATATTAAGGTGCTTCACTATGGGACCCACTGAGGACTACTTCTGTCCCCACAATTAAACCCCTCTCCCCTTGAACTACACAGGATTAGAAATGCAGAAGATAAGAGTGACTCCTCTCGAAACTGCTATTTTTTGCCACACCTTTAATGGGTAATGTCTATCCAGCATTCTGGATGCACATTGTGTGGCAGCTGAAAATAGAGTGAAAAGCATAAATCTGACTGTATGTTGCTTCTAGTTTTTATAATGTTAATAGCAGAACTCAATATGATGAGATTGAGCTACACCTGCAGGCAAGTAATAAGATTAACGAAGCTGGCAAAAATCTCAGATACTAGCCCAGCCTTGTATCAAAATATTAATTAAATAAAAAACTGAAAACAACCAAGGAAAGAAAATGCATCACAACAGTAATTGAAAAGATATACTTGTGTAAAGGTATTACGTGGTCTATATTGTTCTAGTTCTTACTGAAGAATTATGAGGTAACTACAATAAGAATACCAAGCCCTCTACGTTGGTAGGCCTAGGGCTGGGGTTGTCCATTGGAAAGTCAATGTGGACGGGGATTTAAATCAGTGGATTCTGTTGAACATAATTAAATACCTGAAAGGGTCTGTAATGCTGCAGAAGGCAAGGTTATGGGAAGATACTAGCAGTTTTTTAAAAGTGTGAATGCCAAGTATTATGGGGATTGATCGAGCAATTTTTTTGTCGGTGTTTTTTATGAGAACTTGGCTACCATATGGCGACTTGAGAAAGGTTGGAAAATCTTGACAGGGTTAAAGAATGCCAAGCGGTGTGCGCTGGTGAGCCTGTTAAATTATGGGACTCTAGACGTGGTCGAACTGTTAGATGATTAAACATTTTTAAATTAAAATTTAAGCTTTCTGAGGCCCCAAAACGTATTGCGACTGATAGATAAAGAAAAGCAAAAAGCATAAACAAAAGCTAGCTGTTTTCATCGTTTATGGATACCAGCCATCGATTCAATCATATCTAAAGGCACTATTGAGTGCACATAAAGAAATGTCAAGCACCTTGGCCTTGGTTTAGTCTTTTGAGGTTAGCCTTTCTGGCATGAGTAAAAACGATGTACAACTGTTTTGCCGGACTTTTCGTCATGAGATTTCCTCCTGATATAATGGGAATGAAATCTATAAGTTATTTAGATTTATCACTGCATTTTCATTTATGATATGTTGGTATGGAATCACAAAATTAAGAGTCTTGCACTGCTTTATAATTAACATCCAAGTGCCTGTTCTTCTTCCATGAATTGTAGATCGTTTCATATCTCCATTAAAATTCAACGTAACCCAATCTTTCGGAGGTTTCTTCTGCTCTTCTATGAATTGCAGATCGTTTTATAATTCCAGTAAAATTCAGCTTGACCTAAACTTTTGGAGGTTCTTTTTATATATCGTCAAAATTTTGTGAGCGTATTCTCACTAAATATGCTATTAATGGTAACTATTATATTTGGTCTCTTCTGTTTTGAAAATTGCCGTATAAATTTTTTTCCCCCATCTCACCGCTCTTTCTTATGCTTTTTGATATTTTGAAATAAATCATTAGCTTTTGCAGCCAAAAACACGATTTTTTTAATGCTCGAGGACGGAGAAAGTAAATGAGATGTCAGCTTGGCAACGGGTGAAATGTGTCTTTATCACTGTGACATTATCAGTCTGGTTGAACCTGCCATGATCAATAAACATTGTTGACCAGAGTGTCGTAAACAAATTTAAATTCGAAATATATAGAAATGAACATTACTTTTTAATATTATATATATTCAAAATAGTAGCCAACTCATTGACAGCATTGCCCAAAGACAATTCAAGGACATAAATTTAAAATGTTTAAAATGATTAAGCAAATTATAAATGAAAAAATGAAGAGTATGAAAGCAGGAACAGTACAGAATTGTATATTATATTTATCGATAATACCAATAACATAAAACAAGTAAATATATAATAGTCAATTTATAATTTCAAAGAGATCAACGACTAACAAAATTATGGGGAGCTTAAAGAGAGCGTGCAAAGAGAGATTTATTTTAGAAATGTATTGAAGCAGAATCGGCCATAGTTTTAGGGTATTGGTTATAAAATATATGAACAAACGCCGCTGTCTGTGGACTTGCAGAGGAGGGAGATTGACTATCCGGGAAGGAGTCATCTCAATTAGAATTTAAAAGCATCGTTTATTGGATTAAATAAATTACTAATTAGTTTCAGAGAAGTGCATCCAGCATGGTGGATAGACACAGGTTCTTGTTGCAAGATATCAAAACTTACCTTCGATTTTACAGCTTCTTGTTTCTCCGACTCTTTGAAACCTTGTTCTGTTAAATTTTGGCATTGTAACAGTGCTTGCCATTCCAAAATACCTTGTGAGCACCTGTCAATGAACCGATTTCATTACCTTGTGAGCACCTGTCAATGAACCGATTTCATTACCTTAACATAGATTGCAGTGTCTGGAATATTTTCTCAAGTCTATTCGGTGTTTATGCATCAACAAAAATTTTCTCCTTATTGCCATAGCTTCTTTCTCCATTTCCACCTCTTCATCTTCCTCGGTTTGTGCATCCTCAGCCTGCACTTCCTCATTTCATGTCCTTCATTCACCTAGATCTATAGGATACACAGCTTTGAATCCAACATGAGCTGAATGACCTTGTTGTAGATCTCTGTGTTGGTCCAAGGAGCCAATTTTAGTCCTTGATCCTTTTCAATGGAAGCTTTTGTCATCTTAGCTCCTGTATTTGTAGTCCAAGTTCCTCACCCAAAAAAACTTCTAATCATTTCTTGGAAGAATATGTTTGCTTGTTTGGCCTCCCCTCGCTTCTTCTATGACTGAAAAATACAGAAAGTCTCCTTCCTATAAACTCGTAAGAAAATGTTTCTGTTCAGGTAGAATACCCTTAAAAAAGTGCATCTTGAAATTGATTCTACAACTAAATAATCCTCAGATTAATTTCAATTTTGTCACAATTGCCAATTTGGGAAGTGTTTTAAAAGACTGAATTCTTTCTTCGTCATTCTCTCACGCTAAAACCTCAGACCTAACCAGCTCCCCAGATGCACTGCACTTCTTGTAGTTGACAGAAACAGAAATACTAATTTTCTAGCTCCCCTTGCCTCACCTTAATTAGAATTGATACAGGGGATGTATGTATTTCGAATGCTTGATGGAACTCCTTAAATATTGCATCCTCTCATCGACGGGCACCATGAACAATGAGAGTCCTATGGTCGCACCATAATTCATTTAGTTCCCCTTGTGATTTGAAAAATGGATCAGAAGTTACCATTTTCAATCATGGAGTTGTTTGTGGCTATGGAAGCATGTAAAACATTGTATAAAATACTTGTAAAACATTGTATAAGGGTTGGCTTTCATTCTAATCTTCATCCTTGTCCATTTTTTAGTGTTGCAAATGAGGGAGCAGGGATTTTGTGGTGTAGAGATATATTTTGAGTGTACATGTTGTCAAAGCTCATATTCACCATAGAGGTGTTGCAAACACTTGTGAATAATTGAGAGATAATGGCATGGGAAGCAAGAGTTCACTCTTCTAGAGTTCTCCTCCCCTTTAATGATTCCTTATGTGTAACCATGTATCTTAGGCTTGTTATTTTACATTATAATGATATTACAATTTTTTAAAATATATTTTGACTTTAAATTACTATTAGATTTAAGAAATCAATTATTTGAAGGTGTTTGTAGGGTTGACATGAAAATATTGTAAGGATTGTGATTTTCACATTGCAATCCTAGAATTATTATACTTCATTTTATTATTTTATTAGTTGAATAATTTTATGTCTCCAAGGGTAATTTCGACATCCCATGTGAGGAAGAGAGATAAATATTTAATTATTTTTTTGATGACTTGGAAAGTGTGTCATAAGCTAGTATTGAATTGGGAGGTGTGAAATTTATTTTTTTCTACTTGTCATTAGTGGAAAAGGATCTATGATAGCTAAGATAGATTCTTATGACAATATGTAAGATTAGTTATGACAACGGGTAAGACCATTTTTTGACTTATATGATGACTATGACAAGTAATGATAGAATTCTTACAATGAAGGAGTTACATACTATTTTAAGAGGTTCTACATGTTTGGGGGAAGGGGCGGGTATTAGAATTTGTGCCTTCACATGTGTGAGTTATGTTTGGACTTGAAAGGGCACTTTGAGTGTCTTGAATGGGTCCAAGTTTTTGCACTTGGTTTATGATACCATTTATGGTATCTTGTATTGTACTTGCCTATATATTGAGGCCTTGAGACGATGGATTGTAAGTTTTGTAGGTACTAATGTTATTTTCCTAGAATGTTACCAAATTGAAAGGGGAAGTTGTGTTGATGTATTCTTTATTGGAGATTAATACAAGCTTACACTCTCTTGGTGGCTAGGTTTTCTTACCAAAAAGTTTTCTTCACATATATTGATGCTTTGTGGTTTGCACATTTCTATATGTTGTATTGCTATTTTTGTTTCCATACATGTTCTATTAATGTTAATGAATTTTCATTTATGGTTTTAACACTTGGTTTACAATACCATTTATGGTATCTTGTATTGTATGCGTCTATATATTGAGGCCTTGGAATAGTGGGTTGCAAATTTTGCAAATTCTAGTGTTATGTTATTAAAATGTTGTTGGATTGAAAGGGGAAGTTGTGTTGATGTATCCTTGTTTGGAGATTAATACAAACTTACACTCTCTTTGTTGGTGGGATTTTTTTTTAACTTGAAAGAGTTTTCTCCATGTATATGGATGCTTTTGTGGTTTGCACATTTGTATTGTTATTTTTATTTTCATACATGTTCTTTCAATGTTAATGAATTTCCTATTATAGTTTTATTAATTAGTTTTCAATACCATTTATGATATCTTGTATTGTATTTGCCTATATATTGAGGCATTGGGATAGTGGGTTGTAAGTTTTGCAAGTTCTAGTGTGATGCTACTATAATTCTACTAGATTAAATGGGGGAGTTGTGTTGATGTTCTCTTGTTTGGAGATCAATATAAGTTTGCACTCTTTGGTGATGGGTTTTTTACCTGATAGAGTTTTCTTTATGCATATCGATACTTTTTGGTTTGCATGTTTCTATTGTTATATTGATATTTTTATTTCCATACATTTCTAGTCAATATTAATGAACTTGTAAGCATTAATTAAGGTTCAATAATTTTTATTATATTCTCACTTGGATTATCAAAATTTGGTATTAGAGCTTAATTGACTTGTTTAGAACGAGGGATGTCTTTTTTGGATTGTTGTTGGTTTTTATTTTGTAATGAGAGCTTGTGTTTTTTGTGCAATTTAAAATTTGAATGATAGATCATGACCAACACATCCTATATGGAGATAGAGAAGTTTAGTGGCACAACTATGAAGTTTGGAAGTTGAAAATGGAGGATCTCTTGGGATAAAGGGATCTATAAATAGCAATGAAGAATGAGTACAAGCCTACATATATATCATATTTAGACTTAGTAAGGCTAGATGAGAAAGCTTGAGGTACTATGAGGCTATGTCTTTTTGATTTTGTTATCTTGAATGTGTCTAGTGAAAATATTGCATTTTAGTTGTGAAAGAGATTATATGAAGTTCATTAGACTATGAGTCTCATTAACAAATTATATCTCACAAGAAAATTATATCCACTAGAAATGAAGGAAAGAGACTCTAATACAAAATACTGGAATTCTTTTAATTTAATCTTGAGTAAGTTGTTTATTGATGTCAAGGTTGAGATAGATGATAAATGTATTTTTCTACTCTATTTATTATTTGAATCTTGGGTGAATTCAATTATTTCACTGTGTTTCTACTATTGATCCAAAACTAAAAGTCCTTTTTGCTACTTTTCTTGCATAGAAGATGTGGAGAAAGTCAAATGATGATGGTTTAAAGGAGACATTAAATATAAGAGGAAAACTCAAGGAAAAAGGTGGTGGTAAGAAAAAAGGGTAAGGATAAGTCTAAAGATAGATCTATATCTAAGGATAGATCCAAACTCCCCAGTAAGAGTATGTTGAGATGTTGGAACTAGGATAATGAGGTCATGTTCAAGAAGGAATGAAGACTAAAAAAATATTTTTAAAAAATATAAAAATATGAAGGTGGTGATTTCTTGTTTATTTCAACTCCTTTCTTGTGATGACTCTTGGTTAATAGATTTTGGTGTATCCTATTATATGAATCCTCACAAGGAGTGGTTTTTGACATACAAAGCATTGATGGTGGGTAAGTTTTTCTTGGGGACAACAACACACATAAGATTGTGGGCCATAAATAGGTAAAGCTAGTATTTAGTGATGAGAGTGAAAATTATCGCTAATGTATTGCACATCTCACGTTTAACAAGAAATTTAATTTTTGTTCTATGAGAAGTAGGGGAATTATGAAGCACACCTTCATTTTAAGTAAGTACTCATGGTGATGGGGGAATAACATAAAAATCCTCAGTATGTATATGATGGGATAAACCTTTGTTTTCTAATACTTTATTTTCTTGATTCCCAAGTGAGGCATAATTGGGCCTAAGGGTTCTCTTATTAGTTATAATCTTGTTATCTATTGAATCATTTGACACATAATAGTATTGGTCCTTTAAATCAAGGAAAATATCTCCTCTACCAAATGTACTAGCTATTATTGAATAAAATATATTTGACATAGATGGTCTACTTGGATACTTTTCTCTCCGTTGGGACCATTATTTTCTTGTATTTATTTGTAATATATTCATGTCCATGTCGATCTTTGGATCTTAATGTACTCTCCATGATTTTTTTTTTTGGTTTGTACATTGATTTTGAGTTGATTATTGACAAAGTCACCACTCTTCTAAGTGGGAGACACACTTTCCTTACAAGAAAATTTTCTATAAACATCAATTAAGGACCTATGTCTTCTTGGGTACACTTGATATTGGTTTACTAAGGTTTTTAAAATATGAACATATTAATAGTTTCCCTAGCAACATTGCCAAATGTTACTTCCCAAAAATGTAGGTCCACAATCCTAGAACATAGTTTTACCATCAAGGCTAGGGGTTTTCATTCATAAGAGTAAAATAAGAGTTCATCAATAGATTATAGTGCTTTTATGACTATTGAATGATAGGGATAAGCTCTCCTATTGCTTCTAGATGTATCTTAATTAGGATTGAAATAATAAAAATATATTGTAAGGCATGAAGTTTGTAGCTATATATAAGGTAAGTTTAACCCCATAAGCTATCACTAGGTTAAAGGAAAGCCAACAAGGAAAAAATACCTCTTAAATACTAATATAGTCATCATTTCAAAAAATGCAAGATGTGGGTTCAAGAGCATGATTCACAAATTATTTGTATGATAAAGTTCACAATGATGTTTCTATATTTATACTATTGAATCACAAACTATATAAATCCTACAATATTGGTGAATGATTTATTAATTTAAGAGTGTGTGATTGAATCACTGATTCTAAGGACTAGTGCCTCTCCAATGGGTAACCGAGTCATAGTTTACAATATAAAATAAAATTGAAAACATAAATAATAGTGTTCTATGAATTTACATACATCAAGTAGGTGATATCAATAATAGAGCACACTTAATTATCTATCACACGATTTCATAAATCCATGTGCAATATAGAACGAACCATTACAATGATTTTAATGAATTAGAAACTATCACATTCATCAAATATAACATTACATTCATGCTAGAAAATGTGCCAAAGAGGAAACCCTAGGTACAACTAGGAGATTTATTTGGAGGAATATAAACTGTCATGAAGACATTCTACTATAGATAAAACTTACAAACTCAACCTCTTTCTCATTTCATAAGCATGCAACTCATAAGATAAGTTGGATTGGCATGAGTTGAAACCCTACATTGGTCTAGAATTGTTGTGAGTGACACCAAAAAAATTGACCAACCCTTTTGTTACACCCCATTGTGTTATTGCCTATTTACTATTATTTAAATGTTTTAATACATGATTATGTTTTGTATATTTTGATGGAAAATGTGATGAATGAATGTGCTATGAAATATGATACTTTAAATGATTTGAAGATGAGAATATTTGATGCGTATGAATGTAATGTTATAGGCTAACTATTGTTGTGATGCACTAAGTTGGATGCAGGAAAGAATCAAGCCTCTAGAATAGAGGGGGAGTACATCACTCTAGAGAAGAGCTTGGTTTTGTAACCCTTAATATGCCTATTTGAGCTATCACACACTCACATCCTAGTTTGGTCAAGTTGAGTCAACTTAGTTCAGGGATTGGTAAGTAAACCTTCGGTCATAGTTTGGGGATGATTTGTTATGGTTTTGGTTTTGGTCTTTGATTTCTTGATTGTTTCTTAGTTTGGATTATGTGATTAAATCTCTGTATTAAGTATAATTTCTTCCTTTTGTATTTTATATTTATGTATTAATCGATGAGTATATACATAGAATGCATATATGTATATATGCATGTGATTATATATGTACATGCATATACATAGGTAGTTTAGTACTTACACATACTCATGTGTGGATATATCATATGCATGAGAATACTGATTAGACATATATATTTTGTATATATATACCGATCGATGAATATGTAAATATATGTGTTTATTATGATACTAAAATAATGATTGTAGACATGTAAAATTGACCTAAAACCTATCACACACCTTGAACAACATCAAACATCATCGAACAACATCAAACAACATCAAATAGCATCCAAAACCCTAATTTTCTCTATTAATTGAATAAAATGACATTATTCAATCAATCCACTTTTTCAACATTTTCAACAAATTAAATAAATTTCATTTGTTTAATAAAGTCCTGAAAACCCTATTTTTGCTATTAATTGAATAAAACAACATTATTTAATTAATTCATGTTTCTATCATTTTGACCCATTGAATAAATTACATTTATTTAATGAAGTCATATTCTCACTTTATTTCATCCTGATTAGTTAAATAACACCAAATATTTAATTACATCGCTAAATCCCTTATTCCCCTAAGTTAATTGAATTATTAAATCATAATAATTTAAATACGACACTTTCCCTCCAAAATTTGAATAATTAAATCAAACTATTCAAATAATTTATCAAAAATCAAATCAAAATAATGCAACTTTGTTTGCAAAAGTATTACTTGATTTGCATGTTCAACTCCAAAAAGGAATTAATTAATTAAATCAATTAATCAATTTTCCTCACCCACTTTCTGATTGAGCAAATTACGATTGCTTATCTCCATCTAATTTGCTGACTGATCAATCCAATTTGCTAACTAAACCATCTAAATCCTGTCTGATCAATCTAAATCCCAACTAATCAATCTAAATCATGACTAACCAATCTATTCCTCAATCAAACAAATTTTGCAATCTACTTTGCACAATCTACTCATGTCTAAATCCTCTCAACACCTTTTGACTGTTGATCCTGACTCAACATTGTTTAATCTTGATCATCCATTTCAAATATCATTTTCTATATAACAAACCTCTTTCCTCACAAAAAGGGATGGAAGAGCCAACTTCATTTGCACAACGAAGTACTGCTGACATTCACAACCACCATTAGAGCTTCAACATTTCGTTGATCAACCAACATCAACATATTTCTTCAAGCTTTGCACACAAAGTATGGAGGCTTCACAATGATACAAGCAATCCAACATTAGGTGAACATACTCCGATACGAGATGGGTAACGATTTTGTTGTTGAATTCATTTGTTTATGTATTGCATTCACATGTTCTTGAATTTAGTAATCTTAATTGTTCATTTCGTAAGTGTAGGATTAAATCTAGATTAGTGTTCTTGATCTTAGATTACATTCAGATTTCAAGAACATTTATCTTGTTTGCATCTATGGCTTTCCCCCTCACACATCCTGGAACACCCGGTGGGACCCTTTTCCCCTACACTAACGTTTCTATGAGCCATTTTTGAAGTTGCAGGCTTCATAATCACATTTGAAGAAGTTATTACGCACTATCACAAAAAATTTCGCAATTGCCTGTCAAGAAAACTAAGCACTTGACTCTGAAACTTGTGCATCGAACACTAAGAACCATGCACTTGCAAAATTTTTGAGCATTTGACTGATGACAGGGGAACACTTGCTCTAAACCTACACATTTGATTCTAATAGGGGGTGCACTTGACTGATTTCTGAGCATTTTCTCTAACAAACTTGTGCACGAAATTTGAAAATTTATAACTGATTATTTGCTAATGTATGTTTGTTTTTGAATGTGTGATAGGTGCTAACATGTTTGAGTGCAGGATTTAAGAAACAATAACTTTTTTTTGTAGGGAAGACGAATGGACAAAGCATTCTAGATCTATCAACATTTTTTGTTAAGTGAGAAATATTTGTTTTGGTGCATAAAAAGAATAGACTCTGTTTTTAGTGCTCTTAAAACAAACTATTTCAAGCTTTCCTAAGGTAGGAATCGTCATTTGGTGCTTTAAAAAGAACAAGACAAAATCACACTTTGTTTCAGTGTAAATAAAAATTGAACCATTTCCATGTGGTTTCTTAAATTAGGAACCTTTATTTGATGCTTTAAAAAGAACAAGACAAATGAATCTTTCATTCTAGTGC
Organism: Sequoia sempervirens; assembly: GCA_007258455.2. Lineage (NCBI taxonomy): Eukaryota > Viridiplantae > Streptophyta > Pinopsida > Cupressales > Cupressaceae > Sequoia > Sequoia sempervirens. Next base: position 365,959,801 of record VDFB02047230.1, on the reverse strand, counting down.
TCTTAAAAATGAACCATTTCAAGTTTTCCTAAATTAGGAATTTGTCGTTTAGTGCTTTAAAAAGAACAAAACATTTCAATTAAGGTGCTCTAAAAATGAATTCTTTCCAAGTTTTCATAATTAGGAACTTTGATTTTGGTGCATAAAAAGAACAAACACAAAAGGATTTCTTTTTTGTTGACGCACACTCGTTTTCAATTTTGTTGACCAAGTTAAGGACCAAGATTGATTTCTTAGAAACACTCAGATTTGGGTTTAAAAATGAGCAAGTTATTCTTTCTGTCTTGTACGATTGCTATATTAAGTGAATGATATCCTGAATACTTCGTATTGGTGCAATTAAAAAGAACAAGTTGTTTTGTTTTATTCACATATTTTTGGGGATATCATCGCTCGAGGTGCTTAAAAAGAATCAAATTGCTATGAAGTGTATGTTGTGCATTCAGTGATTGGAAAGCTAGATGGTTGTCTTCTCCCTTCGCACCTTTTGGTGACCTTGGACGAGCAAAAAAATCTTGATCTTCACAACTTTATTTTCAAGCATACCTTCTTAGAGGGATTGTCTATTGAGAAAAATCCCACATTGGAGAACTCATAGGCGACCCAAGCGGTAATTTTTTTCTAGACTGCTATATTAATAAGTTGTGGGTGTGAGGAAAGTTCATCATCCCACCAAGTGTTGCTGGTCTATGCTGACATATTCTCTCTCAGTATCCTCGTGATGCATAAAAACCTACAAGGGCTAGGAGGTTCTTAATTGAAAAAAACATTGCATGTATAGGGGCCTGAAAATAATATCCCTAGAACATTTCTAAGGGCCAAATTGTTTAGAAGCTACCCCTTTATCCAAAAACATTCTTTGAAAGTGGTGCATCAAAATTTACTTCCCAGAATTTACTTTCTAAGTTCGACTTCAGGCCCATGCCATAAGTCACATGTAAAATCATCCCTTTAGGGCATGAGGCAAGCCTACCTAAAAGAATGGTTTCTATCTACTAGGGTTGTAAATCCTTGTTTATGTTAAACTTGCCAACTACATTCAAAACAATCTTGACATCAAATTTTGTGCTTGATTTAAAAAGAACACATGCAAACAAACACTAAACAAGATGGTTGAATCACAAACCCTTTGACTATTGGAAATAGGATGCCATTTAATTGCAATCCTAAACATTATTTATTTCATGTATCTCATAAGTCCTTGGAATGTGTTCATCAACACTAGGATTAGGAAGAGATTAATATTGAATGAAATAATCATGTTATTTGACATTTATAATTAATTCTAAATGTTAGGAGCATGTGAGGGCGTCCAAGATGAGTTCCTAAATAATAGGAGCACATGGGAAACCCACATGGTAGGTGACACTCACCTTGAGTTCAGTTAACTATTTAGAGTAAGAGATAACACTTTTGAATGCATGTAAAGATCCTAGGAGTTAGGGTTTGATGTTTGCATGCATGAAGTTTAGTTTAGTTCAATTCAGTTCAAAATCAGTTTAGTTTAGTTTAGTTCAGTTATGGTTCAATTATCTTCAGCTAGTTTTAGTTGAATGCTAGTTGACTTCAGTTAACTTGGAATGCATGGCTAATGACTTGAGTTGCATGACAGATAATAGGGACTACCTTCAATTAACAGGGGATGACCATTCTTGCATGAGTGGTGTTGAGAAATGTTTCAGTTAACAAGAAATGAATTGGACCCAACTTGGGCACCCAAGTTGTCTTCTTGGAATTAACTCCTTTGCATGTTGAGATATTTCAGAAGGCTCAGTTAAGTGGGACCTCTTTTGGGTGCCTACTTTGAGGGTGAAGCCTTGAAGATATTTATAGAACAAAGCTTGAGTTGCTACTTCAGTTTGGGACGCCCAAATGCATGAAGATGAGGATTTGACATCGTTCTTCACAACATAACTCTATTTGCATGAGTTAGGCATACCTTTTAGGGATAGGGCTTGAGCATTGCAATTGTAACTCAGTTGGAGTTTACAAAGTTAGTCAAGGCCTATTTATCTCAAGCAAGTTGAAGAGAGCTATTATCAATTTTATTGGAGGTTGTGAAGAAGATTTGGTGAAGGAAAAAGAAGCATTCTCAAGTAAGAATTGGAGCTATTGTAATCTACTTCAGAGATTGAATAATAGATTAATTCTTGGTGGAGTTTTTTCCTGAAAGGGTTTCTCCATGGTATATGTTATGTATCTTCTAATATCCTTTCTAATTCTTCTACAACTTATGTCTTCATTCTACAAATAGTAAAATGGATTAATCAAGATAATCACCCATAAAGAATCTGTAACAAGGAAAAATTTATTTAGATAAGTTTTACAAAGTATTAAGCTACATAAACACCTCAATTTTTAACATTGACTTAGTGTATGTTTGTGAAAGAATCCCTATGTTTGCACTCCTTGAAAGGATTTTTCCTTAAAGGTTTCTAAATATTTAGGCTTCAATTTTAGGCTACATTGGGTCAAAGTAAATATTTGGGAACTATGGCTTGGGTGTTGTGATTTCACAACTTAAGCTATAAACATGAAGGTCACACAAGTCCATTCTTTCTGAGTCAGTTCAATGTTATTGTATTGTTTGCCATACTCAAAACACAAAGAAATTGAGAGAAAAAATCAAAAACTTGAAAAAATTACAAAGAAAAATTGCTCAAATTGGAAACAAAGCACATAGAGACTACCTTTGCACAAAATTCTAGTGTAGTCATGTTTTTTGAGTAGTTTCCAAAAATTCATTACATTTTCTCTCTGTCCTGGAAAAGCCACAAATGAAAATCTGTTGCATTTGAAAAAAACTAAGCACTTGTTGTGGGACCTGTGAACTTGCTTCCAGGATGCTTTCATTTGACTAAAGAAACTTTCTTTTACTCGAGTAAGCATTGCATTTGAAAGAAACACACAATAGTTACACTTTCCATTCCAGCTCGCACTTGCTTCTTTGAAATTTGAGCACTTGACAAATCTTTGGCCACACTTGATAAATCTGGCAGCTTTTGCTCACAGTCTTGTGCATTTTCTCAAAAAGTAGTGCTATTGGTTTATCCTGCTAACAATTAGAAAAAAACAATCAAAGTTATTTATAGGATCATTGTTTGAACAAAACAATTAGAAAACCAAAAAAGTCACAACCCCTCATCCATTATTTCCCTCCTACTTATTAGAAATCAAAATCAAACAAACCACTGGGATCATTCCTTCACTCAAACGTCTATGATATCAACAGTTACTTAGGACTTGCAAATAGTACAAGTAAGCTTTCCCGCAGCATATCCTCTAGACAAGGAAGTGAAATATCGACCCTAGTCCTTCAACCTTTTGATTCCCAAAAAGTAGTACCATTCCAAAACAACACTCAAACCCTAGGGTCTTGAGCTTCATATCAACCATCTCAAAAACCATCACACTTTATGACCATTTGGTGACCGATTGCTCTAGTTCAACAACCGAACCTTGTAACACCAATCCTCCAACCTAGTCTCACACACATTGAAGGTGAACAAACTGATATCATAAGTAGTTTAAGAACCTTCATATTTGAGAAAAATGAAACACCCAACCAGTGGAGAAACGTAACACAAATCTTACATGAAGAGGAAGAGAAAGCAAACATAGCAGTCAAAAGACCTGTGTTACCATCACCTGTGTGGTAATAGATATACATCCCTTATGCTTTTTGGAAAGAAAAATATCCTTAGGTTCGGAAAAAGAAAAATAATTAAGCGGAAATCCATACTTATCCTTCCAAAGAACCGCACTACAATTTTTTTTCCAAAGGGTACCTCCAGAGAAGGTATCACATTTGTCAAAATACACTAGAATTTTTCCATCTCCACTTTGCACCAATAGGCCAAATCCATTACCTTGACTAGGGGTTACAAAAATAGTCACAAGAGCTTGGAAGTTGTTTATGACAATTACGAGATCACAACACATGAAGAAAATGGAAGCAAGCAAGAACAACACCAACATCCCACCAACAAACACCACAAATGACAGAAGGGACCCATGAGGATATAAACCAAGTGACTTTATGATAGGGTATTGAGTATCAAAACATCCCCAAAACATGTCAATCTATTAACCAAATCACTCTTATCAAGGGTCACAACATCAAGTAGCAAATAAGTCTACAATAGAAAATTAAGTTAAATTCACTTGAAAAAGAAGTTGACAAACTTTATCGACAACTCTTTGGACACTCTCCAAAAAGTAGGCCACAATTATTCAACAACATCAAGTAAATCAACAACATAAATGGCCAGAATAAAATCCATAACATCAAGGTGTACCTCAAATGCAATATCAAAATGTACTTCAATCACAATATCAAGGAAATCCACAACACTAAGGTGTACCTCAAACTCAACATCAAAAGATTCCTCAAGTTCAATATCAAGGTGCACCCCACCATCAAGGTGCCTACAACACACAAAAAGGAATTAAACCTCCTTATACACAATGTGGTTATCAAGGGTCCACACCTTCACAAAAACCCACCTTTGATCAAGCAAATGCCATTGGAAAAAAAGGTTATAACATCCTTCCAAACCAAACGAAAACACTTATTGATGATAGAACCATACAATTACAAAATAACAATCAACTCGATTACCAAAATAATCAATTGAACAACCAACAACAAAATCAAGAGCAGAAAAATCAGGGAGGGCAACAAAGGTAATACAATCAACCAAGAAGGAAATTCACCCCTTTGGGAGAGACTTTAGAGGTAACCATGCATAGACTAGTACAACATGACCTTATCAAAATCAATGATCGTCCAACTTATGATGAACCAAACTTTAAACCCCTGGGTATAGATTGTATGAATGATGTGAGTTCCACAAAATAAAAGGTCATGATACATCATAATGTGTTACACTCAAAAATATCATCCAAGACCTTATTGATTTAGAAATAGCTATTGAAAATGACATTCAAGGCTCAAACACTAATGACAACAATGACAATGTATCAACCTCAAAAGTTGAAAACAATGATCAAGAGCTATCTATCATTGATCACATTGACAATGTATCTACATCATACAGTGAGCAAGAGGACATACATCAAGAATTTAATCCCAAGCATGACCAAACTCAATCACCCAAGTCTAGCAATGATCTAGTACAAAATGTATTGACATCATCCAATCTCATGGTAGTACATATTGATGGTCAAGAGACTCTTAATCCAACACTTATGCCAAATGCATATAATCTAAGCCAAGAGCTATCACCCATATGCCCACATTTTGATGAAATCTAAGGATCATTTACAAGCAATCCTTTCTTTGAAATTGATCCATTTCAAGAGCATGAACCAAAGAATATCGAAGATAATACCACACAAAGTCAAGATCAAGAATCCCTACCATAAAAATACTACAATGACTTGGCATATATCTTCCAAGACATCCAAGGCTTTCCAAAAGAAGAATACAACCATATACCAAGCACACATACATCTACCCATGAGATGCTTACTCCTAATAGACATGTAGATGATCTTCATCCAAAACAAGAGTCTCATACTCTTGATACCATTACCAAGGAACAAGAGTCACCTACTCTTCACATCTGTACACATGATCAAATATAGAAAAATCCATATACATATTAGAAATTGATCAAGAAGAAGCATTGAAATCAGAAAAATCCTCTAGGTAGATTGAAGACATCAAGTATGAAATTATGGAGCACAATATCTTAAAATCAAAAAGGATAAATAACAATATGGAGCAATTGACCATTAGGTATACAACAGTCAAAGAAGCATCAATATATTTTGAAGGGCCATCAAAATCTAATATTTCATAGAATCAAGCAAAAGATATAAATCAAGAAGTTATCCCACCTATGAAGGATCCTATTAGTGAAGAAGCTATTACATTTGAAGATCCACATCCTATCAGAGAGGATTAGTACCTTGTTTCCAAGGTAAGACATATTCTATGGAAAATAAAAATTTTCAATAGATGGATTATCAAGGTAGAGGATTAGGCAAACATGAATAGGATATTCCAGAACTAGTGTAGATTATTGGCAATCCTAAGCATCAAGGTCTTGGTTATTCAACAATTAAGGGATCTAAACATATTAGTGATACCTCTATAATACTAGGGGCAATTTTACCTAATGCAAGCATCAACATAAAGAGCACAAAGATTCCTTATTATGAAATTGCTACCAACGCTACAACTAGCCATATAATGAATCATCATCCACACATATGTCAACCCTCTAATTGGGATTAACAACAAGAGAAAAAGCTATACCCAAGAATGAAACAAGCATTGAAGTAAAATAATCAACAAAACAAAATGGACAAGAAAGATTCAAATGGATACAAAAGAAAAAGCAAGAAAATCATCCCTATCAAACTCCATTAGTCAAAGAAACTATGGGGAAAAATAAAAAAGGGAAGTTCATCCATCAAAAAATTCCAACAATGCAAAAGCAAGCTTCAAGAGCAACCTACAAGGTGCATCAAGACATTGGTCCCAATCGAATCTCCATATCCAACCATCATTGCTCATCATCCCAAGTTTGAAAAATAAAAGGTTCCAAACTATCAACCAATCCATCTAAATATCATATCCCTCAACACATTTTTCCATCCAAGATATCCAAATCTCGCATTAACCATATGTTGGCAACAACTCTTTATCAGAAGGATTTTAAAGGTACTCTATCGCGATGTGTGTATCAAGGTAAGGTTAACTTTGGTATCGACTAAGAAAACAAGAATTGTCAGGGTTTACATTCAAGCGCCCACATCTTAGCAAAACAACTCCTCCAAGCAAGATATTGTTGGCATGTCATGACAACAACAACAACCATATCAATACCAACAAGTCCTACATCAACAACACCACTAGGTGGTTCAACATGAGCAAAAAAATTTCACCATGATGAAAACTTGGTAAACATGCGTCTTATGTGACATCAAAAAAATTAAGAAAAAAAAAGAAAATAGTTAAGAGAAAAATCGTCCTCTAGTGAAAACCACTATAGTGGCACTTTGGACAAGTACCATGATGAAAACCTGGCAAACAAGCATCATGTGTAGAATCAAGCATCTATGTGCACCATTTCAGGTGGAAGCATCTCAACTAATCCATAATAAATCCAATCCATTTTTATCCAAATCTAACTTATCTTGATCTTGATAAATGTTTGGCGTACACTTTACATTTGCTAATGGAAAAAATATTGACATGGGTCACTATCATTGATCCTATCCAACATTATATGAGACATGAGGCATTTTATAAAGGGCATACTCTATCTAAACATGTTATCCTATCACAAGATAATCCATCCCCTACATTGCTAGACACTATGGGAAAATACTTACATCTTGCTCCAAAATAAATCTTGATCTATATCTTCTAGCTCACGTTGTGATCTAGGAATTGTCCAAGCAACAAGGTGTGCCACATGGTACCCTTCCCAATTTATCCCATCAACAAGGTATCTTGCAAACACACCACCAGGGTAACCTTCAAAATAGTTCATCCCAACAACAAGGTATCCTGCCAACACACCACTAGGTTAACCTTCAAAACAATTCGTCCCAACAACAAGGTGTACCACCAATGCACTACCAAGGCAACCTTCAAAGATACCAACAATGTGGATTATTCCTTCACTCAAAAATTCTAAGATATCAATAGTTACTTGAACCCTCCAACTAGTTCAAGTAAGCTTTTCCGCAACATATCCACTAGAGAAACACAATGAAATATCAATCCAAGTTTTCAATATCTTCCACCCTAGGAAAGAGCGTAAAAATCCAAAAAAAAAGGAAAAAAGGATAAAAAATACAAAAAAAATCAAAAAGCAAGAAAAAAAGTAGAGAGAAATAAAACATTCTTTGAGTGAAAACCACTTTGTGGCGCTCCTAGAACAAGTACCATATTGAAAACCTGGCAAATAAGCACTATGTTTGAATAAGACCTGCATCATTATCTATTGGTACTATCCACAACATCCACCCATCCATTTTCACAATAAAACATGTATCCAACCATGGATTGTTATTGATTAAGAAAAGTTATCTTGTCTTCAATTGGGGGAAACTTCCTAAAGCTAGTTGTGGATTAGATTTTCAAGCATCCTATGATGGTCAGAAAACAACAAAAATAAAAAAAATTTGAAAAACATAAAAAACAAGCAACATTGTTGGGTTATTCCTTCATTTAAACAATCTAAGACATTGACATTTGCTGGAACCTCACAACTAGTTCAAGTATATTTCCCATAACATATCCTCTAGACACATAAGTGGAATATCAATCCAGATTATCAATGTTGTTTATCCAAAAATAGTTTATGCTTTGAGTCAAATGGTCAAACTACGCGGTTTCTACGTATAGAACGTAGGAAAGGATTAACATCCCCCGAGGCCCTAGGTTAGTACCCTTAGGTTTCCATCATGCTTTATTTCAACTTAGTCAAAAATACAAAATCCAAAAAAATCCACAAAACAAAAAAGGTCAAAAACATCCAAACCAAGTGAACTACGAGCCTTTGCGTGTACAACATAGGTAAGGTTTATCTTTGATGAGCCCCCAAGGCCCTAGGTTAGTCCCCTGAAAACAAAAAAAATATCATCATAAAAAACTCATTAAAACCAAAAAGACATATCCTGTCATCAAAATATGTAATGAACTATTCACCCATAATAAATAGATCGTCACACTCACCCTTTGACAAAACAAACAAAAAAACAAAGAAAACATCAAAAGCTATAACTTTCAAGCAAACAATCACAATTATTTGATCACAAAACAAACAAAAACAATGCTAAAGTATCAACTATCTTTTTGACAATTCACCAACAACATCCTGAGATATGCCTTAACGGATCCATTCCTATGATAGACATGTTCAACAATAGATAATAGTCCTGAAACCTCAAACAAAAATGGCAAGTGATATTGCAACTTTGTTTTTATCTTTTGGTGGCCTTATTTTTATGATTTATTTTATTGACTCATTCCCAAGATCTCTCAAGGATTTCCACAAAGATTTAGAGAAGAAGGAATGGGGGCAATTGATCGTCATTTTAATTTGTTATTTGTAAGCTATTTTTGTGATACTACCATGGTGAATACTTGCATTATTTAGTGTATGAAAGTTGTCTTGAAACAATTTGTGAAGCAGTTGCATGTTAGGTGTTTTATACCTCCATGTGTGATTGGTCTAAAAAGTTTTTAACAAAACCTGAATATATACTTTAAACAATCTTTCTATATGTTTGGTATGAGCAAATATACTATTTGTTTGTAGAGTCAAAGTCCACATGATGGATACAAAGTCACCTTGGTCATTAATACCTTGGTGAATAGTACTATTTGCTACATCAAATAGGATTGTTCAAAACTATGAAGTCCCCAAGCAAAGCAAAAGCAACACCATCAACTACTAACATCAAATATCTATCCATCATCAAAAAATTTCTTCTAACTAATGTCCATCCTACATAGCAACATAATTAGTACCATATCCATCCTGCATCCACAATGTCCTCAATACATCATGATGATAATAAACCAATAAAAACATCATGTATCATGTATGGGGCATACATCCATATCATCACATAAACATCATATATCACAACGGTATATTGATCATCCATAATAAAACATCATATGAAACAAAGTATGATTCACCCATCCATAACATCAAAAACATACATGATCATACATGATCATCCATGATCATACATGATCATCCATGATCATCACATAACATATAGAATGAAGTTGAACTGAAGAAGGTATATCTCATGTATATCATCATCAAAAAAGGGTGAATGACATAAGTACATCAAATCATCAGTAAAACAAGTGTGATAGGATGATACAAAATCATACATATATACGAGGCCTCAATTGGTCCGATGAATATATATACAAAAATCATGTTTTTAATATGTCTCTAAGAAATGAACAACATAAGGATCAAGTAGAGCTGCCCGATAGGAAGGAAAGCACCCTATAGACCAAGATGCAGACCACCAGCTAGATTAGGCCATCTAACAGAGTGACCACCCTCCTCTCCACCACCATCGCTTGCAACACTAGGCTCTCCAAAACATGGATGTTGAGTAGCCTTAGGATTAGTAGCATCATATAAGGTCTGATAGTATGTGGCCATCTGTAAAAATGATCCCGCTCTGCTCTAAAACTATCATGCTTGGCCCTGAGAGTATATCTCTCTACTGTAAGCAACTATACTTGAGCCTTTGCAGCATAACGTCAACCACTCTCACTATCTCGCTCAGCCCTCAAACTGTCTACTTGAGCCTCTACAACCTATCATCAAACTATCTATGCATATCTAGTAGTAGTCATATGAGCTAACAATATACCTCCATCCCCAGGTGGTGGAGGGGGACCCGAAAACTATCCATGACCCTACGCTTGAGGCATATGCTCATCCTGTCCACCCTGTCCACCATCATGCCGGGTCCTATCCAATTGCTCTATAAGAATCTTAATGTGTTTTCTCTCCCCATAATGACCTGTAATACTTGCTTTGCCCAAAGCGGGATCACCCCTAGGATTTGTGAATCTCAATGGCCTGGGTCATGCCCACCATTTATCATTATCATAAGTAGTACCTACATCTGCTAAACCAACAGGCCAACCCCAACCAACTGGGGAAAGTACTCTAAACTCAACAACATCATCTCTATCTAACTAGTGACCCCATACATGGACCTCCTATAAAACCCCGTCCCACAACCTATAGGACGATGCAACACTATGGAAGCACAACTAATTTAAAAAAAAAGGTAAAACAAGACGAGTAAAGTATCCTACTCTAACCACATACATCCTCTAGGCTACACAACACTTCTACATGTGAACACCACTACTTATAAAATTTAAACCAACCATAGCATATGAATAGAAAACTCAAGATATAACTTACAACAAAGCAATAAACCATTGCAAGATAAATCTAACACATAGAAATGTATTGAACATATTTCCAAAAATACAACACCACATAACATCTAATACACCATTAAATCCAATAATGAATAGATCATAAATATTATTACAATTACATCCCAAAGGTTTACCTCAATACAAATGAGGTACAACAATTATACATAATGATCCACAGTTACAATGAAGAAAGAGAAGAACAACTCCAAAGAACCACACGAGCTCCTCGAACAAGAAGATCTCGCCATCATGAACAGAAAGGGAACTCAATAGTGAAGAAGCACACCACCCAACCATATGGTACCCGTAGGACAAACCCCTGTGCTAGGAGATAGTAAAAGGTAACTGAGATAATCCTACTACCTCTAGACATAGGCAATATACAAAAATAGTCACAGTACAGATAAACAAGAACTATGGTCACATTGCTTCCAGAATCACTGAATCAATTACAATCATAATACAAATAAACCATCTGTTGTCATAAGAGGAGTTCCATCACAAAGGTTGCATTAGTTTTCCAAAGGAGATCTTTCTAGGTCCCGACCCCCCTCTAGGGTTATCTTGGTAACCTCTCATGATTCTGGCCGCACATGCACACCAGTGCAGAATTGGTTATCCTTCGAGAAGACAAGATAATGATCTAGCCATTCCAGGCCTTCCCGACTCATCTCAAGTCTCATACAGGCCCTTGAGCCAATGAGCGAGGCTAATTATCTTGCTAAATGTGTTAAGCTAATAGATTATTTAATTCCCACTTGATTATACTGACTCCCACACGAGTTGTCCTGGGAACACTTTGTGTCTTGGCCCTCACTGAAAGCCACTCCCCTATCGACAACACATAACTCAAACTACATGCCAAGGGTAGGCAGTGCACTAAAACTGACCACAATAACCATTACACCTCAAAAGGTACACATACCCACGAATGTCCAATATTGAATCCCAATACATGCACTACCCAAGAAAACTCAAAGGGTGAACTAAAGTTACCACAACCTTTTCACAATTACAACTCTGGAAGACTTAGATTCACATAATAAAAAATATTTTCCCCCCAGTACACAATTACAAAAAACACGTGCTTTAATAAACACAACACCAAGCAATAACAAATGCTATCATTCGGATTTCCTAAATCCAATACAATCAATTTTGCCTATTAAAATACACCATTTAAATATAATTCCATTTAGTAAATCCATAACGATTAAGCAAAAGTTCAATTTCCAAATCCACAAATATAGATTAAACAAATCCCAATCTTACTAATAAAATCACTTCATTATAAAATAACAACTGGTGCTTGCATGCACTTACCCCTTTAATATTTCCTTAAAAAAAATCATTTACTAACTTTTTAAAAAATAATTTAAATAAATAAATATATATATATATAATTATATATAAAAAATATATACAATTATACATATACATAATAAATATATTATTTAATATACATAAAATTATAAACATATATTATATATAATATATATACATATTATATATAATATTTATATATCATATATAATATTTATATATCATATATAATATATATATTATATAAATATATATATATTTTCGAACCCAAATGCAATATATAAAACAAAACACAAATACCCATGCGCACAGGGATGCATCCTTGGCCACGCCATTAGCACGCAGGGGGTTCCACTGCCTGTCACAACGCTTACCCCACACAGATGTGAGGAGTGCTACACACAACAACGCACCCCTGGTGTGGGTGCAACTAGAGTTTTACCCCCGACCAAACAAAAAATGAAACCCATTTAAGTTTTTTATTCATTTATTTTCATTTCACAGTGAAGCATTCGCCGTATGACGATTTTAGAATTCGGTTCCCAATAAAAATTTCACAGTGTTTTAAATTAAAAAAACATTTATATATAATATATATGTATATGTACATATATATTTGAATATATATGTATATATTTATATGTAAATTAATCCAATCATAGATTTAAGTTGAGCAAATACATTACATAGAAGATTTTTTCTATAGGAAGGTTTAGAGATTTCATTTTCCCAGATAATTAAAAAGAATAGGAAATCAAAGTAAAATAAAGGTTTTTCTACAGAGATTTATATATTTCCCTTTTGTATCAATTTATTTCAAATGATCAATTTACACAGAGGATTTTTAATTGTTTTCTACAAAGGTTCCTCTTTCACAACAATATTTTAAAAGAAAGGAACAAAATCTTCTACAACATTGCAAATCTCTTCCTAAACTTTTCCAAATTGCATTACAGTAATATAAACAACTTTTGAATTCAAAATTCACAAAAACAATAAAGGAACCTATTCCAGAAGAACTACATTGCTTCAAGAAATATCACTGAGCTTCTCTGTAGCTTCAATTTTCCAATGTAGCCAAAGCTTCCTCCAGTGCTATTGCCTCTTTCCAGAAAACACAACCATACACAACAATACACAACCACAAATTCTACAGCAAAATCCTAAAACAAAATCCTTAGAGAGATCCACAATTTCCTCAGCAATTTTTTCAACCCCCCAAACAAAACACTTCCCATGAAACAACTTTCTTCCCTTTTTCCCAATCTTTCCTTAAAGAATCAATTTACAACAACAAGATAACAAATTTCTAACTCACAGTTATCCCAATCAAAATATCTTTTCCCTTAACAACCCCATATATTTTCCAACCACTTGCATTTAAATAAAATAAAACAATTTACTAATTGCAACCAATTTAAATACTCATATTTATTTAATTACCATTTATTTTTAATAATAAAAATTACTCAACATAACTAAATTAAATTAATTAATTAATTTATTCTAAAGCCTTCACAACAATAATTCAATTAATTAAATATTTAAATCAAATACACATTAATCTACCAAATTAAATTTGCACAATAATAAAATACCCAGAACAACAATGATAAGGCTAAGACCAAAACTCAAACTGACGACACACTCTACTAGAGTAAAGGTATGACTAGGTATCCCGCTACTCTCTCAATATTACTATTGAGTAGTGGACACGCTCATACCTGTGAAACTAGGTGAAGCCGTTGTCCTATACCTACAAACCTACAACACAAGCAAGAGTCGTACATGTATACAGATAGTAATTCATACAAACTGTGAAGAGAGAACCATGGAAATCATAGGGCACTCGCAAGCGAGTGATGCAATACCATTCTCTTCATCAATACAATTTCACATCAACTGAGGAGATAATATATCAATTAAACGACAATAAGCATATATAGCGATGTCATCACAACTAAGCATCTATGCAAACATAAAGCATATTAAACATAATCACCATGCATATAATGTGTTATCATATCAATATAGTCTATCATCGCTCCACTGTCAGCGATAGAATAACAATAACATAAAATAAAGTCTAACAAAGTATCTGAGCTGATAAGAAAATATATCAAATTAGAGGGGTGTCACATCTATTTAAATATATATGTTTATAATTTTATGTATAGTAAATAATATATTTATTATGTATATGTATAATTGTATATATTATATATATATTTATTAATTTTTTTTTTAAAGTTATTAAATTATTATTTTTAAGTAAATATTAACCTGGGTAAGTGCATGCAAGCACCAGTTGTTATTTTATATTGAAGTGATCAATTTTATTAGTAAGATTGGGATTTGTTTTATCTATATTTGTGGATTTAGAAACTGAACTTTTGTTTAATCGTTATGGATTTACTAAATGGAATTATATTTAAATGGTGTATTTTAATAGGAGAAATTGATTGTATTGGATTTAGGAAATTTGAATGATAGCATTTGTTATTGCTTGGTGTTGTGTTTATTAAAGCACATGTTTTTTGTAATTGTGTACTGGGGGGAAAATATTTGTTATTATGTGAATCTAAGTCTTCCAGAGTTGTAATTGTGAAAGGGTTGTGGTAACTTTAGTTCACCTTTTGAGTTTTCTTGGGTAGTGCACATATTGGGATTCAGTATTGGACATCCGTAGAGATGTGTATCTTTTGAGGTGTAATGATTATTGTGGTAAGTTTTAGTGCACTGTCTACCATTGGCATGTAGTTTGAGTTATGTGTTGTCAATAGGGGAGTGGATTTCAGTGAGGGCCAGGGCACAAAGTGGTCCCAATACAACTCATGTTGGATTTAGTATAATCAAGTGGGAATTAAATAATCTATTAGCTTAACACATTTAACAAGATAATTAGCCTCGCTCATTGGATCAACTGCTTGTATGAGACCTGAGATGAGTTGGGAAGGCCTAGAATGGCTAGATCGTTATCTTGTCTTCTCAAAGGATAACCAATTCCACACTGGTTTGCATGTGGGGCCAGAATCTTGAGAGGTTACCAAGATAACCCTAGAGGGGGGCCGAGACGTAGAAAGATCTCCTTTGGACAACCAATGCAACCTTTGTGATGACACTCCTCTTATGATAACAAATAGTTTATTTTTATTGTGATTGTACTTGATTCAGTGATTTTGTAAGTAATGTGACCATAGTTCTTGTTTATCTGTACTGTGAGTATTTTTGTATATTTCCTATGTCTAGAGGTAGTAGGATTGTCTTGGTTACCTTTTACTAACTCCTAGCATGAGGGCTGGGCCTACAGGTACCATATGGTTGGGTGGCATGCTTCTTCACTGTTCAGTTCCCTTCCTGTTCGTGATGGCAGAATTTTCTTGTTCGAGGAGCTCGTGTGGTTCTTTGGAGTTGTTCTTCTCTTTCTTCATTATAATTGTGGATTATTTTGTATAATTGTTGTACCTCATTTGTATCAAGGTGAAACTTTGGGATGTAATTGTAATAATATTTATTATCTATTCATTATTGGATTTAATGGTGTATTGGATGTTATGTGGTGTTGTATCTGTGGAAATATGTTCAATACATTTCTATGTGTTAGATTTATCTTGTAATGGTTTATTTCTTTGTTGTAAGTTGTATCTTGAGTTTAATATTCATATGCTATGGTTGGTTTAAATTTTATAAGTAATGGTGTTCACATGTAGATGCGTTGCGTAGCCTAGAGGATGTATGTGGTTAGAGTAGGATACTTTACTCGTGTTTTACTTTTTTTAAAAAAATTAGTTGTACTTCTGCAGTGTTGCGTCATCCTCTAGGTTACAGGACGAGGTTTTACACTTGGTATTAGGGCCTAGGTTTAAACACTGGGAACTTTGGGTTAATGTTGGAACCATTAAGTTTTGGCGTAGGATTTAAGTTGCATATATTTTCTTACACTTTGGTGTGTTTTTGTAGGATCATGCCACCTAGGAGAGGTCGAGGCCTTGGTCGTGGCCATGGAGGTAGACACGGGGGTAATTAGAAGAACTCACCTCTACATGTTTCTCATGATTCTGACCGCGAGGAGCAATACGCTTCTCAGAACATTCTGGGAGGCGGTATTTAGGATCTAGATCCACCAGTGATCGAGGGCGCATAGTTGCATCAGTTATTGGAGGAGACTCTTGCTCATCCTAGGCCAAGGTAGGAGGTAGATCAGATTGTTGTTAGAGAGAGGGATGAAACAAATTAGTCAAATGTAGTTGTAGCTGCACACATGAGGGATTTACTTAGGGCTTGAGCCCCCATATTTGATGGACCAGGTAGCAGTTTAGAGGCAGAGACTTGGCTGATCGACCTAAACAGATGCTTTGCTATGCACCCATATGGTAGCAATACTAGAGCCAAATGTGTAATTATGCACCTAAGAGTATTTTCCTCCACATGGTGAAGATTGGAAGAGAAAAAGCTCCATATTGATATCAATACCATATATTGGGAGATGTTTCTAGAGAGGTTCTGCACTAGATTTCTCTCAAATCATTGGTGACAGTGCCCTGGGGATGAGTTTCATACTCTATGATAGATGACTATTAGTGGAGCTGTATGAGTGTCATTTTTATGAGCTCAAACAGTATGCAGGCATAGGTGATGACGAGGGAAAGTTGGTGCAACACTTTCTTAGGGGCTTAAATTCCCAAATTAGTGGAGGTGTGCGAATTTTTGAACCCAAGACCATGGAGGTGATGGTAGATAAGGCCAAACTTATTAAGGAGAATTTGGTGATGGACTTAGGTGGTCATGTTGTAGTACAAGTGGGCAACACTTCAGCCGCAGGGACTAGTGTGCACGTAGTGGACAACCATAGGGAGCTTGACCACCCAGGGAATAGTAGACACTAGCATAGAGTGGGTAGTACCAGAAATCTCAAGGAAAATGAAAGGATTTTCCGCCTAGACAGAATGACATATATCAGATAGGGGGTGATCGAAATTGGAGGCATGTTAAACACTTTAGTAATGCACAACCAACATAGAGTTCTTAGTCTACCTTTAGGGATAGTGTTCAATAGTTTAGTGCACCTTCTGGTGATAGGGGCCATGGTAGAGGTTATGGGTGTTTTTCTTGTGGCCAATAGGGTCACATAGCTTGGCAGTGTCCCAATAAGGGCACGTCAGGATATACATAAAGGCTAACAGTGTTAGAGCCGACTATAGGGGATGCAGGTAGAGGACACCGTGTATTTGTTGTGGTTGATAACTGCTAGGATGACCACTAGAGTATAGTAGTGGAGACTATATGTATGTTGCAAGGTAATCGGGTTACCATATTTTTTGATTCAGGAGCCTCCGACTCATTTATTTCATCATCCGTTGTGGCATGTGATAGACTGGAAGTAGTGAGGCAAGAGGGTAAGTGGCAGGTTGAGTTAGCATTTACTGCTAGGGTTGCAATACATTCCTTTGTACCGAATTGTAGATTAGAGATTGGTTCTTTCCACACCACTGGAGATCTTCGTGTTATACCATTAGGTTCTTATGAAATAGTGCTAGGGATGGATTGGATTGATGCTCACAAGGCCGTGATTGATTTTTGACGCAAGTTGATACTATGCACTAATGCATCAGGCAGTGAGGTAGAGTTAGTAGGGGTCTAGAGGCCTATATCTCTGAGGATGATCTTAGCTATGCAGTTGAGAATGTGTGTTCGATAGGGGTGCCAATTATTTACTATTATAGTAGATGATTTGGAGATGGAGGATAGAGAGGAGAAGTTTTCTGTAGATAGCCACCCCATACTACAACAGCATGCGGATGTCTTTCCAGAGGATATTCCAGGGATGTGACCTCAACATGACATAGAATTCAAGGTGGATCTTTTACTTGGTTTTGAACCCATTTCACGAGCACCTTACCACATGACGACTCAAGAGCTTAAGGAGCTTCGCCTACAACTTGAGTTGTTTGAGAAGGGGTTCATTCACCCTAGTGTATTGCCTTGGGGAGCATCGACGATCTTTGTGAAGAAGGATGGATCTCTTTGTCTTTGCATAGATTATCGACAGTTAAATAAGGTCACCATTAGGAATCGATACCCTCTACCCAGGATTGATGACTTGTTTGATCAGGTCAAAGGTGTGATTTGTCTTTTCTAAGATTGATCTTAAGTTAGGATACCATCAAGTGCAGATTGTAGAGGCTGATATTCATAAGACAACGTTTCGCACATGATACGAGCACTATGAGTTCACAGTGGTACCATTTAGGTTCACGAATGTGGCATCAATATTCATGAGCCTAATGCACAATTTTTTTTGCATGTACCTAGATAGGTTTGTAGTGGTATTCCTCGATGAAATTTTGATTTATTCTAGGACTGTTGAGGAGCATGAAGAACACTTGAGGCAGGTATTGCAGTGTCTAAGAGATAATAAGTTTTATGCCAACTTGTCTAAGTGTGAGTTCTTCAAAATTGAAGTCAAGTACCTTGGTCATGTTATATCAGGAGAGGGAATTGCAGTGGATCTTACAAAGATCCAGGCAATCATAGATTGGCCTACGCCCACGAATGTGGCTGAGGTATGTAGCTTTATGGGGCTAGCAGGTTACTATAGGCGGTTTGTTCAGGACTTTTCTAGGGTAGGTCACCCTATTAATTCTCTTCAGAGGAAAGGGAAGAAGTTCGATTGGTCAAAGCAGAGCGAGGCTATATTTTAGACATTGAAGGAGAGGTTGACTAGCACACCGATCTTTGTAGTACCTGATCCTATAGGAGACTTTGTTATATGTGTTGATGCTTCTTTAGAGTGGCTAGGAGCGGTATTGATGCAGGATGGATGAGTCATTGCGTATAGGTCATGTAAGCTAAAAGATCATGAGTTGAACTACCCTACGCATGATCTTGAGTTAGCTATAGTAGTACATGCCTTGAATCGATGGAGAAATTTTCTATTGGGCCACCATTTTGACTTACACAGGGATCATCAGAGTCTAAAGTATATTTTTACTTCGGCTCTTTGGACATCATTACAACATGCTATGGGGACACAGTTGAACTTCAGTTCAGTGTATCACCTGAAAATGGATGGAGAGACTAAGAGGGTCAATCAAATCCTCGAAGTTATGCTTCGCATGTATGTCATGGACCAGCAAACATGATGGGAAGATTATCTCTATCTTGTAGACTTTTCTTATAACAACAGGTTTCAGAGTTCTATTGCCATGACACCTTTTCAGGCTTTGTATGGACGACTATGTCAGAATCCATTGAGTTGGGATAGGTTGGAGGAAAGGATTCTGTTGGGTCCAGATATGTTACAAGATATGGAGCAATAGGTGGATCAGATCAAAGAGCATTTAGTAGCTGCACAAGATAGACAAAAGAAGTATGTGGATGCACACCGTGTGGATCGCCAATTTGTTGTAGGTGACCAATTTTTCTTGTGAGTGCGATCAAGGAAGAGTTCGATCCATTATGGAAAGGGTTCTAAGCTCGCACCTTGTTTTCTCAGGCCTTTTGAGATTTTAGAAAAGATTGGAACAATTGTTTATCGCCTTGCCTTATTGCCTAGTCTCTCGCGTATCCATGATGTGTTCCATGTTTCTATACTTAGACCTTATCATCCAAAAATTTCTCATATCCTTGGTTGGACTGCTTTACAGTTAGAGGACAGATAACTAGCTATGGAGCCCATGGCCATTACCCAACACAGGAGACTTGCCCTCAGGGGTCGAGATATTGAGCAAGTGAGGGTCCACTGGGATCCTAGAGATGACACTTCTGCTACATGGGAGGATGCTACCAGGATGAGGGAGATCTACCCTTGTTCACAAGCTTCTAGGAGTAAGCCTGACCCTAGGGGGGAGGATGTGAAACCCCTCTGATTTGTTATGTTTTCTTATTAGCTCAAATACTTGGTTAGACTTTATTTTAAGTTATTGTTATTCTATCGCTGACAGTGGAGTGATGATAGACTATATTGATGTGATGACACATTATATGCATGGTGATTATGTTTAATATGCTTTATGTTTGCATAGATGCTTAGTTGTGATTACATTGCTATATATGCTTATTGTAGTTTAATTGATATATTATTTCATCAGTTGATGTGACATTGTATTGGTGAAGAGAACTGTATTACATCACTCACTTGCGAGTGCCTTGTGATTTCCGCGATTCTCTCTTCACAGTGTGTATGAATTACTATCTGTATACATGTACAACTCTTGCTTGTGTTGTAGGTTTGCAGGTATAGGATGACTTCACTTGGTTTCACAGGTTTGAGCGTGTCCACTACTCAACAGTAATATTGGGAGATAGTAACGGGCTACCTAGTCATACTTTTACCCTAGTAGAGTGTGTCATCAGTTTGAGTTTTGGTCTTAGCCTTATCATTGTTGTTCTGGGTATTTTATTATTGTGCAAGTCTAATTTGGTAGATTAATGTATATTTGATTTAAATATTTAATTAATTGAATTATTGTTGTTGTGAAGGCTTTAGAATAAATAAATAAATAAATTTAATTTAGTTATGTTGTTGAGTAATTTTTATTATTAAAAATAAATGGTAATTAAATAAATGAGTATTTAAATTGGTTGCAATTAGTAAATTGTTTTATTTTATTTAAATGCATGTGGTTGGAAAATATCTGGGGTTGTTAAGGGAAAAGATATTTTGATTGGGATAACTGTGAGTTAGAAATTTGTTATCTTATTGTTGTAAATTGATTCTTGGAGGAAAGATTGGGAAAAAGGGAAGAAAGTTGTTTCATGGGAAGAGTTTTGTTTGGGGGGTTGAAAAATTTGCTGAGGAAATTGTGGATCTCTCTGAGGATTTTGTTTTAAGATTTTGCTGTAGAATTCTTGGTTGTGTATTGTTGTGTATGGTTGTGTTTTCTTGAAAGAGGCAATATCACTAGAGGAAGCTTTGGCTACATTGGAAAATTGAAGCTACAAAGAAGCTCAACGAAATTTCTTGAGGCAACAGTTCTTTTGGAATAGATTCCTTTATTGTTTTTGTGAATTTTGAATTCAAAAGTTGTTTATATTACTGTAATGCAATTTGGAAAAGTTTAGGAAGAGATTTGCAATACTATAGAAGATTTTGTTCCTTTCTTTTAAAATATTGTTGTGAAAGAGGAACCTCTGTAGAAAACAATTAAAAATCCTCTATGTAAATTGATCATTTGAAAGAAATTGATACAAAAAGAAATTATATAAATCTTTGTAGAAAAACCTTCATTTTACTTTGATTTCCTATTCTTTTTAATTATTTGGGAAAATGAAATCTCTAAACCTTCCCGTAGAAAACTTCTTCTGTTTAATGTATTTGCTCAACTTAAATATGTGATTGGATTAATATACATATATATTAAAATATATATGTACATATACATATATATTATATATAAATATTTGTTTTATTTAAAAAACTTTGGAATTTTTATTGGGAAGCGAATTCTAAAATCGCTGTACGATGAATGCTTCATTGTGGAATGAAAATAAATGAATAAAAAATAAATGAATTTCGTTTTTGGTTTGGCCAGGGGTAAAATCCCAGCCGCACCCACAACAGGGGTGCACTGCTGTGTGCAGCGCTCCCCACATCCATGTGGGGTAAGCACTGCGATAGGTAGCAAAACCCCCTATGAGCTAATTGATGAGCCCAAAATATGCTCATAATTTGGATATCATGGTGTACTTTTAATACTTTTACTTTTGTTGTTCATGGTTGTTTAACTCTCTTGAAACCTTTTATTGGGGGATATCCTGTAGCAATACACTTTCATGTTCTTGCAACCGATCATGTTGACATGTCTATATTTATTACCCTGTTTGACTTCCCAAATAACTGGTATAACGCATGTAGTTTTTGAATGATGAAATAGATTTAAATATATGATTAATGAATGGATATTGTGTATGTGCCATGCACCTTTTCTTTCGTATCTATTACCTTGTGTTTTGAAGGTTGTTGAAGAAAGTATGATCGAGTCAAGTGCAGCCAATCTCGGCCTTGCAGTAAAGTCCATTTCCTGCACAACTTCGAGGAAGCTCTGGCAAAGACTCTTTGACCGAAACTGTTGGGAAGAATTTTAAATGACATTTAATCTGGAAAGAGTGGAGTGCTAGATTCTCTCTGGATCGGGTTGAACGAATAAACTCATTTATGAAGTCTGTTTCTTGATTTCAGGATATATTTTATATCCATGTCTTTCTCTATTAGGGTTAGTTAGTTGTTCTCCTGATTTAAAAATAAGTGTTCCTCCTGCGCGGGTGAACAAGAAGGAGATAGATAGAGAAGCAGATTATGTAAGAATTAGAGTTATAATATGAATCAGAGTTTTTATTAGTTTTTTGAAGCAGAACAATCAATCTAAATGATTTCATGTTATGAATAAAAGTTGATGGAGTTCTGAGCACAATCTTCTGTGTAAATTAGTTGATGCTTGCTAAGGGGGCCCACTTAGTAAGTATTTGTAGGAGAGTAGTTGTTTATTCTTTGTTAATCCAAGTTAGATTTTATTTTAGAAGTTTCAGCACAAGCTCAGTCTTATACTGTTCCTGCAGCATCGGGAATCCATCCCTGTGTGTGTTCCTGCAGCATAAGGCCAGTTTATAGTTTGTCTCTCAATTGTAGCTATTGCAATTTCTGCTTTGGTTAGATAATGATTGAGTTAAGAGAACTTTGCATTACCTTCCTGTAGCATATATATAATTTCTTTCCAAGTGTTTATTTTCAATAGGTTGTGACTGAAACCGGTTCTTAGTGCACATATAGTGCCGCTCCATTTAAAATTTACGTTCCCTAGTTTGACAAGTAAATGAAGGACCATGGAGAGGTATTAGTCACCTGCTGGAATGTCCAATTCCTAGGATAGGTTTTGCCGTGATTTTCATATCATTTTGTGGGCGTGACCATTTTTGGCGCCGTTGCTGGGGATGGTGTCAATCTAAGAACCTACTATAGTCATTGTTAGCAGAAGTTTTTCAAGTATTTTCAAAATATTTTAAAATACCATTCATTTTCATTGCATGCATAGAAGAAGAGACGCTCAGGGAAGATTTCTCCCTAACCTGCCATTCATTGCTAAGAAAACTGAACTAGCTTATAGCCTATTTGAGGACGAAGGAGACTTAGATATTGACCCATTTGCTGAAGGTTTGTGTGCTGACTTGCTATTCGGCCCATTTGACGAAGAACCTAAAGAAAATCCATTTGCTCCTATACTTGGTCAGGTGAACATGGCACGTAATCCACCGAATCGACCTCCTACTTTTGAATTCCCCATTATTGCTCAACAAAACAATGAAAACCTTAAGAATATTCCTTCTTCATTACTTCTGAAGTTCTATGGCTTAGTTACAGAAGACCCAGAGACCTTCTTGTTTGACTCTGATATCCTTTGACGCAGTTATGACTACACTTCAGATGTTCACAAACTGGAATTATTTCCTGCTACCTTGAAGGAGGGAGCTCTCAGATGGTTCATGAGTTTGGGAAGGGGTGTTGTAGATAGTTGGACAACCATGCAAACAAAATTTCTTGAGAAATACAAAGAATACTGTAAGAGTGGCAGTAAAGGTGATGATATATTCTGAATTCAACAAAAGGAAGATGAAAGTCTGGAGGATTATATATCAAGATTCCTGTTTTCTCTGAAAAAGAATTCAAACAATACTCTTAATGAAGAATCTCAGAAATTACTTTTTCTAAGGGGAATCAATGATACCTGTATAGATGCCTTGGACCTGATGGGAGGCAGTGATATCACTTAAGCATCTTGGGATGATCTCATAAAGATATGTCTCAATTACTCCTGAGCAAATGTGAAGAAGGGTAGAGGCCATCAAACTACAGTGGGAAAGTCTTCTTCCAGTGGAGTTTCTCGGATGGAGATCACAAATTTGCTGTCTTATTTTAAGCAAGACATCATAAACAACATGGCTACATAGTTGAATACCATGCAAGCTCGCAAGAAACATGCGAAGGCTAAGGCAATCCTAGCTGAGTTCTATCCACATTGTAGATAGAAGAAATGTGACTGCAGATGCAAGATGGTGGCCAACATGGAGGCTAAACAATTACCTACCGATTTTAAGATGATAGAAGGTGATGATGACCAAGTCTTCTTTGTTGCACAAAGGAGACCATGGGCTCCAAGACAAGGTATGCCTCAAGATCCTTTGACTTTTAGTAATCCTTACTTTAGTTATAATAACCAATGGCAACCTACATATGACCCATCTCCACCTTGAAATGCTCCTCAACCATACTAGCCTAACTATCAGAGCCCTCAATGGCAACCCCCTCAAGGAGGTTGGCAGGACCCACAAGGATAATGGACTCCACCTCCAGGTAACTGGCAGCAAAACCCTCAATGGAGAGGTTCTCAACAATGGCAGAACCAACCCCCTAGATTCCTACAGTCTCAGCAGCCACAACCTTTGGCCCTTATGCCTCCTCTTGCAACACCTGCAGCAAATACTGGCCTCCAAAACAAATGCCTATGCCTGCTCAACTATTGCCAAATCCTAATAATAAGTAGCAACAACAACAACAACCTATGTATTCTGCAGAAGTCAACCAGTATCCAGCTTCTGCCTTGAATATCAATGATATCCATCTTAGGTCTAGAACCACTCTCCCTGCTCCACAACCACCTGTAATAACAAAGATTCCAGACTCTGCTATTGAACAACCTACTGATCATGCAGAAGATATATCTGTATCAGCTACTGCCTCTAAGGAACCTATCCTACAGCCTCAGGCTACACCACCTTTTCCTCAGATATTGCAGATTACTACACCCAAGACCATTGAAGAACCCACTTTTGATATTTTGGAGCAGCTAAAGAATGTACAAGTCAAAATTCCTCTTTTTCAAGCTATTAAAGATGTTCCAGTTTATGGAAAAGCCATTAAAGAGGCTTGTTTAAAGAAACAAGGAAGAAAGAAAAAGGATCCCCAAAATATCCATGTCCTAGGATAGCTAGCTGATATTATGTTGGGGAAGGTTGTCATTCCAAAATATACTGATCCTAGAAGTCTAGTAGTAAAAATAAATATCAATGGTCAAGTAGTAAGAAATGTTTTGGTTGACCTTGGTGCAACCATTAATGTGATGACCAAGCACACTATGGAGTGTTTGAATATTCCAAACATTCGGTCTACACTGACTATCCTGCAGCTTGCTGATAGTTCCATGGTTACACCAGATGGAGTGATAGAAGATGTCATTGTCACCCTTGAATCTTGGGAATACCCTGCTAATTTCACTATATTTTCCATTAAGGCAACCTTAGGAGGATATCCTATTATCCTAGGTAGGCCTTGGTTAGCTATAGCTGATGCCCTTATAGGATTTCGTTTAGGAGACGTGACAATTTCTGATGGTCAGTCAAGGAAGAAATTGGCTTTATACCCACCTGCACAACCTTTGCCAGATTTGTCTCAACTAGTTTGGCCAAATCTAGGAGAGGAATTTGAAGAAGTCAATTCATTAGCTCAGTTAATGATGCTACAAACTGATCCACTTTCCCAACTTCAGAGTGAAGATAACTTGCTTCTACACATTTTGCAGTTTAGTTCTGGTTTGAATAGCCCATCCGTTTTGGACAACCGTTCTCAGCAATATTTCCTGCAACAACTAGATCCTGAGAGCCATCATGATTTGCTATTATGTGATATATAGGCACCACCTTTATTAGCAACCTCAATAAATGATCTCACTAAACAGATAGAAGTATCTCTAGGCCGCTGTCTGCATATTAATAATAAGTTGCCTTCGTCTCAACAAACTGCCCTAGCCACAATGTTGCAAGCCCACAAAAGAGCTTTTGCATGGGACAATGGGGATATGAAGGGTTTAGACCAAAAAATATGTACGTATTACATATATATTAACAGTGACTTCAAACCTATCATGCAGCCTCAAAGAAGAATTAATCCAGCTTTGAGAGAAATTGTTAAAGAAGAATTACAAAAAATGTTAGCAACTGGCTTTATCTATCCAATCTCTGATAGTCAGTGGGTTTCCCCATTGGTCATTGTTCCTAAGAAAGGAGGAAAATAGAGGGTATGTGTAGATTATAGAGAGCTCAACTTGTCAACAACGAAAGATTATTTTCCTCTTCCATTCATTGATCAAGTTCTAGATAATTTAGCTAGGAAAAAGTACTTCTCATTCTTAGATGGCTTCAGTGGGTAAAATCAAATCAAGATTGCTCTTGAGGATCAAGAAAAGACTACTTTTACATGCCCTTGGGGAACATTTGCCTATTCAATTTTTCCTTTTGGTCTTTGTAATGCTCCTGCAACTTTCCAGAGGGCATTCATAAGTATATTCTTAGACATCTCATATGATTGCATGGAAATATATATGGATGACTTTACTGTTTATGGTACGACATTTGAGGAAGCTCAAGCCACCTTGGAGAAAGTACTACAGAGATGTGAAGATCACAACCTATCGCTGAATAGTCAAAAGTGCTTCATGATGATGCAGGAGGGAATAGTGCTTGGTCACTATATTTCTGCTATAGAAATTCAGGTTGATTTTGCTAAGATTGAGGTCATCTCTAAGCTACCCTCTCCTGCCAAGCAAAAAGAGATACAAAGCTTTCTAAGCTATGCCGGATACTAAAGAAGATTCATCAAGGAATTCAGCCAAACAATAGGCCCTTTATACAGTCTGCTGAAGAAAGATGCAAATTTTTCTTGGATAGAGGAATGTGAAAAAGCATTCCTTGACTTAAAAGTCACCCTTACACAGGAACCTATTCTGAAAGGACCTAATTGGTCACTTCCATTTCATATTCATACAGATGCATTAGATTATGCCATTGGCGCAGTGTTAGGGCAGAAGGATGGCTCAATAGAACATGCACTCTATTACATAAGCAAAAATTTGCAAGGGGCTAAATTGAACTACACTATTACAGAAAAAGAAATGTTGGCAATCATTTACGCCCTCAATAAATTTAGGCATTATATCACCGGTTATTAGATATTTGTTCATACTGATCATGCCGCAATTTGGTATTTCATGAACAAAGTTGCAATATCCGAGAGACTGGCAAGATGGTTATTGCTGATGTAGGAATTTGACATTACAATTGTGGACAAGTCAGGTAAAGCCAATGTGGTTGCCAATTTCATTTCTAGACTTCAAAGGAAATATGACTCTGCAATTATTGAAGACTCCTTTTCTGATGAGCACCTATTTGCAATCAAGGTTATTCACCCATGGTATGCTGATATGGCAAATTATCTGGCCATAGGAAGAACTCCTCCTCAATTCTCCCTTAAGGAAAAGACATTATTGGTAGAGAAAAGCTTTAACTTTTCTTGGATTGCAGATTGCATGTTTTATATAGGGCCAGATCAAGTTATGAGGAGATGTGTACCAGAGGAGGACACTCATGATATACTGCATGCAAACCATGATGAGCCGTGTGGTGGACATTTTGCTGCCAAAAGGACAACAATGAAAATTTTAAATACTGGTTACTATTGGCCAACTTTGCATAGAGATGCAACCAAATATACCAGGAGGTGTGATAGATGCGAGAGGATGGGAAGACCAACTCGATCTGATGAGATGCCTTTATTTCAACAAGTTGTAGTTGCACCCTTCGACAAATGGGGACTGGATTTTGCAGGACCAATTGATCCACTTTCCAATGGTAAGTCCTACATCCTTGTATGCACAGATTATGTCACAAAATGGGTAGAGGCTAAGCCTATGAAACATGCTAGGGATAATAAAGTGGCTGAATTCCTTTATGAGGAAATATTTACTAGGTTTGGTGTTCCTAGGGAAATAGTGACAGATCAAGGAGCACAATTTACTACTACACTTATCATAGCTTTAGTCAATGAATATAATATACATCATAGAAAATCAACTCCTTATCACCCCCAGGCCAATGGCCAGGTTGAAGTCACAAATAGAGACATAGAGGCCATTTTGACTAAAACTGTAGATTTGCATAGGAAGAACTGGGCCACAAGGTTACCAAAAGCTATATGGGCCTACCATACTACTTGGAAGAATGCTACAGGATATACACCTTTTGAAATGGTGTATGGTAAAATAGCTGTGATGTCAATAGAGTTTGAACATAAGACTCTAAGAACAACACTGGAGATGGACATGGATTTAACAAATGCACAAAATGATAGAATCATGCAGCTCAATGCTCTGGATGAGCTCCGAAAGCATGCCCTATAGCACACTGAGATGATACAAAATCAGAGAATAAGGTGGCATGATAAATACATTAAGGAGAAGAAATTCAAAGTAGGAGATTGGGCTCTACTTTATGACTCGCGATATAAGGACAGTCTATACAAATTACAAACCAGATGGTTGGGCCCGTATGAAATTGAGAATGTATTTGCTAATGGTTTAGTGCAACTTGTTACAATTGATCCTGTTAGATTCAAGCTGTTAGTTAATAGACATCGCCTCCGATTGTACCACAAACCAGTCTCAAAAGAAGAATTCATGTAGCAGTTCATTCAAGATTCTGCCACTAATCTTGCTTCAGCCCAAGGTTTTAGCCTTTCTCTTGTAGCTTCTCTGTGATTTTATAATGCATGCTCATAATAAAGGTTTCCTTTTTAAGGGAACCCCTTTTTCTTCGTTTCCACTTGTTGCCACATTTCACTTCTTTATCTTCCGTACCATCCATCCATTCCATCCATTCATCTCATCCGTCCATGTCACCCATCCACCTCATTCATCCACACCACCCTTAATTATGATCTCATTCCCAACTTTCATCTCATGCCGAAGCCGTCAACTTTCTCAGCACGTACAAGCATTTAATGAAAGGTATGCAATATCTTTTGATTATCACATTTTTAATTTATTTATTTCTATTCATTTATTACTATGTCTGTATCAGTCATTATTACCTAATTTCTGCCTATTCCCTAGTACATGTGTGGACACATGTCATACTCTAAGTAGGGGGCAGGATAATCCACTTTTTAAACTTGTCCTTTCACTGCTGTCACAACTGCTCAGATAATCTTTATTATTTTTTCTGGTACTTTCCAAATATGATTGCATGTCTTTTTCATTGCATGTTTTTCATTGAAAATCACATTCAAAAACTGCTTGTTTAAAAAGTTCATTTTTGGAAAAGAAGAGAAAAGTGACCGCGGAACAGAAAAGAACCAGAGCAGAATAGGGAAATTTTTTATTTTCAAAAAAGAGCTGAGTTCAGCTAAGGCAAAACTGTGAACATGGGTGGTCAGCTGGTAAGGCATGAGCCTATAGCTCATGAGTTATTAATGCAAAATCCTCAAACGGCCCAAGCATTTAGCCTCTGTGGTTGGTTGAATTACTTTTTGAGTTTAGATTCTTTTAATGAGGAGGCTGCAGGTGAATTTTTGAGAACCCTTTCCGAAGGGGAGGCTACTGTATGGGGTCTAACAGTTGTTGTAACTGAAGAAAGAATTGCAGAGGTAACCGGGCTCCTAGCCGTTGGAGAAAATTTTTCTTTGGATGCTGCCTCTGCAAGGGAAGAATTTTCAATACCCACTGATGAACCTTTGGAGGTCTCAAAGTAGGGATGCAAGCGAGTGTCATTGCCTCCTCCATACCCAGAATACACTGCTTTCATAATTAGGTATTTAACTTGTGAAGGTTGTTTCTCTTACCTGCATTCTTACGACTTCATACTGCTAAGTCATATGAGGTATGGATTAGCTGTTAATGTTTCAAAATTTTTGTTAAAATTTCTAGAACAATGTGCCCACAGAACCCAATAGGGGAAAGATAATTCTATTTCTCACCATGGTCTCATAAAATTGTTGATTAAACGCTCTTTGAGAGATGTATCACCTCTTTCCTGGCAAGAATTTGTTGTCCAGAAGAGCCTGCAATGTCTAGAACCCCCTAGGGTACTTACCCCACAGCCTCAGAAAAAGAAAGAGGAAACGATGTCTACCAGTAGAAGAACAGGGCAAGCATCATCTGCTCCTGTAGCACCTGGTCCTGCAACTCTCACACTAGAGTCCTTTGCCTGGGTGCAAACTAGGGCTGCCAGTAGGAGAGAGAGAGGAAAAACAAAGGTCGGAGAGTCATCTGGGGCAGAACAAACCCCAATCTGACCCTCATTCTCAGAAAAAGCAACGCTCTTCTCCTACAGCTTCTTCCCTTGCAACATTGTCTTCTACAACAACACCTGTTGCCATCACCAGTTCACCATCATCCTCTGACAAGACAGAACCTTCTAGGCAATTCAAAAAGAGAAAGCCTACGAGAGCACCTCCTGCAGCGGCAACATTGCCAAGAAGAGTTTTTACAAGAACACAATGTAAAGTATTCCCTGCTTCACCTCAACCTGAGGTTATTATAATTTCTGAAGAATCTGTTGAGTCTGAACATGATGTTTCTCAGAATATGTCTGAGAGTGCTGCACAGAGTTCATTTGTTATTCTTCTAGAAGAACAAGTTGAGACAAGGGAAGTTGAGCATAATGAAAGGGGGTACCAAGTCTTGATGACTTGGCTACTGCGGCTATACAGATTTCAGAGGAAGCAAAGTCTTCTCCATTGTAGCAATAGGAATTTATCCTGCAGCAAGAGGAAGAACAGACTGAACCATTGGAAGTGGCCAATGAAGCCTCAATTTCCCCTGCAACTTGTCAAGCCATTGTTGTTTATAAAAAGACATTTTTAATTGAATTTTTGGAATATTTCAAAGCTTCATGGAGACCGGTTACATTACAAACCCTGAATTTCCACCACCTAGCCAAGACTAAAATGCAACAAAGTCTTTGGGAGGAGGAAAAGAAGAAACTGAAAAAGGAAATTGAAGTGCAGAAACAGGAGATTCAAGAGTTAAAAGAGAAAATGGATGAAATGCTGAAGGTAATTGTTTAGATTATGGAATGTAGACCACCACCTAGAGTTTATGCTCTATGCTTCAAGGAACAGTTCTTGTGGTTCCAACTAATGAGAATTTCTAGAAATCAAGATCCTATTCTTCACATTGCTAAAGAATTCTACGATGCATACCAGGTAGCCCCTAATTGGCTCAAAAATTCTTTGTGTGAATTTTATTTACATGGCTTTTTAATTCCATTTGAAACAGAGTGGAATCCCCTTCTGTATATTGGCGACATCCATTTGAGATCATTTATGTCTTGGGCGGAAAATGAAGCAAATTATGGCAGGCAATGGGAAACATATGAAGAAGCCGAAAGGAATGAGCCTATTCCATTGTGTCATGAGAGTTCAAACCCCCGCACAATGTTGAAAACCTGGCTGACTGTGGCATACGGTTTTAATAATGATACAGCCAGGATGAAAATATTTGATCTCAGAAAGCAGGTATATGATGAATTTCAAGAACAATCATGCTCGTTTTGGAGACTGTCATATTCCAGAATTGAAAAGAGGTGGGAGAGATTAATCGTTGGGTTAAGAAAGTCTGAGCCTCACAGTCCCCTAAATTTTACGACAACTCTTAAATGATCAAGCAAATACATATAGTTGGGACTTCAAAAGAGGTTTGAATTGTGGTTGCCATTAACATTTAGACCTCCTGTGCTAATGTGGCCCCTTTATCCCTACCAGGCTACAAATCTTAATGAAGACATAGAAGCCCGTAGGTATGAAAGGTGGCAGAGTTACAGAGGCTTTTGTTACAAATTTGGAATTCCATTTCAGGGTCATGCCTCAACCACTGATTTCAGAGAGACCACTAGGAATTTTAATGCTAGAGAAATAGCATTGGGTTAAGTAGGGGGAAAAATGATGAGCCCAAAATATGCTCATAATTTGGATATCATGGTGTACTTTTAATACCTTTACTTTTGTTGTTCATGGTTGTTTAACTCTCTTGAAACCTTTTATTGGGGGATATCCTGTAGCAACACACTTTCATATTCCTGCAGCCGATCATGTTGACATGTCTATATTTATTACCCTGTTTGACTTCCCAAATGACTCGTATAACACATGTAGTTTTTGAATGATGAAATAGATTTAAATATGTGATTAATGAATGGATATTGTGTATGTGCCATGCAACTTTTCTTTCGGCTCTGTTACCTTGTGTTTCGCAGGTTGTTGAAGAAAGTATGATCGAGTCAAGCACAACCAATCTCGGCCTTGCAGTAAAGTCCATTTCCTACATGACTTCGAGGAAGCTTTGGCGAAGACTCTTTGACCGAAACTATTGGGAAGGATTTTAAATGACATTTAATCTGGAAAGAGTGGAGTGTTAGATTCTCTTTGGATCAGGTTGAATGGATAAACTCATTTATGAAGTTTGTTCCTCGATTTCGGGATACATTTTATATCCACATCTTTCTCTGTTAGGGTTAGTTAGTTAGTTGTTCTCCTGATTTAAAAATAAGTGTTCCTCCTGCGCGGGTGAACAAGAAGGAGATAGATAGAGAAGCAGATTATGTAAGAGTTAGAGTTATAATATGAATTAGAGTTTTTGTTAGTTTTTTGAAGCAAAACAATCAATGTAAATAATTTCATGTTATGAATAAAAGTTGGAGTTCTGAGCACAATCTTTTGTGTAAATTAGTTGATGCTTGCTAAGGGGGCCCACTTAGTAAGTATCTGTAGGAGAGTAGTTGTTTATTCTTTGTTAATCCAAATTAGATTTCATTTTAGAAGTTTCAGCACAAGCTCAGTCTTATACTGTTCCTACAACATTGGGAATCCATCCTTGTGTGTGTTCCTGTAGCATAAGGCCAGTTTATAGTTTGTCTCTCAATCGTAGCTATTACAATTTTTGCTTTGGTTAGATAATGATTGAGTTAAGAGAACTTTGCATTACCTTCCTATAGCATAGATAGAATTTCTTTCCAAGTGTTTATTTTCAATAGGTTGTGACTGAAACCAGTTCTTAGTGCACATATAGTGCCGCTCCATTTAAAGTTTGCGTTCCCTAGTTTGACAAGTAAATGAAGGCCACAAAGAGGTATTAGTCACCTGCTGGAATGTCCAATTCCTAGGATAGGTTTTGCCATTATTTTCATATCCTTTTGCGGGTGCGACCAGGGCTACGTCCCTGTGCGCATAAATATTTGTGTTTTATTTTATATATTTCATTTGGGTTAATATATATATATTATATGATATATAAATATTATATATAATATGTATATATATTATATATAATATGTATTATATATACTATGTATACATATTATATATAGTATGTATATATATTATATATAATATATGTTTATAATTTTATGTATATTAAATAATATATTTATTATGTATATGTATAATTGTATATATTATATATATATTTAAATTGTTTTTTTTTAAAGTTAGTAAATTATTTTTTCTAAGGAAATATTAAAAGGGCAAGTGCATGCAAGCACGAGTTGTTATTTTATAATGAAGTGATTTTATTAGTAAGATTGGGATTTGTTTTATCTATATTTTTGGATTTGGAAACTAAACTTTTGTTTAATTGTTATGGATTTACTAAATGGAATTATATTTAAATGGTGTATTTTAATAGGCGAAATTGATTGTATTGGATTTAGGAAATTTGAATGATAGCATTTGTTATTGCTTGGTGTTGTGTTTATTAAAGTAGGTGTTTTTTGTAATTGTGTACTGGGCAAAAAATATTTGTTATTATGTGAATCTAAGTCTTCCAGAGTTGTAATTGTGAAAGGGTTGTGGTAACTTTAGTTCACCCTTTGAGTTTTGTTGGGTAGTGCACGTATTGGGATTCAGTATTGGACATTCATAGAGATGTGTACCTTTTGAGGTGTAATTGTTATTGTGGTAAGTTTTAGTGCACTGTCTACCCTTGGCATGTAGTTTGAGTTATGTGTTGTCGATAGGGGAGTGGATTTTAGCGAGGGTTGGGACACAAAGTGGTCCCAGGACAACTCATGTGGAAGTCAGTATAATGAAGTGGGAATTAAATAATCTATTAGCTTAACACATTTAACAAGATAATTAGCTTCACTCATTGGCTCAATGGCTTGTATGAGACTTGAGATGAGTCGGGAAGGCCTGAAATGGCTAGATTGTTATCTTTTCTTCTCGAAGGATAACCGATTCCGTACTGGTGTGCATGTGGGGCCAGAATTGTGAGAGGTTACTGGGATAACCCTGGAGGGGGGTCGGGACCTAGGAAGATTTCCTTTGGAAAACCAATGCAACCTTTGTGATGACAAGCTCCTATGACAATAGGTGGTTTATTTGTATTATGATTGTACTTGATTCAGTGATTCTGGAAGCAATGTGACCATAGTTCTTGTTTATCTGTACTATGAGTATTTTTTGTATATTGCCTATGTCTAGAGGTAGCAGGATTGTCTCATTTACCTTTTACTATCTCTTAGCACAGGGGTTGGGCCTATGAGTACCATATGGTTGGGTGGCGTGCTTCTTCACTATTGATTTCCTTCCTATTCATGACGGCGGGATCTTCTTGTTTGAGGAGCTCATGTGGTTCTTTGGAGTTGTTATTCTCTTTCTTCATTGTAACTGTGGATCATTATGTATAATTGTTGTACCTCATTTGTATCGAGGTGAACATTTGGGATGTAATTGTAATAATATTTATGATCTATTCATTATTGGATTTAACGATGTATTGGATGTTATGTGGTGTTGTATCTGTGGAAATATGTTCAATACATTTCTATGTGTTAGATTTATCTTGCAATGGTTTATTGCTTTGTTGTAAGTTGTATTTTGAGTTTAATATTCATATGCTATGGTTGGTTTAAATTTTATAAGTAATGGTGTTCACATTTAGACACATTTCGTAGCCTAGAGGATGTATGTGGTTAGAGCAGGATACTTTACTCATCTTGTTTTACTTTTTTTAAAAAAATAGTTGTGCTTCCATAGTGTTGCATCATCCTCTATGTTGCAGAACAGGGTTTTACACGTCCCTAGTGGTTTGACTAAAATGAACCTCATACATATCAGGGAACTGTCCCTATCTCTCTCCAAATTGAAAAAAACTCTATCTGATAACTAACGCTCAAGTAGAGAGGGAGAATGACCAATCAACCACTTGGTCTGCCGACAGTAAACAAGATGCTTTGGATCCTTTGGTCATGCCTTGCAGTCCATATAAGGTCTCCAAACAAAACCTGGCATCTCATCGAAAACACGATGCCAATATGAAAGATTTCTAGGTAGAGTGTTGCATAAGAAATCTATGTAATGGTATGAGTATAGGTCATCGGGAGTATGATCCCATATCCCATTAGGTCGAGCAACTGCGATATGCTCCTAGGTATTAATTTGCAAAAGCAAGACTCCTGCAAAATTAGATTTTCTGCATCGATATACAACCTTGTGCATGTCTTTGTAATGGTGGGAAAGGAGATGCGGACCCCATGCATACCTGGTACCATGTTTGATCATACTCTTAATGCATATGCCCCATCCAATGGGAAATTGATGACCTCTCCCGTCGGGAACAACTAGTCACTAAACCAATCCACAAAGGACAAGAGAAACTGAGTCTGCACTACCAATGAACTCAAACAAGTCAATCTTTGAATGTCACAACTCCAATTGTCTAACACCCAAATACACTGCATAACACGAGTACCCCATCAAACATGATATGTAATGAGCTCACCATGAATGGGAATGTGGAGAATCCTCCACACATCTTCAAGAGTAATAGTATCCTCTCCAGTGGGTAGATGAAATGAGGATGTATTTAAATGCTGCTGCTCCACTAGTGCGGTCATCATTGCAGTGTGAGTCTAGATGTGAGGCATGTAATAGACACGATGCAGTCCAACCGCATCTAAAAATTATCACTCTAGAAAACCAAAATGGGAAATCAGATCAAACAGATCCCGTAGTCATCTCTCCCTTGGTTGCAATAGTCTAATGACCACCTGCAATCAATTTAACCCATGAAGTTAGAGTTTTTGCTCTGAACATGTCAAACGACTCAAAACAACACAAAAGCGATGAAGAATAAGACTTAGGATGACAAACATGAAAATACTAGCAAGGTTTAGCAAATTCTAACAATATTTAGCAAATGCTAAACAACATCCAACAAATGCAAAGGTTTAGAGAGAATGCTACTTGCAAATGAAAGGGTTGAAGTCAAATGCAAAGATTCTAAAAAAATGCAAAGGTTCAAAGAAAATTCTACTTGCAAATGCAAGGGTTTAAGTCAAATGCAAAGATTCAGAGCAAATGCAAAGGTTCAGAGAAAATGCTACTTGCAAATGCAAGGGTTTAATTCAAATGCAAAGATTCAAAGAAAATGCAAAGGTTCAAAGCAAATGTTACTTGCAAATGCAACTTGGTTTAAGTCAAATGCAAAGGTTCAGAGAAAATGCTAATTTTAGATGTAAGAGTTTAAGTCAAAAGCAAGGATTTATGTCAAGGGCAAGGTTTTAGAGCAAATAAAATGCAAGGGTTTAAAGCAAGGGTGAGGATCTTTAGCAAGTGCAAGAAAATAGTCAAAACAACAAACAAATGCAAGGTTTTAGAGAAAAAGTGAGGTTTTAGAGCAAGTGAATGAAACAAGGGAAAATTTTTAGGTTAAAGGCAAGGATCTTGAGAAAAGGCGAGGGTTTAGATGTCAAGTATGAGGTTCTTGACCTAGAAAATGCAAGAAAAATGATGCAAATGCTCCGAATTCAGTAGAACTTCACTATTGACTCAAGGAACTTTGTACACACAATATGAGAATGTAACAAGATGAAAATGAGAAATGACAAGGTACATACCAATCCACTAATGCTTGCAGGCCATCCAAACTTCTGAACAAGGTCTAAATGATATGGGGCTCCCTGAATCCTTGACATTGCTCCTTGACAATTGACAAAATGAGAAATCTACAAACAAGAATCAACTATAGAATCAAAGCACAAATGAGCCAATTAGAAGCCTAATTTCCTATATTAACCCTCAAAAAACCCTAATTTTACCTAGGAAACCCTAATGTTTACTTAGGGAACCTTTCTACATTCAAATTAGGACATCTCGGGAACAATGAAACAAGCAACGAGAGACCTATAGACCTAATTCTTCATCCTAAACAAATCTGAACTGAAGAAGAACAATGTTGTGAGCCTAACCTCAAACTCAAAATTTTTGGCCAACCTTTCGAGGGGGCAACATAGAGTCCTACTATTATTCCACTAAATGTTGGGGCACAGTGGGGCATAATATATTTTTTTAAACTTGATCTTAAAAATAGAATCTTTGAAACAAAGCAACTGGTACTTTGTCTTAAAGGGGAAAAATGTAGACATTTAAAATTGACCTAACACCTATCACACACCTTGAACAACATCAAACAACATCAAACAACATCAAACAACATCAAAGAACGTTAAAGAACATCAAAGAGCATCCAAAACCCTTATTTCCTCTATTAATTGAATAAAACGACATTATTCAATTAATCCACTTTTTCACCATTTTTGACAAATTAAATAAATTTCATTTGTTTAATAAAGTCCTTAAAACCCTAGTTCTGCTATTAATTGAATAAAATGACATTATTTAATTAATTCATGTTTCATCATTTCAACCAATTAAATAAATTACATTTATTTAATGAAGTCATAATCTCACTTTATTTTGTCTTGATTAGTTAAATAATGCCAAATATTTAATTATGTCACTAAATCACCTTATTCCCCTAAGTTAATTGAATTATTAAATCATAATAATTTAAATACAAGACTTTCCCTCACAAATTTGAATAATTAAATAAAACTATTCAAGTCATTTATCAAGAATAAATCAAACTAATGCAACTTTGTTTGCAAAAGTCAAACTTGATTTGCACGTTCAACTCCAAAAAGGAAAATGACTAAACAACTACCAATAGTTGAAAGAACAACAATACATTGAGAGAGGGGTTGAATCAGTGTTTGCAATTTTTTTACCAATTTAAATCAACATACAAGAAATAAGATCACACATAAACACCACACATAAGAAGACACCAGATATACGTGGAAAAACCTAAAAGGGAAAAACCACTGAGAGAAAAGTTTCTTGAGTCTACTATTCAAATTCAACCTCACAATAAAAGATATTACATATGTTTTGTAAGCACCAACTTACAAGTACATTAACACCCAAGACAATGTTATGAGGAACCAACATTTAGGTACACTACACACCTAATTGAGCACGAACTCAATTTTTCTGAGGCAACAACCTCTACAACATTACAAGTTAATATATGTTGATACTAGTTCTTCTTCAACCTGAGAATGCACCTTTTCAATTTATAACCTAGAGACTCTCTTCCTCTTCTTTTCACCTCTCTCCATTCACAATTCAGAAAACTACAAGAATCATCTCGTTGATAGCTTTTCTTCTCAATCAATATTCTTTGCCTCCAACCTCTGATACATTCAATTCAAAAATCTTTGTTATTTGAATAATACTACATTAATATCTCCACTGTACACATGAAATATTAGAGTTCTATAATCAACAAGCACTCACACTGCCATACTGACCACGATAATAACTATTTCCATAGTTACACAAAAAACCTAATTGAATCGCATAGTCCCTTGAAACTGTTGTTGTTATGATTGTCCAAAAATACATTCAAATCAATTTCTTCTTTGTAACTGCTTGTCAAATTTAATCTTTAGGAAGGAGCCATTTTCTCACTTTGAATATCGGTCATAGATCTTGCCTTTATTGAAAACTAAAATGGACATCTGTCATAATCACGTGCCTTCACATTTTGTGAATAAAAGAATATGAATCTTTATGTGATGCAACAACAACCATTTGATCTCCTACTCTAATGCGCATTGTTTATCTTAACTCACATTGTCTATCCTTTTATTTGTAGACATCATCAAGGACACGTGTAATTATCCTGCATTCCCACATAGCCAATACTGGGACCCATCAATCTTTTTGTGGAATGGTGAAAATGCATCATCTGTCTTGCATATGTCATGTGAAACATGTGGTGAAATTTCACACTGACACACATTTAAATGAGTGTTGTGATGACCGTTGATCTTAAATACCCTTTGCAGATACCACTGATCTTCTAAAGAAAAGATCCTTGAACTAGGTCCCACCGAACATGTGACGTGATTCCATGTTTTCATGGTAAAAATGATTGGGCCTACCAAAATTCTTGTAGATATGCAAAATCCGTTCGGTCTACCTAAAAAGATCTTGAACTTTTATCATGCTTGGTGCAGACGTAGGAAATATTGAGTTCCTTGCTTTTTGGTCAACTACTAAATATTAGAATGAAGGGGCCAATAACACGACAATTTGTAGGGCTTAAGTGTTAACTTAAGCAACCTGTTATTGCCTATTTCTAGTCAACATAAAAATAGAAGTTGTATGGTGTCATGATTGAAACCCTTAGGGTTTTTCTACAAAATCCTAGCTAGACCAGAGAGTAGAGATAATTCATTTCTAAGCTCAATTCTCATCACCTATACCTGTAGACCTGTACAACATATATCTGAGATGAACTCAAAAAACTCATATCAGATCTGATGTATGTTTCCTCCACAACTACCTACATTTTCCTTCTACAAGAATATGCAACTTTTTCAATGTTTGATGACAACATTTGCAACTTTTCAGGACTTACAAGTTGCAACTACAATCTTTTTATGCTAGTCCATTGACATCAATGACCATCATGATTTCCATATGATGCCCTTTGACATCAATGACTACAATTCCAACAATATGGAAACATCTCATGAATCCTTTGACATTAATGACAACAAATCCAATAATCTTCCCCTTTGTCATTGATGGCAACACCTAAAAAAAATTAAAAATACCTAAATAACTCTAAATATGACTAACACCTTTCAATATCCACCTTTGACATTATTACATCATTCTCCCTACATACCAATTTTCCTTATTCTCCCCCTAAATAAAATTATCATTGCAATTTAGTGTTCTCCTTATTCTCCCATTTTCTATACTCTCCCCCTTTGACATCAATTATAAAGGGATAAACTAGGGATAAAGAATAACTTTGTTATGCTCCCCTTGGATGAATACATTATGTATTCAAGGAGAGATTAGAGAAGGAACAACTCCTAATTTCTCCTCGAGCTATTCAAATGACTCCTTTGGAAGGGGTTAAATGAAATTTTTTTCTAGTTGATCTTTTGTAGCAACATATTCTAATTTGAATTTTTGTGCAAAATTTTTTTTCCTTGAGAAAATGATATTTAATAGATATGTGTTTGTTTTTGGAATGCATAACAAGATTATTTGAGATATTTATTGCACTTCTATTATCACAAAAAATACTAACTGGACCATCAAAATTCACCTTAATATCTTGCAATATTTTTTTTTCATCCATAATACTTGAGCACAACAAGATACAACAACAATATATTCAACATTAGCTATTGATAAAGAAAATGACTCTTGTTTCTTACTTAACCATGCTACCAATCTATCTCCTAGAAATAATGCACCACCACTATTTCTCTTTCTATCATCCACACAACCAACCCAATCTACATTAGTGTATGTAGTTAAAGTGAAATCATTACAGATAGGATACCATAGATCATATTCTAATGTACTCTTCAAGTATCTGAAAATCATTTTCATAGCTTTAACATGTGTATCCTTAGGAGTATCTTGAAATATAGCAACCAAGCAAATAGATTGCATGATATTAGGCCTTGTTGTGAGATATGAGAGACTTCCAATAGTGGAATTGTATAATGATTGATCTACTAAATCAAATTTATCATCTTTATTGCACTTACATCCAGTGACCATAGGTGTGCTAATTGGCTTGCAATCTTCCATTTTAAATTTCTTCAAAATTTCCTTCACATACATAGTTTGAGAGATGAAAATTCTTGTATCTAATTGATTGACTTGTTTAAACCAAGAAAAAATGTTAATTCTCCTAACACGGACATCTCAAACTCTTTCTCTATGTTCTAGTAGCAAAAACTTTGCACATCTCATCATAGTTGTTGTAAAAATTGACATCACCAGCATAGAAAATAGCAAGTAGTATATGTTCACCTTCACATTTAAAATAAAAATTTCTATCATCAATACCTTTATTCTACCCTTGTTGTTGGAGATATTTGTCCAACCTAGAATACCAAGCCCTAGGGGCCTGTTTCAGACTATATAAAGCCTTTTTTAGTTTGTATATACAATCTTTGTTTTCACTCACAAGAAATCCTTTAGGTTGCTCCATATAAAATTCCTCATCCAGATAAGCATTAAGAAATGTAAATTTCACATCCATCTGTCATACTAATTTTTTTATAAATTGAATATGCAAGAAACATTCTAATAGCTTCAAGCCTAGCAATAGGTGCAAATATCTCATCAAAATCTATACCGTCAACTTGAGCATAGCCCTTGCAAACTAATTTAGCTTTGTTTCTAGTTATTTTCCCATCTTCATTCAGTTTATTTCTAAACGCCCATTTTAACCGTATGACATTTTTATCAGTAGGCCTAGGAACAAGTTCCCAAGTCTAATTTTTGTCTATTTGACTAATTTCTTCCTTCATGGCTTCAATCCAAATTTCATCCTTACAAGCTTCTCCATAATATTTTGGTTCAAATTTAGATAGTAAAGAGTAGTTTACCTATTCTTGTTGAGCAATCTTCCTTCTTGTAATGACACCATCAGCTTTGTTTCCAAGAATTTGCTTCTCAAAATGATCTCTTTTTACAAATTCGGGTGGAGATTTTGGAGTGGTGTTTGGTTTCTCTTCTTCATTAGCATCACTATCCTCTTGTGACTCCTCTTTTGTAGATTTTTCTTTTTCTTCATAAATAGGGATTTTTGAATACACGTAATTCTTGTGTAACAACCAAGAGTA
The DNA here is from genome assembly GCA_007258455.2 of Sequoia sempervirens. Lineage (NCBI taxonomy): Eukaryota > Viridiplantae > Streptophyta > Pinopsida > Cupressales > Cupressaceae > Sequoia > Sequoia sempervirens. Next base: position 365,917,671 of record VDFB02047230.1, on the reverse strand, counting down.
ATATTCATCCACTCTAACATTCATAATTTCAACTATCTTTTTGTAACTTTTTATTGTAGCACTTATAAGCTTTACTTGTAGTTGAATAACCAAAAAGTATTCCTTCATCAGATCTTGTTTCAAATTTACTCAAAGTGTCTTCATCACTCTTTATAAAACATTTGCTTCCAAATATTTTGAAATATTTCACAAATATAGGTTTTCCTTTCCATAATTCATATGGATTCTTATCATGTTTTACTCTTAACTATGCTATGTTGAGAATGTAAACAATGGTGTGAACTACTTCCTTCTAGTTTCTATTAGTTAATTTGGCTTCATTCAAAATTGTTCTAGCCATTTCTTGAACAATTTTGTTCTTTCTCTCAACAACTCCATTTTGTTGAGGTGTTCTAGCTGTAGAGAAATGTCTTCTAATTTCATGTTTTTCACATATCAAATTAACTAGAAATGAATTCTCCACCTCTATTAGATCTTAAACATTTTATCCTTGATGCAATCTCATTTTCAACCATATCTCTAAATTTTTTGAATCTTTTTAAAGCTTGAGACTGATCTTTAAGAAAAGTTACCCATGTCATTCTTGAATAATCATCTATCAACAACATGAAATACCTTTCTCCATTGATGTTGTTGGTTCTTGTTGGTCCACAAAAAAATGTATGTATCAACTCTAGGGGTTTAGAAGTTGAATACTCAATTGTCTTGAATTTGATCCTTGTTTGCTTCCCTTCAAGACATTCTTTATGAAATGTGCTTGTTGGTTTTCCAATACTAGGCATATGCCTGAATACATTCTTCTTGTTGACTTTCACAAGATGGTCAAGGTTAATGTGACCCATCCTTTTGTGCCATAACCAAATTTTATCAGTTTTTCCTAACATACATATTCTACCTTTCATCTCTTTCAAATGGTACAAGTTGATATCTGCTTTTCTTGCCTCGGCAACAAGTCTACCACAACTAACATTCCTTATCTCACATCCACTAGCATGAAATAAAATATTCTTTCACACATCTAGCTAACAATAAGAAATTAATGTTTTAACCCTTCTACATACAACACATCTTGAGCATTAGTCTTACCATCTATGCATAGTGTACCTTTTCTAGTTATCTTAGCAATAGTATTATCAACAAACTTAACTGTGCCACCATTCCATTTCTCCAAACTAGTGAATTTTCTTTTATCGAGCCAATCATATGACTAGAACATACACTATCAATCACCTAAGGGTTATATCTTGTCCTTTGACATGAAAATTTGTTTGGACTATCATTGATTCTTCATTCTTCATCTCAGTATTCTTCTCTCTCCAATATCTCTTTGGATTTTTCTACTTTTCCTTAGAACTCTGTGCAGGTTCTTTCTTCTGTGCAAGGGGGTGCAAATTCTTTCTTTTGAATTGCATGAACATGAGTTGATCTATCTTTACTTGGAGAAATAAGTTTCTTTTTCTCCTCTCTAGGGGGCTTTGTAAACACACACCTACAAAATTTGGCAATATGGCCATAATTTTTACATTTATAGGAAACATCATTTAGACCAACTAAAGGAGCAAAATGATTATTGATTCCAAAATTATGTCTATCATTTCTTAAAAGTATAATCCTGCAATCTATAGCTTTATGTCCATACTGATTGCATGAAAAACAATAACCATGAAAAACATAATTAAACCTAGTTTGTCTTGCATTTTGGCCTTTGAGTCTCCTCTTTGGATTGTGCACTTTGATGAATCCATCATCCATTTTTTTTTAATCTTCAGTCTTCTTATTCTTCATGGACCTTTTAGACTTCTTGGAAGTGGTTGTATTCTAAATTTAGTGACATAATATTTGAAATTATTGTCTTCCTCATATCCTAAACCAACAAACTTGTTGAAAATGGATTTTTGATTGCTAATCATTTCATCAAGAACTTCAATTTTTTTTCGAAGCTCGAGACTTCTATTTAACTATAGATTAATCTTCTCTAATTCCTTCCTTAAAGAGACAACTTAAGCCTCTAGTTTATGACACTCTTCTAGTTTTTTCTACAAATCTAAACTAGTTACCTCTTTTATTCTCTTTGGGTTTGATAACTACAATTTTAGATCAACAACAACTCAGATTATTCAATCCTTAACTTGTACTTTTCATTTTTTTCTTTCATCTTTCAAGTCTTCTAAAGTAGAGACCAATTCACCTTCCAAATCTACCTCACCTTCTTCTTCCTCTTCATAATCTTCACATTCTTTAATTTCTTTAGCCATAAATATAGTTTCACCTACTTAACCTACGTCACTTGGAGAACTAATTTCTTTTTCAACATAAAGACTTCTTCTTTTTACCATAGTTTCTCTTTTTATATTGGGATAATTTTTCTCCCTTTTCATTTTATTTTAATGGAAATTTTGAGGCATAATGACCTATTTTACCACAGTTAAAGCATTTGAAAGGTAGCTTACCTTTGTATTTTCCAGAGCCCTTCTTCAATTTTTTGAAAAAAATTGCTTCTTCTTCGTTTGAATTGTTATCAGGTTCTAAATAATTTCAATCTTCTTGACTTTGGAAGTCTTGAATTTTGCTTCATTCTTTTTGAACTTGTACCTTCATTTCTCATTTCATATGTAGTTAGAGACCCAAACAATTCATAAATAAAGAGCTTATCCAAATCTTTAGCTTCTTCTATTGTAGAGACTTTAGAATCAAACCGTTGTGGGAGATAAACATCACACACATAAGGATACACCAGATATACATGAAAAACCCTAAATGAGAAAAACCATGGTGAGAAAAGTTGCTTGGGTCTACTCAAATCCAACCTCACAATAAAAGATATTACATATGTTTTGTAAGCACCAACTTACAGGTACATTGACACCCAAGATAGTGTTTTGAGGAACCAACCTTAAAGTACACTCCACACCTAATTGAGCACCAACTCTGAAATGTTTTTTGAGGTACCAACCTCTATAACATTACAAGTTCATATATGTTGATTTTGGTTCTTCTTCAACCTGATAATGCCCCTTTTCAATTTATAACCTTGACTCCCTTCCTCTGTGTTTCACATCTCTCCATTCATAATTCAGATAACTACAAGAATCATCTCATTGATAGCTTTTCTTCTCAATCAATATTCTCTACCTCCAACCTTTGATACATTCAATTCAGTAACCAAGTTATGTATTTGAATAATACTACATTAATATCTCCACTATACACATGAAATATTAGTTCTATATTAAACAACCACTCACGTCACCATATTGACCACGATAGTAACTATTTCCATAGTTACACAAAAAATATAAATAAATTGTAGTCCCTTAAAACCATCGCTTTTATGATTTTCCAAAATACATTCAAATTGGCTTCTTCTCTGTAACTTCTTGTCAAATTCAATCTTTAGGAAGTATTCATTTGATCACTTTGAGTATTGGTCATTGATCTTTCCTTTACCACCAACTAAAATGGACAACTGTCATAATCACATGCCTTCACATTTTGTGAATAAAAGAATATGAATCTTTATGTGATGCAATAACAACCATATGATCTCCTACTTTAATGTGCACCATTGATCTTAACTCACATTTTCTAGCCTTTGCTTTGCAAATGTCATCCAGGACACGTGTAAGTATCTTGTGTTCTTGCATAGCCAACATTAGGACCCATCAATCATTTCATGGAATGGTGTAAATGCATCATCTGTCTTGTATACATCATGTGAAATAGGTGGTGACATTTTGCACCAACACATGTTTAATTGAGTGTTGCAATGATCATTGATCTTAAATACCCTTTGTGGAGACCATCAATCTTCTACAACAAAGAGCCTTGAACTTGGTCCCACTAGACACATTGCGTGATTCCATGTTTCTATGATAAAAAAGATCGGGCCTACCAAAAGTCTTGCAGACATGCAGAAACCATCTAATCTACCTAATCATGGTTGGGCAATTATTAAGCCTACAAACTTAGAAAATACCAAGGTCCTTGCTTTTGGGTCAACCAGTAAACATTAGAATGAAGGGGCTGGTAACACAACGACCCATAGGGCTTAAGTTGTAACTTAAGCAACCAGTTATCACCTATTGCCAGTAAACAAAAAAATAGAAGTTGTATAGTGTCATGACTGAAACCCTAACTATACTAGAGATGAGAGATAATTCATTTTTGAGTTCAACTCTCATTACCTCGACTTGCAAAGCATCTATTTGAGATGAACTCGAAAAACCCATATCAAATCCGATGTTTGTTTCCTTCGTAATTGCTTGCACCTTCCTTCTGCAAGACTATGCAACATCTTTGCAACTTTTGCAATGTTGCATGATAACATTTGCAAATTTTTAGGACTTGCACTACAACTGCAAACAATATTTTTGTGTTAGTCCACTGACATCAATGACCATCATGACTACCCTATGATTCCCTTTGACATTAAAGAAAACAATTCCAACAATTTGACAACATCTCATGAGTCCTTTGACATCAATGAAAACAAATCCAACAATAACAACCACAAAGATGAGAAAACTTGTTGGAAAAGGAGAAAAATAATACAAAAACATAAAAGGGTGTAGGCACTAGGACATCTATGTAGGCATTGATCTTGAATTGTAGACACTAAAACATAGAGTGAAAACACTAAATCAACACTTGGGATATGCAAATTCACAAAAAAATCAAACAAAATTTAATAATAAGGACATGGGTCCCACCAAACATGCCAAAATAAAGATAAGAAAATAAACAAGAGACATAACATAAATATTCAATGTAATATTAAAATATTTTACCTTTGTTTACCATGCTCCTCTAATTGAGCCAAAGTAGAGTGCACCTCTTCTCCACTTGATTTTCTCTTCAAAGTGATTGTTGGTTGTTAAATTTGAAGTGTGAATTGTTGAATAACCAACATAATATTAGTATGATAGTGGATTCATGTGCTTAAATGGATAGCATATGATTAGCTTGCAAGTGGATGCTAAAATGGGAAGAGAGGCCTCCTAATTATAAATTTTTTGTTAGAGAAAATGGAGGGCTAGAATGCATTGCTTAATGAATGGCTAATATTGAATGAGCGTGAGTGTGAGGATTGAAGACTTCTAGTCTTGTGACAAGTGTCGCAAGGGGAAAGTGTGAAAATGATGTGTCAGCTATAAATGCTAGGTGTGTTCACACATGTGTGAACGCACCATGTGTAAGGAGTAAGTTGGCTTGTGATGAGACAAGTGGGAAGAGTAGGGTGACTCATTAATTCATGTGTAAGAGGTAGGGTGGCTACAAGTGTGAGATATATTCTCACACATGTGTGAACAACTTAGACCATATATGAAAAAATATGTGGATGAAGAGGGGGTGGGCACTTGTCAGATGATGTCAAGTTTGAGGAATTTAAAAGATTTAAAATTGGAGGAAATATTAGTGAAGAGTAATGAAGGATAATTAATCAATCAATCAAGGATCAATGAATTAATTAAGATTAGAAGAATTAATGAATGGGGTTTATGGTTGAACTAGTCAAATTGATTAACTTTATAAAAAGTGGGAGCATAATTAATTAAATAGTATATAATTTAATTAATTATGGGAATGAATATTTAATTAAATAATAAATTATTTAATTAATTATAAAAATATGAAAAGGTGATGGGTTACCAAAAACAATTAAATAAATATTTAATTGATTAATTATATAAATTGGAAATGAGTAGTCAATTTCAGAGTGTCTACAACGACTAACTCTCTTGAAGGAAAAAAGGCATACCTTGAGGAGGTGTAGCATATTCTGAGTAAACACAAGGTTTTCAATGATATACCTCTAGATAGACCTCTTGATTGAGGTTTTGAATGTGTTATTGAATTAGAGGATGTTGTTAATCCTATCATTAACACAATTTATCACCATACTATTAGGCATAAGGAAGAGATTGAGAAGGCAATAAAGGAATTGTTGAACATGGGGCATATAAGGCTCAGTTCGATTCATTTTTCCTCCTCTGTAGTCCTTGTGAAGATGAAAGATGACACAATGAGAATGTGCATCGACTAGAGAGCTCTTAACAACACCATTAAAAATCATCATCCAATCCCTCATATCAATGAACTAATAGATGAGCTTCATGGATTGGTCTATTTCTCTAAAATAGACCTCGAGTAAGGATACCATCATATCATAATTCAAGAGGAATACATTCACAAGATAGCCTTCTGGTGCCAGTATGGCTTTAGTCATATCATTTGGATTGACAAATGCCTCTATAACCTTCCAATCATGCATGAACCAGGTGTTCATTAAACAAATGAGGAAGATTTATCCTTATTTTCTTTGACATCATCATTTACAAAAAAAACTTGGGAGTAGCACTTAAAGCACCTTGATGAGGTGTTAGGAATTTTGGAGGCACACTCATTTTACAAAAGAGTCTAAATGTGTATTTTCCATGAAAAAAAAAAACTTAGGGCACGCCATCAAGATGAAAGGAGTGTAGGTAGACATGGAAAATATCAAAGCCATTTTGGATTGGCTTCCCCCATAGACTTTGGTGCAACTACAAGGATTTCTCAACCTTTACAACTATTTTTAGAAGTTTGTTAAGGGATTTTATCAATTGGATACTCCCTCAACTGATTTAACAAAGACGAGGTTTTTCATGGAGTGAGACAATGCAATGCTCTTTTAAAAAATAAATGAGGTAATGGGCTCATGCCCGATGCTAGCTATTCCTGATATTGGCCCTCCTTTTGTCTTAGAGTGTGACACATCTGGAGGAGTAAGGGTTATTCTTATGTAGAACAAGCATTCAATTGCATTTTGAAGCCACAAATTCAAGGAGGCGGAAAGATGATTCTCAATATATGAAAAGGAGATGCTTGCCATTATGCACACATTGACTAAGTCTCGACAATACTTGGTTGGTAGAAAATTTGTGGTCAAACCATAATCACAATACCTTCAAGTACTTTCTCAATCAAATGGATATGAATGAATTGCAATGAAAATGGGTGAATAAGCTTTAAGCATTTTATTTTGACATTGTGTTTGTTAAAGGAAACAAAAGGTGTATTTGCTAATGCTTTATCCATAAGCCAACTTTTTTCTCGGTGTCACACATCTTGGTCTATTGGAAGGTTAAAATTATAGAAAAATATGCTAAAGATGTTTTCGCTACTAATGTCTTGGAAGGGAAGTTGGATGATAGATACACAATATCTAATCAACTCATTCTCTATAAGGAAATAATTTATTTAATATTAAAATTAAAAAATGAAGGAATGGATTTTGAGGGCAATTTATGATACTCCCTTGGTAGGGAATTTGAGATATTTCAAGACCCACAAGCAAGGGAAAGGTTCACATGGAAAGGACTCAAGGATGACGACCTTAGGCACATTAAAAAATGCAATGTTTACTAGCGAAATGAAACAAAGTAAGTACATCTCATGAGACTCTTGCAACCTTTACCTATCTCGGAGTAGAAATGAGAGTATTTCGATGGATTTCATCATTGGAATTCATAAAGTCCAAGGTAAGGATTGTATATATGTAGTTGTGGATAGACTCTCAAAATACTCACTTTTTGCCATTTCTTTAAATTTTAAGGCAATTTGTTGACCTATTCTTCAAGGAGGTGTTTAGATTTCATAAGCTACCTTAGAACATTATGAGTGATAGAGATAGTCAATTCTTAAGCCTATTTTGACAAGAGGTCTTTTGTTTGACAAAGATCGAACTCACACCCAATACTAGCTACCACCCCAAATGGTCTGTCAAACTAAGAATGTAAATAAATGGGTGGAAGGCTATTTGAGAAATTATAATACTAGTCATTAAAAGGCATGGATCAAATAGCTCCATCTAAGGGAGCATTGTTATAACATTACTTATCACATGTTTGTTGGGATGATACCTTTTATAGCTTTGTATGGATATGAAGCCCAAAGTTTTGTTGACCTTGTGGTGTCTAATACTAGGGTCTTGGAGGCAAGTGAATTGATCCAACAAGGCAAGGACATTTCAAAGTCACTCAAGAACAATATTCAACAAGCACAAAACCAACAAAAGATGTATGCATAGGATATATTTAATATTTGAAGTTGGAGATATGGTGTTTGTGCAACTGTAGCCCTACATGTTGCAATCCTCCTTAAAGGAAAGTGGATCTAAAAAACTCAAACCTTGTTTTTTATGGGCCTTACAGATTTTTGAAGTGGGTTGGCGAAGTTGTATATGTGTTGGAATTGTCAGAGGAAATTAAGATTCATAATGTGTTTCCTTTGTCTTGCCTAAAAAAGGCACTTGGAAAATATATTGTACCTTTAATGGAGATGTCCCCATTGGATGAGGAAGGAAAACTAATTGTGATTCCCAAAGTAATTGTGGAGGTAAGGGAAAGAAGGTTGAAAAGTAGAAACATCTTAGAGTACTTGGTTAGATGGAAGAACATGCGTATAGAAGATCCAACATGGGAAGGCTCAAAAAATACTTTAACATTTAAACATACAATTGCTTGGGGGAAAACAAATTCAAGCAAGGTGGACTTGTCATGTCCCCTTTTTTTGTATTTATGTAGTGAGTCAAAATGCCCATTTCCTAACTCCAACATCTCACCTAATCCAATCTTGGGCATGTCTTCTTCCCCTTCATCCCCCATGTGTTTGCCTAAGATCCCCAAAATTTCTAAGTATGAAGACATGGATAGTCTTCTAAGTCTATTTAAGTCATTGGAGTTGAGGAGTTCCCCTTCCCGACAAGACTTTTCTCCCAAGTCTACTTTCTCTATTTTCTTCATCAAAGTATCAAACATCCCCATCTAGTCAGTCCCTCTAACTGTTCCCCACCATTTTCCCCTCATCCATCAGGACTTTGGAGTTTCCCATACCATCATATCTCTTTGTCAAACCTTGCTCCTTCACAAACCCTCATCAAAGAGTCATATTTCCCCTTGCCAACATATCTCCCTTCTAAACTTTGAACCCCAACTTATTGCACAAGTCACAGGGTAGCCTTGACACTCAAACCTTAACACTCTTGCCTATTTTCATTATTTGTCTCCACCTATCTTCCCACACAATTGAATTACCACAAATGCACAAGTTGATGCATCTTGTAGAAGGGTTTTTTTGGGCACAAAAGTATCATTTAATAATGAGAATGTAGTTCCACATGTACACCCAACTATGGAAACAAAGAAGACAAGCTTGACTACCATTAATGAGGTAGTTAGGATTTCAAACCCTAAGAGATCCATCAATTATTGTCATGGACAATTATAGTTCACAAGGGACATTCCTCCATGCCTCCCAAGACATGGTTCAAGGGGAAATGATGCTTGATTGGTACAAGTAGTCTGTGTTGCATACTAGTCTTATGATGGAGGCCCTTGTTATATATTTTGACATATTTTTGGGTATGTAATGAGGGAAAAATTTAGAGGGAAGATTACTATAAAAACTACATGAACCCTAACAAGAAATCATCGTAAGCACTCATTATTCAAGCATTTGGATATGAAGACACAAACCCACGAATTTAAGGAGGCTGAGGGATAAAAATCCCATATATCTCATTTTAGAGGATGAAACTCCTTCAATTGAAGGAGTGGTCTCATACAAAGGTTGTTTTTTAGCTTTATTAGTGGTGAATCTTCAACAATATCAAATTGGTTCTATTTGCAAGTTGCTTTGGGAGTAAACCATTGTATTTCTAGTTTGTATTGCAACTGTGTAGTCAACATTTCAATTATTAGGGCATATTGTTGTATTTTTTGTTGCAATTGTTGCCCTAGCCATATTTTGTAAATGGGCTTCAATCTCGAGTGATGTAAATGAGCAGTTCTACACCTTGTTTGTGAACCCGATTTGTAAATATGGGTATTCTATGAATGAATTTTTTGTTTAAATTTATTATTTATCTATCATTTGTTTGCAAACCCGACCATGTAATACTACATATTTAATGTGACTATGTAAATGTAAAAGGGGGATTTTTTGGGTCTTTTAGATTTGGGTGTAATAGATTAAGGTTTGTCAATTTAGGTTAAATTAATGAAGTCTAAAGCATAATATAGGGCCGTTAATGTTGTTATGTAAACATTACCATCATCTAGGGTTTCTAAGGTTTTGGGTTTTAAATATTTAAACCCCAAAATAGAAACATCCAAAATATTTGCCTTAATATTTAGGCTTTTATAAGGACTCAATTCAATATATTTAAGTCTATCCAAAAATATTTACATTAATATTTGTAAGTGGCATTACACTGGTATCAAAGTCAGTACTTTAAATTTATATCTATTGAGGGTTCTAAGAAAAGAAGCAAAATCTCCAAAAAAAATTGTGAATTGGCCATGCAAATGATATTTTTCCCCAAAAAATTATCGTCTTTTTAAAAGAACATTAATTATGATTTTCAAATTTTTTGTCATGTTTAAATCATGTAGAAATCACATTTAAATCGCATCTAAAATCTTAATCAATCTCACACTAATGTGTGAAAGCTTTGAAACTTGCAAAATAGTGAAATGCTTTATGAATAACATAATCATGCAATATTTTTAGGGCACAATTACAAATGAGAGCTCGTTGGGACATGCATAGAAGGCACAACTAGTTGCAAACTTGCAAGGAGTCAAGAGGTGGTGCATTTGAGTCAAAATTGGGTAATTTTTTGTTGTAACACTATTGCAAGTACATTCTATAACTTCATGCCATATAAATAGTGTTTACACAAAAATCAACTAGCGGATACAAATAGATGAATAATTTGTTAAAATAAAATTTTCAATGTGAACATCATAAGGACCTCTCAATTTAAATTAACAAAATTAAAAACGTTAAATCTATTTTATTTTGGTGGGGTTCCGTCCAAAGAGATAGTATTTTATTGTTATGATAGGTGAATGGTCTATATTTTGAGGTTATATTTTAGCTCATTGTGTCTACTTCATATTTTATGTCTACTTTATCATGGTTTAGTTTTGTGTCTACTTCTTATCTTTGATTTTATGCACAACTAAATTGTTATCATGAAGATTGGTTTGTTAGTTGGTCCAAACAACATTTGATGGTCTATCTTTTTCCACAATGGTAACCTTGTAAATTAGTTCTCTAGAAAGAAATAATTTGTATACCTTGTTAAATGACTTGAATTTAATGCTAATTTAAGGCTCTATGTCATATCATTGCTTTGCTTGATGAATATGACAACACTATAGTTTCATATTTTTACATAGTCTCATTACTAGAAGTGAAGAGGTAATGTGGTCATCTTTGTATTCATAACATTTTATCCTTCTCTCAAGTTGTAATACAAAAACCCTTGGCTGCATAAAAACATCAACCTAATATTTATATGTAACCTAGTATTGCACCAAGATGTCCAATCTTTGTGACATCAAAATCTTGGTCATTGTGATTATCTATGCTTATTTTAATATTATGCATATCTATCCTAAAATGTGTTTTGTCTATCTTCTACTTTTACTTTATATGAGGTGGTACTTTGACTAAATTTGAAGGTTTGGTTTAATAACAAAGCTTTTAAAAGTGACTTGGTTTTGTATCTTGAATCTTTGAAAATGCATAATTCATGCCCATTTGACTATATATGTTATGAAAAATGGTTTCTTTTTTATTTATTGATTAAATTTTTATTTGGATGATATATTCTTTGAAGTTTCTTAATTGAAAATTTCTTAGTGATAAAATGTATTTTTCTTTTATCCTTTTGGGATGCTAACATGTTTATTATAATTGTTTTGAAGTCTTACTAAGTTTTCAAAGGTTTTAGAGTTTGTTATGATAGTGCAATCTCTATGATTAAACATTCTTTTGATAACTAGACTAGAAGTTAAATCACATATCATTCAATGAATTGTTTTATTGTTAACTTAGCAATAACTCTATCAACTTCAAACAGAACTTACCAAAGAATCATTTACTAGAAAAAACTTACATGCTACATTGCATTCTGTTATTTTAGACGAACTTTTCATTTGGACAATTCATGAGCTAAACTCTCTATTTTATTTGCTCTATATTTCTATGCTATCAAAATGCTTTTAAATTTCAAAAACAAGTAGTTTTTGTCTTCTTTTTAAATATTTTTTATTTAAATCTGATTTTTTTCCCCATTTTTTTTCATTTAAATCCAGATTTTTTCAAAAAAATCTTATAACAATCTTAAACGTTTAGTTTTCCTATTTTCCCCAAAAGATTTTTGCTCCTTTGGTTTTAAGTATATTTGTATACATATTTATTGGGGACATTACACAATTCCAAATGTGTCGGAAGAATCATCAAGAACCTACTCAGTGCATAGTTTGAAAACTTGCCACTCGGCAAACCTAATTTTGGCTCGGACTCAATGACTCAGCAAAAACTCAGCTAATTAAAAAAAAATTACTTAAATTCATGTAAGATGGCAAAATGAGGGAGTACTCACCAAAAACTTGGTAAAACTTAGCTAGGTGAGTTAGTGGTTGACTTACTCAGCTGACAAAATAATTTGCGAGTACTCTAGAGTTTTGAAATCATGGCTTAATGTAATTCATGAATTCTAGGCAGGCATCGATGCATTTTCAGATGCCAAGAGAAAGTAATTGTCACCCGAGGAGAAGATGAGTCGTGGCTTGAAAAACATTCTTACTGCACGTATACCATAAAATCATACTAGATGCAGAGCCATCCTGAGTCATTTGTCATGGTTTTATGAAGGCAAATTTGTCAACTACAGACCAAGACCACTTGTTTATAAAGCTTTACAAAGGACACACGCCCCTTTAAGGAGAGGCATGCCATGGTATTGATTAGGCTACAGCAGTTGAAATATGAAGATGGTTGTGTTTTTTAAGCAAACTGCAGCTATATAGTGGTATACCAATATGAATCTATAATTATTTAATTTATTCCCCACTGTATGCATACTGTGCTAAGAACCTCATTTATGTGGGATTAAATAACCATCACAGTTTGGCAACTTCAATGATATAGAATATGTACACCCTTAAAATCCTCAGAAGCGTCATAGGGAGAAACCTTTCTAGCTCCTTCATGCTACATCCGAGGAAAACTGATTCAACAATGATGTACAAAGAGGATGGCTTCCAAATCCATCCCACCATGCACCTGACAGATCAAATATAGGTGAGAAGCAGACTCCAAAAAAACAGACCCCTTCCACACCCAAAACTTTGCTCTACAGTAATCTAGCATTTAGTCTCTGATGATCATCTGTTGGAATTTCTACCAACATGCTGTCCTAGGAAGGACAGAGGAGTTCTATTCCTCAGTCTTTAGCTTCACAGCTGTTAAGAAAATATTTTATGTCAATTTCCGGCACAGTTTCTCTTGATGAATGTATCACTGGCATGCATCATGAAAAAAGCTATTACATCATTCTCTTATTTGGTGCATGTTTCATGTAATTTTCTAAATCAATTTGAATACTGATTTTGATGTGTGGGGATTTCATCGGTTTCTGATACAACATACTGAAAATCATAATGTATGCTTTGCAGGGTGGCACGTTTACATTGTACTAGATTATAAATGATCACATGTATTGTTAAGGATTTATGGACCATCAACAAGGTCTGAGCAAAGCATTTTAGTTAAAAAATGTTATACCTCTTAATGTTGCAAGAAGTGGTTGCACAAAGATGGTTAAAGCTATTCTAGAAAAGCATCTGCATGGCTAAAAGAACAGACAGAAAAGTGCACACATCATTGCTCATGGTAGCCAACGATATGAACTATGTGAAAGCAGTGAAGATGCTCCTTCAGGTTGACCAGCTATAGTTATGCTGTCAGACCGAAACAGTAACACTGCATTGCATGCAGCCACAAAGAATATGCATAAAGAGGTATTCTATTTTATCCAACATGTGTGTTTTATCTGATTCAAGACAAAAATCTCAAAAAGAGCCTGAAAAAATTGAATGACTTTGAAATTGAAATTGATCTGAATTTTACGTTTGGAGAAAATTTTCAAAGCAAGTTTTGTGTCCTCAGTCAGAATGCCCAAACCCTGAATCCTGACTTGTTTATAATTTTGTTGAAGTACCAGTTAGCATTTTTCAAGATTTGGAAATTGGGTTTAGTTTGGGAAATCAACTTTCCTTAGTCTCACAATTTTATACCCAAAATCCAGAAGTAAAGTCCGGCTATGTGCTAGGGATGACATTAATGGATGTTACAGTGTTCACAAAATACACATGGGCATAGAGGTAAGGGCTTGCAGGCGGAATATTAAGGATCAAATCCAGTGGGGGTTCATACAAAAATCAATTGTGTATTTTTTCTAAAAGACTTGACCAAGCCCCACTGCCAGGGCAACTTTGCAGGAACAGAACATAGGTGCTGGTTACAATCAGTTGCTTCTAGAGAGCATGTGTTCTGCCTGAGACAATCTGGTCATAGCTTATTCTCTGCAAACCCTTTTATATCTAAATTTAGGAGCACATTTAATGAAAAACAAAAGAATCATTATTTGCTTGCCCCATTTTATTAAATTGATTCCACAAAATACTCTCAGTCAAGTAGCAATTGCTGAAAACAAATGTCTGTTTCAATATTCTTCACTGAAACCCTGAAACGGTATGTCTTTAAAATGAATCTTGATATGCTCTTATTTTGGGGTCCTTAGTGGTCACGGCCAAAAGCCTGTGTTTTTCAACTCGTAGACAATATTTCTCTTACAGATGCACAGTCATCGATACACCAACACACAAAATATCATCTATTCTACTGAAATCAACTGTCGAATATAGGAAAACAACAAAATTATAAATATTCAATAAAAATAGAACTAATATTACAGGTACTCACATGAGTGAGAAAATTATAAACAAGTCAGACTTCAAGGATCAGACATTTTGGTTTAGGAAACGAAACCTCCTTCAACTGTTCTCCAATCACTAAACTCAGATTTACAATTGCAAAGATAAGCTCAATTTTAAAGGTTCTTTTGAGATTTAAATCTTAAATCTAATAAAACACAGAAATTGAATCAAGTAAAGTACCTCTTTATGTATTTCCTTGTGGCTGAATGCAATCCAGTAATATTTTTCTTGGTCTGATGATATAACTATGTCTGGTCAACCTGAAAGGAGCACCTTCACTGCTTCCAAGTAGTTCACACTTTGGCTGCCATGAGCAATGATGTCTGCCATTTCCTGTCCGTTCTTTCAGCCATGGGCATGCTTTTCTAGCATAGCTTTAACCTTCTCTGTGTAATCACTTCTTGAAACATCATGCAGTTCATCCTTGTCATCTTTCAGCAATCTTTATCAATCAACAGTCTTTCTCAAACAATCTCACTAACCACCTTGAAATTGTAATCTGTTGCTGCAGAAAATAGGAATTATCACATTTTATAGCTTAAATGTTTTTGCTCAGACCAATTTGATGGTTCATAAGATCCTTTACAGTGCATGTGCATCATTTATCATCAAGCACAGTGTGAGTGTGCTACTCTGTAAAGCGTATGTTATGATTTGTACTATCAACTATGTGGTATCAGAAACCAATGGATTCCCCACACATCAAAATTACCATTCATTTTGATTTATAAAATTACACAAAACAGGCACCAAATAAGAGAATGATGTGTAGATTTTCATATTACATGCCAGTGATACATCCATTGGTATGAGATCTTGATACTCAGTTTCCATCTTAATTTTCTAAATAGTAAATGATATTGTTTATTAGCCAGTCACTGCACTGCCCCTCTCTTATTGCTTCAATAATCACAAATTAGCAATGAATGCCCTTCCACTTTAAGTTTCCACCATCCATTTTACTTAGCCAGTCCTATTCCTTCTAAGAGAACCACTGCTTCTGGCTAATTATTTGTATTCAGTTTTAAAAGGACTGAAAACTTTGAGAGGCTTTTCATCATCATTTCTAAAGATACCCTCCCCCTCTTGCCAATCTTGGATTTCCTTTTGCAGCTCCCTCAAAATTAAGCTTAACCTAATACTTGCACAAATCTTTGGGCTTTTCCAATCCATTCCCCCCAAACCCATTATCAGGTGTTTAACAAAAGTCTCTCTCTCTCTCTCTCTCTCTCTCTCTCTCTCTCTCTCTCTTCAATAGCAGTTATTTTAAAAAAACTTGTATTAACTGAATTACAAAAGAGCTCCTCGAGACATAGAAGAACAATTACCATTTCCCAATGCAGGGAATAATCAATACTTTTCAATGATGCCATTGAAATGAAAATTGTTTGCACTGTAGGATTTCCATCTTAGCTGACATATAGAAGTAATGTTTAATAGCCTGACACCTCACCAATAATGTTATCTTCTCTCTGCTAGTCCTCACTATTGTTTTACAAGTTAAACTACGATACAGGCTGAATTCATTTTTTTCAACCCTCATCTGTTGTTTCAAGTGTCATGTGGAAAAGGTGAAAGTGATAGCCATATGTCAGTCAGAGTTAACAATTAGGACTTACAAGCAGAACAAAACAAAACTGTGGACCAGCAGATATAAGTTAACTCACTAGCAGTTGTTCTGGCTTATGCCTAACAGAAATTGCTTGCATAATGCCAATGTTAAATGAGAATGAAATCAATCAGGCGCAAATTCATAGAAGCATTGCTGGAGAAAAAAGCAGGCCTTGACTAAAAATAATGTCATCACCTTTTCTCTACATTGCATTTGTTGTGCAAGAAGAAAGGTAAAACTAATATGCAAAATAGGCTTTAATTCAGTCGTACTAAAAAGGTTCACACATTTTGCTCTGTGAATACAACGACGACAGCTAATTGTTGAGGAAACGGAAATGAAAAAATCCACAAACTTGAATAATATTGCAGCACAAATTAGTTGTGAAGAAATAATAGGAAAAATTAAATAGAATAACAGAATAACAGATAAGACACAGGTTTACGTGGTAAAACCTTGACAATATGCCAAGGAAACATCCACGGGGCAAAGTATCGGTATTCTTATTGCTCAGAGAAACTGATTACAATCTTCATGCAGCTGCTGCTATTCAATTACAATTACATTTATTTGCCTTCAAGGCAACAAGATATATATAATATCTTCAAGATAACAACCACTGTCTAATCTTAGAAAAATTTAGCTTTGTTTTATTGTTTTATCTTTTTCAAAGATAAGATTTTTCTTTATTTCCTTTATTGTTGTCATTATCCAACACTAATGACACCCAATGTACGGTTCAATTCTTAATTAAGTTCCTGTTACAAACTGTTCAAAACAAATAGAGTAGTCAAAGAACTTTACAGTGAATGATATACACAAATTTATAAATACCCAGTTCCACAGATGAAGACCTCCAAAGGTGTTGACGAATGATTCTGTGCAACAGCAGCGCTCCACTAATATGCAGAGTTGCTGTATCTAGTATTTGGATCTTTGCATAATATACATCTACGATTGAATGAAGCTTGTAAATTATATACACAGTGAAATTTATGGCTTCTAATAAGAGCTGCATTTAAAAATAAATTGCGTCTCACTACAGAATGCAACACAGAAATAACAGCTCAAACATGGTACAAAGTAGACACCATCGATCAGTTATCCCTCCCTTGCTGCATACAGCTTTTGTGCAATTGCTTTAGCCCAAGAGTCCTGAGACTTAATTGAATATGATAGAGAAGGGTCAACAAAATACACGTCATAAGCATCCAGGCCTTCTGTTTGCTTGGCCAAATTTCCATTTAGGCTGTTTTCAATGTTTGAAGTCCTCCTTACTCCTTCCAAGAGATGCTCTGAGTATTCATCAGAACTCGTGTGAGGCAAACTCAATAACCAACTCAAATATTTTTCAAACTTCAAATTGCATGTTTGCAGCAGGGCAGTTTTTCCATTGAGCTTCTCCCCTAAATTTGCACCTTTTTTGAGGATCACCATGCTCATCGGTTGCAATGTTTGAAGAGTTGCCTGTGTCTCGAGAAACATGACTAGACATTGTATTACACTCCAGTCCACCTGAACTTGATGATTGAGATCCAACCGAATCAGATTTTGAGTCTTCTAGCACATGATTATTTATTTTCCATACCACCAACTTTAGGCTGTTGGGTGACCTCCACTTCTAGCCTCTTGTGGTCGTACAACATATCACTCATGAATTTGTTCATATTCTTATCACTAGCACTACAGACTTCATTGACAGGGCTCTTCTGAAAGTTCACGTTTTTAATTTTCTTATTCATGATAGAAAGATCAATATCAAGCTTTTAGAGATGTTTCTTCATTTTTGTGATGCTCTGATTCTATAGGCTGTTGGCGAAGATGATAATCATGGTTTCATACACTTGAGGACTCAGTGCTAGCATTGGAAATGTTGTCAAATCCTTGCTCTGGGCTATTCCGAGCTTCCAGGTCCTCCATCTACTTTGTTAGAATCCATATATTCAGAATTTGATGATTCTGTCAGAGAGCCTACTAAACTCAGAAATTGAATATTGCTAAGCTCCGGCTATGGGAATTCTTGTTTCTCTACAGACTTGAAAAAATCTGCAGATATTCAACAATAGGATCTCAATCCCTATGCCACTAGAAGTCTCCAATGACTCGTATAAGGAATTTAATGTCTGTATCTCAAGTCATTCACTGGGTCTTAAACCTTCAACTCCATTATTTATGCTAATATCAATCTTTTTCTATAAATTAATCTCCAAAGCAGAGGGCTTTCTAAAATCTCAAATGTTACATTCAGGATGTTGCCCATCTTCTGATAGCTGTCCTGAAAACCCACCCAAATCATTCATATCCCATAACTCAGTCCCAAGCCCTTCAGGGCTCATAACCATATTCTTAATGCTACTCTTACAACTATCAAATTCAAAATCTGGACTAATATGCATGTTTGAGTTGTTCTGTGAATCAGAAGAAAACATCAAATCACCTTATGATAGATCTTGCATGAGCAATTCATCAAGACTGACAATCCTGAAATTACAAATATCAGTCACAAGGGGTTCAGAACTCATACCTCGAATTCTGCTGCAGTAAAACTGTAGCTGTTGCTTTCCAACCTGCATTGTTGCAGAATGGGTTATCTTCTTCCTCTGTTTCATTACTAATGGACCAAGACTCAAACTCTTCTGAGCATGAAGATAAACAATCAGGGCTCACTTCTTCCTTCGCCACAAAATCCACTTTCAAATAACTTTCTTCCTTGTTTTTTACACAGATATTTTTAATGTGTTCGTGCGAATCTTGACAATCCAATGAATTCTCTATGCCCTCTACAAGTACTGTTCCATATTTTTAAGCTATAAATTCCGCAAATTCCTCAATTCTAAATGCACTTTTGGGTTCGTGAGAGTCTTGACAATCCAATGATTTCTCCATGCAGTCTACAAGTACAGCCCAATGTTTTTCCACAATAAACTCCTCAAATTATTCAAGTCTAAATCCTCTATTTTCTTCTGCAATTCCCTTTACCTTGCCTGGCTTTTCCTCATTAGTTTTCATCAAATTCCCCATATACTGGATCATTCTCATCACCATCCTCACTACAAGGTGCATATCTCATCTGGGACTGGGTCATATGCTCTCAAAGCCTTTCAAGTAAAGTAAAACATTAATGCTGATGCTGATGCAGCTGCTCCAGCCATGATAAACTTGTTCCTGTTTTTCTTGGAAGCCATTTTAATTGAATTAAATGACAGAATTAAAGGCTTTTTTGTTTTTCAATACCCAATTCTTCTTAAATAATAACAAATTGTAATGCATACCAAATTCAGGCTTAAGAGGTGAAGAAGACCAATTCATATAGCTGAGATAATATGCTGGCAGGACCTACAAATTTAAAAAATGTTAATCCAATTTTTTGCTGTCTGAAACAAGATTCTGCAATGATGAGTCCTGCTTAGTTTCAACTGTTTTAAGGTGACCATAAAGATTTTGATATTTAACTTCTAATGATACAGATATTTATAAAAACGGAGTTAAAGATGTGTTCAGTGCATGGATAAATTTGATGACACTGGATTATTGAAAGGGTTAGCTTCTATCCAAAAAAGATAAATCCAATTGGATAGCTCCAAAGCTCTGTTACCGGGTCCCTTGGTTTAGCCCCCCGAACCCACCAAAATACGTGTGGGTTCGGGTTCTGGTTCGGTTCTCCCCCGGGTTCTGCCAGGGTCCTTCATTTTGAACCCGGGGAGAACCCAGGAGGACCCACGCCATGCAGCCTTAAAAAAGGCAAAATCTCAACTTAAAAACAAAAAATCTAACCCTAAAAAGTGCCTTAAAAAAGTGGGTTTTTAATGAGATTCATTTGACTAATTGTTGGTCAGTCATGCAAAATTGAACTTCCCTCTCTCTGAAATGCTTTGCTATGATCTGGATTTTGCATGTTACTTTGAATATGTAACATTTGCACCATTAGCTCTACCACTATTTCTTGCCCCTTTGAATTCCAATTAGAGTCGCTGAAATAGATTTGTTGCACTTTCATGTTCTAGCACTTTTCTCTCTTGATTCTTGTGTGCAATTTTCTACTATCTTGGTTCTCTAAGTTGGTACCTAATTCTTTATCACTCACTAGTATGCAATACAGATATCTGATTTTTTTTATTTTTTATTTTTCCCCATTTTGCTTGTTTTTTCATTTTGTTATTTTGTTTTGATTTTCAAAAGCTGGCAAGATCACAACTTTAATACCACTAAGATGTCCTAAACTAAATACATACAAAAAAAAAACTCAAAAAGCCCCTAACAACAAAGATTTTATTCATGATATCTTAGGAAACACATACATTCAAAAGGGAGCAACTAATCTAATACAACTCACTGGTAGTGTACAGATCTGAACTTTGAAACGCCCCTTCACATTGCTCTGTTACCTACGTGACATGTCATGCCATCTAGGTAAGGCCATCTAGTGTACAGATCTGAACTTTGAAACGCCCCTTCACATTGCCATTTACTATTTACTTTTCTGCAAATTATGAATATGATTACAGATTATATGAGGTATTACCGTATGGCGTATTTCATTGTTTCAATATTCTATGGCATTATGGCATTATGATCATATGATTATAATTTTGAGCATGCTTATGAGTCTATGGCATTATCATTATGTTTATAAATTTTAAAATTTATGTAATATATATATTACAGCCGTACCCGAACCCGAACCCTAGGAAATTTTTTTTTAGCCGAACCGGCGAACCCGAACCCGAACCCGTATCTGAACCCGTACCCAAACCGGCAACTTAGCTCCAAAGTATAAGGCATGCCATTAACAACAATGTGCAACTCTTGCTAATAGTTATTTTATTTAGATAAGAGTTGCATGGCTTTTGAAAATGATGGAGGTCAATTTTTTTGTACTGCACATGCAAATAAGACTAAGTTTAATTGAGTTTGAAGTTGTGGGATTGTAGAAAGAAAATACATCGAAGATAATAAGTATGGTGGTATAATTTTGATCCATAAATGTTTTCATAAGAGATAAAAGTGTATACCTTGTTTTTTACTCTTTTGTTTTATATTTATGTTTGGCATTGTCGTAAATATAATGCTGTAATGTTTACTTGGTTTATTTTATACATAAGTTGATCCTATCCCAACATCCATCACTCTGAACATCATTACTTTCATCATAGAATATGATCAGTCCAAATTCCTAGCATTTCCACCCTCCTAGACCAGACTGCAAGTGTGTATCTGTGCATTGTACTGATTTGCACTGTAGTCCTGTCCCCTTAATTCAAATTCCATTTTCCCATTCCCAGGGCCAACAACTTCAGAAATTGAAAACTGCTCGTCAACTTGCACACCAAAACATTTTGAATTGAACGTTTAGGATTTATTGTATTTAAAGACAGTCCTAGGATCTTAATTTTCATTGGACAATCTCATTCGCATCACTTCAGAGTTAACCGTTAGGAACTATATACAGAACAAAACCAAACTGCGGATTAACAGATTTAACTTTACTGGAGAGATTTTGTTCTGGCTTACACCTAACAGAAATTGCTGGCATAGTTTTGAGTTAAATGAGAATGAAATCAATTGGGAACAAATTCATAGTAGCCTACCTGGTGAGAGAAACAAACCTTTCCTTAAAAAAATAAGGTCCTCACCTTTCCTCTGCATTGCATTTATTGTGCAGGAAGAATGGTAAAACCAATATGCAAAATGGTTTTTATTACAAAAAAGGTTCACTCCACGAATACAAGACACCAGCTAATGGCACCCAATGTAAGATTCAATTCTTAATAAAGATTCTGTTAAAACAAATAGAGTAATCTAAGAACTTTACAGTTAATAGTATATCCAAATTTATAAATACCCAGTTCCATGGTGAACACTTCCAAAGGTGTTAAAAACCAATGCTGTGCAGCAACAGCATTCTGCTAATATCCAGAATTGCAGTATCCAGCATTGGATGTTTGCATAATTTACATCTATGATTGAATGATGCTTATGTACAAACTTTTAATTGTGACTTCTAATAAGAACTCTATTCTAGACTAAATTATGTCATTGATTACAGAATGCAACACAAAAAGAAGAGCTCAAACATGGTACAGAATAGATACCATCAATAAGTTATCCCTCCCTAGCTGCATACAGCTTTTGTGCAATTGCTTTAGCCCTAGAGACCTGAGACTTCATTGAAGGTGACAGAGAAGGATCGGCTAAATACGCATCATAAGCATCCAAGCCTTCTGTTTGCTTGGACAAATATCCATTTAGGCTGGTTTCAATGTTTGAAGTCCTCCTTACACCTTCCAAGAGATGCTCTGAGAATTCATCAGAACCTATGTTAGGCAAACTCAATAACTGACTCAAATCTTTTTCAAACTTCAAATTGCCATCCATGGTGTTTTTGTTAGCCTTGTCAAATGTTTGCAGTAGGGCAGTTTGTCTGTTGAGCTGCTCCCCTAAATCTGCACCCTTTTGAGGATCATCACGCTCACTGGTTGCAAAGTTTGAAAAGTTGGCCGTGTCTTGAGAATCATAGCTAGACAGTGTATCACATTCCATCTCACCTGAACTTGATGATTGAGTTCCAAATGAAACAGATTTTGAGTTTTCTAACCCATGATTATTAGTGTCCATACTGCTAACTTTAGGCCGTTGGGTGACTTCCACTTCCAACCTCTTGTCATCCTCCAACACATCACTCGTGCATTTGTTCATATCCTTATCACTAGCACCATAGACTTCACTGACAGGGCTCTGAAGGCTCGGATTTTCAATATTCTCATTCATGATGGAAGGATCAGCATCAAGTTTTAAAGATGCTTCTTTACTTTTGTGATGCCCTGATTCTGAAGGCTGTTGGTGAAGATGGTAAGCACAGCTAGATAAACTTGAAGACTCGGTATCTGCATTGGACGTGTTGTCAAATCCATGCTCTAGGCTATTCTGAACTTGTAGCTCCTCCAACAGACAATTAGTGTGCCCAGTGATAGTATCATTTAAAGAGGAAATTCCTCTTCCTGATACATGGTCATCCGCTTCATTATAATCGATATATTCGATGTTGGATGTTTCTGTCAGAGAGCCTCTTAAGCTCAGAATATGATTGTTTCTAAGCTCCGGCTGCAGGAAAACTTGTTCATCCACAGACTTGAAAGACTCTGCAGATATTCCATGATCAGGATCCTTGATCCCTGTGGCACTAGAAGGCTTCAATGACTCATCTAACGGATTTAATGTTTCTATATCAAGTTCCTCGCTGAGTTCTAAACCTTCAATTACATTACTTGTGCTGATATCAAACTCTTTCTCCAAATTAATCTCCAAAAGAGAAGGCTTTTTAGAATCTCCACGGTTAAATTCATGATGATCCCCACCCTCTGATGGCTGCCCTAATAACTCACCTCCATTACTTATATCACATAACTCGGTCTCAAGGCCCTTAGGACTCGTATACGTATTCTTAATGCTACTGTTACAGCTATTAAATTCAAAGTCTGGACTAGTCTGCCTGTCTGATTCTTTCTGTGAGTCAGAAGGAAAAATCACATCCCCTTCTGATAGATCCTGCATGGATAATTCATCGAAACCGACATCTCTAGAATTACAAAGTTCAGTCACAAAAGCTTCAGAATTCAAAGTTTGAAACCTACCGCAATAAAACTGAAACTGTTGCTTTCCAACCCGACTTGTTGCAGAATGGGGACCTTCTCCCTCTGTCTCATTACTAATGGACCAAGACTGAAACCCATCTGAGAATGAAGATAAAAAATCATGAGTCGCTTCTTCCTTCCCTACAAAACCCACTTTCAAATTAATTTCTTCGTCATTGTTTTTTGCAAAGACCTCTTTCGTGGGTTTGTGAGAATCCTCACAATCCAATGAACTATTGATGCTCTCTACAAATACTGCCTCATATTTTTCAGCAATAAACTCCTCAAATTCCTCAACTCTAAATTCACTGTGGGGTTCCTGATATTCCTGACAATCCAATGATTTTTTCACGCCCTCTACAAGTACTGCCCCATATTTTTCTGCAATAAACTCCTCAAATTCTTCAAGTCTAAATCCACTACCTTCTTCTGCAATGCCCTTTACCTTGCCCGGCTTTTCCTCATTAGTTTTCATCAAGTTCTCCGTATCCAGAAGTTCATTCTCACCGCCATCCTCACCACAAGGTGCATCTTCATCTGGGTCAGGATCATATGATCTGAAAGCTTTCCATGTAAAGTAAAACGCTAATGCTGATGCTGCTGCAGCCGCTGCAGCCGTGAGAAGCCTTTTCCTGTTTCTTTTGGAAGTCATTTTAATTGAAGTAAATGACAGAATTGAAGGTTTTTTCAATACCCAGATCTTTGTAATGGTACAATTGTGCACCGAATTGAGGCTTTAGAGGTAAAGAAGATCGTACGGTTATGTTGAGAGACTATGCTCGCAAGACCCACAAATTATAATATTGTTATCCCCTTGCTTGCCGTCTGAGAGACTATGCCCGCAAGACCCACAAATTATAATATTGTTATCCCCTTGCTTGCCGTCCTAAACAAGATTCTGTACTGATGGGTTTTGCCTAGCCTGAACTGTCTGGAGGTCAGCGTAAATATTTTGTTATTGAAGATGTGGTGTTACAGATATTTATAAGAAATCTGTTACACGTCTTCGGCGCATGGATAAAGTTGATGACATCGGATTTGCCTCGATCCAGCTGAGATAAATCCAATCGACCGCTTCAAAGTGTATGGCATGCCATTAACATTAATGTGCGACCTTTGCCAATTACGCCTTAGATGATCATTGAAATGATCTCAATCATTACATTTTTTAAAATATTAAAAAATATAATAATTAATAATTAAAAAAAAAGCAACTCTTAAATTTTAAATTAAGAAAAAATAGGATAAGAATTGTTTTTTCTTTTAAACTTAAATTTTTAGATAAATAAGAATAAGTTTCTAATGATTTTTTACATCGAAGGTGTATCCAATGTGAAGTTTACCAACCTCAAAGTTTTAATCAACGATTCACTATTACTAATAGATTTTGCAAGACAATTGAAATAATCCTCATCTTTAATTTTCTCGCCAAACTATTAATTCGTTTTGTCTAAATAATAGGGTAGATTTTGGGAAATACAAATATCAAACTGCAACATAAATAATACGACTTTGCAACTTGCATTTTACGTCACCTCTGCTAGCAATTTCTTTGTCATTACGAAACGGCTCAAGACACGCCTTTAATAATACTTGCAAGTTGGTACACGACTTTTTAGAGGAGGTTTAATAGACTAGATTTTTAAATGGTAGAGAATGTTCGATATTGAAGGTTGAGAATGTAATTGATTTTTAGGCAGAGGTAGCTAATTCAGAAGTGTAAGTTCTTAGCTTGGACCATTTTTTTGTTCTGTCTAATCTGCAAAATGGTTTTATGGTACTAGAGAAAAAGTTTTGCTTCTTTCACTGGTCACTACGCTAATTTATGTGTGTTGGTGACTCGTTCCCTTGAAGCAATACTAATTTTTTCATCCCTCGCTAGCTTGCTGCAAGTTTTGATTTATAGAGGGATTCTTTGGGATGGAACAATGTATTGTATAAGTTGCTATAATGTTGTATTTAGGGTTTGATTGATGGACAACAGGGATGACCTTATAATCTTCTTAATGAATGTGAATATGATCGCAGGAAAGAACATCTAAGGGGTTGGGTTGTCCATACTTTTTGTTAAGTATTCGCACAAGTAGCTCTAAGTAGTTTCAAATAGCTTTGATTGACCTTATTCCAATAATTAGGAATCTCATTCATGGAAAATTGTCTGATCCTCCTTATTTGACCTAATAGCCTAGTCAATAATGGACGAGTTTTTTAGTCTTTCTAATATCTTTTAATATTATTATAATCTAGTTCTAGGTCTATGTTATATCTGGTAAAGGTTTAAATTTAAGATGAGAAGAGTTGTGGAAGCCTATGAATATGACGCATTGCTTGAGCTTGTGGTTCTTTATCCATTTTGTATCTCAGGAAACTTTATAGGTAGGTTAATTTTTTAAGCTCCATAAATTTCGTTAGCTCATAACTCATTCTCTTGGTTGAGTATGTGTTATCTGTACATTATTTCCAGCTACCACCTTTTGTTATTTTTGTTGAGTCGAACTTTTTGAGTTGAGAAGTGTCAATTTTGTTACCCTATTTCTAGCCTTTAGTTGTTGATCATTTTGTATAAATAGAGGTGCCTTTCACTTCATTTTGGACTCATTCTTGCATTCTAGTTTTCTGATTTTATGAGTGTTACTCTGCTGTAATATTTAGTTGAGGTTGAGAGGTTTTCTAGTGAGATTAGTGAGGGTTTAGAGAGATTTCTTTGTGGGATTTGGTCAAGGGAAGGATTTGCAAACTATTTGGTGGAGCCTATGCTAGGAAACCTGTTATATCAATTGGAGCTATCTGGTTATAGGCATGGTAGTTATTTACTTTATTTTCTATTTTAAGTTGGAAAGATTGCTTGGTTTAGCTTGTTTGTTTCTTGATGGATTCTTGTTTTTGTGAAACCTTTTGGTTGGGATGCATTTATACTTAAATATGTATATACTCTATATATTTGAACGGTTATTAGAAATTATACTTAGTCAAGTAGACTATAATATCATTACATTTAGGTGATATCTTGAATTGATAGCCTATGAAGTTAGGTGAAGCCTTGTGGTTAATGTGGATAGTAACACCACATGAATAATGACATAATAGGCATATCATTATTGATAGGTTGAGAACCTTGTAGATAATTTATATGTGAACCATATTATGAATAGAACTATGAGTGGAGAAGCACCAAACCCTCACAAGTTGATAATGTCCTTTGGATATTATACAAATATAGAGAGCATTGTGAACATGTGAATATTTGACTCTTAATGAATGTAGAAGTTTTATGATTTGTTTGTGATCTCTTGATCATGTTACATTACTTTTGTTGGAAACCCTAGGTTAGGAATAACCTATTTTGTAGGTTTGTCTATGAGATTATTGATTGAAGAAAATAAGTTGAGATTAACCTATATGATCTACTTGATGATTTGATTGTTGATTATACTTTCAATTGGAGTAGATTTATTGTTGAGACCATACTTTTGAGTGAGTCCTTTATTGATGAGATTATACTTTGATTGAAGTCATAAATATTGTTGATGGTTATACTTTGAATTGAGGTCTTTTATTGCTAAGTTTATACTTTTGAAGGGTGTCATTTAATGCTGAGACAAACCCTTGATTGGAGACTTTTATAGTTGGGATTGTAACTTTAGTACTAGAGTCATTTAATGATGTGACATTATGTTTATCCATATGGTTAACTGGTAAGTAAGAGTTACTTTGAATTATTTAAGAAGATGTGTTAGTTAAACATAGTGGAAATAGGTTGTTCTTGGGGTTAAAGATTACCCAATGGAGGGAATTAACTATGCATAGAATATGTGTGGTCAATACAAATTGAGCTAGGGAGGTGTGTGAATAGGATGACATCCACTCTAAATTTTGGGTGATGAATACTTAGGCCAAAGTAGTGTAAGTTTCCACTATTTACACTGTCAATTCACTATGGTCTAGTTAGGCATTCTAGTCCAAGATTGTCATATATGTAGGTAGAAGCTACTATATGATTAAGTTCTAGTTTGTAAGACACAACACCAAGCTCAAAAAAGGCTAGTATTATGGGGTTATCCAACCAATCTCTTCGTCGAAGGGTACGACCATCTTACCTGATAGGTAGATGTGCGGGGGACCACAATAAGTTTGTGGTTGGTGGAAAAGCGCTCGAGTGTTGCTTCTCCTCATCAGTTGGTGGCCAAGATTTGGAAGGGGAACTACTTGGACCGTATGTATTTCTAGTGTTGAAAGCTCATAAGAGCTATGTAGGTACTTTGTATTTGTTTATATGGAAGGATGTAAACAAAAATGATGTACTTAAGTTTATTCAATAAGAAATCATTGTTATGGAAAGATTTGTGAAATTACAACATGGAATGCAATGGAAGTTTGGAATAGTGCTTATTCCATATGTGCATGTAATTTACATTTTAGAAAAGAAAAATGTATTGCTATGTTATAGCATCATGGTTTATTCACTTGTGGGTTAAAACTTACAAATTTTTTTTAGTAGAACATTGGGCATATTACATTCAAGAAAAAATTAAAAGAGATCTTAATGTTTTTTTGTGGTTGAAATCTGAGATGTTATGAAAAAATAGGTGGAGTTAGGGGTTAACTTTCTAGAGTCAAATGTTGGTCAAGATTATGGCTATATGTTTATAAGTCCTTTGAACTTTCAGTTATTTATAACTACTTATTTGTTATGTCAATTGCTTTTCTCCTTTGATCCTACTAATTATTGCTAATAGTTGTTATTTTTGTTTAAATATATTTCTCAACATAATGCCTCCTAGAATCAAGTCATATATACGAAATATAAGATTTTGATATATTGCAATAGCAACAACAAAGATATTTGGTGAAGAACGACTCAACATTCAGATACATTATTATTATCCACCTTATTTAAGGTGCTCTACTTGTAAAAAAAATATACCAAATGTGTACTCTATTGTCAAATGGTATCCAAGCCATTTTCTGGATTTACTTTTTTCATGCTTGAATTTGAGATGTTGGTGTTAGTGAGTTTGTGGAATTTTATTCATCAAGAGTGCTCCTCATTGAAGATTTTCACCTCACTGCAATCTATTGTTTCTTGTTTTAATCAATTTTACTTGGTTTTTTTTTCCCCTTGTTTTAATCAACTTTACTTGGCTTTTTTTATTGTTTCCCTATTTTAATAAGTTTTAATTAGTTTTTTAGAAAAATTTGAGTGATTTTTAGTGCATGTAAAATATAGTCTATTATTAGTTCAAGTTTCTATTTTTTTAATAAGCTTTCTCTGCTATATATTTTTGTGTTGAGTGATGTTAAGAGCTACTCTATTTTTCAAAAAATAATACAAAGTTTTCTTTTTGTAAATGTTAGTTTGTAAGTTTCTTCTTATTTTCTATTTCTTTTCTGTTATATTGCTCATTAAACTCTACGCAAAAGGGTGTCCATGAGTTGGGAGTTTTCTATGTATTGTTTAGAGATTCTAATCATTGTTTCCATTTTCTTGTTGGAATATTTGCTTTGCTTTGTCATCAAATAGGTACCTTCACATCAAACACTATTTTTGATAAGGTAAGTAGGATTTTGAAAGGGTCCAAAACCTTGTACAAAGTGAAGAAATAGGAAATTTCCAAACATCAAAGTATCAAAATTTTCCATCAAAACCAAATAGTAGAAACAAATTTTGAAGGGCACCTAAAACCATCACAAAAAGTAGAGAAACAACGAAGATGCCACATAACAACATAAATTGTCAACCAACATGTGGCCACCAGGAAAGGGTCACACCGAAAGAAGAGCCACATTAATCATGGAGGTTTGAAATTATGTCCAAACAAAGAGCTCATAAGGGGAGCTTGATCTAAATGGGTCAATCCAAAAATATTGGATGAATCAAACTCATTCATACCAATAGGAACAATTTTATCCCTGAGGGGGCTTCCCCTCAAGACATCAGGATGATCTTCCACATCCAACTCCCTACCAAAGGGGTTCACCAAGTCAAACATTTTAGTGGGAAAACTAGCAAAGTTCAGTGCCTTCCCAACAGAACAAGTCTTCACATGACTGAAGTCTTAGCAAGAGTAGGAAAAATGACCAACTCTAAGGCAATGAGAGCACAACAAAGAGGAAGAATCAAAGAGAACAATTTACTCCCAAACACCCAACTTGGAATGAAATCAAACACTGTTAATCTCTCCATATGCTCCATAATATGAAATTTCTTTGTTCCTTATTGATTTTTATGACTTTTATTATCATTGTAACTATGTTATGCGATGGATATTTTATTATCAAAACACTCTTTGTAGCATAGAAAGTAGACACAAACATTGAATATTTAGGTTTGAGATTCAAGGGAACACTGCATATCAATTATTTAAATTTATTTATTTTTTGATTTCACAATCCTTCAATTGTTCTTTTAATTACTTGAATTGGGTGATGAAGTATTGTATCTTATCAAATTACATGGATTGTAACTTATTAGTTCATTTTCCAATAAATATTCTTAGAGTTCAATTTTTTGCACAAATAATTTTGACAATGTATTCCTCATAGCTATAGGTGTAGCAAAATGCTAATGTGATACAATTTAAGAGAGACATAAAATCATGAATAACCAATGAATTTTCTCAAAACTATTCAACCACTTATTCTTTTTAACCTTATTATTAGTTGGTTCACCATTAAGTCCATGAAATTTCCTATTAAACCTCTTAACACTTCATGTTTGTTTATTTCATATTTCCATTTAAGATATTTATAAGTTGTTAGAAGTGGAATTGAAGATTGCTCCATGATGAAACAAGTCATTGGTACAAACAATGATTAATGATAATATACAAGCATGCAAAAATGTCAAAGATACTTATGCATGTAGAAATTTTTAATTGTTTTAAAGACATCATGTGACCCTCTTTCTACTAGTGAAATTGAGTAGTCCACAAAGAGTTCAATAAGACTCAAGTCTTGTTACATGCAAAGACTGAACCCTCTAAAATTACAAGAGCGAACTAGATTTAACTTGAGATAAAAAAGTTAATTGATGTTATGGAATTTTCATTATCAAGTATAACATAAAATAAAATAAAATAACTTTGAAGAATTCATTTCCTTTAAAAATATAAAAGAACCTCTCATAGTTATTTTTTAAAATAAAAATTAATGACCAATATTGACAATACCCCATATTCCAGCTATAACCACCTCTTCTACTAAATTGAAATTTAATTTCTAAAGGAGAGAATGCTTGATGTTGTCCAATCCCACTGGATTCTTGGAAACTTTTCATGACACTCTAGCCAATGCCTTTCATAGTTGCAATGGTAAAAGTGTTAGTGTGAATAATTTATCTATTCATTATACTTAAGTGTACTTAGGTTGATGACATTACACAACATCTTACAGTCTAACTAAATGTGCAACCTTTTAGACCTATAGAGGTTACCAAGTTATTTGGTAAAACTTATGTGTTATGTTTTTGAGGTTGGAAGACTTTCCATCTCACCTCAAAATTCACTCATCACCTGACATCAAGGTTGATGACTTGCTCAAATAGGTTGTTGGTTTACACACTCCAAGTGATCCTAAGGTTGACACCTATAAGACACTAGTCTACTCATTTATGCCACATTCTAGGGCACTTGTCAATCCACATGATAGGTGGATTGCATCTTCCTTGCCTATATATACAAGCTTTTTTAACTCATTGTAATTTGGGTCAACTAAACACAATTTTTGTATTGTTCACTTGTGCTTGTTTCTTATCTCAATGACCTCCTAAATTTCTTATAAAAGGTACTACTAATTGTTATCACTCAGCTCCTTTCCAAAGAGTAGAAAGTAAGTTAGATCAAGTTTGAAGTTTAAACATTCATTTATTTATTAAACAGAAGGCACCTAAGAAAACTTTAGTAGTGTTATCAATTATTTATTGAAGAATTATTTTGACTAATAAAAAGATAGATTTATTGCTTGGTTTGTATTCTTGTAATGGGGAAATCTCAAATTGAACTCCTAACTCCACATAATTATGCTACATGGAGAAAATTAGTATGGCACTATCTCATGATGAAAGGTCTAATAGGTCATCTAAAGGAAATGACTCAACAACCTACTGATGCTAAAGAATTGGAAAGATGGGAGATTAATCATAAGAAAACACTTGGATGCATATGTTCATTAGTCTCATTTGATTTACAATTTCATATTGAATCATGCAAAACACCTAAAGAGGCTTGGGAGACTTTTGAAAAAATGTATGTTAAAATAGATAAGATTAAGGGATATCAGATTGATAATGATTTGATGAATCTTGATGGTAAACATTTTGACCACATCCAAGATCACATCTCTAAAATCAAACAACTAAGAACACAGTTGAAGGAATGAAACATTGATAAAGAGGATTTATAGTTGATTTTGAATGTGTTATCCAAGTTTGGTTTTGAGTATTTAGTATTTGTTTCTCGCTTTCATACCCATCAACTTTCTATGGGAGCATCATATGTTGATCCTAAGTTTGATGACTTTGCAAATATCCTAATCCAAGTGAAAGCTAAGTTAATGAACATGGGTCTAATCAAGTCTTCCAAGTCACAAGCATTGTTGGCAAGTGAATCTAAGGGACAAAAATAATCAAGGAATCTTGATAAGAAGCAAAAGAAGAAAAAAAACACGCCACATAAAAAAATAGAATTCTTATCCTCAAAAGGAGAATCATCTAAGAAGGAGAGGCATTTTTTGCATATTGTAAGAAGGATAGAAATGAAGAACACTATTGTTATAAGAAAGATATTGATGAGTTGAAAAATATTCTCAAAAAGAATCACATTGATTTTCCTTCTAGAATGTATGAATCTTCTTCTCCTTTTGCTTCAAAATAGTCTAAAAAGGAGAAAGGTCGAGCATCTACATTAGGATATAAAGGACAAGCTCTTTGTGCTCTTTCAAGTATAGGATTAGGGAGATGGCTTCTAGATTAAGGAACATCTCATCATATGGAATCTTCACAATCTATCTTCTCTTCATTTCAGCTTTGTACTATATATCCTATCTTGATGGGAAACAATACATACATGTGTGTAATTGGGAAGGGATCTATTAGTTTTGGGGACAACAATTTCCAAGATGTTTTATGTGTTCCTCATTTGATGAATAGTTTTCTTTCCATTTATTAGATTACACATGGTGGAGATGGGATAACTGTGGAGTTCACACTTGATTCAGTCATCATTCAATACTTGGAGATTTATGAGATAATTGCTACTAGGGTGGTTGATCATTCATCTCGGTTGTATACCTTTGCAAAATTTTTTTTTGATGGTGACATTGTTCCTTTAGCTGTTAATCATATGAATCATGATTCAAAAGATAAATTTGGCTTCTTGAACTTGGGAGTTCTCGTGACATTAGATCCAGTTCTTGAGTCATGCATTCTATCTCCTCCACCTATTGTTGCAGTTGATGATGCTCGTGATTCCACAGTTTGGGTTCCTTGTGATTTAGTGTAGCAGGACATACATTTTCTTCTAGATATGGCTACTTTAGATGACTTCTTGACAGGTATTTCAAACTTGTTTATGTAGTCTCATCTTGAAGATTTGGGGGATATCATTGATGGAATTCATCTTCTCTTTGATAAAGAAACTTCTTCAGTTGTTGTGAGGGAACACCTTGTCCTTCTTGTTCATTCTCTACATGATCATTCTTTTTAGATTTGTGTGAGTTTGGATTATTTTGGACAACATTTGGAGGAGGCTTATTTGTTTTCAAAGGGGATATAGTTGTCTTTGGATAGTGCTCTACATTAATCTCTACTAGATGGTGGATTGTCCTCTTCAATAGTGTGGCTTAGAATGCATGTTTGGAGTGTGTCAGCTTTCGACATCGACATGGAGACACTTCAAGAGCATGCTTTAGAGGCATCATACATCATCCATATTCCTGATATCTTGCATACATACATGGTTTTATTTCTTCCTAAGGGGAGAAGCATTGTTCGATAGTATTCAATCATCTTCAACATTCAAATTTTGAGCTTCTACGATCATTGTAAGAGACTCAACATTGAGGGGGGGCTGCCTCAAGTCTCTCTTCTACTTCTCTCTTATGGGGGGTATTTTTCCTCACGTGGGATTTTGGCCTTCTCATTCTTCATTGAGATCATTTCTATTTTGTATTTTGTCTCTCTTTTGGGGAGGATTTTTGTCCCACTAGGTTTTCTCCTTTTCTGCGTTTGTGGGAGATTTCTTTCTCATTTCATTTGCATTTCATGTACATGGGTACCTAACATGGCCTAGTAGCTGGGACCCATCTTTGTGTCATTTGCATAATAATCTGCTACTCCCTATGTTACACTTAAGGGGGGGTGTTGGTTTAAATAAAGTCTTGTACCTAGTTCATTCATTACTATGGGACTTATTTACACATGTTAAGTTTACTTAGGTCCTAGGAAGGAATCTTTCTAGAAGGTGTTAGTTGTCATTAGTTTTTATCTTATCTTTTGACTTGTAACACATGTGAACCTAGGTAAGTGTGATTAGTTGTTTCATGTCATATGATTAAGACACTTGTCATAATCCTATCACATCTTGCATCTCACTTTGGCTATATAACCAAGGGGTATCTCTCATTGTACATAATAACAATCATATCATTGAATCATATTGATAAGAATATAGTTTATTCATGTCACATTATATTCTCTCTTTTTGTGCTTTCCATTTGGCCTCTAGGTCTTGGCAGCCATAGCCAATTCTAATAGAGGGAACATCATGCTTAATGTCTCCAAGAGAGGATAAGTGCAAGTGGTCTCATCTTATTTCCAAGAGAGGACAAGTGCAAGGTCTCATCTTGGAGAAAATTGTATCTAATGTTTCCAAGAGAGGAAATCGCAAGAAAAATAAAATCACACAATGAAGTATGATTGTCGATGTATGCCCCCACTTTAAAATAGTTGCTAACATCATAACTGTGAGCAATTTATTTAAAGTAGACGAGGAGATGAGAGCTTATTTTGAAATCCCTATGCCATGTCATGTTTCCAATAAGCTACATCATGAAAAGGTAGTATGTCACATGTGATCCAACTTAAGGCATGCCATCCATGTCCAAAGCTTCCTCTTTATATGTTCATGAAAGGTGATCAATTAGCTAAAAGAAGCAACAACGAATGGCATACAAGGACAAGGCTAACTAATCCCTTTCCCCCACTTAGTGCGAGAAAAGGGTGAGCTGAAATGATGGATAAGATGCATGGTAGAGTGAAAATTAGTATCAATTAGAGGAATTAGGTTCCCCCACATAAGGGAGAGCACAAAACTCCTTAAGATGTTGGATTTTACAACTCAAAGCCTTACATTCATTAGTGGAATGACTGTGAACTTTTTGATAGGCACAAAATGAAGTCTTGTTATAGATTTTCTTTCGAGTTCTTGGAAGAAGGGATATCAAGTGATCTTGGAGGATTCTCGAAAAGATACCCTCTTGATCAATGGTAGATGTTCCTTTATTATACGGCAAAGATTTCTCTTGCTTAGTACAAGAAGTCATATCTATGCAAGACTCTTTAGATTGCAAAATTTTATTCTCCTTTATAGGAGGGTGTAAAATGTAATGAATTCAAATCATTAGTGTTTTTCAAGATGACATTGACATTAATCGAAGATGTCTTTGTTTGTTTCATTTCTTACAAAGGATAAAGACCACTAGTATCTATCAGTTCAAGATGTACTACTGTTAAAGTCAACTTAGAAGGATGTTTTGTGAGAGTGCTTTTATTAAGTGAAGGTTTGTTTATTTCAATCAAAGGAAAATAACCAAGATCATGAGTCATTTATTGCATTTGGGTATGTGTACCTAATCATCATGGAAAAAACATGCCCTTAAGTGGCAAAAAAAATAGAAAAATCAAAGTTAGGAAACTTGACGTAAAAATTTCAATAAGTTATCTATATTATTTCAAAAATATGTAATAATCAAATTTGTAGCAAATTGAATGTAGTTTATAAACTACTAGGAATTTTTAAAGAAAAAAAATCTATTTCATGAAAATTTGAAATTTCAATGCAGGAGTACTTAAATTTCAGGGAAAAATTAAGTAGGTGTCTGTCTGACCACCCTAACCACAATAAAATGATAATATTTTTTTATAAGATTTTAGATATAAGTAGAGGACTCGTGTCCCGATGTGATGCATAATTTTTTGTAATTTTTTTCCAAGTAAACAATTAACTATGAATTTTTCATTACAACTTTTAAAAAATATAAAAAAGTTGTATGTCTGACCACCTTAACTTGGTCAAAACTTCATGAAATTCAATTTTTCTTTTTTTAATCCTATAGTATGTGAAGCATAGAATGTGATGCATGTTTTGGATTTAAAAAATGTGATACTGTTTGAAAGCTATAGATGTTTTTCAATCAACCTATCAATTAGGACTTTAGTCATAGTAATTCAAATAAAAAATGAATAGTAATTATTTATTAAATTCAAAGTAAAGCATAATTTATATTGATGGAAAGCTGAGAATATCCTTTATAAACCCTTTTTGTTTCATCAATTTTGCGTAAAAAAAAGTTGTCAGCCACATAACCTACACATACCCATCATATTGCCACTTTTTGGCCCATCATGATCTTGCACATACCCATTTGAAGTTCGATAGGGTTGTGGATATTGTTCACTAGCACCACACCCTTTTCCACTATAGCGAAGTTGTTTAATAAGTTCATAACATTTTTCATACAACTTTTTCATTGCTTTTGGATCTGGTGGTTGCTCATGATTAAGTTCATCAAAGTTCGTTGTGTAATCTATTTTCTTTTGTTCTAAAGTGGTTGAGGTAGATGCTTTTGAAGGGTGTTTGAGTTTTGTGCTGACATTACCATGTTTTTTCCCTTTTCAAAGTCTTTGTCTATGATCTTGTATTCTCCCATGAATATATGGTTGAAATCTAAGGAACCCCAATCATCATCTAATAGCTTCGTGACTTCCTCGACATGTTTTTCTTTATCTTTTTGTTGCATGGGTTCCACCTGTGTAGTTGGTGTTAATGTTGTCAAAGTATTTTCCTTGTTTTACTCAATGTTCAAACAACTGTTTGGGTCAGGGTCAACTTCAAGTGTGTATACTTTGTTGTTGTAGATGTATTTCATTTTACAATGAAGATTAGAAGACACCCCATTCATTGCATGACTCCATGGTCTACCTAAGAGAAGATTATATGAAAGATCATGTGGCATAATATGGATCAGTGTTTCAAATGTGGCCTTCCCAACTATAATAGGAAAAGTAATCACACCAAGTGGTTGTTTTCCTACATTGTAAAATCCCTTAATAGACAAAGAGCCAGGATGAAATTTTGATTTATCCACATGAAGCATTTCTAAAAAAATTAATTTACACACATTAAGGGATGAGCCATTGTCAACAAAAGTTCACTTTATCCCTATTCTTTTGTCTTGATATATTAATATATGAAAGCTTCATTTTGTTTTTGTACTTCCAAAGGGGGATGCTCACTTTGGTGGAAAATAATATCAACATTTATTCCTTGGATCATGGTTGCTATGTTAGTTGGTTGTGCATTAGAAGGGATAGGAACATGTTGTAAGTTTGTTTGAATCATGTTGGTAGTGAGGGGATGCTTGAATAAAGTCCCATAAGGATATCTTAGTAGGAGTATTCTTTAGTTGTTCAACAAGATCATACTCCTTTCCATGAGTAGGACCTGGTAAGATAGGGTTAGGTAAGATAGGATTAGGTAATGGGAGGGATGTGGATTGGTCCTAGTATTATATGTATGAACAAAGGTATTATGACTTAGCTACTACAAAACATTATTCTTGGGTGGGTAGAGGATGAATTCAGGTTTGTTTTGAGTTGGAGGTTTGTATGAAGGGTGGTAAGGGATGAGTTGAGGATGAATAATATTAACATACCTTAATGAAAGATAGTCTAATGTTGCCTCATCATGTTCTTCAACTATATTATTGTCAATGTTATCTTTTTCTTGCACCATGATATCCTCCATAGGAGGAGAGTTTTTAGGAGAGTAACAAACCAAATGTTCTTGACATTGAAGGATTTGTTCTTCTAAAATGACTTCATCACAAATAGGGGGATGATCAAAGGTTTGATTTGCTTGATTATCAATAATGGGGAGATTAGGTGAAGAATCTATTTGATTTTCCTTTTTCTCTAGGGTCTTGTTCCATATTATCTACCCTAGTAGGAGAGATTCTAATATGTTTATCACATGACATGTTTAGATTTTGTAAAGTAGCTTCATCACAAGTAGAGGAGGCATCAAGAGAAGGAAACTATGATTTTTATGTGTGCCAATTATTGGATCCTTTTATTCAAATACACCTAAGGTCCAAATGTTAGGAACATTAGGAAGGAGAGAAATGATGGTAGAACTCTCAATCATTGGATCTCTTGATACCAATATATCCTCCTCACAAATGTGTTTGTCATGATCATTCACGATTGTATCCTTATTCACTAAAGCATTTTAACAAATAGGAGAGGTGTTGGGAGATGAATGTAGACTAAGTAAAGTATTGGCAATGAATTCTTCTATCTTCATACTATATTCCCAAGGAGAATGCAGAGAAGGACAAACAAGACCTTCATGATTGTCAACAACTGTATACCTTCTTTTGCCAAGATACCTTTGTCACTAAAAGGAGAGGTATTGGGAGCAGTACAATTATGATCATCATGGTTATCCATGTTTATATTATCTTCAATCACATCATCCTCACAAATAGGATAGATATGAGGTGGGCTAAGTTGAAGGTAAAAATTGACATTTTCACTCTCTTGCACTAAGAGACTCTCATAACTAGGGAGTGCATTAAGTGAATGAATAACATTCTTATTGACTAACTTTCACTTTGCAAACTTGGAGAAGATCAAAACTAGCATTTGTGAAAAGTAATATATGAAAACTTAAAATGTAATGTAAGGATGTAAAATGAAATGCAATTTTTAATTTTCAAGCAAGATAATTTTTTGGTTACACTATCCAACAACTTGAAAGATGAAATATTGTAAATGAAAATTTGAAATTGAGCAATGCAATAAATGAGCTAATGTAAGGTAGATCTAATGAAATGCATGTAACAAAAACTCAGCGAACTAATACTGATAGTTAATGGCAGCAAATAGAAGTGTAGAAATAGGGTTTTCATTGCTATAAAATCCAATTTTAGGGGTGGAAAGGGATTGATTTTTCCAAGGTGGCGAATGAGTCCTAGTGGGGATTTTTTTGATTTGTTTTTTATATTTTTTATGCTATATGATGCAGACCTAAGATGCAAATAAATAATTTTAGAAGTTTTTAATGATTTGAGATGCAAAAAATGCAACCTATATGCACTTTCACTAATAGAAAACTTAAAGCCATAGAATGCAACTTAACTAATGAAAAATGCAATGAAATCTCTTTATAGGATGATAAGAGACTCAAAATAAAAAAATAAGGTATTCAAAAATTAGGTTGACCAAAATTAAACATAGAAAATAGTCGTCTTCTCTCTTTTGCTTCTAGGGTTTAGGACCTAGAAGGGATGAGACAATTTTCTATCTTTCACTTAAGAACAAACCCTTGAGATTTAAATGCAAAGGAGAATGAAATATAAAAAAGGGAAGGCTATAGGGAAGAATTAAAAGAAAATGAGGGTTCACAACCAATTGAAAACTTGGAAAATACAATTTTTTTCAAAACACAATGAGATATATATGCAAACACATACTAAATGACCTAGAAATGATCATGAAACAAAATAGAATCCTGTGAAACTGAAAGTGTGCACTTAGAAACTTGTAGAGGCTGGGATGAAGACTAGAAATGTTGTTGATTCTAAAATTTTGACCTATTGGGACTCGTGCCATTTTGGGCAAACCGGTCCCAGATCTAGAAAATTACACTAGAGCCTATTTCTGCCAAATGGGTATTGAAATTTGTAGAAATCTCTAAAAAATAGGTACAATGGGACTCATACACCACTAATGGTGTATGATTCAACTTTGAATTTTTTGAAAACCCAAAAGTGGAATTTGTAGCTCTTGTTCTACTCTTTCTATTCCTCCAGGTGTCCTACTCTGAAACCTTGATTTTTCGGCATTGTGAGTGACCTTTTTTTGGATATTTTGACCCAGCCAATAAGTAGATGACTTCAATAAGTTTGAAACATATGTTTCAATGATCTCCAAGACTTCAAGGTACCTAGATTTGCAATTACACAAAGGAAGGGAGAAAAATGTTGAATGTTAGGGAATAGGGGTTTGCCTTGGTCACACCCCTTTTAGGAAATTAAACCAAATGAAGAAATAAGATAAAGCATGAACACGAAATAAAGAAATTAAAACCTTTCCATGATGATAGCTCTTGAATTGTTACAACAATGGATGAAGAATCTACCCTTAAATGCCTTAGAAAACTATATTGATGACTTAAAATGCTAAAACCCTAGCTTGCTTGACTTGAGATAGACAAAGAACGATGAATCAATTTTTTGGATGATTGGGTTAGGAGATTGGGGGTGAAATGAGAGTGAAAACCCTATATTTATACACAATTATGTAATAATTCCTAAAAATATCATATCGCAGGCTGACCTTAGATCCTAGAAAATAATAACTTGCAAGAAATTTGAAATTATTTTGATTTTTGTGCCAAAGGAGACTCATTCACCCCTAGCAGTGAATGGGTCCCACTTAGGCATTTTAATTGGGTGTCAAAAATTAAATTTATTAATTAATGTTTATCGAGATTGTTTTCAAAAAATACACTTAAGGCTTGTAAGTGTAAAATGGGCCCAATTAAAGCATAAGAAAGGGTGAAATTATTGATGACAAGCCTAGAAAAGAGTGAAATTTTGTTATGTATCATTATACAAAAAATTGAAATAAGGCTTGGTAAGTGATAACGAGAGGTTATTTAAGTGAAATATAATAATAAGGGCCTAGAAAAGTGTGAAAGTGTGTTACAACACTTCACAAAACTTTTGCAAGGAATCATAAAATTCTTATTGATTCACAAGGGTCCAAGACCTAATGTGAATGTGTTGACAACATTACAACATTAAATCAAGGCAATGTTAAGTCTATTTCATCATTAATTATTCCCAATTCAAGCAAGGAAAAGACATATTTTTTCTACGCTACATCTCTATATGTTGAAAATAAGATACTTGAACCTACAAATGCAGATAGAAAGATAAAATATATGATTAAACATACCAAAGCTCTTGGATGTCTTTGTAGAATAGTTTCTCAAGATTTGTTGTTTCAAATCGAATCATGTATTAATTCTCATGAAGCTTGGGACAAATTGAAAACATTGTATGGTACTATAGATGAAGTAAGAGGATATCAAATAGATAATGAACTGATAAGCCTTGATACTAAGAACTTTGACAACATCTAAGACTACATCATTAAGGTTAATGATCTAAGAGAGCAATGCAAAGAATGTGGAATTGATTAGAAGTGCATTTATTTGGTCTACAATACAATGAACAAACTTGGTCCTAATTATGCTTCTTTTGTTTCTAGCTTTCATACTCATAGATTGACTATGGGGTCTGCATATACTACACCTTCATTTGCATCATTTTCTAAGATGTTGATACATAAGCAACAAAAGCTTATCTCAATGGGTCTCATCAAGAATTCTAAATCTTAGACATTTCTGGTTAGTTAGATGAAAGAATCAGAATCAGATAAGAAACAAAAGAAAGCAAACAATAATCAACATTAAAATAAAGAAAAGAAAAAATCATCTTCTGAAGGGGATTCATCAAAGAAGGAGAGGCCTACTTGTGCATGTTTCAAGAAGCATGGAAATGAAGAGCACTATTGTTATAAGAAAGATATTGACGAGTTAAAAAATATTCTAAACAAGAATCACATTGATTTTTCTTCTAGAATGTATGAATCACCTCCTCCTCCTTCAAAACAATGGAAAAAGGATAGAGGTCATGTGGATTTGGCTTCTACTTCAAGATATAAAGGACATGCTCTTTGTGCTTCTTCAGGTCATGGATCAAGGAGATGGCTTCTAGATTCAGGAGCATCTCATCATATGACATCTTTATAGTCTATTTTCTCTTCTTTTCAACCTTGTACTATGTTTCCTATCTTGATGGGAAACAATAAATACATAATTGTAATTGAGAAGTGATCTATTAGTTTTGGGGACAACATGTTTTAGGATGTTTTGTGTGTTCCTCATTTGATGAACAATCTTCTTTCATATATCAGATTACACACGGTGGACATGGGAGGGCTGTAGAGTTCACTATTGATTCAGCTATCATTCAATACTTGGAAAGTAGAGAGATCATCGCTATTGGGCTTGTTGATCATTCATCTAAGTTATATAGCTTTGTAGATTTTGCTTCTTATGATGACATTGTCCTTTCGATTGTTGATCATACTTCTAGCATGAACCATGATTAAGAGGAGACATTTGGCTTCTTGAACTTGGGAGTTCTCACATCAGCTCTAGTTCTTGAGTCATGTATTTCATCTCCTCCATCTATTGTTGTAGTTGATGATACTTGTGATTTGATAGTTTTGGATCCTTGTGATTCAATGTAGTAGGACATATATAGTATTTTAGATTTGGATACATGTGATGGCTTCTTGACAGGTATTTCATAAATGTTTGTAGAGTCTCATATTACATATTTGGGAGACATCATTGATGGCATTCATCTTCTCTTTGATGCAGAAGATCCTTCTTTAGTTGTTGTGAGGGAACACTTTGACCCTCTTTTTCAATCTCTACATGATCATTCTTTTTAGTTTGACATGACTGTGGATACTTTTGGATAACATTTGGAGGAGGCTT
The DNA here is from genome assembly GCA_007258455.2 of Sequoia sempervirens. Lineage (NCBI taxonomy): Eukaryota > Viridiplantae > Streptophyta > Pinopsida > Cupressales > Cupressaceae > Sequoia > Sequoia sempervirens. The sequence goes on along the minus strand of VDFB02047230.1, from coordinate 365,874,740 downwards.
CTTTGTCTTTAGAGGGGATATCATTGTCTTTTGATCATGTTATACTTCTTATCTACTAGATTCTAGATTGAAATCTTCAGTAGTGTGGCCTAGAATGCCTGTTTGGAGTGTGTTAGCTTTCAACATCAACATGGAGACACTTGAGCATGCTTTAGAGACATCATCCATCATCCATATTTGTGACATCAAGCATACATTCATGGTTTTTTTTCTTCCTAAGGGGAGGAACGTTGTTTGACGCTTTTGGATCATCTTCAACATTTAGTGTCGAGCTTCTACAATCATTGAAGGAGACTCAACATTAAGGGTGGCATGCATCGTCGCTCTTCTACTTCTCTCTTATGGGGGTTCTTTTTCCTCACATGGGGTTTTGGCCTTCTTATATATCATTGAGAGCATTTCACTTTAATGTATTTCATCTCTCTTTTGGGGAGGATTTTTGTCCCCCCAAGTTTTCTCCTTTTCTTCATTTGTGAGAGATTTCATTTTCATATGTACATGGGTACATAACATGGCCTAGTAGCTGAGACCCATTCTTGCATCTTTGTGTCATTTGCATAATAATCAACTACTCCCCAAGTTGCACTTAAGGGGGGGTGTTGGTGTAAATATAGTTTTGTACCTAGTTAATTCATTACTAGGGGACTTATTTACATGTTAAGTTTACTTAGGTCTTCAGAATCTTTCTATAAGGTGTTAGTTGTCATTAGTTTTTATCTTATCTTTTGACTTGTAACACATGTGAACCTAGGTAAGTGTGATTAGTTGTCTCATGTCATATGATTAAGACACTTGTCATAATCTTATGAAATCTTGTATCTCACCTTGGCTATATAACCAAGGGGTCTCTACTACATTGTACATCAATAATCAATCAACTGAATCATATTTGCATATGCATATTATCTCTCTCGTGCTTTCCATTTGGCCTCAAGATCTTAGTAGCCATAGCCAATTCTAACACTCCAGCCTCATCATAAATTAAAACACACCTCTTTTTTCTAGATACCAAGTTGGTAACAACCATAACAACTCCTTCCTAGCTATCTGGTAAACAACATAATAGCAGTATAGCTTTTATTTCATCTTTTAAGTTAATACTAACAAAAGTTAATTGGTTGATCATAGTATTAAACTCATTCAAGTGGAATGATACCAAATTACCTTCCTTCATCTTTAGGTTGTGAAGATTCTTCATGAGGAAAACTTTGTTTGATGCTGAAACCAACTCATAAATACCAAATATTTTTTCCCATGGTAGTGATAACTTTAAGAAACCCCCTCGAAAAAAAGATATAAAATCCTGGTGAATATTTCATTTTTTTATGAAAAAATATTAATTTCTATTGGCAAATCTTTCTTTTATTCAAAAAAATTTATAGGCGATTATTTTTACATCACTAAAATTTTGTAGAAAATTTTGGCAAATCTTCAAAAACAATAGGAAAATGGATTAATTATGATGGAAAATCCATCCAATCTAAAAATAATTCTCATGGAAAAGTAGGGACCCAAGATTGGAAATTATTGATGGGTTGAAGGGGTAGACAATAATATTTACATGCCACCATTATTTTGAGATATAATATAATGAACTTCATTGTATTCTGCAAGGTAAAATGTACCCACATTCTGTAATTCTCATGGGGCTCAAAATTGATTTTAGATCATTGATCTCACGACCCTCATTATACTCTGCAAAGTAAAATGTACCCACAATCTATAATACTCACGAGACTTGAAATTGTGGGCTCCATGAGCATTACAGATCATGGGTACATTTTACCTCATGGAATACAACAAGGGCCATTAGATTATATTATAAATCAATGGTGGAAACTAAAGATTAGAAATATGGTCCTAATGTAACTAATAATTATGATTTACTATTGGTGAATTAATATGATTTCTATGATAATTTATAAAATTTAAGTGAATCTAGTCTAATCATGTATAGAATATTGTGGTGAATTTTTGAGTTAAACTTTTTAATAAAATAAATTCATTGGCAATTTAAATAAGACTATAATAAAATTTTGTAAAAATGCAGAGATTCGAGTCATGTTATAGCTTGAGCTGTTAGCCAATTTTGGATTCTGAAATTTCAACTATTAGCCAATTCACAAATATTAGCCACTAAAAAAATCACTATCCCATAGACCCTTTGTTGTCCTCTCAGCTACAACATTAAACAATACATTGCTTGATAGAGAGAAGATAATGGTTGCCTTTTATTTCTTATCCAATTTGTCCCAATCCTCATTGGTCATAGCAACATGTTCCTTGGACTTTTCCTCTAAAGTAATTGTGTGGTCTTTTTGGATTAGCAATGCTTCCATTTGTAGTTTGCTCTAATACTGATTGTTTAGTTTTTAGGGCAGATAAAAATATCAAATAACTAAGAAAATCAGAATAAAAATTAAAGTACAAACAAAGATAAAGACCAACAACACCAGTTTATTTGGTTCACCAAAGATTAGCTACATCCACAAGCAATTCTTATTACTTGCAATAGTAAGAATACAAATTCTTCATTTATGTACAAGTGAAGGAGACAACAAATTACATGATGTTCTCTTCAAGGCAAATGAAGAGTCATGAGAAGGGGAAGACCAAGAGGCAGTGGGTGGTCTTCACATTCAACACAAGCAATGAGGATGCTAAGAAAGATGTATGAAATTTGCATTGGTCTACAACCTTTTTTATGGATCCGATTTGTGCCTATCCTCTCCTTCATTTTTTCTTCTCTCACGTTTGTCTTTTGAAACACTTGCGAAAATCTGCAAACAAGGCCATCATGAGGATTTAATAGCAATATTTACCCTCATTTTTCTAACCACACGACTTAATCTTTTTCCTTCTAGAAGAGGGAGGCCATACCTTATTAATGGTAGAATCCTCCCATTCAATCCTGCACCCCTCTCCTCTTTAGTGCTTATTGTCTCTCACATTAATTTTTCTTTCCCAATGCAGCCCTCATTTCATTCATACCCTATTCCTCCTTCCTTACTTCCACCATGCTTCAAAATTCATTTATACCCTATTCCTCCTTCCTTACTCCCACCATGCTTCAATAGTGTGAACTATCTCCCTATTTGTCTTCCTTTGAATATGTCTAATTTTATTTATGGATTTTTCTTCCATGGTCATCCAATGTGGAAGGACATGATGTGAAGATGTGACACTATTTCTGCATTTGATTGTATATGTGTTTTTGCATCAATATTCCTAATTACACTCTATGATCCATTACCGATCTTAAAAAAATAAAAACATTCATAAAAAATAAATACACACTACAATCTGAAAACTAACGACGTGAAACACTATGAATTGTGAAAAGTCCATATTAGTAATTTATATTTGTTACCTTTCTTGGTTTCCCTTCTTTTCTCGTGTGTGCTGCCAAGCTTACTGTTTCTCTTCTCTTAAACGGACTCCATCATTCTTTCTTGCCGGCAACTTAATGACGTTTGTACATCTTTCATATTGTGCCATGTGAGGGTCAAATATTCATAAAGCTTTGACTGTCAAGTACCTGGTTGGCGTTTAGATGTTGATTATTCCAATTGCACCGTTGGTCGTGTGACTGACAAAGACTAATAGAGTATCTTGCAGTAATGGTGGCGGCTCTCGATTTCTATATTTTGCCGGACGGGTAGCAGCGATCACCAATTCCCCAGTTCACTACCACCGTACAGTTACAAATCGAAAAGGAACTAAAAACATATGTCGCAGCTGTTGCTTGTCAGCCGGCCGCGCCTTCCTTCGAATGGAATCCATAGCTACGCTAATAGATTGTTTGCTCTTCAAAAACGTTCATGTACACTCAGTGGCTAGATCGGTAATATGTCACCGACAGGGTCGGTGGCACTTCAAAGTTGAGGCTTCTATGATCGATTTTTATATATAAAGAAAACAAATCAATGACACAGTAGTTAAAGATTAACAAACGTTTAGTGGTCTATAATTTATTTATTTTGAAATATATTATGGGAAATCAAATAAATTAAATCTGAAATTTAATGTGTATTGGGTTTCATAATAGTTTTATTATATTTATTTTAAACTGTTGTGTGATATAACTATATGTGATGCATACAGAATTCAGTTAAACAAAAACTGATCATTAAAATTTAAGAGTATTTGAGAGTGAAGATTCAAATTTGAAATTTGAAAAGAGGACAAAACTTATAGGGATATAATAAAATTGTACTGTGCAACACAATCTTAGACCAGATTATATTGTCATTTAATCTATTATCATAGACTCAGTTTTAAAAATTAAAAACTCATTTTCAATTTAGTTGAAGGTAAATTACATATAATTCACTTTATTCTTATGTTTGAATAAATAAAACAAAAATAAAATTAATCAATATAATAATATTTATAAAAATATTTACACTTTTAACCACTATGTATATTTAAATTGTAAAATTAATAAGAAAAGTTCAAAATTGATTACCGGGATGGAAAATAATCTAAGATCAATATCTAAATTTTGTTATTTATGGGATAATAAATATTTTAAAACTTTTACAAACAATGGAAGGAGCAAACATTATGATTATTTGGCAGCTATTAAATTTTTTTTTGATTCATTGCCGTGATTTCCATTCAAAAAGGAAAAACAAATTGACCGATCCCTGTAACGTGATGTTAGCTCTGTACATATGGCCAGCAGTTCTTAAAGCGAAGCTCCTCTTCAATATTTCCAACCAAAGCTGGGAAACTGAATTCCTCTCCTTCAGAGAACTCGTCTTCTTTATCGGGGACCAAAATGGGAAACGCAAATTCGATTTCTTCAAAATAGTTATCTGAATTGGAATTCTCGTCCTTACTAATATTATCACTCTTGATCTGCAAAACAGAAAACATAACACCGAAAACCTACGTTAAAGCCCAACATCGATTCTAACTTAAATCATTCAGACAAAGGTAAAATAGATTCTGCACACACCTTTTCAAATCGATATTCCCGCCCGAGAAAGAAAATGTTCGTAAACTGGGAAAAGCAGCAGCCCATGACTTCTCAATTCGATTATATGAACCCTCTTATCTTATATGAATCTATTTGATTGACGCTATGAAATTATGTTCCATAAAAACTGGGCATTTATACTGGGAATGAGCAGCCCCACTTTTGTTAAAGCAAAGGAGTTACAATTAATAGAGTAAATACGAAAATCAATGGAGAATATGTAGAACTATAGGATATTTTATGTAACGCAGCAGTTATACTGTATGCATGTTTCACAATTAGTTATGCCAGGAATACTATGTATTTTTTCCATTTATTTCATGGCATTTAATAGCCGACCCATTACGCCATTTTCTTTGGCACTTTTGAAACCATTTCCTGACATTAAATTAAGTTGATTCTTTCAAACTCTGAACACACATCCGACACTATATAACAACACTATATATACAATATAATCGTAGTTGAAATTCAAGGAAGCGACAGAACTATTTACGCTTTGCATGCAGTTTGGAAGAAATATCCGAGAGTAAGAGATTAGTGCAGGAGGAGACGGGAATAAAAATGGGCTGTTGCTTCTCCGCTCCAGTTGACAAATCCCCTTCGTCTTCAGATGAACCCAGAGGTAAATCGTAATAATGATTTTTGGGAATTATGAATACACTTCAACTTTCTGTCAAAAATATACTGGTTTTGAAATTACGTTACCTTAATCAGATTTAACGTGGAGATCCAATACTTGGAGTTTATTCCATTTAACACTTTAAATTTTTCTGGTTATATATATCTTGGTGTCAATGATCTGTTAAAATATGTATTGTTAGGATTCATATATGTCTACAATCTGCCTCCAAAGGTTACAGTCTCTCAACTTGAAAAGAAGTTCAAAGTGTTTGGGAAGGTTACACGGGACGAAATTCGTCTTATTACAAGGGTGAATACTTTACACAATAGTAATAGTTGTCTTTTCCATTGAATTTTATATTTACCTGGAATAAAAAGCTATTTAAAGCTAGGACTGGCATTATTCGATTTTTTTCTATGAAATCACCGTTTGAAAACATATTTGCAGGGCAAAAGCACTGCATATGCTTACATTGAATTTGAAAGAAAATCTTTTGCGACCAGAGCAATTCAGGTAGTTTAGTCATGTATCATATTCACAGTATATTTCTGTTCGGATGCGATTCCTGTCTTCTTGTTAAGAATTTATATGACATATATTTTTGTTTTGCGCTTGTTAGGCACAGTATGTTGTAATACGTGGTAGAAAAGTTTCTATTGAGGAAACGGTGCGGCCTCCTGCCATTACTAAGTAACTCAGACGAATGGCTTCTCTACAGTTGTACAATTCTGCTATGCTGTAATTTTGTAACGTATCTCTATTATGATAGAATTTTGAAGGTACACACAAGTTTACAATCAATGTTTTTTATGTATTGTTGGCTCATTTTGTTTTGGCATTGGTGGTATTCTTAGATTTCTAAATTTCAACAGAATGAGTGGTTCAGACTGGAAAGAGATGCAGATTGTAAGGCACATCAACCCTTCTAATGAGTTAGCTGTTAGTGTTCTGATAAATTGTTCCATGCAACATATTGTAGTTTATAGGCTTAATGGGCATTGAATATATAACGAAATTAGCATTATGGGTCTATAAATATTTCAGATCTGATGGTGTGTAGTTGATTCAGTTCATTCAATTCGGAAAATTCGTTGGACAAAATTGCAGTGTGAGTTCTATTGTGCTTCCAATCTTAGAAAATATATGTTCGACTCGTTGAGATATTTAAAGGGAAAACGTCATTCCGAATTAAATGGACTCTTTTGAAATTGATAATTATGTGTAGACGGAATCTCTGCATGCTTCCATCATCCATAATATAACAATTTTATTTTCCATTCGTTTAGATTCAGTTGGTTAAAATAAATGGTGAAATATAGATTATATTTCATCTTTATTTTCGATGTCAAATGTTTCAAATGGAAGTTATCCTATTCGCCTCGATAAATTTAGCAGTGTCTTCGTTGACAATGGTAGATTTTCTTTTTTAAATAAAAGGATCGTATATTTTAAAAATTGTTAAAAAATTAAATCTAATTTTTAAAAAATATTAGTGGGATGGGATGCTGTCTTCAAAATATATTAGTAAAATGAAAACTTACAAAAATATAAATGTGGCAAAGTCATATTCTACATTGTAAATAATTACAAATTTTCAATGAGATAGATATACATGGATGAAAGTATTATACAAAGTCTTATATATTTTTAGAATGTAGAGTTATACTTTAAAAAAAAATTGTAATTGAAGAATACAATTTAGCAATTTATTTTGAAGTGTGATTATAAAAATATATAATGCTATGTTTATCTATTAATAAGAAGATTTTACTAGAAATGATTTAAATAATTTATTTTACACTTGATTTTAAAGATAATTTTTTATATAGATATAGCTTTTTTCAAGGATTTTGAGAATAAATGAATACCATGATATGTTGTTTATGTATAGATTAAGGGTATTCTTAATAAAAAAATGTCCCTTTAAAGTTAGTAGTGTGTGGTGTATTGTTTAAACGCTAGTTTCTATTTACTCTTTTTGATTTTCTCACTGCTCGTGAGTCCCTGGTTTGCCTCTATGACTGGTTTGTAACGGGTACTAACCCTTCCAGTTTTAATATAATCAAAGTATTCCTTGATAATAAGCATTAATAAAGTTAATCATGACTAACTAGATCTAAAATATTCTAATATTTCATGTTGCAAATGTTTCAACTACCATAAATTTTCAAAACAATGAGATGGAACATCACTCATCCTCTATATCCATAATTCAAAATTCAAAATGGAGTAGATGCTCATACCCTCTCAAACCATTCATCAATTGAAAGAGAGATGTAATAGCATGTTATCCTTCCTCCCTAAACGCTTGAATAAAGAGATGTAGGAATATGTTCTCTTAATCTACTTTAAGAAAATTAGTAAATCGTGTTTCTATTATGTGCATTAATTAGCCTTTCTTAGAATGGAAAACACTTAAATATTGTCTATTAGTTTAAAACTATATGATTTCTTATATCAATTTTTTCTTTAGTGAAAAGTTTTAATATTTTGATTTATTTTATATTTTAATAGTATTTACATAGGGTCAAAATGGATGGATAGGGAAAAAAATGCTATCATTACAACCAATTGATGAAAGCTTATCATTAAGGGAAAAAAGGGTTGTATGGTTTTTTCATAGATATATTCAATCAATTAATTTTAATAGATACTTGTATAGCTATTTCATGTCAAAAAATATAAAACAACTAATCCAATAGATATTATTGTGTCAATGTATTTAGCTAAATATGGAAATAAGATGATTGGTAATGAAACTATTTTTCTCTGGGTTGAAATAATTAATGAAAAGAAAGTGAATTATATAATTTTGTAATTCATTTTCCATAAAATATTTTGTTAAAAGATTAATGAAAACCACTCATTGTGAAAAATAATAGTGGAATTAGGGAAGTAGAAATATTTCAAATAATAAAATATGAGTTCAAACATGATAAAATTTGAATGATGGGAGGAAACATATTTTGTCACATCTTTTTAATAGTAGGGAGAAGACATCATCAACATACTACTTTCTACTACAAGAGAAATATATTTCTAAACCAAAAAAAGTCACTTTAATCAAGTAAATTTCAAAGATAAACCTATATAAATGTGTGAGTGATTGGTTCTTATAAATTAATTTTAAAATAAATTAAAAGGATGATAAACATATACACATTATAAAGAAGAAGAGAAAATTATAAAACTAATTTGAGATCAGTTTGAGGATTCATTAAAATATAATTTATTTTAATAATAGAAATCAATAGTGGTATGAATAGGAGTTATCTTGGTATTATTAGTAATGGGTAACACAAAATATTAGAAAAAATATATTTTTGAAAACCATGAGTATTCTTTATTGTAAGTTGAGAAAATATTGCACACCACATATCTATGTCATTTCTATATTAATGTTATAGTGTATACTAGTTTTAGGTATAAGGAAGAGAAACATAACATGTGTTATGGATTATAAAACAATGTGGTTGATTAATAATGATACAAATGAAAATAGAAAAATTTATACACATATAATCTTCATGCATTTTCTAATATCTTACAATAAAGCTAAAATAGAAATCTAAAATTCTTAATTTCTACCAAACTTAAAATTAAGCAAATAAGGTAGAATGAATTTTGTATCAAAACACTACAAATTGAAACTGGATATTATGCAACTAATGTAGAATGTCTCATTACATATATTAAAATGGTTTATATAAATATTTATGCTAAATAAATTAACAACAATACAAATCTTCCACAAATTACATCAAAAAATATTGAAAAGTTGGAAACTCAAATACACATTGAAACTATAAAAAACTTCATAGAAAAGTATTCTCAAGCAAAGAGCATGAAAATATAGTCTAGAAACATCAAAACCATATCCTCCAAGTTTTCCAATGATTTTTGCAAACCAAAAAAGAAAAACAACCCCAAACTATTCAAACCACAACTATCCTACAACACCCAACTTTAGAAAATGAAATATAATAACTTAGCTCTACACTATGGTAACCTCTAAATGAGATTAAACTATGATGAACCTCTAAATCCCATCCTTATTTCATCTAGAAACTATCAAACATCCCATTCTTGAGCCTCACTCTCCATAGATTTGATAGCCTTTGAAGAAGAGCAAATGCATTTGTAATAATAATCTGCAATAATGCCAAAAATAAAACCCAACAAATATTCAAAATAAAAATCATTATAAGGTATATTTGGGGAGCCAAGAGATTCCCACAACAAGAAGGAAAGTATCTTGTAACATGCAATTAGCAACTTCCTTTTCTAGTTGCCAAAATCCTCTAATGAACTCTCAAGAAAATGTGCTAATTTCCTTGCAAGTAATTGAGTCTCAAAAAGGAAAGTAATAGCAATATTAGGAAACCTCCAAAACCCATGCTATCCTTGGCATAAATTATCTTTTATTTTAATTTTAATTTTTTTTCAAAAACATCTTATTTGAATATTCAAACCATAAATAAAATATTTCCTAGTTGATTCGGTAGGTTCTAATTCACTATTTTTGGATAACCAGACTTACTAAAAGTGGCATGTTCTATTTTCAGAAATGGCACATGACAAGTACTCCCTCCCAAATATTTTTTGTCCTCAAGCAATGAAGACTTGTTTGGTCATTACCTTTTCTCCCTTCCTAAGTTGTATCTTCAAATTTGATCTAGCACTCGGTGATACCTTGGTTACTCAACTTCTCCTCCCTTGTTCCCAAAACTATTTCAAGTACCAAATGATAATTTTTCTCATCATTTGATGGTTGTGACTCGGGAAAAATCATAGTTAACTATCCCAGCACTCCCTGGGAACATGGAACATGAAATAAATTGTGTATCCTACAAGTTAGTGGCACATCTAACTCATAAATTACTTCTCATTCCTCCCTAATGGCTTTGTGAAGTACATTGAACCTTCTTTCTCTACTTTTATTTATGTCAATTTGATTACATGGCTGCAATCCAAGGAATTCTTCAATTTTGAAACTAGAATGCACTCCCAAACTAGAGCAAATAGAAACTTCAAAAATTCTCTCATTTATCTTCCTATTTGCATACATTTTTTTTTGATCTAGTGAACGATGTAAGTTTTCTTTGAATGACCATAGGAACTCTTGATTTTCTTAGAAAAAGTCACTCACCATAGGGATTCTACTTTTTGAACATAGTGAATCAATAAAAGAGAGTGCAACATGATCATAGAGAGTCTGAAATAGGGAAATTCCACTATACATGTGATGAAAGGTATTATAAAAATAGTTTCCTATATGCAACCATCTTACTTGAATACCATGCTGAGACTGTGCCTCTAACAAATCTCATGATCCAACCGAACTCTCCTAATTTGGAACCTCACAAAGGAAACACCATCCAACTAGATACTAAAATCCCTAAGATGACTAGAATCAATGCTATAGAATATGTCCTTCCAAAGTAACTCAAAGAAGAACACAATAGAAAACTCTTCAAATCATGATCCTAGGTAAAATATAAGACATCCTTCTTAACCATAAAATATAATCCCTAGCACCAATGCCACAAATGTAAATAAAATTAATCACTATTACATCTCTAAGATCTACTAACTAGGAAATCCCTTGGTTGTTTCCAACTGGAATCAAAACATCAACACTTAACCTCCAAGTGTCAAAAGGAAAGCTTTGGGCACACCAACACACCAACATCACTAAAATCATTAAGCTATCATCTAGAATAATACATACCATCTCAATGAAGTATCTATAGTGACCATTGCTTACTAAAGTGGAAGCAATGAAAAAATTAACTATGTCTAGAAAATTACTTGTAGTCAACTACCCAAAAGCCTAACAATGCTCAACAACAATCTAAACATGAAAATTTATCTCCCTATCCAACAAAAAGATGTAAGGGAAAGAATAACCAAACTGAAATCCAAATGAAAATATGGGAGAGAGGAGTATGGTGGTAGCAATAGGATCATCCCCTATGGCCATATTACCTCTACTATCTAACCCCAACCAAGAACTATTCAATTTTTGGCCTGAAGATACCATCCAACTCATCTCCAAATCAAGATTTGAGGCCATGCACATCCAGAATAAAAAGTGGGTATCAATCCTAATACTGGAGGTTGACCCAATATACCAATCATGAGATATCATATCATAGCAAGAAATGATACCTGGGTCCTAAATCCTCCAATCAAGTCCAATATCATTACTGTAATTGGTTACATCTTCATTACCTATCCCAAACAGAAGATTATAAGGAGTCAAATTAGCATCTATCTCAAATAAAGGATAAACAACAAGGTGAAGATTAGATCCATCCTCTTGCTAGTACAAACTCCTACTTTATAAATGTGTCAAATCATACTACTATTGGATGCAATGTAACTCCCTAAAGTATGGAGCCTCCTAGTGTTGATCACTTTCCTCTAGAAGTGCCTCTTGGACACTTTCCAAGGTAAGCTTCATAAATTTAAGCTTTCTAGTAAGCTCACTAATCTCTTCCCTTAATTTCTTAGTCATGGATAAGGCTCTCAACTACAAAATTTTTAGCCATATCTCTATCATGCAACACACGCAAGTAAGCTACTTTGATCTCCTCCATGGTGTCCTTAACTTTTTTCAAATCAGCATAGGAAACACTAAGATCATTTTGATCCATTGGTGCATTTTTAATGATGCTTTCTACATGCATTTGTGTATTATACAATCTAGATAAAATTTGGATTCCAATTTCAACAAACACCAAGAATTGTCTTCCACAACTTCCCTCATGCATGCCAAGTTTGTGTAGATCTAATGCACTATGTTTATAATGCATTCAAGAATGAAAACCTTCTTCATACCTATCATCAACCTCATCATGGCTGTCCCGAATATGATAGATATCCCTTTGACCAACTTGATGAAAATTTGTAGCATCAAGTTGAGAATCCAAATCAACAAGGCTACTATGTCTATGCTCATAATCATGGATTCTATTTTTTTTGCTCAAAATCAAAGATGCTATATCCTTTTTTAAAATCAACATCAAGAAACAATAAATCATATTTGTGATCAATATCATTAACATACCTTGTAGCATTAGCTCTCTCAATGCCATTTTCTATGCATGATGAATTAAAACAACATTGAAATTAAAGGGAAATTCATCCCAAGATAGATCCTCATCACATTTATATGCTAACACACCTTGATCCCATGTGAAAGAGGGTTGATTGCTTTGATCAAAATATAAGTAGTCAATGTGGTCCTCATGAGTGGTTTCCTCTTTGAAAGAGTCATTCTCCATATTCCTATGACTAAAATCTTGATCAACATCTTTCTCGAGAGGCTTTGTTTAGAAGCCAACCCAAAAGCCACCTAAAATATCATCAATGAAATTGGATAAGTGATCATCAAAAAATAATTTGGAGCTATTATCATATTTGATTCCTTAAGGTACCTTTGAGAGCTCATCATCAATATCTACTCTACTAGAAATATCAAAGTAGACATTGGGCTTGGAATGATCATTAGTGTTGAACACCCAGACTATTGAGAGGGGTGAGTGAATTAGTGTTCTCTAAAAAAACTTAATAATTTAAAAATTCATTCCACACATCATATTTAAATTGTATTAAGGTAAGAAATCATGAAAGAAATCATCAAGAAACATAACACATGAACACCAGATTTTTACATGGAAAACCCAAAAAGGGAAAAACCACAATGAAGATTAGCTCACAATATATTATAACCAGTCATAACATATAAAAAAATGGCTCATTGCTAGGTGGAATCATTTTCTAGTGAGCTCATGGCCCATAGAATGAAAGAAATATAGAAAGAGGGGTTCCTCACTACCAAATTTGAATTGCTAATAATGCATCTACAATATGTAGAAGATACAGTTCCACTAGAGCTCAAAATAATGAATCAACACACTTCATACTACACCACTTCCACACTTTACTCTACTTTGCATTCATATTACATTCACATTCTCTTCTTAATAATTTACACCACACATTTTTTACAATATATATCACATCCACAAATAGTTTCTAAATCAATTAGGTAAGCTTAATTAGATGTATTGTGCATAACACAACTTGTTAGTCCTTGAGATTTAATCAAACACACTTTGTGCCTTAATTCAAAACTTGTAATACATAAAAATAGGTCATATAGGACCCATCCTAATTCCATAAGACCAATCAACACTTCCTTTAACTTTGCATGACCCTAAACATATTAGATTACCACTACTAGTAAGACAACACCAAAATACATGAACTGATTATCTACAAATTGACATGTAGACCTCCAAAACACACACCACTTGGACTAAAAACTCTTTTGACACTTGTAAACACTCTCATAAATCTGCATAACCAAATATGATTTTGTATTTCAATGTGAACCATTCCAAATAGGTACTTTGTTCTAATTATATTGTTACAGGAAAACCTGATATTCTGTCAACCATAACTTTTGAACCGAAGGACATAAAGACATGAAACTTTGGATTTAAGGTCCTCAAATAGGTACCAAAACTACCTTAGAACTATAAACTAAAATATCTTAAGGAGAACCAATGTAGACCAAAAAATTGATGCTTTGTACATTGAAAACTATGTTATGGACTTAGTCAAATATCCAACATATCTCTATTGCATCGTAGAAAAACCTTTACATCTCTATGTTAGATTTACATCACCTCAATCACTTATGCTTAACTAGCCAAATATATATCAATATGCACTTCAAACCATTGTTTTGACATCAATGACATCACTATATATGCTCTTGGTCATGCACATATTGCTAACAAACATACCAATGAGAATCTCCTCAAACCTCCTACAATCTCCCCCTTTGGCATCAAGGGAAAAGGGCACACACATATTTTTGGTTCTATGCTCCCCCTTTGAAATTACTTACAAATAATTTCTATTCTTTGCTATTCTCCCCCTAATAGTGCTATCCATCAAAATTGATCAAAATTTGCATTGGTATATTATCAACTATCCTCCACATATGTACAATGAAATCTAAAATTTACATAAACAGAAAAGAAATATTCACAATCAACTAGAAGATGGAAGATTACTTGTGTTTGACACCTACAATCTAGCAAGGTGTGCTTCCCAATCCATTTGTCATCCTCCCAATATTTCTTGGCCAACCCAAGCATGCTTGAGCCCAACCCATGAGGAGAGTATTAGGTACTAGATTCAAATTTATTTATTTCTTTGCATTATTTATAGCACCAGATATGGGTGTGAACTTTGCATTTACCAGTCTCCTGAGCTGTCCAAACTACATTATAATCTTTTCTTTTTGTTCCTATAGCTAGAAGAATTATTCATGCATATTTTCTATTGATAATCTTGTCGATCCATCTGCATTTTTCTGAAACATAGGCTCTAGATGCCTTGTCAATCAATGCCTCAATGGAATCCATCTCAAACTTTATTTTCTTAGTGGAACTAGGGAACTTCAAGAAAAAAATAAAATAGATCCTTGGCCTCTTCAACACAATTCTAGACATCCTTAAGGCTACTTTTCATTTTTCCATATGAAGTGGCACATTTATCTAAGATAACCACCAACATTTTCTCATTCAATTTCTTTATCACTTCCTTCTCCAATTTCTCCTCAAGGCCACTTGAATAATCTATGAAATAATCAAGCAATGGTTTTAGGTTCTACACATTGGATAAAGAATTATAAATACTTTCACTGAGAAAACTCTCATGCAACATCTTCACTACCCCATATATCAACTTTGCACTCTTCTAATGTGTTTCTAAGATCTCCTTTCTTGCAAAGGCATGGAATGCATCACCTAGTTATAATTTATGCAGGTGTACATCTTGTCTATAGCTACTTGACCATGCTACATTGAAATTTGTAACAACGTGTAGAAACAAATTCTTGGAACTAGAGTTTCATGCTCAATAAGCTCTTCAAGGAATCTTTAGAGGTTCGAGAAGATTCACTGTCTTCACATTTTCTTCAACTCTCTTCTCCCCAGATTTTTCCTTGTCAGAAATACTATATTCTTCTTTTTTCATATTTCTTCTCCTTATCAATAGTATTGGACACATTCTCAGTCTTCTTTTCATCTTCAACTATTTTACGATTGTTATTCGAAGAAGGCATTTTTTTTTGTGCCTTAGATATCTTTGGGTTATCTTGTACAACCACTTCTTCATGTTCTAAATTCCTCCCTATTTCTAGAGGAGCTATGATGGTCTATGTTTGAGCATCCTCCTACATCTTATCAACATTTTCTTCTTCAACAAAATTTTCTTCTACAATTATCGAAGGGGTGTCTTCTTGCTCATTCTCCTTTTCTGTTTCATTCTCATGTTCTAGAGCATCTACATGTTGTGCTTCTTCTAAAATATTAACTTCTGGGATAGATATCATTATGAAATTATTCTTCACTGTCCAGATTCATACCTAAGCTCTTTACCAAATTGGTAACCTTCTCAACTATTTCATTCCCTAGCCTTTCAAAATTATCTTTTTCTTTGCTCATTTTGGTACTTCTCTACCATGCTCCAGGGAATCCTTTCTCTAGACTGCATGCTCCTTTGAAAGGTTTTAAAGAAACCCCATAATGTAGTCTCTTATGCATTTTCATCACCCAACCTCATTAGGTGGTCTTTGATATGAAATTTGTCATTGGTCTTTCCTTCAAGCACACTACATTCCTAGTTTCGGGAACCTCATTAAGAAAGTAAAATAAATAAATAAATGATCAAGGTACCAAACTTGAAGGTGTACTCAGAGTCCTTATTCTTTTGCAAGTTCTCTAGTATTTGAAATAAGTAATTCACACAAATCATAATCAACACCTTTCTTTACCATCTCATATGTAGTGTTGACGGTAGTAGCAGAAATAGAGTTCTCTCTATTTGTAAAGTATATCTTGTATCCTATCACCGTTGATGCATATTATGCTATAGGGTCTTTAATATATCCTTGATATTCGGGGTTCTCTTTTCATATTTTTTACCTATTAAATCCATTACCATTTCATTTTTCATTGATTTCAATGTTGGAAATGGTTCGGTTGAGCATAATCCTATAACAACCCTAATACCCTCCTTATTGATCATGTGTGGTATATCAAACTAGATGAATCTATCATGAATTTGACTCAATATGTATCTCACCCACTCCTCAACATAGAAAAATTTAGGGGGTAAAAGTACAAAGCTGTGTGACACTTTTATAAAGGAAACAACCAACACTGATCTAACTTTTAAACTTGAATCACTAGAAAGTGGCATATATATTTTGAATTTTTAAATGATGTAAACTAATAGAATGTGTATTTTTAGTATATTTTATGTTTGTATTATTTTGAATAAATTAACATATAGTTTTTATAAATTAGCACTATAATTTACTTGTTGATAAAATGCTGAAAAATGACGTTACATGAGATGTTAAGCTTTATGGAGTAAATTTTCTTTTTTTTTCCAACTTTTTTGTGTATATTTATAAATTGAAACATTAGGTCATGGATATTTTTTTTTACAATTTTAATAAATATGTGTTTTTAAATAAATATTTAAATGTGTCTGTATTAAAACAAAGCTGTTTCCACTTGACACTAACTTTTATATTAAATATTTTCTAAAATAGAAAACAAATTAAATACTATCTTAATCTAGATTTTTTTATCTCAGGCATCATATTTATATTTTTTAAAAATAACAAGTGCAAAAAAGGAAATATAGTGCCCCACCTTTGAGGAATGGAGCACAAGGGTAGGGTTTCTATTTCACACTTGTTTCACTCAAGGAAACCTTAGAGATCTCAATCCAATGATAGAAATGGGGAAAGAGATCTTGCAATAAGGTATCCTAGAGTGTGATTAAGCACTAGAAGGGGGTTCACCACCAGGATAGGGCTTGGAAAGACAAGAAATTAATGTAGCATACAAAGTACCATGCAAAAATAACTAAATGACCTAGGAAATGAAACTTAAATGCAGAATGAAAGACTGAGAAAGTACAAAGGTGTACCTAGAAGAAGGATGAGGTCAGAACAAGCTTCAAAACCTTGAAATATTACTATTTTATGCCCATTGGGACTCATATGCTAGTTTGGGTGATTTAGTCCCAAATTAGGGTTTTTGTGTCAAAACTGGATCTTTTCATTGTATGATGTGGATCTCCTAAAATATGGAATTATCCCTGTACTGCGACTCATATGCCACAAGTGGCGTATTAGTCCCACTTTTCTTTTTTAAATGGTTAAGGCCTAAATCTACTCTTTAATCATTGCTTTGTCTTCTTAACCTAGTTTCTTGATATAAACTACAAGATTCTCCTCTGTAGGTGTCCTTCAATGGTCTTGTAAACAAGGTGACATATTTGACAACTTTTTACATTTGACAACTTATTTACAACCTTGCTTCTTAGAGGGTTTTCAACTTGGATCTACAAATCACACACTTAAGAGAGTGAATACATGTTTTGTTAGTGGAAATGGGTATGCCTTGGTTAAACCCTATTTTGTTAATCTAGCCTTGTAATGAAATCAAATAAGATAAAGGAATGATGAATGAACAAAATGAGATGTTGCAACTCACTAAACCTTAGAAAAAAAGTACTATAAACATGTATGAAGTGGATCCAATGGATAAAGATCTTTCATATTGCTTGAATTATATATATCTTGACTTGAATGCTTGGTTGAATCATAAAACCCTACATCAAAATTGTTAGCTAAGAAAAAAACATGATGCATGATGACTTTGATATGATACTTGATACTTGAATAATGCTCCAAAACACTTGATAATTAGCTCTTGAAGACTCTTGCATTCACTTGTAAACACTTGAATGCTCTTGTAAACTCAAATTTTCTATAAATATGCTTATTCCACTTGCTAGGTGACTTGTAAGATTGGTAGGTGAAAAATGACTGAAATAACATTCTATTTATACTTGTTTATGCCAATTTTCCCAATATTATAGCACTACAAGCCAACATTCGATCTAGGAGGATAAAATTTTTCCAAGAATTTTAATTTAATTTGATTTTAAGCCACATAAGACTTGTATGCCCAAGATGGCGTATGGGTCCCACCAAGCTTTTTTCAGCTAGAGGAAATGTTGGGGAGTTAGAAAATTGAGTGTATTTAATTCCTATGTCAAGATTTCAGTTGAAATAAGCCTCAAGATGCATAATATATGGTCTTAGGGGCATATTAATGATGATATGAAGGTCATAAATGCAAGAGGGTCCAAAAATAAATGTGAAGGTGTAAATAAATACACTTTACAACATGAAACTAAGGAAAAATTAGGTCTATCTAGCTTAAAAGGGCCCTAAATCCAATGTGAATATGTAAAAAAAATTACAATGCTAGATCAACGAAACATTAAGTCCACATTAAGTGAGAAATTGTACCATCTCCAAGAAGGGAGTATAATTTTCATCATTGCATCTAGCCGCCACTTTAGTGAGAGGGGGAACTTGATTCAAACTCACTCTAAAGTAGACAAAATTGCATCAAGAGGGGTCCAAATGTACCAATGGTAGTAAGATAATAAGACAACAACCAAGAGGGTTGTGTAATCCTCTAGGATCAAGATCCTATGGAAAACCAACATAAGCACAAAGGGACACAAACAAGTTGTATGATATGCAACATCAAGATAAACAAACATACAATGTCAATAACTAAAAGAAAGAGAAACAAAAACAAGCAAAAAATAAAAAGAGGTGCATAAAGCCTCAACCATTTGTCCAATGTGATGTGGATTAGATCTAAGTTATTTTTCAAAAAATTCACACTCACTCTAAGGCAAAAAAACTTTAGGTTGTCCATTGGGAAAGTATCCAAAAGGGTGAGACACATATGCATGCAACCAATATGTGCTCACACATACAAGCAAGTGGATATGGAAAAGTCATGGCTAAGTTTGGTTTCCTAGTTAGCTAGATCAAAGCTATACCTCCAGATAACTTTGAAAAGTTGCCACACAATAATGAACTATGACCTTCATGAGGCAAGCATAGATTAGTATGCTTAATACTCATGAATAAATAAGATGGCTCCACAAGAAAGAAAAGTGTGCTATGTAAGGTGGCCATATAATAGATATTGTAAATGTAAGGTAGTGTAAGGTATGTTTAAGGGGATTTTTCTTTGTTCATGTAAGGTATATTCTTAGGGAACATTGTTCTTAATGTCTCCAAGAGTGGAGATGTCAAAGAAATATCATTCTTTCAGAGGAAATAAAACCCAATGACACCACCAAGAAAAGGATGCATCACAAGAAGAAAGAAAATTACACAATGATACACAAGTGTCGATGTTGAAAGGGATTTTGCTTAGTTCATGTAAGGTCTCTTCTTAGAGAACACCATGCCTAATGCCTCTAAGAGAGGAAAAATAAAAGAGATATCATGTTCTCAAAGGAAATCATACCCAATGACACCACCAAGAAAATAACACATCACAAGAAGAAATAAATTTGCATAGGGTATGTGCAGCATCATGATGGGCCAAAAAGTGGCAATATGATGGGTATGTGGCTGACGACATTTTTTTACCAAAAATTGATGAAATGAAAGGGTTTTTAAAGGAGATTCTCAAATTTCCACCAATATAAATTATGCTTTACTTTGAATTTAATAAGTAATTATTATTCATTTTCTATTCAAATTATGACTAAAGTCCTAATTGATAGACTGATTGAAAAACATCTATAGCTTTCAAATGGTATCACAATTTTTGAATCCAAAATATGTCACATTTTATGCTTCGATACTATAGGATTACAAATAGAAAAAATTGAATTTCATGAAGTTTGACCAAGTTAAGGTGGTTAGACATATGAGTTTTCTATATTTTTTAAAAGTTGTAATAAAAATTCATGATTAATTATTTACTTGGAAAAAAATTACAAAAAAATATTCATCGATCGAGACATGAGTCCTCTACTTATATCTAAAATCTTATAAAAAATATTATCATTTTATTGTGGTTAGGGTGGTCAGATAGACACCTACTTCTTATTTTTTCCCTGAATTTTAAGTACTACTACATTGAAATTTCAAATTTTCACCAAATAGATTTTTTTTCTTTAAAGAAACCTAGTAGTTTAGAAAGTACATTTAATTTGCTACAAATTCTATTCTTACATATTTTTGAAATAATATAGATAATTATTCAAATTTTTACGTCAAGTTTCCTAAGTCTGATTTTTTTGATTTTCTTGCCACTTAAGGGCCTATTTTTTCCATGATAATCCTGCACTTACTCCACAATGAAACACAAGTGTCAATGTATGCCTCCACTTTAAAGTAGTTGCTCACACCATTACTATGAGAAATTTATTTAAAGTAGAATAATACATGAGAGCTTATTTGGAAAGCCCTATGCTAAGTCATATGTTTCCAATAAGCTATGTCATGAAAAGGGAAGGAGGTTTCGACGTCACATGCAAGCCAAATTAAGGCATGCCATCCACATCCCAAGCTTGCTCTTATTTGTACATGAAAGGTAGTCAACCTAGCCAAAAGAGACAATGACAAGTGACATATGAGGACAAGGCTACCTAACCCCTTGCCACCACTTAGTGTAGGACAAGGATGAGCCAAAATTAAAATATCAATTAGAGGAATCAGGTTCTTCAACACAAGGAAGAGCACCACGATCCTTAAGATGTTGAATTTTGTTACTCAAAGCCTTACATTTATTAGTAGAATGACTTTGAACTCTATGATATGCACAAAATAAAATATAGTAGTAAAATTTATTTCATTTTCTTGGAGGGAGAGATATCAAATGATATTGGAGGAGTCTTGACAAGATACTCTCTTGATCAAAAGTATAAGATGTTTTATTTTGTGACAAAGATATCTCTTGCTTAGTATTAGGTGTCATACTTACACAAGACTCTTTAGATTGTGAGATTTTGTACTCTCCTTTATAGGAGGGTGTGAAATCTATCAAATTTGAATCATAAGTGTTTTGTGTGTTGACATTAATGCTAAGTGAGGATTTTTTTGTTTCTTGCATTTTGTGAAAAGGATAATAATCAAGACTACAAATGTCTATGAGTTCAAATGCAGTAATGTTTAAGTTGGATTAGAATAATCTTTTGTAATAGTGTTGATATTAAGTCAAGGCTTGTTTATTTTGGATTTGGAGTGCATCATAGTCCTAGATCTATCTTAAATTGACTCTGCATTAGGTTTTTGCAAAGTGAAGGCTTGTTTACTGTAAATAAATTCACCCTTAATCTTCTTTTGGTTTTTGGATTTTTTTAGGTTTTTTGGCTTTGGGATAAATCTGCATTTCAAGAAAAAAGTTGTTTCGAAAGGTGCACAATGTGCCACATGGTGGCTGCACGGATTTTGTTTATCATCTTCCTTTCAGGAGAAAGTTAGGGCATGTGTTAGCTTGGCAAGGACTCTCCCTGGGGATATTTTAATAAATCTAAGATTCCCCGCATGCTTGACACATCATCTCTTCGCTTTGGGCAGGTTGCACTTTTAAGGAGCAATCTCTTTATGGAGTTTTTCAGAGGATGTTGGGTTTTTCTTGTTTTTAGGCTGGAACCTTTGAGTTGTCGCTATCAATCTATGTAATTGGTCAATCAGATTTTTCCAAGCCATTTTCTAGGATCCAATTTTTTTCAAGTGGCAATGTTTGTTAAATATCTAATGGACATTAATGAGTTAGTTGGGAATTAATGAGAAAGGATTTTCATGATCTAATCAAGATCTATGATCAAATCATGAGCTATTAGATGCAAACATCTACCAGTATTTTCTTCTAGAATGTTGGTGGTAGTTTTCTCTTTTTCAACTATATATAGGAGGTGGAAATAGAGGAAAAAAAGGTCTTTTTTGAAAGTTCTTTTAGTTTTCCTTAATTATAGAGATATTTTTAGAAGTTTAAAGTTTGTAGAACACTTCTTCTCTTTGACATGTTATATTTTTTTAACTCAACTATCATTAGGTTGCATCTGACCTTTTTTTTTAAGTTCATTTGATATATAAGTATCTATTTGAAAGAAATATTTGAAACTATGCATATGATGGGCTTTGTCAAGTTCCTTCTTTATGTTTTAGTTTAGAATAAAAACATCATGTTAAGTTTAATTTGATAGTTAGAGTAGTTGATTTCCATGCTATATGATTCTATGATATAACATTTGATAGCTTATAGAAATTAGTTTATGTCTATTGAACTTATCCATTTTCTTTAAGGGTTGTTTTTTCATAGTATGTTGTAAAAAGGCGAAGTATTTCTACAATTTTTGAATATTTTTCTATTAATTTTTTTTTTTTTTTGCTTGATTAGACCTTAATGAACACTTCCTGTAGGGAGATCTGAAAGATTGCACTATATTTTTACTTAGCATTTGTTGCTCATTCTCTTCCCAACAATGAAGGGTTGTGGCATTCTGTGTCTATTATATCATTCATAAGAAAAGAACTGGGTTTGAAATGTTGTAAGAGCTTTGGCATATCGCCATTTTCATGTTTTATATTTAAACATTTCCTTCTACCTTTTCTCCAAACTCAAAGAAGAGCTAACTTTCTATAAAAATCCCAAAAGTATTTAGTGAGGCACAAATTGGCCCCCCACTTTCTGAATTTTCCATAAGGCCTTCAGAGAGCCACAAGCTTTGATGGTCAATAGTTATTTTTCTGGCACACATGGTGGGACTCAAAAAAACTTTCTTGATTACAAGTAAGAAATATTTCTAAAATCAAGCCAAGAAAAAAGTTGGAAATTTCATGCCTAGAGTCCAAACAAGAGAATCCTCAAGGGGCCATTTCCAGTACTCCCAATTACCTACCTCAGTATCTAGGAGAAGTGAAAGCCCAAGATCTAGAGCCTCATCTACTCCACCTGGAGGGTGAAAATTTCAAATCAGAATACTAGTATACCCAATTCATAGGAATTTGTTCTCCATGGCTAACATAGCTGTCCCTACTCGGAATTTTGTAACTTGGGATAGTGGTAGTCCACTACAACCACCTATGCCCCCAGACAAATGGCCTACCATACCTACTAACACCCTAAAGGCTATTCCAAATTTTTTTGGAGAAGACTTCAAAACCCCTTCCAAATGCCTCCAATATATAGTAGAGGTATGTAGGGTACATAAGGATACTATGGCTCTTAGGCTATTGGCCACTTCGTTCAAAGGAAAAGCATAATATTGGTATCGATCTCTGGCTTTTGGTTATATCCGCTCTTGGGATCAATTCAGACAGAGGTTGATCAAACACTTCTCAGAGAAGCGAGATTGGTCCTCACTACTACATTGATTAATCACCATCAAAAGATCCTGGTAAGAGGCCATGAGTGACTTCAATACCATGTTTCACAAAACTTGGCAAATAATCCCTATAACTACCCAACCCTAGCTGTGATGGATTTTATTTCATACTTGAAGATTTTTAATTTAGACATCATGGTTATGATAACCTCTATGGGAGGGGATATCTTACCCAATGCATATGATTTGGTTGTGTGTGTAGAGAATAGTTTGATCGATGTTGGGAAGCTTCCACCATGACCTCTCATGCACGTATTCATACAAATCTTTAGTGGTCCTCTAGAAGAAGCTATTCGAAGAACTTCTATTCCACAAGTGGTGACATTAGCTACACCACAATCCATGTACATGTACCTCGCTGCGTAGCTAAGCACATTAGGCTCTTCCTCTCTAGTAGCAAACATCAATGATATGAAGAGTCTCAGACAGTCTTTTGCTAATGAGTTAGTCCTCATCAAACGAAATCAAGAAGTACCTCTAAAGCATGCCACTCAGATCTATCATGAAGGAAGGCCATCCTATCAACAAAAAATGTACCAAGTACTCTCCAAGGGAGGAGGTCAACAAAAAGTGTCCACAAACTAGATAGTTCCAGTTACTATGCTGCTAAAAATAGTCAAGGACAACCAAAGTAAAGAAATAATCCCAGGCCAAAACAACCTAGTGGAAGATGAGAGCATATGGTGCTTCCCATGCAACAATAGTCACATGCCCCAAAATTGTCTAAGGGGAAATCTACAACTGAAGATAGCGAAACAAAGAAATAAGGGCATGCTCCCGAATACAGAAGAATATCAATCTCCTGAAATAGAAAATGCCCGATTTAGAGCACAAATTCAATGAATATCTTTATAACAAGAGCTAGATATTGCACTGAACAATGCACTATTTTTGTGGATGGAGGAAGAAGATGCAGTATTCGTGAATGCAGCTCTAATGACTAGTTCTCCACAAGTACAACCGAACTACAACATAAGATCCAAAAGAAGGCTCACGGGAGAATACATACAACAAGCACTGTCACATCCACAACTATGTCAACCTCAACTATAAGAAAAGAAGGATCTATAGGCCATTGACCAACCTACTCAGTAGTCGTAAACGCCATCATTGGAAATGAAGGAGTTGGATAAGATGTTGAGCCCATTCATGATATATCGTTTTCCCCTAAAGATGAGAGAGATACCACCATTTAAATCCAAGGTCCCGCCAATAGGAACACTTAATGTGGTGGAACAATTGAGGAAGGAACCTGCTAATGTATCTCTATGGGACGTCATATCTATTCCCAAGAAAAAAAAGTTACTCGAGGAAGAATTAAAGAAGGAAGAACAAATACTACAGATGGATGCAACTCCACCGTGCGATCAAGATAAAGATAAAGATAAAGATCACACGTTGGGCCCTCAATCTTTGAAAACCATAGCTTATGTAGACAACATGGGAAATTCAAAAGAGAAAGATGTAAGAAATACAAATCCCACACCTTTATTTTTGACACTTTTTTGTGGCAGATAAACATTTTCATAATAACATGATTGATTCGGGAGCTAGTTAAACGGTCATGCCAAAACAAGTGGTCGATGCCCTAAAGCTTAAGTATGAGCCCCTTGAGGAGGGAATCATGCAATTAGAAGAGAAGAAGCTTCCAACCATTGACCATATTAAATATTTGTCTTAAACCCTCTTCTCATATCCAAGCCAAATGGTCGCACAAGAAATAGTGGTGATAAACATTCCCCCGGTATTCAGAATGTGTCTTTCAAGAGATTTGACAACAAAGCTTGGTGGATATGTAGTGCTCGATTGGTCTCACCCGATATTAGGGACCAAGCATGGCGTGAAGATGAAAATCATGTCCAAATATTTTCTTCCAAAACACATAGTAGATAATGCAGTCTTGTGCTTTGAAGCACCACATACCTCTTTCTCGTAAAGTGAAAAGTAATGTGTAGAGATGCTGGAAGAAGAAGAAAACACAAGTGATCAAAGCCATGAAGAGGAGGTCCTCCTCAACCAATTCATTGACTCCAATCCATTCAGAATCTTTCATGCGATGGGTCTAGGCGCCTATGTGATCTTTGATGATGATTAAGTCTTTCCAAAATTGATAAAGGATCATGAGGAATATGATTATGCGGGTGATAACCATCTATGGAAATTTTAATTTGATGGCACAAAATGCAAAGCTAGTTCTGGAATAAGTGTCTGACTAGTGTCCCCAATAGGATCAGAGACCCTCAAGGCTTTTCATTTTCAGTTCCCATTCTTGAATAATGATGTGGAATATGAAGCCTTGGTTCATGGTTTGATTCTTGTAGAACAAATAGGCGTAAATAGAATGCAAGCATTCAAAGATTTAGAGCTAGTTGTGAGTTATGTCCATGGGAAAGTAACTATGAATAATAAAGAATGAAGTTGTATAGACATCAGATATGGGATCTAATTAAATTTTTTGAAGCTTTTAATATACAAGTCATTTCTTGATCTCAATATAGTGTCACCAATTGGATGGTTTCAACCAGTTCACAATTTGAACCAATTTTTGATTCAATAAAAAAGAAGAATGCAGCACAAATCATTGTCTGATTGAAAATTCCCAATAATGGTCAAAACTAGCAAGTATTTGAGGATGATATATAGATCACTTCCCTTTTTTACAAAAATCAGGAAAAGCTTCTAACCATTCATAGCCAAAAATAGAATCTCCCAAAGGGAAAGTTATCCAATTAAAAGACAATAAAGAGCTTGATGTTCAAATTAGTGTAGAAAGTTAAAGGTTGGAAGGGACGTTCCACAGAAGGATAAGGAAAGCCTAAAGGATTTATGTTCTAGATATGATGGGGTCATAGCCTGGACCTATGATGATCTTAGAGGGTATGATATGGGCATAATTAATTATACTATTGAATTTACCAAAGGATCAAAGCTCACCCAACAAAACAAAGGCCCTTTAATTTGAAAGTAGAAATATTGATGGCACAAGAGCTCCCCAAATTAATCGAATCAAGGATCATATATTGAATTAAACATTACACCTAGTGTCTAATCTGGCATGGGGTTGGAAAAATAATGGTGATATTATGTCGTGTGTTGGTTTCAGAGATTTGAATAAATCCTCGCTAAAAGAGCACTACCCTTTGCCATAAATAGAGTAGATCCTACAAACTGTGGTTGGATCGCAGATGTTTTCATTGCTCGATGGTTTCTTGGGATATAACCAGGTATATGTAAAGAAAGGTGACCAACATAAGGAAACGTTTAATACTAAGTGGGGAACATTTGCATACTAAAAAATTCTAGTCAAACTTTCAAAAGCTAGTGTGACTTTTCAATGAGCAATGGATATTGCTTTTAGAGGATTAATTAATCAGATTATTTTAATAAATCTAGATGGCCTAATAGTCTTTTCAAAGTCAAAGGATGATCACTTTGATCACACGAAAAAGGTTTTCTAGAAATTTCAATGGTTTGGGATTTCCTTGAATCCTAAAAAATGTGTTTTTAGAGTGCCCCAAGGCAAGCTACTTGGTTTTGTGGTATCGAAGGAGGGAATAGTGATAGACCCCAAAAGGGTGAGATTTATGATGGATTTTCCTCTATTAGTAAATCAAAAAGGGATGCAGTCTTTTCTAGGGAAGATCAACTTTTTCAACAGGTTCATTTTAGACTTCGCAAGCATTGTGAGACCTATCACGGTAATCCTCAAAAAGAACCTAATGTTCAAATCAAGCCCCAAAGGAAAAAAAAAATTGACCGAATAAAGGTAGGTATCTCCTCTGCCCCAGTGTTGGCTAACCTGGACTTTTCTAGGATTTTCTACTCTATATATACATTGTTACCCTCAAATCTAGCAGCACTCTATTCACAGAATAACCCCCTACAAAACTTGTCCATTTCATAGTAGTTCTATGGACTTCAAGCACACAAAATTTGGAAAATTTCAATTCACCTCCACATGTAGTCCAAGACCTAAAACAATCCATTTTAGCATTCCCCCTATTCATCTTTTGTAAAGCTTTGAAATGAGTATCTTCATTAATTCCCAATCCTTGAGAGTTAGTCAAATTTTTACTCATGTTAGAGTGCTAATTTTAACCACTCCTACGTGAGCCTTAAGTTGGAAAATATTTAACTACAAATTTTGGTTCGTGAACATCACTGCTCCTACACTTTGCTCACAACCTTCAAATGAACAAGCGATAAATTTTAGTGCTAGTGGATTTCTCTTTTCATCAAGTCTTCTACATGCACAAGTAGTGATTTTCACTACTAGTGCATCTATTTAGCCTTTATGTTTTCAATAATTAATGCAAAATTTAGGTTCATTAAACTCTTCTCTTAGTGACTTCTTAAGTTAATTTAGTTTAATATTCTTCATTCTAATCCTTCATTCACCCTTCCTCCTCGAGCTAGACGTTCTCCAAACTCCAAGCAAGATTTGTGTTTGAAGATTCTTCAAGCGCCTTAGCTAGGGTTTCAAATTCATGCATTTTTTTACCAGGTGCATTGTTTTTTCCTTCTTCTTCATCACTATTTTTCTTTCAAAGCTGTGTAAATTCTAGTTCGCCATGCTCAATACATTTTCTATTGTTATGGTTTTGATCTTTTCATGTTTTGAGTTTTCCTTCCTCTTTTCAAAATGTGCCCTAGTCTTTGCTTTGTGCATTGTCTTATTGATATTGTGGGTTTGTTTTATGATGCCCGCTCCTTCCTTATAGTGGCATTTTTTAAGTTTTTCATCCATGTTTACCACATGATAGAGTGGGAGATTTCACCACCTTATCAAATAAATTATCTCCCCTACTCGAGTTGCTCGAGTGAGATTTTTCACCGCCCAAACAAACAATTGGACTTTCTCTAACATGCAAGAGTGGTGAAAATTTTCACTCTTGCACATGATCAATTGTTTCCGACTCCAAGATTTAGGAGTGGATAAAATCACTACTCCTACACGAAGTGATCTTTCCTTTCAAATGCGGAAGTGGTAAAAAATCTTGCCTATACGCTTGACCAAGATGTAAGACATGCTTGAGCAGTGATTTTCAGTACTCGGGCATGAAGTTAATCTTTCCTCAATTGCACAAGAGCTAAATTTTAGTGCTCCAACACAAATTTTCTTCAAACTTTCAAAGGTATGTAGGAGCACTTATTTTTAGTACCCCTACATGTAAACTAAACTCTTAAGATGTAGGAGAATTGATTTTCAAAACTCCTACACAAAAGAAAGTTTTCTCTTCTAACACCATGAAATGACTCTATTTACGCTCTGAACCTCATTTATATGCCAATGCTCTATTTTCTGTGCAAAATATCTTGTTCACAATTGTTCCAATTTTCTTGCATGCTTCACGCTTTCCAACACTACAATTTTCTCCTAACATTTGTTAATTCATTATTCTTGTAGTTCCTATCAAGTTCTCATCAAGTGATCCTTGAAGGTGATACTCATTGGTCTTGATATTTTTAGATGACAACCAAAAAGCCTCCATCATCTTCTAAGAAGTAGGGAAAGATAAAATAAAAATATCAAGGTGTCTTTCTACCAACTATGGTGATCTCAAAGGTGGATGAAATCAAAGACACCGAAATTAGTCATTAAGACCTAGAAGATTTTGTAGAAAGAACTCAACAAAATCCCTTAGAAGACAACTTGAGAGCCATTGTTCATAGCAACTTGTATTTGGTGTCTACATTTCCAACTTATTCTCATAACTCAGATTTTGTGCTCTAAGTTGCATCTCATTACATCCAAGATGAAAGAAGTGTAAGAGATTACTTAGGAAAAGTCATGATGAGACTAGATCCTAAGTTCTTTGATATTGTTTTCCAAGTTTGACACATTCAACAATATACAAAGATCTCAATTCAACAAGCACAGGAGGTTTATGATACTGATCCCAACAAGGCTAAAATGTTGACTAATACTCAATGGTTGAAAAATTCTAGGCCTGCTATCTCAAGAGAGCTGAAAGGGATTCCTAGGAGTGATTTCAAAAGAAGATGTCAGGGATATGATTACTCTCCTAACCAAGGTTAAAGGACTTCTTGTTTCATGTAATTTTCAAGATTGGATGTATGAATACATACACATAATTAGATGAAAGAAAGAACATATTGATTGGGGAACTTAGATAAGTGATGGAAGTTATGAATAATTAATCAAAGTGCCAACCACTCTAAAATTTTACATGACTTCTTATCTAGTATATGTTGCTAAAGTAATGAGGCAATTTCCAAGGTTTTTGATAGAGGAAAAAATAGGTTTTATAGGGACCTGAAAACACAAAGTTTACAAACATAAGATAAGATTGTCAAAAAAACTATTAGCAGAAAGGCAGTAAAGACAACAACAAAATGACAAAGCCACAGCCACCAAAAATGCCAGCAACAACTAAACTTGGGACTTTAAAGTTTTTTGCATTCTCATCTTCCAATTCATTCATTTCCTAAACCCCCTTCTTTAAGATCTGGACCATTTGGGTAGTAGGAGGCACTTTCCTCTTACGGTTGGCACGGGTCCTTTTCGATATACCTTGGTCCTCATTCTTGCTTTTATCCTTGTCCTCTTCCAGGTCAACAACCGGCTAACCCTCTTGCAACTTTTCCAACTTTTTAGACATAGCATTGATGGTAATGGAATTATGCCTAGCCATTTTATGGTTTTGTTCCACAACAATTTTCATGTTCTTTTTTATTTTGAAAATTTCAACTTCCAAAGTCTTATACTTTCCCACCATGTCATCTTCTCTCCTTCCAGTATTGTTCTTTTTCCATTTTCCTTCTTCTTTGCTAAGAGTGGAAAACTTCAATTCTAGATCCTCCATCTTGCTATTTAGAACCCTATTTATGTGATTAAGATCATTAATTTCTTGATAGGCCCATTTCAAAACCCTAAAAATGTCACCAACACCATTTTTGGCAGAGGGAAGAATATCTCCAGACTAAACCTGGTCTAAAATGAGGTTAACATCATTCGGATTGGGGGAGCTGGGAAATCTAGTACCATCAACTCTGAAAGAGGCAGGAGGGGTAGACACAAAGTTTTTTATAGCTTCAGGGAACTTCCCAGTTTTGTCCTCTAGAGAGTATACAAAGTAGGAAACCAAATTATTGGTAGGGGATCCCTTGAGAGCGGGATTCTTTAAGGGGACTGGGCAGTCGGGGTAGGTCTTAGAGTTAGTGTTAGCAAGATGGGGTTTACTAGGCTGGGTTTTCTTACCAGACAACACAGGGGACAACTAAGCTTCAACAATTCTATCCTATTTAGGCTGATTCTCTGAACCACCACTGTCCATTTCATAATCCTTAGACGCCTTGGAGGAAACTAGTTTGGATAAAGCTGACAATATTTGATAGTTTTCATATATTAACCTAATAAGACCAAGATGAAGAATAGGGTATCTCCTGGGATTTTTCTTGTGCTCCTCAAGGTTATTTCTCAATGAAGAGAACAAATAATGAGGAAAATAAATCTAGACCTTATAATAGAAGTGGTTAAGGATAGCAAAATGATGACCATAAACTATGGTGAATCTCTCATCTAGGGTAATATACTCCATTATGACATGAAGCACCTTTCTCCATAGCGCCTTGATGGTGTCTATTTAAAAATAGCTGTTGGAAATTTTGACCAGTTTCATTTTCTCCTTTTCCTTCTTAAGGAATTTGATTACCGCCTCATAAAAAAACCTTCTATCTCGATAAAAATTCACACCCTTAGTGGAAATTCCAGTCACTTCTCATATAATTTGTTCATCCAATTTCACCTTTCTCCCAAAGAGGATTATTTCTCCATTGTTCCAATTCTTCTCAAAATACTCTATAGCCATAGTATTAGGCCCATGAAGTTTTTCTAGAAATGTAACCATACCACCTCTCACAACCTATTTCTAGACCTTAGCATTCCTCGTGTGCACCTTTTAGCTATTTGGCTTGACTCTTTTCCTATCCCCCCCCCATTTTTGTTTGCACCTTGCTGCAGACTCTACCAGTGCCGAGAACCAATTGCAATTTCAAGCAGCCATTCCAATGAACCCACAAAGCGTGCAACTTTTCCTTCCTAGCTAAGTAATATGACACAACTCCATCAAATCTCTTGATTTTGATGTACTTGGCTCTTTTCCTTTTAATCATTAATTATATTTTCCTCTCTCCCATGTGTAACATAATAATCTAATAAGGCCCTAACTTCAATTCCCAAATCCCTAAAATTCTTCCACATGTTCAATCCTTACCTCTTTACCCCCTCATTCACAAAGTAATCTACCATGCTGTTAGCTTCCTTGTAGATGTGTGAAACTTTAACTTTATCAAACTTGTCTAGAATAGACTTTGCTTCATCAATCCAATTCTTTATAGACCAGGAGGGGGGTCCTACCTAGAAGACAATCAATAATGTTTTTAGAGTCCCCTTCAAGCCATAAGTATTAAATATTCAAATTATGTGCAAGATTTAAAACTTGAAAAGATTCTATAGCCTCTACCATATGGTTGGTTTGATGACCTAGGGAAATGGAAACATCCACCATAAAGTTACCATTAGAGTCCCCTAACACACCTCCACTTTTGGCCATCCCCAAATTGCCCTTCGTAGCGCCATCAAAGTTTTCCTTAGACTAGCCATTCAGAGGAAATGTCCAACACACACCCTCCCTACTTTTCTTAGCTCACTTGGATGCCATAGAAACATCAATTTTAATATTCCAATCCTTTGCTATAATTAGATCATAGGGAGTACACACTAGAACTTCAAGGTTAAGAGCTTTTTGGGGAATAACATTGAAGTTTTCCTTTATAATCCTTTGTTTTTTCAAAAACATTATTCTCTGACATCTCCTTATCCTTGAAAATTTTGTTATTACATTCTTTCCACACTCCCAAAACAGCAAAAGGGGAAATAAAATCCCATGACCTTCGAATGAAGGGATTTTTAGATGGAGATTTCCATTGTGAAAATAAATCTTCAATGGACAGGGGAAACACCCAAGAGATATTCTAGAGGGCTAATAATTTTCCCCAGATTATGGAAACAAACAGGCAGTAGAGAAACCAATTCATAGCTAACTCCACCTCGCACTTGCAAAGGTAACATATGTTGGGGATTTGAAATCCCTGTTTACAAAGATTATCCACTGTAAGCACCTTATTTTGAAGCAGAATCCAGAAGAAGATGTTGACTTTAGGGGTCAGGTGTTTAATCCATGCTTTAGACCAGAAGGGAGGTGAAGCATGAGAAACAGACAACAAAGAGACAATCGAAGAAACATAGTAGTTACCTAAAGGGTTTTCCATCTAGACAAGATTATCATCTAGCTGAATCTTTCCAAAATTGATAGCCCTTAAGGAAGATTGAAGCTAAGCCAACTCCTAACTAACCACACACAAATCCACCCAGTCTCCCTCATACCAATAATGTTTGACAAGCTCCCCAAAAGCTACTTTGCATAGCTTAGCCCATCTATTGAATCTTTCAGTTTTGATGAGGGGTTCCTTAAAAAGCCACCTGTCCTCCAAGAATATGGCTTGATTTCCACTTCTAATGTGCCATCCTATCCCCTATTCCAAGATTTTTCTACTAGCAATAATATCATTCCAACAAGCTGAACCATGAGGTAGAATGGGAGAATCTAACAACGCTTTGAGGGACACACAATTGGTCATATATTTACTTCTTAAAATATCTTTCCATTCTCCAACAAATAAGAAGGATCTCCATATTTTTTTGGCTAGAAGAGTCTTATTAATCATTCTAATTTTTCTAAGACCTAAACCCCCCAAGGTTTTCAGTTTGCAAACCAAATCCCACCCTATAAGAGGCATCCTCTTTCTTTCCTCCACACCAGACCAAAGGAATCTTTTTTGGATCTTTTCAATGGCCTCAACATATTTAGCAGGAATTTTGAAAAGGCTTAAAGCATAAACTAGGAGATTCTGAAGAGAAGCTTTAAGAAGTTGAATTTTTCCAGCTTGGCTCAAAATAACTCCTTTCCATCCTTCCAACTTCTTTCTGAACCTGTCAACCAGCGAACATCAAAAGGAATCTAGAGGTTTAAGAAATAGCAGTAGTCCAAGATAAGTAGAGGGTAAGGATTCCACTCTGCAACCAAGGATTCTTGCAATCTTGACCTATCTATGCTTACAGGTATTGAAGAAAAAAAGGGAGCTCTTATGTCTGTTGACCATCTGCCCAGTCACCTTCTCATACACATCCAAAGTTCTTTTCAAATTCTTAGTCATTCACCGTAGATCTTCCCATCAACATAGTGTCATCAAAAATCTGTTGGTGAGAACAAATCAAATTAGTAGATGAAGGACTAAGACCAACAAGAGACCTTTGTTCAACCAAACTTTTAAGATTCCTTCCCAGGATCTCAGCCATTATTGTGAACAAAATAGGAGAGATGGGATCACCCTATCTTAGGCCTCTTGAATTTTGAAAGAATATGGAAGGAGACCCATTCACAATAATAGAGGTTGAGACCGTAGTAACCAACTGATTCACCAAATAGATGATTCTGCTACAAAAACCAAACACCCTAAGAATTTTAAATAAAAAATCCCAATCAACACGGTCATAAGCTCTGGATATATCCAGCCTAAGAAGAAACCCTTTAGTTTTAGATTCCACAAGTGAATGGATATTCTCATGGATAGTGACTATAGAATCTAAGATTTTCCTTCTAGGTACAAAACCATTTTGTTGAGGGGAAATCAACGAAGGAAGGATAGTAAGGATCCTTGACATCAAAACCTTTGATATGATTTTATAGAAAGAATTGAAAAGACTAATGGGTTTGAATGCCTCAAACTCCATAGCCCCAGGTTTCTTGGGAATAAGGACCAAAAAAGTAGCATTTAAGGAGCCTTCTAGACCCAAAGAATTCTTTAACAATATTCACAACATCTTTTTCAACAATATCCCAAAACCATTGAAAAAAGAACATAGGAAACCCATCAAGGCTAGCGACCTTATTTCCTTCAAAAGAAAATAGAGCTTTCATGATTTACTCCTTAGAGGGAATGGGAACAAGCTTTTCTTTATCTTCCCTCTCAACAACTTTAGGGATAGCCTCTAATAGAAAATATTGGTCATTATGATTGATTTCCCCATTCACCAAAAGAAGGTTGTTAAAGAAGAAGATAACTTGCTTTTTGATGTCTTCCTCTTCCTCAAATCTCATACCATTAACTTCTATGTTAGAAATTCTATTGGCAGCCCTATGTTTTGAGGTAGACAGATGGAAGTACCTAGTATTTCTATCTCCTGCTATAAGATATAACACCCTTGATCTCTGCCTCCAGAACTCCTCTTTAGCTATAGTATCATGCAGTTTCACGAGTAGCTCATTTTCTTTAGCCTTATTATTTTCAATGTATTCTTCCCTTTAAATTTTGTCCTAGATCTCTGCAAGCCCCATTTGAAGTTCAAATTTAATGCCAAAAATGTTTCCAAAGGACTCTTGTTTCTAGATTCTTAATTTGTGTTTAACTTCTCTCAGTTTTTTAGCAATTCTGAACATAGAAGTACCCAGAACATCAATATTCCAAGGTTGTCTACCAAGGGAAATAGGCAGTCTATACCTATGTAGGGTATGTGCAGGATCATCATGGAAAAAGCAAGCCCTTAAGTGGTGAAAAATTTAGAAAAATCAGAGTTAGGAAACTTGAATTAAAAATTTGAATAAGTTATATATATTATTTCAAAAATATGTAAGAATAGAATTTGTAGGAAATTGAATGTAGTTTCTAAAATAGTAGGTTTATTTAAAAAAAAATCTATTTGGTGAAAATTTGAAATTTCAATGCAATAGTACAAATTTCAGGGAAAAAATAAGAAGTAGATGTTTGTCTGACCACCCTAACCACAATAAAATGATAATAGTTTTTTATAAGATTTTAGATAAAGTAGAGGACTCATGTCTCGATGTGATTCATATTTTTTGTAATTTTTTCCAAGTAAATAATTAATTATGAATTTTTTATTATAACTTTTAAAAAATAGAAAAAAATTGTATGTCTGACCACCTCAACTTGGTGAAAACTTCATGAGACTCATTTTTTTTAATTGTATAGTATGTAAAGCATATAATGCAACACATGTTTCGGATTCAAAAAGTGTGATACTGTTGGAAAGCTATAAATGTTTTTCAATCAACCTATCAACTAGGACTTTAGTTGTAATTCAAATAGAAAATGAATAATAATTATTTATTAAATTCACAGTAAAGCATAACTTATATTGGTGGAAAGTTGTGAATCTCCTTTAAAATCCCTTTTTGTTTCTTCAATTTTGGGGAAAAAAAAATTGTCAACTACATGCCCTACACATACCCATCATATTGCCACTTTTTGGCCCAACATGATCCTGCACATACCTTGTATGAGTTTTATTATTAGTTGAAATTGAGAGAAAGTCTTCATAATTTTAGAAGAGTCAAAAATGCCTTCTTCACACCCCTTCTATTCACCTTTGATCCGAATCTTGAAAAAAAAAGAGTATCAGATGAAGCCTACAAAGTGGTTAGTATGTTTGGTCGTATTTGTTTGTAGTTTCAAACTTTCACCTACATGAGAGTGGGTTGCTATATTGGGCATCCATACATGTCTCCCAGATATCCCTCAGATAAGTGGATACAAATGGAGCTATGTAGACATTTGATCTCAGTTCACAAGGAATTCCAAAGAATACACAAGCCAAGTTTCAGGATTCCACTGACAATTGGGAGGTATATTGTTCATAGTGTACAAAAAGAAATTTTAGTTTATGTAGAAATGTAAATCATGACTATCAGAACATATAAATATAGATTTGACTTCAATGACTACCGAGATGTGAAGAGGAGATTTTAGAAGGATCACTAACATGTCTACTGCTTTGAAGAAATATGGACGGACTGGAAAGATGAAGAAGGAATCCATAGAATGGATTTTTGTAGGCTAACAGTAG
This sequence comes from Sequoia sempervirens, assembly GCA_007258455.2. NCBI lineage: Eukaryota > Viridiplantae > Streptophyta > Pinopsida > Cupressales > Cupressaceae > Sequoia > Sequoia sempervirens. The sequence goes on along the minus strand of VDFB02047230.1, from coordinate 365,837,864 downwards.
AGAAAATAAGAGATCTTGGTGTAGTTGATCTACCAGAGGATTTCACAGATCCTGGTGACATCATAAAATATTCTTATGAAGAAGATGAGATTACTAGGATGCACTTACCTCCATTACAATGGTCTAAAAAGGAAATTTTCTCTATCGAGGAAAGGCTTGCTCCCATCTTACACAAAATGGTAGAATGGTTGCATAAACATGGTTTTCAAATGAAATATTTCGAAACTGAATCAGAAGGAGAAGCACCAGGAGGAGAAATTAGCCAATGACATGAGCTTGACACAAAAATAAAACATGTGGCTTCTTCGTCTTCTTCTGAAAGAGGTCCTAGAATCAAATTCACTGTTGGTAAGAGCATTACACAAATGGTTGAAGAGTAGGAGGAAAAAAATTCAAAAAAAACACATGCAAAAGGAAAGGAGCTTGCTTCTGAGGAACAATCTTCTTCTGAAGAAGAAGACAACGAGGATGAAGAATCAGAAGAATCTGATGAGGAACAATTTGAAGAAGATGAAGTTGAAAAAGAAGGTAATGAGGAGGAACTTGGTCATGATGATGAACAGCCTCTATCTCCACATTAGAATGTTATTGAAGATCTTCCCTAGATATCAGAGCCTATTACTACCAATATTCCTCATACTCCAAATCTAACTACTCCTCCACCTCCTCTTCCTACCTCACCTCCTCCAACAATTTCAAGTGCAATGAATGTTTCCATTCCCCCTGTAGTATCAACCATCCTTGCCACTCCTCCTACAATTTAAAACTCACAAACTGTTGATGTCTTATCATGTTCTCCCTCATCCATCCCAATTTTTTCATCTCCATCTTTTGATATCTCTTTTGAAGCCGAATTTGAAATATTCATGAATGAGTCTTTGCAGAGTCAAATTGGTTTGTAGTTCACTAGAGCAATCATGATAGATACTACATAGATTGTTATAATACCAGTCATTTCTATAGAAGTGTTGCAATGTAGGAATTGAATGTAGGTCAAGAAGCATATACTTCTTCCCTTCCTCCTTGGTTGATCTCTCAAGTATCAAAGTGAAAGAAAAAAATGATCTCCCTAGATGAGCTTGATCTTGAAGAGATATCTCCTCCAAAAGCCAAGGGGAAGAAAAAGGAAAAATTTCACTCAAGGCTTCATGTTGATAAATCTGGTCACAAGCTTGTTGAGATTGGTCTACCTCCACAAGAAGAAGGTGATGTAAACATGGAGGATTACACTGTCACAAGAGTCCAACTTGGAAAAGTGACAAATGCAAGTGAAAAGGCAGAGGCACAAGTGGTCTTGGATGCATTAGCAGGAAAGCTTGATAAGATGGAGTAGGCCAGAAATATGTATAAGGAGAAAGATGAGAGTTATGTATTAGTTTTGAGGAACATTGTAGGCTCTTCCAGGGATGTACAACCTATGGACAAGGTAAATATTGAGGAACTAGTGGTACAAAAGGCAGATAAATTTTCCTCCAAGGGTAAGGTGTTAAATGATTTCATTGATTCCATGAAATGATAGAACATGGTTCAAAGGGAATAGCTATTGTAGACGAAAAAAATACTTAGATAGACAAGCTAAAATTAGAGCTTGACAAAGAAGAAAATATAATTTCCAAAGAGAAAAAATAAATGGAAAGATGTCTCTTATTTTGGTCATGAATGAAAGTGACAAAGCTAAGTAAGTTGGTGGAGATTTGGGTAATTCCCAACAAAGAGAAGTATGTGGAGGTAAGAGAATCTCTCAAAAACCACATAAAAGTGATCAGATCTCTTGTTGAAGACATCAACCAAGTACAAGAGGATGTAAAATGACGTCATGTTATCCTGGTGAATGGAAATGAGAAGTCACTAGGTAAGCTCCTTGATGATGATCATACTTTCCTCCCAGTCAGTTAGATAACTGAAATATTCAAGGAAGCTAGATCATGAAGCAAGTGTAAGACAAAGGTTTTTCAAAGACTTCCATTCACACTATATGTGATATATGGATTTCTCTTGATTTTCCCAAAATGCATCTAGATAGATGCAAGAAGATCTACTCATTTGCAAGAAGATCAATCACAATAGTTCACACCATTGTGGATTATAGAATTGGTCCAGATGAGGCATTCATGTTGGAGACAAAGAAGAAATATGAAGAATTTCGTACCCAATGCAAGGAACCATGAAAACTTCTTTTCATCTCTAGTGTTAGCTAGTTTTATGCTTTTGTTTATGAATTTTGTAAATAGTTCTCGACATCTTCCACGTATTTTTCCAAGATGTAATTACATGTAAAAAAAAAGATGTTTTCCTAAGAATATGGACAATTTTTTTGAATAAGTTGACTTGTTAGGTGAGATTTTCCTAAATTTTCTCACCTAACTTTGCTAAATTTGCTCACCTAACTTTCCTAGATTCACTCATCTACTTTTCCTAGATTTTCTCTTCCCTCTCTTTTATAAATATGAGAGGATTCTTTTGTAATCTTTATCTTTTATCTTTTGCAATGAAGTGTTGCCCATTTTGAGAACCAAATACATGAAACTATTTTCATCTTTGTGAATCTATTTTGATCAATAAAGAAGTGAGTTACATACCAAAATTTATGTTGGAATTGATTATCTTTTGGATTTGATGGGAATTGGCAGTGATTAGTGATTGAGATCTAAAGGGCTTTGAGTAAATTTATGTAAACTTTGAGTTACACTCTTTTATTCAAATTTATGTTATTGATTGAATACTATTGGTGAATTCTCTACAAGACTTTGTGCTTGCACCATAGAAAAAAAAAATTCTTGTTTGATTTGTGGAATAATTAATAATAAATTGGACTTAAGGAGGCCTTGATTCAGTGTTCTGAGCTATTTTAGACATCCACACTAGGTTTTGGACCTTTATAAAATGTATTTAATGATGTCTTGTGAAGGTGTTGTGAAGTATTGTAACACATTTCTACACTTTTCTAGACTCTTCTCATTATAATTCATCTAAACATCACCTTTTTATCCCTTATCAAGTCCTATTTTAAAATGTTTTAAAGTACTATAACAATATTTCATTCTTTTCTAGGCTTGTTATCATTATTTACACCTTTCTTATGCTTTATATGACCCCTTTATGCACTCATAAGATTTAATTAAGTGCACTTTTTAAGGTAAACCTGATAAATAACATTAAATGCAACTTAATTCCCAACACCCACTTACAAGCCTAGAGTGGGACCCATTCACCATGGGTGGAAAATGAGTCCCTCATGACTCCAAATTCAAAATAATTCAAATTTTCTTTCGGTTTTTTATTAAAAAATACCTTATGTTGGCTTGTGATGTTGTATTATTAGGTAATTAGGGCATAAATGTGTGTAAATAAGTGTTTTTCCATCCATTTGAGTCCCATTGATCCCATAACTCATTCACACATCTCTTATCATTCATTCATCATCTATCTTCTCTATCAAGTCATCAAGATAGCTTCTTAAGATATTCAAGGGTGGATTCTTCATGTTTTGTTGCAAAAATTAAATATCCATCATCATGGAAAGGTAATAACTCCATTATGGAATGTTTTGTTACATTCTTTCATCATTTTGGTTTAATTACCTACAAAGGGGTTTGACCAACGGAAACTCCCATGCCTTAACATCAATCACTTATCTCTCGTGTATTTTGTGTTTGCAAATTTAAGCATCTTGGAGGATTAACAATCATTGAAGATTGCATTGAAAATTTATTCAATTCATCTATTCATTGGATAAGGAAAAACATCAACAAAAAGTCACCTTCAGGCCCGAATTTGACAGTTTCATAACCGACCACCTAGAGAAGTGGAAAGTGTAGACTGAAGGCTCCTGCTTCCACCTTTGAATCTTTAGAATTTCAAAAGTGGACTCATTTTCCATGGGTGGTGAATGAGTCCCACTTCTAGGCCTGATTTTTGTTTTCAGCATTTTTGGATACCCATTTATCTGAAATTGGCTTCGAAATAGTTTCATAGAACCGGGGTTGACTCATCCAGAATGGTGAATGAGTCCCATAAAACTTAAAAAATAGGACCAGTAGCATTTCAAAGGTCATTTCAATCCTCCAAAAAATTTACAGGTGTACTTCAGTTTCATTCATTTATGTTATAATTTACTTTCATTTCTAGGTGTCTTTGCATTACACAATGTGCTTTCCAACAAGTTGCATTTCAATAGTTTTCACTTAATAATCAATAAATTTTACTAGTTTTCTACATTTATATCATTTCATTTAGTCTTAATTCCATCATACATACATTATATTGAATGAACCACCTAGATTTTAAGTGTCAGATCTATCTCTTTCCATTAGGTGAAAGACCATAATTGAGCAAAATAGACATAGCAGTCCTAACCTCCTAAAAATATTTGTTTCATTTTGGTGAACTTTATTTTTGAATACTTCTTTTTTATTTGGATTCCTTCATTATAGATCTATCCTTGCATTGAATTTTCATTAGGGTTTACATTCATTAATTGGTGTGCCAGGTTTCCAATTTTACATTCATAAAATGTCCATTTAGGTTGCATTGTTGGCATTTAAATTCATTTAAATATTTTGAAAGTCTACATTTTAAACTTAGGTCTACATAGCACTTAGAAAAAATCAAACTCACCAAAAAATTCTAAAAATTCTAAAAAAATTCCATACTAGGACTCATTTTCCACCTTGGGCGAACCAGTCTCATTGCATTGCACTTTATTTACTTTTGCATAGCATGTTATTTTTCACAAGATGTGTCTTTGATTTGGTTAAAAATGGATTTTATAAGCACAATATCCCCTCTTATGAGTTTAATTTTGATTAGAACAATGAGGAACATGCTAGTCATAGCTTTAACCAAATCATTACATTGCCCATTGGTGTGAATGGAAGTATAGAAAATAATAACACACATACCAAGTTCTTCTCCCGATACCTCTCCTCTTAGTGACAAAGGTATCTTGGTGAAGGAAGTTACAAGTCTTGAGTGTCTTGATTGTCCATCTCCTTATTCCCCTTTGGAAGTTGTTAGACAACAAGAACACGAGATCATAGAAAAATTTCTAAATATCACCTTACCTAGCCTCCATAACCATAAGAATCAACCTTCTCCATCTCCTAATAGCCCTCCTTGATGTAAAGAGGATATGTTGGTGTTAGAAGACATCCCTACTAGGAATAATGAAACCCTTGATCCTCCCTTCCCTAATGCTCCTCCCATTTGGGATAATCTATTTGAAAAGCATATTGGTCCTTCTCTCGATGCCTCCCCCACTTGTGATGAAGCTACTTAACAAACCTCAAAATTTGATGAACATATTACAAGCTCTCCTAGTAGGGTAGATAATATGGAACTAGAGAATGAGACCTTAGAAACAACTGCCAATCAAATTGAGTCTTCTTCTAATCTCCCCACTCTTAATAATCAAACCAATTCCACCATTCATAACTCCCTTACTAATGATGAAGTCCTTTTATAAGAACCAACCCTCTAATTTCACAAACATGTGGTTTGTTGTTCTCCTAAAAACTCTCCTTCTAGCGAGGATACTATGATACAAGACAAGGCTAACATTGACAATAATAATATTATGCCCATGTTAGACTCTCATCCACCAAGGGATGTTAATATTATTCAACCTCAACTCATCCTTTACCCACCATTACATAAACCTTCACATCTACCTAAACCCTAGTTTACTCGTTAACCACCTCAAACTAATGTATCACAGAAACGGAGCCATAATAAAATTTATCATACATATAACACTCGAAATAATCCACATCCATCGCAACCAATCCCAAAAACCTTACCTTTTCCTAATCCCATCTTAATAGGCCCTTGTTTATCTCTACAAAGTGGAGAGGAGTACAATCTTGTTGAACAACTAAAGAGTAATCCTACTAAAATCTCATTATGGGACCTTATTCAAGCCTCCCCTTACTATCACAACATGATTCGAGAAGCCTTGCAACAAGTTCCTATCCCTTCTAATACACAACCAATTGATATAGAAGCCATGATTCAAGCCATAAATTCTGACATTGGTTTCAATAAAAGTGAGCTCCCTCCTTTGGATATACAGAAACAAAATGAAGCTTTTATGATCATCACTCAATAAAAAAAAAAGGGATTAAGATAACTCTTATGGATACTAGTTCTTCTCCTAATGTCTATAGAGTGAACCTTCTTGATAGACTTGGTTTTAATAAATAAAACATTCAACCAAATCCTTTATCCATTAGGGGATTTGACAATATAAGAAAACAAATTCTTTGTGTGATCACTTTACCTATTACAGTTCTAATGGCCACATTAGAAACATCAATCCATGTTATGCCCAATGATCTTGCATATAAACTTCTCTTAGGAAGATCATGGATTCATGCAATGAATGGTGTATCTTCTACTCTTCATCGCAAAATGAAATACATCTACAATAGCAAAGTGTACACACTTGAAGCTGACCCTTACCCAAATAGTTGTTTGAACATAGAGCAAAACACAAAAAATCCTTTGAACACATTAACACCAACCACACAAGTGGAACCACTCCAACAAAAATACAAACAACAAGATATTGAACAAGTCACAATGATATTTGCAGATGATTAGGGTTCCTTGAATTTTGAACATGACTTCATGGGAGAGTACAAAATTATCCACAAAGATTCAAATAAGGACAAAGAAACAATAGTTTTTTCAACACAAAACTCGGACATCCCTTCACAAGCATCCACCTCAGCCACTTTAGAACAACATACATCAGGTTACACGACAACCTTTAATGAACTTAATCATGAACAACCACTGACTTCAAAAGCATTGAAAAAGCTTTGTGGACATGGTTATGAGCTTATGAAACAACTTGGCTATAGTGGAAAAGGATTTGGTACTCACAAACAAGGTATCCCTAACCCTATGAAGCCTAACACACAACAAATGAATCATTGTCTTGGTTATTTGGTAGAATTAATCAAGCCTTCCCTTAACATCAACACTATCACAAAACATCCTTCTAAACCAACCTTAATAGTAGTACATCCTAAGTTGATCGACACTACTGGTCTTCATCTTTCTCCTGAACCAAAACACACAAGGAACTCTTCGCTTAACATCGATGTCATCTTGTATAGCGCTAAAGACTTGCATTTGATAGATTGTTCCTCCTTGTGTAAGAGTGAGAACAAAATATTTCAATCTAAAGAACCTTGCGTTGGTATGACATCATGTACTGAGCAAGGGGTCTCTTTGTCACAACCTATAGGACCACCTTCTCCCATTGATTAAGAGGGTATCTTTTTGAGACTCCTCCAAGATCACTTGATATATCTCCCTCCACGAACTCGAAAGAAATGCTATCACAAGACTTCATTTTATGCCTATCATAGAATTCATGGTCATTTCATCAATGAATGTAAGGATTTGAGTTGTAAAATGCAACATCTTAAGTATTTTGGTATGCTTCTCTATGTAGGGGCACCTAATTCCTCTAATTGATACCGATTTTCACTCTAACATTCATTTCATCAACCATTTTGGCTCACCCTTGTCTCACACTAAGTGGGGCCAAGGGATTATGTAGCCTTGTCCTCATATGTTACTTGTTGTTGCCTCTTTTGGCTAGTCATTAACTTTTCTTGAACATATAAGAGAAAGCTAGGGATGTGGACGATGTTCCTTAAGTTGGATCGTACGTGACATACTACCTTATTCACGACATAGCTTATCAGATTCATATGACTTGGAATAGGGATTTCCACATAAGCTCTCATGTCTCCTTCTACTGTAAAACAATTTCTCACAATACTGGTGTTCACAACTGCTTTAAAGTGGGGGAATAGATCACCACTCACATTTCATTGTGTAATTTTCTTTTTCTTGTGATTCCCTCTCTTGGACACATTTGGCAAAATGTTGCCCTTGACGAGACATTGCACTTGTCCTCTCTTGAAAACAATATGAGACCATTTTCACTTTTCCTCTCTTGGAAGCATTAGGCACAATGTTCCCTAAGATGAGACATTGCATGAGTTAAGCAAAATCCCTTTGAAGATTCCTTGCACTATTTTGCATTAACAATGTCTATGAGTGTCAAGCATATGAAGTTTTTCTTACTTCATAAGCTCAAAAATCATTTTCCTTTGTGGTTCCTTATTAAAGTTATCAAGAGGTATAACTTTGGTATGGTTGAGTGGGAAGCCCATTCCAAGTCATGACTTTCCCCATAGCCACTTATGTGTTTGTGAGTCCATACTAGCTGAGCATATGTTTCTCACCTTTTGGACTTTCTCACCTGACAAACAACCAAGAGTTCCATTGCCCCTGAGTGAGTATGCATTTTTCCTTTTTGGACAAACAACCTAGATCTGATCCATAACTAGTTGGAGAAATAGTCAAAGCTTGATCCACCTTTTCATTTTTGCTTCTCTCTAGTTCTTTCCATTTAATAATTGTGTATCTTGTCCTGCTGCAAAATCATTCACCTTTTTGCATGTTCTTTTGCGCTTATGATGATTTGACTTAGGATCTTGGTTCTTGGGGGATTGCACAACCTCCTTTAATTTTTGTTATCCTTTTTCATCCGCGTTGGTATGATTAGACCTCTCTTGAATGTCTACTCTAGTGTGATTTTGAAGAAATTTAATTAATGATAAACTAGACTTAAGGAGGCCTTGATTTAGTGTTGTGAGGTGTTTTACACATCCACACTAGGTCTTGGATCCTTATAAAATGCATTTAATGATGTCTTGTGAAGGTGTTGTGAAGTGTTGTAACACATTTCACTACTTTTCTAGAATCTTCTCATTATAAGTCATCTAAATATCACCATTTTATCCCTTATCAAGTCCTATTTTAAAGTGTTGTCAAGTATTGTAACAAGATTTCACACTTTTCTAGGCTTGTTATCACTATTTACACCTTTCTTATGCTTTATATGACCCCTTTATGCACTCATAAGATTTAATTAATTGTATTTTTGAATGTGAACCCAACAAATAACATTAAATGCAACTTAATTCCCAACACCCATGAACAAGCCTAGAGTGGGACCCATTCTCCATGGGTGGCGAATGAGTCCCTCTTGGCTCCAAATTAAAAATAATTGAAAATTTCTTTCAAATTTTTATTCAAAAAGACCTTATATTGGCCTATGATGCTTTATTATTGGGTAATTAGGGAATAAGTGTGTATAAATAAGTGTTTTTCCATCCATTTGAGGCCCATTGATCCCATAACTCATTCACAGATCTCTTATCATTCATTCATCATATATCTTCTCTATCAAGTCAACAAGTTAGGGTTTTTTCATTGCGAGTCATCAAGATAGCCTCCTAAGACATTCAAGGGTAGATTCTTCATGTCTTTTTGTAGACATTCAAGATAAATAATCATGGAAAGGTAATAACCCCAATATTTCATGCTTCATTACATTTTCTCATCATTTTAGTTTAATTACCTACAAAGGGGTTTGAGCAAGGCAAACCCCCATGCCTTACCGTAAAACATTTCTCTCTCTTGTCTTGTATGTTTATAGATTTAGGAATCTTGGAGGCTTAGGAATCATTGAATATTGTATTACAAATTTATTCAAGTCATCTCTTCATTGGATAAGGAAAAACATCAACAAAAAGTCACCTTCATGTCTAAATTTGATAGTTTCATAACTGACCATTTGGAGAAGCTGAAAGTGTAGACTGAAGGCTCATGTTTCCACCTTTGAATATTCATAAATTCAAAAGTGGACTCATTCACCATGGGTGGAAAATGAGTCCCACTTGTAGGCCTGATTTTGGTTTTCTATATTTTTGGATACCTATTTGTCTAAAACAAGTTCTGAAACAATTTCACAGAACTAGGACTAATTCACCCAAAATGGCGAATGAGTCCCACCAAGCCTAAAAATAAGGATGAACAAAATTTAAAAGGTCATTTGAAGCCTCCAAAAATTTTACAGGAGCACTTCTTTAGTTTCATTCATTTATGTTATAATTTACTTTCATTTCTAGGTGTCTTTGCATTACATAATGTGTTTTCCAGCAAGTTGCATTGGAATAGTTTTCACTTATTAATCGATAAATTTTACTAGTTTTCAACATTTAGATCATTTCATTTAGGCTTAATTCCGTCATACATACATTAGATCAAGTGAACCACCTATATTTTAGGTGTGGGATCTATCTCTTTTCATTAGGTGAAAGACCCTAATTGAGCAAAAGAGACATAACATTCCTAACCTCCCAAAAATATTTGGTTCAGTACTTGTATTTATTCATGCTGTTTTTGGATCTATCATGGAGTATCTAGAAGGATTTGTGCCTCTAATACAACACTGGTTACATATCTTAAAGGATTCATTGGCGAAAGCTATGAAACGACATTGTGCCTTTGTGAGTTTTCTTGTTTTATCATTTATCATTATCATGTTGGTATTCTTAGTATTTTCTTTGAAAAGATAAGAATATTGGAATTACTAATTTTGTTTTATTTTGAAGTTCTATTGAATTAGGAATGTAAAATCATGAAGCATTATAAAACATATTCTCTGAAAAAAGAGAGAATTATGAATGTGACACACCTCGATCTCTCAATCGTAGTGTACATCGTTGTCAATACTTAATTAGTTTTACTTGGTTTCAATAAGTAGTAAGAAGGGATATTCCCCTTTCTGAGAGGAGAGATTGTATCTCACACAACTGTGGCTGAAATCAAGTTTTGTAATCTGTTAAAGGGATTACATAATTTTCACCTAACAGTTTTTTTGTCACTCCACTAGGGAGTGACACACACAGTTAAAGCGTCACTCTTTTGATTGAAGTGAATATATTTTCTAGTATCTTATTGTGATCTTGTGTATTGTTATTTTTAATATTTCTCTTGTTTCCATTTACATTTTGGGAGTTAGAAGCTATACATGAGGTTTGAGGGATCAAGGAGTAGTGGATCCACTTTTTCAAGACTTGTTGCAACATAATACTCCACCTACTCCTTTGTGAGTAAGGTCACCATTGCATCGCACCATAGGTTATCCTGAATGAAGACTAAGGTTTCCTCTTTTGAGTGAATCCTCTATTTTTCATAGAGTTCTAGTTCAAGTACCTATTGTGCAACACATCATGGCTACACCACCTACAAGACCCTAGGGAAATTCCTTCAGTCCCTTAAGTTTGGCCACACCTCTGCATGAACTTCCACATGTCTCAAGAAAGCATATCCCAATGTTTCTAGGTGATGGAAAACAACATCCTGATGAACACATTTCTACCTTTTACATTGTTTGTGGTGTTCTTGGCATAGAACATAGAGACATTGTTGTGAGTTTGTTCATCAAATCTCTACAAGGAGTTGTTGTTGAATGGTTTTATACTCTTCGAGATACTTCTATCAATAATTGGAACACTCTTCACACCATTTTTGAAGAAAGGTTCAAACCTACTAAAGACACACATGCCTTATTGGCATAGCTTACAACCATATAGAAAGAGGCCCATGAACCCATCTATGAGTTTGTGGCTAAGTTTAATAAGCTGGTGACAAGAATCCCAAACAAGGTGAGACAAACAAATCATAATTTCAAGTGCTTGTTCATCAATACACAAATCCCCAAAGTAAGGCTTTTTTTGTGTAGGTAAGCTCTCGCTAATGTTGAAGTAGCTCAACAATTAGCTACCAGTCTTGAAGATGACTTGATCCTTTGGAGAAATAAGGATGAATACCAACAACAACAAAAAGATGCAAGCATTAGGATCTTCAGCTTCTAATGCTAATTCTTATTTTGCAAATCCCATGGTTCAAAGGTTAGCAAACAAAATATTGACTTTGAAAAAGAAAGTTTCCAGTAACAACACTTTCAAGGATGTTCCAAGAAGGACTTTTCCTAACTATGCTGGAAATATAAATCAAAATCCTCTTCCAACAACACAAGGAAGACTCGCACTTGAAGCTCCGCCTACTAATACTATCACGTGATACTATGAGGTTGAACAAGATGAATATGCATAGCTGAATTATCCCATGGAAGAAAGTGTTGATCTCTTTCAAGATGAAGAAATGGAATCAGTTGGAAACTCCAAAATGAATATGAGGAGGAGGACTTGGTGATAGATGCAGTTATTATCTTTATGAGGAAATAACAAAATCAGGTTGATCAAACTCAAGCTACTGCTCCACTGACAAAGGAGAAGCTGCCAATTTCCATTGCAAAAAGAGGATCTCTTCTATGTTGGAAGCCAAAAAAATACAACAAACAAACAAGTGCTCCCCGTCCCCCTCCTTCAGTTCTTGTTGTTCCCAAAGCCAATCTCTGGACAGGTTCCTAAGACTAGTGTACCTTTTGTTAAACCTATCAGTGAAGTTACTACATCTACTTTACAAAATTGTTTCTAGGCTTTTGACATCATTAATCATGCCAAGAAAAAAAAGATCCAAATGTTTGAAGCTGAGTAAGTCAAAGAAAATCCTGACCAATTTGATAGGCTTGTCAAGTTCGTAAAGGATAAAGAAATTACTCCAAGTATGGATTCATCGCTTGATATTCCCACTGCCCCAAAACCTAAGACACCATAGAATAACCTTGTTTCCACCACTCTAGCTACCTCTAGATGTATTGATCCATTATTTATTTCATTACTTGTTAATGGCTTTAAGTTAAGCAATTGTGTCATAGATTTTGGTGCTTCAAACAATGTGACGCCATCCAAGGTAGCTACTGCCTTGGGTTTGAATCTAACAAAAAAAATTAGCCATTATTTTTCCATGGAGAATAAACAAGTACCTTTAATTGGACATAACAAAGATGCACAGTATGTGTTTGTCACATATCCTGAAGAGAAGCTCAAGATGATGGTTCTAGTAGTAGATGTGCCAACATCTTATGGAATTATCCTTGGATGTAATTTATGTAAAGATGTTGGAGGTGAGCTGAACATGGACATGTCTGAAGTTAGGATACCTATGAAACATGTGATGCATAAATTTATTCCTGAAAGGGAGTCAAAATTCTAAGTGACACAATCCAATGATCCAAGGGATAAAATTTTGTTTGAGTCCTCGGGTGTTGGAAAATATTATTTTAAAATAGAAGAAGTTGGTGAATCTTCAACAAGGCATGAGTGGGAGAGAGTTGATTCTTTTTCAAAAAAAAGTGAGTCATCGTCAGATAATTTTTTGATCTTAGATCATGAAGCTTCATCAGATGATGAAGCTACAAATTTTAATACTATCAGCCTTGGTGACCCAAATGGTGTTTGGTTAGTTGAATTTGATGGAAGTTACTCTTCCACCGGTTTTAGAGTGGGAATGGTTTTTATTTCCCTCAAACGAAATTTTTTCCCTTTCTCTTTCAAATTACAATTTAATAACACTAATAACACTATTGAATATGAAGCTTTGTTATTAGGAATATAAGTTGCATGAAATAAAGGTATCAAAAATATTCATGCACAAGGTGATGTCGAGTTGATAGTTTGTAAGGTAAGGAATTTGTATTAGACCAAAAATGAAAAACTTAGGAATTATCACAATCTTTTTTGGGATTGCATTGAAGAATTTGATGCTTTTGATGTATCTGTAGTTCCAAGGGACTACAATGACAGGGCCAATTCTTTAGTATTTTTAGCCACATTCTTGATACCACATAAATATTTTCATGGTTCTACCTATACCATTGAGTTTGTCTTCCACCCAAGTGTTATTGATAATTCAAATAACTAGCAAATTTTCAATGACAATAATCAAATTGTTTCGTTTTTGGAGAAGGTGCAAAATTTTGATAAGTTGTAATTTGAAGGAAGTGATTCTCCACATCAAGAATATGTTTCTAATATGGATCTAGTTATAGGAAAAGAGTTATTAGAACTCAAAGGGAACAAAATCCCCAAGGGGTTGGTATATTTTCAAAAAAAATTTGATAAGCATGATCACTATTTCAAGAAACAACTCTCAGATTCTAATTCATCTAATGAGGTTAAAAATATCAACTTAGGAACTAAAGTAGATCCTAAGATAGTGAACATTGGTAAGTGTTGCACAATCAAAGAGAAGAAGCAATTTGCTAAGTTTTTACTAGAATATATGGATGTCTTGGAATTTTCATATGAATATTTAAAATCCTTTTGACCAAAGGAGGTGCAACACAACATTCCCCTTAAGATTGCAACATTTCCTTATAACACAAAAGAAAAGGCAATATAACCCAAATATTTCTGGAACAATCCTTGCAGAAGTTCAAAAAATGTTGAATGCCTAAATAATATTCCCTATCCATCTTTCAACGTGGATAGAAAATATTATTCTCATTCGTAAGAAAAATGGTGAGATTCATATTTGTGTGGATTTATGGAATCTGAACCAATTGTTGCTCAAGGATAATTATCCTCTTCCAGTAATGGATCAAGTTCTTCAAAATGTGACTAGATCTGAAATTCTCTCCATGATGGATGGTTTTTTCTAGTTACAACTAGACTGAAGTCAATTTAAGTGATCAACACAAGATGACCTTTACAATGCCATGGGGTAGCTTTGCATATCGCAGAATTCCTTTTGGCCTGACCAATGTCAGTGCCACATTTCAATGAGCAATAGACTTGGCTTCTCATGATGTGCTAGGTAAGTTCATTGTGGTGTATCTTGATGATCTTATAGTTTTTTCTAAAATATTTCATGAACATTTTTACCATCTAAGGCAAATCTTGGAGAGATGTTGACAACATGGTATTTACTTGAACTACAAAAAGTCAATTTTTGGGGTAATAGAACGTAAGCTTCTTATTCATGTAGTGTCCACAAAAGGTATCAAGATTGACTTAGAAAGAGTTAAAATTATCAAATCACTCACTCTACCATCAAGTAAGAAGGTTTTTCATTCTTTCTTTGCAAAAGTAAATTTTCTACGAAGATTCCTTCCAAATTTTGTAGAAAAAAATTGTCATATTGTTAATATGATGAAAGGTGTTGGATTTTTTGGTTGTGTTGCTGATATGTGATTGTCATTGATGTCAACACTATTATTATTATTAGTGTATTTGAAGTTGTATATGTCGAGGACATTGAGAAAATTGTAATAAATGAGTTGCGGGTTGTCAGTGGTGAAGAGATGTTCTATTTGTCGGTGAGTTCCATATGTTGTTGATAAGAGGTTGTGGACTAAAGAGTTTTTTTCTGAGTGTATCTAGTTTATCCACGTTGAGTTTTAGAGATCCACGTGAAGATTTGATCGAGTTATGAAGATTTACAATTTGACAGTTTTTCTAATGCTTCTGTGGGTGTTTCTGATTGAAGATTATGCTATTCTAGTTAATTCAGTTGTTGTGGATGATTCTCTGATATTTCTTAATGTTTTTGGATGTTTCTAGATTTTTCTCTATCTTTGTTGTATGTTTGCATTGATCGTTGTGCTCGTAGATGAGGATTGTGTCTTGTGTGTTCATGTTTTTCTTGTTCTTGGCCCATAGGGTGTTGAAGCATGTTGTGAATCTTCGAGGAGAAATTCAATGAAGTTTTTTTGTGTTGGCAATGTTGATTTGGGTCTTCACTATGTTGTGGCTGACCTTGGTTGATTTGCATTGAAAAATTATTTATTGTTTTGGGTTGACAATTTGTATTCATTTTATTATTTATTTGTGGCCGAATTGTAGTGATGTAATTTCATGTTGTAGATATATATAAGAGCGATTATTTATTTGAATTGAAGTGTGAAAGGGTGTGCTTCTATGTGAGTGTGCAAATATTGTTCAAATCATTTGAAGGCAAAGAAAAGTGTGAAGAAAAGTGAATAAGAGTGAAGAAGTGTCCATGTGCTTAAACGAAACTGTAATCAGGCATTAGCAGATGCTATTTTCTTAGTTCAAAATCTAGATGGTTGTAATATGAATTTTTCTATAAGACAGTGTGTCTTCCTTTGTAATTGAGCAGTGAGCTCTAGGCAGTGTGCCTGAATGCATGTACATTCCCTATTTATTCTTCTTATACTTTTAATAGGGTATAATTTTATGGATTGACCTCCATCGTGTTTTTTCCCCTAACAGGGTTTCCACATAAAAATCTTGGTGTTATGTGTGTTTCTGCTGTGTTGTTGATTCATGCTTTCATTGATATTGATCAGATCTGAGAATAAGGATTAATAAGTTTAATAAGTTTGAAATTTTAGTGACAACTGATTCAACCCCCCTCTTAGTTGTCTTCCCTTGTGTTGCCAAAAATTGGTATCAGAGCAGGTTCCTTGGAAGAAGTTTAATAGCTTGAGGTGATATGGGATGGTGACATACAAGAATGATAGACCAAGATTTGATGGAACAAATTATTCTTTGTGGAAGACTCGAATGGAGTGCCATCTAAGATGCATTAGTGAACCCTATTGGATCATTACAAGTAATAGGTATATTATTCCACTGAATGGTCCTCCTACTTCTGCTCAGATCAAAGATGTTGAGTATAATATTTGGGCTAAGGAAGAATTTTTTAGTGCGTTAACTGATACTGAGATGACAAATGTTATGGTTCTGAAGACTACTTATGAGATCTCAGAAAAAGTTGAAAACTTTGTATCAAGGTGATGCTAATGTGAAGATTGATAAGTTGCAAAGTATGAAAGGGAAATATGAAATGTTGAGAATGGGCGATGATGAAAATGCTACTACTTTCATGCAAAGAGTGAATGAACTTGTGTGTGGTATCAAATGTGTTGGTGTAAAGTTGGAAGAATCAGAGATTTTTGCTAAAGTGCTTAGATCCTTGACATCTACTTATAAAGTCAAAGCTAGTGCTACTGAAGAACTCTGAACTATAATAAATGTAACTAGAGATATGTTGGTTGGTTAACTGATTTCTTTTGAGTTGACCAAATTTGGTGATGCCCTTCCTAAGGTTGAATTTGCATTTAAGGATACTACTTCCAAAAGAGATAGACAAAGATATGATCTGGGTGAGAGTTCATCTAGAAAGACATTCAATTATGAGGATTAAATTAGACAGATTCAAGAAGAAGAAAGAGATTTACAAGATCTTGAAGCACTTATTGTCAAAAGAGTACCGAGAGGAAAAGGTAAGTATCAAGGAAAATTGCCTCTTAAATTTTTTTCTTGTAATAAGATAGGTCATTTTGTATCAAGGTGTCCGGAAAGAGATTATAAACTAAGACATAACAAGCATAAATTTTAAAAGAAGTGTTACTATGTTGTTGATGAAGGTGAAGATGAATGGGTATTTATTGCTATCAAGGAAAATAATCTTGTATCTACTAAATCTGCTAGTTGTACAAATCTGGAGAAAGCCCTAGCTGGTCGAGTTGAAGAGAAAGATGAATGGGTGATTGATAGTGGATGTTCACATCATATGATAGGAGATAAAAGTAAGCTTGTGAGCTTGGAAAATTATGATGGTGGTGTTGTGAGATTTGATGATAACACAACGGGTGTGATCCATGGTAGAGGATGTATTTCTCTTGATGGTAAGAATAATACTGATGATGTTCTTTATGTGGAAGGCTTGAAGCATAATATTTTAAGTGTCAGATAAATGGTTGATAAGGGTTACAATATTTAGTTGAAGGATGGAAAGTGTAGAATATTGGGATGTTCTGGAAATGTGATTGCATCAGGTACAAAAATAATAGGTAATATCTTTCATTTGAATGCTGATAGTAAAAGTTGTTTGATTGCTCAAGTTGATGAAAGTTGGTTGTGGCATAGGAGAATGTGTCATGTTAACTTTGATAAAATTGTCAAGATAAGTTCTACTAAGGCTGTGAGAGATCTACCTAAGCTGGTAAAACCTACTAATGCCATTTGCAAGGAATGTCAGTCAGGAAAGAAAACTAGAATTTCATTTAAGAGAAAACAACATTGTTTGAATGAATTGTTGGAGCTCATGCATATTGATTTGTGTGGTCCCTCTAGAATCATAATTTTACAATGTTAGAGGTATTTCATGTTGCTTATTGATGATTATTCAAGAATGACGTGGGCTACTTTCTTAAGAGAGAAATCTAAAGTGTTGGAAAAGTTCAAGATCTTTAACACTATGGTTGAGATAGGGACTGGTCTGAAGATTAAATGTTTGAGATCAAATAGAGGTAGTGAATTCACTTCCAGTGAGTTCAATTATTTTTGTGAAGAACATGGAATAAAGAGACAATTATCTGCACTATGGAACCCTCAACAAAATGGAGTTGTGGAAAGAAAGAACATAACAGTTCAAGATGTTGCTAGAACCATGATGCTGGAAGGAAATGTCCCTCATATCTATTGGAGAGAAGCTATGAGTACTGCTGTGTATATCCTCAACTAGGTACAAATCAAAGGTGATACTGGTAAGACCCCTTTTGAGCTATGGACTAGTAATAAGCCTACTGTTAGATATTTCAAATTTTTTGGGAGTAGATGCTATATCAGAAGAGATGAAGATATATGAAAGTTTGATGCTAGGAGTGATGAAGGAATCTTTTGGGGTTATTCTACTAAAAGAAAGACCTACTAGTGTTACAATAAGAGATTGAAGAAAATGGTTGAAAGTGCAAATGTTAAGGTTGATGAAGACATTGCTAGACCATATAGAACATGTGGATATGATTCTGATGATCAAAATGATAGTACAAAAAAATGTCAAACTTCAAATCAAGTGCAAATCATTCCGGTGGATCAAGAAAATCAAGAGGAAGAAGAAACCAGTGAAGATGTAGAAGAGAGAACACAAGAGCCTAAAGTTCAAGAAAATTCTAAGAAGACTCCAAGGTATGTAAGATGGAATCATTCAGAAGATCAAATTATTGGTGATAAGAGTAAAGGTGTCCAAACTAGGAGAAAAATTGTAGAAGAATATTGCTTGATTTCAAAGACTGAGCCTACTAGTGTGAATGAAGCATGCAAAGATGAACATTGGGTTGAAGCAATGAAAGAAGAGCTACAACAAATTGAGAAAAATGATACATGGATTCTTGTTCCTTAAACTAAGGATAAAAATGTAATTGTAACTAAATGGGTCTTTAGAAACAAATTGAATGAGCAAGGTGAAGTGGTTAGAAACAAAGAAAGGATGGTATGCAAAGGATATTCATAGATGGAAGGAATTTATTTTGAAAAGACTTTTTCCCTTGTTCCTAGAATTGAAGTTGTGAGACTGTTTCTTTCTTATGTTGCTTACAAAGATTACAAGGTTTATTAGATGGATGTCAAGTCTGCTTTTCTAAATGGAAAATTGGAAGAAGAGGTGTATATTGAGCAACTTGATGGATTTTAGTTGACTGATAAGGGAGATATGGTTTATCGGTTGAAGAAAGAACTGTATGGACTTAAGAAAGCCCCTAGAGCATGGTATGATAGATTGGAAAAGTATTTGTTGAAGCTTGGATTTAAGAAAGGTACTGCTGATAATAATTTGAATTTCAAGAATGATGATAAAGATTTGATTATGGAATTTTTTGTTGATGATATCATTTTTGGAGGAGATGATGGTTTGTGGATGAAGTTTTCTAATGACATGAAGAGTGAGTTTGAGATGTCAATGATTGGTGAGATGAAATTATTTTTGGGATTGCAAATTACTCAGTTAGATAAAGGGATTTTTATATCTTAGTCCAAGTATGTGAAGGAATTGCTGAAGAAGTTTGGTATGGAAGATTCAAAGCCAATTGGTACACGCATGGTGACCGGATCTAAGTTGATAACATATGATGATTCTCTGAAGGAAAATCAAACTAGATACAGATCAATGATTGGTGGATTGCTTTATTTGACTCAAACTAGACCTAATATCATGAATGTTGTATGTATTGTTGCTAGATTTCAAGCCGATCCTAAGGAATCTCATGTGACTATTGTGAAGAGAATTTTTAGATAATTGAAGGGAATAGTTGAATTTGGTCTATGGTATGCTAAAGATGATGATCTTACCTTGAGTGCCTTTACTGATGCTGATTGGGCAGGAGATGTGGATGACATAAAAAGTACTAGTGGTAGTGCATTTTTATTGGGTAAGAAGCTAATCTCATGGTTAAGTAAAAAGAAGAATGTCATTTCTTTATCTACTGCAAAGGCATAATACATTTTTGTTGCTAACAATTGTAGTCAAGTATTATGGATGAAGCAGATGCTAAAATATATCAAAATTATGTATAAAGAGCCTATTGCTATATTATGTGATATTTCAAGTGCCATTAATATTTCTAAGAATCTGGTGTTGCATTCAAAAACCAAGCATATATCTATCAAGTTTCACTTTTTGAGAGAAAAGGTAAGTGAAAAGGAAGTCAGATTGGAGTATGTGCCTACTAAGGAGTAGATTGCAAATATCTTTACAAAGCCATTGTCTAAGGATAATTTTGAGTATCTCAGAGGGAAGTTAGATGTGATTACCCCTCCTAATTAGAACTAAGGATGCATTGCATTGCATCATTATGTAAATTTCATAATCATATCTTGTTTCAGATTGATGTTGTGGTGGCTGCTACTTAGGGGGGGTAGTCAAATGGTTCAAAATTTTAGATATGTGGTTTAGAGCTTAGAGATCTTTGTCATTGATGTCAAAGGAGGAGAAGAGTAATGTGAAGAATTGGTGATTATCTGGGGAAAAGAGACTTGTGCGGAGAAGATCATGTGAAAGAGTTGAGGAGAAAAAGAGTCAAAACGTAAGGGGGAGTAAGTGTTAAGAGATAGTTACGTTGATGGTGTCTCTCACATCATGTGTTGCCATCAATACCAAAGGGGGAGACTGTTGGATGTTTTGGTTGTGTTGCTGATATGTGAATGTGATTGATGTCAAAACTATTAGCATTAGTGCATTTGAAGTTGTATATGTCAAGGATATTGAGAAAATTGTAATAAATGAGTTACAGGTTGTCAGTGATGAAGTGATGTTTTTTCTGTCAGTTATATTAGTACGTTGTTGATCAGAGGTTTTAGACTAAAGGGTTTTTTTTTTAGTGTATCTAGTTTATCCACATTGATTTTCAGAGATCCGCATGAAGATTTGATTGAGTTACAAAGATTTACATTCTGACATTTTTTCTGTTGCTTCAGTTGGTGTTTCTGATTGAAGATTATGTGATTCCAATTAGTTCAGTTGTTGTGGATACTTCTATGATGTTTCATAATGTTTTTGGATGTTTCTAGATCATGCTCTATCTTTGTTGCATGTCTGTATTGATCGTTGTGCTCATAGATGGTGATTTTCTCTTGTGTGTTCACATTTTTCTTGTTCTTGGCCCATAGGGTGTTGAAGCATGTTGTGGATCTTTGAGGATAAATTAATTGAAGTGTTTTTGTGTTGTAAATGTTGATTTTGGTCTTCACTATGTTGTGGCCAATCTTGGTTGATCTGCATTGAAAAATTATCTATTGTTTTGGGCCCACAATTTGTATTCATTTTATTATTTCTTTGTGGTTGACTTGTAGTGATGTAATTTCATGTTGGGGATATATAAGAGTGATTGTTTATTTGAATTGAATTTTTCAAGGTATTTCTTCTATGTTAGTGTTTAAATATTGTTCAAATCATTCGAAGGCAGAGTAGAGTGTGAAGAAAAGTGAAGAAGAGTGAAGAAGTGTTCATGTACTTAACCAAAACTGTAACCAGGCATTAGTAGAGGCAATTTTATTAGTTCAAAATCTAGATGGTTGTAATCTAAATCTTTCTATAATATATTGTAAAGTCTTCCTTTGTAATTGAGAAGTGAGCTCTAGGTAGTGTGCCTAAATGCATGTGCATTCCCCATTTATTCTTCTTATACTTTTAATAGGTTATAATCATGTGGATTGAACTCCACTGTGGTTTTTACCCTAACATGGTTTCCATGTAAAAATATTTGTGTTATGTGTTTTTCTAATGTGTTATTGATTCATGATTTCATTGATATTGATCAGATCTAAGAATAAGGATTAATAAATTTAATAAGTTTGAAATTTGGTGGCAACTGATTCACACCCCCTCTTAGTTGTCTGCCCTTGTGTTACCAAAAAAGGTACTACCACTTTTCATTGGATGACAGAAGGAAAATTTGTGTTCAATGATATTAAAGAAGATATTGCTCATATGTCAGTGTAAGTCCACCTAGACTACATGAAGGAATTCATCATGTATAGTTATGCTTCTGAGCATACAATTTTGGAAATTCTAGTGCAAGAAAAAAGTGAGTTTTGAATTCCTAATTGCATTCATGAGATTTCCTCTAAAAAATTGTGAATTGAAATATTCCAAATGGAAAAATATGCTTTCGCCACGGTTAAAGTTGTTAAACATTTCTGGTTCTACATTCTTAATAGCATTTTCAAAGTCCTAGTTCTAGATTCAACTGTTAAGTCCATCTTAACAGAACAGGGGTTTGGGATGAAAAGAGGATATTGGATTTACAAGATTCAAGAATACAACATGGAAATCAAGCCTACCAAGCTGATACATGGATGAGGTTTGTGTCAGCTCATTTCTAAGAATAATCCTAATGGAGAAGTTTTAGAGATAGAGAAGTCGGATCCAAGTGAACTTCCAATGGTGTTACTCATCAGTACTACTGATGAGTGGTATTCCAAAATTGCCCATTTTATCACTTATGGGGAATGTATTGATGATTTAATCCAAAGGAGAAAAGGATCATCAAACTAAAGTTAGAAAATTTGATCTTGTGGGACAATGGTCTGTACAAACGTGCATTGGATATAACTTTCTTATAATGTGTTGATGAAGAAGAGCATGAAAGATTGTTGAAGTCATATCATGACTTAGCATGTGGAGGACACTTAACAGCACCAGTTATCACTCACAAGATCCTGAGAGAAAATTTTAATACTGGCCTACACTCTTTGAATATGCATACTCTTGGGTGCGTAAATGCGAACTATGTCAATAGTTCGTAGGTAAGCCAAAGTTTGCATCTTTTCCTTTGAAACCAGTTGTTATTGAAGAGCCCTTGAGTAGTGGGGAATTGATTTCATTGGTGTAGTAAATCTACCTTCAAGTTCAGGACACACATATTTCCTAACTGCAACTAACTACTTCACCAAGTGGGTGGAGGCAATTCTATCTAAGAATGCTACTTCTAAAGCTGTATGTAGTTTCTTGAAAGAAAATATCATTTCCAGGTTCAATGTGCTGAACAAAATTGTTGCTAAAAATGCTTTTTCCTTCTCTTCAAGCGAGATAAATGAGTTTTTTTTTAACATGGCATAACATTGTCTCATTCATTTGACTATTACTCACAAGGTAATGGTCAGGATGAATCAAGCAATAAAAACATGGTGACTATAATCTGCAAGCTTCTGGATGAAAATCAACATTTTTGGCACAAATATTTGTATGATGCTTTATGGGAAGAAATAATAACTCCAAAGTACATGATTTTCATGTATCCTTTCCAACTCTTGTATGGGTTGAACGAAAAAAATCCCATAACCTTAGAACTTCCAACCCTCAAATTGGATAAGGCCATTGAGCATGAGACTTTTGATAATTCAGTCGATAAGCAGATAATATATCTCTCTGAATTGGATGAGAATCAAGTTTAGGTGGCTAACCGTATTATTGAGCATAAAGAATAATTCAAGAAGCCTTTTGAAATGAAGGCCAAGTCTCATGATTTTCAAATTGGTGATCTTGTTCTCTTATGGGACAAGTGAAGAGAACCAAAAGGCATGCACGGGGAGTTTGATTCATTGTGGACAATACCATTCAAAGTTCATCAGTTGCATGGTGAACGAAGTTTCCTCTTAGAATACGAGGATGGAACACCATTTGATCTTCCTTATAGTGGGAAACATCTGAAGAACTTTACATAGTATAGTGGTAGGCGTTAAAATGAAAATATTTTTATTTTAGTCCTTGCATCTTTTCATTTTAAGTCTTTTTGTTTTCGTCACCTTAATCTATGTCGAATGGATGGATAAAGGCACTTGATTTATGGAGTTCTTCTCCCTTCAATAATTTATAAGAATTACCAAAGAAAGATCCTCATATGGAGCCAACTGTTATCCTCAAATATAGCAGTGCTCTATTCATGGGATAACCCTCTATGAAACTTGTTCATTCTTCAAGCATGCAAAACAAGGAAAATTTCAATTCACCTCGACACATAGTCCAAGACCTCAAATAGTCTATTTGAACATTCCCCCCCATTAGTATTTTGAAGAGCTTCAAAACAAGTATCTTTGTTAATTCCCAATCCTTGGGAGTTAGTCAATTTTTGACTCATGTCAGAGTGTTGATTTTCAGTGCTCCTACATGATCCTTAATTTGGAAAAAAATTAACTCCAAGTATTGGAGCGGTGAAAATCACCACTCCTACACTTTTCTCACAACCTTCAAATGCACGAGTGGTAAATTTTAGCGCTAGTGCATTTCTCCTTTTGTCAAGTCTTTTACATGCACAAGCAATGATTTTCACTAATAGTTCATCTATTTTGCCTTTATGTTCACCATAATTAATGGGGTATGTACAGGATCATGATGGGCCAAAAAGTGGCAATATGATGGGTATGTGGCTGCCGACTATTTTTTTACCCAAAATTGATGAAACGAAAAGGGTTTTAAAGGATATTCATAGATTTCCATTGATATAAATTATGCTTTGCTTTGAACTTAATAAGTAATTATTAGTAATTTTTTGTTCAAATTATGACTAAAGTCCTGATTGATAGGCTGATTGAAAAATATCTATAGATTTCAAACAGTATCACATTTTTTGAATCCAAAACATGCATCACATTCTATGCTTTGCATACTATAGGATTAAAAAAAGAAAAATTGAATTTCATGAAGTTTTGACCAAGTTAAGGTGGTCAGACATACAAGTTTTTATATTTTTTAAAAGTTGTAATAAAAAAATCATAATTAATTATTTACTTAGAAAAAAATTACAAAAAAATATGCATCACATCGAGGCATGAGTCATCTACTTATATCTAAAATATTATAAAAAAATATTATCATTTTATTGTGGTTAGGGTGGTCAGACAGACACCTACTTACTTTTTCCCTGAAATTTAAGTACCACTGCATTAAAATTTCAAATTTTCACCAAATAGATGTTTTTTTTAAACAAACGTGGTAGTTTAGAAACTACATTCAATTTGCTACAGATTCTATTCTTACATATTTTTGAAATAATATAGATAACTTATTCATTTTTTTACATCAATTTGCCTAACTCTATTTTTTCTAAACTTTTTGCCACTTAAGGGCCTGTTTTTTCCATGATGATCCTGCACATACCCAATGCAAACTTTAGGTTCATTAAACTCTTCTCTTAGTCACTTTTTAAGTCAATTTAGGTTAATCTTCTTCATTCTAATCCTTCATTCACCCTTCCTCCTCGAGTTGGAAATTCTCCAAACTCCAATCAAGATTCATGTTTCAAGATTCTTCAAGAGCCTCAACTAGGGTTTTGAATTCATGTGTTTTGTTTACCAAGTGTGTTGTTTTTCCTTCTTCTTCAACCTAGTTTTTCTTTCAAAGATTTATAAATTCTAGTTCACCATGCTCAATATGTTTTTTGTTGCTAGGGTTTCGATCTTTCCATGTTTTGAGTCTTCCTTCCTCTTTTAAAAATGCACCCTATTCTTTGCTCTAGTATTGTCTTATTGATATTATGGGTTTGTTTTTCCCCGTCCACTTCTTCCTTACTATGGTGTTTTTAAGTTTTTCATCCGATTTTCTCACATGTTGAAGTGGGATATTTCACCACCTTATCAAATAATTTCTCTCCCCAACTCTAGTTGCTCGAGTGAGCTTTTTTTCCAGTCAAACAAACAATTGAACTTCCTCACACATGCAAGAGTGGTGAAAAATTATGCTCTTGCAACATCAATTGTTTCCAACTCCAAGATGTAGGAGTGCTGAAAATAAACACTCCTACACGAAGTGATATTTCCTTTCAAATGTGGAAGTAGAATATACACTTGACCAAGATGAAAAACATGCTCGAGCGGTGTTTTTCAGCACTTGAACATGAAGGTAATCTTCCCTTAATTGCACAAGCGCTAAATTTTAGTGCTCCAACACAACTTTTGTTGAAAATTTCAAAGGCATTTAGGGGTTTTTTTTCTCAGTGCCCCTACATCTAAACTGAACTCTCAAGATGTAGGACCACTGATTTTTAGCACTCCTACACAAAAGGTAGTTTTCTCTTCTAACACCCTAAAATGACTCCTTTTGCACTCTGAACCTCATTTCTTCACTAATGCTCTATTTTCTATGAAAAATAGCTCATTCACACTTTCCAACACTGTAATTTTCTCCTAAAATCTATTAATTCATTATTCTTGTTGTTGGTGTAATTAAATATCTTGTACCTTGTCCTAGGTCATAATTACACCTTAGTTAAGTTTACTTAGGGACCACATAGGAGGTTGTTGGAGAATTTCCACTTTTGGTGGACTTGACATGTCATCACCTCATCATTTCCACCTTTTGTGGACACATCATGTGATTATCTCTCCATCTTTGGTGGAGTGATAAGTTTTACTAGTTGTCTCATGTCATAAGATTCTGACACTTGTCATAATCTTATGCCCTTCTATGTTCTCACCTTGGCTATATAACCAAGGGGTCTTTCTCATTTGTAATCAATCATAATCATTATCATATTAATGACATTGAATACAGTTTATTCTTGTCATAATTTCTCTCTCTTTCTTGTGCTTTCCATTTGGTCCATAGATCTTGGGTGGCTACCATAGCCAATTCTAACATGGTATCAAAGCGTGTTTGGAGCCATTGGAGAGTCTTATTCTGAAGAGAGATTCTGGATCTGAGGAGGTTTCGTTCGTGGCTCTTTGTTGCAAGTTCACATCCGATCTTGTTGGTGCAAATATGAGCTCACCATTGCATCCAGAAGGTTCGAGATAGTCGATTTTGCCTTTTGTTTCGTCCAAATCGGAGCTACAAGGCCAAATCTATGAGGGTTTGAAGCTAAAGCGTGGTTGCCAAATCCAGAAGGTAGCTGCAATTTTGGAGCATTTTGGGTCAAATCCGACCCTGCCATCGTGTCCAGAAGGGCCAAAAACCCTAAGATCGACTGTCAAATCGTCCGATTCGGAGCAGTTGTCCGGTGAGGCAAATTTTTTTTGCTCAAGGAGCCGTACGGCCTAGGTCGTCATTATTGCTTGGTCAGTACGATTTTTCGAAAAAAAATATTATTTAATTCCATCGGAAATTTTTGAAAATTTATTTCTACCGACTAAATATTTGTGAAAAATTTTGTATTTGTAAAAAAAAAATATAAAAAAATAAAAAAAAGCACAGAAAAGACTTCTGCGTACTCGTACTGCAGAGGGTACCCTATACACACAATACCAGGGCCCCTCCGCGGGCACCACTTGGCGCCACCGCGGCCCGCTGTCGCACATCCGCGGGCTCTGCTCACCCCGCCGGCGGTCTACATTCAACTTCCGGCGAAAATCCAAAACACCGGGCGGCTTTTAAAATTTTCCGGCACGCTCAAAACATCCCGGTCAAAGAATCCACCGGCGGCCGAAGATTCTTTCAGAATATTCTGTCCGAGGGCATATTCCGTTAACATTCCAGCAGGCGGACGTTTTCTGGTGACTGGCGGAGAACCGTCAAATTTAAGACCTTGAATTGCTGACATCAGCATAGCGTCAGCGTGACGTCAGCACTCTTTTGAAAATTCAGCCCCCCTCACTGTTTGCATTTTTATTTTCATAGGCAAAATTTGAAGGCTAATATCTCAGTCATTTTAAGTCCTTTTTTCGAGCAATTTTTTTTTATTTGGGCTAAAATTTCATGCTCTACGCACTGGTGCAATCAGTTTTTGGTTTTGGTGCCTGGTTTTTCCAGAATTTGCAGATTCTCACAGGTATTGCTGCTTCGTCCTCATTTTGGGAACTTCGGGAGCTCATATCTTGCTCCTACGGTAACATTTTTTAGTGCAATTTTTTTTGAAAGTGCATGATTTTTCTTGTACTTCTCAGTGGTAGGATCAGATTGATCTCATTTTGTACCAAAAATTGTACTTGATACTGTGGCCTATTTTGGCATTTGTAAGCACTAAGATCAAGTCTAGCTTGCTGTTTTTGGCATCTAGCAACTGTAAACGCACTAAATATAAAGTGCCAAATCATATATTGCTTGGGGGGTTCTTTGATTGAGTGAATTTGGGGGGGGATTCTTCTTGTGGTTGTGGTTGCATTCCTCTTGATTTGTGTTCTTGTTTCATCATGGAGCCATCTACAATTCCACTTCTAACACCTTACAACTATCCTACATGGAAATCAGAAATGAACAAATTGCTAAGAGTTAAAAGATTGTATAGGATAGTTCATGGGCTTGATGGTGAACCACAAAATGATGAAGTTAAAAAGAATAAGTGGTTGAATAGTTGTGAAGAAGCCATTGGCTATTTGTGCTTGTATGTCTCTCCTGAGTTGTTGTTTCACATTGAGCAGTTGGATACACCTATGGCTATGTGGACTACATTGTCAGAATTGTTTGGGAAAACAGATGAAATTCAAGGACATTTGTTGGAGAATGAATTAATCAGTCTCAATCCATGTAATTTTGACAACATACAAGACTTCATCACCAAATTCAAGTCACTAAGAACACAATTGAAGAATTGTAAAATTGAGAAATCAGATACACAATTGATCTTAAGTGTTCTTTCAAAGCTAGGACCTGAATATTCAGTGTTTGTGTCTACTTTCTATGCTACAAAGAATGCCTTTGGGAGTCAGTTTAAGATGCCTTCCTTTGAAGATTTTGCTATGCAACTCACTAGGGAGCAAGATAAGCTTATTCAAATGGGTACTTTGAAGTCTTCAAAATCACATGCCTTGGTTGCAAAGGATGAGAAGTCTTCAAGTGGCAAAGAAAAGACAAAGAACAAGCCTAAGAAGAACACACAATCCACATCAAATTCCACAGAAGAACATAAAGATTCATCTTCAAAAGAGAAATCATCTAAGAAGGAGAGACCTTTTTGTGCATATTGCAAGAAGGATGGACATGAAGAACATTATTGTTATAAGAAGGACATAGATGAGTTGAAAAATCTTCTCAAAAAGAATCACATTGATTTGCCTTCTAGAATGTCTGAATCTTCTTCTCCTTCTACTTCAAAACAGTCTAAAAAGGACAAAAGTCAAACATATATATCAGGATATAAAGGACAAGCTCTTTGTGCTCATTCAAGTCCAGGATCAGGGAGATGGCTTCTAGATTCAGGAGCGTCACATCACATGGCATCTTCACAAACTATCTTCTCTACATTTCAGCCTTGTTCAATGTCTCCTATCTTGATGGGAAACAATACATACATGAGTGTAACAGGGAAGGGATCTATTAGCATTGGGGAAAACACTTTTCAGAATGTCTTGTGTGTTCCTCATTTGACAAACAATCTACTTTCCATTTATCAGATTACACATGGTGGAGATGGGAGAACTGTGGAGTTCACTCCTGATTCTGTTATCATTCGTGACTTGGAGACTAGAGATGTCATTGCTACTGGGGTGGTTGATCATTCATCTCAGTTGTATTCCTTTGCACAATTTGCTTCTGATGATGACTTTGTTCATTCGACTGTTGATCACAACTATGATTCTGAGGAGACATTTGGCTTCTTGAACTTGGGCATACTCACTTTAGATCCAGTCCTTGATCCATGCACTTCATCTCCTCTATCGACTGTTGTACTTGATGATGCTTGTGTTGCTACAGTTTTGGCTCCTAGTGATTCAGTGCAGCAGGACATACATAGTCTTCCATATATGGTTACTTTGGATGACTTCCTAACAGGTATTTCAGACTTGTTTGTGGAGTCACATCTTGCAGATTTGGAGGACACTCTTGATAGCATTCATCTTCTCTTTGATGAAGATGTACCTCCTTCAGTTGTGAGGGAACACCGTGACCCTCTTGTTCATTCTCTACATGATCATTCTTCTCAGTTTGGCGTGAGTGTGGATTCTTTTGGACAGCATTTGGAGGAGGCTTCTTTGTCTTCAGAGGGGATATCTTTGTCTTTGGATAGTGCTCTACATTCTTCTCTACTAGATGTTGGTTTTTCCTCTTTAGCAGTGTGGCCTAGAACACCTGATTGGAGTGGTTCAGCTTTCGGCATCGACATGGAGACACTTGAGCATGCTTCAGAGACACCATCATACATCATCCATCATCTTGATATCCTACATACATCCTTGTTTTTGTTTCTTCCTAAGGGGAGGAACGTTGTTCGGCAAGATTGGATCATCTTGAGCATTCAATGTCGAGCTTCTACCATTCTTGCAGGAGACTCAACATCGAGGGGGGCCTACCTTGCTTCTCTTCTACTTCTCTCTTATGGGGGGGTCTTTTTCCTCACATGGGGTTTTTACCTTCTCATTCTTCACTGAGAGCATTTCTATTTTGTATTTCATCTCTCTTTTGAGGGGGAGTTTTGTCCCATGAGGTTTTCTCCCTTTCCTCGTTTGTGAGAGATTGCTTTGATTGCATTGTTTGTACATGGGTACCTAACATGGCCTAGTAGTCGGGACCCATCTTGCATTGTTTGCATTTGTGCACTACTCCCTAAGTTGCACTTAAGGGGGGGTGTTGGTGTAATTAAATATCTTGTACCTTGTCCTAGGTCATAATTACACCTTAGTTAAGTTTACTTAGGGACCACATAGGAGGTTGTTGGAGAATTTCCACTTTTGGTGGACTTGACATGTCATCACCTCATCATTTCCACCTTTTTTGGACACATCATGTGATTATCTCTCCATCTTTGGTGGAGTGATAAGTTTTACTAGTTGTCTCATGTCATAAGATTCTGACACTTGTCATAATCTTATGCCCTTCTATGTTCTCACCTTGGCTATATAACCAAGGGGTCTTTCTCATTTGTAATCAATCACAATCATTATCATATTAATGACATTGAATACAGTATATTCTTGTCATAATTTCTCTCTCTTTCTTGTGCTTTCCATTTGGTCCATAGATCTTGGGTGGCTGCCATAGCCAATTCTAACACTTGTAGTTCATATCAAGTTCTCATCAGGTGATCCTTGAAGGTAATATTCTTTGGTCTTGATATTTTTAGATGATAGCCAAAAATCCTTTGTCGTCTTCTAAGAAGGAGGCCAAGCTGAAATATAAATATCAGGGTGTCTTCCTACCAATTGTGGTGATTTCAAAGGTGGATGAAATCAAAGACACCGAAATTGGTCATCAAGAGCTAGAAGATGTTATAAAAAAGAACTCAACAAAATCCCTTAAAAGACAACTCAAGAGAGCCATTGTTCATAGAAACTTGCATCTGGTCTCTACATTTCCTACTTCTTCTCATAACATAGAGTTTTTTCTCCAATTTGTATCTCATTACATTTGAGATGACAAAAGTGTAAGAGATTCCTTAGAACAAGTCATGATGAGACAAGATCCCGAATTCTTCGATATTGTTTTTTTGGGTTCCATGCATGGAACAATATACAAAGATCTCAATTCAACCAGCACAAGAGGTCTATGATAGTGATCCCAACAAAGCTAAAATGTTGATTAATACTCAATGGTTGAAAACTCCAAGGCCTACTATCTCAAGATGACCTAAAAGGCTTCCTAGTAGTGATTTCAAAGATGTTAGGGATATGATTACTCTCTTGAGTAT
This sequence comes from Sequoia sempervirens, assembly GCA_007258455.2. NCBI lineage: Eukaryota > Viridiplantae > Streptophyta > Pinopsida > Cupressales > Cupressaceae > Sequoia > Sequoia sempervirens. Next base: position 365,806,291 of record VDFB02047230.1, on the reverse strand, counting down.
GGTTCAAGGATTGTTTGTTTCATGTAATTTTCAAGATTGGATGTACAAATACATCCTCATAATCAGAAGAAAGAAAGAATATATTGATTGAGGAACTCAGATAAGTGATGAAATCCATGAAAAATTGATCAATGTGCCAACCACTCTGAAATTTTACATGACTTCTTATCTGGTATATGTTGTTGTAGTAATGAGGAAATTTATAGGGTTCTCTATCAAGGGAAATAGAAAATTTGTACTTGTGTATGAGTTCTATTATCAGTTCAAATTGAGAGAAATTCTTCATCATTTTAGAAGAGTTACAAATGCCTTCTTTGTACCCCTTTTATTCACCTTTGATCTGACTATTGAAAGGAAAAGAGTAGTGGATGAATCCTACAAAGTGGTTAGTAATGTTAGTTGTATCTTTTTGCAATTTCCAACTTTCACCCACATGAGAGTCGATTGCTATACGCAGTGTCCATACATGTTTCCCAGATATCACTCAGATAAGTGGATACTAATGGAGCTCTGTAGATAGTTTATCTTAGTTCACAAGGAGCACCAAAGAATACACAAGCCAGGTTTCAAGTTTCCACTGACAATTGGGAGGTATACTATTCATAGTGTACAAAAAGAAAAATCATTCTATGCATAAATGCAAATCATGACTATCAGAACATATAAATATAGATTTGACTTTACCTAATGAGATGTGAAGAGGAAATTGAAGAAGGATCATTGAAATTTCTACCACTTTGAAGACATATGGGTGAACTGCAAAGATGAAGAAGACATCCGCAGAATGGTTTTTTGCAAGCTGAAAGTAGAGAAAATAAGAGATCTTGGTGTAGCTCATCTACTAGAGGACTTCATAGATCTTGTCGACATCATAAACTTTTCTTATGAAGAAGATGAGATTGCTAGGAGACCGTTACCTCCAATACAATGATCTAAAAAGGAAAGTGTCTCTACAAGGGAAAAGCTTGCTCCCATATTACACAACATGATAGAATGGTTGCATAAACATAATTTTCAAATGAAATATTTCAAGACCGAATCAGAGGGAGAAGCACCAGGAGGAGAAACTAGCCAACAGTAGGAGCTCCACACAAAAAAAAAAATCAGTTACTCTCTCTTCTTCCCAAAGAGGTCCTAGAATCAAGTTCACCATTTGTTAGAGTGTTACACAAATTGTTGAGAAGAGGAGGCAACAAAATCTGAACACATACAAAAGGGAAGAATCTTGGTTCTAAGGAACAATATTCCAAAGAAGAAGAGAATGAGGATGAAGAATCAAAAGAATCTGATGAAGAAGAGTCTGATGAGGAAGAATCTAAAGTATATGAATTTGAGAAAGAAGGTAATGAGGAGGAACTCAAGCACGATGATGAACAACCTCTATCTCCACATGAGAATGTTGTTGAAGATCTTCCCCAGTCATCAGATCTTGTTACTACCAATATTCCTCATACTCCTCCAAATCCAACTACTCCTGCACCTCCCCTTCCTACCTCACCCCCTCCTAAAACAATTTCAAGTGCAGTGAATGTTTACATTCCCCTTGTAGTATCAACCATCCTTGCCACTCCTCCTGCAATTTCAAACTAACAAATTGTTGATATCTTGTCTTGAGTTCTCCTTCATCCATCCCAAGTTTGTCATCTCCATATTTTGATATCTCTTATAAAGCCGAATTTGATAGACTCATTAATGATACTTTGTAGAGTCAACTTGGTTTGTAGTCCACTGTAGCAATCATGATAGATACTACCCCAATTGTTACAATACCAATCATTTCTACAAAAGTAGCTACAACGCAGGAATTGACTTAATGTCAAGAAGCATATAATTGTTCCCTTCCTCCATGGATGATCTCTCAAGTATCAAAGAAAAAGAAAAAAATGATCTCCCCAAATGACCTTGATTTTGAAGAGATAGCTCCTCTAAAATCCAAGGTGAAGAAAAAGGAAAAAGTTCATTCAAGGCTTCATTTTGAGAAATATGGTCACAAGTTTGTTGAGATTGGTCTAACTCAAAAAAAAAAGGTGATCTAAACATGGAGGATTACATTGTCACAAGAGTCCAACTTGGAAAAGTGGAAAATGCAAGTGCAAAGGTATATGCACAAGTGGTTTTGGATGCATTAGCAGGAAGGCTTGAAAAGATGGAGCAAGCCAGAAATATGTATAAGGAGAAAGATGAGCATTATGTAGCGATTTTGAGGAACATTGCAGGCTCTTTTAGGGATGTACAAACTATGTCCATGGTAAACATTGAGGAACCAGTGGTACAAATGGCAAAGAAATTTTCCTCCAAGGGTAAGGTGTTATATGATTTCATTGATGAAATTGTAGAACATGGTTCACAGGTCATAGCTGTTGTAGATGAGAAAACTGCTCAAATAGACAAGCTAAAATTAGAGCTCGACAAAGAAGAAAATATACTTTCTAGAGAGAAAAAATAAATGGAAAGATGTCTCTTATTTTGTTAACGGATGAAAGAGACAAAGCTAAGTAAGTTGGTTGAAGTTGGGGTAATTCTCAACAAAGAGAAGAATGTGGAGGTAAGAGAATATGTCAAACACCATATAAAAGTGATCAAATCTCTTGTTGAAGACATCCACCAAGTACAAGAAGACGTCGAAGGAAATTGTGTTATCTTAGTCAATGGAATTGAGGAGTTACTGAGTAATCTCCTTGATGATGATCATACTTTACTCCCGGTCAGTGAGATAACTCAAATATTAAGGGAAGCTATCATAAAGCAAGTGGAAGATGAAGGTTTTCCAAAGAATTCCATGCACACTATATGTGACATACAACTTTCTCTTGACTATCTCAAAACGAATCTAGATAAATGCAAGAAAATCAATCACAAGAGTTGACACCATTGTGGATTACATAGTTGGTCTAGATGAAGCGTTCATGCTGGAGATAAAGAAGAAATGTGAAGAAGTCTGCACCCAATGCAAGGAACCATGAAGACTTGTTTTCATCTCCAGTGTTAGATAGTTTTATGTTTTCATTTATGCATTTTGTAAATAGTTCGCGACATCTTACATGTCTTTTTACAAGATGTAATTACATGTAAAAATAGGGATGTTTTCCTAAAAAGATGGACAAATGTTTTGAATAAGTCAACTTGTTAGGTGAGATTTTCCTAAATTTTCTCACCTAAATTTCCTAGATTGACTCATCTACTTTTCCTAGATTTTCTCTTCCCTCTCTTTTATAAACATGAGAGGATTCTTTTATAATCCTTATCTTTTATCTTTTGCAATGAAGTGTTGACCATTTTGAGAAGCAAAGACATGGAACTTTGTGTTCATCTTTGTGAATCTATTTTGATTAATAAAGAAGTGAGTTGCATACCAAAATTTGTGTTGGAATCGATTATCTTTGTGATTTGATTAGAATTGGTAGTGATTAGTGATTAAAATCTAAAGGGTTTTGAGTAAATCTGTGTAAAATTTGAGTTGCACTCTTTTATTCAAATTTATGTTATTGATTGAATACTATTGGTGAATTATCTACAAGAATTTTTTCTTGTATTTATTGATGTGATTCATGGATCTATCATGGAGTATCTAGAAGGCTTTGTGCTTCTAATACAATGTTGATTACATATCTCAAAGGATTAATTTGTGAAATCTATGAAACAACTTTGTGCCTTCATGAGTTTTCTTGTTTTCTCATTTATCATAATCATGTTGCTATTCTTAGTCTTTGCTTTGACAAGATAAGAATATTGGAGTTACTAATTTTGTTTTTAGTTTGAAGTTGTATCGAATCAAGAATGTAAAATTGTGAAGCATTGTGAAATATATTTTATGGAAAAAGATAGAATTATGAATGTGACACACCCCCATCTCTGAATCATGGTGTACATCATTTTGAATACTTAAATATTTTTACTTAGTTTCAATAAGTAGTAAGAAGGGTACCTCCCCTTTCTAAGAGGAGAGATTGTATCTCACACAACTATGGCTAAAATCAAGTATTATAATCTATTAAAGGGATTACATAATTTTCACCCAATATACAATGACAAACATAGGATAGCTTTGGTACTCACTCAGAAGAACGAAGGAAAAAATAGAGAGCATCTCATTGTATTTCACTCAAGAACTCTTAAAGGATATGAATCCAGGTATAACTTTGTTGAAGAGAAATATTTTTCTTTTATTAAAATCCTAAATAAGTTCTAAAACTTGGTTTCAGACAATAGAATCACCATTCTCGTCGCACATCCTGGTGTGTGGGAGTATATCACTAAGGGAAAAGTAACTGAAAAGAGGACCAACTGGATCACTAAGATCTTGGAATATGATGTGAATATTAAACTAACCAAGTTGGTTTAGGGAAGAGGTATGTGTGAATATATTGCATATGAAGTAAGTTCCTTAGCTAGGAAGGAGACCGATTAGGTCTACACATACCAGTTCAAGTCCGACGAGTCTTGGGTGATGGACCGAATGCAGTATATGCAAAAAGGGTAGTAGCCAACCAACCTTTCATCTCACAAAAGGTGATACTACTAACTATAAGGCACCAGGTATGTATTAATTGAGGGTATCTTATTGAAAAGGAATTATGATGGTGTCCTACTCTGATGGTTGAATAAGCCATAGGCAGAAAGAATTATTAATGAATTTCATGGAAACCCTGAGGGTGGATATTTTTTCGCCAAGACTACTGCCTTATTAAAAATAATGCAAGAATGATATTATTGGCCCTCTATGTTTTCTAAAGTGCACCATCTGGTGCAAAAGTGTACTCAATGCCAATATTTTGTTGGCAAAAGAAAGAATTCCACCTTTCCCTTGAGCCCAATTGTAACTAAGGAACCCTTTTCTCAATGGGGTTTGGATTTCATTAGGATGATAAATCCTATTTCTAGTGTTGGCCATAAGTCGATCCTTAAGGTGGCCGACTACTTCAAAAGGTGGAAAGAGGTTGTTGCCCTAAAAAATGCTACAAAAGGAAAGATCATCAACTTCCTTGAAGAGCTTGTAATAAGATTTGGTTCATCAAAAACCATCATATCTGAAAATGCATAGGATTTTGTGGGTTCAGAGATGCTAGATTTCATTATTAAACATGGGGTTTACCTTAAAAATTCACCAAAGTACAACCCACAAGGAAATGGGTTACTGGAGTTGATCAACAAATATCTAATTAGGTTAATCAAGCACATAAGGTTTGAGTGAAAAAATGATTGTCACAAGCACTTGTGAGTTACTCTATGGGTAGATAGGATTATGACCAAGTAGATCATGAAGGAATTTTCTTGTGAATTAGTGTATAGGAAAGAGGTGGTTTTACATGTTTCCATAGAGATCCTTGCCTTGCAACTGTTAAAATCCCTAGAGATTGAGAAAGTGGAAGAATGGAAGCAAGTTTGGCAGAACTCCTCAAACTTGAGGAAGATAGAGAAAAATCTAATGGAGCCATGATAGGTCGCCAACAGATAGTAAAATGATGGTTTAATAAAAATACCTCCAACCCAAATTTTAGGTAAGGAATCCTGGTACTAAATTATGATGGGTGTGTTGTGAAACCAGGACACCATACTAAATTTGAAGCACTATGGTAGGGACCCGTTTGTATTAGAGCATGCAAGGAAAAGAATGTGTATGAGCTAGGAGATATGGAAGGAAACATTCAAGATATACCAATAAATGATATTTATCTAAAATTGGTCCAATAAAATGTGCAAGTTCTTTAAAAAAATTCCTTGTTATGTACCATATGTAAAAATTTCCATAAAATATGATTTATTTTTGAGAATAATGCGAGAAGAAACCAAAAAAAGTATTGGGTATGTGCAGGATCATTGTGGAAAAAACAGGCCCTTAAGTGGCAAAAAATTAAGAAAAATGATAGTTAGGAAACTTGATGTAAAAATTTGAATAAGTTATCTAATTATTTAAAAAATATGTAAGAAAAGAATTTGCAGAAAATTGAATGTAGTTTCTAAACGACTAGGTTTATTTTAAAAAAAGAAAAAATCTATTTGGTGAAAATTTGAAATTTCAATGTAGTAGTACTTAAATTTCGTGGAAAAATAAGAAGTAGGTGTCTGTCTGACCACCCTAACCACAATAAAATTATAATATTTTTTTATAATATTTTAGATATAAGTAGAGGACTCATGTCCATATGTGATGCATATTTTTTTGTAAATTTTTTCTAAGTAAATAATTAATTATAATTTTTTTATTATAACTTTTAAAAAATATAAAAACTCATAAGTTTAACCACCTTAACTTGGTAAAAAATTCATGAAATTCAAATTTTCTTTTTTTAATCCTATAGTATGTGAAGCATAGAATGTGACACATGTTTCAGATTCAAAAAATGTGATACCATTTGAAATCTATAGATGTTTTTCAATCAGCCTATCAATTATGAATTTAGTCATAATTCAAATAGAAAATGAATAATAATTATTTATTAAAATAAAAGTATACCATAATTTATATTGGTGAAAAGCTAAGGATCTCCTTTAAAAACCCTTTTTCGTTTCATCAATTTTGGGTAAAAAAAATGTCGTCAACCACATATCCTACACATACCCATCATATCACCACTTTTTGGCCCATCATGATCCTGTACATACCCTACTATATTATATTCATTGAAGATTTTATATTATAGTATGAGCTTGAAGATCGAAGAGAAGCCAAAGCTTCTTTCAAAAACACAAAAAGAGTTATACTATGAATAGGAAAAAATGAGAGGCAGCAAGTAAAAAATAGTGAGAATCATAAGCCTCCAACCATCGCTAAGTAGTAAAACATGGCTTGTCATCGATTTCTTCTTCTTCTTTGATAAGGTGAAAAGGGGTCAAAACAACACACACAGGACGAGCACACTAGAAAACTTAGTCCTCATTCCCATAGTTATAGACCAGGAACCCGAATCACCTTTTTTCCTATGAAGCCAACCAATGTGCTCCACACCAAACTCCCTCAGAAGGAAAGTGGCCACAGGACAAGATAGCGAGTGATGCCTCTCGAGGTCCATGGTTCAAAAGTCAGTAAGGAAGGTTATCTAGACCATGTTCTCCCCATAATCAACATGTGTGTAGAGGTCCATGGCGTTTAGAATACTGACACCAGGGATGGCTACTTGAATAATTTTGTTGCGCTCATCGAAGTACAGAGAATCAAACATGGCATGGCACAACACAATTATCATGGGCTTGGCTATGTATAGATTGAGAAGGGAGGCCACAAATTCAGAGATGACATTGGAGTTGTACTGCAACTGGTTTTCATCCTTCACATAGTCCTTTCCAAGGACCAACTTGAACACAATGATAATGAGGAAGTTGTTCTTCTTTCATAGGAACTTAATTCTATCACTGGTAATTTCACCAACAAAAGAGTATTTCAGCCTTTTTGGAAGGATCTGAATGGGATTGCCTAGACCAGACAACATGATGGCAGTAAAAGTTAAGGCTGGTGGAATGAGAGATAGCAAGAAAATCTTGCTAAACATAAAAAGCTATTTTTTGAATGAATATTGTAATAAGGTAGCATAGCTATTTATAGAAAAGATGCACTGACAAAAACCAACCAATAGAAAAAATATCTCTTGTTGGACGGAAATGAAACAAATATCAAAGCAACTAGAGGGTAAGAGACGAATCGTATGGAAAATCTGGCAAGAGGCATTGAGAAATAAATTTGGGCATTGGGAATAAATGCTTGCATAGAGTGATCATCGTCATCTTTCCTTTTCCATCATTAGCACCAGCTAGCTTGCTTATATGAAAAGATGTTGATTAATGCATTAAGTTCTAACAAATTAAATAGGAACGTATTTTTAAAGTACCTTGCACTACTTAAGCACACTTTCCAATGCATTTAGCTTATTTGTGAAAGAGGTGGCAGGAAGAATGTACTAATTTTATTGTCACGACAATTTTTTCATTCCCAACGGATACAGATCCCAAATCCACACGTATCACCTCGGTGGTAGCATTTAGTGGACTAGTAGGTAACAATAAATCCTTAACTGCATGTATGTGCAAGAATTAACTACAACCAAAAGAATATTTTACTAAGTAGCAAAAAAACAAGTGGTTGTTTCACTGAAGAAACTCTCTACAACTTCTTAGCATAGTAATGGTGAAAGCATCAACATCTAGTAGAAAGGCTGGAGCCTCATCCAAAAGGCCAGGTTATGCAAACATATTTGGGAGGGATTCATTTGCCAATGCTCCAAAACTAGAAGAATGACAGTTTGATTATACCAAATTAGTGCAACCAGATAATCATGTCAAAATAAAGGTGGTGCATGATTTCGTAGACAACATTTTGACCCAAATTTGGTGACTAACCCTAAAATCCTTAGGGAAGGGGAATTGCAAAGAATGATTAAGCATGGGTTAGCTAAAATTTTCATGTCACGACTCTAGAATTTTGGTTTTCCATAGTTCATGTTGCCCACTTTACACCCGTACTTGGAGTTGGTAGATGCATGTGCTAAAAGATTCAACAAGGAGGCAGGGGTTATTATTGGAAATAGGATGAAGGTTACAATTACTACAACAACCATATGGGATATTTTGTGTATCCCTACAACTTGGGGCACTGAACACTTTGACGAGGAAGAGATGGAAATATTTTTGGAAGTCAGAACTAAGAAGGGGTAGTGTTGTGACAATGAAAGAAAGGAAAGACCGAAGAGAGATCAATTTTCTTTTCCTCTTGCGCACAAAAAATTCAAGCAAGATACATGGTTTGTTTTCTCAATGTAGGCTTGGATTTACAGTCTTAATGATGACAAAGAGGTTCATATATCCTGTTTAGATGGGTTTGGATTTCTTGTTTAAAAGGGATAAAAGTTAGAAGTACTTTGATTTTGCTAATGCAATAGACAAGGGGATGCTAGAGCAATTGAGTCTGACCTATGATCTATTGAGTGTAAATTCAGGTATTCCTCTTTCTTGGTTCACTTGATTTTGCATCAAAATTTTAAGTTTTTGGAGAGAGGTTTGTCATTATTTAGGTTCAATGTAATGGGTTTCTATTAGCCAGTGATTACTACTAGTTTGTGGATTATTTTATGTGGCCAATACTTCTAGACTTCTTCCCATGCCCTATGTGCCACTTCTCTCTTGAGGCCTTGCAATGGATGAGGACTTCAGACCCTAGTAGATTATTTCCTAGGTGAAGATTTCACTTTTACCAGATTCCATTGTTTCATCAAGGAGCTTTTTATACTCCCCAAATTTGTAATGGGTAAAGTTTTTGCTTTGGAGGCATGTCTTCAAGCAACCATTTTTGACAATTTCTATGGTGCTAGAGAGCATAAGACAATGCTTTACCTGACTCCCCTTAACATTACCAACAGTTAGGTAACATTGGTGAGGTAGAGGGTGGTAGGTGAGCTTACAAACAAACTAGTACTCTTAGGCTTGGTTCTTATTTGTGACACATGGGACTACAATCCAAAATGGCACATCCCAACTTTGAAACATGAGAGTTAGGATTATTTTGATTAGAGGAAGAATTTGACTCAAGAAAGGCTAGAAGTATATGTCAACTTAGCACACATACCATTCACATGGCCACCATGGCTAAAATTCTATGTCTAGACTATGGAGTATCAGAAGAACCTCCCAATGGATAAATCCGTCAGCACACAATTGAAAAAACTGGGGTGGTTGGAAAGGAAGAAAGCATATTTGTGTAGGTTCCAACAAGAAATGAGATTCCTAATTCCCTAATCGGAGATCTTTGGCCACATGATGAAAGGTTTAACAAGGTTTACGAACAAGAGGTCTATATTGATAATAGTAACCCAAAGACTAGTCATGAGATTGAATAGGAGGAGCTTCCATACCATGCTTCCTAGCCTTAGGAACCAGATAAAAGAAAAAAATCAAGGAAAAGGGACTCACAAGTCACATCCTCTATTAGTGCCTGAAGCAAAGGGAAAAGAGCATGACAATCCCCAAGAAGGTTCATTGTGGTTATTGAAGGCCAAGTTTTAGTGGGATCAGTCGCCAAAGGATCAAAATGTATGAGTTCTAATAATACAAAGAGGAGATAAGTCCAAGATATAGGTGGATCTGGTGCATTAGTTAGAGGAGAAGAAGAAGTGGAGTCTGCTCTAGAAGTTTTTTTTGGCCACCATGGCCTAGGTAAGTTTTTCTCCCTCTCTTCTTTCTACCTTTGCATCTCTAGTTACTATTCTACCCCTATTTATGGAGAAGAGTCCTTCATCTGTGGACCCCATTTTGGCAACACAAGGGCAGAAAATTGAGATGGGGGGGGGTGAATGATTTGTCAGAAAAATTCAAAACTTATTCCACTTATTAACCTTATTCTCATATTTGATTATTAACCATGAAAACATAAATCATCAACACATTAGAAACACACATAACACCAAGCTTTTTTACATGGAAACCCTGCTAGGGGAAAAACCATGGTGGAGGTTAGTCCACAAGATTATACCCTATTAAAATTATAATGAAAATGAAATATGGGGAATGCACATGCATTTAGGCACACTATGTAGAGCTCACTTCTCAATTACAAAGGAAGACACACTATCTTACAAAGAGATTCAAATTACAACCATCTGGATTTGGAACTGAGTTAAGCACATGAACAATTCTTTACTCTTCTGAACACTTCTTCACACTCTACTCTACCTTATAATGATATTTTCACATACAAGCACACTATAGCATATACTCACACCTTCTTGCACCCTCTTACGCACTCTTCCACCTTTCAGTTCGAATAAAAAATCACTCTTATATATCTGCAACAAGAAATTTCATAACTACGAGTTGGCCATAAAGAAATAATAAAATGAATATAAACTGTCGTCCCAAAACATTTAAGATTATTAATGTGAATCAACCAAGGTCATCCATAGCTTAGTGAGGACCCAAGTCAACATATCCAACATGAAAACACATCAATTAATTTCTCCTCAAAGATCCACAACACGCTACAAACTATGTTGACCAAGAACAAGAAAAACATGAACACGCAAGAGAAAGAACAATCTAGAAAAATCCACAAGCATCACGAATCACAAGAGAAGCATCCACAACAACCAAAATAACTAAAATCACATAATCTTCAATTAGAAACACTAACTGAAGCAACAGAAAAACTATCAGAATGAAAATCTTCATAACTCGATCAAATCTTCATGTAGAACTCTAAAACTCGATGTGGATAAACTAGATACACTAAAAAAAAACCCTTTAGTCCACAACCTCTTATCATCAATGTACAAAACTTACCAACATACTGAACTTCACTTCATCGTTGATAACTTGCAACTCATTTATTATAATTTTCTCAATATCCTCAACATATACAACTTCAAATGCATTAATACTAATAGTGTTGACATTAATGACAACCACATATCAACAACACAATGACAACATCCAAAAATCTCCCCCTTTGGCATTGATGGAAACACATGATGTGAACAACACCATCAACACAACTAACTCTTGACACTTACTGCCCCTTAGGATTTGACTCATCTTCTACTGAACACTTTCACATAATCTTCTCCCTACAAGGATCTTCTCCTTAGATAATCACCAATTTTTCACATGACTCTTCTCCCCCTCTGACATTAATGACAAAGATATCTAAGCTCTAAACCACATATTTGAACATCTAAACATCTGACTACTCCCCCTAAGTAGCAACCAGCACCACAACAACAATCTGAAACATGACATGACTATGAAATCCATGGAGTGATGCAAAGAAATGCATCCTTAGTTCTGTTTAGGAGGGGTAATCACCCCTAACTTCCCTCTGAGATACTCAAAAATATCCTTAGGCAATGGTTTGGCAAATATGTTTGCAATCTGCTCCTTAGTAGGCACATACTCTAGTCTGACTTTCTTTTCACTTACCTTCTCTCTCAAAAAGTGAAACTTGATAGATATATGCTTTGTTTTTTAATGTAGCACTAGATTCTTGGAAATATTAATAGCACTTGAGTTATCATAGAATATAGCAATAGGATCATCATCTATAATTTTGATATCCTTCAACATATAATTCATCCATAGGACTTGAGTACAATTGTTAGTAGCAACAATGTATTCAGCCTCTGTAGTAGACAAGAAAATGGAATTCTGCTTCTTGCTTAACCATGAAATTAGCTTCTTACCCAAGAAAAATGCACCACCACTAGTACTTTTTCTGTCATTAACATCTCCTGCCCAATCAACATTAGTAAAGGCACTCAAGGTAAGATCATCATCTTTAGGATACCATAGGCCAAGATCAACAGTTCCCTTCAAGTATCTTAAAAAATCTCTTCACAATAGTCACATGAGATTCCTTCGGATTAGCTTGAAATCTTGGATACCATGCTCTAGGGTCTTGCTTGAGTCTATACAATTCTTTCTTCAACCAACACACCATATCTTCCTTATCAGTCAACTAGAACCCATTAGGTTTCTCAACATACACTTCTTCTTCTAATTCACCATTTAGAAAAGTTGATTTGACATCCATATGATAAAATTTGTAGTTCTTGTGAGAAGCATAGGAAAGAAATAATATTATAGCTTCAATTCTAGCAACAGGGGCAAAGGTCTCTTCAAAATCAATTCCTTCCATCTGTGAATATCCTTTACATACCAATCTTGCTTTATTTCTAACCACTTCACCTTGCTCATTCAAATTGTTTCTAAAGACCCATTTGGTTTCATTTACATTCTTGTCCTTAGGTCTAGGAACAAGAATCCATGTACCGTCCTTTTAAATCTATTTTAACTCTTCTTTCATTACTTCAACCCAATGCTCATCTTTGCATGCTTCATTCACACTAGTAGGCTCAGTATTTGAAATCAAGCAATACTCTTTTTCAATATTTCTCCTAGTTTGGACACATTTGTTCTTATCACCTATAATCTGATATTCTGAATGATTCAATCTTACATACCTTAGAGTCTTCTTATGATGTTCTTCAACTTCAAGTTTTTCCAATTTCTCTTCTGCTCTTTCACCAGTTTCTCCTTCTTAATTCTCTTGATTTACCAGATTGATTTTCACTTGATTTGTAGTCTAAAATTTCTTTCCTTTGTTTGTACTATCATCGTAATCATCAGTCATATCCATAGGTTCTGGATAGTGTACCTAAGTCTACATCAACCTTAACATTTTCACTTTCAACCATTTTCTTCAATATTTTATTGTAGCACTGGTAGGCCTTGCTTTTAGTAGAATAACCCAGAAAGATACCTTCGTCACTCCTAGCATCAAACTTCCCTATGTCTTCATCTCTCTTAATATAACATCTACTTCAAAATATCTTGAAGTATTTAACAATAGGATTTTGTCCAGTCCATAGCTCAAAAGAGGTCTTACCAATGTCACCTTTGATTTGTACCTGGCTGAGTGTGTACACAACAATACTCACAACTTTTCTCCAATAGATATGAGGAACATTTACTTCCAACATCATAGTTCTAGCAAAATCTTCAATTTTTATTTTCTTCCTTTCCACAACTCCATTTTACTAAGGGATTCGTGGTGCAGATAATTGTCTCTTTATTTCATGTTCTTCACAAAAGAATTAAATTCACTGGAGGTGAATTTACCGCCTCTTTCAAATCTCAAACATTTAACCTTCAAACCTGTCTCTATCTCAACCATAGCTTTAAAGATCTTGAAATCTTCTAGTGCTTCAGATTTCTCCATTAAGAAAGTAACCCATACCATTCTAGAATAATCATCAATGAGTAACATGAAATACTTGTAACCTTGTAAAATTTTGACCTTATAGGGACCACATAGATCAATATGCACAAGCTCTAACAATTCATTTGAACAATGCTTTTTACTCCCTAAGTCACATAATTGCAAAATCTAATTTCCAAATTGTGTGTGGCCACTAATGAGGCCCTAAGAAGTGTAGGGATTCTAGATTGAAGGGCCACCTCAAGCAAAGCAAGTGAAATTTTCAACTACCAAAAAGTCGCAACAAAGAGCAAGGAATGCTAGGTATTGTTGAACAAAAGGTTTGAAGAAATCAAAAAATATTTTAATTTTCTGCTTAGCTATAGTTTTCCTTCCCTTTTCTCACTAGATGGAGAGGTTCTATCAGTTGAGAAAATCATGAATGTAATCAGACATAAGATTCAAACTTCTACAAAACTCCAAGGTTTGATCCCAACACCCACCATTGATGAAATCGAGAACCAAATATTTCCCCTTTCTTGTGTCTATTTTCATCTTGGGGTTGTTTTAGCAAGATGAGGAGCCATTTATTTTAAGAAATTCTTTGAGTTAGATCAAGCGTACATGATCCTATGGGCTCTCATCCGGCTCACTGATTTGGAAAGGGAGGTACAACATTATGTATTCCTCAAACACGAGGAATTTCCTTAGCTTTAGGTTTGTGCCTTTGCAAGGGAAGGCCCCTATGAGTTGCCAAAATTGTAAAGCAATTTTTCCCTTAATATTTTTTTGGTTTTCAAATTTTATACGTTTTTTGGCTTCAGGATGAATCCATGCTTAAAGAAAAAAGTTGTTCTGCAATGATTGAAATGTGCCGCGTGATGGTTGTGCAACTTTTGTTTATCATCTTCCTTTTAGGAGAAATATGATGCATGTGTTAGCTTAGCGGGGATTTTCTCTTGGGCTATTTTCATAAATTTGAGATTCCTTGCCTACTAGACATGTCATCTCTTCACTTTGGGAAGGTTGCATTTTTAAGGAGTGATCTCCTTATGGAGTATTTTCAGAGTATGCTGGATTTTTCTTATTTTTAGGTTGGAACCTTCGAGTTGGCATTGTCAATCTATGTGATTGGTCAATCATATTTTGCTATGATATTTTCTAGGATCTTATTGATTTTAGATGAGTCTTTGCTAAATATCTAAAGGACATAAATGAGGTAGTTGGGAATTAATGACCAAGGATTTCCACAATCTAATCAAGATCTACGATAAGATCACGACCTATCAAATCTAGGCATCTGTTAGTATTTTCTTCTGGAAAGTTGGTGACGATTTTCTCTTTTTTAGCTATAAATAGGAGGTGGCAATAAAAGAGAAAAATGTATTTTCCAAAAGTTATTTTAGTTTTCCTTAGTTATAGAGATATTTTCAAAAGTTTAAAGTTTGCAAAACATTGCTTTTATCTAGCATGTTATATTGTTTTAACTCAACTATCATTGGATTGGCATCTGACCTTTGTTTTTATGTTAATTTGATATTCAAGTACGATCGGTTTGGAAGAAATTTTTGAAACTGTGCATATTATGGCCCTTTTCAAGTTCCTTCTTTATGTTTTCATTTAGAATAAAAACACTATGTTAAGTTTAATTCAATAGTTAGTGTAGTTGATTTCCATGTTGTAGGATTCTATGATATAATGATAAATTACATAAATTGGATTATGTATGTTGAACTTCTCTATTTTCTTTAAGGTTTATTGTTTTTCCATATTATTTTGTAAAAAGAGGAAGGGTTTCTTGAATTTATAAATATTTTTCTATTAACTTTTGGAATTTTTATGCTTCATCGGACCTTAATGAACACTTCCTATAGGGAGAATTCAAAGACTACATTAAGCTTGTACTTAGCCTTTGTTGCTCGTTCTCTTCCCAACAATGAATGGTTGTGGCTTTTTGTGTCTATTATATCATTCACAGGAAAAGAAATGGGTTTTAAATGTTTTAAAAGCTTTCGTGCATTGCCATTTAAATGTTTTATATTTACACTTCATTCTACCTTTGCTCCAAACTCAAAGAAGAGTCATCTTTCTATAAAAATCTCGAAGGTATTCAGTGAGGCCCAAATTGGTCTCAAACTCGTTGAATTTCCCATAAGGCTATTAGAGAGGTGCAAGCTTTGATGATCAACATTTATTAAGTTAAGGCTTGTTTGGCTTGTTGGTCTTGTTTTTTTGGAATTTCTTTAGGTCATTTAGTTAGGCTTTCATAGTAATTTGATGTTACATTCATTCAAGTCTTTGTAATCCCTAGCTTGGTGATGAACCCCCTTTTAGTGCTTAATCACACCCTAGAATACCTTATTGCAAGATCCCCATTTATATCATTGAATTGGAATCTCTAAGGTTTCCATGAGTGTAAAAAGTGTGAAATAGGAACCCTATGCTTGTGCTTCATTCCTTAAAGGAAGGGCACCAAAATGTAACAATGGAAATAGGTTGCTATGTTAAGTGAGGATATCCTTGTTTCTTTAGTGTCTACGAGTATAGGATGCACTAATGTTAAATTTGGCTTAGAGGAATCTTTTGTAATAGTGTTGATATTAATTGAAGGCTTTTTTATTTCTTTTGAGGTACAATAACCAAGACCAATAGTCTTTTCTTGTATATGAGGCTATATAGGGACACAGATATCTTATTATCTAGTACCACACTCTTTTCTAGTATATCCAAGTTGTTTCACAAGTTCATAGTCTTTTCCATAAAGCTTTTTCATTTCTTTTGGAGTCGGTGGTTGTTCATAGTTAAGTTCATACAAGTTTGTTCTTTCTTGTAAAGTGGTTGGGGTGTATGATTTCTATGATGCAAAGTGAACAATGCAAAATGAAATGCAATGTCATTCTAGGATGTAAATGCACTTGAAATAAAAAAATATAATGTTCTAAATTCGGGTTCACCAAATTGTGGACAATGGAAATGGAGTCACAACTTCTCTTATCCAAACCTAAAAGGGCAATGAAGGAAGAGGAATATGATTTCACAAAGTTCACACTCAAGAACAATTTAGTTTGATTCCACTGCAATAAAGATTGAATTTTTTCAAGGGATATTGTTCCTAAGGTTGGAAATTGATAAAGAAGATGAATTAAGGATGCAAAACTAAGGAAATGCAAAATGTTTAAAAACACAATGTGATGCATAATGAACTAATAATGCAAATAAACTATTATAGAAATTGAATGAGACAAAAGAGATGCACCTAGAAACTAGAAGGTGATGGATAAGAGCTTTGGAAGCCTACAAAAAACAATGTTGAAGCCAACTAGGAGACTTATTCCAAGTTGGGCGACTTAGTCCTATTTTAGGTGAATTCTGTCGAAATGGGTTTTAGCCAAAAGGGTATCTAGAACTACAGAAAATAGTTTTTAGGCCTGAAAGTGGGACTAATTTTCCACTAATGGTGACTTAGTCCACCTTTAAATTTTGGGAAATTCAAAGATGCAATGTCTAGCTCTCGATCTGCACTTTAACTCTTGACAGGTTTCCAGATCTGAATCTGTAGAATCTGGTTTGTAGGTGATCTCCAAGCTTCTTTTAGGGTTTTGTTGACTTTGAATAAATTTGATGAATTTTTGACACCTTTTATCACCTTTCTCTTTGAAAAATCTACATACAAGACCTGCAAAAAACACATGCAAAGATGGGAAAATGGGTTAAGGGTTAGTGAATAGGGGTTTTCCTTGGTCAAACCCCGATTTGGTAATTAAACCCTTGAAAATGAAATGTGATGGAAAGATAATGATGAGTGAACAACATACAATGCTACAACTCACCAAATCCTTGATGTGGAAAATCTGAAGATATGTATGTAATAGCTCCAAACTGCTTGAATGCTAAATCACTTAATTACTTGATTGGAAAAAAAATAAAGTATTGGAAATTAAGGAGACTAGAACATTATGGGATCAAAAATGAGGGGAAAACCCTAGATTTATGCATGATTATACAAAATTTCTTGAAAATACCACATCATAGGCCAACCTCAAGGCTTAGAAAATAATATCCCACTAGAATTTTGAAATAATTTTGATTTTTGAGCAAAATGGAACTAACTCACCCCAAGTGGCGACTTGGTCCCACCAAGGAATTTTTAATGGGTGTTAGGAATTAAAGTGTATTTAATGATGTTTAATGGGATTATTCTCTAAAACACACTTAAATTAGGCATGTAAGTACATATCAAGGGGTCATTTAAACATAAGAAAGGGTCAAATTATTGATGAAAAGCCTAGAAAAGTGTGAAAGTTTGTTACAACACTTTACAACACTTTGGAATAAGGCTTGGTAAGTGAAAAAAAATGTTATTTAGGTGAAATATATTAATAAGGTCCTAGAAAAGTATGAAAGTGTGTTAGGGTATGTACAAGATCATGATGGGCCAAAAAGTGGCGATATGATGGGTATGTGTAGGGTATGTGGCTGATGACTTTTTTTAACCCAAAATTGATGAAAGGAAAAAGGTTTTTAAAGGAGATTCTAAGCTTTCCACCAATATAAATTATGCTCTACTTTGAATTTAATAAATAATTATTATTCATTTTCTATTTGAATTACGACTAAAGTCCTAATTTATAGGTTGATTGAAAAACATCTATAGCTTTCAAATAGTATTACATTTTTTGAATTTGAAACATGCATCACATTCTATGCTTTGCATACTATAGGATTAAAAAATAAAAATTGAATTTCATGAAGTTTTGACCAAGTTAAGGTGGTCAAACATACGAGTTTTTATATTTTTTAAAAGTTGTAATAAAAAATTCATAATTAATTATTTACTTGGAAGAAAATTACAAAAAAATATGCATGTCACATCTAGACATGATTCCTCTACTTATATCTAAAATATTATAAAAAAATATTATCATTTTACTATGGTTAGGGTGGTCAAACATACACCTACTTCTTATTTTTTCCTTGAAATTTAAGTACTACTGCATTGAAATTTTAAATTTTCACCAAATTGATTTTTTAAGAAGAAAAAAAACCTAGTAGTTAAGAAACTACATTCAATTTGCTACAGATTCTATTCTTACATATTTTTGAAATAATATATATAACTTATTCAAATTTTTATGTGAAGTTTCCTAACTTTGATTTTTCTGAATTTTTTGCCACTTAAGGGCCTGCTTTTTCCATGATGATCTTGCACATACCCGTTACAACACTTTACAACACTTAAGTAAGACACCACTTGAATTCTTTTAATTTTCTAGGGCCCAAGACCTAATGTGAATGTCTTCACTGCATTACAACATTAAATCAAGGCACAAATAGGCCAAGGTCATAAGGAAGACCTAAACATGACAGAAAAAGTAGAAGGGTTACTTTTTCGGTGTCCACATTTAGCCCCCACTTTAGTGAGAGGATGATCTTGCTTCAAAATCTTACTAAAGTAGACCCACACACAATTAAGAGGGGTTCCCATGAACCAATGCTAGAAATATGGGACAACAATGATCAAAAGTGGTGATCAAGCCCTCGGGATCAAGATCTCATTACAAACCATCATAAGCACAAAGGGAACATGCATGATGACAAGGAACAAGCACACAAAGTAAAAAGGAAGAATGATTGAATTGGATCAAGCTTCAACCATTTGTCCATCATGATGTGGATCAGATCTAGGTTTTTTGTTCAAAAAAAATGTATACTCACTTTGAGGTGATGAAACTCATAGCTATGTTGCAGGTGAGAAGGCCTAAAAGGTGAGAAACATACACTCATGGCTAGTGTGCAATCACATAGAGGTAGGTGGCTATGGGGAAAGTCATCCCTCAGAATGGGCTTTCCACTCAACCAAATCAAAGCTATACCTCCTAATAACTTTAATAAGGCACCACAAAAGAAAATAACTTTTTGAGCTTCATGAGACAAGAAAAACTTCATATGCTTGGTGCACATGAACAAACACAATGGCTCTATAGGAAAGAAAGTTGTGTTATGCAAGGTGACCATATAAAAAATGCAAAATGAAACATGCAAAGGAATGCTCAAAGGATTCTCGCCTAGTTCATGTGAGCTCTTTCACTTAGGGAATATTGTGTCTAATTTCTCCAAGAGAGTATCAATCAAAGGATAGAAAATTCACAACTTAGTGGATACATTGTGTCACATCAAGCCACCAAGAGAAATGTAACTTGGTAAGATAGATCACACTCATGAAGGAAATTACACCCCATGTCATTCACAAAGCAACAAAACACATCATATGGAGTAAAAAGGTTGCACTAAGAACTGATAAAAAGAAAAACAATGCAAAATGATAATGCCAATGTATGCCCCCACCTGAAAGGAATTGCCAAACACCGTACTATGAGAAATTACTTTAATGTAGCAAATGAAAAATGAAAAAATATGAAAGAAGACATGAGAGCCAACTTGGAAAGCCCCTATGCTAATTCATATGTTTTCGAGTAAGGCTACGACATGTGAAGGAAAGGAAAAAGAAATGAAAGGAAAGCGGTTGCCCCCAAAACAAAAACACCAAACACATAAGGGATCTATAGATTTGGGGTCAGTATGTTCTTTGCTGCAATGTTGTGTAGAGATCTCGAAACTATCATCACCCCCAAATACATAGAACTAGAAGAATGACACAAAGAGATCAAAAAGAAAAGAAAAAGAAAGAACCTTTTGGGTTAGCATGGAAGAGACATCAGGTGTCTCAATGCATTGCATCATCCCCAGAAGGAAAACACAAGCCAAATGAAAATGAAAACGTGAAAGAAAAAGGGAAATCTTTTGGTTCAACATGAAGGATACATACATGTCTCAATTCCTTGAGTCATCTCCAAAAGGAAAACACAAGAAAAATACAAAAGAAAATGACAAAGAAAAAAAAAAGCGTTTTGGTTCAACATGAAAGATACATGAATGTCTCAATGCCTTGCATCATCCCCTAAAGGAAAACACAAGAAGAAGGTGAAAGCAATGCACGACATAGAGAAGAATGAAGGTCAACCATCAAGCAGGTCATCTGCCTCCAAATGTCAGTTGGTATAAGTAGAAGGTGAATAATGCAACTAAGGGGCAACAACAAATGCATCAGTAGGACAAGGGTAGCAACTTCTTGCCCCCACTAAGTGCAATACAAGAATGATCTGAGGTAGGTGATGGGAAAGGTCATGTACTAGTGAGAAGATAATTTTCTACAATGATTACATGACAAGGAATTGGAGAGTGGTTTATGAAATTATTGGATAGAAATTATATCCATTGAAATGATACTTGCTCAATATTTCTTTCAATTGATGACACTCATCACTTCTATGTCCATGAATGCAATGATATGCACAATGTGGAACATTATCATCTTTAGGATATATCACCAACCTATTCATAGGTGGTAATAGTATGAATCCTTTGTTTAAAAGTATTCACAGTTTCCTTTCACATTCAGGTGGTGGGCGAAGAGGAAACTTTAGATTTTTTAACTTGTAAGGCCTCTTGCATTTTCTAGATTCACCATTTTCTCGAATTGAAGGAGGAGGACCACAAGTGATCCTTTCATCCTTTTCATTGATATCCGGTAAGGGTTTCTCTCGAGGAAGGATGACATTCAAATCGAGAGGGGAATCAAAGAACACTATGCCATCATCATGAAGTCTCCAATATTCTTTAGGAAGCTTACTATTATGAGGGGGATCTTGATATCCTAACCCTATGGTGTTTCCATATTTTGCATTTTTCTCTAAGAGTTGATGAATGTCATGTTCAGTTGTTGTGTCACATCCTCATTTTCTCAAAATGGTAAATCATTTTCCATAGGTTTCTTCAAGGTTGATTGGAATATTTGTTACTTGGTCATCATAAAATGGTTGAGGGGGTTTTTGTTTAGAAGAACTAGGTTCACCTTGTGTAGGGAACTTAATTTCTTTGTTTTTTTCAATATGTAAGTAACAAAACGTATCAGGAGGTTGTAGGAAGGTCATGTTGTTTCATGGATGGATAAAAGGATGCATTATCTTCGAGGTTGTCAATGCATTCATTTAGGAACTTATTCATGCTGTCATCATCTTCTCCAATGATATCAACATCATGAGTAGTTGAAGGAGCATAAGGAATTTCAATGTCATTAGGATTAGTTCCAAAGGCACAGCTTGACATGTCAACTAGGAATTTTAATGACATCTAGAGCTTATTAAAACACATAGCCATTATGCAAATGAATGAAAGAAAAATAAGTGCAAGAAATGGAATAAAATAATTTTTTGGAAACTATACAACAAAAATTTAATAACAAAATATAGAAATGCAGAAAATGATCTGTAAATGACAGAAATTACAGTGCAGAATGTGCAACTAGACTAAGTCGCCCAAGGTGACAAATGAGTCCAAGTAGTGATTTTTTTGAAAGTTTGCAAAATTTTTGAAGTGGTTTTTATGCTTTTTAGATTTTCAAATGTAGATATAGTATGAAAATGTAAAATTTTGTTAATTTTTAATGAAATGCAATGAAAAAATGCAACCTATATGAGATTTTCACTAATGCAAAATTTTAAACCCTAGGATGCAAAGTGAACAATGTAAAATACAATGCAATGTAATTCAAGAATGTAAATTTACTTGAAATCATAAATATAATGTTCTAAATTCAGGTTCACCAAAATGTGGACAATGGAAATGGAGTCACAACTTCTCTTATCTACACCTAAAAGGGGAATGAAGGAAGAGGAATATGATTTTGCAAAGTTCATAGTCAAGAACAATTTTGTGAGATTCCAATGCAATAAAGATTGAAATCTTTCAAGGGAGATTGTTCCTAAGGTTGGAAATTGATAAAGAAGATGAATTAAGGATGCAAAACTAAGGAAATGCAAAATGATTGAAAATAAAATGTGATATGCAAAATGAACTAATAATGCAAATAAACTATAACATAAATTGAATGAGATTGGAGAGGTGCACCAATAAACTAGAAGGTGATGGAGAGGAGCTTTGGAAGCTTGTAAAAATTAGTGCTAAATCCAACTGGGACAATTACACCAAGTTGGGTGACTTAGTCTTGTTTCAGGGAAATTATGTTGGAACAGGTTTCAACCAAAAGGGTATCTAGAACTACAAAAAACACTTTTTAGGCCTAGGAGTGCGAATAATTTGTCACTAGTGGTGAATTCATCTACCTTCAGCCTTTGGGAAATTCGAAGATGCAATGTGTAGCTCCCGATCTCCACTTCAACTCTTGATAGGTTTTCGGATCTGAATCTACAAAATATGGTCTGTAGGTGATCTCCAAGCTTCTTTTAGGATTTTGTTGACTTTGAATAAGTTTGATGAATTGTTGACACCTTTTATCACCTTGCTCTTTGATTTTTTTTATTTTTAAGACCTAATGTGAATGTGTTGACCACATTACAACAATAAATCAAGGCACAACTAGGCCAAGGTCACAAGGCAGAACTAAATAAAATAAAAAAGTAGAAGGGTTACTTTTTTAGTGTCCACACTTTCGAAGGGTCTTTCGAATGTTGTGTTGAAATTATCACTTTTTCTTTTCCCCTTTCAGAATCTTTATTTATGATTGTATATTCTTCCATGAATGATGTGAAATATAAGGAACCCCAATCATCTTCTAATAGCTTCGTGACTTCCTTGATATGTTTTTATTTGTCTTTGTGTTGCATGGATTCCACTTGTGTAGTTTTTGTGAATGATTTTAAAGGATTCTCCTTGCATTTCTCAATGTTCAAACAACTATTTGGTTTAGGGTTAGCTTTGATTGTGTATACTTTTTTTTTGTAGGCATATTTCATGATATGATGAAGGGTAGAAGGTACCACATGCATCTCATGAATCCATGGTCTTCCTGAAAGGAGATTCTATAAAATATCATGAGGCATAATGTGAATAGGAGTTTGTAATGTGGTCTTTCCAACTATAATAGGCAATGCTATCACACCAGGTAGTTGTTTTCCAAAATTGACAAATCCCCAAAAAGATAAAGAATCAGGTTAAAAAAAAAATTATACATGCCAAGTCTATCTGAAAGGGTCACACTACACACATTATGGGCACAACCATTGTGAAAAAGGGTTATTTTTATTCCCAATCTATTATAGATGGGTATCTCTAGGATCATGATGGGCCAAAAAGTGGCGATATGATGGCTATGTGTAGGGTATGTGGCTGACAACTTTTTTTAACCCAATATTGATGAAACAAAAGGGCTTTTAGCTGAGATTCTTAGCTTCCCACCAATATAAATTATGCTTACTTGAATTTAATATATAATTATTATTCATTTTCTATTTGAATTATGACTAAAGTCCTAATTGATAGGATGATTGAAAAAATCTATAGCTTCTTCAAACAATATCACATTTTTGAATCAAACATGTGTCACATCTCTATGCTTCTCGTGATACTATAGGATCCTAAAAATACCTCTAAGGATTTTGAATCTTCAAGTTAAGGTCAACAAATTTATGAGTTTTTATATTTTTAAAATTTGTAATAAAAATCCATAATTAATTATTTATTTGTAAAAAATTTAGAAAAAAATATGCACTTACATCTAGACATGAGTCCTCTAATTTATATCTAAAAATCTTATAAAAAAAAAATATTATCATTTTATTATAGTTAGGGTGGTTAAGACAAACACCTACTTCTTTATTTTTCCTTGAAATTTAAGTACTATTGCATTGTAATTTCAAATTTTACCAAATAGATTTTATTATTTTTAAATAAACCTAGTGAATGTTAGAAACTACATTAAATTTCCATAGATTATATTCTACATATTTTTTGAAATAATATAGATAACTTATTCAAATTTTCACATCAAGTTGCCTAACTCCTGATTTTTCTAAATTTTTTCCAATTTAAGGGCCTATTTTTCCATGATGATCCTGCACATATGTAGATGGCTATTGTCCTAAAAGAGTCATTTTTTTTTTGTACTTCCAAAGGAGAGAGCTCACTTTGGTGGAAAAAATGTCGACATTCATTTCTTGAATCATGGTTGCTATGTCACTTGGTTATGCATTAGAAGGGATAGGGACTTGTTGTAAGGAACTTTGAATAATGTTATGATAATGAGGGGATGCTTGAATAAGGTCCCATAATGAGATTTTAGTAGGGGTGTTCTTTAGTTGTTCAACAAGATTATACTATTTTCCACTTTGTGAAGGAAAATGAGGAGAACCGCATAAGATAGGGTTAGGTAATGTCAGGGATGTTGAAGGTGTTTGTCTTGGTTATGGATTGTTTCTAGTGTTTTATGTATGATAAATGGTATTATAAATCAGCTGCTAAAAAACATTATTCTTAGGTGCGTAAAGGATAAGTTCAAGTTTGTTTTGAATTTTTGGTCATTGTGAGGGTGGATAAATAATTAGAGGATTTTTAGGATGTCCAATAGGGTATGTAGGAGATCAATTAATCAAGGGAGATCTAACAAAAAGTTGTGCATTCAACATTTCAACGGTTTCAGTTTGATTTCTTTCTAATGAAGGGGAATCTAGTGTCATGTTTTCACTATCATCTAAGGAATTCACATCACTATTTTTCTAAGGAAATGTGTTGGGTTCACCACAATTGAACAATGAAATAAGGAGCCCCACCTTCAAATGAGGAATGGAGCACAAGGGTAGGGTTCCTATTTCACACTTGTTACACTCAAGGAAACCTTAGAGATCTAAATCCAATGATAGAAATGGGGAAATATCTCTTTCAGTAAGTTATCCTAGGGTGTTATTAAGCACTAAAAGGGGGTTCACCACAAAGCTAGGGCCTGGGGAGACAAGAAATGAATGTAACATGAAAAGTACCATGTAAACCTAACTAACTGACTTAGGAAATGAAATTGAAATATAAAATGAAAGAGTGAGAAAGTACAAAGGTGCAACTAGAAGAAGGAAGAGGTTGGAACAAGATTCAAAACCTTGACATATTCCTATTTGATATACACTAGGACTCATACGCCAATTTGGGTGATTCAACCCTAGATTGGGGTTTCTATGCCAAAACTAGAATCTGTCAGTGTATGATCTAGATCTCCTAAAATCTGGAAAAATCCATGTACTGGGACTCATATGCCACAAGTGGCATATCAGTCTCACTCTACTTTTTAAGAGGTTTAAGGCACAAATTTTCTCTCTAATATCTACTTTGTCTTCTTATCCTGGTTTTTGGATTTGAACTAGAAAATTATGCTCTATAGGTGTTTTTTCTATAAGTGTCTTTCAATGGGCTTGTAAATGAGGTGACAACTTTGAAAACTTCACAAACTTGAGAAATTTTTTTTAACCTTGCTCCTTAGAGGGTCTTCAACCTAAATCTACAAATCACACACTAAAGAGAGGGAAAAAATGTTGTTTTGTTAGTGGAAAGGGGTTTTCCTTGGTCAAACCTTGTTATGGTAATCCAACCTTGTAATGAAATCAAATAAGATAAAGGAATGATGAATGAAAAAAATGAGATGTTGCAACTCACCAAACCCTAAAAAGAAGGTGCTACAAACATGTATGAAGTGGCTCCATGGGTGTAGATCTTTATTCTTGCTTGAATGATATAGGTCTTGATTTGAATGCTTGCTTGAATCATAAAACCCTACATCCCAATTGTTAGGTAAAAAACAAACATGATGCATGATGACTTTGACACGATACTTGATACTAGAATAATGCTCCAAAAAAATTGATAATAAGCTCTTGAAGACTCTTGAATGCTCTTGTGAACACTTGAATGCTCTTGTAAACTCAAATTTACTATAAGGATGCGTATTCCGCTTGCTAGGTGAATTTAATGAGTGAAATAACCTTGTATTTATACTTGTTTATGCCAAATTTCTTGAAATTAGAACACTACAAGCCGACATCAGATCTAGGAGGATAAAATCCTCTCAAGTAAAAGTACAAATTTGTGTCAATTTTTTTAAAGGAAATGACCAAAAATAATCCAACTTTTAAACTTGAATCACTAAAAAGTGACATATATGTTTTGAATTTTAAAATGATGTAAACTAATAAAATATTAATTTTTTAGTATATTTTATCATGCTAGGTATGAAGAAATTGGGCTTCTACAAATGCGACACAACCCTCAGTAAAGAAAATGCCTAATCATTTTCAAATCAAGCCTCCTTGATTATTTCGATGCTCCTAGACAAAAAAGTAGCCCCCGACAATAGAAAAGTACAACTTGTAAACTCTTAAATCGTTATGACTCTAGCAAAAAAATGCTTCTTCTCACAAAAATGTGATTCATAGCTTGAGAAAGCAAGTTACACCCTTGTTCAATACAAAAAATTAGTCAAAGTCTATCATTCAAACCAAAAATGCCTCCCACTAGATTCACCTCCAAAGGGAAGAATTTTCCTTCCTCTATCAAAACGCGTTTGGGGATTTCAAATCAAATGGCCTACAAAATAAAAAATTACAGTCTCCAGAGGCACCCAATTGGTCTTGTAGAAAGAGATTAGCCACTAACAACAAAAATCATTCCCAACAATTAGGAAAATGAAGAATAATTGAAGGCAATTTTGAAATTTTAAAAATTTCAAATGTCAAAAAAAGAAAATTGTTCTCACTCTAATGAAAACTCTTAGAGGAAGCGAAAACTCTTAGAGGAAGCATTTGTAGATAGCAGGCTCTGATACCATTTTGGTGGATCCCAAGATCACTAACTGCAAAAATAACCTTCACGAAATAGAGAAAAGCATAACTATTTCACCGAATAAAGAGTGAATAAATGAGATATGAAAATTTACATAATGTATAGGCTTATAAAGCCATAAAAAACCAAGATGGGTGAAAAACTACCCTATGGGAAAAAATCCACCTGAATAACCAATGCATAATTATGCCTAAGTTAAAACTTAAGATGGTAAATGTAATTTATTCTAACACTCTAAAACCACTTAAGCATTTAAACATTCATTCTACACATTATATTTTTTGATGACGATGTAAGTCGCACACCAATAGGGAAAATAAATCCTCACAGATGGGTATGTGCAGGATCATCATGGAAAAACATTCCCTCAAGTAGCTTAAAAATTCAGAAAGATTAGAGTTAGAAACTTGATGTAAAATTTAACAAGCATTCATATTACTGCAACATGTAAGAATAGAATCTATAGAAAATTGAATGTATTTCTAAACCACTAGGTTTACTTTATAAAAAAAAATATATCTATTTGGTGAAAATTTGAAATTTTAGTACGAGTACTTGAATTTCAGAAAAAATAAGAAGTGCTCTTATCCTGACCAATCTCTAACCACAATCAAACATAATATTTTTTATAATATTTTAGATTTAAGCAGAGGACTCCATGTCCCAATGTGATGCATATTTTTTTGTAATTGTTTTCTTCAAGTAAAATTAATTATGAATTTTTATTACAACTTTAAAAATATAAAAATTATATGTCCTAATTACCTTGACTCGGGTCAAACTTCCATGAAATTCATTTTTTAATCCTATAGTATGTGAAGCATAGATTGTGATGCATGTTTTGGATTCAAAAAATGTGATATCATATGAAAGCTATAGATTTTTTTCAATCATCCCATCAATCAGGACTTAAGTCATAATTCAAATAGAAAATGAATAATAATTATTTATTAAATTCAAAGTAAAGCATAATTTATATTGGTGGAAAGCTGAGAATCTCCTTTAAAAACCATTTTTGTTTCATCAATTTTGTGTAAAGAAAAGGTCGTCAACCATATGGGCCATCATATCAATTACATATTACCACTTTTGGGCCCATCATGATCCTGCACATACCCAGACACACCACGAGAACCTATATTTCTTGAAAGATTACACTGGAACAACCTAAATCTTAGGCTATCTTAGCTTAATCCCAAGGCTCATTTATGTCAGGTCTTGACTATATTAGGTTCACATCAAGCTTCATTGTGATAATAGTGTTATACGTGAGGGGTAAATAGTTCATCTAGTTTTGAAATGAATCATAAAGATATCTAGATAATCTCATTCTAGTCATTTAACAACTTCATGAAATAAACAAAATTGTAATAATATTTCATGAACTTCAAATAAATTGCATTTATCTAAGTAGATTTATCTTTGACCATTCAACAATATCATGGAATCAAAATATTTGCAATAGAACTCCATGCATTCATCACTTTTTTGGAACTTTTTTTAAAAATTTAAACATCTATTCCAAAATAAAGCATACAAAATTGTTAAAAAGTGAAATTTCTCCAAGGTATTATCCACACATGCCCCAAGAAATAACCAAACTGGAGCAAACTATTCCATATGTCAACCGATTTCTTCATAGCTTGGCACAAAATGATGCAAGATTTCAAATAGAGGGGGATTATTTACCACTGGATAGTGTTAATATGCACCCTTAAAAGACACAACACACAATCTTGGCTAATAGGAAGAAATAATCAACTATACAAGATTTCATATCAAGAGATAGCTTTCATGGATCTAATGTTGATTAACTTCTAATGAAACATACATGTTTTTGATCTGGAATAAAACAAAAAATAGGAGAAAGAACAAATTTTGAAAAAGTTTTGGTTATATGGCATCCATAAATTCTAAACTTAAATTAAAATGAAACATCTCCCAGCCTTTTATAATAACAAGACACTTAGGAAATTCAACCAACATAGGAGAGGAAATATAAGGGACAAATCACAACAAGGTACATGGAATATGACAACTAGTAGCAAAATTACTAAATAAGTCAATAGATGTCAACCTTTTTCAACACTTTAAAAAAATTTGGGATCTCCATCTTTAAAGTATAATCAAGACCTTAACTTGGAGTTGAGTAGATTTTGAAAAAAAAATGTAGGAACTTCGCATACATTTAGAATGATTAGGTGTAATCAGAGATAGGTATTGCAATCCACCAACACTCTAGTTCCTACACTCAGGTTTGGACTCAGATGTTAAATTTCCAGAAGTAAATCACACCGGAGGTGGGCACACTCTTTCACTACTTTCATAATACTAGGATTCCCATTATTTTGACAACTCAAGCTCCTCCTTCCCATGGAACTTCAGAGTATAGTGCCCAACCTGGTTATGTCACTACTTGTAATCCAAATTTTCTTGACTTTCCATACTTGAATACTACATCACAACCTATTCCTCCTACAAATACCAATTCCACATATTAATCCCCTTTTAAAACATTTGTAAAACTCACATGAAAATAAAACCATCATTAATAAATCATCATTTAAATGAATCATAAATAACACATTTTTAATACATTCTAGTGTAATTATTCCTTTAGGAAGGTTACCAAACATTTGAATTCCCAAGAAAACTTTTACAATTAACTTTGAAACTCAACATTGCTATTTGGTGCCCAATACCCGATAACTTCAACTTTTTACCACAATTTTTTTCCCAAAATCTTGATTATATTCGGAACCAAGTCACCTTTCTTGAACTTTCATTTTTGGACTGGAACACTTGCCAAACATTGCATTAACATTCCAACCATTCTATCCTTCTAGTACCCAATACATTTGAATTTAATGAATTACTTAAATACTTCCTTTTAACACTTAACTCCTAGTGATCCTTTTGCCAACCAACACCTGTGATAAACATTAATTTTTCACTTGGGTCCCCAAGCCTTACACTCTTGGGCATGTTGTGAGACCACAAAATAATATTCTAATTGCAATAAGGTAAGAAATCATGAAAAAAACCATCAAAGAACATAACACATGAACACTATATTTTTACATGAAAAACTAAAAAATATAAAAACCATAGTGAGGATTAGCTCACGATATATTATAACCAATCATAGCATATTACAAAAATGCTTATTGCTAGTTCAACTCACTATCTAGTTGACTCATTTCCCACATAATGAAAGGAAGATGGAAAAGAGGGGTGACTCATTTCCAAGATTTGAACTGCTAATAATGCATCTACAATATGTAACTAGGAGATATAGTTTCACTGGATCTCAAAATACTAAATCAACACACTGCATACTACACCACTTCCACACTCTGCTTTGCATTACATTAGCATTACATTTGCATGCTCTACTTAGGAATTTACATCACACATTTTCTATAGTACATTTCACATCTCTACAACAATGAAATGAACCTATATTTATACACATTACATCCACAAATGCTTTCCACATCAATTAGGTAATCTTAATTATATGTAACATGTATAACACAACTTGTCAACCCAAGATTCAATCAAACCCAGTTCACGCCTTAACTCAAAACTTGTAATGCATCCAAATAGGTTAGAGGGCACCCATAATAACTCCATAAGATTGATCAACACTTTCTTTAACTTTGCACAACCCCAATCTTATTAGGTTAGAACCATTGGTAAGACAACACCAAAATACATGAACTAATTATCCACAAACTAACATGGAGACCTCCTAAACATGAGCATGTGGTATGAGCACAAAAATGAGCAGTTATGCATTGTAGTGTTGACATTGATGTCAACATTGTATTTGTGTATCAAGACCCTTGTGTAGACTAGTTTGGATGGCTAGAGTATGTTTTAGGATGATACTAAAAGATAATTTTGCAAGAAGGTTTGATCCGATGAAGGAAATTATTGTGGTGTCAATTCAGGTGATTTTTTGTAAGGGGATTTGGTATTTGGGTTTACATTCATCCACTAATGAAGAAATTTCTTTTCACTTCTAACATAATTTTTTTGGTTGATAAAAGAACTTAATTACAAAGTTTCATCCTATTTTTGTTTCTAGCTCTAGATTGATGAGTAACAGAAGTTTAGCTTGATAGTATCGAGTGTTTTCCAGTTTAGTACATATACTCTGGTAAATCTATACTTCTCCACATATTGGATTTTGGATTTTTTAGTTTTGTAAATTTGTTGACATGTGTCAATTGATTTTGTATTCCAGGTTACATAGTGTTTGGAGATCCGTGTGTTTATATGTGGAAGTATAGTTGGTGAATATTGTTATTAGGTCATTATTAGTGCCGACCCAATGTCTTGGGTGTATTGCAAAGATTGAATAGGTTTTCATGGGTATGTGTAGGATTGTGATGGGCCAAAAAGTGGCAATATGATGGGTATGTGGTTATGACCTTTTTAACCCAAAATTGATGAAATGAAAAGGTTTTTAAAGGAGATTCTCAGCTTTCCAACAATATAAATTATGCTTTACTTTGAATTTAATAAATAATTATTATTCATTTCTATTTGAATTACAACTAAAGTCCTAATTCAGGTAATTGAAAAACATCCATAGCTAACACTATCACATTTTTGAATCCAAAAAGCGTGTCACATTCTATGCTTCACATACTATAGGATTAAAAAGAATTTCATGAATTTTGACCAAGTTAAAGTGGTGGACATCTGAGCTTTTATGTTTTTAAAATTTGTAATAAAAAAATCATAATTAATTATTTACTTGGAAAAAATTACAAAAAAAATATGCATCGAATCGACATGAGTCCTCTATTTATATCTAAAATCTTATAAAAATAATTATCATTTTATTGTCTTGAGGGTGGTCAAAAAGACACCTAATTATTTTTCCACAGAAATTTAAGTGCTACTACATTGCAATTTCAAATTTTCACCAAATAGATTTTTTCTTATTTTAAATAAACTTAGTAGTTTAGAAACTACATTCAATTTTCTACAAATACTATTCTTACATATTTTTGAAATAATATATATAACTTATTCAAATTTTTATGTCAAGTTGCCTAACTCTGATTTTTTTGAATTTTATTGCCACTTAAGGGCTTGATTTTTTCATGATGATCCTGCACATACCCTCACCCATTATATAGATGTTATTTTAGGTCCATGTCAACCTATTTCATACTATTATAAGGTTTTAATATTAGTGTGAAGCATGTGTGTGTGGATGTTGAACCAAAAACTTACATTTTACTTATTACATCTAATTAGGCTGACCTAATTTATGTTTTGGATGAAGTGGACATATAAGAAGGATCCTTTTGATGTTTCATGTGGCAATGAAATTTGGTAAGAGTAAGTGGATGCAAATTTTTCAAATATAGAGTGAATGAACAGAAAAAAGAGTGTTGATTCAAATTAGTATGAAGAGCTTTGAGTCTGTATAATGATCTTCATTGGAACTGTATTTCATGCATATGATAGATGTATTTGTAATAGTTTAAATTTGGATATGAGCCAAAATCTCTTCTATCTTTATTTCTTAGTGGGAAATGAGTCCACATAGATAGTTAGTCAACCTTTAGTGAGCACTTTTGTAATATACTATAGTCAGTTACAATATATTTTGATCTAATCCTCACCGTGGTTTTTCCCATTTTGGTTTTTTTAGGTAAAAATCTTCGTGTTCATGTGTTATGTGATTTGTTGTTGTATTTTTTCATTCTTTCCTTCATTACTACAAATTGAATATGCTATGAGTATTGGCTTTTTAAATTATTAAGTGGTTTACAATAATATTGATTTTCCCCCCTCACAGTATTCAAGGTGTTCAACAACTATCACTACCAATAATGAATTTATAACACTTATCATCAAATTTACATAGATTCCTAAAAAAATTTCTTTCTATTTATTCATTATACTCCATGAGTATTCTAAATAATATTGTCTTTATCATAAGATGATCTTAATGCTTTAACTATTCCATTATTACGGGTGAATAATAAATTTAATCATCTTATTGTGCAATATGATTCCTCACCTCACTTCATCCTAGTTCTTAATCCTCTTGCATCCTGCTTCACCATACCTATAACATGTTTCCATGAATCCTCTACCTCTTCCTCTTAAATAATTCCATCATTTTCTACTATTTTTATTGGAATTAGTTTTTATCTATAAGTGTCTAATTATCCTTCATGTGCTGATTTTTCTCTATAACTATTTTATTTTCCTCATTTTCTAAAGAAACTTCCTTTCCCTCTTGAAGTATTTGTTGTTTCCTTGGTACCTTAGTTTTTTCTTTCAAATAAAATCAATAAGACTTTTATTCTATTCAAAATCTCATCATAACAAATTCAATTTTCTTCATCATACACCACATACATTTCCTCAATGATGAGCTTCTTAAATTCATCTACATATTATTTCACATTCAAATACTTTTTTTATCTTTTAATAAATTGTGAAGAAACTAATTTTGTATTCTAATGTAAATTAATTGACCCTATAATTAGGACCATATTTTTCAATAAATTAATTTTCCCTCTTTTCTTTTTCCTTTCTATCTTTGTTTGCTCCTACAACAACGATTAATGACCTTTTAGCCTATTATATTATATTTTAGATAGTTTTGATGTTGCATTGAAACATCGCCAAAATATTTCATCATAATCTATACCTATAATCTAATCTATAAGACCCTTAGAGCTTAATATATGACCATAGGAAGATGGTTTATCATTAGCTTACTACCCATTATTCTAAAAAAAATTTAAAAAATAATATTAGATTTTTACATCAAATTTTCCACTTTATGATATTGTTCTTCTACATATAATTCATCACTTGCATCCTAAGCATGTATTAAATTTAATTGTGTAGGACCATTCAAATCTATTAGTATATATGAGAAAGCCTCAAAATACACAAATCAAAACAAAATATTTTCTTTGATCCCAATCAAATTTATCTTAGTAGGGATTTGACTAAATAGTGAACTAAACCTAACAATCTAAAAACTTCACTAGGAATTCCTAGTGCCAAATAGAAAAAAATAAACTTTATCTACATTAAATTAATTTTATTTAGAATATTCTTATAAGCATATTGAAATAAAATCATAGCTTATTACATAAATCCTTTTTTTGTTGTCTAAAAGGCCATTTCTACAATCATATGAACGAATTACAAAATAAACTTATACTTTTTATATTATCCTCTAACTCTTTTTTTTTTCTTCCCTTTCCTATCTCCCCCTAACTCAACCTAATTTTATTCTCAAATTTTTTCTTGTATTTTTGTCTACCATTAGCAATTTCCAATTATTTTTCATTTCTCTCTTTGGATTGAAATACCCATAATTGTATCTTCCATACTTATTGAGAGACTAATTCTAATGAAAAAAGTACCTAATAAATAGGAAAAATTGCCAGAACAAGATAGAAAGGATAAAAATGTTCCTTATTTACTAAATCAATTAGCAACTAAAAATTACATTAAATTAAGTGAAGAAACATATATATGAATTCTTGTTGTAAGATTGAGTCCCTTCCTGCTACTTATCTAGGTTTGCCCCTTTGTTTAAAACCTCCGGATACTTTTTGGATCTCTCTGGTTGATAGATTTGGGAAAAAAATCTCTGGCTGGAAAGGAGCTCACCTAAGCCAAGCCAGAAAACTCCAGCTTCTTAAAGCTTCCTTGCAGAATCTCCCCATCTATGCTCTCAGTCTTTTTAAAATCCCTTCCAAATATGCTGAAACCATTGAGAAGATTCAAAAGAGATTCCTTTGGTCTGGAGTTGAAGAAAGAAAAAGAATGCCTCTTGTTGGATGGGATTTGGTTTGCAGATCAAAAAGGATGGAGGCCTAGGGCTAAGAAAAATCAGACTGCTGAACAAGTCGCTCCTAGCTAAACAGATATGGAGACTTTTTTCTTCCTCTGGTGAATGGAGTGAAATAATTAAAAGCAAGTATCTGCAGAATAACAATTCCCTCAAAGATCTTATTGAGAATCCCAATCTCCGAAAGGATCAAGTTGTTGGAACTACATGACTGAAGGGATAAAGGTGGTGAAACTGGGATTGAAATGGCAGGTTCGCAATGGAAACAAGGTTAGATTTTGGGATGATTGTTGGCTGCGTGATGAACCGTTGTCTCAGGATGGGAATCTCAGTAGATGGGTTGAGTTTTGTAAAGATACTTTTGGCCTTTTTGTTAAAGACTACTGGCGGGATGGTAAGTGGATCAATCTTCCCTTGATAAACCCTGTGATGGTCTCTGTTTACTCCTCCTTGAATGCCGTCAGACTTTGTTTAAATCAGGAGGATAGTCTTATCTGGAAGTATGAGCCTTCTGGGTGCTTTTCTGTCTCTTCTGCCTTTGCCCGGATTTCTCATGCTCTTAACCCTCCCCCTCTGTGGTCGCAAGCCTGGATCAAGCATCTCTTACCTAAGGTTAACATTTTTTTCTGGTCTTTGCTGCAAAATAAAGTTCTTACTGTGGATAATCTAGGAAAAGAGGATTTCTGATCCCCAATAGATGCTACCTCTGTAAAAGCAATGCTGAATCGGTTAATCACCTCTTTATCCATTGTCCTTTCTCTTCCTTGGTTTGGGACAAGCTTCTGAAATGCTGGCATTTTTCTTGGGTCCCTCCGGAGTCGGTTGAGGATTTTTTTGCTCAATGGAAACCCCCCTCTTTCAACCCCTTTATTAAAAAACTGTGGGCCTTCTCATTCCCCCATGTGACTTGGGGAATTTGGAAAGAGAGAAACAACCGGATCTTCAGGGATAAGGAGTCTTCGGAGGAAATTGTGTTTGAGAGAATTCTTAGGATGATCAAAGAAAACTTCTCTATTGTCCCCTTCAGGGAAGACAAGGTTGAGACTGTGGTTTGTTCTCCTTTTGACAGCCTGATTGCTAGGGAATGGAGAATTAAATGGGATATTTCCAATGCCCCTAATTCTACCAAAAAATCCAGGGACGGTGTTTGCTGGAGTTTTCCTATGGAAGGATGGGCCAAAGCTAACTTCGATGGTGCGGCCAAAGGAAACCCAGGAAAGGCTGGGTGTGGTGGGGTCTTAAGGGATTCGGACACGTAACTTTATGGGAGCTGTTGCCACTCCTCTGGGGGTCCAAACCAATCACGTGGCGGAAGCGGCAGGGGCTTATTACATAATCAACATGGCTGCGGGAATTAATTGCAAAAATCTATGGCTCGAAGGTGACTCAAAAAATATAATTGATAGCCTTTGTGGTAGGTCCCAGCCAGCTTGGTCGATAAAAAATTGGATTGATGACGCCAAGGCCTTACTTAGTAAGTTCGACATAATAAGAATAACTCATGCTTACCGTGAAGCGAACGCGGTTGCGGATTTTTTTGCCAATGAGGGAGTTAAGAGTGATAAAATCCTCACGTGGCATAAAAAGACTGACCTCCACTTTGATGTCCAAGCTTTATTGGAGCTCGATGCGGTGAACGGAAAAAAAGGCAGCATCTTGTAATAATGAGGAAGGTACGAGTCATGAATAGCAAGATTAGAAGATATAATGGGGCCGAGAGGATCCGACTGATAAATTATTTACTTTGGCACGCTTTGTGGGTCCTGCGAAGCAAAGGAACTTTCTGGAATAAGTTTTCTGTCTATAATTGTATTCAAACTAATATCTCAAAAATGGGTAGGGAACCGAAGAGGGTTGAACCTACTAGCTTTGAGTCACACACCAAGAATGCCAAAGCTTGGAGTAAAATAAGAAAGGGTGGCTTACTTCCGTTCATTGAGAAACTCCATGGTCCTAAGGAGGAGATTACAGATTTCTTTGAGAAGAATTGGAACAATGGGGAGGTTCTCCTCTTTGGCAGGAAAGTTCAGATTGATGAAGCTTTGATTGCGGAGGTGACTGGCATTCCGATGGAAGAGCATAAATTCTTCAGAGATAGGAAATTCTCTAACGAAGCTGTGTTGAGGTTCCCCAAATCTGAAACGGAGAAGCAAAAACTTGTCAAGACGATGAATAGTTACTATGAAGTGGACACTATAAAAGCTTTATGGAGAAAAGTGTTAAGGGTTATCATGGAGTACATCACTCTCGACGGCTACTTCACTAGGGTTTATGGATACCACTTCGTGCTGCTTAATCACTTCCGGCATAAGGTGCGTGTCTCTATCCCCTTCTTCTTGCTCTGTTCCCTGAGAAATAGCTTTTCTGATCACAGTAGAAGCCCTAAAAGATACCCGATTCTTCACACGGGTCTTTTAAGGCTCATTTATGAGCACTTTCAGAATATGTCTGCCCTTCCTAACCCTATAGCCCCTTTGGAGCTTGATGAAGACGATACTGAGCCTAACATTTCTGATACCAAAGCTTCCCCCGACTGTGTCAAGAGCTCTTCGCCTCCTCTGCCCCCCCCTTCTGCCTCTGGTTGCTCCCCTCAACCTTCTGGTGCCTGCTCTGTTTCTGCCTCTGGCCGCACTAACCCTAATGCCAATTTGGCGGGCTCTAGCTCTTCGGTTAATAAGCTTGTTTCCTACCCCGACAACTCCCCTGTTGTTTCTGCTAAGGCGGTCGGGGTTAATCTTGAGGACCCCCATGTTCCACAGAATATTCAACAAGAGAACTTTACCCCCCCGAGAGGTGCAGAGTTGGTGATTTTTGGGGTCAATTCTGAATGTGAGCCCCCTTTTGACTTCGTTGGTAATGCCAAGAGCTGCTCTCGGGACCAGTTGAATTCTGCCAAATGGGTTTTTCATGAAATAAGTGAGCTGAAAACTAAAAATTTGTCTCTTCATAGCAAGCTGGGGGAAATTGAAGCCAAAGTTGCAGGGTTTATTCAGCTCAAAGCGGAGAAGAATTACAATGTGAAGGACACTACTCAAAAGGACAACACATTCATTTGAAAATGATATTGAAAAAATCAAAGGTACTATGAAAAAAATTGCTGAGAAAAACTGTAGAATTGCGACATAACTCTGTTATCATCGGGCAATGTTTGAAAGACTGGAAAACCCAGAAAGAGCTCTGATTGTCGATCTTGATCAGGAGAAAGACCAGGACGGAAGCTGGAATCTCTAAACGTACCAGATCAAGCACGAAAGGAAAGCCCTGACCACCCCAAAATGACTCAGATTTTTATGGAGGGGGTTCAGGAAATGGCGGACTTGGAAGAGGTTGAGACGAGCTTCTGAATTCTATGAATTAGCTATGGGTGGGCCCAACTTTTTCTTTGCTTGGCCATTTTCTGGTTTCTTTAAGGCTTTTTGTTGCTTACTACTAATGCTGGTTTTATCTTTCTGGCAGTTTTCTATTTTTGGACCTCTTTTGGTCTTTTCTGTAATGTTACTTAAGTGGTTTTGGTCCCTGAAAACCGTTTATCCCCTTTTATCAAAAACATATATTTGTCTCTAAGAAAAAATTTAAAATTATTTCGTTAAAGCTAAATTGGACCTTGATAAGGAGATTCGGTCTTTAAACCCCAAAGAGATAGACACACTAACATAATTATATAATAATACTATTAGTGGTGGTTTTATATTTTCTAGGCTTGCTAAGTTGGATATAGGTGATAATGGGGGTAAATGTTAAGAAAAAGAAGTGAAGGTTGGGTTTTCCAAACTATTGTGTAGGAAATTGTCATAGATTCCCATAGCTAGGAGAGAGAGAGTTGGGGTCAAAGATGACTTTGAGTAAATGGATTTTTTAACTTTTCTTGATCCATATGAGAAAGAGGGGATTGAATAATTTAGAAAGGAGAGTGAATGTTTTATAGTGATTGAATGAAGGAAGATGGACTAGATCCTCATGAAAATAACAATCTTGTTGAAATTTTTTTATTCTTGATGAGCTTCGAATCAAAGTGAAAAATATTGAAATGATTTAGGAAATGGAAAAAGAGTATAATATTTATAGTAAGAAATGAGATAATATGCATGATTTTATTAATCTATAACAAAATAGGTTAGTTAACGTTGAGAAAGATATGAATAATCTAATAAAAATAACTAGTGGTATGGTGAGGAGCATAGTCTTAGGCATCCTCACCAATCCAATTGAAATAAGTTACAAGAGGAAGCATGGGGAGGAAATTGAAACATCAAATGAAAAGATGAATTAGAAGGAGGATCAAAGGACATTGGATGCCACTAATTGTCAAGATACATTGAAATTCATGAATAAGAATTGGGATTATTTAGTTGCTAGACATAAGATATCCTTGCCTATATAAGCAAGGCTCTTGTAAATTTTTAAATCATCTCAGATATTCTAGATCAATTCATCATAGATCGTCATTTGATAAAATTTTCTCATTGCTCATGCTGCAACACTTTCTTATTCATGTGGATGGTATTCTTCATGGCTGATCCTTTGAACGATGTGCAACTTCATCTGGGTTATTGTTCATATTTCCAACATGTTGGAAATATGAACAATAACCCAAATGAAGTTGGCCACACTTGAAAGGATCAACCACAAAGAATACCATCCACATGAATAAGAAATTGCTACAACATGAGCAAGAAGATAGCTTGATCAAATGATGATCTTGAATATATTGAGATAGAACTCATGAGATGATTTACAAATGTACAAGAGCTTTACTTATATAGTAAAGGAGAAAGGTACTTGGATAGCCACGTTGGTTACACTCATTAAATGCCTAATGCATAATTATAAATGCATGAGTGAAATATTAAATGCCTAGATAACTACATGACTATTAATGAGATATGGTCCCACTAAAAAGTAGTTTCTAGAATGACGCCTAGGAAACTAACTCCTAAGTAAAATTATTAATGATGTGAATAGGTCCTCACTAATAACTAGTTAGGAAATATCCCCATTCACACTAACACCCCCCATAAGTGCAACTTAGGAGTGTAGTTATGATGCAAGTGATGCAATATGATGGGTCCTGACTACTAGGCCATGTTAGGTACCCATGTACAAATGAGAATGCAATCTCTTACAAATGGAGAAAAGGAGAAAACCTCATGAGATAGAACTCCTCCCCAAAAAAGAGATATAATGAAAAATCTAATGCTAATCATGTAAAAATAATAGAAGTCATGTATGGTGGTCTCAACATCAATACCCCCAAGTGCTACATCCATCACAAGAATACAATAATCAAAACCCTCGTATAAGAGGGAAATATAGAGAGAATGTACAGCTCTCCCATAATGTGTAATCACCTACAAAAATGGTAAGTGCTTGAATACAAAGAATGATCCAATGTTGAAAAACAACTTGTCTCCCTTTTAGAAGAAACAAAAAAAAGTAAAAATGCAGGGATGCTTTCCATTCTTGATAGGAATTGAAGGAAGGAAGAATGAATGATGATAATATCTTTCAAAACTACCCATCAGTCTCCTTGCGAAAGGAAGATGAAGATGTCACAATCAATTTAGGTACTTGTCCAATAAATAAAGAAGGTGAAAAACAAGGACTATGCAGAAATTGATGTTGAACAAGATCCAAAGAATGCAATACAATGATCCCTCTATTGAAGGAATAGATGGAGACTAGGTTTCCCCCCATAATGAAGTGTCCTCAAAACCATTGAAAGAAGTATGAAGCCAAAAACATTTCCAAACCACATGTATCCTACTAGGAAGAAGCAAATCCAATGGTAGATGTTGAAGAAACTCCAACTCGATGAAGGAACGGGAGGGAAGAAGCCTCATAAATGAAATCTGTGAGAAGGAATCAAGTGCCTCAAAGGTGGTCTCACCAAGATCAAGATCGACAATCAAGTTCAAAACAATGGAATGTGGAGACTCAAGAATACCCTTCAAAGTAGTATTTGCATAGAGTAGAGATATCCCCTCAAGAATACCCTCTAAACCTGTAGAAGTAGCCAACCCTATAATACTTGAAACAAAGCCATCCTATGATCCCAATTCTGGAAAATTGAATATGTCTTATTGAATAGGAATGATGGAAGTTTCAATCAATGACTCTAGACAATGAATGACTGAAGGTGAAGGTATATAAACTATCTCTGATGCAGAAGAAACATCTATAGAACCCTTGACATCCTCATTAGAATATTCAAAACATTCCAAATCTGTAAGCTCCTATATAACAATATCATCAAAGGGTATCCTATTTGAAGAATGAAGAGGCACATGACATTCTGAATCATGATCATCAAGAAATGGTGGAGTATCAAGATCTCTATATATCTCCCAAATCTTAGTCCAAATAATATGATGACAATCACAATGATCAATACATTTCAAAATATCATCATCAGTATGCATTGCAATAACCTCTAAAACATTATATCTATTGCAACTCCAAGAAATTTTTTGAATACCTTGACTTGGATGGGGAACAATTCCATAAAAATGTGGCAAAAATTCAAGAGATTGAAGATGATCTATGATTCCATCTCTCCATTTTTTATAGTTTCCCTTTTGCAACATAATCAAAGAAGGATAATATGAAAAACCCATAATGAACTATGACATATCTCCAATATTACAAAGATATAACCTTCAATATCAAATAGAAACTCCCAAATATGAAGCATAATTGAAAATGAAGTCTCCAAATGCAAATAGACTTTCTCCAAATTACATGTCCAAGTTATCAAGTAAATGCCTCAAATTTCAAAAGCATAATAAAATGTACCTAGGGCCGAATCTTAGAAAATTAGATGGAAAATATGACAGAGCTCTAAATCACCTTTACAATGTTGTTGGAATCTCCAAAATCTTACAAACTAGTGAAAAGATATGAGCTAAGGAGTCCAAAATCAAGCATCGAATTCAAGCTGTGATAAAGTATTATAGGAAAAAAATATGATTCAACTTCCTAGACCACTAGATAGTATTCAGAACCAGCTTTCCAATGATATCTCATTTACAAAAATTTGATACCTGAGTCATAAGTTATGGTCATTTTAAGAAAACCACGTAATTAAGACATGATGGGGGTTTTGTGATAGTCATTTGGCTGTCAAATTTAAGATAGTCACTCGAATTTTTTGAAAAATCATCAAAAAATAAATTTACCTCAAAATATGAAGTATTTTATATGATGTGAACTAGAGAGTGGATTTTTTCTACAACAAGGAGGAGGAAAATATTTCCTGCAACTTGTACAATCTGTACAATGCCCTTCCAATATAAATGCAAAAAACCATTGATGGCCTCTGGATGACTAAGTCGAATTTCAATGAATGGGTAGGCATTCCTTAGGTTTTCAGACCTTCTAAACACAATGGTGGGGTCAAATCTAATGCGAAGTGCC
The DNA here is from genome assembly GCA_007258455.2 of Sequoia sempervirens. Classification (NCBI taxonomy): domain Eukaryota; kingdom Viridiplantae; phylum Streptophyta; class Pinopsida; order Cupressales; family Cupressaceae; genus Sequoia; species Sequoia sempervirens. The sequence continues at coordinate 365,763,677 of VDFB02047230.1, read as the reverse complement.
TCAAAAATTAGTTGTCTCCTGGAAGTGAACTACTAGCCTTTCATGAAAACCCTTCAACCTTCGATAGTCTCCTTAGCTCAACTTCCTGATATGAGATGGATCTCCTATGGCCTATGCTCTTATACCATGTTGGAAATATGAACAATAACCCAAATGAAGTTGGACACACTTCAAAGGATCAACCATGAAGAATATCATCCATATGAATAAGAAAGTTCTACAGCATGAGCAAGAAGACAACTTGATCAAATGATTATCTTGAATATATTGAAATAGAACTCATGAGATGATTTACAAATTTACAACAACCTTCCTTATATATGAAAGGAGATAGGTAGTTGGATAACCACCTTGGTTGCAATCATTAAATGTTGAATGCATAATTATAAATGCATGAGTGAAATATTAAATGCCTAGATAACTACATTCCTATTATTTAGATTTGTTCCATTAAATACTAGTTTCTAGAATTCCACCTAGGAAACTAACTCCTAAGTAAACTTACTAATGATGTGAATAGTCCCTCACTAATAACTAGTTAGGAAATATCCTCCTTCACACTATCATTCTCTGGTTGCTAGATATAAGATTTGTTTTCTATTTCTCTGTTCTATTCATGTGGTGCTTGTGTGTTGTTTATTTTTTTCTCCTTTAGTTCTTTTTTTTAATTTCAAAAGCTCGAGTTAAGGCAGCTAGTATTTTTGGGCTATTTCTTTTGCTTTATCTCTATATAGTCCTGATGGACTCTTTCTCTAAATAATGGATTAGGACCCCTTCCTAGCATATAATATCAAAAGAATACATTTTTTGTATAAATGACATGGAACCGCTACATACTCATTATAGCATCTCCCATATTTATTAAATCAATTAAAATAACTCTAATAGTTGGTATGATAAATGAATGCCACCCTAATGATATATATAAATTTGGGAAAACAAATCACATGTCATATTAAACCACTCAAGCACAAATTAAACACTTGCAATAACCTATTAAATATATGTAGTAAGGTATTTCACACATGTAGTAGCCTTCCAAGTATCAATGCTTGAAAAAGAGGCTAATAGAGAAAAGCTAACCAAAACTTATGTGATTTTTTTTATGTAGATATTAAAATGTTTTGATGATGTAAGATTACTTGGGAACCTAGGTGTGTCTAGATGATTTATCATTCCCACTTGACCATTGTGTGGCAACTCTTTTCTTTGTGACCCTTTAGATTTTATTAGATAGAAGTAATCTTAGTTCATTATAAAGCATCTAGATCTCAATTGTAAAAAATTCTAGGGATAATTTATTAAAGTAATTTCATTGCATCATCATCTATTACATCTATTGCATGTTTTCTATTTATTGTTGATTATTTATTGAATCTCTAGACTCTATATTGTTATAGATTTTAACATAATGGATAAAATATATTTGTTGTACCAAACTTCCTAATCATGCCAGCCTAGCTTTTATGTAAAAGAGAACTTATAGAATTAAGGTGAGAAAATGTAAAAAATTATAAGAAATTTTTTTTATAGAGATCATATTCCTACAAGAAGGAATATATTTGTATGAATGTCTAGATACATAACAATAAGGTTAATTTACCAATTATTTTGATGACTTTCATAGTCATAGAGGCAAGGTCCAACTATGATAAATAAACAACTTACTATTTTTAGAGTTTTTCTAAAGATTTAATAAAAAGAAATCTTTAATAGGTCAAATCATGATTTCTATCACCAACTATCTACATCAGAAATAGGCTCAAAAACTTGTTTGTTTATTTCAATTTACGAAGAATTTATTTTTTTAATATATAATTTTAACACTACTCATTTATTGTACCTTGCAATCTTTTAATAAATAGAAGTAATTTTATCGTTATCACTTATAAATAAAGGAGATATGACATAAGTGTATTGAAGACAAATCCATAATAGTGAGTTTGTCTATCACATTCAAAACCTTTACTAATAAACAATAAGTTACATCACTCACCATCCATCTAGAGTGGACCATTGTAATATCATTCAATCTCTTGTTATCATTCACCTATATAAAATGGATCCACTGTAGAGTACATGCAAAACCTTCACTAAAATACAATAGACTGTATCACTCACTACCTATGTAGAATAGACCATTATACTCACACTGAATTTCTATTTGTCATTCACCATCTATACAAAATTAACCATTGTAGAGAACATACAAAATCTTCACTAATAAAAAAATAGACAACATCAGTCACCATCTATATAATAAATGTTATTATAGATCACATTCATTATCTTTCAATTATGATTTCATGTCAAAAATCAACATTACAATATGTTGGTTGTGTTAAAATTGTTTAATCAACTTGAAAGTAAAATGGACTTTGAACAGATTATCTATCATTTCAAAGGGAACCGTCCCACCCACTCCACTACCTATGCACATGTAAATCCTTACAGCATATAGTGTCTTTCTTTAAACTAAAGTCAAAAACTCAACTCACCGCCTACTTAAGCTTATCCCTCGATTATTCCCTCAAAACAAATTCTCCATATACCTAATTTTGTTTCTAATAATTGATTGTGACATGATCTCTCAAATCTGTCACAATACATTGCACTCAGTTCTAATATTCAGCAATCTCACACGTGAACCTAACCAGTACTGTTTCCTTTACGAATAGAAGAGGAAAACTGTTTCTAAAAGCATACAATGCAACTAACCCTTGATGCACCAACTTATTGACTTGCCCGCTCAAGACTTCTGAGAGTGCATAGTAGTCCTGAACAACCTAGAAATCGATGGTTTGCAGTCTTTTCCCTTCTTTTTTTTTAAGTCAGTTTTTGTAAGTCCTTCCCATACCAACCAATTTTAAGACGGTGATTCTAATAATGATGTTTAATATTATAATAATGGGTATGTGTTTGCATTCCATATTGAAGAAGAACAGTGTACTTATTTATTATCTGAGAAACACTAAGTTCTGATGTGCTTCTAAATTTTCTATTCTATTTGTGTACAAAAATTTGTGAGCATGTAATTATATCATTCTTTATCACAGAGAATTAAATTATGTATATGTTTTGAAGTTCAAACTATCTTCAAAATTAAATTTAATGATGTAGTTTTCATTTGTTTTGTTTAAATTAAAATAAATTGATATTTTAATAAAGATTTTATTTAAATTTGTATAAAAGGAAATAGTCATTATATTTGTCTTGATTATGTAAATATAAGAATTTTTACAGGTTATTTGTGTTGGGTTTCAATCACCTTACTTTGTCATTAAATAAAAAAATACAGCTAGTTATTATTTAACTAGAATAAATCAACACAATTTTGAAAAATGTATAAGAAGTTTAAGGTCCATAAAGAAGAACCTAGTACATATATTGTATTTGTTATCATTTTGAATAAATAAATAGCTAGTCCATATTTAATCTACAAACTAATATTATATTTGATGTTCTACTAATATTTCAGATTTTAATTCGTATGAAATAAAAATATATTATATATTTTATCATTATCTGAAAGTAAAATTATTTTAAATATATATTTGTGACTCTTTCTTGATTATTTGATTATGTATATCATATTGTGTTTCATATAATTGAATTAGTATTATCTCACTATCTTCAAATAAACCTCTTAAAAACAATTGTAACTTACTCCATTTTATGATCAAAGTTTGTCATAGATCTCTTAAGAATTTTTTTCAAAAAATGAAATCTTAAAAAATAAAAAAACACACATTTAAAAAGAAAAATAAGAAAAGCAGTAATATTGCAAACTAAGAATCAAACATAAGAAAAGAGAAATTCTATGTATATTACCTACTTACTCTCAAAAACCAAGTTATATAACTAATGAACAACAGTAAAATAATATATGTTATTGAGATCAATAATGGAACACTCAATAAAACTTTTGCACCTTGTCTACATGAAAAAGTCATCAATTATTACCCTACCTTTATTTCTATGCCATGGTACTCTTATACAATATGTTTTTTTTGGGATAAAACTGAATAAAAATAAATACTTCTTTCAAATTAACGCTTCCATTTCCAACGTTGAAGCCTGCAGGAATGCCTATTCTGCTTATTCAGAACAGTTTAAGAATATAGCCTTACATTAAGTCTGACAGTTTGTTATGTTTTCGTATTTTGTATTTAAAACATTAAAGAAAAAAGTACAGAAATATTGAGAGGCTTGAAGGTAAAAAATAATAAATTGTGTGATAACCAGGCTAAACAGAAGCTGCTGAGGGTTGGTAACAGTCATAACTTATTCAAGATTTTCATACCTTGGAGTGTATAGTCGGTGCACAATAATCAAGATATAGGTTGTTTAACTGTAGAACCGAATTCACATAAGCAGCTATTGCGAGACACGAGTAGTTTAAGCCCTTTCAATTGACATATTCTAAAGTAATACCAAATGTAATTACACAACAATATTAAGGAGACTGTAAATTCCCTGAATCAATCCATCGTAAATATAGATCCACGAATCATGTAACGTCTGGCATGAGAAGCAGAATATGACGCCATGCTAAGAATGACCTGCCCACAATACAGAAATAGAATTTACTTGCTCTATGCATGTAAATCCTACTAAATTTAAGAAGGCGAAGTGGGCAAGTCATTCTTGGCTGAGCAAAATATTCTAACTCTCCATGCAAGACCCCCTCATGAATTTATCTCCTCACTGATGTCTAATATGCAATCAATCAACTGAATGATAACTGAGAATCAATGCCCAGCTAGGGAAGGATATATAGTGCATTGGAAGCTGCCTAGGATTGTCAAAAGAGAATATATGAAAGAAATTCAAAAGGGAATATATTCAAACAAATTGTTCTGTCCACACATCTTGATCAGCTTTCCAATCCAATCACCTCCAGTTGGCATGTTTTTATTGGAAAAAACAACTGCATTTCTCCACAAAGATATTCCTGAAAAGAGGTTGAATTATCACATGGTCCAGCTTTTAAAGCTTAAAAAACAAAGGCAATCTTATGATGCCTTGTCGGCATTGCCTACCTTTCTGCGGTAACCATTCCTTGTGGAAAAGAAAGACTGAATTTGTCGCCAGAAATTGTGGGTATTGATTCCAACGGATGGATGAGGCATAAAGACCGTGGGGATAATAAGTCGTGATTGATACCTACTTAAAAAAATGATGGCCAGAAGTATTATTGTTATCCTTATCGTGAAAAGAAAAAGGAGGAGCGAGTTTAGACCAATCTTTTTATTTTTTTATGGTTATAATCAGAAGGCGCCTAATTTTTTAATAGGGTGACCAAGTTTTGAGATACTGGTGGTAGATTTATTTGGAATCCTTTCTTCAACCTGCTTACGAAGGCAGACATTATATTATGGTTTTGAGTCAGTAGCGGAGTAGAAGAGGATAATTATAATTGTATACAAATGTGCAAAGGATATGTCTATAATTTTATGTTGAAACAGAGACAAGCAAAAGCAACGAATTGCACAGTGAAATGAAGAAATACACACAGAACAGAGATAAAAAGAACTCTGGAGGATTCAATAAACTGAGTTTTTTTTATTAATGCCTAAAACAGAGCTGCCCGTGCTCTTTTACAATCATTCCTTTTTTTCATTCCAAAAACAGAGTATTCTATTTCATTTCTTTTACAAAACTGAATACCTTGCCAACGATGGAAGAAGCTTCCAGATTACCCTAAAAGAAGTATCTAGATACATTGGAGAAGAAGATAGAAGGAAGAAGAGGGTACGTAGAAGAATTAAATGTGGAGGAGAAGAAGAAGATGGGCTATGGTGGAAGGGGAGATTAATGAAGACAGCTGGCAAACCACGTCACCAACACTCCCCCTTAATCTTCACTTTCATATATGTCTGTGATTCCACTTCCTTTCCGGAGATGTTCAAAAACATTCTTTGCAAGCAGCTTTGTGAAGATGTCTGCTAGTTGTTAGTTGGACCTGCAAAACTCAAGATATATGTCACCATTGTTCACCAATTCTCATATAAAATGATATCTTGTATCAATATGCTTGCTTCGTTTATGAAAGACATAAGTTTTAGATGAAGCAATTGCTGAATTATTATCACAATAAAGTTTTGTAGGTTCTTCTTGTAAATCTGAAAGTACTCTTCTCATCCATACTACCTGACAAGTTGCTGATGTGGCTGCAACATATTCCACTTTAGCTGACGAGAGTGTCACAATTGGTTTTTTTTTGATGCCTAAGAGATAGTACCCAATCCTAGATGAAAGATATACCCCGAAGTGTTTTTTCTATCATCCATGCTACCTCCCTAGTCATTATCCATATATCCAATCAATTTGTAATCATATGAAGATGTATACAAAATCCCAAAGCTCTTTGTTCTAGATATATACCTTAAAGTTACTATTTTTCCAGCTTTCCAATGTGATTCCTTTGGTTTGTCCATGAATCTAGAAATGAGACTAACCCCATACATGATATTTGGGCTTGTGGTGGTTAGATACATGAGGCTGCCAACTAATCTTTTTTATAAAGTTGCATCAACACCAGGACTTTTGTCATCCTTGCTAAGTTTTAAGCCCAATTCAACGGGTGTAGAAGTTGGATTTACATTTTTCATCTCAAATGTCTTCAACAAATCATTAGAATACTTGCTTTGACATATAAAAATGCCTTGATCATTTTGACTTACCTTTGAACCAAAGATTTTTGGATGTGGGGGCTCTCTTACACTTCTATGGTTTTTAAACTAAAAGGAGAGAGGTACCAAAAATCTTAATGGCTCAATCAAGAACAAACCCTTGGGATTTCAATAGAAAGGAGATTGAAATCTATCACAGAGGATTGTCCTAAAGGCTGAAAACAGAAAATAGGGGTTCACCACTAAGTGGAAACTTGGAAAATGCAAGATGTTTGAAAACATAATGTGATATGCAAAAAGACCTAGAAAGATGAATAGAAATGCAAGTAAAACAGAATAGGAAAGTAAAACAGAAAATGTGCATCTAAAAACTTATAGAGGATGGAATGAAGACTGAAAATACTGTTGATTGTAAAATTTTGACCTAATAGGACTCATTCGCCATTTTGGGTGAATTAGTCCTAGATTTGGGAAACTGTACTAGAGCATGTTTTAGCCAAATGGGTATCTGAATCCATTAAAATATTTGAAAACTAGGTCCAATGGAACTTATTCACCAGTACTGGTGAATGAGTCCACTTTGACTTTTCTAAAAACTCAAAAGTGGAATCTGTAGCTCTCGGTCTACTCTTTTTGTTCCTCCAGGTGTCTATATCTGAAACCCTGATTTTTGGCACTGTAAGTGACTTTTTGTGAGATTTTGACCTTACCAATAGGGAGATGACTTCAACAAGTTTGCAACCTATTCTTCAATCATCTCCAAGACTTCAAAGTACCTAGATTACAACCACACAAAGAAAGAGAGAGAAATGTTGAATGTTAGGGAATAGGGGTTTGCCTTGGTCAAACCTCATTTACATAACTAAATTGAATGAAGAAATAAGATGAAGCATGAAATAATGGAATTAGAACCTTTCCATGATGATGGATCTTGAATTGTTGCAACAATAGATGAAGAATCTTCCCTTGAATGCCTTAGAAGTGATTTTGAATGCTCTCTAAATGACCTAACCCTAACGTGCTTGACTTGACAACATGAATACCTTATGATACTTGAATGAAATGAGGGTTTGGAGGCTTATTATATAGGTAACCCACTCAAATGCCTGTTAATTTGATCCCTAGGCTGACATTGAAGAAAACTAAACTTAAAACCCAATTTTTCCTACTCAAACTCCAAAAAATAGCTCAAATGGGACTCATTCACCATCCTGGGTGAATGGGTGCCATCTGGATGGGACTCATTCACCAAAACTAGCGAATGAGTCCCATAGGGGCTATTTTGCCAGCTGGGATGTCAGGGGATGAGGAAATTAAGCTTTTATGTTGATTTAGTCAGGTTTTTGATCAAATTATGCCTCTAGATGCACAATATGGGATCATAGGGGTCTATTAATGATGATTTAAAGGGTAATTAGGGCTAAGTACACAAAGTTCAATGTGAAAGTGTAAATAAATACACTCTACAACATTAGAATGAGGTCCACATAGCCTAGAAGGCACAAGATCCAATGTGAATATGTAAAACACATTACAGTACTAGATTAAAATTAAGTTTAATTTACAAGCCTTCTAGATTAATGTGAAAATATAATTAAATATATTTTACATTATTCATTTAAGCAAAAATAGGTCCATTAGACTTAAATACTTAATAAAAGTCTAGAAAAGTGTGAAAGTCATTTACAACACTTTACAAAACCTTTACAAGACCACTAAATGAATTTTATTTAGTTTACAAGGGTCCATGACCTAATGTGGATGTGTAAAACACTTCACAACACTAGACCAAGGTGACATTAAGTCCAATTTATCATTAATTATTTTCATATCAAGTTAGAAAATGTTTAGAGATCTATTTTTCTATGCTACATTTAGTCCCCACTTTAGTGAGAAGATGAACTTGCTTCAAACTCACACTAAAGTAGACATTCGAGAGGAGTCCAAGTCTATAGATGTAGATGACAAAGGATGAAAAAGATCAAGAAGGCAGTCAAGCCCCTAGGATCCAAGATCCTAAGTCAAACCAACATGAGCACAAAAGGACACACACAAGGTATATAATATGCAACAAAACAAGATACACAATCATGCAATGTCAAGAACTAAAAGAAAAATGAATAATGAAAATGACATGGATCAAAGATGCGCTCACTCTAGGGCCATAGAACATCAAGTCGTCCATGGGGTGAGATGTCCCAAATAAGTGTTTTAGTGAGAAAGTCATGTCAGTGTGTCAGCTTCCCACCGTATAATGAGAAAGTCATGCAAGTGTGTCAACTTCTCATTATACTAACCATACCAAAGTTATCCTCCATGATAACTTTGATAAGCCACCACAATGAAAATGCTTTTGTAAATGCTTTTGAATGTCATGTAAATATTTTGTTGAAGGGGATTTTTCTTTGTTCATGTAAGGTATTCTTCTTAGGGAGCATTGCACCTAATGTCTCTAAGAGAGGACAAGTCAAGGTGTTTGATCATTTCCCATGGAATGCCTTGTTTGCATCATGCCATGTCAGTAGATCGTACACTCTTGGATGACATCAAACCCAATGACACCACCAAGAGGAGGACACATCAGAAGAAAAAAAGAAAAATCATGCCATGAAATTTGCAAAAAGATGTCTATGTATGCCCCCACTTTAAAGCGGTTGCTACACCATCACTGTGAACAATTGCTTTAAAGTAGCCAATGATAAATGCTAAGAAGATATGAGATCTAATCTGGAAAGCCCTATGCCAAGCCATTTGTTTCTGAATTTAGTTGCATCATGGATGGGTATGTCACATGTGAGCCAACTTAAGGCATGTCATCCACATCCCAAGCTTGCTTTTTTATGTTCATGAAAGGTTAACGACTAGCCAAAAGAGGCAACGAGAAGTGACATACAAGGATAAGGCTTCCTAACCCCTTGCCCCCACTTAGTGTAGGACAAGGGTGAGCCAAGAATGAATGATGATATTTTTCTCTTTGAGATGAATATAAAACATGCAACTGGGGCAAGGAGCAACAACTAATGTTATTTATGTTTGAAAACAAGCACAGATAATGCATAAGCTCCTCCTCATTATATTAGATAGTCAAGGGTCTCCTTATAAAGGAGAAATATCCACGAATGAGAAATATCTTAGTATGAGGAAAATATCTAGAAAATATCTAGCAAGGAAAAATATCAGGAGATATTTAACCTACACAATAAATGTCATGCCTAAGTAGGCTTAGGTAAACATGTGGATAAAAAGCATTAAATGTAAACACTGACACCCCCCCTTAAGCATAACTTAAGTGGGAATGGATAAAATGGGTCCTGGCTACTAACCATGTTAGGTACCCATGCATAAAGTAATCTCTCATGAAGTGGAGAAAAGTAGAAAACCCTGTGGGAAAAAACTACCCTCCAAAAGAGAGAAAAGATCCATGAAAATTATACACATGAAGAAGTACTACTTCTTTCACTAAGTACAATATATGATTTCCTCCATAAGAGAGAAAATAATAGAAGGTCTTTGAGACCCCCCCATAATACATGTCCTGCTACATTAAATTTGGATAGTTGACAGAGGATGCGGATGAAGTTCGAAGAATGCTTCACAATGTTCCTTCCCTTGGGAAGAAATGAAACCAACTGAAGATGCAAGATATCTTCGCATGTGAGAAGATGTATGTATGTTCTTGAATAGTGTTGAAATTTATCCAAGATGATGATGGTGCCCATGATGTCTTCGAATGTTTCTTAGGAATCTCCAAGACAATGTTGACATGTGACATGGGAAGAGAAATCATATCTGAAGAAGACAAGGCCGATGCAACTTTATTGAAGTTGTCATCAAAATGAAGACTGATGTTCTCAATGTGTGCTTCCATGTCAGCAATGTGGGGCTCTACGAAAAAACATGAAATTTCGAGTAGATATACATCCCAATCAGCAATGCTAGGAAGACAAATATCCTATTGCAAAGAAGTGTTGGAAGCTCTCGAAGAAAGGACTCTAAAATCCGATGAAGCAAAAGAAGGAGATGGAGGAATGATGATTTCCTCTTTGTCAACTAGACTCTCTGTATCTGAATCATGATGCGGGATGTGAGGTGTGATCATAGCAGGATCATGCAAGAAGGGAGAAACATTCAAGTCTCCATATATTTCCCAAATTTTGATCCATAATGCATGTGGGCATTCAATATCCATGATGACATACAAAGATTTATCTAGAATATGTAAACCGATTAATCCACGAATATGATCACGAATATTAAACCATTTATCCTTCTGCAATTATTTACTTGGTTCAGGGATAAGTCCATACAGATAAGGCACGAGATTATGGAACCTGATATGTTTCAGGATTTCGTCACACCAAGACTTATAGTTTCCCAGTTTTAGGTTGATTACAGAAGAATGGGTTTCATATCCCATGATTACAAATAGGATAATTCCTTAAGACAATAGAAAATCAACAGATTAAGAACCCCTCCAAATTAGATGAGCCCCCCCAGTTTTGATGACCCCCCTCTTTTTTTAATATTTATGATTTCCCCTTTGTTTGGCACTTTATTTTAGTGCATATATTTGCATACAAGAATGATGATGAAAAAAGACACTTTATATGTAGTGTGAAATCACCATCATTGAATAGAGTATGAAAATATAATTTCACTCTTTTGCAAATTTACACCAATAAAAGTTTGTATTTACAAAGTTTGGAAAAATAAAATATTTTAAAAAAAAGCTAGAGAGAGGACTTTAGAGAAAAACTAAGCCCTCATGGCTGAAAAGATTGACTTTTCTTTTACAAATTTTTTACTAAGACAAAATATAAAGAGTCACCCCCTTAAATTACAAACTTTTGTGGTTGATCAAAACCACTATGTTAATGTGCATATTTTAACTAAACCATGAAAGTTAAATAACCACTAGTGGCTAGTACAAAAGTTTGATTTCTTTACAAATGAAAGAATGACAAAAAGTGGGAATTAGACCTTTTGACTTGGTCATACAGGATATAACTCCAAGAAAATAACTTCAGGCCTTCTTCCATAGATATTTTTCTTCACATAGATTTGAAATGCCAAATATCAGAAGATTTTTCCCAGGTCAAACAGCTTTCCTATGTAAGGTTGAATGTTGATGGCACAATCTTGCAACTTTATTTGGAAAAAGCATGGCCTCCAAATTGCAGATCAACCCCCAAAAAGAAGCCCTCTTCAACAGGGGACCACTAAATACCAAATTGAAACTTCATCAAAACTAGAGGGCATGGGTTAGAGGGGATCAAAGATGAATCGACCAAGTTTGTGCTTGTCTCTAGGCGCAGCCTGGGAATGGATTTGACTTACCATAGAGGTGATAGAGGCGTTGTGTGGAATTGAAAATAGGTAAGTGACCTCTGTGTGAGGTTGATGAGGTAGAGAAGAGGACAAAGTGCCTCTATGTGAGGCTTTGGCAGGGGCCAACCTTCCACCTGTAGGCCTCGACGTTGGAAGAGAAGCCTCTCCAAAAAACTCGTGGCTGGGGCAGAGTTCACACGGGGTTTCCTTCTCCACTAAGATGCCACAAATTTCAGGGATATATATGAAACAACTCATCTGGCTCTGTCACTTTCACTTTTCCTGTGCAAATCTGTAGCTCCTTAGAATGGTCGAAACTGATACTTCATAGCAGGGATCACAGTCATTATAGATTGCAGAGATTTAAAAAAAAATGTCAGAAATAGAGATTTAAAAAAAACAAACAAGAGTTTGGAATGATTTTGGAGGATTTCTTGAAAGTAGATTTTCACGTCTCCTTTCTTGATCTGCCTTGATCACCTAGGAAGAATGCTACACCCCTCTTTGCAAATTTGAAACACTAGTCTCAGATGAATCCAAGCCTCCCCAAACTGTTTGCAACCCTTGCAGATAGATGCGCGGACTATGAGATGGATCTGAGGCAAACAACGAAGTGGGTTTGAAGGAAAGTTCTCTGCAAATCGTGTGGTGCCAAATGAAGGCTAAACCGACCAATGAATGCTAAGATGGGAGCCTTCATGAAGAGATACGTCCAAATAAATTTGATTGAGCTATTGGTGAATGGCTATGAGCTGAAATGCCCCAAACACAAAATCATGGCTCCTTGTGAAGAATTTGCAACAACAAAGATAGCTCATCCAAATTCATGGGTATTTTTTTTCAGATCTCCTATCACTTCAGAGGAGATGAAGTTGGATTATGAACAACAATTTTGAACGCAGAACAAATATTTTCAACCATTAAAAAGAGGAAATCTTCACGCCTTTTCCCAATTGTTTTATACAACATTCGCTTTTGACTTGAAACTATCTATGAAAGGCATTGATACCACGAAAGAACCTATAGATCACAAAGATAGAAAAAAAGCACAGAGAATGCATAAGCTACTCCTCATTATATTAGATAGTCAAGGGTCTCCTTATAAAGGAGAAATATCCAAGAATGAGAAATATCGTAGTATGAGGAAAATATATAGAAAATATCTAGCAAGGAAAAATATCTGGAGATATTCAACCTGCACAATAATTTCCATGCCTAAGTAGGATTAGGTCAACATGTGGATAGCAAGCATTAAATGTAAACACTGACAATGTCGATAAGTAAACAAATTTTCATGTCTATTAGTTTACGATGTACTAAGGTTAAAGTTGTCTTGGAAGAATTGTTTGTGACGGTGTTGACATTGATTGAAGGTTTTTTTTTCAAGGGACAATAACCAAGATCATTAGTCATTTCTTGTGTTTTTGGCCTTATAGGGACATGGATACATTGTTCTATAGCATCACATCCATTCTCAAGTTCGTTCATAAGTTCAAAACGATTCCCAAAAATTTTTGTCACCTTTGTTGGATTTGGTGGTTATTTAATTTCCTCAAAGTTTGTCTTGTATGTTTTCTTTTCTTTTAAGGTTGTTGAAGTAGATGCTATTGAATTTTGTATTTTTGTTACCAATTTCTCTTTTCTTGTTTTAGACTCTTTTGTTATGATCTTGTATTCTTCCATGGATATAGGTATGAAATCAAAGGTTTTTGAAGCCTCTTCCAATAACTTTGTGGCATCTTCAATTTTCTTTTCTCTTTCTATATCATTTTGCTTGGTACTGATCGTAACAAATGTAACCTTTTTGTTTTGAGGAGTAGAAGGTGACTTGCCATAAAATCCTAACATTTGCTTCAAGGCTTGATCCATATCAAGCAATTCAGTACGCTTCAAAGTAAGGCTGATTTTTGGTTTTCCCATGATAGTGTTGATGTTTTCTACCACCATGATACCTTCCCTATTAGGAGAGTTTTTAGGAAAACTAAAAACTAGATGTTCATGACATTCAATGTTTGGTTTTTCAATATTTACTTCATCGCAAGTAAGGGAATGATTCATGGTTGGATTTTCATTCTTGGCCATGATGGTGTTACTTTTTTCAATAATGTTTTCCTCATGATTTTCATCGATGGGATCTTGTAACACCATAATATGTTCTACCAATAGGAGAGATATTATGATAGGGGGAAATTTTATTGTTGTGATTGTCGATGATTTCATTCTTTTTCTCTAAGCTCCCGTTCTCTTGTGCCATAGTATCTATCCTAGTAGGAGAGCTTTTAGGAGACTGAAAAATAATAGGTTCGTCACATTTCATGGTTGGATTTGGTAAAGTAGCTTCATCGCTCATAGGAGAGGCATCAAGAGAAGGATAACTAGGAGTTTCATTGTTACCAATGATTGGACTTTTTTGTTCAAATAGGTCTTCCCAAATGGTGGGAGCATCAAGAAAGGGAGGAATATGATTCTCATGAGTCTCAATAAGGATATCTTCTAACACTAAACTATCTTCTTCATGTCTAGAGAAGATATTAGGAGAAGGAAAGGTTTGGCTTTCATAATTACCTATATTTATGTCCCCATTTCCTATGATGGCTTCCCGAGTAGGAGATAATGGATCTCTTAATATATCCTCCACACAATTGTGTTTGTCATGATCATTCACAATTGTATCCTTATTCACTAAAGCATTTTCACAAGTAGGGAAGGTGTTCAGAGTAGTGGCCATGATCTCAATTTTGTGTATCATAATGTCTTTGCAAGAGGGAGGAGAAGGAAGAAAAGCAAGACTTTCATGATCTTCAATGATTGTGTCTTCTTTTACAAAGATACCTTCATCACCAATGGGAGAGATATTGGGAGAAGAAAAATTATGATTATCATGATTATCGATGCTTGCATCCTTTTGTGTCAAACTTTTAGTGGATGATCTTAGTGAGAGGAAGTCATGAAGGGCTTCATCTAACATGTCTAAGTCATCACTACTAAAGGGCTTAGATGATATACTTTTTCTAAATGTAAGCATTTTTTGAATTGTTTCTTGTGATGTTATTTTTTTGTTTTCATTTTCTAATGAATCTAATCTAAATGAACTAGGAACTAATGTTAAAAATGAAAATTGCAAAAATATAATGCTATCCATAATTTCCAT
This sequence comes from Sequoia sempervirens, assembly GCA_007258455.2. Taxonomy (NCBI): domain Eukaryota; kingdom Viridiplantae; phylum Streptophyta; class Pinopsida; order Cupressales; family Cupressaceae; genus Sequoia; species Sequoia sempervirens. The sequence continues at coordinate 365,748,563 of VDFB02047230.1, read as the reverse complement.
GAGTGTAAATAATGCTAGTGCTAATTATTTACATGTAATAGAAAGTATGCAAACTTAAAATGCAATGTAAAGACCTAGGATGAAATGTAATTTTTTAGATGTCCAACAAGGTAAGTTATTGATTACACTGTGCAATGATTTGAAAATGAAATATTGTGAATGCAAATTTTAAATTAAGCAATGCATGAAATGGACCAATTTAAGCTATATTTAGTGAAATGCATGTACCAGGAACTTAACCAACTGATACAAATAGTTAATGGCAGCAAAAAAAAGTGTAGAAATAGGGTTTTTAGCGTAGTGAAAGGTAGTTTCAGGGGTGGAAAGGGACTGATTCACCCAAGGTGGCGAATGATTTTCAAGGGGGATTTTTTTCCAATTTTTTTGAAATTTTCAATTGTTTTTGATGCATTTTATGTTGTATGACTTGAATACTAAATGCAAATATAGTTTTTAGATGTTTTCCAATGGTTTGAGATGGAAAAATGCAACCTATATGCACTTTCACTAATGCAAAAATTTCAAACCCTAGAATGCAAATTAAACAATGCAAGATGCAATGCAATGCTAATGTAAGCTATTCCTAGGATTTAAATACACTCCAAATCATAAATGTGATGCTCTAAATGTAGATTCACCAAAATGAACCAACATTTTTTGGATGTGGGGGCTCTCTTACAATTCAAGGGTTTTGAACCTAAAAGAAGAGAGGTACCAAAAATATTAATGGCTCACTCAAGAGAAAACCCTTGGCATTCTAATACAAAGGAGATTGAAATATGTCAAAGAGGATTGTCCTAAATGATGAAAATAGAAAATAGGGGTTCACCACCACGTGGAAACTTGGAAAATGCAAGATGTTCGAAAGCACAATGTGATATGAAAAAGGACCTAGAAGGATGAATAGAAATGCAAGTAAAATAGAACAGGAAAGTCAAATAGAAAGATGTGCACCTAAAAACTTATAGAGGCTGGAATGAAGACTGGAAATGCTACTGATTCTTAAATTTTGACCTACTAGGACTCATTCACCATTCTTGACGAATTAGTCCTAGATCTGGAAAATTGTACCAGAGCCTGGTTTAGCCAATTGGGTATTTGAATCCATAAAAATATCTAAAAAAAGGTATAGTGGGACTCTTTCTCCACTAATGGAAAAATAGTCCACTCTGACTTTTCTAAAATGTTGAAAGTGGAATCTGTAGCTCTCAATCTACTCTTTCTGCTCCTCCAGGTGTCTAAATCAGAAACCCTAATTTTCGGGACTGTAAGTCACTTTTTGTGAGGATTTTGACCTTTCCAATAGGGAGATTACTTCAACAAGTTTCCAACCTATTCTTCAATCATCTCCATGCCTTCAAAGTACTTAGATCTGTAACCACACAAAGAAAGAGACAAAAATTATGAATGTTAGAGAATAGGGGTTTGCCTTGGTCAAACCTCATTTAGGTAACTAAATCAAATGAAGAAATAAGATGAAGCATGAAATAATGGAATTAGAACCTTGCCATGATGATGGATCTTGAATTGTTGCGACAATGGATGAAGAATGTGCCCTTCAATTCCTTAGAAGTGATCTTGAATGCTCTCTAAATGACCTAACCCTAACTTTCTTGACTTGACAACATGAATACCTTATGATACTTGAATGAAATGAGGTTTCAGAGGCCCATTTATATAGGAAACCCACTCAAATGCCCATTAATTTGATCCCCTAGGCTGACATTGAAGAAAATTAAACTTAAAACCCAATTTTTCCTGCTCAAACTATAAAAACAACTCAAATGAGATTCATTCACCATCATAGGCAAATGGGTCCTACCTGGATGGGAATCATTCACCCAAAGTGGTGAATGGGTCCCACAGGGGCTATTTTGAAAGTGGGTTTTTGTATCAATTTATGTGTCAGGATGCATAATATGGGGTCATAGGGGTCTATTAATGAAGATGTAAAGGGTAATTAGGGCTAAGGACACAAATTTCAATGTGAAATTGTGATTAAATACACTCTACAACATTAAAATGAGGTCTACATAACCTAGAAAGGCACAAGATCCAATGTGAATGTGTAAAACACATTACAACACTAGATTAAAATTAGGTTTAACTTACAAGCCTTCTAGATTAATGTGAAAATATAATTAAATACATTTAGATTATTGAATTAAGGAAAAATAGGTCCATTGGACTTAAATACTTAATAAAATTATGGAAAAGTGTGAAAGTCATTTACAACACTTTATAACACCTTTACAAAGACATCGATAAATTCATTTTATTTAGTTTGCAAGGGTCGAAGACCTAATGTGGATGTGTAAAAATCTTCACAACACTAGACCAAGGTGACATTAAGTCTAATTTATCATTAATTATTCGCATATCAAGTGTGAAAATTAGAGATCCATTTTTCTATGCTACAACCTCTGTACCCAGAAAATATCTAATGAGTCCCAAATCGGTCATATCAAATTTTCTTTCCATCGCTTCCTTGAATGAATCAATTGGCATGTTACCTATGAATATCAAATCATCTAAATATAAACAAACTATCAAGAAATCTCTTTCATCATTCACCTTGACATACAAAGTTGGTTCATTGCCACACTTGCTAAACCCATTGTTCACAAAATAAGAATCTATCCTGTTGTACCAAGTTGTAGGAGCTTGTTTAAAACCATATAGTGCCTTTTTGAGTTTGTACCATATAGTGCCTTTTTCAGTTTGTATACTTTATGTTCTTCTCCCAAAACTTCATAATTAGGTGGCTATTTTATATACACTTCTTCTAAAATGCCATTCAAGAATGTTGATTTAACATCAATTTGGTAAACCTTCCAATTGTTTTGAGCTGCTATAGATAAGACCATTCTATGGTATCCAATCTTGCCATAGGTGCAAATGTTTCATTGTAGTATATGCCCGACTATTGTGTGAAGCCTTTAGCTACTAGTATTTCCTTGTGTTTCTCTACTTTTCCATTAGTATTATACTTTTTCTTGTAAACTCATTTAACTCTAATCACATCCTTGCCTTTAGGAAGCTCTACTAGGTCCCAAGTTTGATTCTTTTCAATTGACTAAATTTCTTCATCCATGGTTGAAATCCAATTGTCATCTGTAATGGCATCTTCAAAATAGATTGGATCAACTTGTGTTTAGAATGCAAAGTCAGAGCATAAATCATCATTTTCAACCTCTTCTATTTCATCATAAATATCTCTTAGACTACGCATGTCTTCTTTGAAGTGTTTATAGACCTTGATCTTCATGATGCAAGTGTTGGATTAGAAGATTCACTGCTATTATTACTTGCTAGAGTAGTTGGATTTGGAGTGGTAGGTTCCCTAGAAGGTATTGTAGGAACATTTTCTTGTGTAGTAGGATTCACACTTTGAGTCTAATTCTCTTCATTTTCTTGTGGAACACTAGCTGCAATTATATTTATTTTCTCTATGCTGCCATCCCACGCTTCCTCAACAAACTCAACATCACAACTTATTATCAGCTTCTTTGTGATGGGATTGTATAGCTTATATGCCTTGGGTTGTTCACTATATTCCACAAATATAAACTTCTCTCTTCATTCATCTAGTTTCTTTCTCAACTCTTGAGGTATCAATGAGTATGCTACACATCCAAAGACTCTCAAATGTGCTATATTATGCTTCCTTTTGCTCCAAGTTTCGTCTAGTGTTTTAATTTATCACTGCTTTTGTTGGACACCTATTTAATATATATAATGAACATGCAACTGCTTCAACCCAATATTCATTTGGTAGGTGTTTTTTTTTACCATACTTCAAGCAATTTCCATAATAGTTTTATTCTTTCTCTCAGCTACTCCATTTTTTTGAGGAGTATACCTTGCTATAAATTATTTCCTTATGCCATTTTCTTTGCAAAATTTTTGAAAATCATTTGATATGTACTCACCACCTTGATTGGTTCTCAATGTTTTAATATTTTATCCACTTTCTTTCTCAGCCTTTACCTTGAACTTTTTAAAAGCAACAAATGCATTTGATTTATATTTCAACAAATAAACCCATACGTTTCTGCTAAAATCATCAATAAATGTAAAGAAATAAAGTCTTCCACTTATGGATGGTGTTTGCATAGGTCCATAAAGGTCTAAAAGCACTATCTCAAGTGGATGCTTTTCCCTATATGACTCCTCAACTATAATTTTTTTTCTATGTTGCTTTGCTAATATGCAACTCTCACATGTTATCTTAAATGGCTCTATTGGTGCCAATCCTTGTAATATTCTTTTCTTGTATAATAGCTATAACCCTTTGAAGTTTAAGTGCCCAAGTTTTCAATTACATATACAATATTCATTTTTGTATGAATCTTTGAAACCTAATTCAAAAAACTTTCGCAATCTTTGTGGCTCTAAGAATAGTTCACTTTGGATTCTAAGTGGAAACATCCTTTTTTTCATCATTTCAACTTTTTCAATCATCCTATTGCTTGGTTTCTTTTCTAGAATCACACATTCACCATTTTCAAAGTATATTCTATATCCTTTTTTCACTATTTGTCCAATGCTTATGAGATTGTGTTTCAATCTAGGAACATAATATACATCTAAAATATGCTTCTCCTCACCTTGCTTAGTTCTTATGTTAATTGACCTTTTTCCCATGACTAAAACTCGGTGATCATTCCCCAATTTTACTTTTCATTTTACTAAATCATCCATTGTTGTAAAAATCTCCTTACTTCCACTCATGTCATTACTACAACCATTGTCTAGCAAACATACTTCTTTGGAACTCTCGTGTGTGACATTGCATGTTATCAATATGGTGTTTTGTTCACTCTAGTGTTGGGTTAGTTTTCATTTGTAAAATGTTCCCTTTTCTTATTCCTACATTTTGATGCAAAATTCCCAAATTTATTGCAATAATGACAGTGGATGTTGGATTTATCATGCCTTTCTCCTTGATGATGGCTATGAGAATGAATAATCCTCCTTCCTCTTGTTGGTGTAGAATTAACATATGGGCTTGATGTTGGTCTTCTACTATCAAATTGTGTATTTTCTCTTCCTCCTCTTGGTATAAAACATCATCTTCCTCTACTGTAATTTTCTCTCCCTCTTTTTCAGCCAAATGAAAGCAGAGTATTGAATGCATTCTCAAATGATGATGTCCCTAATTGATTTAATCTTTGTTCATGTGCTAAGAGTGACTCCATTAACTCATCTACTGGTAGGTGAGTAGATCTTTGGACTCCTCAATGACTATTACAACTAGATCAAACTTTGTAGGTAAGCTTCTAAGTATTTTATCTAAAACCTTTTGATCCCAATAGTTTCTCCATAGGATCTAATCTGATTTACTATTTCCATTGCATGAGTAAATAATGAATCTATTCAGTCTGAATCCTTCATTTGTATATTTTAAAAATACATTCTAAGAATTTATAATTTTGTTGTTTTCACCTTGTTTGCACCTTGGTATGTTGTTTGCAAAATTTCCCATGCCTATTTTGATCTTGTGGTTGTTGCTACTTTTGGGAAGATTGATTCCTCCATTGCCTACTAAATAAAAAACAGTGCCTTAGCATCCTTCTTCCTATTTTCTTTCAAAAAATCCTTCTTCGCTTGTGAAAGAGCTTGATATGCTTGTTGGTCTACTAGTTTAGGGAAGCCATTTTCAACCAAGTCCCAAAAATCCTTGGAGAAAAATAGGGTTTTCATTTTTATACTCCAATTGTCATAATTTTTTCCATTAAAGAATAGAATTTATGGTTGTGAAATACTTCCACTTGTTCCTACAATGATTTTTCAAAATAAAAGACTTTTTATTGCTCATTGCTATTCCTCCAGTGATCTCTTATTTCTTCTGACAATGAATTCAAACTTATAGTAAACTCTTTTCCACCATTATAAAAAAATTACAAGGCCAACACATATGGAAACAATCCCAACCAAAAGAAAGTTCAAAATGAACATGCCCTATATACTAGAATAAATTTGAATGCATCATTGGGCCACATTAATATAGAGAAAATTTCATTATATCTTAAGGAAATAAAATTTACATTAGGATGTTGCACTCATTGGAACTTCTCTGTAGCAAACCCTCTTTGCAACATGAATGGTGTCTTCTACCTGTGGAACTACTAAGTGCTCCAAATTTTTAGCATAAGGGATAGGAACATCAACCCCTACATATTCAAAGCTTTCCTCAATCAAGAGGCTTTGATACCAGTTTGTTGAAACATGGACAAAAAAAAGCAACAAATTGCATAGTGAAATGAAGAAATACACACATATCAAATATAGAAAGAACTCTGGAGGATTCAATAATTTGAGTTTTTTTATTAATTCCTAAAATAGAGCTGCCCATGGTCTTTTATAGTCATGCATTTTTTGGAATTCCAAAAAAAGAGTATTCTATTTCATTTCTTTTACAAAATGGAATACCTTGCCAACGATGGAAGAACCTTCCATATTACCTTTAAATAAGTATCTAGATACATTGGATAATAAGATAGAAGAAGGAAGAAGAGGGTAGGTAGAAGAATTAAATGCAAAGGAGAAGAATAATATGGGCTACGGTGGCATGGGAGATTAATGAAGACAAATGGAAAACCATGTCACCAACATTTTATATACAAAGATATCATATTTGTGTGTAACTATATTTTTTTTAACTATATTACAACTAATATTTCTTAGGAATTAAGAAAATATTTCTTATTAAACAAGGAAATTCTTAGGGACAAATATCACCGTTAAAGGAAGAATGTATAGGATAGAAGTTAAAAAAATCAACCTTCCTCTAAAGGATATTCATTAAAAGTTCCAATGGTTAAACTTTGATTGAAATTTTTCCAATATTTTCTTTCATGGACTTTTATTCAAGTTGCTCACACATAGGGGGTTTCCCAAATACTCCATAAGAACTCTCCAAATTTGGAAATGGAGAATATAATAAATTTTGTTCTTGATCAAAACATGAGTATTCAAGAAAATTATGCTATACTTTCCCTAAATAATCTATTGACTAGATGCAACCAAGTATATATCAAGATCTTTCATCAAATTAACTGCCTGATATATTCTAACAAGACCTATAAGAGTAGTGTCATCCAAAAAATTGGAGGTGAGACTGTGAACCCAAATGCCTAGCCCAAATAAAACTATGAAAGAGGCCCTCTCTCTTAATGTTATTCAACAACCTACCAAATTATTTAGCCATTAAGAAAAAAAAGTGAATAGAGGGTCTCCTAGCCTAAGTCCTTCACAAGAAAAAAATGTACCTGTGAGGGGAAAACATTAACCAGAATAGAAAAGGAGGAAGAAGTCACATATCTCATGACTCAAGAGACCCACTCTAAATGGAAGAAAAAAGACAAAAGCATAGGTTGGAGGAAGGACTACCTAACCTTATTATAAGATTTAGATGTATCCAATTTAATGAACATGTCCTTCTTCTTGGAAAAGGACATGGAATGGATACACTCTGCTACCACCACAATACCTTCAACATTGCATCATCCTTTGACAAAATCCCCTATCCTAGGGAAATCAAGGGATTCAAACAATTTTTTAGCCTTTTAACAATAAGCTTAGTAATAAACTTGAAGTTCACATTACAAAAAGAAATAAGGAAAATATATTCTAAGTAACTAACTCATTTTTTTAGGAATTAGAGAAAGAAAGGTGGAAATAATGTCTTTGAGAATTTTTTTATTTGATTGAGATTCATAAACTACTTCTAACAAGTTTTATTTAAGAGTATCTCAAAACTCTTCAAAAAAATCTATAGGAAAACCATGAAGCCTAGGAGTGTTGGCTTTCTTCATCTAAAACACAATATTCTCAAGCTCCTCCAAATAAGCAGGCACTAAAAGGGATTTATTCATCTCACTTAAGAACACAAAGGGAACACAAAATAGGACAATTATTTTCTCTACGAGAGAAAGTGGAACATTCATTGTAAACAGACAAGAGTAGAATATGACCACCTCCTTAGAGATAGCTTGAAAATAATATAACTACTCTCCTTGGGTATATAAAAGAGAGGCTATAATATTACCAGTTCTTCACTCCTTTATGAAAATTATGAAAAAATTCTATAACTTTTCCCCTTCTTGAATCCAATCAATACAACATTTTTATTTGAAAAATATAACCTCCTACAACTCCTATTCAACAAGTTCCCTAGACCATATAGTCTTCTAATGCACAAAATAAAATTAAGAGGGAGGGTGAATCAGTTGTATATTAAAACATCCAAAACCCTCATAGACATTTAGATCCACATCAACTTAATTAACCCTTGATTTGTTAAAATGATTTAGCATGAAAGAAAATAACATAAACTAAAACACATTAACACCATGCACAACAAACTACTAGATTTACATGGAAAACCCAATAATGGGATAATAACAGTGAGGATTATCTCAAAATATAAAGTAATTGCAACACTGAATACAAAAAACTCACTACTGGAGGTCTCACTACCCAAAAGAAAGAAGGGCTCACTTCTAGATTACGGAAAAGAAGAAAGAAGAATGCTGTAGTGAGAAATCCATCTCAATGCAATAGATAAATCTACCATAGCATCACCAACACATTTGCATCCTTCCTAAAGATTGTATAAAGCTTTTCCTCACTATTTCTAGTAGCCTAACTCATTGAATTTTTCATTCAACTTCTCAAATTTTCACTTCACAACTCTTCAATTCACATCACACACTTCACCACTTAATTCTCCATCAGCCCATCACTTATTTATACCTTCTGCAACCTTGAAACCATTCTCCAAGGTCGGCTATGCACCCCAACCATGCAAATTCAAATTAGGTTGGCACTAATAATTCTCATAGTGGAAAGGAATGAAAGAGGACCACACCACTTCTTAACTCAGACCCAAATCATACTTATACACCACACCATGCTTCCACAATCACCAAAGAAAATTTGTGATTAGAGTAAAAACCAGAGGTCAGTCAAACATGTTTAAACACCATTAAAATTTAGGTACATGTTTTATTAAACCTGAATACAATTCACATACACCAAACATCACTTGAAGAACATGTACACACCTAGTACACTCAAACAATCTTGAATACATTATTACACAATAAACTAAATTTTGAAGCACCAAACCATGAACAACTTTGACTACAAGTAGATATGATCATTATCATCACACTTCTGGAATCACAAAACCAAAAACCAAACTATACAAAAATGTCAACCAAAACCATTTCTCCCAAACACCATTGCAACATACAGTTCACACATTGGTGAACACATCTCTCTCTGTACAATGAACCAAAACAAGAAATTATAAATGTAGAACCTCTAAATTCCTTTGGAAAACATATCCAAACCACATAAAAATATCTTCAATGATGAAGAAATGGGGAGCCAAACTAGAACACCACTTTTTACACCAAAACACTTTAGAACACAGTGCTTGCTCTTTTATTCAAAATTTCTCAGAATAAATTGGAAACCAAGCAAAAATGAAACATACTCATCATCTTTAGCATAGTGAAATGAAGAAATACACACAGAACAGAGATAAAAAGAACTCTGGAGGATTCAATACACTGAGTTTTCTTTATTAATGCCTAAAACAAAGCTACCCATGCTCTTTTACAATCATTCCTTTTTTTTATTCCAAAAACAGAGTATTCTATTTCATTTCTTTTACAAAACTGAATACCTTGCCAACGATGGATAAAGCTTCCAGATTACCCTAAAATAAGTATCTAGATACAATGGAGAAGAAGATAGAAGAATGAAGAAGAGGGTAGGTAGAAGAATTAAATTTGGAGGAGAAGAAGAAGATAGGCTATGGTGGTAGGGGAGATTAATGAAGACAGCTAGAAAACCACGTCACCAACACTCCCCCTTAATCTTCACCGTCATATATGTCTGCAATTCCAATTCCTTCCTAGAGATGTTCAAAAAAATTCTTTGCAAGCAAATTTGTGAAGATTTCTGCCAATTGTTAGTTGGACCTGCAATACTCAAAATATATGTCACCATTGTTCACCAATTCTCATGTAGAATGATATCTTCTATCAATATGCTTGCTTCATTTATGAAAGACATGATTTTTAGATGAAGCAATTGCTGAATTATTATCACAATAAAGTTTTGTAGGTTCTTCTTGTGGATGCCTCAAATCTGAAAGTACTCTTCTCATCCATACTGTCTAACAAGTTGCTGATGTGGCTGCAACATATTCCACTTTAGCTGACAAGAGTATCACAATTGGTTGTTTTTTTGATGCCCAAGAGATCACACCCGATCCTAGATGAAAGATATACCCCAAAGTTTTTTTTCTATCATCTATGCTACCTCCCCAATCATTATGTATATATCTAATCAATTTGTAATCATATGAAGATGTATACACAATCCCAAAGCTCTTTGCTCTAGATATATACCTTAAAGTTACTTATTTTCCATCTTTCCAATGTGATTCCTTTGATTTTTCCATTAATCTAGAAATGAAACTAACCTCATACATGATATCCGGTCTTGTGGTGGTTAGATACATGAGGCTGCCAACTAATCTTTTGGATAAAGTTGCATCAACACTAGGACTTTTGTCATCCTTGCTAAGTTTTACGCCCAATTCAATGGGTGTAGGAGCTGGATTTACATTTTTCATCTCAAATATTTTCAACAAATCATTAGAATAATTGCTTTGACATATAAAAATTCCTTGATCATTTTGACTTACCTTTGAACAAAATATTTTTGGATGTGGGGGCTTTCTCACACTTCTATGGTTTTGAACCTAGAAAGAGAGAGGTACCAAAAATCTTAATGGCTTAATCAACAACAAAATCTTGGGATTCCAATGCAAAGGAGATTGAAATCTATCAAAGAGGAATGTCCTAAAGGCTGAAAATAGAAAATAGCAGTTCAGCACGAAGTGGAAACTTGGAAAATGCAAGATGTTTGAAAACACAATGTGATATACAAAAAGACCTAGAAAGATGAATAGAAATGCAACTAAAATAGAACAAGAAAGTAAAATAGAAAATGTGCACCTGAAAACTTATACAGGATGGAATGAAGACTAAAAATACTATTGATTCTGAAATTTTGACCTACTAGGACTCATTCACCATTTTGGGTGAATCAGTCCTAGATTTGGAAAACTGTACTAGAGCATGTTTTAGCCAAATGGGTATCCGAATCCATTAAAATCTTTGAAAAATATGTCCAATTGGATGCATTCTCCACTAATGGTAAATGAGTCCACTTTGACTTTTCTATAAACTCAAAAGTAGAATCTATAGCTCTCGGTTTGCTCTTTTTGTTCCTCTAGGTGTCTAGATCTGAAACCCTAATTTTCGGCACTGTAAGTGAGTTTTTGTGAGGGTTTTGACCTTACCAATAGGGAGATGGCTTCAAAAAGTTTGCAATGTATTCTTCAATCATCTCCAAGCCTTCAAAGTACCTAGATCTACAACCACACAAAGAAAGAGAGAAATATTGAATGTTAGGGAATAGGGGTTTTCCTTGGTAAAACCTCATTTAGGTAACTAAATCAAATGAAGAAATAAGATGAAGCATGAAATAATGGAATTAGAACCTTGCCATGATGATGTATCTTGAATTGTTGCAACAATAGATGAAGAATATGCCCCTGAATGCCTTAGAAGTGATCTTAAATGCTCTCTAAATGACCTAACCCTAAATTCCTTGACTTGAAGACATGAATACCTTATGATACTTGAATGAAATGAGGGTTTGGAGGCTTATTTATATAGGTAACCCACTCAAATTCCTATTAATTTGATCCCAAGGCTGACATTAAAGAAAACTAAACTTAAAACACAATTTTCCTACTCAAACTCCAAAAAATAGCTCAAATGGTACTCATTCACCATTCTAGGTGAATGGGTCGCACTTGGATGGAACTCATTTACCAAAACTAGTGAATGGGTCCCATAGGGGCTATTTTTCCAACTGGGATGTCAGGTGATGAAGAAATTAAGATTTTATGTTGATTTAGTCAGGTTTTTGATCAAATTATGCCTCAAGATGCACAATATGGGATCATAGGGGTCTATTAATGATGATTTAAAGGGTAATTAGGGCTAAGTACACAAAGTTCACTATGAAATTATGAATAAATACACTCTACAACATTAGAATGAGGTCCACATAGCCTAGAAAGGCACAAGATCCAATGTGAATATGTAAAACACATTACAACACTAGATTAAAATTAGGTTTAATTTACAAGCCTTCTAATTTAATGTGAAAATATAATTAAATACATTTTACATTATTGAATTAAGGAAAAATAGGTCCATTAGACTTAAATACTTAATAAAAGTCTAGAAAAGTGTGAAATTCATTTACAACACTTTACAAAACCTTTACAAGACATCACTAAATGCATTTTATTTAGTTTACAAGGGTCCATGACCTAATGTGGATGTGTAAAACACTTCACAACACTAGACCAAGGTGGAATTAAGTCCAATTTATCATTAATTATTCACATATCAAGTTAGAAAATGTTTGGACATCAATTTTTTTATGCTACATTTAGTCCTCACTTTAGTGAGAAGATGAACTTGCTTCAAACTCACACTAAAGTAGACATTTGAGAGGAGTTTGAGTCTATAGATGCAGATGACAAAGGATGAAAAAGATCAAGAAGGCGGTCAAGCCCCCAAGATCCAAGATCCTAATTCAAACCAACATGAGCACAAAGGACACACAAAGTATATAATATGCAACAAAACAAGATACACAATCATGCAATGTCAAGAACTAAAAGAAAAATGAATAATGAAAATGACATGGATCAAAGATGCGCTCACTCTGGGGCCATAGAACATCAAGTCGTCCATGGGGTGAGTTGTCCCAAAGAAGTGCTTTAGTGAGAAAGTCATGTCAGTGTGTTAGCTTCCCACCGTATAATGAGAAAGTCTTGCCAGTGTGTTGACTTCTCATTATACTAACCATACCAAATTTATCCACCATGATAACTTTGATAAGCCACCACAATGAAAATGCTTTTGTAAATGCTTTTGAATGTCATGTAAATATTTTGTTGAAGGGGATTTTTCTTTGTTCATGTAAGGTCTTCTTCTTAGCAAACATTGTACCTAATGTCTCCTAGAGAGGAAAAGTCAAGGTGTCAAATCATTTCCCATGGGATGCCTCATTTGCGTCATGCCATGTCAGTAGATCGTACACTCTTAGATGACATCAAAGCCAATGACACCACCAAGAAGAGGACACATCAGAAGAAAAAAAGAAAAATCATGCCATGAAATTTACAAAAAGATGTCGTCTATGTATGCCCCCACTTTAAAGTGGTTGCTACACCATCACTGTGAACAATCTCTTTAAAGTAGCCAATGATAAACGCTAAGAAGATATGAGAGCTAATTTGGAAAGCCCTATGCCAAGCCATTTGTTTCTGAATTTAGCTACATCATGGATAGGTATGTCACATGTGAGCCAACTTAAGGCATGTCATCTACATCCCAAGCTAGCTTTTTTATGTTCATGAAAGGTTAACGACTAGGAAAAAGAAGCAACGACAAGTGACATACGAGGATCAGGCTTCCTAACCCCTTGCCCCCACTTAGTGCAGGACAAGGCTGAGCCAAGAATGAAGGATGATATGTTGCTCCTTGCAATGAATGTAACACATGCAACTATGGAAAGGAGCAGCAACTAATGTTATTTATGTCGATAAGTAAACAAAGTTTCATATCTATTAGTTTAGGATGTACGAAGGTTAAAGTTGTCTTGGAAGAATTGCTTGTGACGATGTTGAAATTGATTGAAGGTTTTTATTTCAATGGACAATAATCAAGATCATTAGTCATTTCTTTTGTTTTAGGATTTATAGGGACATGGATACATTGTTCTATAGCATCACATATGTTCTCAAGTTGGTTCATAAGTTCAAAACGATGCCCAAAATTTTTTTTCACCTTTGTTGGATTTGGTGGTTATTTAATTTCCTTAAAGTTTGTCTTGTATATGCTGTCTTTTCTTTTAAGGTGGTTGAAGTGGATGTTAATTAATTTTGTATTACTATTACTAGTTTCTCTTTTCTTTTTTTAGACTCTTTTGTTATGATCTTGTATTCTCCCATGGATATAGGTATGAAATAAAAGTTTTTTGAAGCCTCTTCCAATAACTTTGTGGCTTCTTCAATTTTCTTTTCTCTTTCTATATCATTTTTCTTGGTATTGATAATAGCACATGTAGCCTTTTTTGTTTTGAGGAGTAGAAGGTGACTTGTCATAAACTCCTAACATTTCCTTCAAGGCTTGATCGATATCAAGCAATTTAGTATGCTTCAAAGTAAGGTTGATTTTTTGTTTTCCCATGATAGTGTTGATGTTTGCTAGCACCATGATACCTTCCCTACTAGGAGAGTTTTCAGAAAAACTACAAACTAGATGTTCATGACATTCAATGTTTGGTTCTTCAATATTGACTTCATCGCAAGTAAGGGAATGATTCATGGTTGGATTTTCATTCTTGGCCATGATGGTGTTTCTTTGTTCAATAATGTTTTCCTCGTGATTTTCATTGATGGAATCTTGTAACACCATAATATGTTCTACCAATAGGAGAGATATTATGATAGGGGGAAATTTTATTGTTATGATTGTCGATGATTTAATTCTTTTTATCTAAGGTCCCATTCTCTTGTATGATAGTATCTATCCTAGTAGGAGAGCTTTTAGGAGACTAAAAAATAATAGGTTCATCACATTTCATTGTTGGATTTGGTAAATTAGCTTCATCGCTCATAGGAGAGGCATCAAGAGAAGGATAACTAGGAGTTTCATTGTTACCAATGATTCAATTTTTTTGTTCAAATACGTCTTCCCAAATGGTAGGAGCATCAAGAAAGGGTGGAATAAGATTCTCATGAGTCTCAATAAGGATATCTTCTAACATTAAACTATCTTCTTCATGTCTAGGGAAGATATTAGGAGAAGGAAAGGTTTGGTTGTCATGATTACCTTTATTTACATCCCCATGTCCTATGATGGCTTCCCGAGTAGGAGTTAATGGATCTCTTAATATATCCTCCACACAAATATGTTTTTCATGATCATTCACAACTATATCCTTATTCACTAAAGCATTTTCACAAGTAGGGAAGGTGTTTGGAGTAGTGGCCATGATCTCAATTTTGTGTATCATAATGTCTTTGCAAGGGGGAGGAGAAGGAAGAAAAGAAGACTTTCATGATCTTCAATGACTGTGTCTTCTTTCAGCAAGATACCTTCATCATCAATGGGAGAGATATCGGGAGAAGAACAATTATGATTATTGTGATTATCGATGGTTGCATCCTTTTGTGTCAAACTTTTAGTGGATGATCTTAGTGAGAGGAAGTCTTGAAGGGCTTCATCTAACATGTCTAAGTCATCACTACTAAAGGGATTGGATGATATACTTTTTCTAAATGTAAGCATTTTTTGAATTGTTTCTTGTGATTTTCTTAGTTTTTTGTGTTCATTTTATAATGAATCTGATCTAAATGAATGAGGAACTAATGTTGAAAATGAAAATTGCAAAAATATAATGCTATCCATAATTTCCATGAATGTAAATAATGCTAGTGCTAAGTATTTACATGTAATAGAAAGTATGCAAACTTAAAATGTAATGTAAAGACATAGGATGAAATGCAATTTTTTTAGATTTCCAAGAAGGTAATTTATTGATTACACTATGCAATGATCTGAAAATGAAATATTGTAAATGAAAAATTGAAATTAAGCAATGCATGAAAAGGACCAATTTAAGCTAGATTGAGTGTAATGCATGTAACAGGAAGTTAACCAACTTATACAAATAGTTAATGGAAAAAAAAAGAGTGCATAAATAGGGTTTTTAGTGCAGTGAAAGGTAGTTTTAGGGGTGGAAAGGGGCTAATTCGCCCAAGGTGGTGAACGAGTTCCAAGGGGGATTTTTTTCAAAATTTAAAAAAAAAATCATTTTTTTTTTATGCATTTTATGTTGTATGACCTGAATACTAAATGTAAATACAATTTTCAAATGTTTTCCAATGGTTTGAGATCCAAAAATGCAACCTATATGCACTTTCACTAATGCAAAATTTTGAAACCCTAAAACGCAAATTAAACAATGCAAGATGCAATGCAATGTTAATGTAAGCTATTCCTAGGATTTAAATACACTCCAACTCAGAAATGTGATGCTCTAAATGCAGGTTCACCAAAATGAACCAATGTTTTTTGGATGTGGGGGCTCTCTTACACTTATAGGGTTTTGAACCTAAAAGAAGAGAGGTACCAAAAATCTTAATGGCTCACTCAAGAGGAAACCCTTGGCATTCCAATATAAAGGAGATTGAAATATTTCAAAGAGGATTGTCCTAAAGGATGAAAACAGAAAATAGGGGTTCACCACCATGTGGAAACTTGGAAAATGCAAGATGTTTGAAAACACAACATGATATGAAAAAGGACCTAGAAAGATGAATAGAAATACAAGTAAAACAAAATAGGAAAGTAAAATAGAAAATGTGCACCTAAAAAATTATAGAGGCTGGAATGAAGACTGGAAATGCTATTGATTCTTAAATTTTAACCTATTAGGACTCATTCACCATTCTGGGCGAATCGGTCCTAGATTTGGAAAACTGTACCTGAGCATGTTCTAGCCAATTGGGTATCCAAATCCATAAAAATCTCTGAAAAAAGGTATAGTGGGACTCATTCTCCACTAATGGAGAATTAGTCCACTTTGACTTTTCTAAAAAGTTGAAAGTGGAATCTATAGTTCTCAGTCTACTCTTTTTGTTCCTCCAAGTGTTGGAATCTGAAACCCTAATTTTTGGCACTGTAAGTGACTTTTTTTGAGGATTTTTACCTTTCCAATAGAAATATTACTTCAACAAGCTTGCAACGTATTCGTCAATAATCTCCATTCCTTCAAACTACCTAGATCTACAACCACATAATGCAAGAGACAAAAAATTTGAATGTTAGAGAATAGGGGTTTGCCTTGGTCAAACCTCGTTTAGGTAACTAAATCAAATGAAGAAATAAGATGAAACATGAAATAATGGAATTAGAACCTTTCCATGATGATGGATCTTGAATTGTTGCAACAATGGATGAAGAATATGCCATTCAATGACTTAGAAGTGATCTTGAATGCTCTCTAAATGACCTAACCCTAACTTTCTTGACTTTAAAACATGAATGCCTTATGATACTTGAATGAAATGAGTCTTTGGAGGCCTATTTATATAGGAAAACCACTCAAATTCCCATTAATTTGATTCCCCAAGATGACATTGAAGAAAATTAAACTTAAAACCCAATTTTTCCTGCTCAAACTATAAAAATAGCTCAAATGGGACCCATTCACCATCCTAGGTGAATGGGTCCCACCTGTATGGGAATCATTAACCCAAAGTGGCAAATGGGTCCCCACAAGGGCTATTTTCCAAGTGGGTTTTTTTTATCAAATTATGCCTCAGGATGCACAATATGGGGTCATAGGGGTCTACTAATGATGATGTAAAGGGTAATTAGGGCTAAGGACACAAAGTTCAATGTGAAATTGTGATTAAATACACTCTACAACATTAAAATGAGGTTGACATAACCTAGAAAGGCACAAGATCCAATGTGAATGTGTAAAACAAATTACAATACTAGATTAAAATTAGGTTTAATTTACAAGCCTTCTAGATTAATGTGAAAATATAATTAAATACATTTTACATTATTGAATTAAGGAGAACTAGGTCCATTAGACTTAAATACTTAATAAAAGTCTAGAAAAGTGTGAAAGTCATTTACAGAACTTTACAACACCTTTACAAACACATCGATAAATGGATTTTATTTAGTTTGCAAGGGTTGAAGACCTAATTTAGATGTTCAAAACACTTCACAACACTAGACCAAGGTGACATTAAGTCCAATTTATCATTAATTATAAGCATATCAATTATGAAAATTTCCAGAGATCCATTTTTCTATGCTACAACCTCTATACCAAGAAAATATCTCATGAGTCCCAAATCGGTCATATCAAATTCTCTTTCCATGGCTTCCTTGAATGAATCAATTGGCATGTTACCTGTGAATATCAAATCATCTACATACAAACAAACTATCACGATTTCTCGTTCATCATTCACCTTGACAAACAATGTTGGTTTATTTCCACACTTTCTAAACCCATTGTTCACAGAATAAGAATCTATCCTATTGTACCAAGTTGTAGGAGCTTGTTTAAAACCATATAGTGCCTTTTTCAGTTTGTATACTTTATGTTCTTCTCCAAAAACTTCATAACTGGGTGGCTATTTTATATACACTTCTTCTAAAATTCCATTCAAGAATGTTGATTTAACGTCCATTTGGTAAACCTTCCAATTGTTTTGAGCTATTATAGATAAGACCATTCTAATGGTATCCAATCTTGCCATAGGTGCAAATATTTAATTATAGTCTATGCCCAACTATTGTGTGAAGCCTTTAGCTACTAGTATTTCCTTGTTTTTCTCTACTTTTCCATTAGCATTATACTTTTTCTTGTAAACTCATTTAACTCCAGTCACATCCTTGCCTTTAGGAAGCTCTACTAGGTCCCAAGTCTGATTCTTTTCAATTGACATAATTTCTTCATCCATGGCTGCAATCTAATTGTAATCTTTAATGGCATCTTCAAAATATATTGGATCAACTTGTGTTAAGAATGCAAAGTTGGACCAGAAATCATCATTTTCAACCTCTTGTATTTCATCATAAATCTCTCTTAGACTACGTGTCTTGTTTGAAGTGTTTATAGACCTTGATCTTCATGATGAAAGTGTTGGATTAGAAGACTCACTGCTATTATTACTTGCTAGAGTAGTTGGATTTGGAGTGGCAGGTTCCCTAGAAGGTATTGTAGGAATATTTGCTTGTGTAGTAGGATTTACACTTTGAGTCCAATTCTCTTAATTCTCTTTTGGAACACTAGCTGCAATTGTAGTTGTTTTCTCTATGCTGCCATCCCACGCTTCTTCTTCAACAAACTCAACATCACAACTTATTATTAGCTTCTTTGTGATGGGATTGTATAGCTTATATGCCTTGGGTTGTTCACTATATTCCACAAATATAAACTTCTCTCCTTTATCATCTAGTTTCTTTCTCAACTCTTGAGGTATCAATGAGTATTTTACACATCCAAAGACTCTCAAATGTGCTATATTATGCTTCCTTTTGCTCCAAGCTTCTTCTGGTGTTTTACTTTATCACTTCTTTTGTTGGACACCTATTTAATATATATACTGAACATGCAACCACTTCAACCCACTATTCATTTGGTAGGTCTTTTGTTTCTATCATACTTTGAGCCATTTGCATAATAGTTTTATTCTTTCTTTCAGCTACTCCATTTTGTTGAGGAGTATACCTTGCTATCAATTGTTTCCTTATGCCATTTTCTTTGCAAATTTTTTGAAAATCATTTGATATATACTTACCACCTTGATTGGTTCTCAATGTTTTAATATTTTATCCACTTTCTTTTTCAACCTTTTCCTTGAACTCTTTAAAAGAAACAAATGCATTTGATTTATATTTCAACAAATAAACCCATACTTTTCTACTGAAATCATCAATAAATGTAAAGAAATAAAGTCTTCCACTTATGGATGGTGTTTGCATAGGTCCATAAAGGTCTGAATGCACTATATCAAGTGGATGCTTTGCCCTATATGACTCCCCACCAATAATTTTTTTTCTATGTTGCTTTGCTAATATGAAACTCTCACATGTTGTCTTGAATGGCTCTATTGGTGACAATCCATGTACCATTCTTTTCTTGTATAACAGTTATAACACTTTGAAGTTTAAGTGCCCAAGTCTTAAATTACATAGACAATATTCATTTTTGTATGAATCTTTGAAAGATAATTCAACAACATTTTGCAATCTTTGTGGCTCTAAGAATAGTTCACTTTGGATTCTAAGTGGAAACATCCTATTTTTTGTCATTTCAACATTTGCAATCATCCAATCACTTGGTTTCTTGTCTAGAATCACACATTCACCATTTTCAAAGTATATTCTATATCCCTTTTCCACTAGTTTTCCAATGCTTATGAGATTGGGTTTCAATCTAGGAACATAATATACATCTAAAATATGCTTCTCCTCACCTTGCTTAGTTCTTATGTTAATTGACATTTTTCCCATGACTAAAACTTGGTGATCATTCCCCAATTTTACTTTTGATTTTACTAAATCATCCATTGTTGCAAAAATTTCCTTACTCCCACTCATGTCATTACTACAACCATTTTCTAGGAAAAATACTTCTTCGAAACTGCCTTGTGCTACATTGCATGTTATCAATATGGTGTTTTGTTCACTCTAGTGTTGGGTTGGTTTTCATTTATAAAATGTACCCTTTTCTTATTCCTACATTCTAATGCAAAATTCCCATATTTATTGCAATAATGACATTGGATGTTAGATTTATCATACCTTTCTCCTTGATAATGGCTATGAGAATGGATACTACCCCTTCCCCTTATTGGTGTAGAATTAACATGTGGGCTTGATGTTGGCCTTCTGCTATCAAATTGTGTATTTTCTCTTCCTCATCTTGGTATAAAGCATCCTCTTCCTCTACTGTAATTTGATCTCCCTCCTTTTCTACCAAATGAAAGTTGAGTCTTGAATGCATTCTAAAATGATGATGTCCCTGATTGATTTAATCTTTGTTCATGTGCTAAGATTGATTCCATTAATTCATCTACTGATAGTTGAGTAGATCTTTGGACTCCTCAAAGACTATTACAACTGGATCAAACTTTGTAGGTAAGCTTCTAAGTATTTTATCTACAACCTTTTTATCCCCAATAGTTTCTCCATAAGATCTAATCCAATTTAGTATTTCCATTGCATGAGTAAATAATGAATCTATTGAGTCTGAATTCTTCATTTGTAGATTTTAAAAATCCATTATAAGAATTTATAATTTTGTTGTTTTCACCTTGTTTGTGCCTTCGTATGTTGTTTGTAAACTTCCCCATGCCTATTTTGATCTTTTGGTTGTTGCTACTTTTGGAAAGATTGATTCCTCCATTGCCTACTAAATAAAAAATAGTGCCTTAGCATCCTTCTTCCTGCTTTCTTTCAAAAAATATTTCTCCACTTGTGAAAGAGCTTGATATACTTGTTGGTTTACTAGTTTAGGGAAGCCATTTTCAACCAAGTCCCAAAAATCCTTGGAGAAAAATAGGGTTTACATTTTTATACTCCAATTGTCATAATTTTTTCTATTAACAACTAGGATCTGTGGTTGTGAAATACTTCCACTTGTTCCTACCCTGATTTTGCAAAATAAAATACTTTTTCTTGCTCATTGTTATTCCTCCAGTGATCTCTAATTTCTTCTAACAATGGCTTCAAACTTATAGTAAACTCTTTTCCACCATTATAAAAAAATTACAAGGCCAACACATATGGAAACAATCCCAACCAAAAGAAAGTTAAAAATGAACATGCCCTATATACTAGAATAAATTTGAACGCATCATTGGGCCACATTAATAAAGAGAAATTTTCATTATATTTTAAGGAAATAAAATTTACACTAGGATGTTGCACTCATTGGAACTTCTCTATAGCAAACCCTCTTTGCAACATGAATGATGTCTTCTACCTATGGAACTGCTAAGTGCTCCAAAGTTGTAGCATAAGACATAGGAACATCAGCCCCTAGATATTCAAAGCTTTCCTCAATCAAGATTCTTTGATAATATTTTGTTAAAACATGGACAAACAAAAGCAACAAATTGCATAGTGAAATGAAGAAATACACACATAACAAAGATAAAAAGAACTCTGGAGGATTCAATAAATTGAGTTTTTTATTAATGCCTAAAATAGAGCTGCCTGTGGTCTTTTATAGCCCTGCCTTTTTTTTAATTCCAAAATGAAATACTTTGCCAACGATGGAAGAAGCTTCCATATTACCTTAAAATAAGTATCTAGATAAATTGGATAAGAATATATAAGAAGGAAGAAGAGGGTAGGTAGAAGAATTAAATGTAGAGGAGAAGAATAATATGGGATATGGTGGCATGGGAGATTAATGAAGACAAATGGAAAACCATTTCACCAACATTTTATATACAAAGATATCATATTTGTGTGTAACTCTAATTTGTTCAACTATTACAACTAATATTTATTAGGAATTATGAAAATATTTCTTATTAAACAAGGAAATTCTTAGGGACAAATATCACCATTAAAGGAAGAATCTGTAGGATAGAAGGTAAAAAAATCAACCTTCCTCTAAAGGATATTCATTCAAAGTTCCAATGGTTAACCTTTGATTGAAATTTGTCCAATATTTTCTTTCATGGACTTTTATTCAAGTTGCTGACACATAGGGGGTTTCCCAAATACTCCATAAGAACTCTCTGAATTTGGAAATGGAGAATATAATAAATTTTTTTCTTGATCAAAGCATGAGTATTCAAGAAAATTATGCTAGAATTTCCCTGAATAATCTATTAACTAGATGCAACCAAGTATATATCAAGATCTTTCATCAAATTAATTGCCTTATATATTCTAGCAAGACCTATAAGAGTAGTGTCATCCAAAAAATTGGAGGTGAGACTGTGAACCCAAATGCCTAGCCCAAATCAAACTATGAAAGAGGCCCTCTCTCTTAATGTTCTTCAACAACCTACCAAATTCTTTATCCATTAAGAAAAAAAAGTGAATAGAGGGTCTCCTAGCCTAATTTCTTGTCAAGAAAAAATTGTAGATGAGGGGAAAACATTAACCAAAATAGAAAAGGAGGAAGAAGTCACATATCTCATGACTCAAGAGACCCACTCTAAATGGAAGAAAAAAGACAAAAGCATAGGTTGGAGGAAGGACTACCTAACCTTATTATAAGATTTATATGTATCCAATTTAATGAACATGGCCTTCTTCTTGGAAGAGGACACGGAATGGATACACTCTGTTGCCACCACAATACTTTCAACATTTCATCATCCTTTGACAACATCCCCTATCCTAGGGAAATCAAGGGATTCAAACAATTTTTTAGCCTTTTAACAATAATCTTAGTAATAATCTTGAAGTTCACATTAGAAAAAGCAATAAGCAAAATATATTCTAAGTAAATAACTCCTTTTTTTAGGAATTAAAGCAAGAAAGGTGGAAATAATGGCTTTGAGAATTTTTTTATTTGATTGAGATTCATGAACTACTTCTAAATTTTTTTATTTAAGAGCATCTCAATACTCTTAAAAAAATCTATAGGAAAACCATTAAGCCTCGGAGTGTTGGCTTTCTTCATCTAAAACACAATATTCTCAAGCTCCTCCAAATAATCAGGCACTAAAAGGGATTTATTCATCTCACTTAAGAACACAAAGGGAACACAAAATAGGACAATTATTTTCTCTACGAGAGAAAGTGGAACATTCATTGTAAACAGACAAGAGTAGAATATGACCACCTCCTTAGAGATAGCTTGAAAAGAATATAACTACTCTCCTTGGGTACATAAAAGAGAGGCTATAATATTACCAATTCTTCACTCCTTTATGAAAATTATGAAAAAATTCTATAACTTTTCCGATTCTTGAATCCAATCAATACAACATTTTTATTTGAAAAATATCTCCTCCTACAACTCCTATTCAACAAGTTCCCCAGACCATATAGTTTTCTAATGCACAAAAGAAAATTAAGAGGGAGGGTGAATCAGTTGTATATTAAAACATCCAAAACCCTCATAGACATTCAAATCCACATCAACTTAATTAACCCTTGATTTGTTAGAATGATTTAGCATGAAAGAAAATGACATAAACTAAAAAACATCAACACCATGCACAATAAACTACTAGATTTATGTAGAAAACCAAATAAGGGGATAATAACCATGAGGATTAGCTCAAAATATAAATTAATTGCAACGCTGAATACAAAAAAATCACTACTGGAGGTCTCACTACCCAAAAGAAAGAAGGGCTCACTTCTAGATTACGGAAAAGAAGAGAGAAGAATGTTGTAGTGAGAAAGCCATCTCAATGCAAAAGAAAAATCTACCATAGCATCACCAACACATTTGCATCCTTCCTAAAGATTGTATAAAGCTTTTCCTCACTACTTCTAGTAGTCTAACTCATTGAATTTTTCATTCAACTTCTCAAATTTTCACTTCACAACTCTTCAATTCACATCACACGCTTCACCACTTAATTCTCCATCAGCCCATCACTTATTTATACCTTCTTCAACCTTGAAACCATTCTCCAAGGTCGGCTATGCCCCTCAACCATGCAAATTAAAATTAGGTTGGCACTAAAAATTCTCGTAGTGGAAAGGAATGAAAGAGGAACACACCACTTCTTAACTCGGACCCAAATCATACTTATACACCACACCATGCTTCCGTAATCACCAAAGAAAATTTGCAATTAGAGTAAAATCCATATGTCAGTCAAACATGTTTAAACACCATTAAAATTTAGGTACATGTTTTATTAAACCCGAATACAATTCACAAACACCAAACATCACTTGAAAACAATCTAGAATATTCCACAAACACCTTGGAATCCAACAAATTCATTTGCAGCAACTTTCACTTTAAGAACATGTACACACCCAGTACACTCAAACAATCTTGCATACATTGTTACACAATAAATTAAATTTTGAAGCACTAAACCACAAACAACTTTGACTATAGGTAGATATGATCATTATCATCACACTTCTGGAATCAAAAAACCAAAAACCAAACTATACAAAAATGTTGACCAAAACCATTTCTCCCAAACACCATTGCAACATACAGTTCACACACTGGTGAACACATCTCTCTCTGTACAATGAACCAAAACAAGAAATTCTAAATGTAGAACCTCTAAATTCCTTTGGAAAAAATATCCAAACCACATAAGAAAATCTTGAACCATGAAGAAATGCAGAGCCAAACTAGAACACCACTTTGTACACTAGAACACTTTAGAACACAATGTTTGGTCTTTTATTCAAAATTTCTCAAAATAAATTGGAAACCAAGAAAAAGTGACACATACTCATCGTATTTAGTACTTCCTCATCATTACTAAACGAACATCATGCACAAACAAATCTTATGAAAGAAACACTAGAGGATGACACCAGTAACACTTACTAATGACAACATAAGGCAACTAATCAAAGCATCACAATTTGACATTAATGACAATACAAAAATAGGATTTTTGATATCAACGACAACACCAACTACTCATACTTGAAACAATCTCCCCCATTTTCATTTATGGAAACACATGATATGAAAAACCATCAACAACAAATAGCTTTGATCACCAACATACTGCTTCATTATTTTTTTCTTTTTTTTCAACTGATCCTTTTACATTACTCTCTCTCCCCCCCTTAGATAATTGGTCCTTTTTCATATTTATTTCTTTATCCCCCTTTGATATCAATGGAAAATGAAAACACATTTTTCATATCTTTCTCCCTTTGACATCAAACATATATACTTTCTCTTTTTATTGCGCTACGTATCCCCCCTTAAGAGCACACACCAAACTTTACCAACTAGAAACCACTACACATATCATTGACATGGCTAACAAAGGATAACACCAAATTGTACTAACACTAACTCCCCCTAACTATAACAACCAACAAAGCACTACCTACTCCCCCTGAGAGGTAGCTTCCAACATCAATCCAAAACAAATAATGAATCTTGAAATCCACTAGACTGATGCATATTCTTATGCATCTAGTTCAATGAAGGAGGGGTAATAACCCCTAACTTCTCTTGGAGATACTAAAAAATATCATTGGGAAGATCCTTAGTGAATATAGTAGCAACCTGATCCTTTGTAGGTACATACTCAAGCTTTACTTCATTCTCTGCAACCTTCTCTCTCAAAAAGTGGTACTAGATTGAGATATGTTTTTTCCATGAGTGCATTACCAATTTTTTAAAAAATTTAGTAGCACTTGTATTATCACAAAAGATAGAAATTAGTTCATCATATACCACTATAATATCCTTCAAGGTTTTCCTCATCCATAACACATGTGTGCAACAAGATGCTGATGTAATGTATTCTTCCTCTAATAGATAAAGAAGATAAATTTTGATTTTTCTTAACCAAGACACCTATCTGCATACAATAAAGAGTGCACCACCACTTGTAATTTTCCTGGACATCACCAGCACATATTTCCCAATCTGCATCTATATAAGAACTCAAATAAAAATTAGTATCATTTGGATACTACAAGCCATGTTTTAGAGTGCCCCTCAAGTATTTGAATATCTTCTTCACCATAGCAACATGTGACTCTCTAGTATCTTCTTGAAATCTAGCAACAAGAAAAACTGCATTCATGTGATATCAAAACTAGTAGTAGTTAGATATATAGTAGTTCTCCAATCATTTATCTATACTCTCTCTGCTCAGTATTAGGAGGTTCATTATTCTTACTTAGCTTGTAACTAGCAACCATAAGGGTAAATACTGGTTTAAAGAATCTTGCATTCCAAACTTTTTCAACATTTTTTTTAACATAATTTTATTTTGAAATGAATATACCTTTCTTTGTTTGATTTTTTTGCAACCCAAGGATGAAATTCATCTCCCAAACATAGACATCTCAAATTCTTTTTGTATCTCTTCTACAAATCTCTTGCACATAGCTTCATTTCCTCCAAAGGTCATATCATCAACATGCACAACTACAATAAAGATTTGATCCTTTTCAACTTTGAAATAATGATTACTATAGGGTATGTGCAGGATCATCATGGCAACAAAAGGCCCTTAAGTGGCAAAAAATTCAGAAAAATCAGAGTTAGGCAACTTGACATAAAAATTTGAATAAGTCATCTATATTATTTCAAAAATATGTAAGAATAGAATTTTTATCAAATTAAATGTCATTTCTAAACTACTAGGTTAATTTTTTTAAAAATGAAAAATCTATTTGGTGAAAATTTGAAATTTCAATGCAGTAGTACTTAAATTTTAGGGAAAAAATAAGAAGTAAACTTGTTTGTCTGATCACCCTAACCACAATAAAATGATAATATTTTTTTATAATATTTTAGATATAAATAGAGGACTCATGTCCTGATGATGATGCATATTTTTTTGTAATTTTTTCCAAGTAAATAATTTATTATGAATTTTTTATTACAACTTTAAAAAATATAAAACTCATATGTCTGACCACCTTAACTTGGTCAAAAATTCATGAAATTCATTTTTTTTTTAATCTTATAGTATTTGAAGCATAAAATGTGATGCATGCTTCAGATTCAAAAATTGTGATACCATTTGAAAGCTATAGATGTTTTTAAATCAGCCTATCAATAAGACTTTAGTCATAATTCAAATAGAAAATGAATAATAATTAATTATTAAATTCAAACTAAAGAATAATTTATATTGGTGGAAAGCTCAGAATGTCCTTTAAAAACCCTTTTTGTTTCATTAATGTTGGGTAAAAAAAAGTTGTCGGCCACATACCCTACACATACCCATCATAACGCCACTTATCCAACCATGCCTTCCATGCTTTGGGAGCTCCCTTCAATCCACATAATGCCTTCTTTAATCTACAGACCATATCCAGTTTGTCTAATAACTAAAATTCTTCTAGTTGTTCAATGTACACCTCTTCCTCCAACTCACCATTTAGGAAATTAGACTTCGCATCCATCTAATAAACCTTGAAATCTTTGTGTTTTAGAACTTACTCACATGACTTTCCTTGTTTCTTACTACTTCTCCATTCTCATTGATTTGTTTCTTGAATACCCACTTACTTTCAATAACATTCTTTTTTGCAGGTCTTGGGAACTGTTCCTACGTCTCATTCTTCTAAATCTACATTTGTTCCTCTTCTATAGAATCGATCCAATATTCATCCTTGCATGCTTCAATCACTGTTTTGGGTTCAATTTTGGAATGTAAACATAGATTTACTTATTCATCAGTCATAACAGATTTTCTTCTTGTCAAGACACCTTTTACTTTTTTCACCAATGATCTGATCTTTAGAATGATTCTTCTGCACATACTTAGGAGTCTCAAGGATCTTGTTTGGTGCTTCTTTCTTTTCAATTTGAACTTCTTTCAACTTTCCTTCATCTCTATCATTTTCTCTATAAGAGGAATCATCTGATTCACATCCATGTACCACCGCAAAATTCTTTTGTAAGTCTTCATCCACATTGACATTTTCACTTTCAATAATCTTCTTTAGCCTCTTGTTGTAACATGGGTAAGCTTTTCTTCTTGTAGAGCATCAAAGGAAGATACCCTCATTAGATCTTGTATCAAACTTTCCTAAGTTCTCTTCATATCTTCTGATATAGAACTTGCTTCTAAACACTTTGAAATATTTGACAGTAGGAATCCTTCCATATCATAACTCATGGGAGCCTTTTCATTGTTTTCTCTTCCTTGAACTCTATTAAGAATATAGATATTAATATGAATTTCTTCTCTCCAGTAGACTTCTAGTAGGTTTTCCTCTTTCATTATTGTTCTTACAGCTTCCTAAATAGTCCTATTCTTTCTTTCAACTACTCCATTCTATTGAGGAGTCCTAGGGGTAGATAAATGCCTTGTTTATCCAATGATTCTCAAAAAAACTATTAAACTCATTGGAGGTGAAATATTCACCTCTATCAAACCTCAAACACTTTATTTCTATCAAAACTCAAAAAAATTATTTGTATATCCATTCCATTATCAACCATAAATTTGAATGCTTTAAACTTATATATAGCTTTTGATTTTTCTTTGAGAAAAGTAACCCATGTCATTCTAGAATTATTATCAATAAATAGTTTGATATACTTGTCACCTTTAAAACTTCTTACTCTGGTAGGACTACAAATATTTGTATGCACCATCTCCAATAGTTTGGTACTAGATTGTTCTTATATTTTGAAACTTCTTCTTTCCTACTTCCCAATTTGACATTCCTTGCAGACAACAATGATAGGCTTTTTAATTCTTGGAAGATCTCTCACAATTTGAGCTTAATTGATCCTCACTAGACTGTAATCAAAATTAATATGAAACATCCTTCTATGTCATAGTCAAATTTCATTAATTTGAGTCATAAAGCAATAACCATCAACACCTTTAAGTTAAGAAATATTTCCATCTATCCTTCTTCCAACAACAACCATAGTTTCATATCTTTTTTTGATCTCACATCCATCATCATGAAACATAAGGTTATATCATTTGCTACACATTTTTCCAACACTCAAAAAATTATATCTCAAACCCTTAACCTAAAAAAAATCATCTATATATTATACTTTCCATCAATACTAATTGTAAATATCTTAGTAGATGTATAATCACCAAATTTTACTACACCTCCTTCATATTTCTCAAGTTTAACAAACTTACTTTTGTCACTATTCATATGATTTGAACATCCACTATCAATAATCTAATATTTATTCTCCTCTCTAGCATGAAAAGTAGTCACCATAGTTCCTTTAGTGTTATTACCTGCTTCTAGAGCACTTTCCTTCACACATCTCTTAGCGTTAGCAAAATTTAGAGTTCCATCTTTAATATCCATGAACAAGCATTCACTATCCTCATCATCTGCATAATTAAATTCATCATCAAATATATTGGCATCCTCTCTAACATAATAATGTTTCTTAATTTATTTACCTTTACTTTCTTTGGTCTTGTCATTAAAAGCTCTACTTGGACATCTTAAAGCATAATGACCTATCTTACCACAATTAAAATATTTGAGAGGAAACTTACCTCTGTATTTACTAGTGCCCATTTTTATTTTCCTTACAAAGTTTGTGTCAACATCATCAAGATCCTCTTGATCTGATTCCTCATTATTTTTTGATTTTCCAACCTTAAAATAAATCTCAAATTTTGAACTACTTATACCAAATTCTCTCATTGCAAAAGTAGATATAGCACCATTCAACTGATGTCTAGAATATTTTCTTAAATCTTGAAATTCCTCAATAGCATAAATTTTTTGACTATAAGATTTAGGTAGAGTTCTTAGTACCTTCTTTAACACTTCCTCTTCAATATTTCCCCCAAGACCTCTAATGGAATTGACAACTTCATCTACCTTCTACATGTAGATTGTAATAATTTTCATCCTTAGAGATCCTTAGGTTCTCAAATGTGATCTTTAAATTCTACATCTTAGCTTGCTTGACCTTAACATCTCCATATATAATTTTCAAATTTTCCTAGATAGATTTAGTAGATTTTAAATGCATAACTTTCACAAGTTAAATGTTAGAAAAAACACTTAAAAGACAATAAGTCACTTTACCATTTTTTTCATAGGCCATTATCTCATCACCAGTACTCGGACCACTAGTAGGCATAGTATATCTAGTCTCAATAGACTACCAAACTCCAAATCCAATAGATACAAATAAGTATTCCATCCTTGTCTTCCAAAAGCCATGGTCCATTCTATCAAACAAAGGAGCATCCATCTTGTGTGCCATCCTAGATCTACATCAAGAGGTTAATCTTTCTTCCAAGCAACTTTGCTTTGATACAAATTGTTGAATGCACACACTTGACAACTAAGAGGGGGGGATGAATTAGTTGTATATTAAAACATCCAAAACCATCATGAATATTTAGATCCACATCAAATTAATTAACCCTTGATCTGTAAGAATGATTTAGCATGAAATAAAATAATAGAAACTGAAACACATCAACACCATGCACAATAAAACACCAGATTTAGATGGAAAACATAAGAATGGAAAAACCACTATGAGGATTAGCTCATAATATAAATTAATTACATCATTGAATACAAAAGGCTCACTACTGAAAGACTCACTACCCAAAAGAAATAAGGGCTCACTACTAGATTATAGAAAAGAAGAAAGAAGAATGTTATCTAATGATAAATCCATCTCAATGCAACAAAAAATCCCCCACATCATCACCAACACATTCATAGCCTTCTTGAAGAATGTAGAAGCCTTGTGCTCCTTGCTTCTAGTAATCTAACTAATTGAAGTTTGCACTGCATTTCTCAAATTTGCAAATCACAACTTTGTAATTTGTATCACACACTTCACCACTTAATTCTCCATCAACTTATTTATACCTTCTTCACTTGAAAACATTCTCCAAGTTCAACTATAGACCTCAACTATGCAAATTCAAATTAGGTCAAAACTAAGCATTCCCACAATAATACCAATTCTTAACTCAAACCTGAATAATACATATACACCATGCCACACTTCCATAATCACTAAATAAAATTCACAATTAGTGTAAACACTCGAGTTCGGCCGAACCTATGTAAACATGATTAACATTTAGGTACACACTTCCTTAAACCTAAAGACAACTCAAAAACACCAAACATCACTTGTATAAAATCTAGAACCTTCTATAAATACCCTAAAATCCAACAAATTCCTTCACAACAACTTTCACTTGAAGAATATACACACCCAGTACACTCAGACAACCTTCCATACACTATTACACAAGAAACCAACTTCTGAAGCACTAAACCATGCAAAAAAACTTTGATTGTAGGTAGATATGATCATTATAGAAAGAATTCCAAAATCAAAAAACAAAAAACCAAACTTTGGAGAAATGTGGAGAAATTTTTTTTTCCCAGAGACAACTATAACATACAATTCACACACTAGTGAACACAACTCTCTATGTACAAAAAACTAGACCAAGAACTTTTGAATATAGAACCTCTGAATACCTCTAACCAACATATCCAAACCCCATGAGAAGATCTTCAACCATGAAGAAATGTAGAGCCAAAATAGAATGGTACTTTGTACACCAAAACACCTATGCAACACACCATTTCCTATTTTATTTAAAATTTGTCAAAAGAACTTGGAATCGAAGCACCAAATTCACATAATCATCATCCTTAGCACTTCTTCATTATCACTAAACTGACATCATCCACAAAGAGAAGCTTATCAAATCAATACCAGAAGGTGACATGATTAACACTTACTAATGACAACACAATGTAACTAAGCAAAGCATCACTAGTTGAGACTAATTACAACACAAACATAGAATTGTTGACATCAATGACAACACCAACTACTCATACTTGCAACACTAGTCTCCTCATGAAGAAAATCTATTTCCATTCCCTCTTCCTTAATATTTAAATTGATAATGTCCAACTAAACCTACATCCACTTATGTTAAGCTAATCCTACTGATTGGTGGAAAAATGGATGTGTGAATATCACTATTTCTCCAAAAAATCACTCAATAATGTCTTAGGAGTCCCTATTGGATTGACTAACAACATCACAAGGTGAGTCAATTCATAATCAGGACCTAGAAGGGGGTTCTATTAGATTTAAAGGGGTTCACCACCAGGTATAAACTTGGAAATGAAAATGTTAGAAAACATAATGTGATATGAAAACGAATGCTAAATGAATTAGAAAGACAAAAAAAATGTAATAGAAAACTATGAAGCTTGAAATGTGCACCTGGGAAGTCCGGAGATGTGAGGATTGTAGAAATGTAAAGAGGTTGTCAAAAAGTGCTATGGAGGACTAAAGCACCTAGGATGGCATATTAGTACTATTGCTATTTTTTGGGGCAGATGCATAGCCTTCGAATGTTGGAACCAGATATGAATGAATTTATGAGAAATATGCTTGGGAGGACTAAGATGTCCAAGGTGGTGTATTAGTCCTGTTTGGAATTTCTGCAAACTCTGAATGTGATCCTGAGCTCTAAGGTTTGCACTTGCTTCCTTTCTGATCTCAGGTTCTGAAACTTCTAAATTCAGCTTGTAGGTAAGTTCTCATGAAGATGAAAACTTTGTATTGCAATTTTGCAACTTTTACAAATTTTTAGTCCAAATGATCTTCAAGACTTCAACCTAAATATGCAATCACAAACATGTGAGATGGGAAAAACATGTTGTTTGTTAGTAAATGGGGGTTTTACTTGGTCAAACCCCTTGTTGGTAATTAAACCTCGAAACGAAATAGAAATAATGAAGAAAAAGGTGAGTGAACAACATGCAATGCTACAACTCACCAAACCCTTATAAAGTCTGCAAACTTGTGTGCAATGGCTGCAATGTGTATGGATCTTAAACCAAAGGAATGATCTTGAATTGCTTGCTTGAATCAAAACCCTACATCACAAATTTTAGCACAACAACACACATGATGCAAGAAGCTCTTTGATATGATTGAACCATCAATTTTTTTTTCTATGTACTTCTCTTGCACTCTTAGGGTTTTTCACCTAAAAGGAGAGAGATAGAACCCAAAAATTGAGGTGGTTCACTCAAATTAAGGAATGTAAGATGTAATTATGACTAAATACAATGATCTAAATGTAGCCAATGGATAAAATTGATTGATTATGAATGCAAAACTAATGAAATATGCAATGTTTGAAAATATAGTGATATTTGCAAAAGGCTTAAAAAGATGAACAAAAATTCAAATAGAACTAAACAAAAAGTTGTAATTTAGAATGTGTGCACATGTAAGATTGATGAAGACTGGAAACCACTCTGGAAATTTGGAAAATTTGACTTTTTGGCTTACTGGGACTCATTCACCACCCTGGGCGAATTAGTCTGAGGTCAAGGTTTTCATCCTAGAAACTGGTTTCTGCTAAATGGGTATTGGAATCTGCATTTAACTCTGACAGGCACCTCTAGTGGGACTCATTCACCATCCATGGTGAATCAATCCTTTTTCAATTTTCTGTAAATTCAAATCTCAAATTTGAACCTTGTCGCCTACACAACACTTCTTGTCAAAAAAATGGATCTGCATCTCAGAAAATACCTAGAAAACAACTTAAATTTTGTTGACTAATGGGGGGTTTTCCTTGGTCAAACCCCTAATTGGGTAATCAAACCTTCAATAGATAAAAATCTGCATAAAACCAAAGCCTTAAGTGTGTCAAAGACTAGGAAAATATGAAGTATGACAAAACCCTATTTTAAAGTGCTAAAATAAGATGAAAAAATGTGATTTGAATGATGCAAGACTTCAATCCTAGAAACCCTACAACATATCAAATGAATGTAAATGAAATGCAAATTTAATGCAAACCTTAATCTGAAGATAGAGAGAAAATGGAAGATGGAATCACTTTGAAAACAAGTCTTTAGTTGTGACTTGATGGCTCGTTGCATCTCCTCAACCTACATTTTTCCATTATTCACCATAGGAATCCATCATAAACTCTTTGCAATGTTGAATCTTGAACAAGAATTGAGATTGAAGACTTGCAAAAACCCTAGTTTGCTACCCTAAAGCTTCAACTTTGCTGTAGAAAATGCTAATGAAACTTATTGTGGAAGACTCTTGATACTTGACTTTTGATTTTTCTTTGTAAAAATGACTAAGAGATGTGAAAAATGACCCAAAATGTGTATTTATAGGCAACAACACCTAATTTTCCCATTATTTAGACCTAAGAGGCTGACATCCACTAAAAAAATAAATTAAATTGATTAAATTCCCGCTCAAAATTGATTTTTCCCCAAAAGGGACTCATTCGCCACCCTTGGTGAATGGGTCCTACCAGAGGGGACTCATTCGTCCAAGGTGGTGAATGGGTCCCACTAGTGGTTTTTGGAGATGGGTTTTCGGGATATGAGTGAATTAAGTGTTGTTTGTCGGGATTTAGATGATTTTTAAGTGAAATGGGCCTCTAGATAAAAAATAATGGGTCTTAGGGGCCTATTAATGTCATTTTGAAGAATGATTAATGTAGGGGAACTCAAAAGTAGGTCCAAATTAAGCATGAAATTGTCTCTTTTCTCAAGAATGTCTAATTTTCTACACCACATTTAGCCCCCACTTTAGTGCCCATATGACTCTACATGTATATGTAAGCTAAAGGACTCTAAATAGTACACTTTTTTGCATAAAAGGATACTCATTCAAAAGGTAAGAGAATGAAGCCCCCAGTGTAGTTATCTACAAAACCACAACATTAGGAACCATAGCGTACAACAAAAAATCATTAATTGTCCAAAAATATTTTTATCTAACTTCTAGAAATCGAGTTTGAGGGTAGATGTATGCCCCACTTGATTTCACTTGTTTTACGGAGGTGTAATCAAAGTAGAAATCTAGCCATGTTGAATAAGGAACATAATACTATAGGGCATTTCCAAGTACCATGCCGCTTAATGATAGATGATTGATGAGGTCAGGTGTGTAATTACAATTCCAATGCATCAAATGGCATTGAAAATGGAGGTCCCTAGCTCCCATTATGTTGTTTTGAAGAAAAGGTACTTTATTAACTCTTAAGAAAGAAAATAACCCTATTTTAATGCATAAGAGTAAAAGTAATGAAAATAGGTGAAAAGAGGTAAAGGAGAGTAATTTGTCACTTACTATTGCATTTTACCTTCTTGTAGCTTGAGAGTGACGAGTGAGATGAGAAGATGCTAAGTAGACGGGGTTACATGCTTTCACAACTAGATGAGATTCAAGAGCAGGTGGTGTGCGGTGAGCTATACCATGAGGTGAATTGATTCTACAACTTTCGCTTAGTGGTTTTGTAATAATTTAACGAGTTTTAATGCATGCATAGGTTAGTTTAGGATCTTGGAAAAAAGTTCACAAAGTGTCCCATTTGTTCGCAAAGTGTCCCTTTTGTTCACAAAGTGTCCCATTTCTTTGCGAAGTGTCCCAAAAGGGCTCTAAAGTATCTAGGGCCTTTAGAAAGGCACACTAGATCAACTTTAGCACACTTGCATGATAAATAATGTAAAAATTGAAGATATTAGATGAATTTTTAGAGCGTATTGTTGTGATTTTGATAGGTACTAGCTCGGTCACAACAGGGGCTAGGGGGAGATAGATTATTTTTCTTAGAGATCTAGCTTCAACACTATTAGTAGCAGAGATAGAGCATCTGGAGGCAATATTGGGCATATCTGATGCCACCTATGAGATACCATGATGCCATGTTGATGGCCCTATGCAAGTGTTGGGAGGCTGACACTTGTACGTTTCACCTTTTGACCAGGGAGATGACCATCACCTTAGAGGATGTACACCAGATTCTCCAAGTTCCTATTTGGGGAGAACATGTATATTTTCAAGGAGATCATTCATTTCATGAGAAGAAGGTGGACATACAGTACTACTTGGATGGACCTGTTCATGATGAGCGTGTGAGAGTGCAAATTGAGATTCCTATGCTGCAACATTTGCGAGCCCCTATAGTGAGACAAATTATGATGCATATGGTGGCTCTGGTACTCAATCCTTATGGATGATCGACACACCTAGATGGAGGATTGGCTCACTTGATTCATGGGATGGCAGAACACATGACAGTCTAAGCTTGGAGTGTGAGATTTGACTGGTTGGAGGAGGATGAGATCCTATAGAGACCTTATCTACTCACACTATAGTGGCTAGATCCCAAGGGACAGCTAAGGAGGAGCCACCCCTGAGCAAGGGTGATGAGATAGCTAAGATAACTTCAAAGGAGCTAAGATAGTGATTTAAGAGGACATGTAATCATTTATAAAAAAATTAAGTAGCAAAAACCTAAAATATCATACGATTTAAAAAATATGCTAAATCTAATATTGGTAAAATTTATTATTATTCAGTGTGACCCAATATATCACTTGAATAGTAGGAGAAGAAGAGATAATTTATTAATGTGATAAGAAAGATGATAGAGGTTCAGATATTTGTATGTGGAATTTATTAATGTGAAATAATTACGCCCATAGGCATTCCCTTGGGAAGCGAGGTGAGCTCTTGTATGCTGTCAAGCTCAGATGGACGATCAACATCCTCATGCAGGTGCAGGATGGCTATCAGAAGCATCTGAAACGTTACTATCAAAGTAGTGCACACTCTCCCCGAAATTGAGTTGTCCAGATGGATATTGCATGACATATAGAGGTAAATGCAGACTGACGGGTGAAAACTTCTCTCGACAAGTAGTTGAGCAGTGAGACAATCTAGACCGACCAGTGCCTAAGACTACATACAATCCTAGTACACGTTGTCATGTGGACGCTAAAAATACTTCATTGCACATTTCCACTGGGACGTTAATGCTTTTTGATTTTCTTTTTCCTTTTAAACTATTAGGTGGTGTTGTTAGCATGCAGTTAGTCTGGGCTTTTACATTTTCCTTTGCCACCTAACACATGTTTTCAGGGGCTCCCCCAACTGTTTAATGCGTTATTTTGCAGAGTTTGCGCTTGATTTGGTACAGACACTTTTAAAATGCTTTCATTTTATCACATGCTTTTCATTTGCACCCTACGTTGTATTGTTTGTTTGCCAGTAGAGGGTGTGTTGATCAGTCGGTTTTAAATATCATAGCTTAAACTTTGATTCGTTTAGGTAGCTGATTTGGAATTATATTAGTTTATTAGTTTTTTAAATATGATTTATTTATTAGTGAGATTCCAGAGAGTTATAGTCAAAACATAGAATGTGTTGTTTAAATCAAACCATATTGACCATGACATTAGCTGTAACTTTTATTATAGTCATCTTATTTCATAAGATGACTGTATCAATTGAGTTGACTCATTTTGTAGAATGGCTACTGCACTAAAGATGACCTATAATTACATGTCTAGAACCACACAAGAAAATGCACCGGACAACCATATCCTTGAATGTTAGTTTCTAGGAATCAATACATCTACTCTGTTTGTTCTCTCTCTCTTTAAGTTACAAAACTTATTGAAAAGAAACCTTGGATTGATATTGTAAATGAAGCCAATAACTTGGCGCATCTTATAGTCTTTCTCACACAAGGGCATCAATGTACTAATTTACTGAATCATTTTGCATAAATTTGTAAAAATATAATACATATGTTTGATGGTAATTTGTTGAGAATGACACGTAATTTGGTAATTGTTCCCTTACAACTCAAACCTTTATATCTATAATTCCTTTCAAGCATATACAACACATAAGAGTTCATGGTGAAATTCTTGGTGTCTTGCACTTTCCTCAATTGAATATCCAAGTTGTCATTGATTGTACCTACCCAATGATAATTGAACCCATGTTCAATATATGATATGACATAAAAAATCCACTCCTCAAACACTGAGGCCTTCTCCAAGCCCACTACTCTACTAAGAAGAGTGATCATATCACTATATTCCAACTTCAAATCTCTCCTATGCAACTATTTTGGAAGCTTGGAATAGTGAGATTGAGGCTTCTAAATCCAAGATTTATTCATCATATTCAATGCCTCATCTGGATCATCACTGTAGAACTTCTTTGCTATCTCCAAATTTACCTTGACCAACTTATGATGTGAACCAATGTTGAATGCCTCGACTATAGATTCTTCTATCAAATTTTTCATGACTCTACCTTTAGGACCCACTACTACCCTTTTCTCTGGGTCATAATGCTTTGCACATTCAATAATCAACTCATGACATTGTATTGAAGGTGGGAACCAAACTGCTTGTGTCAATCCTATATCCATTAATCTTTTAGCCAAAGGAGTAGGAGCATAAAATGCATCCTTTACTTGAAATCTTCATAGTCAACATGACCCATATTAGTGTCTCCAACTTTGGCCCAATGAGAGATGATCTTGGACTTAGGAAGTCTTCCCTTGAACTCATACTTCATCTTTTCTTCTCTAGTGGTTGGCTCCTCCATGACTGGTTTGGCATATTTTCCTTTAGAATCCTTAGCCTTGCTAGACTCTCCTTGCATCTGGTTAGAAAAAATACCATAATTACTAAAATGCAAAGCAATGACTAATTATAAGATTATTGCATCACTAATTTCAACATTATAGTACATATGCAATATATGATCATTCATAAGTCATCATTAAAATCCATACAATGAAGTTGTAAATCCTCAAGAGCAAGCTTTAATCACATTTCAAGTTTTTGAGAACCTTGGGGCATTTTTCCTTTGAAGTATTTCGAGGAATCCAAGGTCCCAAGGATTCCATGAAGAAGAGTAATGAATAGGCCAAAAGATAAAATAAACATAATGTAACTTTCCCCACTAATGAGAATGCACTTGAACACTTAGACTCAATCCATAACATGCAATCTATACTCCTACCATATTGTACCACTTAATAGAATGAAAGTCTCAAACTCTTGAGAAAAATGACTAAAGACGAAATCCATGAGAGTGAAAGACTTGGGGAATCTAGGGAAAAGTGGATTTAGTGAAAGATCACCATTTAGGGAATCTATCTCAGGAAGAATTCCATGAGGCACAATCTATCAGGGATTTCACCAAGGCATGGATTTAGAGAAGAACATGCTTTTAGGATTTCCTTAAGCAAACAAAATCCATGAAGAATTGGCTTTCAGGATTTTCTAAGGTCTAAGGATTCTGTGAAGTGCATGGTCTCAATGATTTCTAAGTTCAAGGGATTGAACAAAAGATACCTGTCAATTTTTCACATTTCGAAGGGTTTCATAATGGTTTCAAGCTTAAACAACTAAACCCTTAAATTATCCCACAATCATAACTAAATCATTTGAGTGGAACTACAAAATCTTGAATTCAAATTGATCATATTTCAAGTGATTTCAATGCCATAACAAAGAAAACTAGGGTTTCATGATAACAAACCATTCAATCCCAAATCGATATGAAAGAAATAAAATCTATTTGTAATGAAATTCACACAACTCAAGGATGTCCTAATTTCATATCAAATCAAATTAGAATTATCAGGACACATGAATTGGTCACTCCAAACCGAACCCCAACTTACTCAAAATGCCCTAATTTTAAATCCTCACTTCAAATGCATATGAAAAGGAATTTAAAACCAAATTTGAAGCAAGCATTGAATTAATACTTAGCTAGAATCAATGCAGTAATAAAAATTTGCAAAAATGAATTGCAATTAAATCCAAATGCAAATTCAACTTAGAGAAATAATATGGGTTTAGTATCCTAACTTTGAAACCAAACACGGAATGCTATGGCGTCCTTGCTATACTCACTCATAGTATTCGCAAAAAGGATTAAAAATCTACCTTGCAACTTGGATAATGATGATGAAGCACAAAAATTACACCTAGAAACCCTAGCCACTCAATCAATGAAATCCACTAGCATAGTATGCCTCAATAAAAGCTTTCAAATCACCAAAGCACTCAAATGCTCTCCAAAATGCAAGTTCTCAAAATGTCAATTGTGAAATGACACTCAAAGGGGCTTAAATCACACCACAAATCTAATCAAAGGAGCATTGATGGTGATTTCATCAACTGTAGAGATTAATAAATGACTTGGAAAGATACTTAACAAATGTTCAGGGAATCCATGATGATAGGGATTTTGTGAAAATTAAAACTTCATAGATTCTATCAAACCCAAAATTTAGCAAACAAGGAGGCCTCAGGTAATCCACCTTAGGAGGAATTTAGCGAAAATAACACTTTGGGTAATCTAATTACCCACATATCCAGTGAATAAAAAATTTTGAGTAATCTAGCCCCTCACAGATTCTACAAAAATATCCCATACTTAGCTAGTTTTGATGTCAAATGATATTTCCATGATACCAATGACTTCAAGGGTCAAACATGAGGTCATTTTTTGCAAAACAAAACACCAAAAGTGTAGATAAAATCATTAAAGCTCAATGAGTGAAGTGAATCAAAATTTCAAGGATAGATTCGTTAAGGGGAAAAGGCAAAACCTAAAGCAAAACAAAGGAAGCAGAGGGTCACTACCTTGAGTGGGGCATGTGTGCAAAAATAACACAACACACATAATGGTTTTTATTTCCCTACAATAGGTTCAATCACTCTCCCATTAAAATTTGGACCGAAGCAATTACATGTCTCATTCTCTATCATCCCATCATCGAACCAATTCCATGTGAAGGTAGGGTATCCCTTGCTATGCTCCATGGATGTCATCTCATCGATGGTACATAAATGCTTAAAAATTCCATTTGGAAAAGAATTTTTCACTATGCATCATAACAATTTTAATACTTTCTCTTCCAATGGGAATTTCTCGGTACATTTCCTTTTTATCAGACCTCATGGGACCTATTAAGCCTCGTGAGGAAATTTTTTTCAAATATTACCAAAAATTCAAGGAAAATCACATAGCGTAATTATCTCTAAGTAACATTGCTAAATCCATGATTGAACATCCTATAATTGAGGAAACTATGATTGAACCAAAATATCTTCCAAGCAACCAAGAAAAATCAACTTTGAGTCCTCAACCTATTTCCTATAAGAGACCAAGAGATAATCACACATATCCTATTGTTCCTCCTAAGATATAACAAGTTTATTTAGAATAAAAGAGAAAGTGGTTGACCAACCCTCAATGAATCCTTCCATTCCTCCCTTGTGGGAACAAAATAAACCAATGGTTGATAAACCCACTCCTACATAATCACAACTTGAAAATTGTGCAAAAAGATATCAGAATTGTAAACAGCATAGGTGAAGACATTATGCTAATGCTTGTGAGTTAAAAGAAAAGAACAAACTAGAAAATAAAGATCAAACACCAACTAAAAAAAAGTATGATGATTCTCCACCTTCACCACAATAGCATGAGACCTCAATGGCCATTGTCATTATACCTCCTATTGTGATTAATTTGGATGATGATGATGAGATTGTTAAGATTAATGAGGAAGTCCATAATGAGATGAATTTTTTATTTTCCTCTTCCATGAGCTTAAATGACAACAACTATGATGATCCTCATAACAAGAGTGACTCACCATGTGATTTTTCTAACTGGTACAACACTCATTGTTGTCGGGCTTTGGCTAGTTATCTACCTTTTGTATATGATGAACAAGATTGGGATGTAGATGACTTGCTTTAGATTGGCTCACATGTGTCATACTAGCTTTAGGTCTATTTATGTTCTTTATGTGATTGCATGTGCATAATGTGATCCAGTGTATTGTTCCGCTTGGCATGCCTTTATATTTGTGAGCTTACATTGGATGACCCTTGTTAATCTGTTGGCGCAAGGATACAAAGGAATTGAATCTATTGTGACATTCTTCTATTTGTATCTATATTCTTCTATATGTCATAATCATTGTGTTTTTAGTTGTCTTGTATTTTCCTTTTGAGAATGATGCAAAGCGTTGAGACATTTAGGTCTCTTCCATGTTGACCCAAAATCCTTGTCCTTTGTTTTCACTCTCTATGTATCATTCCTCCTTTGTGTTCATTTTTCTATATGTATTTAGGAGAGATGATAGTTTCAAGCTCTATTATATCATTGTACCAAAGACATACATTGACCCCAAATCTTTAGATCACTTATGTGTTATCTTAGGATTGTATATGGGGTAAACCTCCTTTCCATGATGTAGCTTTATTTGGAAATATATATCTGGCATAGGGCTTTCCAAATAAGCTCTCATGTATTAACATTTATCATCTTCTACTTCAAAGTAACTGCTCACAAAATGGTGTTTAGCAACTTCTTTAAAGTGGGGGGCATTATACCTCCTACTCATTACTTGAATAATGTCATGACTTTATTCAAAGTGTGGTCTTCTGAATTTAGGTGACGTGTCTTCTTGGTGGTGACATTAGTTTTTATTTCCTCCAAGGGTGTGAGCTTTCTTAGCATATGACATTCCTCTTGGTGGTGGTAGAATTGAATCTATTGTGACATTCTTCTATTTGTATCTATATTCTTTTATATTTCATAATAATTGCCTTTTTATTTGTCTTGTATATTCCTTTTGAGAATGATGCAAAGCATTGAGACATTTAGATCTCTTCCATGTTGACCCAAAAGCCTTCTCCTTTATTTTCACTCTCTATGTATCATTCCTCCTTTGTGTTCATTGTTCTATGTGTATTTAGGGAATGATGATAGTTTCAAGATCTATTATATCATTGTACCAAAGACATACATTGACCCCAAATCTGTAGATCCCTTATGTGTTATCTTAGGATTGTATATGGAGGAAAACTCCTTTCCATGACGTAGCTTTATTTAGAAACATATGTTTGGCATAGGGCTTTCCAAATAAGCTCTTGTGTATTAACATTTATCATCTTCTACTTTAAAGTAACTACTCACAAATGGTGTTTAGAAACTTCTTTAAAGTGGGGGGCATTATACCTCCTACTCATTGCTTGAATAATGTCATGACTTTATTCAAAGTGTGGTCTTCTGAATTTAGGTGACGTGTCTTCTTGGTGGTGACATTAGGTTTGATTTCCTTCAAGAGTGTGAACTTTATTGGCATGTGACATTCCTCTTGGTGGTAATGCTATGTCTTGCATTCCCTAAGGTGTGAATATTTCAGCCCTCAACTAGTCCTATCTTGGTGATGATATCAAGTGTGATGTTCCCTAAGGTGAGACCTTTAATTAGCTAAGAAAAACCCCTTTGACTATCCTAAAGTAGTTCTTCGCCACCAAGCATAACACAACTTGCTTGCAAGTGGTGCCTTGTGAAACCTATGACCATCTTGTGTGGCACCTTATCAAAGTTATCAAGGATTATAACTTTTTGTATGGTTGACATATGGGAGCGTATAGACCTAGCATGACATGCCCATCTGCCACATTTCTATGAGTTCACACCTTGTAGTCCTAGTGTGTGTTTCTTACCCTATTTTCATTGGGCTCACCTACTGTATATCAGACCCCTTGTGAGCATATTTTTGGACAAATAGCTAAGGCTTTATCCATCCCTATTGGAGAAACAGTTGAGGCTTGATCCATCCCTTCTTTATCCTTCTTTTTGCATCAAATTTGGCATTATATGATTTTGTATCTTGTGTTGTTGTTGCAATCATGTGTGTCATTGTGCCTTTGTTTGTTTTCCATGAGATCTTAGATCCGAGGGGCTTTATCATCCTCCTTTGTCCTTATCATCTTATCTTTCCAACAATTGTACAATTATACCTCTCTTGATGTATATTTGTCTACTTTAGTGTGAGTATGAGCATAAGTTCATACTCTCATTAAAGTGGGGGTTAAATTTCATGTAGAAAATTGTACACCTTTACAATTTTTGCATCCCCTTAATTAAGCCTCTAGTTGACCAAATTATGTATTCCAGATCCTTATTATTCTCATTTCGTGAAAGGGAGACCTATATTAAATAATTTTTATCATTAGTTTAGAAACCTT
The DNA here is from genome assembly GCA_007258455.2 of Sequoia sempervirens. Lineage (NCBI taxonomy): Eukaryota > Viridiplantae > Streptophyta > Pinopsida > Cupressales > Cupressaceae > Sequoia > Sequoia sempervirens. Next base: position 365,704,326 of record VDFB02047230.1, on the reverse strand, counting down.
GGAAATTGTGTGTCCTGGATTTAGGTCCTAAGACCTAATTTTGAATATGTTTTTAGCAGAATTTTAATGATTCAAATTCAAGTTTCAAATATCAGCTTCTGGAATTTAATTTTTGAGAAATTAGATAAACATGTATAAATACATGGTTATTATATCAATTCAAATCTAACAAGCTAGAGGAAACCTTCACAAGAGGAAATATTAAATTGTTAAGACCATTGAAGAGCAGATTTATCAGTCATTTGCAATAGCAATCAAGATCATATTATCATGTCAAAGTTCATGTGTGTTCATGTCATGTTTTGGAGATAACATTCTAATGTAAGCTTCAAGCATTCAATCAATCATTGAAGCATCAAATCAAGAAAACAATCAAGTCAATTCATGCAAGATCCAATCCTTAGAGAAATGCATTAGACTTTAGTCCTCTAAAGGAAACCATTAAGGGTTTGGTGAGTGGTGACATAAATTTTTTCATTCATCAATTTCTTCCATTTCTCATTATTTCATCATCAAGGTTTAATTACCAACATAGGGTTTGACTAAGGAAAACTCCCATTCACCCAAAAAAAAAACATCTTTCCTCTTTCTTTGTATGTGAAAATTTACAAATGAAGAAGGAATAAAAGCTAATCAGAGGAGAAACTTTGCAAAGTCGTCAAAGTTGTCAACATTATTGTCAAGCTACAAAAAATCATCTACAAATTTTATTTTTGGATTTCCGATAGTCAAACCTAGAGAAATTAGAAGCTTAGATCCAAGGTGTAAGGACTACAAAATCATATTTTGGACCCTTGCACTAAGACCGATTCACCCTAGGCTGAACCAAGCCTCTTATAGATCTTAGAACCTACTTTTAAGGCCAGGTACACACCACTCCGCCCTTCTCATATCTACTTCCAAATTGTTGTTTCCACTTCTGCTATCATAATATTCTGCATTTCAAGTGTAAGATCATAAAATTTAGTTTGTTAATGCATTTGAAATTATATCCTAAAATTTTTAATCAATCTTTTTTATCATAAGAAAATAGCAGACCTTCCTAATAGGGTTGAATCACTTCAAGGTTGTAAGTCAATCCTATCCTTGGAAGATCTCTTTTTCTAATGAAATTAGGGAAAGTGTAAGTGTGTGTGTTCAAACCTTTGGGTCATTCCATCATTAAAATTCTCATACATATGCACTGCATCACACACACACACACGAGCACCTACATTTTTCTTCATTTCAATATTTTTAAAAAAGATTTTGCATTAAAGTTTAGTGGTAAAGTTTTACTTGTGTCAACATGCCTAATTGTAGGGGGTTGAATTAGGTTCCTACTCAACAACTGTAACATTATCATATGAAGAGAATCAAACAATTGTTTGAATTGTCTATCTATTGGCCGAAATTGATAAGGATTTTTACTTGTAGCCGCGATATGCATTTCAATGTTAGCAGTGCCTTGAGGAGTGTCTATCTTAATGAAGTTTCTACTTTTATTTTTGATTGATGGGTAAATATTTTGAGGTATAGATTTTTATTAACTAGTAGAAGTCAATGAAGGTGTTCCTTCATATTGACTAACAAAAATTTGATAATCACAATGGGCTGTACACAAGTGTGTAAAGGATGGATACTTATCCAATAATATCTTGGCTTGAATGCTAGGTTGCAAACTTCCTATAAACACTCTTTGCATGGCAACATCAAGAAGACTATAGGAGATTTGCGAGTAAAGTGATTGATATCGTCCTATAAAGTCTATTACCTTTCCCTTGGGTCCTTGTCTGCAGTGCACTAAATCTATTAATGTTACTTGAGGAGCCATGTTTTTTTAAATGTCGAAGAAACGAACTAACAATTTGTGTGAATGAAGTGATTGAGTTGTTTGGCAATGAGAAAAACCACTCCAAGGCCATGTCTTTCAATGTTCTAGGAAAAGGTTTTGCCAAAATGATATCTTGAAAAATGAAATCACTTCACAACATGGTGAAAGATGACACATGGTTGTGAGGATCTCCCTTACCATTATATTTTTTAAATCGAGATATTTCAATGTTTGGAGTTATTAGTGTTTTGAGAATTGCAAACGATAAAAGATTTCATGTGAGGTATTGTGAAGGTTTACCATTTTGATTTTGATTTAAGATTAAGATTTGTTGTTGAAGTGATGTCACATTTAATATGATGTTGAACTATCTAAGATGAAAATGAATAACAATTAGTTATATAATTAGGAGATGTACTAAGGAAGCATAAGAGGATGGCTTAAGGGGAAATATAAGAGCCCTAACTTTTCATCTAATAAAGTTAGCTATAACAAAGAGACGACTTAAGGGGATGTAAGAGGATGGCTTAAGGGGAGGTAAAAGGATGACTTAAGGAGACATTTAATAAGATGGCTTAAGGTGAGCTAAGACAATGACTGAAGGAGATGTATGAATATTGCTTAAGCGGAGATACATGAGCTCTGACTCAAAGTATGTGTCATGTGAGAAAATTAGTTCTATAATTAAGAGATGGCTTAAGGGTGGGTAAGAGGATGATTTCAATAGAATTAAGATGGCAATTTAAGAGGACATGCAATCATTTATAAAAAAAATTAAGTTGCAAAAAACACCTAAACCTACCATACAATTCAAAAAATATATGCTAAATCTAATATTGGTAAAATTTATTATTATTCAGTGTGACCCAATATATCACTTGAATAGTAGGTGAAGAAGAGATAATTTATTAATGTGATAAGAAAGGTAATAGAGGTTCAGATATTTGTATGCGGAATTTATTTATGTGAAATAATTACTCCCATAGGCATTCCCTTGAGGAGCGAGGTGAGCGCTCTTTTACGCTGTCAGGCTCAGATGGACGATCAACATCCTCATGTAGGTGCAGGATGACTATGAGAAGCATCTGAAACGCTACTGTCAAAGCATTGCACACTCTCCCCGAAATTGAGTTGTGCAGATGGATATTGCATGACATATGGAGGTAAATGCAGACTGACCGGTGAAAACGTCTCTCGACAAGTAGTTGAGCAGTGACACAATCTAGACCGACGATGTCTACCACCGCATACAGTCGCAGAACACGTTGTCACGTGGACGCTAAGAATTCTTCCTTCCACATTTCCACTGGGACGTTCATACTTTTAGATTTGCTTCTTTTCAAAACTTTTAGGTGGTGTTGTTAGCACGCAGTTGGTCTGGGCTTTTAGATTTGCCTTTTCCAGCTAACGCATGTTTTCAAGGGCTCGCCCAACTCGTCAACGCGTTATTTTCCAGAGTTTGCGCTTGACTTGGTACAAGCACGTTTAAAATACATTCAGTTTATCCCATGCTTTTTATTTGCACTCTACTTTGTATATCGTTTGTTTGTCATTAGAGGCCGTTGATCGGTCAGGTTTAAATATCATAGATTAGGTTTTGATTGGTTTCGCTAGTTAATTTGAAATTATATTAGCTTATTAATTTTTCAAATAAGATTCATTTATTAGTGTGATTTCAGATCAGTCATTTAAAACAGTCATTTATACAAGTCAAAATTTAGAATATGTTGTTTAATTCAAACTATGTTGACCATGATATTGATTTTAACTTTTTTACAGTTGTCATGTAGAATGGTTGTTAGGGTAAAGATGACCTATAATTACATTCTCAGACGCCCACACGAAAAACTCTCTGAATAACCATATCCTTGAATGTTAGTTTGTAGGAATCAATTCATCTGCTCTGTTTATTCTCTCTCTTTAAATCACAAAACTTATTGAAAAGAATTCTTGGGCTGATATTGCAAATGAAGCCAACAGCTTGCTGCATCTTATAGTCTTTCTTGTACAACAATATCAATGTACTAATTTACTAAATCATTTCGCATAAATTTCGAAAAATATAATACACATATTGGATGGTAGTTTGTTGAGAATGGCATGTAATTTGATGATATGATGGCATTCAAGTAACAAAAGTAACAATCATATCTCTTCCAATATATTATAGGATTATTAATGGAAGATTAGTTTGACATATTTTAATGAAAGATTAGTTTGATGTATGATTTACAAAAAGTTATGGAGATAAGATTGTGAAAAACAAGAAATCTAATTTATATTTTAAGTCAATACACATGTCATCCATCTAAAATGAATCATTTATTAAGACATTTAGACTAATTATATATTTGAAAATTTTATAACATCTCTAAAAAACCAATATTAAAAATATTCATAATTAAAATTAAAATTTAATATTCCTTCTACTTTTCAATATATTATGTTTTATGTCATAAGTATCATATAAAAAGAATTAGGTAGCATTTTAAGAACGAAACCTCCTTTACTCTCAGCTCAACCCATAATTATGGGCTAGAAAATAATAATTGGTATACAAAACATATTATGAATGACTTGCATTTTATTATAAAGCTTTTAGTTTATTATATTTTAAATGCATTTTGTATTTTCCTCTTCTACGAATAGGTACTTGTAAATCTATTAATGTTGTTTTATCCAAAACTATGGTCATATAAAAACAGATAAATATGTGTGCATTTCCACCAATAAAGTATCATGAGTTCTACTACAAATATTTGATACATGTAAACAAGCCACATGTTGCTTTTGAAATGGGACTTATGGGCATGTGACTATGGTGTTATGAGTTGCTTATGCCATTAAGATATATAGTATAAATTATAAAAAGTATTACATCAATCTATGATCTATATTTAATGTTCTTCTTCAATTAAGTTAGTTCTTTGTTTTACTTTGTGAATGTTAGGTTATAGTTGTGTTTCTATTATTATTGGAAATTATTAAAATTTTAAGTTGTGGATTAAATGAGAATGTAATGATTTTTTCATTGCTTCAAGTGATTGTGAAGATGGTTTTGATTTTGATATTTTTTAAACGTTATTACATTTTTCTATAGTTGTGTATCGGTTTCTTTCTTCTCCTATCTAAGATTTTTTTAAAGGAAATGATTAACTATGGATTGAGCTTACTTTTTAGTAGTTTGTTTATATTGAGAATTTTTACACTACATAGCAAGAAGTGTAGCTCTATCTATTAGTTGCTCTATCACTAAGCACATTTTATAGATAACTAGAATTTGTTAAATAATTATTCATCATTAAACCATTTGCATGGTTACCAAGGTTTGTATTTAAATTATCTAGATTTTTCTTCATTTTGTTTTTAGCAACCATGAAATTCACTTCCTACAAGACATTAGCACTATTTCTAAATAATTTCCAATATGTGATGATCAATAGATCATAGTTGTACGAAAATATAGCTTGGGATAAAATAGCTATGACTTATATGCTAACAAAATGCATGTACTTGAATAATTGTAGTACAAAATTTATCGTGATAAAAACTACATGGATGGAAGTAACTTGATGATTGTGCACTTTCATCTTTCCCTCAAGCTTCACAACTGTAATTTTTATGCTACACCATGCCTCCATTAATCTTCCTAAGAATTCCCTTAAGTCTTCTTCAATAAGTGAAGAGGTGTCATGTGCATTTCCATAAGAGCTCAAAGAATAATATTATTTTATGATTTTTCTCTCCCTAGATAATGGGATATGGAAGAAGTTTGTGCTTTAATAGAGTTGAGGCTTATCCATACCATAAATGTTGCAGATTGGTTCTCTTATTTGTTGTCATCAATTAATGAACTTATAGAGGGCTTAATTTTAATGATGTTTCTAACTATTTTCCCTATAGGAGTTATGTTTATTGGGTAGGTACACATCAAGGAGTTGAAATTCCATTCATATGCTCTTCATTTTATGAGATACACTGATAATGGATTTAGATGGAACTTGTGCTTTGGATACATTATCTATAATATGATGAATTAATGTCAAATCTAGGTCATCATTATGCTTTATATTGAGTAAATTTGGATGATAACATCCCATGTCCTATTGTTAAGTTGTCCTATTGTTAAGCTTAAAAAATACTTGTACCACTTTCCCAATGGCAATATTGTGTGGCACTTGTGAATTCAAACAATTTATCAAGGAGAGATTTATGATATGATTATACAAGTTGGTTTCTCTACTTTATTTTTTAGATTGACTACAACTAATACAAGTGGTTGAGCTTGCATAATATCATGCATGGGTTGACATATCCTAATCCAATCAATGCCCAATTATGGCAAGTAATTTTTTTTTAGTTTATATTTGACTATAATGTACATTCATAGAAGATTCACGACTTTCCATGACTATTGGTATAAGTTAGTGTATTTGCACCTCAACTTTGTTTGGTTTTTCTATTGCTTATTTTTTATTCCCTCTTGTTTGATATCTCTTTTCTACTATCCATAAATAGTAGAATAGAGATTATGCCCACATTCATAAATTTGGCTCAGTGAAGTACCTACTACTTAAACAAGTTCAATGTTGTTTATTGCTCCATTCTTTATCAACCTCATTCGTTGGGCACATATAAAATCTTAATAAAAAAATATTTCACAAACTATGTTCAATTAATCATGTTGAGTTCCAAACAAAGTGCACAAAAGTTAAAATCTTGTGTAAGAAAGGGTTCCTTTTTTCATTCTACTAGAAAGCTCATTACGATTTGGAACAAGTTTAAACTATGCCTCTTTCTAAGAATTCCATAAAATATACATGCCTTCCCATAAAGACTATCGATTAATATTCACAACTTTGTCAATGGCAAGCAATTATGAAATACCAACTTGTTTTGTATAAACAAGCATCTATCAACTACATTGCAAAATGTGTTACAAAATGCACATGTTAATCATAAACATATCACGGTGTACTCACTCGTATAGGTCTATCAATTTTAATTCTAATAGAACTATTTCATTTAAATTCTACAAGCTCTTAATAGGGGGATGGAAGATAAGAATAATGTCAAAATTTTATAAAAAATTGGCCAAAACAAATACAAATTTTCAACTTCAAACACTGAAAAGTAGCCTTTTGTTTTGAATATTAAAATCATTTAAAGTAATGAAATAGAAAAATCTTAACATAATTTATGTTTATAAATTTTAATTACTTTTTTTAAATTAAGTGATGGATTTTATAATTATGCTTTATAAATTTACCTTTTTAAATTAACTAGATGGTTTTTCTATAAATTTAAGAGAAAAATTTAATTATTGTTTCTTTAATAAAAAAGTGAAATTGAAAGGATGTCACTAAAAGAGAATTTTGTTTTTTATAAAATTGAAATTTAATTGATGTCACTAAAAGAGGATTATTTTTTCTCTAATTTTATTATCAATGTAGATGACTTGAGCATAAAGGTATGGAAAAATAATATATTTTACGTATATTTATATTTAATAATTCTTTTGGTTGAACTTAATGAAAATGCCGTCATTTTCAAGGAATGTCAAAATTGATCAAAGTCATTTTAATGTATATTTTAATCATATATTTTTCAAAGAAGAAAAAATAATTAATATTTAAAAAAAAAATCAAACCTATGTTTGATTATAAAAACCTAGTAATATTTTTTTATAAGTTATAATCAAAATATTAAAAAAAAATTAAAAAATAGATTCTAAAATTTGAGATCCACAAAAGGGTATTTTCAATTTTTTATGAAAGTGCCCCTAGTTGGAAAAATCTAGAGTTGAATTTGAATGTTATTACTAAAATTTCCCCAAAAGAAGGGTTAAGTTGTCATATAGGTTGCTACATATGCAATTCAAGGTGAAATGATTTTGATCGAAACCATCTCCACCAAAATTTTTTCACCCAAAACATTACACTTAAATTGAATCTCATTTCATATTTTTAATTGAAAAAAAATACATTTGATAGTTTTGAGTGAAAGGACTTTTCTTGAAACTATATGTCCCATGTAGGTGCCATGTAGTTCTGGGTGAATTTTTTACCCAATTTTTTTTTGAGGAAAAACTATATGTGGTTAACATCTTAAGATGTGGATAGGTAGGAGTAGGAGTGATAGAGGCAGTTTGAAATCTATAGAGGCGAGAGAGGAGGAATCCAAATAGGAGGATGATGATGGGGGGAAGTTATTTGCACCACTGCCCATGGTGAAGCCTGTGAAGGTTCGTGTCTTGATCATTAAAAGGGACATTTGTTTTGGGAGCCAAGAAGGAAAGTGGGGGATCCGTGGGTGCAATGTTGAGGAGGGTCTTAGAAGAGGTCAGGATTTCATGAGAGATGCGTGAGTTGGTGGCATTTGGCTGTCCTATTCCAGCCTTTTGGCTCTCCCCATACTTACTTACTCTCTGCCATTGTGGTTAATGTTGTTTGTTTGAGGGCTGGCTCTAGTATCCTTTGCGTTTTTTTTTGCGCAAGGCTTGTCCCTTTGTTTATTGTTCCTTATAGGAGTGTGCAGCTTCTGTCCCTTGGGGTTTTGTGCTGGAAGAAGAGGCTTACTTTGTCCTCATTTCTGCAGTATGATGGCTTTGTTTTATTTGTTGGTCTTTTCTCTTTCCCACTTCCCTTTGGGGTTGTTCATCGTCTATGTGTTCCCATTCAGGGTTATCTTTGGGGGGTTTTAGCACTGTCCAGGGTCCCTAGGCCTTTCCTCGCGTGGTGCATTTTCCCTCGCTTTTCTATTCTCACAGGATAAAAGGGTTGTCTTCTGGGTGTCCTGGGGTTTCCGGATGAAGAAGAGGCTGACTGTCTCTACTTAGTAGTAGGATGGCTTGGGGGCTTTATTTGTTGGCCTTTTCTTCTTCTCACTTCCTATGGGTTGTTTGTTGTGTGTGTGTGTTCTTTGTTTGGGGGCTATTTTTTTGGGGGTTTTGTCAGCATGATTGTGGTTTCCAAATGGCAGATGGACTTTAATGCCTATTATCTTGGTATGGATATTGTTTTGGGTGGTTGGGCCATAAAATGGACTGGTTATGCGGCTCAAATGAGGTTGTTCTCTTCCCTATGCTCTACTAGGTTTGGTGTGGGCCTACACTGGTGTTTTCAAGGGTTTTTCTTTTTAAGAGCAGGCATATTTCTTCATCCCTTATTCAAGGTTTCTCCCCTATGTGCCTTTTTGGTCTTTGATGGTGTTTGGGGGTTGGTGCTTTGGTTGAACCCTTCTGTGGGTATGGATTTGGTGTTGTATCAACTTTGTTCTATGCTGAAGGTGTTGAGGGCTTGGTGGTTTCTAGAGATAATTTTGAAGACCCAGTTGTTATTGTTGTTGTTGCTTGTTGAGGTCCTCCTTCTCATTGCAATCTTCCTTCTCTCTGAATACTAGGTCTTCTTTTGAGGTGAAGGTCTCTCCTTTGGAGGTGGAGTCCTCTCTCTCTTGGGTTGAGGTTTATTCTATGATTGAAGGTCTCTTCTGACATTTCCCATTGAGGAGGTCCCATTTCTATTGAGGTGGAATTTTGGTGTGCTAGGGTGTTGTGGTTGTGGTGGATTGGACGAGCTTGGTCTTGTCTCCTATAGAGGTGGAGTGAGCAATTAGTTTTTATGGAACATGCTTGGAGCCTCAAGCTATTGTGATGATCTCTCCTATTGAGGTGGAGAGGGTATGTTGCTAGGGAATATTTTGTCTATTTTTGGGGCTCTTCTTTTGTAGACCTATAAAGTAGTTGTTTCTGCCAGTTGTATGGAGAGAATAATCTTCCTAAGTGACTAGTATGCTATCGCTTGCTTTTTGCGGGCTTTTCTCTTGGGTTCAAGGTCCCTTCCAAAACTTGGTTATATTGGGTTGTTGGTCCCATCAAAACCAATTGGTTCAAGTTCCATGTAGTATCTTGGTTCTATATTGGACAACTATTTTTGGCTGCTGGTTTGTCTTTGTTTCACTGTTGGGCTTTATTGTATGCTCTTTAGGTAACTTTTCCACCCTTCTTTGGGTTTCAGGTCCCTTCAAAACCTAATGGTTTCGGGTCCATTCAAAACCTATTTATCCTCTTATCAAGACAATTCCTTGAAACTATTTTGTTGGCCTAAAGTGTGACATAGCTCTAATCTTTTACCTAGAGACCATGATTGATTATGGCATTATTTTCCAATAGTGTTGCCACTTATTTTTAAACACCCCTTGGTGGTATGCATTAGGACCTTGATGGCTTTGAATGATAACATAAATATTGTGTTATTTCATTCCTCATGGTGATGACTACATTTCCATTTCAACATTTCTTTTCACATACATTAATCAATCAATCCTATTGGAATCATTGTCACTTATTGAAGTTACATGTAACGAGAAGTTTGTAACATTACACATAAGAACTCAATGGAAGAGGCATGATTTCCTTGCAATTATACATGTTACAATTCGATTAAATAGTTAGGATCTTTTGCATCCTTTTGTTAGAAAGAAATCCATCTATTTACACCATTTTGCATTGTTCCAACTAAAATTAGTTTAGAAAGTAATTAAATTATGGACAAATGGGATTGAATAAAAGGAACCAACAATGCATGCCATGCCAACTTCAAACATATAGATTCTTCTCCCACTTTTGGTGTTGAAACTCCTCTTAGTAAGCTTAATGAATTAAATATGAGTGTAGTTGAAGAATGGTTACTCCTTTCTTTTGGGTACCCATGTGCCCATATTGACTTTGATTACCTTGATATGCTTGGCAAGTGTGACTTTGACAATACCCACAATTGGAGTGCTTGTATGAACCCCCATCCTTACAAGTTTAAGGAGATGATTTCATTAATACTAACTGATCAAAACACCATCCTACATAAAATAGGGATAATACAGGCCTTGAGTTGGGTGGGCTATATTTACGAGCCTTGTTAAACACATTCTTGTGTATGAAGGTGCTTCATATGGGACAACATTATGGTAGAATTTCACATGATTCTATATTGAATGATAAATTTTGTTGACAAGGTGGTGACCAATCATAGCTAAATTTTAGAATCTTGTATAGCTAATATTAGAAATGTGAAGCCAATTCTTTTAACGTAGAGATAGTTATTTTGTACATTGATCATTTCTTGAGCCTTGACGAGCTTGTTGCATTCTACTACTATACACATTTTTTGAACACATGCATTACTAGGTCAAAACAATAAACATATGGTAAAATCCTTAAGATGCTCATTGCATGGTGTAGTATAGAATCTTGTATACCTTCAATAGTTCTTTTGTGTGTTCACAAACATGTGATGCTCACTTTGAATCTATATGCTCTAGGAATTGAACTATCAAGCTTCATCGTTTTTAATGTTGATAATTATGTAGGATCACCTTGATATTTTATGACCCATGACTAGTGCTTGTTGTGCTCATCACCAACCCCTTCCCCCCGCCCCCACAGCCCAAAATGGACTTTGATGATCCATACTGGTTTTACAAAAATACTTATTGACATGCCCATTACACAAAAAAAAACACGATTGTTACTTATAACATGAACATGAAAGATGATAAGAATAGAGGAATTGTTCTTATTGTGGGGAAGTAGGAGCGACTAGGAAAGGTAAGTAGTAGTTGTAGTTTCAACACCTCTCGCCTTCCAAAAGCATGTGATTCCACCAATATTTATCCTTTTCTGCACGAAATATGTTGACAATTACTAGCCAAACCGACATTGTAAGTCAAAATATAAATCTAGCTCAACCGAATATATCAAATTTCTAGCAAGTACGGAAGGAAAAAGAGAGAAATTTGAAAAAGAAACTCTTGAGCAGAAAGCACAAACGACGGAATTTACCTACAATACAGAAATGTTTGGTACAAAATCGAATCCCAATTTGAGATTTTGAAATTTGTTCAGTAAAAGAAAAATCTTCACTATTCGCGGCGAATGAATGGCTGTACACGTCGGTAACAAATAAAAAACGGAGCTGGAGGGTCGAAAGAAAATTACTCCTACGATAGGAATAGCCCTTGATTATCAAGGGCCTGAGAAGTATTAATCTTGGCCGTTGCTTTAAAAACAAGAAGCTTCTTGTTAAGCATCATTAATTTCTGTACTGAACACACGAATTCCACGAGGAATAGACATTAAGAGTGCATATTAATATGATGCATTTTTCAGATATAATCCATTTTTTCAATAATGGAAATTAGGCATTTTGTTTGTAAATAGAGTACAGACTAATCTTATTATACACAGGTTATATTAATTGATTGACATAAATAAAATCATATAAATTTAAATGTGAGATTCATCACAGTTATTTTAAAGTAAAACAATATATTGTTGATGATTTGAAAAAAATTAAAAATTTAATAGTTCGGAAGAAAATATAAAAAGGTTTTTATTGAAGATTTAATAACATAAAACATAAATATTCATTTGTTTTAGTTTTGATAAGTGATAATTTTAAAATTTTAGCAAAGGAAAATAAATTAATCTATTAGATGTTTATTGTATAATTTTTATTATATATACATTTTTATAATAGACATTTCATACTAAAGGTTAATAAATTTGACAATTAAAGATCACATTCAATCTTTCTAGTGTGGTCTCACATAATTAGTGAGAGTAACAATGTAATATCTATGTAGAAAGATGTTTAGTTGACTTCAATCCAAAAACATTTATTTTTAAATATGTCTTTGTAGTTAATCTTTCTCTATTATAACTTTTTATATATAATTAGTAGTACAATGTACTATCTATATAGAAAATTATTTGGTTGACTTCAAGCAATGTAACAATCTTATCAACTCAATCCTTATGCACATGTGAATCTAATTAACCTTTTGTGACTTTATTTCCACTAAAAGAAATAAACATAACTCACCAATTACATAAAAGCTATCCCTTTATTGTCACCAAACATAAATAACCATGTGTTGCTTAAACATATAATTGTAGATTATAATCAATCTCTTTCTATTATGACCTTCCATAATTGGTCCGTACTCTATTCTATTTTATGTAAAATAATATTTATTTGACTTCAAATCCACAATCTTTTATTTTAAATGTAAAAATCTTTTTGACTCCAAATCTTCTATGTGCACATGTGAATCTTATTAATCTTTTGTAACTTTATTTCAAATAAAATTGAAAACATAACTCACCAATTACTTGAAAATTATCATTCGATTATTACCTTAGAAAGTTGCTGTATTAGAATAAATACATCCGTTATTTATGTGTGAGATCTACTTCCCGGTAAAACAACCTGCGTTCGCATTGACACAATACTTTGATTTTGGTATATTAGAATCAATACATCCATTATTTATGTGTGAAATCTGTTTCCACAATAAACAACCTGTATGGTTACCAATACATTGATTTTGTTTTGCATGTGAAACCCGATCCCTACAATAAACAATCAAGATGCTAGGTTCCAATACAACCAACATTTAAGCTCTTCGATCTATTGTTGAAAACTCTTCATAGAATCACATTTCTAATGAATTAGGCGCTAAATCATTTTCGTCATAAGACATTACATTTGAATTCTTATACAACAAAACATTGAATTCTGCCAACAAAACAATCTAAACACGTGGAACAAAGCAGGGTTATTTTCCTTCACCAGTAGAACAAAGTAATTTTTGTTTGGACGTGTATTATAGGGAAATCTCTGACTCACTAACTTCTCCACTCGGTAAGTGTATAGTGTTTTACGGCTGGAAATTACGGTCTTGACCCTTTCGATTGGCCAGTGCTTTGGCAAGGAAGTTGTTTATCAAGCTAACTAATTTCAAGTCGGTGATTTTGATCCTGAACATCATAATAGCTGGTGTTTATTTTACTCAATAGAGGAGAAGACCATGGTATTTAGTTACCGTCCGGCCAATATAAGTCCTGATTTGCTTCTACGTTAACTTGCTATCACATTTGTGTATCGAAAATTGTAAGAATGTAAAAGCCTGCATTTATTTTTCAAAGATGGAACAATGTTCTACATTTTGAGGCCCAAGCATCTTCAAAAGCAAGCTTCGAGAACGTGGATATTTACCACGTATTTGATATTTAATTAATTCACATTTCAAATAAAAAGCTTTTCATCTAAACTGATATTAAAGAAAAACGGTACCTATTATATTTATTTTTGATTGTATGGATATAAGAGTATTTTTAAGTTATTTTGATTACTTTTCACTTTTAAGAAGGTTGGGTTTAATTATGATTTAAATTTTCAATTAAATAGCAGTAAAGTATTCAATTGTTATTTTGTTTGAAATAAATGTACATAAGTTTTAAAATTATATGAAAAATATTAGACTCATAAATAAAAGTTATATTATATATAATATGGTGTCATTCTTATAAACATACATTAAAAATAAATATGCAAATAATATAGATTTCACGTACAAACATACATAATATTAATGTTAGATGTTATAACTATACTTTAAATTTTATTTGTATAGAGGAATTTTAATTTGTAAAGAAACAAAATATTATATTTTTCTTGATTCTTTGAAAGTTTCAATATTTCTATATTATACTTATTGGTCCTTTTCAAACATAAATAGGATATTATGTTGAGTTTCATATCATTGAATTAATATGTCTCATCTTCCTTCTATATTACAGTTATTGGTCCTTGATTTCATGTGACCTATTGTGGAGGTTTACCAGTTTGATTTTGATTTAAGATTGAGATTTGTTGTTGAAGTGATGTCACATCTAATATGATTTCAACTATCTATGATAAAGGGAATAACCAAGAAGGTGAGAAAATTAGTTATATAATTAGGAGATGAATTAAGGAAACATAAGACGATGGTTTAAGGGGATATATAAGAGCCCTAACTCTTTTTCTAATAAAACTAACTATAATAAGGAGATGACTTAAGGGGATGTAAGAGGATGGATAAGGGAAGGTAAGAGAATGACTTAAGGGGACATTTAATAGAATTGCTTAAGGCAAGCTAAGAAGACGACTTATGGGGATGTAAGACGATTGCTTAAGGGGAGATACATGAACCCTGACACAAAGTATGTGTCATGTGAGAAAATTAGTTCTATAGTTAAGAAATGGCTTAAGGGTGGGTAAGAGGATGGTCTCAAGGGAGCGAAGAGGATGATTTAAGAGTACATGCAATCATTTATAAAAAAATTAAGTAGCAAAAAATACCTAAATTTATTAATGTGAAATAATTACGCCCATAGGAATTCCCTTGAGGAGCGAGATGAGCTCTTGTACGCTGTCAGGCTCAGATGGACGATCAAGATCCTCATGCAGGTACAGAATGACTATGAGAAGCATCTGAACCGCTACTGTCAAAGCATTGCACACTCTCCCCGAAATTGAGTTGGGCAGATGGATATTGCATGACATATGGAGGTAAATGCAGATCGACGGGTGAAAATTTCTTTTGATAAGTAGTTGAGCAGTGACACAATCTAGACCTACCAATGCCTAAGACTACATACAATCCCAGTACACGTTGTCACGTGGACGCTAAGAATTCTTCCTTGCACATTTCCACTGGGACGTTAATGCGTTTAGATTTGCTTTTTTCTTTTCAATTAATAGGTGGTGTTGTTAGCATGCAGTTAGTCTGGGCTTTTACATTTGCCTTTGCCACCTAACACATGTTTTCAGGGGCTCCCCCAACTGTTTAACGCGTGATTTTGCAGAGTTTGCGCTTGACTTGGTACACTCACGTTTAAAATGCGTTCAGTTTCTCACATGCTTTTCATTTGCACCCTACTTTGTATCGTTTGTTTGTCGTGTTGATCGGCCGGGTTTAAATACTAGCACTTGCACCCGGGGAAGGTGCAAGGAATTCGCTGATAGTGTTGTATGCTTACCCGGTGCAGTATGAACTGTGACTTACTATGAATCAACAATTAATTTTTTTTCTACATGCATATTTTCTACAGAATGAGATGCCAATTTATACAGAATCAGATCAAAACTTCTTATGTGAAAAGGCCCTAACATATTGTTTTAGGAAATAAATTATAAATATAAAACATAGTTTTTTGTTTTTGAAAGAGGAAAAAACAGGTTTTACAGGACCGAAACCACAAAATTTACAAACAAAATATAAGATCATTAAAGATACCAAAAACAGAAAGGCTGTAAAAACAACATTAAAAAAGTCCACAGCCACCAAAAAAGCCAGCAAAGGCCACATAACCAAAAAAACCAAACAAAATGCCAGCAACGGTTAAATTTGGGTCTTTAATAAATCTGCCATCTCAGCTTCCAGCATGTTCATATCCTAAATCCCCCTCGTTAAGATCCGAACCATCTGCGTAGTAGGGGGCACTTTCCTTTGAAGGTTGGCACAGGTCCCTTTCGAAATCTCTTGGTCCCCGTTCTTGCTATCCTTGTTCTCTTCCAGATCAACAATCAACGAACCTTGTTGCATTTTTTCCAGCTTTTCAGACATAGTATTGATGATGATAGCATTGTGCCTAGCCATTCTATGGTTTTGTTCCATAATGGTTTTCATGTTGTTTTTAATTTTGACCATTTCAGCTTCTAAAGACTTGTACTTATCCTCAATGTCACCTTCTCTCATACCAGTACTGTTCTTTTTCCGTTTTCCTTCTTCATTGCTGAGAGCAGCCATCTTCAACTCCAGTTCTTCCAATTTACTATACAAAGCCATATTTCTTTGATTAAGATCATTAATTTCTTGATAGGTCCATTTCAAAACCATGAAAATGTTACTAATGCCACTTCTTGTAGAGGAAAGAATGTCACCAGACTAAACCCGGTCTAATATGAGGTTAACATCAGCCGGGTTGGGGGAGCTAGGGAATTTGGTACCAACATCTTTGAAAGAAGTAGGAGGGGAGGGCATAGAAGTTCTGCTAGCTTTAGGGTTCTCATCTTTGTCTTCCAAGGAATCTGTAGAGTAGAAAACCAACTTATTGGTAGGGGAGCCCTTTAGAACAAGATTCTTTAAGGGGACAGGGTAGTCAGGGTAGGTCTTAAGGTTAACTTTAGCAAGCTGGGGTTTTTTAGGTTGGGTTTTCTTACTAGATATCTCAGAGGATGGGTGGGCTTCAAAAATTCTCTCCTAGTAAGGTTGATTCTCTAAACCCCCACTGTCCATATTATAGTCCTCAAACGCCGTGGAGGCAACAGGTTTGGATAAAGCCAACATGCTTTGATAGTGTTCATATATTAACCTAATAAGACCAGGATGAAGAATAGGGTATCTCCTGGGATTTTTCTTATGGTCCTCAAGGCTATTACTCAACAAACATAATAGGTAATTAGTATATGATTATGCATGTTTCAATGATTTGACATTTAGTTAAAATAGTTTGAAAAATCAATGTTTTCACAAGTCATGTTTATTTGACTAAAATTTGACATGTGTTTGAAAGTTGTCAAGATGTGATGATCTCATGAGGATTATAAAAATGATTATTGAAAAGCTAATCTTGTGTTGTTGATTGCAAGTTACATTCAGGAAACAAGTTTCCACCCTCTGAGAAAGGGAGGGAGAGCATCATTAGAGAGAAGGGAATAGATACAAGGAATAGAATAGGTTGTCACCGTCTTAAGTCTATCTCTAGTTGCTTAATGTCAACCTAGTCGTTTTGGGGATAGTGACGTCATCAAGGTTGAACTTTAGTTGTTTTGCGACTGAGACAACTTTCTATCAAACATGTCGCTTCTTATGTTGCAATGAGTTCATCTTTTGTGTAATTGGTTGTTCATTATTGTCTATTCTTTATAATAGTTTGAATTGGCTTATTAGGTTGTGGAACTATTATTTTAGCTTGATTCCTTGTAAAAGGAAGTCATTATGACGATCATCCTTGAGTTCATTTTATGGGGTGAATACGCCCAAGAGACAACAAAAGATCAATGTCATCGATCGTGTAAGATTGTGTTACCAACTCTTAATTTCTGGATCATTGTTAGTTTTATGTGTTCAATCTTTAATGTTTATTCTTGATGACTCTCATTGAGATGTTGGAAAATGGCATCTTCGTTAATATTAGTTCTCACATTCATCTTGGGGATGTGTGTTAAGATATTATAATATAATTATATAAATATGATATTTAAAAATTGGCTATAATATTGTGTTATTACTCTGATATAGTTGACATCATAAATAATGGGAGCTTGGAGCTCACCATAGACTGGTAGGTGTCATGCTTGTGTGAGCCATGATCGTGGTAGTTAGTTGAGTGTGAGAAATCACTCACACCACCTTGGTAAAGGGAGGTAGTTTCCTTGAAGATAGGCATGTGAATTAAGATGTGGTAATAATCCTTTAGTCTTCTGAAAGGACCATCTTTATTACCTTCAGTCTAGAGGGGGAATCTTTATCCCTCCTAGCAACCATTCTGGTAACGGTTTGAGTCCATTTCAAATGAATCTTATTTTATATGCCTCAGGGAGATGGAAAAGGGGGGGTTCATTGGTTGGTTGGTGTAAGAATCAATACCAATTGGAGGGAGTCATACCTTTATTTGGGTGTGAAGCAAGAAAGCTAGACGGGAAATCAATATCATCTTCTACTGCTAGAAGTAACCCGAAGTAAAGAGTTGGAGTTTAGCGATTAGAGGAGTCGAAGTCTTGCAGAGAGAACACTGGCTACAATAGTAGCTAAGTGCACTACAGGCTCATGTTAGAGCTATCAATAGACCACCAAGAGATTCTCAATAGGGAATTAGGGAAAGCTATTTTTAAAAAGCTATCAACCAAAAATCTAAGGAAGACATTGGAGAAATTTTTGAACGTATTAAATCCTCCATACGCGGTGATCTATGCTTTTGGTCATCATAAAGATGAGTGTTTATGGGGAGAGACAGGAAGATAACTACTTTAGAGTGGTTGAATAAGTCATCTTATTTTTGCTTATGGGCCGATAGGGCAAGAGAGGAGTGCATCTTTACACTATGGAAGAAGACGCTGAGGGAAAGAAGGAAGTCCTTCAACAAGAACTATCGGCTTTGACTGACTCCTTTCAGTAGAATGAGAGCCCTTGACACAATCTTGTTCTTGCTTTCATATGATAAGATAGTTATCTTTGTGTCGAATCTTATGTTTATTTTGTAATGGCTCCTGACTGCACAGGTTGAGCCTATATATGATTTAAGTACATTCTCAAGAAATGGATTAAGGTTGAATGGTCAAACCGTTTTACCATGTTGTAGTCCTTTCTACGTTAAAGGCTCAGCCCCAGCCCATTATGGACGAGCACCTACCCTTTAATGTAATACTACTAAGTATATGGCTTAAGAATGGAAAGTGGCCAAGACTTGTAAAAATGATGAATCGTATGTGCTCATGGCACGAACATGTAGAATACTACATTCTATAACTACTCAATTGCCGACATGTATATAACCATTAGAGTCACCAGGAAAGGTGGTAGAGGTCATTATGATCTTAGTCAATGAACTTCTCTATGAATTCTCTTTATGATCTTAATCAACCCTCGAGATATGAGGTAGTATATAAGGTCAAGAACATAGTTTATTATTACAAGTCTAGATTAATATGTATCTATCTTATGAACGAACATTCCAGGATAGTTATTAACACTAAAAGCTCACACGGGTAAATATGAGATATCAACCATTATTAACTAATCTTTCGGTCTAAGGAAAGGTAGGCCTAGAAAGTCAAGACGATGACTGTTACTTTCAAGGTTGATAAAATCAAACTTGTGAACCATAAAGGACCTTGGGTGGTGATTATGGTCACTTTTGTAATAAGTTAAAAGTGGAATAAGGTGATGAGGAGTCACAATCTCCCATTATTATAGTAACCCAAATGGTCGAAACAAACCCAAGATTGGGTATCATTGGAATGATTTCCCTCAGGGTGGGACATAAGGAGAGATTCGTAACACAATTCAATATGATGGTGGTAAATTATTATGATGGACAAAGATTTATGTGACAAGGAAGTTATTTATGAGTTCATAACTCAACCTATGTTGAAAGCCAGTAGACTCAAGTAGACCAAGGGGTCAAAAGTAGATTTTTACCTTTTAAATCGAACCCTTTAGGGTAGAAGGTTTGTCTCTGATCTAAAAAATTGATATAAATGATAGTATTCATTTAAATATTATGTTAGTAAGGAAATACCTTGAATACTATGCTTATTCATGTTACGTGAAATCTAAACATGAGCAATGCTGAGTGGTCTAGGAGAGACTAGAAGCATTTTGTTCTTATGATTTGTTACACTTATGTTATTTCCTTTGGAAAAACAAGGATGTTTGATATTTCCATGTATTGGGTCACAAAAGCTAAACCCTAGTATTGAAATAAGGAGGAAATAGGAAATCTATAACTCTTATGTCAGATGTGACATTGTACATATATATATATATGGATTGGCAGTGAAAGGTCAAGAAAACCATAGAACAAGACATGAAGTCTTTATAATACCTTAAGATATTCTATGTTAATATCGAAACTCGAATTAATGCATCAAAGATGTTGGGTATTGAAACTTGAGAGTAAATGACAGGAAGTCATAAACCCTAGATATTGCAAGAATGCAATAAGGGACTTTTAAAAGGTTGAAATACCTAAATCTTTACATTACATGTATATCCTAGATTAAGGATTAATTCTAAGTCAGAATGGCTAGAAGGGATTTTCTATATAAACTAGTTTGTGTCTAGAGTACCAATAGAGTAGGTAAGAACACATAATGTAATAGTTCTATGACAAGTCAGAGGTGTGTGTCTAGATGGCATGACCAATCATAATGAACATACTTAGCTAGAAGTAATCTAGAGTTGTATGGTCGATTGAGTTTTGTAGGATGCATCACTAGGACTCGGATGGAGAAACTTGACGGTTCCTTATATCTATACCCTTTGTGAAGGGCAGGGCCAGTTCCTGTTAGGAATCGAGTGGGGGACTGCTTAAGTCTGTGGATGGAGGAAAAGCACTCAGATGATGCTCTCCCTCTGGAGCAAAAGACTCACTAAGGCTCATGAAGATAGATAACCACATTCTCGATGTAGTGAACTCCATGATATGGCTTATGACATTCAACTTAAGAGGTAGAACTATTCTTTTGCCATTTGTATTTTATGTAAAATAAATGAAAAGTGAATGGAATTCTCTTTGATTATAGTTATGAAGACATATGATATCAATTTTGAAATTAACCAAAAAAGTTTAACTTTATTTCTTGAGCTTATGCAAATGTTAAAATAAAAATTCTCTCATGGTTCCTAGTTTATTTACTTTCTAGTAAATTGTTGATTTTACTTGAGTATTAAGAGGAAGGATGTTACAGTGTTCATATATTAACCTAATAAGACTAGGATGAAGAATAGGGTATCTCCTAGGATTTTTCTTATGGTCCTCAAGGCTATTACTCAACAAACATAACAACTAGTGAGGCAAAGAAATCCGTACCTTATGGCAGAAGTGGTTAAGAATGGAAAAATGATGACCATACACTCTAGTAAATCTCTCATCCAAGGTGATATAATCCATTATAACACGAAACACCTCTCTCCAAAGTGCCTTGATGGTATCAATTTTGAAATAGTTGTTGGAAATTTTCACCAGTTTCAATTTCTCCTTATCCTTCTTAGGAAATCTGATGACCGCCTCATCAAAAAACCTTTTGTCATGATAAAACTTCACACCCTCACTAGACATTCCATTAACCTCCCCTATAATTTTCTCATCCATCTTCACCTTTCTCCCAAAAAGAATTATTTTTCCTGTAATGCCCCATCTTAATATCCTAAGAATGTTGCAATAGTGTGTAAAAGTGAATTAATTTTTTTTTAAACTATTAATATTAAGTTAATTAATTGCATACATTCATTAAGCTAAGTGACGTTACACTACTTTGATTTACCATAATTGACTTAAGTATTTCGCATTGCACATAATAAATAATAACATAAAGATAAACATTGCATAACATTAAATTTTCCATTCAAGATAACATAAAATACAAATTTGTTTCATCCATTGCATTTGATAATATTTACAATACTCATCCATCTAATGAGGTAGTTCAATATTGAATAACAATTACAAGTGTTCACCTCTCAACATTTGAGGGATGTTTTACAATACAAATTTACAATATACAATGATGAAATTCTTATAAATTTCCAAGTGCAAGCTCTCCATCCAAGAAGCTCTCAATGCCATGATCATAAATTGGGGACCCAACGGAGTAAGGTGCACATTCCACCCAACCATGTGGCACCCGTAGGTCCACCTCCCATGCTAGGAGATAGTAATAAGGTTACCTAGACCTAATCTACTAACCCTAGACACTAGTACACAACAGACTATAGGTTACATTGCTTCCAGATTCTTGACAATTGAATTTACTACAAATACAAGGTTAACTGTTATTCTAGGTGGAGTGTCATTACAACGTTGCAAAGGTTACCCTGGTGTTTCTTCCTAGGTTCTGGCCCCCAATCCTTGGGTTACCCTGGTAACCTCTTATGAAACCCGGCCCCTATTGCATACTATTGTGGAATCAAATGTCTCTTAAAGAAACAAGACATCAATTTGCCATTCCAGGCCTTCTCATCTTATACTCATGATTGAAGTAGCTCAAGAGTCATAAGTGAGGTATTAAAATCTTGTTAAGTGTTTTAATCTAACTAATGTGTTCTTTAGTTTTCTCTGACTTACTAACTATTTGTAAGTTACCCTGACACCACTTTGTTTGTCGGCCCTTACAAATAGCCACTCCCCTAAACATAACATGGGAAACTATGTTTTCTTGACTAAGATTTACTAAGTGTACAATGATACAACAGACAATTTCAACACCATTTATGAAAAACAACAATATCTATGTTCACAAAATCAGGTAACCGAGTACCAAACTAAATTCATGTACACAACTTAATCAACACATAAACTCAACTTAACAATCAAAATCCCCACAGTAAAAAAAATTGATCTAGAAGACTTGTTTATTTAAAACTTTCCCAAATATGCCCAAAATGAAACACAATTAAAAGAAAAAATAATAATGTAAATATCTATTATTTAGATACTCTAAATCCAATTTGCATCAGTTTATAATCAACATAAATATAAATAAATGTATTGAAAAGATCAAATCTAATAACAATGAAGATAATTACTTCATTTAATCTGGTCTTAAAATTTTCTCAAATTCACAAAAGAGGATTTTCCATATATTCACAATTCTAATTCCTTTTTTATGCAAACCTTAATTAAAATAATAAAAACAAAATCATCTTTTAAACTTATTAATCTCAAATTCTACAAACATTTATTTTTAATACAGAAATAATTTAATTATCTATATATATATACATATATATATATATATATTATATTAAAATATATATTAAATAATATATAAATAAAATAATAGATATATATCAATTACAAGTAATAGTTTGGAAAATAAAATTTTGGATTATTAAATGTTAATAAAACATAATTAAAAATAAAATTTTACTTTATGAACTGCGCATGGCAGGCATCCCATGAGAGGACGCGCTTCCTATGAGGTAGCGCTACCTCCACATACTTGTGGAGGGCGCTGCCCTCACAGCTGTCGTGCCTCTTTGTGGGAGTGGTGGCTAGGGGGGTAACCCTCCACCGTTTGCATTAACAGATAACAAAACAATGTGATTTCTTATGTATTTTTTTTAATATTAAATAAAATCTGAAAGCAACATTTTCAATACTTTCAGGCCTACGGATTTATTCCGTACGACAATTTTTATAAAAAGAATTTTACATATAAATTCTCATAAATTCACAACTATATATATAATATAATATGTATATATATATATATATATATATATATATATATATATCTTAAAATCTTTGAAATACAGAAAACATATTCTGACAAAAAATTTCTACAGAAATTTGAGAAAACTGATTACTGTACAGGGGTATTTTTCTTCACAAATTTTCATTTTATTCAATAGGATTTTCCAATTTTACTACATAAACATTTATCCAAAAATCTTTTCCCCAATTTCATTTAAAGTTTTGGTTTGTTTACATGCCAATTTTCAATCACAACTAAAAATTATTCACAGATGCTTTCTACTGTTTAAATAAAGTTTTACCAAATTCCCGAAAAGAACACAGGAAATACAAAATTAATCTTTTCTCTAACTTTTAAAGAAAACAAACAAACAAACAAGAAAAATACCTGAATTAAGAGAATTGCCTGTAAGAGAATTCCTTTTGCCTATAGCGTACAAATCCCCGAATCTTCCTCCAAAAGAAAATCTTCAAATCCAAGAGAGCTTAACCAACCACCAAGATCCTCTAAGGGATCTTCCACAAATATACAACTAGAGAGATAACGATTTCTAAGAAATAAGGATTTTTACATAGAGAATTTTTTTTTGCAAAAGCTTCTAATAATTTCCCTATGAGGAAATTGAATATCCCTCTGTTTTCCCTGAGATCCAAATTATCCTCCGTAACAATTTTCTCAACAAACCCAATAAATGAAACTTGCACACTTGTCGAGAAGTTGCAAATATCTTTTAACAACTTCTCGACAATTTTTCCCTTTAATATTTGCATGCAATTTATTTATTTAATTTAAATTTTACAACCACTATACAAATCTCATGCATATTTTTTTTAATTTAAATTTACAATTTTCCATAATTTATTTAATTTTCAAATATTACTATTTACTCACTTAATATTTTAATTTATTTAATTAAATAAGTTTGATCTTTTATAATCAAAGCATTTAACCAAATAAGCTAATTAATTAATTAAATAATCAAGCAAGTAATTTCTTTAACATTTAAAATTAATTTAAATAACAATAATTTAAAACACAATGTTCCAACATTAAAAATTAACCAAATTTTCTTTTCAAAAGATTTATCCAAACATAAAATACAAGACAAACCTATGACTCTGAACTAAAACAGACAAAGTACTAAGACCAGGGTTAAAGACTAGACTAGGGTAAACCAAACTACTATCTCCCGATCAACGTTTCCTTTGAGTCTTGACACACTCAGACTTGAGTACCGAGGTGGAGTCGGTGTCATATACTTGCAATTCCTGTAGCCAAACAATAACATGGATACAAATATATATATACAAGGCATTAAACAGACGCACCGTGTGGAGAAAATCATAGATATCTCAGGGCACTCGCAAGCGAGTGATGCGATTATGTTCTCCACACCAATACACTTCACAACAAACTAACGAAATAAATAGCTATTAGTCCATCATAACATATACATAGCAATAATCAACTGAAAGTAAAAAATCTAAACTATATCCAATCATGTCAGAAATCAATAATCACCAAACAATGTATCATCATGTCACATAATAAATCCACTATCGCTCAAAACCAGCGATCAAAATATCCAAACAAGGTATCATAGTCTAACAGTGTGAAAACATAACAATAGAAAGCATAAGCATAAATGGAGGGGTACTACATCCTCCCCCCTTAGGATCAGGATTGCTCCTGAAAGCCTGGGAACAGATAGGGATAAAGTTCCCTCACGCGTGTTGCATCCTCCCAGGTAGCAGAAGCCTCATGGCTAGGATCCCATTGGACCCTCACCTGATCAACGTCTCGACCCCTAAGACCGAGTGTCCGATGCTGTAGAATGGCCATGGGCTCCAAAGCTAGCTTCCCGTCCTCTACCTATAATGCATTCCAATCAAGTACATGAGATATGTCGGGATGATATGGCCTAAGAACTGATACATGAAAAACATCATGAATACGAGACAAATTGGGTGGTAAGGCGAGTCGATACGCCACGGGACCAATTCTCTCTAAGATCTCGAATGGCCCAACAAAATGAGGTGCAAGCTTAGAGCCTTTTCTGTAATGGATTGGACTCTTTTGCGGTCACACTCGAAGAAACACTCTATCACCAATAGTAAACTGTCGCTCTATCCTATGAGCATCGGCATATTTCTTTTGCCTATCTTGAGCTGCTATCAAATGTTCTCTAATATAGTCAACCTGTTGCTCCATGTCTCAAAGGATCTCAAGTCCAAGTAACACTCTATCCTCAGGTCGATCCCAACTTAGTGGAGTTCGACAAGGATGACCGTATAATTCCTGAAATGGTGGCATACCTATGGAACTCTGATACTCGTTGTTGTAAGTGAATTCTACTAAGTACAAATAATCCTCCCAACATGATTGTTGATCCATTACGTACATTCTAAGCATATTCTCTAATATTTGGTTAACTCTTTCTGTTTGACCATCGGTTTGAGGATGATACGCTGAACTAAAGTTCAATTAGGTACCTAAAGCATGTTGTAATGAAGTCCATAGGGCTGAAGTAAATACAGGATCTCTATTCGATATAATCCTACAAGGAATCCAATGCAATCTAACGATGTCCTCCATGAATATCCTAGCTACAGATGAAGCGCTATATGATGAATGTATAGGTGAAAAGTGAGCTACTTTAGTCAAACGGTCAACAGTTACCATAATGGCATCATGTCGACGTGATGACGTAGGTAACCCTACAATAAAATCAATGGATATAATATCCCATTTCCATTCGGGAATGAGATGTGGCTGCAATAATCCAGCAGGATGATGATGCTTAGCTTTAACTTGTTGGCATTCAAGACATCTCGATACGTAGTCAGCAATATCACGTTTCATACCAGGGAAAAAACACAATTGCCGAAGATCGGCATGCATTTTCTTGACTCCTGGATGAGTTGAATACGGAGCTCGATGAGCTTCAATCATGATTAATGTACGAAGACTCTCAACATGTGGTACATAAATACGACCTATATGCCATAATATACCATCTGATTCTAAGACATTCCCTGCAAATCGTCCTTCTAAAGGTCTATCGACTCAATCTCCGACTTCACTTCCTGATATAATCTATCAGTAGGAAGTGCAACTACTATTTGAACTCTCAAATCAACTTTGAGAGTAGTAGCAGAGATCTCATGTCGATGACGACTAAGAGCGTCAGCCACTACGTTCTCTTTGACTTGAACATATTTTACTTCAAAATCGTACTTGCACAAGAACTCCATCCACCATCTCTGTCTAGCATTCAAGTTAGGTTGCGTAAAAATGTATTGCAAACTATGGTGATCAGTATGAAGTTTGAAGCGATGACCTAATAGAAAATGCCTCCAACGAACTAATGCATGCACTACCGCAGCTAGTTCTAGGTCATGAGTAGGATAGTTTAATTCATGATCTTTAAGTTTATGAGACTGATAAGCAACCACACGCCCATCTTGCATTAAAACTGCTCCCAAACCCTCTAAGGATGCATCCGCACATACTACAAAATCCTTAGTAGGATCAGGAACAATGAGTATAGGTGCATTAGTTAACTTTTTTTTAAGTGTTTGAAAATCCAACTGACACTATTTTGTCCAAACAAACTTCTTCCCTTTTCTTTGAAGAGAAGTAATAGGATGACCGATTCTAGAAAATCCCTCTACAAAATGCCTATAATAGCCAGCTAGACCCATAAAACTACGAACTTCACCCACATTAGTAGGTGTGGGCCAATCTACAATAGCTTTGATCTTTGAAGGATCCACAGCAATACCTTTTCCAAATATCACATGTCCAAGGTATTTTATTTCAGGTTGAAAGAAGTCACACTTCTTCAGGTTTGCATACAATTGATTTTCCCTTAAACATTGCAATACCTGTCTCAAGTGTTCTTCATGTTCCTTCATGTTTCTCGAATAGACTAAAATATCATCGAGAAATACCAGGACAAAGCGATCGAGGTATGTATGAAATACACCATTCATTAAACTCATAAATACAGATGGTGCGTTCATTAACCCAAATGGTACTACTGTGAATTCGTAGTGCCCATAACAAGTTCGAAAATTAGTTTTATGAATGTATGCTTCAGCTATTCGCAATTGATGGTACCCAGATTTCAAATCAATTTTAGAGAACACATTAGCTCCCTTAATTTGATCAAAAAGATCATCGATTCTAGGCAAAGGATAACGATTCTTAATCGCAACCTTATTCAATTGACGATAGTCAATACACAGCCTAAGAGATCCATCCTTCTTCTTTATGAAGATGGCAGGTGCTCCCCAAGGGGAAACACTTAGACAAATGAAACCCTTTTCTAATAGTTCCTCCAACTGGATACAAAGTTCCTCTAACTCCTGAGATGTCATTCTATAAGGAGCTCTAGATATAGGCTCAGCTCTAGGAACTAGATCAATTCTAAAGTCAATATCCCTCTTCGGTGGCATTCCAGGAATGTCATCGGGAAATACATCTATGAATTCCCTAAGAATAGGATGATCATCAAGAGATACCTCTCGACTCTCACCCTCTTCCAGATTAGTAACTGTTGTTGCAAATAGTTGACATCCCTGACGAAGACATCTCTTTAATTACATAGCAGAAATCATCCGCAAAGAGATAGGTCTTTGAATACCTATGATTTCTACTTTCACACATAAATCATTAATGCAACTAACTATCTTAACTCGATAGTCAATTACAACATGATAAGATGCTAACCAATCCATACCTAAAACTATATCATACGATCCTAAGGGCATAACATATAAATCTACTAAGGTAGTTAACACACCAATTTTAAGTTCACAGTTATGTACTAAGTTTACTACTACTACTTTCACCCCTGAGGAAAATTAAACTTTCCACTTACCACCTTTCTTTACTGCCACAAAACCACAATGGTCAACAATGGTCAGTGAAATAAAGGAGTCAGTGGCTCTAGAATCAAAAAGTATAGAAACACTAACACCATGTAACTTACCTGAAGTTTCGACCACCGTGTTCTGGTGATCGGCTTGGTGGTCATTAACCGCTGCATATACTATATGTGATCATCCTGCATCACCCACTGTAGGCTCTAAAACTGTAGGTCGAGGCCCATAACCAGTAGAACCTCTCATTGGACACTGCCTAGCTATGTGTCCCTGCTGCCCACATGAATAACATCCTGTACCTGTGCCTCTACCAAATCCTCTGCCACCTGAAGGTGCATTGGACTCCTGGTAACTACCCCTACTAACAGTGGACTGAGCACTCTGCACAGGCTAATCCTGCCTATTGCGCTTATTGCGCCACCAGTTATGACCCTTTCCTATTTGAGGACTATTTTGTTGTTGTGGTTGAGGGTTATTGTTCTTTTGAGGTGTTCTTTGTTTTTGTTGTTGCCCACCCTTTGTGGGTGTCTATTGGTTCCTAGAGGAACCACCTGTCTGTACCTATCCACCACATGGACTAAAACTTGTTGCAAGAGCACTGCCAATTTGCACTCCTATGTGCCCACGTAAAGCCATAATAAGGTTCTCCTCTACTATGCGAGCCTTCTCCACCACTACTTCCATAGTCTTTGGCTCAAAGACTCAGAAACCACCACTGATGCATGCATTTAAACCCCTGATCAAGTGTTGTACTAGCATAGGCTCATCATTGCCAATACCAGCATACTGCTTAAGTTCATAAAATCTTTGTTCATATTGCTCTACAGAAAGAGCCAACTGACATAGATCATGGAACTTGTCATCCCTACATTGCCTCCAGTGTTCTGATAGGAATCGTGCTCTAAACCTCTCAAGAAACATCTCCCAAGACATAGAACCAATATCCAAATGGAGCTTCTGCTCCTCTAGGTGCCACCAAGTAGAGGCGAATCCTCTCATGTGCATAATAGCGCATCTGGCACAGGTATTGCTACCGTATGGGTGCATGGCCAAGCATCTACCCAAATCTAGTAGCCAGGTCTTAGCCTCTAATCCTCCTCCTGAACCATCAAAGGTAGGAGGGCGTGCTCTCAGTAAATTCCTCATGTGACCTACAATGATAGAATCCTAATGTACTATGTCATCAACTCTCCTAGGAGACCTATCCCTCTCTCTGACAACCTCCTGCTCAACATCTTGTCTAGGTCCAAGACGAGCTAGGACCT
Organism: Sequoia sempervirens; assembly: GCA_007258455.2. Taxonomy (NCBI): domain Eukaryota; kingdom Viridiplantae; phylum Streptophyta; class Pinopsida; order Cupressales; family Cupressaceae; genus Sequoia; species Sequoia sempervirens. Next base: position 365,674,556 of record VDFB02047230.1, on the reverse strand, counting down.
CCTCTAGTAATGGATGTAACTGAGAACCCTCTACTGCTGACTGTGCAGGATTATGTCCCTCATTCCTTTGACCCATTTGTTCTGCCTGATCACTGTGGTGAGGGCTAGGAGGGGGAGTAACTTGAGGGATTGGCCCTCGGCCTCCACCTCGACCTCTACCATGACCTCTTCCTCCTCGTTTAGGCATGTTCCTACACCTAACAATTATGAGTCTTAGATACTATACAACCAAGGCTATCAGTTGCGAGACTACGTACTAGGTCAACCTAGTGGGCTCGAGAGTACCCAGAGCGTCCAGTGTTTGTAACCTTCACTCTGATACCAATCTGTAATGCCTCGTCTTAATAACCAAAGAATGTTGCAATAGTGTGTAAAAGTTAATTAATTTTTTTATTAAAGTATTAATATTAAGTTAATTAATTGCATACATTCATTAAGCTAAGCGACGTTACACTACTTTGAGTTACCATAATTGACTTAAGTATTTCACATTGCACATAATAAATAATAACATAAAGATAAACATTGCATAACATTAAATTTTCCATTCAAGATAACATAAAATACAAATTTGATTCATCCATTGCATTTGATAATATTTACAATACTCATCCATCTGATGAGGCAGTTCAAAATTGAATTACAATTACAAGTGTTCACCTCTCAACATTTGAGGGATGTTTTACAATACAAATTTATAATATACAATGATGAAATTCTTATAAATTTCCAAGTGCGAGCTCTCCATCCAAGAAGCTCTCAATGCCATGATCATAAACTGGGGACCCAACAGAGTAAGGTGCACGTTCCACCCAACCATGTGGTACCCATAGGTCCACCCCGTGTGCTAGGAGATAGTAATAAGGTTACCTAGACCTAATCTACTAACCCTAGACACTAGTACACAATAGACTATAGGTTACATTGCTTCCAGATTCTTGACAATTGAATTTACTACAAATACAAGGTTAACTGTTATTCTAGGTGGAGTGTCATCACAACGTTGCAAAGGTTACCCTAGTGTTTCTTCCTAGGTTCCGGCCCCCAATCCTTGGGTTACCCTAGTAACCTCTTATGAAACCCGGCCCCTATTGCATACTATTGTGGAATCGAATATCTCTTAAAGAAATAAGAAACCGATTTTCCATTCCAGGCCTTCTCATCTTATACTCATGACTGAAGTAGCTCAAGAGTCATAAGTGAGGTATTAAAATCTTGTTAAGTGTTTTAATCTAAGTACTGTGTTCTTTAGTTTTCTCTGACTTACTAACTATTTGTAAGTTACCCTGACACCACTTTGTGTGTCGGCCATTACAAATAGCCACTCCCCTAAACATAACATGGGAAACTATGTTTTCTTGACTAAGATTTACTAACTGTACAATGATACAACATAAAATTTCAACACCATTTATGACAAACAACAATATCTATGTTCACAAAATCAGGTAACCGAGTACCAAACTAAATTCATGTAAACAACTTAATCAACACATAAACTCAACTTAACAATCAAAATCCCCACAGTAAAAAAAATTGATCTAGAAGACTTGTTTATTTAAAACTTTCCCAAATATGCCCAAAATGAAACACAATTAAAAGATAAAATAATAATGTAAATATCTATTATTCAGATACTCTAAATTCAATTTGCATCAGTTTATAATCAACATAAATATAAATCAATGTATTTAAAAGATCAAATCTAATAACAATGAAGATAATTACTTCATTTAATCTGGTCTTAAAATTTTCTCAAATTCACAAAAGAGCATTTTCCATATATTCACAATTCTAATTCTTTTTTTATGCAAATCTTAATTAAAATAATAAAAACAAAATCATCTTTAAAACTTATTAATCTCAAATTCTACAAACATTTATTTTTAATACATAAATAATTTAATTATCTATATATATATAAATATATATATTATGTTAAAATATATATTAAATAATATATAAATAATATAATACATATATATCACTTACAAGTAATAGTTCGGAAAATAAAATTTTGGATTATTAAATGTTAATAAAACAGAATTAAAAATAAAATTTTACTTTATGAACTGTGCATGGCAGGCATCCCATGAGAGGACGTGCTGCCTGTGAGGCAGCGCTACCTCCACATACTTGTGGAGGGCACTTCCCTCACAGCAGCCGCGCCTCTTTGTGGGAGCGGTGGCTAGGGGGGTAACCCTCCACCGTTCACATTAACAGATAACAGAACAATGTGATTTCTTATGTATTTTTTTTAATATTAAATAAAATCTGAAAGCAACGTTTTCAATACTTTCAGGCCTGCGGATTTATTCTGTATGGTGATTTTTATAAAAAGAATTTTACATATAAATTCTCATAAATTCACAACTATATATATATAATATAATATGTATATATATATATAAATATATATATCTTAAAATCTTTCAAATATAGAAAACATATTCTGACAAAAAATTTCTATAGAAATTTGAGAAAACTTATTACTGTATAGGGGTATTTTTCTTCACAAATTTTCTATTTTATTTCAATAGGATTTTCCAATTTTAATACAATAAACATTTATCCAAAAATCATTTTCCGCAATTCCATTTTTAAAGTTTTCACAGAAGTTTGAAATATGACACAAAAAATTTCTTTTCAATCACAACTAAAAATTATTCACAGATGCTTTCTACTGTTTAAATAAAGTTTTACCAAATTCCCGAAAAGAACACAGGAAATACAAAATTAATCTTTTCTCTAACTTTTAAAGAAAAGAAACAAACAAACAAGAAAAATACCTAAATTAAGATAATTGCCTGTAAGATAATTCCTTTTTCCTATATTGTACAAATCCCCAAATCTTCCTCCAAAAGAAAATCTTCAAATCCAAGAGAGATTAACCAACCACCAAGATCCTCTAAGGGATCTTCCACAAATATACAACCAGAGAGAACAATTTCTAAGAAATAAGGATTTTTACACAGAGAATTTTTTTTTGCAAAAGCTTCTCATAATTTCCCCATGAGGAAATTGAATATCCCTCTATTTTCCCCGAGATCCAAATTATCCTCCGTAACAATTTTCTCAACAAACCCAATAAATGAAACTTGCACACTTGTCGAGAAGTTGCAAATATCTTTTAACAACTTCTCAACAATTTTTCCCTTCAATATTTGCATGCAATTTATTTATTTAATTTAAATTTTACAACCACTATACAAATCTCATGCATATTTTTTTTAATTTAAATTTACAATTTTCCATAATTTATTTAATTTTCAAATATAACTATTTACTCACTTAATATTTTAATTTAACTAATTCATTTATTTAATTAAATAAGTTTGATCTTTTATAATCAAAGCATTTAACCAAATAAGCTAATTAATTAATTAAATAATCAAGCAAGTAATTTCTTTAACATTTAAAATTAATTTAAATAACAATAATTTAAAACACAATGTTTTAACATTAAAAATTAACCAAATTTTCTTTTCAAACGATTTATCCAAATAGAAAATACAAGACAAACCTATGACTGAACTAAAACAGACAAAGTACTAAGACCAGGGTTAAAGACTAGACTAGGGTAAACCAAACTACTATCTCCCAATCAACGTTTCCGTTGAGTCTTGAAACGCTCAGACATGAGTACCCAGGTGGAGTCGGTGTCATATACCTGCAATTCTTGCAACCAAACAATAACATGGATACAAATATATATATACAAAGCATTAAACAGACACACCATGCAGAGAAAATCACAGATATCTTAGGGCACTCGCAAGTGAGTGATGTGATTCTGTTCTCCACACCAATACACTTCACAACAAACTGGCGAAATAAATAGCTGTTAGTCCATCATAACATATACATAGCAATAATCAACTGAAAGTAAAACATCTAAACTATATCCAATCATGTCAGAAATCAATAATCACCAAACAATGTATCATCATGTCATAGAATAAATCCACTATCGCTCAAAACCAGCGATCAAAATATCCAAACAAGGTATCATAGTCTAACAGTGTGAAAACATAACAACAGAAAGCATAAGCATAAATGGAGGGGTACTACATTGCCATTGTTCCAGTTCTTCTCAAAGTAGTCCATGCCCATGGTATCAGGCCCATGATTTTTTTCCAGAAATGGAACCAACCCTCCTCTAACAATCTACTTCTAGAACCTATCATTCCTCGTGTGCACCTCATAGCTCTTTGGCTCAACTCTTTTCCTGCCCCCCCCCATTTTTGTTTGCACCTTTGTGCAGACCCTACCAGCACCAAGTACCTATTGCAGAATAACACAACTATTCCAATGCACCCACAAAGTGTGCCACTCTTTCTTCCCTTCTAAGTAATATGATGTGGCCCCATAAAATATTTTGATTTTGATGTACTTGGCCCCTTTCCTTTTAATCATTAAATGTATTTTCTTCTTTCCCATGCTTCTCAAGTCTCTACAATTCTTCCATGTGTTCAATCCTTTCTTCCTAACCCCTTCATTTGCAAAGTAGTCTGCCATGCTGTTAGCTTCCCTATAGACGAGTGAAACTTTTACTTTTTCAAACTTTTCTAAAATAGAATTTGCGTCATCAATCCAATTCTTTATCGACCAAGAGGGTGGGGTCCTTGCTAAAAGAAAATTAATGATATTCTTAGAATCTCCTTCGAGCCATAAAATTTTTATTTTCAAATTATGAGCTAATTTTAAAACTTGAAAAGCTCTTATAGCCTCCACTACATGGTTGGTTTGATGACCTAGGGATATGGCCACATCTGTCATAAAATTACCATTTGAATCCCTTAACACACCTCCACTTCTGGCCATGCCCAGATTACCCTTCACAACACCATCAAAGCTAGCCTTATACCAACCGTTTGGAGGAAAGGTCCAACACACACCCTCCCTACTTTTCTTGGCTGGCTTGGAAGCTAAAGAAATGTCCACTTTAATATTCCAATCCTTTGCTATCATTAAATCATAGGGAGTGCACACCACTGCTTCAAGGTTAAGAGCTTTTTGAGGAATCACATTGAAGTTTTCCTTTATAAGCCTAATTTTTTTCTCAAAGACATTTTTTTTTGACATCTCCTTGTCCCTGCAAAGTATATTATTACATTCTTTCCACACTCCCCAAACAACATAATGGAATATGATAGCCCATAACCTTTGAATGAAAGGATTTTGGGCAGGGGTTTTCTATTGTAAAAATAAATCTTCAATGGTATGGGGGAACACCCAAGAGATATTCCAAAGGGCTAATAATTTTTCCTAGATTAAGGAAACAAACGAATAGTGGAAAAATAGGTGGTTGGCTCACTCCGCCTCACTCTTGCAGAGGTAACATCTATTGGGGATTTGAAATCCCCATTTACAAAGATTTTCCACCATGAGCACCTTATTCTGAAGTGTAATCTAGAAGAAGATATTGAATTTAGGAGTCAAGTGTTTAATCCACACTTTTGACCAAAAGGGAGTGGGAGCTTGAGAAAGGGACAACAAAGAGACAGTCGAAGAGACAAAGTAGTTACCCGAAGGGTTGTCCATCCAAACAAGAATATCTTCTTGCTAAGTTTATCCCAACCTAATAACTTATAAGGAGGATTGAAGCTAAACCAACTCCTGACTAATCACACATAAGTTTACCCAGTCTCCTTCATACCAATAATCTTTGACAAGCTCCCCGAAAGCAACTTTACAAAGCTCAACCCATCTATTGAATCTTTCAATTTTGATAAGGGGTTCCTTAAAAATCCATTTATCCTCCCAAAATATGGCTTGATTGCCACTTCTAATGTAAAACATAGTTTCTTGTTATATTTAATGATTCAACTAACTTCTCTGTGAATTTTTGAAGCCTATTAGACCACTTACTACACATCATCACCTCCTTAAGCATTGATAACTAGTGGAGAAAGAGAGCTGGTAGAGATTGAATTGTCTTGATTGTGGGATGTAAGCATAATTTTTTTTAGGTACAATATCTACTTTTTTGTTGGGTGGAATGTGGATTTTCTGGGTAATTTTCTAAGCTTGCAACAAGGTCCTAAGCAATTTTGAGTGTAGCAATTAAAATGAAATGAAGCAAGTATCATTGAATGAACTAAATAGATAGTAACACTCACTGATTGATAGTGTTTCTTGCCCAGGGATGGTCAACTAAGAAAGGAAGACATGAGCCAACTTATGATTAGGTAGAGGACAACTATGGGCCAATGCATGATAGTGGGTAGTCTATCCTCCTTTAGGCTTAGCTAGGCCAAAGGGGTTGTTCCCTAAGGTTAGTTTACAAAATAATTGAAGAGGAATGTTTAGAAACAATTGATCTTGGGAATAAACCATACCCAATGCACTAGAAAATCCTCATAATGTGTCCTAAACTTTAGTTTGTTGGTTTATTATGGTCAAGACCTAAGACCTCATTTAAGCATAAGGCAATTCATGTATGAGAACAAAGATATATCAGATATTATCCCCTATAATAATTCGATATGAAATTGCACTTCATATATGATTATGATCATAACAACAAAGCACATCCCTATAAATATTTCACATAAGTTAGCTTTCCAAAGATATAATATTGCTAAAGCAATGGGTTATGTATGGTTGGTAGGACACCTAGTACTAAATTTTTTTTAAATGATTTAATAATTTGTTTTTATATGTTTATTGGTGTGATGAATAGTCATGAACATATTCAGATTGGTGCCTTTATCTTGTATGGTTCAGAGTTGAATCTCAAACACATAAGTGTAAAACATATGCAATCCAAAAAAAAACTTAACACATAAGGGCTAATAACAACAAGAACATAACATTTTGGAGCATACTTATATAATCCATTAACAAAATAATAAACTAATAAACTTACTATATTATGCTGATAAAATACTTTATGAAAGCTTGAAAAAAAATTTGCATCCTTCTATGGTGATCAAATAATCAAACAAAATACTCGGATTAGCAAATGTAATGGTTGGAATTCCCAAAAGCATATATCAAATTCATGGAAATACTTAGAGTCTTGAGAATAAAAATTTAATACATCTTCCTTCAATGAATTACAGAGATGTAGTTACAAAATGGAGTTGATACTAAGATTTACAATATAACAAGCAAGCCCTAAGACTATGGCAAGGTAAAGAGCACCTCTACAAAAAAATTTATCTCTCTATTCTACAACTATCTCACCAACTAACATTATGTTTTTATGTACATGTATATATAACACTTAAACATATTCTTGCAACCTAGGTGTATTTAAATGACTGATTTGCAAGTTTGGAAGTTTTCCATACTAGTTGCATCATGTTCACATGGATTTCCACTTGAAACCATACCCAATTGCATTAGCAATCATATGCCTTAGACATGAAACCATAACCCTAAGTGTCCCACACATACCAACAGGAATTTGAAAATCTTCCTTACTAAACACATTGAAATGAGATTATTAATAGTGTTTTTGTACATGTCTAGAAGTAGATGTAGGTTTCCATTCTAACAAAGAAGTCTTGAGGAAAAGATGCAATTGGGGTTTGCAATTTGCAAGAGCACAAAAGTCCACAAAGAAAATATATGGCAGAGTGGTGAAGTCAAGATTCCCATTGGATTTACTCCCAAGCTTGTTAATGCGACCATTGAGCAAAGTGAAAAAAAACAAAATTTTGGGTTAGGATTAGGGAAAATCAGGAAAACATTGCCTCCAAATTCAAGAAAACCCATATTTTTTACTAAGAATATGTGAAAACACCCACAAACCCCAAATCCCCCAATTTTTTTGTGATTAGTACAATATTCTTATAATTAAATCATGACAAAATCACAATTTATTGGAAGAATTTTAGGAACGAACCTGTCGATCCCAAATCAAAAGTGTCATCTTAATCAACATTCGGGAAAATTCCTGGGAACTAAACAAAATTCCCTAGGAAATTTATTAGTCGTATTCTTGCTAAAAACTATTATTTGTAATTTTGTAAGGAAAATAAAAGATAAAAACTATTACGAAACCCTACAAAAGTAGTTTTTTTCTTAAATGAGACATACCCAAAATAATTTCAATACAATAACTACAAATATCTATTAACAATAAATGAAACCCAAAACATTACCTCGAGATTCTACACAAATTGCATCATGTTGTCAACAATGTTCGTGAGCAGAAACAAGCAAAGTTTGTAGAAATACTATTACAAATGTTGGAAGAAAGAAGAGAATGGCCATCTCTACATTTTTTGATTTTCATTGATGTCACCATGTTGTGATTGCAAGTCTAAGTTAGTGATTGATCCAGTATTTTGGTCCAGTATATGAATTGGTATTCAAGTTGCACCCTCCAGTATTCTAGTCTCCAATCCTCTGTAATTGATTGTTGTTTAGAATCTCTAGTCTGAAAGCATATATGTTTAGAATCTCTTGTGCTCTGGTGCTCGTACGACGTATCAACATTATTATGTTGATTAATTTTTGAAATTAAGTCTATCTCTGGTTGACTTCTTGGATATGTCATGATATGGTGAATTAATTTTTCTTATGCAGATATATGTGCAACCTATCTTAGGTCCATGCCAACATGATGTAGTGTGTTGGATGTTTGGATTACCTTTTGGAAATATTTTGTCAATGCTTGTAGCTGACAAGTTGGTATTTTTTGATAAACAAGGAAATGCATCTAATTAGGCCAACCTAATTGATGCTTGCGGATGAATCGAGTATATATATTGGATAGGGTTGAAGATTAAAAAGTGTGATCAATGAAGCAGTAATGAAAGCTAAAGTGAAGAAGAGTGAAAATGATGAAGTGCGTTAAGTCAATCTATTAAGCATCACCGGAACTACATCAGCACTTGCGAGGTGCACTCTTTTCAGTTCATTTTCGCTGTGAAGCCCAATTTTGTTTTGTAAATAATTTTTGTAGGTAGTGAGCCTCCTTGTAAGTAGTGAGCTTTTGTATCTTGATAGTGATCCCTTTCAGGGTAGTGAGCCCTTGGCAGCGAGCCTTATACATTCAATTTTGGAACTACTTTATATTGTGAGTTAATCCTTAGCATGGTTTTTCCCTTATTGGGTTTTCTATGTAAAATTTGGTGTTCAATGTGTTGATTTTACTTTCTATTTTCTGCATTTCATGCTCATGCTTAATAAAAGAACATTGTAGTTATGAAATCGATAAGTGTTGAAGTTTTGAGTTTAAATTTGGGGACAACTGATTCACCCCCCCTCTCAGTTGTCTTGCACCTGTTAACAATTCATATCAAAGCTTTGTTTCCTTGGTTTAAAGCTTAACTGCTTAAGGTAGATCCTGAAGGTTGATCAAATGGATGATAAAAAACTCTGGACTACACTTGAGGATCTTGACAAAGTTGAAAATGAAAATAGAGATATGAAAGAAAATCTTGATGATTCAAATGAATGTGTCTGGAAGTTGAAAGAACAATAAAAAAAATCTAAGGAAAGACACAAAGAAGTGAGTGAGTAGTTGAAACAAGAGATCATTGGACTAAAAGTGCTTGTAGAAGAAAAGTAGAGAATTGAAGAATGTCTGAATACAATGGTGTAGAACAAATCTGATGAATGCTCTAAACTTGAATATGAGGTAGTAAACTTGAGAGTAGAAATATAGAAGAAAAACTCTATGAGAATAATTTTAGATCTAGTTTTGATGAGCTTGGAGAACTACTTGCAGGACAAAAACCAAGTAAAGAAAAAGGTGGCTTGGGAAATGATGTAGGTGAAAGTTCTAAGGAAAATCAAATGACTCAGGAAAAGGGGGAAGTAGAAAAGAAATTTTGCAAGGAGACGACCTTTGAGACAACCTAATGCACAAAGGTATCCCTCTTTCAATGGTATTTTTTGTTCCTGTAATAAATATGGTCACAAGGCAAAAAAATGTAAGAGTAGGATGAATCAGTTTTTTGGTCCCTTCACCAGACAATGTTTTGGATGTAAGAAATTTTGACATAAAGCTACTAAATGCAAATCTCAAGTGAGAATGATCAGCTAGGTGACGATAAACATGTTTTTGGACATAAATCTACTAAATGTAGATCTCAAGTGAGAATGATCAGCCAAGGGATGATGAAAAGGTTTAATGGAGGTAGAATGAATCAATCCTTTAATGGCTACTACTATACCTATAATAAATTTGGACACAAAGCAAATTAATGCAGATCGAGAAGTAATGGAGGTTAGACTAATCAAAAAAGTGATGTGTACTATAATTGTAACAAACATGGACATATCTCAAAGGTTTGCAGAAGTAAGAAGGGAAAGCAGTCTGCTCTGGTAGAGAAAAATGAACTTGTAAAGAAGATCGACAAAGAAGAAATGAAGCAAGAGATGAATAAGATATGGAAGAAGAAAGAAGAACATAAAACTACTGATGTGTCTATGCCCTCATCTAGTACGAACAATTCCTCTAGGAATTAGACCTAGCATGGTCTTAGAGGGAGCATTATCAAAAAAATGTAAAAACCCCCTCGATGAATGGCATGTCAGAGGCTGGCATGAGGATGGAATGTGAAGAATGAATAATCAGAGGTTTTGGAAAAGGAACTAGAAGAAAACATGTTGACATGATAATTTGAGGATTGAATTAGGGTTTTTGAGTTGAGAAGAATGTTTTTAGCAACTTTTTGTTATTTTCCACATTTAATATGAATTAGGGAAAATTGATGCAGTATAAGGAATTATTATTGAATTTGTGAAGGAAAAGAAGAAGTCTTGACTAAACATTAACGAATTCAAGAAAGTCAAGCACAACAATGGATAGAGGATCGAGTGGTGAAATTCCACTAAAGATGAAAGGAGTTGAATTGGAAGAATTTATAGGAAGATGAAAGAAATGGAACTAGGGATGAAGGAAAATGATTTATAGAGCATAAAAACCCTAGGTATGGATTTACTTGGTTTTCTAATAAATTTTTCATCTTGTTCTTGCTCAGTCATTTCAAGAATGACAACATTGTATTAGGAAAACCCTACCTAATCACAAAGGAAGCAATTGAAGTGATTATTGGCTTATGCAGTATTGGGGATCTCCCTGGAAAGAAAACTATGAAATACAAAGATGTGGAGGAACTTACCAGCATTAATAAAGATCCTCAAGATCTATTGATAAACACTCTTACAGATTCAGCTGTAAGGTATGTTGCATATGGCATTTCCTATTGAATCTATTTTAGAAATTGAATCTATTTTAGAAATCGTGAAGGGTTGACATCGGCTATTGCTGTATATATTGCACATATGATGGTTAAGGAAAATAGACAGTTTGATTTGTGTATCCTATTATTACTTGAAAATCTAAATGAGAATGCCCAAATTTAATTGGTTGAGGGTTATCCCTTTTGGTTTGGATTTTTTCTTTTGTGCTTTACCTTTTACTTTTTGAACTCCCTACTTGGAAGAGAAAAAGTAGTGTGGGAATCCAATATTCCTATTGGGAAGTAAGTCTACAAATACTTGGAATCATTGGTGGATAATGTAAGTGATTGCAAATCATATTTCACATCCTTAAGAAAAAATCTATGCTCCTATATGAAAATACCAAGTCAGTTTGAAGTGGGTTCATCCTCTAGTAAGAGAGAGATGGAAGTTATCATTGGTGAGTCTCCCTCAGAACTAAAAAAGAGGAAAACTATTGTAATAGGTGTCCCAGAAGAGAAGAATGAAGAAAAATTTCTATCTGGATCTGATATAGAGGATATACTGATGTTACTGGATACAGATGAGGTGAATAAGATTGGTGAAATGTGGAATGCGTGCTCTCGAGTTGAGAAACTTAAAATTGGTGACATGAGATAGTTGATAATTTTCTAAATAAAGGTATTTCAATTTCAAATGTGTCAGATTCTTTACCAGATGATCTTGTAGAGATTGTTGAAGATAGAACATTATTGGAAGGACCCAAAGGACATAAATTAAAATCTATGCTTGAAATAAGGTGCAACAAAGCAAAGAAAGTACTATCTAAACATATGAATGAGACTAAAAACTACATCAAAGAAATATTTTACATTTATAGGTATTGTCTTCGGTGGCTAACAGCTGTTGATAATTTTTGAAGTAGGTTTGAATCTATTGAAGCTAATAAGAATAGTATTGGAAAGAAATTTAATTTATTCAAAGAAAGGGATGGAAAATAAAGAATAAGAGTTGGAGAAATGTAGGTAGAATTGATGACTACTCAAAGGAAAAGAGAAGATATGGTTAGAACCTTTTGGTTGGTTAAGGAAGTTGTTGAGGTCTGGTTAGATCATCTCTCTAGAATCCTCTCTAATGCTAAAAATTGTGAATGACTGTGTTTGTCTTCTGATCAAACATCCTCCTTTACATAGTTATCTTTGTTGTAAGGTATAAGTGCAAGAATGAGTTCGGCTATACTTTCTTGGAAAATAATTCTTCCAATCATAAGAGAGAAATATAAGAAAATATTTCATGTAAAAAGTGTCATACTTGTTTTAATGTTTGAAATGGGAAGCTAGAATTCTTGTGTCATCATATACATCCTACCTTTTTTATTTCATTTTTCCATTTATGTCAAAGGGGGAGAGAGTTAGAGTATAAAGTTATGAAGAGAGACTCATGTGAGCTAGGAGAATGTTGTGTTTTAAAATTTTTGGCACATGTTGCCATCAATGACAAAGGGGAAGATTGTTGGAAGAATGAAGAAGAATGGCCATCTCTATAGTTTTGTGTTGTCATTGATGTCACCATGTTGTGATTGCAAGTCTAAGTCAGTGCTTCATCTAGTATTTTGGTTCGGTATCTAAATCGGTATTCAAGTTGCACTCTCTATATTCTAGTTCGATATCCTCCGTAGTTGATTGTTGTTGCTTGAAATTTTGGCAAACAGTTTATGATTGCTGAAAGCATATATGTTCAGAATCTCTTGTGCTCTGGTGCTTGTAAGTCATATCGACATTATTCTGTTGATTACTTTTTGTAATTAAGTCTATTTCTGGCCGACTTCTTGGATAAGTCGTGATATGGTGAATTAATTTTTCTTATGCGGATATATGTGTGACCTATCTTAGGTCCATGCTGATATGATGTAGCGTGTTGGACATTTGGATTGTCTTTTGGAAATATTTTGTGAATGCTTGTAGCCGAAAAATTGGTATTCTTTGATAAACAAGGAAATGCATCTAATTAGGCCAACCTAATTGATGCTTGTAGATGAATCGAGTGTATATATTGGAAAAGGTTGAAGATTAAAAGGTGTGATTAATGAAGCAGTATTGAATGTGAAAGTGAAGAAGACTAAAAATGATGAAGTGTGTTAAGTCAGTCTATTGAGAATTATCGAAACTGCATCAACACTTGTTAGGTGCACTCTTTTTAGTTCATTTCAAAGGATATGAAGCCCAATTTTGTTTTGTAAATATTTTTGTAGGCAATGAGCCTCCTTGTAAGCAGTGAGCTTTTGTATCTGGATAGCAAGTCGTTTCAGGGTAGTGAGCCCTTGGTAATGAGCCTTATACATTTGGTTTTGGAACTACTTTATATTGTGAGTTAATTCTCACTGTGGTTTTTCCCTTATTGGGTTTTCCACATAAAATCCAATGTTCAATGTGTTGATTTTACTTTCTATTTTCTGCATTTCATGCTCATGCTTAATAACAAAACATTGTAGTTGTGAAATTGATAAGTGTTGAAGTTTTGAGTTTAAATTTGGTGACAACTAATTCACCTCCCCCTCTTAGTTGTCCTGCACCTATTAACAAGAAAACCATACCAATGATGATTTTTTTTTAAAGGAGACTAACTGAAACCAATCTCACTTAAGCTGGTACTTCAATCTATTCATAGTAAATGAAAAGTAGGTTTTCCACACTTACTTTTGGTTGTTGGGAAAGGAATGTTTCACTCTCTGGAGAAAATTTATAATAAATGTTGGATATGATGAAGCAACTCCTTAGCAAGATTAGGGAGCATGATGTGGGTTTGCAAATAGCCACCAACAGTTGTAAGAACTCAGGTAAAAAAATATTTTTTTAAAACATCGGTGGTCACATTTTCTGGCAATCTTTTCTGGCGTAAGACAAATTTTTGGGCATGAGTCAACTTCCCAACTGGAAGCTCACCCAAAATATAGCCTATTGGCCAAATCATAGGTTAAAATAGGTAGTTCATTTGAAATATATTAGATTATTAATTTAAATCATCTAAACAAGTCAAAATTTAGAATGTACTTTTTAAACAAAATCATGTTGACCATGACATTGGCTGTAACTTTTTTTATAGTTTTCTTATTTCATATGATGATTGTAGCACTTGAATTGATTCATTTTGTAGAATGGTTGTTGGGGTTAAGATGACCTATAATTACATTCCTAGACCCCCACAAGAAAAACTCATTGGATAATGATATCCTTGAATGTTTGTTTCTCAGAATCAATATGTCTACTCTATTTATTCTCTCTCTTTAAATCACAAAAACTATTGAAAAGACATCTTGGCTTGATATTGCAAATGAAGCCAACAACTTGTTGCATGTTATAGTATTTCTTGCACAAGGATATCAATGTACTAATTTACTAAATCATTTGGCATAAATTTAGAAAAATATAATACATATATTGGATGGTAATTTGTTGAGAATGACATGTAATTTGATAATATGATGGTGTTCAAGCAAGATAAGTAGCAATCATATCTCTTCCAATATATTATAGGATTATTAATGGAAGATTAGTTTGATGTATGATTTATGAAAGTTATGGAGATAAGATTGTGAAAAAGGAAAATATATTTTATATTTTAATTCAATACTCATGTCACTTGTCATAAAATGAATTGCGTATTAAGATATTTAGACTAATTATATATTTGAAAATTTTATAATATCTCTACAAATCAATATTAAAAACATCCATAATTCAAATTCAAATTTAATATTTCTTATCTTTTCTAATATATTGTATTTTATGTCATAAGTATTATAAAAATAATCTTTCAATAGGTAAAATCTTAAGAATGAAACCTCCTTTACTCTCAAATCAACCTATAATTGTTGGCTAGAAAATAATAATTGGTATACAAAACATATTATGAATGACTTGCGTTTCATTATAAAGCTTTTAGTTTATTATATTTTAAATGCATTATTTTATTTTCTTCTTCTACAAATAGGTATTTCCAAAACTATTCATGGTGTTTTCTCCAAAACTATGGTCATATAAAAATAGATAAATATGTGTGATTTTCCACCAATAAAGTATTATGAGTTCTACTACAAATATTTGCTACATGTAAACAAGCCACATGTTGCTTTTGAGATGGGACTTATGGGCATGTGACTATAGTCTTATGTGTTACTTATTCCATTAAGACACATAATATTAAATTATTAAGAGTATTTCATCAATCTATCATCTATATTCAATAGTCTTATTAAACTTTGTATAGTAGATCAATACATTAATGCAACTAGTTTCTATTGTCTAGATAATTATAAAATAGTATTCTAAATTAAATATATTTATTTTTTTCTAATTTACATGTTATGTTATATTAAAATTGAATATAAATTATGTTAGTTGTTTTTTTTAATTTATGAATGTTAAGTTATAGTTGTGTTTTCATTATTTTTGAAAATTATTAAAATTTTATGTTTTGGACTAAATGAGAATGTAATGAGTTTTTCAATTATTCAAGTGATTGTGAAGATAGTTTTTACTTTCATATTGTTTGAACATGATTGAATTTTTCTATAGTTGTGTATTGGTGTCTTTCTCCTCTTATATAAGAGTTTTTAAAAGGAATTGATTTAGTATGAATGCTTATCTTTTACTAGTTTTTTTATATTGGATTTTTTTACAGTTCATAGTAAGAAGTGTAGCTTCATGTATTAGTTGCTCTAGCACTAAGCATATTTTATAGATAATTATAATTACTTACATAAATCTTCATCATTAAACCATTTGCATGGCTACAAAGGTTTGCATTTAAATTATCTAGATTTTTCTAGGTTTTTTATTAGAAACCACAAAATTCACTTCCTACAAGACATTAGTATGACTGCTAAATACTTTACAATATATACTGACCAATAAGATATCATAATTGTATGAAAATATAGCTTGGGATAAAATAGCTATGACTTATATGTTAGCAAAATGCATGTACTTGAAGAATTATAGTACAAAATTTCTCATGATAAAAACTACACAGATGCAAGTAACTTGATGATTTAGTACTTTCATCTTTCCCTCAAGATTTACTAGTGTATTTTCCATGCCACACCATGCCTCCATTAATCTTCCTAATATTTCCCTTAAGTCTTCTTCAATAAGTGAAGAGGTGCCATGAGCTTTTCCATAAGATCTGAAAGAACAATATTCTTTTGTGGTTTTTCTCTCCCTAGATAATGGGATATGGAAGAGGTTTGTGCTTTAATATAGTTGGGGCTTATCCATACCTTAAATGTTGCAAATTGGTTGTCTTACTTATTGTCATCAATTAATGAACTTATAGAGGCCTTATTTTTAATGATATTTCCAACTCTTTTCTATATAGGAGTTATGTGTACTGGGTAGTTAGACATCAAGGAGTTGAAATTCCATTCATATTCTCTTCATTTTATGGGATATCATGATGATAGATTTAGCTAGAACTTGTGTTTTGGCTACATTATCTGAAATCTCATGATTTAATGCAAAATTTAGGTCATCATTAGACTTTATATTGAGTAAATTTGGATGATAACCTCCCATGTCCTATTGTTTAGCTTTAAAAACACTTGTGTACCCATTTTCCAATGGGAATATTTTGTGGCACATGGAAATTCAAACAATGCATTAGGGAGATATTTATGATATGATTGAAAGAAAGAAAATTGGAGTGCACCAAAAAGGATTAACAAAATGATGCACCCAATTTTTGACTTGTTGTTTCACTCAATTATGAGAGTTAAAATGCATAAATAACAATTAGAAAAAAAACGTAACTGATATAATAGTAAAAAGGTAGGTTTTAAGATGGTAAAGTGATGTGTACCTGTTGCGAAAAGTGCTTTTTTCAGGCCTCACTGAGGACTCATTCGCCCAGTGGTGAATGTGTCCCTACTACCATTTTGGAAAATTAGTTTATGGGTTTTGTTCTTCAATTTCTACACTCCTAGATCCTAGGTGTTCAACTCTCGAAAGTTGGAAATAATTTTTTTAGAAGACTTTTCATGACTTTAGAAGAAAGATGACAACTTTTGCAACTTTTTCTCTCAAATTAATCTTCAACCTAAAACCTACAATCACACACAAAGGAGAAGAAAAATGTTGTTTTGTTAGGCAATAGAGGTTTTCCTTGGTCAAACCATGTTTCAGTAATTAAACCTTGAAACGAAATAATGCAAAAAGGAAAGATGGATGAACAATGTAATGCCACAACTCACCAATCCTCAATCAAACCTTGAATTGTAAATCTAAAACTTATTATGAAGTGGCCTCAATGTATGTAGATATTGATCATGGACTTGACATAAGATAATGGATTTGAACACTTGAACTTGATCACCAATGCTACAACATCACATTAGCTCAACAATATGCATGACTTTGATATGATGATATGATATTTTATTGCTGCAAAACTTTAATAATCTACCCTTGAATGCCTTCTTGAATTCTCTTGAATGCTCTATAATACTCTTGTGAAAGGTACTCTTGATTTCTTATAAAGATCTAGGATGAAACTATGTGAAATAACCTAGTATTTATACTTAGCTTAAGATCAAATCCCAAAATTTAAATAACACAAGATGACATCAAATCTAGGATTTAAAATAATTAAATACTACCAAAAACATATCTTAAAGGGAGGTCCTAACTTATGTGGGGACCCATTCACCATAGTGTGAATGAATCCTAGCATGCTTAACTAGGACACACTTTGGGGGATGTGAAATGATATGCAAAAAGGGGGTCCTAGGACCTAGTGAGGACCCACTCTCCAAGTGGTGAATGGATCCTAGGTCACTAGCCTAGGACACATTCCTTGTAAAATTATGTCTTCTATAATATTATTTAAGATGTTTGAGTTTTATCCCTCAAATAATGCAATAAATTAAGCTTGGATTTAAATTTAAGGGGCCAATTAAACTCAAATTAACCAAAATTAATTAATTAATCCCTAGATTAGTGTGAAAGTGTAAATATACACTTTACAACACCCTAAATAAGGAATCATAAGTCTTTTATTATTAATTATTCCTTCCCAAATTAAGTGTGAAAAAGGGATACTTTTTTCTACACTACAATGATTATACAAGCTGGCTTCTCTACTTTATTCTTTAGATTGACTACAACTAATAAAAGTGGTTGAAATTTCATAATGTCATCCATTGGTTGACATGTCCTAATCCATTCAATTGCCAATGATGGCAAGTAGCTTTTTTTCATAGTTTACATTTGACTATAATGTACATTCATAAAAGATTTATAATTTTTGATGACTATTGGTCTAAGTGGGCTTATTTGCACCTCATCTTTGTTTGGATTTTCTATTTCTTATTTTTATTCCCTCTTGTTTGATATCTCTTTTCTACTAGCCATAAATAGTAGAATCTAGAGATTATGCCCACTTTCATAAATTTGGCTCAATGAATTACCTATAATTGAAACAAGATCAATGTTGTATATTGCTCCATTCTTGATCACCCTCATTTGTTTTTGATATTAGGGGAAAAGAAGATTTTGAAGGGATCTGCAACCCTTTACAACCAGAAAATCCAGACTGCAAAAAAGGATAGCCTGCAGCCACCAAAATGCTAGCTCCCAAGCCCAGAACATCATGTTTTACATTTAGAGTTAATCTTGTGGGAAGGAAGTGTCATTTCTAGAGAAGGCCCGGATGCTTTTTATTTTTTACTCATGACTGTAGTCCAACCTTCTTCCACTTGTGCTACCTTCTCCTACCAAGCTAGCACATCACAATCCTAGGTTTGATCATTTGCAGCCCTAGGCAAAACATCCTTGACTAGGCATGCAGACTGGATCTTATCCGAAGAGCAGGTTGAAAGAGAAATTGAAGCCCCTCCACCAGAAAAGGCAGACGGAGACTTAGATCGAGGTTCAACGTGAGAGGAAGAATCAACCCCTCCCGAAGGACAAGCCGAAGGAGCGGATCCTAATTTATGTGATTCAGAAGCAACCGCCTCTGAGAAACTCTTTTTTTCTCCAGATTTCTTCTCAACAGTATAATGATGTTGAGCAGCTCCAATCCACCGGTTTGCCTTTTTTATTTTTTTCTCAAAACCACAATGAGCAGCAGCATGTCCAGTCTTAAATCGTCTTCTACAATGGAAAGGTAATCCCTCATAGTCTAGAGATTGAACCCAATTCCCCTTGGAGGATTCTAACGAAACCTCAGCAGGCAATCCATTTGACACATCAATTTCCACAAGTATTCGGGCAAAGGTGGAATGAAAGATATCAGAAGATGCATTGTCAACATACAAAAAATCCCCAAGAGCTTCCCCAACCGACTTGAGAAGAGAATCATTCCAGAGGTGGAGGGGAAGATTAGGCAAGCGAACCCAGATCAGGATTTTACTAAAGGTTTTAGATGTTGGATTAAAATTTGAATGCCAAGGTTTGATCGTTAGCAGATATTCATCCCCCTCGCTAAAAAAATGATCACATAATATAGTTTTTCTGTCCTAGCAAATATAAAATTTAACAATAAAGAATCCCTTGGCTAGAGGGAAAATGTGAATATTACTAGAAAGAAGAGGTTCCCACTCCTTGGAGATCCAAGAGTGCAGCTGAGGAAGACTAGGCCAGAATCCTCAGAACTTGCAGATGATACCATGCTTAGAGAGCTCAACTTCTTCATTTATTTCTTCTAAAGTTTCATCCTTTAGCTTTATGGTAATAGCTTTCATCACTAGAATAAAGCCACGAAACAAATTATCCCCCAACTTAAGATTCAATTTGGCCCTAAAGGCTAAACCACGAAGTCTAGGGTTCACACCAGAACCACCATCTCCAACTTTATTAGTCTTGGTCGCGTCTGCCACAGGCATTCGCCCAGCCATAGCTTCACCATTCCTTCCTGCAGCAGGGATCTCCACAGACACCCCCAAAATAGAGGCAGGGAGCTCGTGGCCATTAGTACGCACAAGGGATTTGAATTTTTTTTTCCTGCTCACCAGTTCTCTCGCATCCGCGCCCATGCCCAGTTCGCTCGCCATATTTTTTGATCACCCTCATTTGTTGGGCACACATAAAGTATTAATAAAAAATTATTTCACAAACTATGTTCAATTAATCATGTTGAGTTTCAAAACAATTGCACAAAAGATAAAAGCTTGTTTAAGAAAAGTTACCTTTTTTCATGCCACTAGAAAGCTCATTGGGATTTGAAACAAGTTTAAACAACACTTCATTCTAAGAATTCCATACAATATACATGCCTTCCCATAAAGATGATAGATTAATAGGCAATAGAGATTTTCATTACTCAAACTCATGTTTGATTTTAATTTAGCCTACTTGCAATATATTTTTATAAATTATAATCAAAATAATCATAATCTAAAAAAAAAATGGATTCTAAATTTTAATATCTAAAAAAGGGTATTTTCAAATTTTCATGAAAGCACACCTAGTGGAGAAATCTAGAGTTGAAGTTAAAATTTTACTAAAGTTTCCCCAAAAGAGGGGTTAAGTTGTCATATAGGTTGCTACATATATATTTTCAAGTGAAAGGATTTTTATTGAACCGTCTCCACCAAAAGTGTTTCACCTAAAACATTACACAAAAATTGAACGTCATTTCATATTTTTAATTGGAAATGATACATTTGATAGTTTTGAGCAAAAGGATTTTCCATGAAACATGTGCCATGTAGGTGCCATGTGGTTTTGGGTGATTTTTTTACTAAAAATAATTTGAGAAAGAAAAATTGCTTGAAACTATTTTGTTGGCCTAAAGTGTGACATAGCTCTATACTTTTACTTAGAGACCATGATTGATTATGACATTATTTCCCAATAGTGTTGCCACTTATTTTAAATTATCCCTTGGTAGTATGCATTAGGGCCTTTGTGGCTTTGAATGTTAACATAAATATTGTGTTATGTCAATCATCATGGTGATGACTACATTTCCATTTCAATATTTATTTTCACATACATTAATCAACCAACCTTATTGGAATCATTGACACATATTGAAGTTACATGTAACTAGAATTTTGTAACATCACACATAAGAAACCAATGGAAGAGGCATATGGTCCTTGCAATTATAATGTTACAATTCGATTAACAAATATTATTTCTAAAGAATTAGGATCTTTCACATCCTTTGTCTAGAGAGAAATCCCTCTATTTACACCATTTTGCATTGTTGCAACAAAAAATTACGTTAGCAAGTAATTAAATTCTGGAGAAATGGGTTTGAATAAAAGGAACCAATAATGCATGACATGTCAACTTCAAACTTATAGATTCTTCCTCCACTTTTGGTGATGAAATTCTTCTTAGTAAGCTAAATGCATTACATATGGGTGCAATTTGAAGAATGGTTACTCCTTTCTTTCGGGTACCCATGTGCCCATATTGACTTTGATGACCTTGATATGCTTGGAAAGTGTGACTTTGACAATACCTAGAATTGGAGTGCTTGTATGAACCCCCATCCTTACAAGTTTAAGTAGTTGATTGCATTGGAAATAATTGATCAAAACACCATCCTACATACAATAGGGAGAATATGGGCCTTGAGTTGGGTAGGCAATATATGGGGTAACACACTAGATTTGATATTTTATCTATTTTTGAAGAATAGGAATGAAGCCTCCCCTTAGAATGGTTCTATGATGGAGTAATAGTAATGGAAATCCATACTTGATTCATATAATAAGGCATACACTCTCTCAAGTTTTTCTCCATCTTAAGCACCATTTTTATTACTTTCTTCAACTGGTATTACAACATTCAACATCAATGGATCCACAATCTATGTCATTGTTTAGATATCCTCAAAATTGATAATGGTCTTGAGATGTCAGAATTAGCAGCATTTCAGGAGAGCACTTATGCTTTGTTCAACACATTCTAATTGACAAAATTATTTTCATCAAGTCTAAGCTATTTTCCTATGTTGAAAGCTACTTGTGTGAAGCATTTCCCATGCCCAATTAGGTTCCTTATAGTAGCCACTCTATTACACTTGTTTTTCATTTGGGTTAGCTACAACTTGTTAAACACATTCTTGTTTATGAAGGCACTTCACATGGGGCAACATTATGGTAGGATTTGACTCGATTTTATATTGAATGATAACTTTTGTCAAGAAGGCGGTGACCAATCATAGCTAAAATTTAGAATCTTGTATAGCTAATATTAGAAATGTGAAGCTAATTCTTTTCACTTGGAGATACTTATGTTGTACACTGATCCTTTCTTGAGCCTTGATGAGCTTGTTGCATTCTACTATTATATACATTTTTTGAACACATGCATTATTAGGTCAAAACAATAAACATATGCTAAAATCCTTAAGGTGCTCATTGCATGTAGTATAGAATACATAAGGGGAAGATCTGACACAAATCTCAACGATGAGGAACTACCTTCAATAGTTCTTTTGTTTGTTGTCAAACATGTGATGCTCACTTTGAATCTATGTGTTCTTGGAATTGTTAATGAAGCGCTAGAAACTATTGCATATATTTTCTAGAAAATGGATTAAAAAAGCTCTTGAACTATCAAGCTTCATTATTTTTAATATTAATAATTATTTAAGATCACCTTGAGATTTTTATGACCTATGACTAGTGCTGATTGCTCTTATAATTTGTTGTGCTCATCACCAACCCCCCCGCACCCTACCACAAAATAAAAGGCCATGGACTTTGATTATCCATACACCCTAGAACTTAGTTTTACAGATACTTATTGACATGCTCATTACACAGAAAAAGGGGGATTGTTACTTATAACATTGACACAAAAGATGATAAAAATAAAGGAACTGTTCTTATTGTGGGGAAGTAGGAGCGACTAGGAAAGCTAAGTAGTAGTTATAGTTTCAACACCTCTCGCCTTCCAAAAGCACGTGATTCCACCAATATTTATGCTTTTCTGCATGAAATATGTTGACAATTAGGAGCCAAACCGACATTATAAGTCAAAATATAAATCTAGCTCAACCGAATAGAACAAATTTCTAGCAAGTACGGAAGGAAAAGAGAGAAATTTGAAAAAGAAACCCTTGAGCAGAAAGCACAAACGACGGAATTTACCTACAATACAGAAATGTTTGGTACAAAATCGAATCCCAATTTGAGATTTTGAAATTTATTCAGGAAAAGACAAATCTTCACTATTCGCGGCGAATGAATGGCTGTACACGTCGGTAACAAATCAAAAACTGAGCTCGAGGGTCGAAAGAAAATTACTCCTACGATAGGAATAGCCCTTGAGAAGTATTAATCTTGGCCGTTGCTTTAGAAAACAAGAAGCTTCTTGTTAAGCATCATTAATTTCTGTACTGAACACACGAATTCCACGAGGAATAGCCATTAAGAGTGCATATTAATATAATGGACATTTGCAATGAAAAAAAGTGCATATTTATTGGTATACTTCAGAATTTCATTTGGTTGAATGTTGCGTAATTTTATTGGAATTTTGCTAGGTACATAGAGTAGAGAGTAACCTTATTATAAACAAGTTATACTAATTGATTGACATAAATTAAAACAATAATTTAAATGTGAGATTCACGACAGTTACTTCAAAGTAAAAAATATGCTGTTGGTGATGTGAAAAAAGAACTAAAAATTAATAGTTTAGAGGAAAGTATAAAAAACTTTTTATTGGAGATGAGTTAATAACATAAAATATAAATATTTATTTGTTTTAGTTTTTATAAAAGATAATTTTAAAATTTTAGCAAAAGAAGATAAATTAATGTAATTAATGTTTATTGTAAAAAAATTATTGTATAGATTATTATAAGACACATTTCATAGTAAATGTTTATAAAGTTGACAAATGAGAATCACATTCAATCTTTTTATTATGGTCTCACATAATTAGTCAAGGTAACAATGTAATATCTATGTAGAAAGATTTTTAGTTGACTTCAATCCAACAACATTTATTTTTAAATATATCATTGTAACTAATCTTTTTCTATTATATATTTATATAAATAATTAGCACTACAGTGTACTATCTATATAAAAATTTAGTTAATTGACTTCGAGCAAAGTAACAATTTTATCAACTCCAATTACATAAAAGCTATCCCTCTATTGTCACCACACATAAATAAACATGTATTGCTTAAACGTATCATTGTAGATTATAATTAATCTTTCTCAATTATAACCTTACTGATTGATTCGTACTATATTGTATTTTATGTAAAATAGTATTTGTTTGACGTGAAATCCACAATCTTTTATTTTAAATGTAACAATCTTTTTGACTCCAAGTCTTCTCTGTGCACATGTGAATCTTATTAATTTTTGGTAACTTTATTTCAAGCAAAATAGAAAACGTAGCTCACCAATTACTTAAAAAATATCATTCTATTATTACCTCCCATAAAAGTGTATTGAAATCAATGGCTCTCGGAAAATTCAAATTCACTACCGACAATTCACTACTAGAAAATATACTCCCATGACAAATTCATCTTATGGAAAATTCACCACCAACAATTCACCATTGGGGATAACTATTTTTGAATATATTACATTTTATTATAGTAAACCAGTAATCTCTATTATTGTACTATTGGAAATAATTCTTTTGCAAAAAAAATCTCAAGATCTTTGAAATATATATTAAAAAATGTTAATATGAATTACTGGTGGTAAATTTTTCATACAATAAATTATTGACGGTGTGAAATTGTTTCCACAATAAACAACAGATATGTTTACACGAATACATTGATTTTTTTCATGTGAAACCTGCTTCTACAATAAACAATCAGTAAGTTGGTTCCAATCCACCCAACATTTAAGCTCTTTGATCTATTGTTAAAAAGACTCCATATAATTACGTTTCTAATTAATTAGCTGTTAAATCATTTTTACTGTCATAAGACATTACTTTGAATTCTTATTCAATAAAACAATCTAAACACGTGGAACAAAGGGTTACTTTCCTTCACCAGTAGAGTAAAGTAATTATTGTTTGGAAGCGTATTATAAAGCAATCTCTTGACTCACGAACTTATTGATTTCCCACTCAATAAGTGTATAATAGTCTTTAACAGCCTGGAAATTGACAGTCTTGACCCTTTTTATATTAATTTAAACAGTACTTTGTACGGAAAGTTGATAGCAAACTAACTAATTCAAGTCGGTGATTTTGATCCTGAATATCATAATAGTTGGTAGTTATTTCACTGAATAGAAGAAAAGACACTGGCATTTAGTTACCGACTGGCCAATATAAGTCCTGATGTGCTTGCAAGTTACCTTTCTATCACACTTGTGTATCAAAATTTTTAATAATGTAAAAGCCTGGCGGACAATGTTCTACATTTTGAGGCCCATGCATCTTCAAAACCAAGCTCAATAACGTGCATCTTTATCGTATTTTATATCTAATTAAATTTGCATTTCAAATAAAGCTTTTCATCTAAATGATACTAAGAAAAATAATATTATATTTATGTTTGATTGTATGGATATAAGAGTATTTTAAATACATTTTGAGTGTTTTTCATTTTTAATAGGGTTGGGTTTAATTATGACTTAAATTTTCAGTTAAATAGTAGTAAAGTATTTAATTGTTATTTTGTTTGAAATAAATGTAAATAATTTTAATAGATTTATGGAAAGGATTAGACTTATACATAAAAGTCTTATTATATATAATATAGTGTTACTATTATAAAATTACATTAAAATTGAATATAAATATAATATAGATTTGACTTAAAAACTTACCTAATACTAATGTTGGACATTATAATTATACTTAATATTTTACTTTATAGAGAAATTTTAATTTGTAAAGAATGAATATATTACACTTTTCTTGATTATCTCAAAATAGCAATATTTCTATATTACACCTATTGATCCCTTTCAAACATAAACTGGATATTCTAATAAGTTTCATATCATTGAATTAATATATTGACACCATCCTTGCATAAACCTCTTCAAGACAATTGTTTTTGAAAGAGGAAAAAAATGGGTTTTATAGGGATCCGAAACCACAAAGTTTACAAACAAAAGATAAGACCGTCAAAGTCACCATGTACAAAAAGGCTATAAAGAAAACAACAAAATGACAAAGCCACAACCATCAAAAAAGCCAGCAAGGGCCACAAAAAATACCCAAAAAAACTAGACAAAATGCCAATAGTTAAACTTGGGACTTTAAAGTATCTGGAGTCTCAGCTTCCAATTCGCTCATTTCCTTGACCCCCCTCTTTAAGATCTGGACCATTTGGGTAGAAGGAGGTGCTTTCCTCTTGAGGTTGGCACAAGTCCTTTTCGATATACCTTGGTCCTTGTTCTTGCTTTTATCCTTGTCCTCTTCCAGATCAACAACCAGCGAGCCCTATTGCGATTTCTCCAACTTTTCAAACATTGCATTGATGATTATGGCATTGTGCCTAGCCATTTTATGGTTTTGTTCTACTATAGTTTTCATGTTATTTTTTATTTTGACAATCTCGGCTTCTAGAGTCTTGTACTTGTCCTCAATATCCTCTTCTCTCGTACCAGTATTTTTATTTTTCTGTTTTCCTTCTTCATTACTAAGAGTGGACAGCTTCAGATCCAGTTCCACCAGCTTGCTATTAAGAACCCCATTTCTATGATTAAGATCACTAATTTCTTGATAGGCCCATTTCAAAACCCTGAATATGTCACCAACACCACTTCTGGCAGAGGCAAGAATGTCTCCAGATTGAACCTGGTCTAAAATGAGGTTAACATGATCCGGATTGGGGGAGCTAGGAAATTTGGTATCATCAATTCTGAAAGAGGCAGGAGGGGTAGACACAAAGTTTCTGCTATCTTCAGGGTTCTCAGTTTTTTCCTCTAAAGAGTCCACAGAGTAGGAAACCAACTTATTGGTAGGGAAGCCTTTGAGAGTGGGATTCTTTAAGGGACCCGGGCAATCAGGGTGGATCTCAGGGTTAGCTTTAGCAAGCTAGGGTTTACTAAGCTGGGTCTTCTTACCAGACAACACAGGGGGCGGGTGGGCTTCAAAAATTCTCTTCTTGAAGACAATTGTTACTTACCCTATTTTAAGGTTTAAGTCATCCACTAAAAGGGGTTTAAAAAAAAATCAACATTAGATAAATTAATATATTTGAAAAGAATATGGACGAGGATACCAAAATTTCAAACTAAAAACACTATGAAAAGATAAATTCTATAGATCCTATTTATGTTTGAAGATTTTGCAATATTTTACCTATCACATGATTCAAAATATATAGTTAATTTTCACAATATAAATATTAGAACATAATTGATTTTTTTTTTAAAATAAATAAACTTAATTCATTTATTGACTTTAAAATATTGATAGTGTTTATCCTAACAAGAACTAATAGATAAGAGGTTACATCATCAATTATAGATCATTGTAGATCCTAATCAACCTTTTCTTAGTACGACCTCACATAAAAAGTCAACACTACAACCTAAAATCTATGAAAAGATTTTAGCTGACTTTAATCCTAAAGCAAATGTTTCTCTACTATGACCTCATGTACTTTCTATGTAAAAAGTGTTTTGTTGACTTAAAACCTAGAACCATTATTTTAAATGTAACAAAATCTTATAATCTTCAATACGGATACACATGTGAATCTTATTAACCGACTTTATTTCAAGTAAAATTGAAAACACTACTTCTGAGCTACTTGAAAACTCTCGCTTTATTACAGAAAATACTATACAATTACTCAAACTTTCACTTTGAAACAAGGAATTCAACTATCCGTTTCTCTTCCCTCTATCGTTGCCTCAAAACAAATTCTCAATATAATTGTGCTTTTACTTAATTTGTTGCGAAATCATTTTCACTGGTCAGTGGCCACGCGACACTGCCTTGAATTCTCATACAGAGAAAACAGTCTAACACGTGGAACAAAGCAGTGTTGGCCCCTGTTTTCTTCACCAACAGAGGATGGTAATTATTTTTGGAAGCGTATTATTTGACAATCTCTTCACGTACGAAATTATTGACTTGCCCACACAATAATTCTCTCGAATTGTATTACAGTCTTGAACAGCCTGGAAATTGAAGATTTGTACCCTGATTTTGTTGATTTAAACAGCATTTTGTAAGGAAAGTTGTTACCAAACGAACCAATTTCAAGCCGGTGACTTGGATCATCAACATCAATATTATTATAACAGCGGCTATCCATTTACACTCCACAGAGGAAAAGAAAATGATATTTATTTATAGTCTGGCCAATAGTAAGTCATGCTGTGCTTCTAAATAATGTTACTGTCCCATTTGTGTACCACACTTTGTGAGAGTGGAAATGCCTGGTTTATTCATAAAAGATGATGGAGAATATATTTTGGTTAAATATCTTCAATTGGATTTGAGCAATACACTCTAAATTTTTATTTGTTTAGATGATTTATCTGAAATCAACGTTTCTTCAATTTCAAATTGAACCATCTTAACAAGTATAAATTTAAAATATGTTGTTTAAATCAAAATAATATCTTCAAAACTAAACGGAAATGATATCTTAAAAACTAAACTGAAATGATATCTTCAAAACTAAACCCAATGATGGGGATCTTTGTTTTTGAAAGAGGAAAAACGTGTTTTACAGGGACCCAAAACCACAAAGTTTACAAACAAAAGATAAGATCGTTAAGGGCACCAAAAGCAAAAAGGCTGTTAAAACAACAACAAGACAAGTCCACAGCCGCAAAAAAAGGCCAATGAACGCCACATAACCAAAAAACCAGACAAAACACCAGGAACAACTAAATTTGGGCCTTTAATAACTCCGCAGTCTCAGCTTCCAAATCGTTTATATCCTAAACCCCCCTCTTTAAAATCTAAACCATTTGGGTAGTAGGAAGCGCTTTCCTTTTAAGGTTGGCACGGGTCCTTTTCGAAATACCTTGGTCCTTGTTCCAGCTTTTATCCTCGTTCTCTTCCAGGTCAATGATCAATGAACCCTGTTGCGTTTTTTCTAGCTTTTTAGACATAGCATTGATGATGATCGCATCGTGCCTAGCCATTTTATGGTTTTGTTCCACAACAGTTTTCATGTTATTTTTTATTTTCACCATTTCAGCTTCCAAAGTCTTGTACTTATCCTCAGTGTCACCTTCTCCCATTCCCGTGCTGTTCTTTTTCCGTTTTCCTTCTTCGTTGCTGATGATGGGGATCTTTGTTACATCTATGATATCCAATTAGATTTTGATTTTAACAAAGTCTATCATATAAGCTAACAAAACAAGATGAGAGGCTTGAAGGTAAAGAGTACCAAAATGTTGAAAACGGGGCTTGCAGGAGTTGTTAGAAACAATCCATAACTAAACGTACACAGAGGGTTGGTACAAAGTTATAACTTATTCCAGATTTTAATATTTGAGAGTAAACAATCGGTGCACTTTAACCAATGCATAGGATGTTTACCTGGAGAACCCAATTATTCTGAAGAAACTACTGCGAGGCGCCAGTGCTTTAAGCCCTTTCAATTTATATAACATGTTACGAAATATAACTACGTAACAATATTCAGGCAACTGTTTTAAATGTAAAACATCAAACCAACCACTGTAAACGTATATATAAGAATCATGTAAGATCTGACATGAGAAGCAGAATATGATGCCAAGCCAAGAATGCCTTGCCCACAATGATCAAATAGAATCTACTTGAGAAGGCGAAGTGGGCAAGTCATTCTTGGCTGAGTAATATATTCTGAGTCTACATGCAAGACTTCTCCATGAATTTAACTCCTCACTTGTATCTAATATGCAGTCAATCCATTGAACACTTACGCATATCAATACCGAGGAAGGGAAGAATTTATATTAGCTTGAAAGGTCGATGGAAGTATCAAAAGGGGATATAGTCAAAGAAATTACCCTTACACCCATTTATCGGCTTTCCAATCCAATCACCTCCAGTTGGCATTTCTTTTATGGAAAGCATAATTTCATTTCTGCGCAAAAATATATTTGTGAAAAGAGGTGGAATTTTCACATGGTCTAGCGTTTAAAGCTCCCAAAAGAAAAGCGACGTTGTGATTCCATGTCCGTATTCTATCTACCTTTCTGTGGTAACCATTCCTTGCGGAGAAGAATGATTGGATATGTCGCAAGAAACTATGGATATTTTCTCCAATGAACGCATAAAGACCATGGAGGTAATAGAGTCAAAGAGAGGAGTAATCGTGATAGATACCTACTACAAATAGTAAGGTCTAGGAAAAGGACGGGTGAGTTTAGACCAAGCCTTATTTTTTGTGTGTTCATAATCAGGACGCACCTGGACGCACCTAACTTTTGAATAGTGTGTTGAGTTTTGAGATATTAGTTTTACAACTATTTGAAGTTTGCACTTCAACCCTAACCATGAAGGCAGGCACTATATTGCTGTTTTGAGTCAAAACATTCAATTACAGACTAAGAGAGCGTGAATACAATTTTTTTTTTGGGTTAATGAATAAAATTTATTTTAATAATAAATAATAGTTTATAGGAAAATATAAGTGGTATAGGGTACACTTTTAAAGTTTAAGTAGGATAGAGTCTCATACAAACATGAAAAATAAGCTTCAGTCTAAACAACATGAAGCAGCTAAAACAATTATAATAGGACATAATTATAATTGCAATAGCAAAACTCACAAATGTGCTATTGGCATGTAATAGTTTTATAAGGACAAACATCATCATGAAAATATCTAATAAAAGATTAAGTGCAATCAAGAAGATTTATACAGTAATTCTTTTGGGTCTTAATTAAAATGAATGATATTCATGTAATATAATGTGTGCAAATAGTTAAAAGGGATAGTTGTTATTGTTTATAGAAATATAAATATCTTAGTACAAATATCTTAAATGTATCTATTCATAAAACACACAAACATATTTAGAGGTGTCTAAATTTTTTTCTTTAGGATGAACTAACACCTTAAAATTATATATCATGAAAAGTAAATAAAAAAAAATTGTATTCATTTAAGAGCTATTTTATTTACTACTATAGACATCTAAAATGCATACTTGTTTTTTTTTATCAATCATCACATTAGATCTATCTTACATATGTTTATAATATTTGTTGATTTGATAATTCTTCTAACATTAATAAAAAAGTCTTAACGATTTAATAAATTGAACTAATATTTATTCCAACATTAATTGAATAAATTTCTCTTATTTATTTAAATAATTCAACCATGTTGTCAAATGATGTCAATGATCAATGATATATGCAAAGTAGATGATGACTCAACTTAAAAGATAAAAATATTATGTCCCTAGCTAGTTTAGGGATGAGCCAATGAGAGGTGAAATTGAGATTTGTATCTTGTGAGTACATAAAATAGATGATGCAATGCAAGGGCACTAAAAAGGTGAAGTGGTGGAATGGTAGAGTTGTGCAGTGTAGACATGGAATATTTTATATTCTTGGTATGCAGGTACACTAGAGGTAGGATGAATATTAGTTATAAGGGAGATCAATGGTTAGTAAATCTCTGAAGGATGTCAAAGCTTGTCAATATTTAGGGGTTCATCATTTGACAGGAAATTTCAAGCTAGTTGAAGGTGGGCCCAAAGATCACTCGATTTATGTTCATGTAAGAAATTGAAATTTATAAAAGTTCATATGTGGATGACACCATAAAATATTCCATAAAGTTAAACATAATTATTAATCATGTCAGTATTTCCACATTAACCCTTCAAGGAGATTACCACAATACTAAAATATACAAAAAAATTGAATCATTGTAGTAGGTACATTATTGACAACAAAAGCATGATGGTATAAGGTGTGGTTATTGATGGCAACACATTGTAGAAGTGATGGTATATCAGTATGTATGTAGTCCAAAAGAAGAACAAGTGTACTAAAGAATTAGCTAAGTCTCTGCATGCATTTCAATATTATAGAGAAAACATTTTATGGTCTATGCTACTCTACAATGCATCATCTTGTCATGTAGTTTACAAGTAATAATGGTACATGTTGAACTAGTCTATATCCAAAGTCTTAAGGTTGTATTCTTCAATAGCTGAAGATATTGATGACAATGTATCAGGCTTAGTAATGATAGTGCTACAAGAGCATAGTGTATATAGGAATGCTCTGCATTCCACCGTAAATGATTATTATGCTATGCAATTTTGAGGAAGTGTTCAAGGATGTGAAAAGAGTATGCACTCCAAGTGGAAAGTGATTTAGTGGTCTGCATGTTGAGTTGTGGATGAACAACTGGTTCATTAAGTTGTTGCTTCATTGATTTTTCTATGTATTGTGGAGCTAGGGGTTTTGGGCTCATGGAGAGTTGAATTATGTAAAGAGTGGAGTCATGGGATAATTATGGGTCATTCCAACCTATTATGGTGAAGAACACATTTTGGTTTCTTTCACAAGGAATGTATGATAGAGTTTTGAGCTGATAGGTCATGGTGGTTCATGCAATTAGGCCAACCTAATTAATGCTATTGTTATTTGTGGTATATATAGAAGATTGATTTAGTATGTGAATGATGTATTTATGTACTATGTGAGAAATGTGATGTACAATGAAGTGAAAAAGGTGATAGTGGTGGAGTGTGAAGTGTGCAAAGTTAATTTTCTAAGCTTAATTAGAATTATATCCTCAACATGTTGAAGATGCATTGTTAGTAGTTCAAGATCTGGCTGTGAGAAATTCTTCTATTGTCTCTTCTATTTTCTATAATGATTCCTTTAGGTAGTGAGCCCTTGACAATGGGCCATTATTTTTGGATAGTGAGTCCTCCATTTTTTAATCCATTGTAATATATTATAATATATTGTGAGCTAATCCTCACTGTGGTTTTTCCCTTTCAAGATTTTTCCATGTAAATTTGGTGTTGTGTTTATTGATATGATACATGCTTTAATTGTTCCTTCCATTTTTCTAAGTTTGATGAGATGCTTTAAATGCATGTTTAGTTTGAAGTTAATTAATTTTAGATTATACTGATTCACCCTCCCCTCTTAATATTCTAGGTGTTCAACAATTGGTATTAGAGCCAGGCTCCTTCAACTGGCTTAATCGATGAGGTAGATCTTGGAGGTTGAACATATGGAAACTAGGAAGTATCCTATCCCTCTAGAGGGATTATGGGTATGTGTAGGATCGTGATGGGTCAAAAAGTGGCAATATGATGGGTATGTGGCTAACGACTATTTTTTAACCCAAGATTGATGAAACGAAAAGGGTTTTTAAAGGAGATTCTTAGCTTTCCACCAATATAAATTATGCTTTATTTTGAATTTAATAAGTAATTATTATTCATTTTCTATTCAAATTATGACTAAAGTCCTGATTGATAGGCTAATTGAAAAAAATCTATAGCTTTCAAATGGTATCACATTTTTTGAATCCAAAATATGCATCACATTCTATTCTTCACATACTATATGATTAAAAAAAGAAAAAATGAATTTCATGAATTTTTGACCAAGTTAAGGTGGTTAGACATACTAGTTTTTATATTTTTTAAAAAGTTATAATAAAAAAATCGTAATTAATTATTTACTTAGAAAAAATTACAAAAAATATACATCACATTGGGGCATGAGTCCTCTACTTATATCTAAAATATTGTAAAAAAATATTATCATTTTCTGTGGTTAGGGTGGTCGGCAGACACCTACTTATTTTTCCCTGAAATTTAAGTACCATTGCATGAAATTTCAAATTTTCATCTAATAGATTATTATTATTTTTAAACAAACCTAGTAGTTTAGAAACTACATTCAATTTGCTGCAGATTTTATTCTTACATATTTTTGAAATAATATAGATAACTTATTCAAATTTTTACATCAATTTTCCTAACTCTGATTTTTCTAAATTTTTTGCCACTTAAGGGCCTATTTTTTCCATGATGATCCTGTACATACCCTTATCAAGGAAGGGTTTACTAAAGAAGACTATGAATATGACATGGAAGGGGAACTCAGATCTGCTCTAGATGATTTGAAAAAGGTAGAATGCGAGAATAAAGATTTGAAAGAAAATATTAAGGAAGTAGATGAGTGCATCAAGAAGTTGAGGGATTAAATCAAGAAAGTTCAAGAAATACTCAAGGAAAAGAGTGAGCAACTCAAACATTCAAACGAGACAATCACCTATCTAAAAGTGTAAGTTGAAGAAAAAAAAGAGTTGAAGATTGCTTGATTGCCAAATTGATAGACAATTTTGTAGAATTCTCAAAACTTGAAGAAGAATTTGTGTCTATGAGGAAAGATCTAGAGAAAGAAAAGAGTCAAGAGGACAAATTCAAGAAAGTCTCCACCTTTCCTATTAACATGTGTGCTAGTAAAAAATATTTAAAGGAAAAAGAAGGATTAGGGTTTGAAGAAGGAGAAAGCTCAAAGGAGAATCTAAATCCAAATAATGATGGAGATAATAAGATGAATTGAAACCTAGAAAATGGTGCTTCTATGTTTTGGGAGATAGAGCCACCAATTTCCTTCAAGTTTCATTCAAGGAAACCTTAGAGATTTCAATCTAGGAATAAAAATGGGGGAAAAAGATATGCAATAAGGTTTCCTAGGGGTGTAATTAAAGACTAAAAGGGGGTTCACCACCAAGAAAAGGCTTGGAAAGAAATAAATGCAATGATATGAAATGTAACATGCAAGTCTAACTAAATGATCTAGGAAATGAAACTGAAAATCAAGGTAATAAGCTAAGAATGAGTAGAGGGGTACCTAGAAGAAAGATGTGATAAAAAAAAGCTCTAAAAATGCTGAAATGTTACTTTTAATGGTCATTGGGACTCCTATGCTACTCTGGCCAATTTAGTCCCAGACTAGGGTTTTTGTGCAAAAACTAGAATCTCTTAGTAACTAATCTAAATCTCCTAAAATCAAGAAAAAAGGTAGTACTGGGACTCATACACCAAAGGAGGAGATTAGTCCCAGTATTAGGGTTTGGCTAAAAATCTGGTATTCCTTAGTGATTTCCTATAGCTTCTCTCTTGTCAAATCTTTGAGTCTGAAACCCTAAATTTTGGCCTCTAGGTGACTTTTGGTGAAGATGATAACCTTGTAAAAATTTGACAACTTTCTTCAATCTTGTAATTTAGTCTTCAAATGATCTTCAAGCTCCAAGACACCTAGATCCACAATCACACATGTAGAGAGAGAAAAAATTGTTGATTGTTAGGGAATGGGGTTTTTCCTTGGTCAAAACCCATTTAGGAAATTAAACCTTATGATGAAACAATGAAACATGAACATAAAACATGAAACATGAACAATGATACCTTGAATGATGTCTTGAAATGTAAATCTATAATATAACATGAAGTAGGCATGAAGAATGTAGATCTTGATGTTGAATTAGATGTGGAACAATGCTTAACTTGGATCTTGAATGCTACATCACAACACTAGCTCAACAACATGTTTGATGCCTTATGCCTTTGACTTGATGATGGATCTTGAATTGCTGCAACAAATGATGAAGAAATATACCCTTAAATTCTCTTGAATGTCCTTGAATGCTCTTCTAAACTCTTGTGAAATTTCTCTTGATTCCTTATGAAATTTTAGAATAGCTTAATTGTTGAAAATGATGAAATAACCTTGTATTTATACTTATTTATGCCAAATTTCTTGAAATTACAACACTACAAGCCAACATCAGATCTAGGAGGATAAAATACCACCAATAATTGAATTCAAAATAGGTCCTAATTAGAGTGGGACTCATATGCCAAAGGTTGCATGTGAGTCCTTATGGCTCAAAACTAGGGCATTAACTCCAAGATAGGTCCTATTTAATGTGAAACTTGAAATCAAGTCCTAAGACCTAGGTGGAAATCATGAAACTGAGGTGGCATATGAGTCTTAGATCACTAGATCTAGAATGCATGACCCAAAAAATTGAATTTATGATTGGTTATGTGATAAGTTTCTAGATTATCCACAAAAAGATGTAATTAATAAGGCTTGTGGATGCAAAATAGGACCAATTATGGCATAAATAAGCCCAATTAATAAATAAATCCCTATATTAGTGTGAAAGTGTTAGGATACACTTTGAAACACCATAAATAAGGTGAAATTAAGTAAATTTTATCATGAATTATTCATTCCCAAATTGCGTGTGAAAAGGGCTACTTTTTTCTACACTACATTTAGCCTCCACTTTAGTGAGAGGAGGGACTTGGTTCAAACTCACACTAAATTAGGAATTCAAGAGGGTTCTAATCTTACCAATGTAGATGGTATAGGATGCCTAAGATCAAGGAGGTTGATAAAGCCTCTAGGATCCATGATCCTACATCAAACTGTCATAAGAAAAAAGGGGAACACACAAGGTGTATGATATGCAACAAAACAAGATACCCAAGTATGAAATGTCAAAGACATAAAGACGAAAAAAAAGAAAGAAAAGGTGGATCAAGCCTTGAACATTTTTCGAATAGGATTTGGATCAGATCTAAGTTGTTTTTCCATAAATGCACTCTCACTCTGAGACAATAGAGCTTCAAATTGTCCACTGGGTGAGTATCTAAAAAGGGTGGCTTAGTGAGAAAGTCATGCCTTTGTATCAAATTATCACCATACAATGAGAAATTCATGCCCACATTTAGGCTTCTCATCATACTAACTATAACAAAGCTATACCTCCTAATAATTTTGACAAGGTGCCAAATAATATGAACAATTGGATTCATGAGGCAAGCAAAATTTTGTATGCTTGACACCCATGAAGAAGCAAGATGACTCCGTAGGAATGCAAATTGTGCGATGCAAGGTGGCCATATAACGATTATTGTAAATGGAAAATAGTGTTAGGTACAATGAAAGGGATTTTTCTTAGTTCATTTAAGGTCTCTTCTTAGGGAGCATTGTGCCTAATGTCTCCAAGAGATGACAAGTCAAATAAATATCACTCTCTTAGAGGAAATTGAACCCAATGATGCCACCAAGAAAAGGACACAATGCAAGAAGAAATAAAATCACACAATAAAACATGTAAGTGTTGATGTATGCTCCCACTTTAAAGCGGTTGCTAAAACCATTACTGTGAGCAATTTCTTTAAAGTAGAAGAAGATATGAGAGCTTATTTGAAAAGTTTTATGCCAAGTCATATGTTCCTGAATGAAACTACATCACGGATAAGGGGTTGACCCTAAAACATAGTATGTTAGAGGCAATCCAACTTAAGGAATTTCATCCACATCCCAAGCTTGCCCATATATATATATGGATGGAAGGTGGTCAACTAGCCAAAAGAGACAATGACAAGTGTCATACGAGGACTAGGCTAACCTATCTCCTTTCCCCCACTTAGTGCAAGACAAGGATCGACAAAGATGATTGATGAGAGATTTTAAAATCAATATCAATTAAAGGAACAGGTGCTTCAACACAAGGAAGAGCACCACAATCCTTAAGATGTTGAATTTTATCACTTAAATCCTTGCATTCATTAGTAGAATGACCATGAACTATATGATATGCACAAAATGCAATCTTGTAATAAAATTATTTGGTGTTCTTGGAGGAAGAGCTATCAAATGATCTTGGAGGAATCTCAACAAGATACCCTTTTGATCAATAGTAAAAGATGTTGGGTCTATGCAAGATCATCATGCAAAAAATAGGCCCTTAAAATTTTTTAGAAAAATTAGAGCTAGACAACTTGACGTAAAAATTTGAATAAGTTATCTATATTATTTCAAAAATATGTAAGAATAGAATTTGTAGAAAATTGAATCTAGTTTCTAAACTACTAGGTTTATTTAAAATAAATAAAAATCTATTTGGTTAAAATTTTAAATTTCAATGCAGAGTACTTAAATTTTAGGAAAAAATAAGAAGTAAGTGTCTGTCTAACCACCCTAACCACAATATAAAATGATAATATTTTTTTATAAGATTTTAGATATAAGTAGAGGACTCATGTCCCGATGTGATACATATTTTTTTGTAATTTTTTTCCAAGTAAATAATTAATTATGAATTTTTTATTACAACTTTTTAAAAATATATAAAGTTGTATGTCTGACCACCTTAACTTGGTCAACAGTTCATGAAATTCAATTTCTTTTTAATGCTATAGTATGCAAAGCATAAAATGTGATGCATGTTTCAGATTCAAAAAATGTGATACTATTTGAAAGCTATAGATTTTTTTCAATCAGCCTATCAATCAAGAATGTAGTTGTAATTAAAATAGAAAATGAATAATAATAATTTATTAAATTCCAACTAAATCATAATTTATATTGGTGGAAATTTGAGAATCTCCTTTAAAGACCCTTTTCATTTCATCAATTGTGGGTAAAAAATTTATCAGCCACATGGGCCATTATATCACTTATATATTGCCACCTTTTGGCCCATCATGATCCTGCACATACCCTGTTCTTTTATTTGCACAAGATGTCATACAAACACTAAATGATAAGGCCTTAGATGAAAATGGTGATAAAGGATGTAAACCTAGATCTTTCTTGAAAGAGTATGGTATATCCTTCACTCGTTATCTAAAGGGAAGAATTTTGTTTAGGTTTCTAGGGTTTGGGACCTAGAATAACAAAACTCCACACTCTCATTCAAGGATGACCACAGACAACTCAATCTAATGGAGAAAGGGGAAAGAGATATTGCAATAGGATTTTCCTAGGGATTTATTGTAAACTAATGAGGGGTTCACCACCAAGTTATGACTTCGAAAGAAAAATGCAATGCAAGATGTAATTTTTAACCCTAATATGGTGCGATCTTTCACTAAAAGACCTAAAAGTGCATGAAAATCAGAATAGAGATGTGAGATCTCAGAAGTGTGCACCTAGGGACTTGAAGAAGGCTAGAATGAGATTTGAATTACTGGAAATTCTAAAATTTTGGCCTACTAGGACTCATACACTAGTCTAGGTGTATTAATCTGAGATTAGGGTTTCTGGGTAGGAACTGGTTTTTGGAAAAAGGGTATCTAAAACTGCAAAAATCTAGAAAAATACTTGTAGTGGGAATCATACACCACTTTTGGCGTATTAGTCCCATTCCACTTTTTTGGAATTCAGAGTTGAGATATGCACTTCAATACCTACGCTTTTCTCCCAAATTTATTTTTGGATCTAAATATGAGAATAGACTTGTAAAACAAAATATAGACTTGATTTGCTTATGGGGGGTTTTCCTCAGTCAAACTCCTAGTTTGGTAATTAAACCTTGATAAAAATAATGAAATATGTATGTAAATATGAATGTAAACCCTAACCTTAGATGTGTCTAAGATTAGGAAATATGAAATGAATTGCAACCCTACTCTAATGTGCAAGAATGAGGTGCATGAATGAAACACGAAGATGAATGACTCACATGGAGAGATCTCTAATCACCTAAATGAGTCCTAATAATGCATGTACCTTCCTTCGGTTGAATATAGAGTGATAATGGAGGATGGAATCATTTAGGAATCAAGTCATTAGGCTTGGCTTGATGGCTAGTTGCATCTCCCCAACCTAGAATCCATCATGGTTCACCATAGAAAACCATGATCAACCATCGACAATGCTAGATATTGAATGAAAGTGAGCTTGAAGACCTACAAAAGAACTTTAATGCTACACTAATACTTCAACTTTGTTTTCTTTTGAAACTTGAATGCTCTTGTGAAAGAATGCTTGAAGATTCTTGAATGCTTGGATCTTGAAACTACTCTTGAAAATGCTTTCTTAGATAAAAAAATTACTTAGAAGCTTGCTTATATATGCATTAACACCTAATTTACTGCTAGATTTACTCACATAAGAGATAATTTTTGCTGGATTCAATCTAACATATATGCTCTGAATTGTAAGAATGCTAGAAATTCTTTTTGGTGTGAGCTTTCTGCTTTTTGAAAATGTTTTGCTTATGAACACTGGGTGATTATGGGAGATTTCAACACCCCCCTCTTGAATGATGAAAAATTTGGGGGTTCTCAAGTTAATTGGGATAGTAAATCAGGCCTTTCTGATTTCATTAATAGTAATGCTTTGATAGACCTTGACCTGCAAGGGGCCTCTTTTACCTGGACTAATAAGA
Source organism: Sequoia sempervirens (assembly GCA_007258455.2). Taxonomy (NCBI): domain Eukaryota; kingdom Viridiplantae; phylum Streptophyta; class Pinopsida; order Cupressales; family Cupressaceae; genus Sequoia; species Sequoia sempervirens. The sequence goes on along the minus strand of VDFB02047230.1, from coordinate 365,634,305 downwards.
GGAATGGGCAAGATTTGATCCAAGTGAGACTCGATAGGGCCCTTGTTTCTGATCAATGGTTTATAGACTATTTTTGTGCTTTGAGAGCTCTTTCAAGGGTGGGATCTGATCATTTTCCCATTTTTCTAACGGCGGACCCTACTAAGGTGAAAAGGAACTCCCCTTTCAGATTTTTAAAAATAAAATAAAATTGGTTATCTCATCCTAAAATCTTTGAGGAAATCAGAAGCTGGTGGAATATTGATATTTCTGGCACAGCTATGTTTAGGATTGCTAAAAAATTGAAGGAAGTGAAATCTAATTTGAGGAGATGGAAAAAGGATGCCTTTGGGAATATCTTTGGAACTAAGACGAATATTCAGAGTAATCTTCAGGAGATCTAGGCTAAAATCCAAAAATTGGGGTACATTGATAATTTTAGAGAAAAGGAAAATGAACTCCTCACTAAGTTGCATGATATTATTGCTAAAGAGGAAGTCTTTTGGCGGCAGAGGTCAAGGGTTTCTTGGTTGACTGAGGGAGATAGGTACACTAGATTCTTTCACTTGTCTGCTTTGAAACATAGGGCTGCTAATAGAATTGCTTACATTGATGTGAATGGGACTAGGTTTGAGGAGGATGATATCAAGAATCAGGCTATTCTTTTTTTCAATAACCTTCTATCTTGTAATGGAGAGATTGTTCCTGATGCTCAAAACTCCTTGCTTGAGGCTATTCCCTAGGTGATAGGTCAAAATGAAAACTCTTTGATCACTGCTATTCCTACCAAGGCTGAAATTAGGAAAGTCGTTTTCTCTTTTAATGGCAATAAAGCCCCTGGACCTGATGGGTTCCCTTTATTCTTCTTCCAAGAGTTTTGGGAAATTGTTGAGTTGGATGTTGAAAAGGCTGTCAAGGAATTCTTTGGATCAAGATGTCCTTTGAAAGAACTAAATGCTACTTTTTTAGTCCTTATTCCAAAAAAACCTGGGGCTTCGAAGTTTGAAGCTTTTCGGCCAATCAGCCTATGTAATTCTATCTATAAAATCATTTCGAAGATTCTGACTACAAGAATGCTTTCTTTGCTTCCTCAAATGATTTCTCTGTAACAGAATGGTTTTGTGCCAGGTAGGTACATTTTTTACTCAGCTATCACTGTTCATGAGAATTTACATTCCCTAATTGTTTCGAAGATTGAAGGGTTCATTCTTAAACTGGACATATCTAAAGCCTATGATTGGGTAGATTGGAATTTTTTATTTAAAATCTTGGTCAAGTTTGGTTTTAACAACAGAGCAATCTAATTGATGAACCGACTTGTTTCGACGGTTACTACCTCTGTCATTGTAAATGGGTCACCTTCGAGGTTTTTTTCAAACTTCTAGAGGTCTCAGACAGGGTGATCCTATCTCTCTAGTTCTGTTTACAATTGTGGCTGAGTGTTTGGGAAGAAATATTAAAAATATTATTGATCAGAGATCCCTTGTTGGTCTAAGACCTTCCTCTTCTCTTCTAACTTGTTCCCACCAGCAATTTGTTGATGACACCATTCTTATGGGAAGATCCATTGTGACTGAAGATATGACTTTCAAAAGGATCCTGAATCTTTATGAATCTGCCTCTAGGCAAGTTGTTAATAGGGCTAAGAGTTCAATTTTCTTCTTCAACACTCCTGAACATAGACAAATTAAACTTTCTCAGATTCTTGGATGTCGGATTGAGCCTTTACCGTCAACCTATCTTGGTTTTCCTCTATGCTTTAAACCTCCAGACTCTTTTTGGATCTCTTTGGTTGAAAAATTCAATAAGAAGTTGTTGGGTTGGAAAGGACCACATCTTAGTCAAGCTGGAAAAATCCAGCTCCTTAAAGCCTCTTTGCAAAATTTACCTGTGTATGCCCTCAGTTTATTTAAAATTCCTGCTAAATACACTGAGGCTATTGAAAAAATTTAGAAAAGGTTTCTCTGGTCTGGTGTGGAGGATAAAAAGAGACTCCCACTTGTTGGGTGGGACCTGGTTTGCAGACCTAAATTGAGAGGTGGTTTGGGCTTAAGGAAAATTAAAATGTTGAATTTGTCCCTTCTTGCTAAATAGCTCTAGAGATCTCTTACTTTGAGAGGGGAATGGCAAGAGACCTTAAAAGCCAAATACTTTAGCAACTGCGAGTCTCTTAATGATGTTATTACTTCTTCTCTTCTACCTCGTGGGTCTGTCTGCTAGAATGATATGAGTAGAGGTAGAAAGTTGCTAGAGATGGGGACTGGATGGATTGTTGGAAAAGAAAATAATGTTAGATTTTGAGAAGACAGATGGCTTTTCAAGGATCCTTTAATAAGAATTAAGAATTTTAGTATATGGATGACTGATTGCAAAAGGGAATTCAGGGTCTTGGTCAAAGATTACTGGAGGAACAGGGACTAGGTTGATTTGAGGGCTATAAGTATGGATCTATGCCCAATTTAGTCTACCTTCAGGGCACTTAGACTGGCTCAACACCAAGTGGATGATCTTGTGGTTTGGATAGACAATCTGTCTGGCATTTTTTTAGTTTCTTCCGCTACTTCTTTGATGGTTAGTCCGCAGAAGTTCCCGCCCTTCTGGGCTAAAGCTTGGATTAACTCTTTGATTCCTAAAATCAATATTTTTTACTAGATCATGCTACAAAACAAAATTCTCACTTTGGACAATCTTGGCAAGAGAGGAATCTAGTTACCTAACAGATGCTACATGTGTAGGAATGATGTTGAGTCTGTTAATCATCTTTTTCTTCATTGTACTTATGTGTCGCATATCTGGGGAAAAATTATTGTGCATCTTGATGTGGTTTGGGTTTCCCCTACTTCGGTTGAAGATTTTTTCTTGCAATAGAAAGCTCCTTCAAAAAATCCTTTTGTGCGTAGGCTCTGGTCTTTTGTTCTACCTTTTGTCTCATGGTGTATCTGGAAGGAAAGGAACAATAGATTATTTAGGGAAAAAGAGATGTCGGAGGGGGACTTGTATGAAAAAATTGTTAGGGCTATAAAGGAAAATTTATCTTTATTCCCTAGAAAAATGGTTGATAAAGCTACTTGGTCTCCCTATGATATTGCTATAGCTGAAAAGTGGAATTCGAAATTAGTTGTTTTAAAAGTCCCCACACTGGCCCACTGTGGTAGAGAGAACGCCAGCTGGACTTTTCCGTCATTTGGTTGGGTGAAAGCCAATTTTGATGGTACTGCTAAAGGCAACCCTGGGAAAGCTGGTAGTGGGTGTGTTTTAAGGGACAATGCGGGGGCTTTTATTGTAGCTTTTGTTGTGGACATTGGTACCCAAACTAATCATGTTGTGGAAGCTGTTGGGGCTTATCATGCGGTTAACTTGGCTTTCAATATGAATATGAAATGTCTTTGGTTGGAGGGGGACTCTAAGAACATAATAGATTGCATTCTTGGGTTATCCCCCCCTTTGTAGACCATTAAAAAGTGGATCGAAGGTACAATTGCTATATTAAGTAAATTCAACAAAGTGAAAGTCTCCCACGCCTACAGAGAAGCCAATAAGGTGGCGGATTACTTTGCCAATGAAGGGGTCAAGAGGGGTGGGGAAAACACATAGAGGAAGAATGATTACCTCCATTCCGAGGTTAAAGCTCTAATCTATTATGATTCTATACATGGAAGAGAAGGTTGTCTTCGCCATGATGAAGTGGATAAAGATTGAGTATGTTGATTTCATTAGATTTGATGGGACCGATGTCATTTTCCTTTTTGAGAAGCGTTTTCGGCATGCTTTCTGGGTGTCTGGGAAAATAAGCTCATACGGGACCCAGAGCAACTGTAGGGATTGGAATAACAGAGCTTTGAAGATGGGGGGAGAGAGAAAATGTGTTGAGCCAAGCAACTATCAAGAGCATAGGAAGAATGTTAAAGCTTGGGAAAAGATTGAAAAGGGAGGTTTAGTCCCTTTCTTGGAAAAGCTCCATGGTACTGATGAGATGATGCTGGACTATTTCACCAAAAACTGGAAAAAATGGTGAGATTGTGCTGTTTGGTAGAAATGTTAAGCTGAATGAGCAAATCAGTAGTGAGATTATTGGTCTTTCGACTGAGGGTGTGAAATTTTATCGAGACCACCGGTTCTCTGATGAAGTAGTCATCAAATTTCCTAAGAAAGATAAGGAGAAGGCTAAGATGGTTAAGGTTTCTAATAGCTACTTTGATGTGGAGTCCATTAAATTGATCTGGAGGAAAGTTTTGAGAGTTATCATGGAGTATATCATGGTTGATGGGCGCTTCACCCGGGCGTATGGTTATCACTTTGCCATTTTGAACCACTTTCGTCACAAGGTTCGTATCTCTTTTCCTTTCTATTTATTCTCATCTCTAAAGAATTTCCTTGATGATGTTGAAAGAAACCTTAGGCAGACTTCTATTATTCACCCTAGTCTTGTCAGGCTCATCTATGATCATTTCCAAAACTTACCCGCTTTGCCTAAAAATGTTGCTACTGAAGAGTTGGATGATGAGGATATAGAAAGTAGTAGGGAGAATGATCCTCTGGCTCCTTTTTCTTTTGTTTATGATGGTACTAAAACCAATGACCCTCAATCCCTTTCTTTCCAGAATGTCCCTGAGGGTTCTGCTCTGCCTTCTTGTCTTAACCCCCAGCCTTCACTTGGTTGCCCTATGTCGGGTTATGCTTCACCATCTTGTCTTAATCCCCATCCTTCACCTGGTTTCCCTACCCCGGGTTTGGTTTCTAGGTTTAAAGGTGCCTCAGTTACAAAATTGGTTTCATACTCTGGGAATTCTTTGGAAATTCATTTTGAAAATCCTATGGCTAGTAAGGAGTTGGTCCCTAGTGCCCCTGTGTCTGGAAGATTTTTGAATGCCCCTAAAAAACCCCCTAATCAAGAAAAAATTAATTTTTCCCCGAATAACTTTAGGTCTGATGACATAATGAGTATGGAGGAAAATAGTGTTGATGGTCTTTTCACTGTTCTTAAGTGGGCCTATAAGGAAGTCTGTGATTTGAATGGCTATAATATAGATCTTCGCAACAGAGTCATGGATCTAGAGTAGAAGGTGAATAGTAGCCATAAGGAAAATGATGGTCAGAACCCCCCCTTAACGGAGAAAAGACAACAATTGCAAGAGGAAAGATTGTCTAGGCTAGAGAGCAACATGTCCAAGATTGGCCAAAATATCAGGGCCACTGTGGAGCATAATCACAAAATTGCCAGGCATAATACCATTATCATTAATGCTATGGTGGAAAAGTTGGAAAAAAATCAAAAGGGATTGTTGTTCATGGATTTGGATGCGGACAGAGGTTGTAGCAGAGATGTTGGTGAAGGGATTTCGACTCGCACCCGGGCTAACATGAAGAGGAAGGTCCCTGCTTCTTCACATATGGTTCAAATCCTCAAGCAGGGAATACAGGAAATTAGTGAAGTTGAGAAGGAAGCCGAGGAGTTTTTGAACTTCATGGAGTAGTGCTATTGTTGTTTTCTCTAGCTTTTTGGCGGTCCTTTTTTGGACCCTGTTGTCTCTCTGTTGCTATCTTTTCTTTTTGGGACAGTTGTTTGTTCTCTAGGACTTTTTTTGCTCTATCTTTGTATGTTTAAACTTTGTGGTTTCAGGTCCCTATAAAACCTATTTTTTCCTTTTCAAAAACACCTAATTTACTGCTATTAAGATCTTAGAAGCCAACATCAACCAAAAAATTGAATTAAAATGGTGATTTTCTCACTCAAAGCCTACAAAAATTGCCAAATGGGACTCATATGCCACCTCTGGCGTATGGATCCCACCTAGGGGGCGTCATATGGCCAAGGTTGCATATGAGTCCCACCCTAAATTTTTGGGGTGGGCTATTAAATTTTTGAGTATTTTTGGTGATTTTGTAAATTTTTTAGCTGAAATAAGCATTGATATCCAAAATAAAGGGTCTTAGTTGACTATTAATGATGACTTAAAGGGATATTTAATGCAAGGGTGCTAAAATAGGTGCAAATTGAGTGTGAAATTGCACTGCTTTGAAGAGTACAATTTTCTACACTAAATTTAGCCCCAAATTTAGTGCCCATATGACTCTATGTGCATATGCAAGCTAAAGGATTCTAGCAATAAACTCTATTTCATAAAAGGATACACATATAAGTTCATTCACAACATGGGAGAATGAAGCCCCCATTATAGCTATCTACAAAACCACAATGTTAGGAACTACATCCTATAGGATGAAATTGTTAGTTGTCTAAAAGTCCTTTTATTTAACTTCTAGTAAGGGTATGTGCAGGATCATCATGGAAAAATAGGCCTTTAAGTGGCAAAAAATTCATAAAAATCAAAGTTAGGCAACTTGATGTAAAAAAATGAATAAGTTATCTATATTATTTCAAAAATATGTAAAAATATAATCTATAGAAAATTGAATGTAGTTTCTAAACTACTAGGTTTATTTAAAAAAATAAAAACATCTATTTAGTGAAAACTTGAAATTTCAATGTAATAGTACTTAAATTTTAGGAAAAAAATAAGAAGTAGGTGTTTGTCTCACCACCCTAACCACAATAAAATGATCATATTTTTTTTATAATATTTTAGATATAAGTAGAGGACTCATGTCTAGATGTGATGCATATTTTTTTGTAAGTTTTTTCCAAGTAAATAATTAATTATGAATTTTTTATTAAAAATTTTAAAAAATATAAAAAATAATATGTCTGACCACCTTAACTTGGTCAAAACTTCATGAAATTCAATTTTTGTTTTTTTAATCCTATAATATGCGAAGTACAGAATGTGACACATGTTTTAGATTGAAAAAATATGATACTGTTTGAAAGCTATAGATGTTTTTCAATTAGCCTATCAATTAGGACTTTAGTTGTAATTCAAATAGAAAATGAATAATAATTATTTATTAAATTCAAAGTAAAGAATAATTTATATTGATGGAAAGCTAAGAATATCCTTTAAAAACCCTTTTTGTTTTATCAATTTTGGGTTAAAAAAAGTGGTTAGCCACATACCCTACACATACCCATCATATCGCCACTTTTTCACCCATCATGATCTTGCACATACTCGTAATCACATTTGAGGATAGATGTATTGCCCTCCTTGATTCTACTTGCTTTATGGAGGTGGAATCAAGGTAGTAGTCTAGCCACATTGAATAACATAAGTCATATGATAGTGTATTTATAAGTACAATATCAGATAATTATATAAATTTTATGAGGATAGGAGTGGAATCATGACTCCAACACAACAAATAGTGTAGAAAATGAAGGTCTCTAGCCCCCGTTATATTAATTTGAATGAAAGACAATTTTAACCCTAATTTTTAGCATATATAAGAGTAAAAAGTGAAGTGATTTCTAACTATTTTATCATTTACGTTCTTGTAGTTTGAATTTGGTAGAGAGTGATTGAAGATGTCGAGCCGAAGAGAGTATGATCCTCCGAGACTGGACATCCTACTAGAGCAGATAGCCCATGATGAGAAAAATTATTAAGTTGATTTTTCTGCCTTAGCTTTGTCCTTACACATTTATTTGATGTTTCGTACACATTTCTAGGTTTATTTAGGACCTCAAAGATTTTTTTTGCAAAGTGTCCCACTTTTTCATAAAGTGTCTTGTTTCTTCACGAAGTGTTTGAAAAGGGTTCTAAAGTGTCTAGGACCCTTAGAAAAGTACAATCGAACAACTTTAGTACAATTTTTTGATAGATTTAAGATGTCAAAATTCTTATAGGACATATTTTCTCCTTTTTGTTAGATTCTGCCTTGGTTGTGGCAATGTCTTAGTGGTAGATAGATCTATCACCTCTAAGACCTAGCCTCAACTATATTTGAGGAGGAGACACATACTTTATAGAGTACTAGATTATACTAGGCACACCTCATAGCACTTGGTTGTGATGCTATAACATTTGATGGCTTTGGCAGAGCGATGGGATGCAAATACATGCACATTTCATCTCCTGACATGCGAGATGGTGATCAATTTTGGAGGATGTACATCACATACTTCAAGTTCCGATTTGGGGGGACAGGGTACATTTTCTAAAGCATTGATCATTTTGTGAGATGAAATATATGTAGTATTGTCTTGGAGGTCCAATTCATGATGACATCATGCGACCATAGACTGATCTAGCCATGTTACTATATTTGAGAGCTCCACTTGTTGCATGAATTATGATGTTTATTGTTGTACTAGTACTTATCCCTAACGACCAGGGAGCACATTTAGAGGGAGGACTAGTACATATGATTTGATAGATGGCAGAGTAGAGGGTCGTGTATGCCTAGGGGCACAATATCCTTGTGCACTTATATTATGATCTAGGGTGATTTTCATTTCATGAGGTTGACAATATGGTACACTATATGCTACTACAAGTGTGGTGGTTATTTCATATCACGTGCACTAGGCTGACAGGTTTTCCATGTACATCATCCCTAGGGTAGCCTCATGCATTCAATTATCCACTAAGGCCCTGCTATGGAAGTACGGGGATTTTCATTTTTGGAGGGTCAGATTCGATTGACTAAATGAGGAGGAGATCATATGGAGACCTTACCAGATGAGGAGGAGATCATATGAGACTCATCAGCTGAGGAGATTATAGATTGATAGATTTTTGATAAGAAGACATGATTACATAGTATGACCTTTCTACTATGATTGTGTCATGTGATAGTTTGGAAAGGTCCAAATACAACTGATAGCGCAACCCTTCTTCAAGAGATCAGTATGGAGTGCCCAGAGGCTTGACAACACTAGATGGTTCACCATTGATGATGTTGTCTATAGTGACTCCGATGATGATGATCATGATATGCCACCATACTCCAATGCTAATGACATTGGTACCATAGATGCCTATGAGGAGTGGTGGGAAGCAGCACAACCAACTCCTATATTCCTAATGGATAAGCCAATAGGTAATGTAGGGCCACTCCTAGATTAGGTAGATGAGGAGGAGGATAGAGCTAAGGCGATATGGGCGAGGGTTGCAGTAATATTCACAGATGTGATAGATGAGGAGTATGACAAGGTTGAAAATCCTAACTATGATGGCTAGGAGGAGGAGGATGAGGAGGAGGAGGTCAAGGAGGAGGACAAGGAGGATGAGGAGCAACTGATGTGTGAGGGTGATGAGACAATGGACGAGCATCCAGTGGGGCACAAGTGGGGAGAGCTAGCTCCTCCTTATGTGACTAGATCATGATCAACAACTGCAACACAAACTAGCACCTACAGTCATGGAGAGGCTAGCACATCCTCCATGCCTCCTACAAATGACAAGGTTTTATTTACATAGCTAGTTGTAGAGCTAGGTGTTGATATTTTATTTATTACTACGTGTTATGCTTATTTTCATGTTTTATGTTTAATGATATGGTCATATATATATAATGTTGTGTATAGATTATGTTTATGATTTCGTCTTGTGAGAGTTATGAGATACTTTCATTATCTCTATCATTAGATGGCTACCAAGATAATACTCCCATCAGTTTGCGAGGAGGCTGCTCATATAGACTATGTGCCCTCGCTTGGTCATGGAGTGGGATCTAGAGATGTTCAAGCCATACGTCAGAGTGCAGGTAATGCATGAGAGTTTCAGGTTGTGCACCCATTAAGTGGAGGATACCTTGGCTTCTTAGTCATCTTGAGCCTCAGTAGAGGTTGAAAGACTTTAGTTAGAGGTAATCAAACTACAAGTGAAGATAGATAATCTAGTGAAGGATTGTCGAGAGGCCCTTGGACAAGTACAGGGTTAAGAGTTTGCTCTAGATGTACTCGACGACTCATGAGCACAATCACATATCACTATCTCTTGATGGACTATTTCTAGATGGATGAGAGCACCAGATCCTAAGGGATCGAGCATTCACATACCTCATTGGGTATGTGCAAGATCATCATGGAAAAAATAGGCCCTTAAGTGGCAAAAAATTCAAAAAAATTAGAGTTAGGCAACTTGACGTAAAAATTTGAATAAATTATCTATATTATTTCAAAAATATGTAAGAATAGAATCTGTAGAAAATTGAATGTAGTTTTTAAACTACTAGGTTTATTTTAAAAATAAATAAATATATTTGGTGAAAATTTGAAATTCCAATGTAGTGGTACTTAAATTTCAGGGAAAAAATAAGTAGGTGTCTATCTGACCACCCTAACCACAATAAAACGATAATATTTTTCTATAAGATTTCAGATATAAGTAGAGGACTCATGTCTCAATGTCATGCATATATATATTTTTTAAATTCAAAGTAAATAATTAATTATGAATTTTTTATTACAAATTTTTTAAAATATAAAAATTCGTATACATTATGACCACCTTAACTTGGTCAAAACTGCATAAAATTCATTTTTTTTTAATCTTATAGTATGTGAAGCATAGAATGTGACTCATGTTTCAGATTCAATAAATGTGATACTTTTTGAAAGCTATAGATGTTTTTCAATTAGCCTATCAATCAGGAATTTAGTCCTAATTCAAATAAAAAATGAATAATAATTATTTATTAAATTCAAAGTAAAGCATAATTTATACTAGTGGAAAGCTGAGAATCTCCTTAAAAAACGCTTTTTATTTCACCAATTTTGGGTTAAAAAAACTCGTCAGCCACATGGGCCATCATATCACAGATTGATGACATATACCTAATTTTTTTCTGTGTATATATATGATCATTTGATGTTTGGTTACTTATGTTTGTGTTAAATTTTAAATGGCAATGTGATTGATCAAATAATCTTTGTAAAACTATTTAATAAATGTCTCCATGATTTAATGTACTTTATGTGATCTAATTAAATCTTATATTAGTTTTTCTTAGATGGAAAATTGTAATTAAGTATGTTAGCTAAATTAAATGAACCTATGATCTATGTTGATAAAAAAATCTTGTGCCTCTTCGACAGTCTTATGGGAAATTCAGTGAGTGGTGGACTAATTTTATGCCTCACTAAATACCTCTAGGATTTTTTATAAAAAGTCATCTCTTTTTTGAGTTGGGAGAAAAGGTAGAAGGAAATGCAAATAAAATATAAAACTGGTGATGCACCAAAGTTTTTGAACATTTCAAACCATAAAATATTTCCTACGAATGATATAATATACACAAAATTCAACAAACCCTTCATTGTTGGGAATAGAATGAACAATAAAGGCTAAGTAAAAGCACAGTTCATTCTTTCAAATCTCCCTATGTGAAGCACTCATTAAGGTCCACTCAAATGTAAGAAATCTCCAAAAGTTAATAGAAATATCCATAAATTGTAGAAACCCTCCCTCTTTTTATGTCGTAATATGAAAAATAACAACCCTTAAAGAAAATGGAAAAGCTCTATAGACATAATCCAATTTTTGAAAGTTACCATTCATCATAAAAGCCTATAGGATGAAAATTAGCAACCCAAACTATCAAAGTAAGCTTAATACATTGTTTTTAACATGAACGAAAAACATAAAGAAGGAACTTGGAAAATGCCATAACATGCACAATTTCAAAGATTTCGTCTAAATAAATCAAAATTTCAATGTCAAATGAACTAAAGAAAAGGTTGGATGCCAATCCGATGGTACTTTGAGTAAAAAAAAAATAACATGCTAGAGGCAAGCAATCTTCTGTATACTTTTAACTTCTAAAAATATCTCTAACAACTAAGGAAAAACTAAAAAATAACTCTTTTGCATATGTTGAAAACTCCTATTTATAGTTGGAAGAGAACACCACCACCGATGTTCCAAAAGTGGAAACTGTTAGATACTTGCACTTGATAGACCAATATCCAGTCTTAGACCTTTTTTAGATCATGATAATATTTTCTCATTAAATCCCAACTACTTTATTAATGACTTAGATATTTTGACAAAGATTGTAATCTAAAAGCAATCAAATCTAACACAACCCATCAAACATTTGAGTGGTCAACCATATGGATTGATGGTGCTGACTCAAAGATTCCATCCTAAAGACAAAACATCCACTGCTTTCAAACAAACTCCGCCCGAAGAGACCCTTTCATAAAAATAATAATTTTTTGGATGAATAGATGACATGTCGAGTAGGTGGGTAATTTAAAAATTGAGAGGATGGTTTTGAGAAAAAACCCACCAAGATGACACATGTCTCAACTCGCGTTCGAAGAGATAAGTGATATACAAAAGTTGCATAGCCACTACATGGCATATTGCACACTTTTGGAATAATATTCTTTTATTAAGTGTAGACTCCTTCCGAAGCTAGAAAAAGTAGAAGCTGAAAAAAAAAAAGATTTTTAAAGAAGACAAATTTTCTTTACAGTTTTGGCGACTCACATGGGGCCTTCACTTCCAGAGGTGCAATCCTAGAGCTTTGGAAACTCTTGAAGTTTAAGGAAGGCAAAATGTTGTAGTTCCCAATCCAAATTAGTGGGTTGGATGAGAGTGTGAAGGATCTCGTATGCTTGATCTAACTCAAAATCCTCTTTAAAAGAAATGACTCCCCATCTTGATGAAACAACCCTAAGGTGGTAATAAAGAAGAGAAAGAGGAAATATTTCATTCTCAATTTTGTCAAAAATGGGTGATGAGATTATACTTGGGGGTTCTGTAGAAGTCTAGATCTTATGTCTAATTGCATCTATGATTTATTCGACTGATAGCACCTCTCCATTTGGTGAGAAAATAGAGGGAAAACTAAAGTCAAGCAAACATTGAAATAATTTTTGATTTCATTGACCCTTTTATTCAACACTACTTGGCATTCCTTGCTTTTTACTGTGACTTTGTAGAAATTGACAAATTTCGTTTCTTTTCTTTAGGTGACCCTTTGATGTAGAATTTTTATGCCTCTTAGAGCTTTGTTAGTGGCCTTGCATAATTTGATCGACCATTCAACCAACCTTCTCATTTAATTCTTGAGTATCCCTTAGAAACTATAGGATTATTTTAAGAATGGCAACCACAACTATGATCCTTTCCCAGTGCATAGATATCAACCTTTTCAATATCAAGAGGGTCCCAAATCCTTGCACAACAGCTAATTCCTAATGGAATTGAGCTTCTCTTGCTTTTATATTCTCGTTCATCTAATTCTTATCTTAGATGGTGTTTGTTAGTTCAGAGCTCAACCTTCCTACCTCTTGATCGTGAGATTGTAGAGTAAATTCAATCTCCTGTTTCTCTTGCTTTTCTCTTTCTATTTTTTCCTGTGATTTTCTTAGACTATTGAAATCCTGAGACTGGACAATATCTAGGTTATTTTGTATGTTTTCTTGAGTACATTGGTACTCTATGTTAGTTTTACGCTCATCAGTAAGCTCAACTTTCAACTTTTCTATTTCAATATAAAGCTGGGTTTCTTCACTTTGGACCTCCTTAAGAAACTTAGTTTCTCCTCTTTAATAATCTTTTATTTTTCTTATGTGGGCCATCTAGACATCCCTACCCTTGATTTCCACTTGTAGCTTGCTCACAATGTCTTTTACATTTGGCAGCTTAGCCTTGTGCTTCATTACTTTATTGTCTAGTTTTTCATAATTAGTATATACCACTTTTGTAGGCGGCCTTAACCAAAACCACCTTGTCACATGGGTGAGTTTAATTTAAGTCCAATCCCATATTCTTGATGTCATAATCTTCCATTTTCATTTCTCTCTTTGGCTTAGATACTAGAGGCTTCATGGTAGCAATCAATAGGGAGTTTTTATCTTCGTTAAAACAAGCCTTAATATTCTTAGTAGCTGGTTGTGTCATGTTTTTAATCTATCACTTCTAATTTATAGCCTGTTAGGCCTGCTTTGTTACATGAAAATGACCTTAGAGACTTTGTGGGGTTTCAATGCTTTGTGCAGCAATGGAAGCACCTGGAGGGAGGTTGAATAGGGTAATGGAAGGAGAAACCTCAATTGTATGTGATTGTAGAGAGGCAAAGGGTAGCATTACCATTGAAAATGGTGGGATACTGTAGAAGGATTATAGAGTAGGAACACTCATTGGAGTGAAAGGGGAAGTGGGAAAAAATTGTGACATTTGTCTAGGAGTAAATGGATTTGGTGAAATTGGAAATATGGATGCTTCACCTCTTTCAATAGGGGCCCTTGATGGGGTAATTAAAGAATCAATCATTGACAATGTGAATTATGCTCACTCAATGCACAAGTTGGATCATTGTTGAATATTAAGGGGGTTTGTTTAGTAACGAAAGGTTGAAATCCATGGATGGTGGAATATTTTCAATAGGAAGGGGTGGAGGAACAACCAAAGATGCAAAAATAGAAAGAAGAGGGGGATCAAAACTTATCTAAGCCACTGAAGCTGAGTATCCTGGCAGAGCAGACTTCACTTCTTCTTCTTCCAGGGTTGATGCATTAGGTCCACCCAAGTCTTAGACTCAACTCTTATTTGTATGAGTAGAACCATAAAATTACATATGATCATCTGGTGGTCGATGCGGATGGAACCTAGCCTTTGGTACTCATGGTGGATCACTTTTGGGACCTATGGGTCTTCTTTCCTTTTCCTCGGGTGCTAGGAAAAGGTGCAACTTGTGGGTTCTTCCGTTTTGACCCCTTTCCCTTTTCAGGCTTTTGTGGCTAAAGAGTGTAGAGTGGAAGATCTTCTTGTTCAATCTCTTGGTTGGTCTCAAGGTTACTTTCTTCAGTGTCAACCTCTTTATCATAAATTTCATCAAACTTGTCATCATGTGGCTAGAGCTCTCCATACATGGCATTGAGGCATATCATCTCCTATTGGAACCTCTAAAAGTCCACCCTCTTTCTTTCCAACCACCCTAGACATTTTAGTTATGTATTTAGGGATCTTCCTATTGGAAGGATCAAATGATATTCTACCATCTTGACATAAAAATCAAGCCACAGTGGTTGATTGAATGATATGTGGGCCAAGTCGATGTACAGTTATAGCCTCTTTGGTTGGGTTTCTTCTTGATTCAAAATACTTCATACTCTCATGTCTCCAAGTTGGGAGGTGCCTTGTCAAATTATAATCCCTTGTGTCACAAATGAGAACCTAAAAGTGCTTCTGTTCAAATACCTAGCACTTCCACTACGTCACTGCAATATCAACTGCGGAAGGAAATTATCATAACAAGAGAAAAGGAGTAGAAAACTCCAAGTTCACCACCCTTTAATGTTGTGGAACAATTGAAGAAATAATCTACTAATGTGCCTTTGTGGGACATTCTAGCTATTCTGGAACAAGAGACACTATTATAGAAGGCTCTTCAAATAGAGGTTAGTACAACGCCAACAAAGCAATTAGCCAATACAAAGAATACTAATCAACTATCTCCCACTAAAGTCCTTATGAATAACACAACAAAAGAACATGCTAAAATCAGAGGTAAGTCAAAACCCCAACCCTTCTTATTAACTCTCATTATAGGGAAAAAGTTATTGCAAAATGCTATGATTGATTCTAGTGCTAGCACGATGGTTATGCCTAAGCAAATAGTAGAATCTTTAGGACTCAACTATGAACATATGGAAAGAGGAGTATTGCAGCTTGATGGAAACAAAGTTGAAACCATAGGTGTGATCAAGGCAATTCCTTTAACTCTATTTGCTTTCCCTAGTATCACTGTACCGCAAGACATTGTGATCGTAGATGTTCCTCCCATGTTCGGCCTCTTTCTATCCTGAGAATTTACTTCAAGGGTGGGTAGATACCAATCCCTAGATTGGTCACATCTAATTCTCATAACCAAGCATGATAAAAAAATGAAGATAGAATTGGAAACATTACATTCCAAACATGTAGTGGTTGAAGCCATGGTCAATTTTGAAGCCAAGCATGCCTCTATCACTAAGCAAGAAATGTATTGCGTTGAATTAATAGAGGAATAAAAGGTTAATAGAGACCAAAATGATCAAGAGGATTCTTTGCTAAGTGAACACATGGACAATAAACCTTTTGGAAATTAACATGCTACAGGATTGGGCACCTATATAATTTATGATGAAGATCAAGTTCTCCCGAAGGTTTCCAAGGAATTCAAAGGTGTCTAAACACTTGAGCTATGGATGTTGTACTTTGATGGGGATAGATGCAAAGTAGGAATTGGAGTGGGGATACATTTGATATCCCCACAAAATGAAAAAATACTAAGGTCTTTCCAATTCCAATTCACTTGCTCAAACAATGAAGCCAAATATGAAAGATTAGTGTAGGGTTTAAGCCTTGCAGAGTGAATGGGCATTAAGCAATTAATGGTGTTTGAAGACTCCAAACTAGTTGTCAACCAAGTTCAGGGAATTTCCACGACAAGGAATGTCCACATGAGATACTATCAACATTGAGTCTGGGACCTGGTTGAGGGTTTTGAAGCCTTCAACATTAAGACTATTTCCTGAGACCAAAATGGCTACATAGATCACATGGTAGCAATCAGATCCCAATTCAACCTTGCTTTTGACCTTATACATAACAAACACTCTACACGAGTAATAGTTTGACCAATAGTTCCTGATATTGATCAAAGATGGCAAGTGTTTGAAAGTGATGAGAAAATTACTTCGTTCATCCAACAGTCAGGGGAGTTTTTCGATCAAATCCAACCAAAGATCATAGAGGCTTATGAAGGAAAAATCATGCAACTCAAATCTAACAAAATTCTAAAAGGATTGGTTACTCTCAAAATCCTTTTTTGATTTTGATGATGCAAGAAATGATAGATGGAAGTTTGTGGTAGAAAAAAGAAACTACACAGACCTTCGAGTCTCAGATGACAGAAACCTTCAAGTCAAGAAAGATGTTCTGCACCATGATAAAGAAAGGCTCATCAATTTCTATGAGAAATATGAAGGAGTAGTGGCTTGGTCCTATGATGACCTAAAGGGATTGATCTTGACATCATCCAACACATGATCAAACTGATAGAAGGTGCAAAACTAGTATGATAGAAGTAGAGGCCAGTAAACCCCAAAATTGAAGCACTAATGGCGCAAGAGCTAACAAACCTAATTGAGCCATGGATTGTATTCTCAATCAAGAATAGCATGTGGGTATCCAATCTAGTCCCATCCCAAAAGAGGAATGGATATATCTACTTGTGTGTGGACTTCTGAGACCTGAAAAAAGCATCCCTAAAGGATATTATCTGTTGCCTTCTATGGAGACAATCCTGCAAATAGTAGCAAGGTCATAAATGTTTTCTCTGAGTGATGGCTTCTATGGTTATAATTAGATCTAAGTTAAAGAAGAGGATCAACATAAGACTACATTCACTACAAAGTGGGGAACATTTACATATGCTAAAATTCCTTTTGGCTTATCCAACGTAGGGGTGACATTCTAGCAGGCAATGGGAATCGCTTTCAGTGAGCTGATCAATAAGATTATCCTAATTTATTTAGATGATCTTACTATATTTTCTAAGTCTAAGGATGATCATTTTGATCACTTCGAAATGGTTTTTCAAAAATGCCAAGATTTCAGGGTCTCCCTGAATCCAAAAAAATGTGTATTCGGAGTGCTGCAAGGCAAGCTATTAGGACACATGGTGTCCAAAGAGGGAGCTTCAATCGATCCACATCGGGTGAAAGCCATCAAGGAAATTCCCCTTCCAGTTAACAAAAAGGTATTCAGTCCTTCCTCAAAAATGTGAATTTTGTTAGAAAGTTTATTTTTGACCTCATAGGAATAATTAAGCCAATCACCCCGATGCTTAAAAAAGATGAAGCATTTAAGTGGACAAAGGAAGCTAGAGAAGCCTTTGAAAAAGTTAAGGATGCTATTTCCTTAGCTCCAGTACTGGTTAATCCAGACTTATCTAAGGACTTTATAATGTATGTATTCAATAGCAAGTCTAGTATTGCTATTGTCTTAACTCAAAAGGATAATGAAGGAAAAGGAGAACATCTGATGGAATTTTACTCCCGGGCCCTGAAAGAATATAAGAATAATTATACTTTCATCAAAAGACAAGCCTTTGCAATAGTAACAAGACTTAAAAAATTCTGCCATCTAATTTCATGCAACAAAGTGATTGTCTATGTTGTGCACTCTAGTGTGCGTGAATATATCATGGAGGGAGAAATCACAGAAAAAAGAGCTAATTGGATCATCAAGATCCTTGAATATGACATTGAGGCCAGACCCACTAAAACTGTTTGTGGAAGAGGACTATGTGAATACATGGCGCATGAGAAAGAGATACCCACTGAGGAAGAGCAACTAGAGCTTTTTTTGATGAATGAGCCATGGTCCAAGGGTTGTTGGATAATGAATAGAGTAAGGTTTATGCAAATAGGAAAGTATTCGCAAGGTCTTTCCTCCCAAAATAGGAGATACTATTAGTTGCAAAATTGTGGATATGCGCTAGTACAAGGGGTCTCTTTCAAAATGAATTTCAATGGTCTCCTCCTGCAATGCGTTAATGTTGAGCAAGTGAAGTGAATCCTCAAAACTTTCCACAATAGCGCTACGGGTAGACACTTCTTCACTAAGACCACTACCATCAAAATACTATGTGTAGGTTACTATTGGCACACACTTTTCAATGACTATCACTCCTTCGTAAAATCTTACAAGGAATGCCATTTTTTTATAGGCAGAAGGAAGAATTTTGCAATGCCTCTCAAGCCTATAGTGGTGGATGAACCATTTGTACAATGGGGCTTGGACTTCATTGGGATGATCCATTCCACTTCTAGTGCCAGACACAAGTGGATTTTGATGGCTACAGATTATTTCATGAGATAGACAGAGGCCACTCTACTTAAAAATGCAATAGAGGCAGAGATAGTGGATTTCCTCAAAGAGCTAGTGACAAGGTTTGGTCCTTGAAAGACTATCATTTCTAATAATGCTAGAGCTTTCCTAGGTGCAAAGGTATGTCACTTTGCATTAAAAAATGGCATATTCCTTAAGACATCATCAAATTATTACTTGCAAGGAAATGACCTAGTTGAGTCAAAGAACAAGAACTTGGTCTGACTCCTTAAAAGAATTGGTTTAGAGCACCATAGAGAATGACACAAAATCCTTCGAGCGACACTTTGAGAAAACTGTATAACTCCTAAGCAAGTCCTTAAGACTTCACCTTATGAGTTGCTATATGGGAAGGAGGCATTATTTCCTATATCTATGGAGATTCCAATGCTTCAACTATTGAAATTCCTCAAGATAGAACAAAATGGTGCCATGGAGATTTAGGTTGCTGAATTGTTAGAAGTACAAGAAAAAATGGAGAATTCCCTAATAGCCATGGCAAATTGTCAGCAAGTGGTCAAGTGATGGTTTGACAAGAGGGCATCTGACCAGGGTCTAAAGTGTAGAGACTTAGTGTTGAAATTTAATGAAAGGGCTGCTAAGCTAGGTCAACATTAAAAGTTTGATAGCCTATGGGAGGTTCCATTTAAGATCATTAAGTGCAAAGAACACAATGCTTTCAAATTAGAAAGGATGGAATAGGAATCCTTGGGAATTCCAGTCAATGGGATTCATCTTAGGTTGTTCCTTTAAGTGACAAAAGTTTTTCTATTCTACATATGTTAATATGCTTTTCTTTTATTTCCCTTTTTTTGGATGGTCATTTTAGAAATTAATTCCTGTTTTTGTAGAAATCAACCCATGATTGTAGAGAGTAGAACAATAAAACTACTTTACATAAATAATTAGGAAAATACACCCATATGCAGAGGAAATAAGTAGATATGCAAAAGGAAGAGAGAGTCGTGGATTTTATAAAGATATATGTCATTATATATATATATATTCTTTCATTTTTACATGGTAAAAAATGGCTAAGAGAGTCATAATTAAAAGGTATATGGTTATACATGCTATTCTTTTCATATATGCTATATCTATGGCCTTTTTCGGGCATATATACAAAAACTGGAAATGTGTGGTGTATTTTTAACAACAAAAAACAAGGAGACAATGAAGATTTTCATCCAACATCATGGTCAGTAGCAATCAATACATTAACAACAGTGTCTACAACATCTTCATCAATAGGTACATCAACAACAAAAGCAAAATCACTTTGAGCAACCTCCATTGGTGGAGGGAACACCAAGTTCCTGAAGCCAGTGTACCAATCAATGTTGTAGAATGGCTCTATGTTGTAGATGCAAAGAAAAAAGTGCAAGGCCTGGGTAACCTTTCACTGATGCTCATTTTGCATTTGGAGGAAAAATCTACTGAGAAACGATAGCCACGGGACTACAGCCTCATCCTTGATATAGTGCAAGAGGTCATTGGCCATTCATAGGCCTACTGCTTATGCAGCATGAGCAACGACATCGCCTAGACCATTTAGGTACATTTTAGGAAAGATTTCCTTAACTAACTTCAAAATCAAAGGCCTACAGATAGCAATATCCAACATTGACAGAAAAAAGTGAGAAGAAATGTTGGTATTAACATGACATTTGTCTTCATACTCAATGTAGTCCCGACCCAGAATCCCCTTCATGGCTATGAAAGCCAGGGAGTGTTTGTTTTTAGTCATCCTTTTCAAGCACCTAGTTGAAATCTCTCTGAGGAAAGTTGTATGTTACTTATAAGAAACTACCCTAATAGAAGTGTCCATGGTATCAACACACTACTACTGCCTTCTAACTACTCCTAAAATTTTCCTACAACCTAGCCTATGAGGAACCTTGCCAGTAATAAAAGTTAGATACAAAGCCAATGACCTATCGCTAAAATTTTCTCAAATGCTGTGTGATTTCCTCACTACTTAGATGCCTATTTATAGAAAAAATGAGGAAAAGCATGATAATATGCTTTGAGAAAACGTGATGTAGCCAAGTGCTAACTTGAAAGGTGTGCCTATGTTTGCTTGCATTTCCTGACCAATAGTGTCTGTAAAAGTACGACTCAATGCATGCAGATTTAATGAGAACTAATTAATTAGCTTAAAAATGGCGTCATTCATCGAAAGTGAGCTGCACGGTCCAAAGGCTATTATCTCACCTCACAAGCATTTCTTAGAACCCAAGGCATGATTCATATCTTTTTTAGGTTCCAGTTGCTTTGGCTTAATCATTCTATTTGGCATATTAATTGCTAGTGCATACAAATGTTGAGTTAAAACACAAATCACTAGCCAAACTTCCAAGGATATCGCCTCGTATCACACAGTTTCCAAATGAAATTATATCTTTTTCCACTTTAGCTATCAAATATCCCATCTTCGCACAAGTCGAAGCTGGCGGTACATGCCAAATTAAATGCAAAATCTTACTTTCCTCTACCACCTTGAGAAAAGATAGCTAAAATATTGCATGAAGAAGCTTTTAATGCTTAAATGTCTTTTGAAATATGCTAAGCCAAGTGAAGAGAAGTTTTTAGCATATCTAGAACCAAGTAAAATTTATAAAGCATTCAACACTTGCAGAAGCTTTCATCTAAGCAAAAATTTTAGAGAGTTCATTACAACAAATTCAGGAGGAGATTGGCCAACACTTGCTTAGTGCTATATGGTCATTAAAAGCTATGTATGTCCATGAAGATTTATTGTATGCTATGCCTGGTATACCAAGCAAGCTAAAAAGGAAAATACAATACAACTAGATCTGGCTCAACTTAGATCAGATTGAATAGATGTAGAGTTTCACTCCCGCTTGTGACTGGTTCTTTGGAGTGGATTTCACAATTCTATGAATGCGGGGCTTCACCGATCAACCTTTCCCACTCCCAATCTATGTCACAAATAGGGTGCTTGTGCTTGAGATGTATTGGAAAGTGTGTATTATTGATTATAACTTTCACAGCAGCCAAAGCGTCAAGAGGAAAGGATTCTTCACTTGTTCAAAGACTTTCAAAACAATGACTTTGGTAAAGAAGCAATCACATCAGCTATTGTAGGATAGACTAGCTCATTTCAAAACAACCCTTTCAATGATCTACCACAACTACACATGAATGTTACTCACACTCCTCAACCCTACTGGGAAAAGAGGTGCAGCCCACAAGTGGATAAGGATGAAATTTATGTTGAACTAGTGCATATTCCCACAAAAGATAATAGAGGGCCATGGAAAAAGTTTTAATTTGTTGTGGCAGAAGCTAAGGATAGTGTCTAGATGAAACACACCATGTACAACAAGTTGTGGAAGGATGAGGAATGAACTAATGAAAAGATAGAAGATTTTTGGAAATATCACCAAGAGACAAGATAGTTGGATGCTCCTTATGAAAGCTTGAAGGGAGACAAAGAATTTGAAAAGTGGTGGAATGAGGAGCATCTCAGCTTTGACTCTAGCACCAATAGAGGCAATGACTAGGAAGGTGGGTCTGAAGAACAAGAAGAAGAAGAAATGGTGAATTTTGTATCCTTCACACTGCAAGTGAAAAGATATAGAAAGCCTGCCTCTATAGCCACAAATGTGTGGTTTAATGTATCAAGGTCTTCACATACACTCACTTGGACCACTAAGTCAACTAGAATGTCACTACAATAGTCAACAATAATTGCTGAGGTTGGGGAAACCCTTCTTGCAAAGTGGCAGCAAATGAAGGCCATTGTTGGAGAGAGTTCACAAGAGCCCATCAGAAGATAGGTACTTCTAGCTAGCTAGGAGCCCGAGGAAGGGGAATAGTTGCTAATGAGTCAAGGGCCACCATCGACCAATTAGTAGGTAAAATTTTCTACTTCTCTTGCTTCTCAATCCTTGGTATCTCCCATTGTCTCCATGATAATCCCTGCCATGAGTGTTGTCTCTCTATTTCCCACCTTTGATCCAACATTTGTGGGAGGTTTCACCCAGTTCTCACATGTCACTCCTTGCCTCACTTTCTAAAGGCATACCCATTGTCAACACCCCTACTTTCACTATTGCCACAAATCCTCCTCTTCCCTCATTGCAGGCTAACTCCATGATGAAAAATCCTTCAGTGTTCTAGCCCATGTGTTCTCCCGCTAGTTCACCAATTGAGACATGGAAAGTGGCAAGCCCTTTTTTTGGTTATCAAACCAAGATTTGCAATGTACCCCCCTTTTCCCCACAAACTATCACTCTCTAGAAGAAGCAAAAACCTGAGCCTATCAAAGTTACCTATCCATATGCTCTACCTTTTGGTGCTCCTCTTGTAGTCAACGAGTCTCATTACCGGCCCTATTCATGGAACATATTGACTCTGGGAAGGAGGAACATGCTAGTAGAATACAAAAGTGAAAGGCCAAGGAGGATAGTAAGCCTATAGAACCAAAGATGCAAACTCTCTATGATGAGACCTAACAAGTGTTAAAATTTGCAACCCTCTACCCGACGGTAACCGAGCTAGAAGGGGAGATGCATTTAGAAGACCATGAAATGTATGCAATAGGGCTTGACATGAAGGTGACCCAACCAGAAGAAAATTTTGAGTTTATAGAGGAAACACAATGGGTGGTCACCTCTGGCTTCCTTTAAACTGGTCATCAGTTGAAGAAAATGGATGAACAACTTAAATCATTAAGGGAAAAGGCTAATTCTTTTGAGATAAAGGAGAAATCCTTGGAAGTGAATGTTGTGTGTTTGATAGAGAGGGTACTGGTAGCATGGAATGAGAGGAACAAATTTCAGGGGTAGCTTGTGAAGGTTTAGACTATCGACCCTGCTATGGTTGATGAGCTGTGTACTAAGAATCAGGTGGCAGAGAAAAATTTGTAGCTAAGGAATGAGGAGTTGGAGTGAAATCACATTGAATATTATCAAGGGATGGCACAAAAGAATGAGGCCTTAGAGCATCATTGAGTTCAATATAAGCAAAAGTTACAAGAGAAATATGCCAAATTTGAGGGTCGAAAGGCCCAATTAGAAAAATAACTTTAGGAGACAAAGTCCTCTCTTGACATGCATTTGGAAAATCACTCTCGAGCCAAGGAAAACTGGCATAAAGAAATGTAGAGCTCTAGGGAGCAACTGGCATCTAAAAAAAGAAAAAATGTAGAGTTGGTGAAGGTCATTAACTCAAAGGATGCAGAGATCTCTTCTCTTAAAATATCTCTCCTGGCCTCCCCTGTGTAGCTAGATCTTGTTCCATTGGTTAGGAAGTGTATATTTTTCATTGGGAAAAGATTAAAATTTTTTGGCTAACATTGCAGCCCACTCTTTGGTTCATCACCAGAGTAGAAAAATTGAGCCACAAGGCTCATAGTACAATTGATCATTTTTTGTAGTTTATCTCAGAAAAGGTTCTAGAAGAAAATGATTTGCTCACCTAGCTATATTCGGTCTTTGATGAAGACCTCGCTAAGGCAAGAATTGAAGATCAAAGTGCTGCCACCTAGATGGAAAAAAAGTTTATCCATTGCCACTCTACCTTCTAGTGCACTAAATTTGTTGCTACTACACTGAATGAGACAATGGATAGAATGCTGGAGAGTTTCTTCAAATTAAGTGAGATGGGTATGTCATCTCCATTCCTTGAAGATGGCTCTATTGCTACAACCAAGTAGATTACAGAAAGAGTAGAGGAGAAGGAAAATGACCTAGGTGCTTTATAGAATTTCAGCCATCTCCCACCACAATTGACATTGAGGGAGTTATTTATCCACTTGCGCAACTATTCTTTCATTGTGAAGTAGGGGTCGACTTTCCCGAGACACCTTATAAGTAGGAGCTCGACTTGGCTAGAGCATAGGAGAATTTTCACAACATAGTCAAGTCATCTGAGGATAATTGGTCACCCCTTTAGGTGGCTCTTTCTAATCTCTGACTCAGTCACCTAATGAATGGCGCTCTGGTCTATACACCAAAGAAATTTTGGGTTCTTTGTTCCTCAAGAGAAACACCCCTGGTAGTTGGCAAAAGTTGTGAATAAATATTCAAAAAGCTCCCTTTGGTTTTACTTTTTCTCTAAGTATCAGCCTAAGCATCACAAATAAGATAATCATCCTTTTTTCCACGGCTTTGTTTCCCCCTCCATGTGTTTTCTCTGTGCTCCTCAGAGGTTTTCTTTCCCTATCATTTCAAGAATCCCCACTATGCTTCCACGTGTCATAGTTATAGGCTATTTTGATCATCCCTTTTTGCTTCCTCATCTAGCCCTACTTGAGTGCCACATAGCTCTCATTCCCAAAGGAATTTGGCAGACCCCACGATTGATGTTTGTGATGCACTTTTTCAACATGTCTACTCTATGCAAAGTTTTAGCAAAAGGATGAAATAATGACCGCGGGTAGCGAAATGCTGCCATGCATCTCTTCTGTGCATGCTACTTCAGTGCTAAGGATTAAGTGAACCACATGCTACAACTTCTACCATGTGTTTTAACCACCTACCTCAAAGGGAAACACTTGTTTGCACAAGGCTCTACTGGACCATTGCCATCATTTGTAGAGGATGCACCTGGGACTAGAGCAACTAGATGCTTTGGCTTGAAGTCTTTTTGTTGCAACAGTGGAAAGGAATCTTCGATTCTACATCATTGCCAAAGATTTTCAAATCTTTTCTATTATTGCTCTATGAGGCGGTGGGAGTTTTCAGCTATATATACTTCTCTCTATTTTGAGGGAATGGTCCAAATTTTGGAAGAGGAACACAAATTTTAGAAAAGACACCAGGCCTTTATTATTGCAAAAGACTCTCAAAATATGCCAATTGTTTGGGCTTTCTATTCTCTTATGATATTTGATTAACTTTAGACTGTGTTGTTATTGTTTGGATATTTCATTTGAGAGCTTCTATAAATTGAATGCAGGTTTTCTAGTCTAGATCATGTCTTATGACTCTTCTTTGTAGTAGTAATGTATGTAATTTTATTTTTTGTCAATGAATGGATTATCTATTCTTTAATATTTAGTTTCTACCTTTCTAGAACATTACAAATACCAATTGGGCCCTTAGATCTATGATTTATCGTGCCTATCATTAAGTCTTGGAACATTGCCTTAGATTATATTTTATTTTATATATCTACTTCATTCTCCTTTTCCAAACCCCCATTATAGAAGAAGCCGACTTCTTTAAAAATTTGGAGGTCACTCAGTTTTGCACAAATGGTCCCCCCATAAACCAAGTTTCCCATAAGACACTGTTAGCTTGTCAATTTTTGGCATCAACAGTATATTTGCAAACAACTATCTCCCAAAGACATCATCATAGCTTGGTTTTCTATATGATGGTTTAGCATGTCTTCCATAAGTTGACACTTCCACCATTGTTATACCTTAAAAATTTGCAAATAATTTTCTTAGAAATGACTACTTGTGTTTTGCTACCCAACAAAACTACTTTTGGTTGCATTAAATTCTTTCACACATACATGCAGTTAAGGAACTACCATTATCAATGACACACTTAATGCTACCACCAAAGTGATACGTGTGGATTTGGGATCCATATCCCTCCAAAATTCCAAAATTTTTGTGGGAATGGAATTAGTACATTCTCTTTGTCGCCTTTTCCAAAACAAGCTTTATGTTTTTGGAAAGTAGACTTTTAGTCATGGGAAACATGCTTAAGAAATGTAAGGTACTTTGAAAAGATGTGCTTATTTAATTTTTTAGGACATATCACATTGATCAATGTCTTTTTGTTTAAATAAGCAAGTTGGCATTGATGACGACAATGGGTATGTGCAGTGATTAGCGTACACAAGCATTTACTCCCAACACCAAAATTTATTTCTCGAGGCATGATGAAATTTTTTTCATACGATTTATCTCTCACACTCCAGATACTTGGATATTATTCATTTCCATCCGGTGAGTGTTGGATTTTTCATTTGTCAAACTCATTGACATTCCTTTTTCTATAAATAGCTATTCCACCTTAGTGAAATATTCATTTTCAAAAGCTCTTTTTGGTTAACAAGATTTCTTCATTGTATCTCGTTCTACTAGCTTTAGTCTATTTTCTATCATGTCATCTAGCATAGCCACTTCCATTCAACTTCTTCTATGAAGGTCACAATGGTCCTTCATAGGTGAAATTACCAATGATAAAATCAACTGCTTGGCAAGATAGAATGGCTACCTCATTGTTGTGGCGTTTAAATGGGTACTTGGAAAGAACTATGTGAAGGAAGAGAACCAACCACCATGTAATTCCAATTTCATATCCCACTTTTTGGCCTTCCTTATTAACTTGTATATATCCAAGCCTTGGATAATTGCATTGATTCATGCCATGTTCGACCCTCTATATCTAGATGGGCTTGGTGAATTTGTTCAAGTGGCCATCCCTGGTGTCAGTATTCTGAATGCTATGGACCTTTGTAAACACGTTGAATATGGGGAGGATTTGGTCTACATACCCTTCCTTACTAATTTTCAAACCATGGATCTTGAGAGGCATCACTCGCTATTTTGTCTTGCGGCCACTTTCCTTCTAAGGGAGTTTGGTGTGGAGTACGTCTCCAGGCTAGACTAGAAAAAGAATTTTGAGTTTCTTGTGTATAGCCATGGGAATGAGGATTGAGGTCCTCATTGTTCTGATCTTTCCCATGTTGTGCTGACCCCCTTTCCTTTTTCGAAGAAGAATAAAAAGAAGAAAAAAGAAGAAGCTAATGAAGTGTTGTTTTGATAGTGTAGCAATGGCCTAGATGCCGTTAATTCCACTTCTTTTCTAGTGTGCCTCTTCCTTTTTGTTATTTTGGACTATAATCCTTGCTATCTTTAAATATTAAAGCTTCTCAGAGCCTCAGGATCATACTATATATTGTAAATTTTTTAGTCCACATAATATATAGGGTTCTCCCATAATACTAGTTTACAATTTCCAAGAGATCTTGATTTTTGTTGAAATCACATATTTTTAGAAAATATAATGATTTAATCCTTGAAAAATTCCATTTAAAGGATTCCAATTGAAGAGGCTTTGATTGAACCACCTTAGATCAAATCCCCATGGATAGAACTCTGCTAATTTTAAACCATACCTATAATGGAGTCTCCTTTACACCTATCAAAATGCTAATAAAAAGCCACTTTTGATTTACCTTTTGGGGGATCAAATGAATTTATTTAAAATTTATTTTTTGTATGTAGTCCTTATTATAAGCTTCCCAAAAAGTATAATTTTAAATAAAGTTAATTTAATTATTATATTTATTTTTTATTTCTTGTGAATGAAGGTTTTTCACTGAAAATCAAGCTCTTTGTTCTACACATGTGGAAAAATAGAAAACTATCAAAAGAAAATTGAAAAATATTAGTGCACTAGATATTGAAGTCGTTCATCCAACAAAAAAAAGAATTTTGATATATACAAAAAGAGTTATTTTGTATATAGTCTGCCTATGTCTAAATTGTAATCAGTTTGATTTTGAAACTTGATTTAGGAAAAAATATTTAATAAAACACTATGAAACCAAATGAAAGCACTAGATATAGTAGTTACATCTACATTTGAAAAAAAAAGAATTTTATCCTTCATGGAAAACAGGTTATGCTATATACAGTGAGCATCACTCCTTAAAAATGGTGTTTACTGAAAAAAACTAGTTTTCGAAGGAGATGGAAAATAAAGTGCAACCTGATTCCAAATTTTTTGAAAAAAATATATTTAGAATCTACAGGAAAAATGTCACAAATCACTAGTTTGCATCATCTTCAAATTCTTCACACTTTAGCCACTATAGGTTCCTAAAAGTGAAGATTTAGTTAGAAAATATCAATTTAGTGTCCAGTTTGACCAAAAAATGTAAACTAGTATTGTGGGATCACGCTAATATAATACATTTATGTTTCCTCTTATTGTTATTCTAATGGCTTATTCATAGAACTTTCTTAAAAAAAGTGTATTTTACAAAAAAATTACATATGGTACACAACTGTAAATTTTTTAAAAAGAAATCGTCCAGTTTAATGGAATAATTTCAAATGAATACCAATTACCAGTATACCCAAAATATTCCCTTCCATATATTCTATCTCATATGTGTTCTTTTCCTTGCATGCACTGAAATGGAAGGGTCACTTCCATAGTGCTTCAAAGTTTATATGCTGTCCCTACTTTGCAGTATGCTCATCATACTTTAACACTAGGCTTCCTTCCCTAAAATCTTGGTTATAGGTCATTTTTTTGAACCATCATTTTACTATTTTTTGGTGCCCAACCATGGCCTCATACACCATTTCTCTATTTTCCTCAATGTTCAGAAGTTCTGCCAACCATACATCCATTCCACTACTTTCCTCAACCTCTAGGGATTTTAATAGTTGCAAGGTAGGGATCTCTTTGGAGACAGGTAAAACTACCTCTTTTCTATATACTAACTCATAAGGAGAGGCCTTCAAGATCTTCTTAGGCATAATCTGATCAGCCCATAGAGCAACTCGTAGGTGTTTGTGCTAGTCTCTTTGTTGTTTTGCCCCAATGCGCTTAATTAACCTAATAAGGTTTTTGTTGGTCAAATCCGCTAGCCCATTTCCTTATGGATAGTAATTTGATGAATTTTTAAGGTAGACCTCGTATTTGAGAGTGAAATTTGACATCCCAAAACCCACAAAATCTTGTGTGTTATCATATATGATGGTTTTTGATGAACCAAATTTGGTTAGCAACTCTCTAAGGAAGTTGATAATTTCACTTTCTATAGCATTTTTTAGAGCAATGGATTTCATCCTTCTTGTGAAATAGTTGGTTTCCATATGTATCCACTTATGGCCTTCTTTAGAAATGAGATTTATAATTCTAATGAAATCAAAACCCCATTTAGCAAAGGGTTCCTTAGTTACAATCGGGTTTAGGGGCACGAAAAAATTGTTTCACTTGATAACAAAAAATGGCACCGAGTACACCTTTGCACTAGATGGAACACTTCAAAAAACATGGAGGGCCAATAATATCTTGCCCACATTATCTTCAAAGTAGTAGTCTTGGCAAAGACATGTCCACCCTCAAGACTACTATGAAATTCATTAAAAAATCTTTCCTCTTGTGACTTATTTAAGCATTAGAGTAGGAAACCATCATAATTTATTTTAAACAAGATGCCTTTTGGTACTAAATACCTAGTTCCTTATAGTTGGTAGTATCACTTTTTATGATGCAAAACATTGATCTAATACTCCCCCTTTTCAATATATTGTGTCTAGTCAACTACCCATGTTTCATCATACTCAAATTGGTTTGAGTAAACTTGGTCAAGTTCTTCCTTCTCAAAAGGACTTAACTCTTGCACGAGGTATTCACAAAGAACTCTTCCCCAAAACAACTTTGTTTGTCTAATATCCACATCGTATTCTAGGATCTTAGTGATCTGGTTGGCCATTTTTTCAATTATTTCACCTTCAACGATATACTCCTAAACACTAGGATGGGAAACAAGAATGGTGATTTTGTTGACCAATACCAGGTGTTGCAATTTCTTTAGGTTATTAACAATAGAAAAATCTTGTTTCTCAATGAATTTTCACCTAGCTTCATATCCTTTGAGATTCCTAGATTGGAATGTGATGGGATCCTCCCTGCTATTATCCTCATCCTTCTAAGTGAGCATCAAAGCTATGATGAACTAGTTGTTGTAGACATAGAGAAAGAAATGCTTGGAGAATTTTGGGTTAGCTAAAATTAGGGCCATGAAGAGTGTTTCCTTTATCCACTCAAAGGATATCTTTCCTTCAGGGGTCCATTTGAATATTAGATTATTTTTAAGTATCAATGTGATATGTCTCGTAATGTCCATGAAATCCAAAATAAACCGGTTGAAAAAATTGATCTTTCCTGGGAAAGACTACAAATCCTTTTTGTTGACTAATAGTGGTAACTCCATTATGGATTTCACCCTTACAAGATCTATTTCTATTCCTTTGATACTAGAAAACCAAGTAGCTTGCCTTGGGGTACCTCAAAAATAATCTTTTTTGGGATTTAAGGAAATCTCAAACTGTTAACACTTTTGGAAAACATTCTCTAGATGATCAAAATGATCATACTTTTATTTTGAAAATATCATTAGGTCATCTAGATTTATTAAAATAATTTTATTAATTAAACCTTTGAAAGTGACATCCATCACTCGCTAAAATTTTTGACCAGCATTGGAGAGTCCAAAGGGCATCTTTGAGTATGTGAATGTTCCCATCTTAGTGGTGAACATCATTTTTTGTTGATCTTATTCTTTGATATATACCTGGTCATAATCTGAAAAACCATCGAGCAAAGAGAACATTTTTTATCTAGCCATGGTCTATAGAATATGCTCCATTAATGGCAAAGGGTGGTGATCTTTTAGTGAGGCTTTGTTCAAGTCCCTGAAATCTAAATAGAGCTAAGTATCGCCATTCTTTTTTCAAATTGGTACCAAATTAGACACCCAAGTGGAATGTTTAATATGGCATATGATCCTTGATTTGATTAATTTAGTGAGTTCTTGGGCCATTAATGCTTCAACCCTCAGATTGACTAGCCTTTGATTCTATTGGATGGGCTTCAAACCTTCTACTAAGTCAATAGTATGTTGAATTATGCTGGGATTGATTCCTCTAAGATCATCATAGGTCCAAGCTTTGACCCCGTCATAACTAGAACATAGCCCTTCTAATATTTATTTGTCCCTCTGCAAAATGTCCTTTTTGAATTTTAATTTTATGTTGCTTCCAACATCAAGATCTTCATAATCTCTCTCATCCGCAGTGAACATTTTTTGGCCATTTCTTGCATCCTCGTTGTTGAAAATATTTTCAAGGGAGATTAAACCTCGGGGAAGCTTATTTACTTTTAACTAGATCACTTTTCCTTTAGAGGACTCAACTTTGGACTATAAAAAGTTAGAGGATTTTCCCAATTTCTGTAAAAAGGTGGTGATTTGAATATCATCCTCAAATACTTGTCAGTTTTGATCATTATCAGGAATTGTTGGTTAGACAACAATTTGCACTATGGGGTATGTGCAGGATAATGATGAGCCAAAAAGTGGCAATATGATGGGTATGTGGTTGACAACTTTTTTTATACCCAAAATTGATGAAACAAAAAGGGTTTTTAAAGGAGGTTCTCAGCTTTCCAAAAATATAAATTATGCTTTACTTTGAATTTAATAAGTAATTATTATTCATTTTCTATTCAAATTATGACTAAAGTCTTGATTGATAGGCTGATTGAAAAACATCTATAGATTTCAAACAGTATCACAGTTTTTGAATCCAAAACATGCATCACATTCTATGCTTTGCATACTATAGGATTAAAAAAAAATTAAATTTCATGAAGTTTTGACCAAGTTAAGGTGGTCAGTCATACAAGTTTTTTATATTTTTTAAAAGTTGTAATAAAAAATTCATAATTAATTATTTACTTGGAAAAAAAATACAAAAAAGTATGCATCACATCAGGACATGAGTCCTCTACTTATATCTAAAATATTATAAAAATATATTATCATTTTATTGTGGTTAGGGTGGTCAAACAGACACCTACTTCTTATTTTTTCCCTAAAATTTAAGTACTGCTACATTGAAATTTCAACTTTTCACCAAATAGATTTTTTTTTAATTTAAAACAAACCTAGTTTTTTAGAAACTACATTCAATTTGCTACAGATTCTATTCTTACATATTTTTTAAATAATATAGATAACTTATTCAATTTTTTATGTCAAGTTTCCTAACTCTGATTTTTCTGAATTTTTTGCCACTTAAGGGCCTTTTTTTCCATGATGATCCTGCACATACCCTATGTCCTTCATTTCTAAATTAGAAACTGGTTTAAACTATGAACTAATCAAATCCATTGATCAACAACATCATTTTGAGAACTCAAGATAACATGAATGTTAAAATCCTTAAAATTCTTAATTAGATCCCATATTCTACATTTATATGACTTCATTTTTATATTTTTGGTAGCTTCCTACCCATAGATTTGGGTCCCAACCAAATCTAAACCTCTGAATGCCTGTATTCTTTTTACACCCATTTGTTCTATGGGGAATAAACCATGTACCATGGCTTTGTATTCCACATGATTATTCAAGCATGGGAACTAGAAAGGAAAATCATCAAGGGTTTCTAACCCTATCAAAGATACTATTCAAACACTTGCACTAGAACTAACTTTGCATTTGGTGCCATCAAAATATAATGTCCATAAAGTATTTCTTCCTAGACCATTGTGCTCCTCTCATTCTTTTATCAACATGGGAAAGACTTGATCATCATCAAAGATCATATAGGTGCCTAACTTGGTAGCATGGAAGTTCCCATCTGGGTCAAAATCAATGAATTGGTTGAGGACCTCTACTTTGGGGGTTCGATCACACATATCTTGCTTGTCTTTTGAAATTTCAACTTAGTACTTCTCCCTTTGTGAGAATGAAGTGTGTGCTACTTTTAAGCACATGAACACAGTATCCACTATATGTTCTAGATGCAAGGATTCAAATAGTATCTTCATCTTTTTCTTTTTTTATTTTTCAATATTAGGTGAGACCAATTGAGCATTCAATATTTTCCAAGCTTCACCATGAAATCGCTTGAAAGGTACAACTTAAGTACTAGGTGAATGTCTATTATGACTACTTCTTGTGTGATCATTTGGCTCAGACATGAGAAGAGGGTCAAAGATAGATCCTTAATGCAACCAACTATTGAAACTTTCTTTCCATCTAAGTGCATGATTCCTTTCTCAAGGGGATCATACTTAAGTTTCAGGGCATCAACCATTTCTTTAGGCATGACTGTTGTACTAGCTCACAAATCAATCATGTTATTATGTGAAAGCTTATCTCTCACAATAAGTGTTAATAAGAAAGGCCTACTCTATTCACATAGGTTGCAAATATTGAAAGTTGGAGTCTTGATGCGAACCCTTTGCTTTAATTTTGATTGTGGGGCAGAGTCACCTCCATCTATAGTATTTTTTCTTCCTTATTAAATGCTTCCTAGAGAAAATTCTTTTATTTAGGAATGGATATGACATCCCAAAAAGATACATTAGCGGGCACGTTCTTCAATTGTTCCACCATATTGAGCATTCAAAATATTAGGGCTTTTGGTTTGAATGGTGGTATTTCTTTCATCTTCTAGAGGAAAAAATTTATCATGAATGGGATCAGTATCTCATCCATCTCCTTTTATAGAAATGGTGGAGTTCGTGAATACTAAGTAGGTTAGGTGATGGCTTGAGGATCTTGCTTTTCTTGTGGATGTGGTTGATGTAGCTATGGATGCAACAAAGATTGTTTTGCATATTCTCTCGTGAGTCTTTTCTTAGACCTCTTGTTGTAGTTTGACTATACTTGTGAGGTACTAGTTGTCAGAGAATCATTTTCAAATACTATTTCTTCTTCTTCCATCCATGAGAATAACATTTGGTATGAAACAATATCTAGTTCTTGTTCTAAAGATATTCCTTAGGTTTGTACTTTGAAGTAGGCATTCTCCATTTCTGAAGATTGATATTCCCTTGTACTTGAGGGCATGCCTTGGCTTCTCCAATCCATTATTTTCTATTGCAGGTTTCCCCACAAGCAATTTTAGGGCATGTGACTATTATTACACTGGAAGCACCATGTGTTATTGTGCTTCATCAAGTTGCTCTAGCCTGGGACTAGAGCCTTGCTTGGACTGATCTTGACAAATTGAAGTGGCATGGTAATCAAGTCTATCTAGTTGGTGGAACTCATTTGTTGAACTCCTCCTCTTGACGCTTCTTGGTACACATTCTATTGATAAGATGGCATTCTTCCTTGATAGAATTTACAAGCTTGCTTCGGGGATGATTCTTTCTATCGTTAGATGAGGAATAGCTCATTATCAAATGACCACATGAGACTTCATATTTTTAATGCCTGTCACTAATGAAGTGGGGCCTGACATGCTTGGTTGTGTATTGAGGTATATGTACATGGATTGTGGTATAGATGATGTGGTCACTTACAAAGTGGAAGCATTTGGAGTAACTTATTCCAGAGGAAACCAAAGATTTATGTGAACACAGACATCGATGGCTATGGTGGAAGCTTCCCAGTGTCAATTAGACTATTCTCTTCACGCATAGCGAAATCATATGCATCAGGTAAGACATATCCTACAATGGAGATTATCATGACCATGATGTTTAAATTGAAAGCCTTTAGGTAAAAAATAAGTTCCATCATAGTTAGAGGTCGGGCAGTTACATGGATTATTTTCCAAGTTTCATGAAACTTGGTATTGAAGTCACTCATGGCTTCTTGCAAGGCTCTTTTGATGGTGATTAATTGATGTAGTTCAATGAGGAGTGATCCCATTTTTTTGAGAAGAATTCAAACAACCTCTATCTAAGATAATATCAAGAGCAGATAGAACCAAAAGCTAGGGATGAATACCAATCTTGAGATTTTCAATTGAAATAAGTGACGAACAACCTAAGAAAAATATTTTCCTTTGCTATGTTATGTACTCTGCATACCTCTTCTATATTTTGGAGATGCTTGGAGGGGGTTTTGAAATATTCTTTGGAAAATTTTGGGATAGTCTTGAGGGAATTAGTGGGTATGGAAGGCCATATTTCTATGGGCATAGGTGGTTGTAATGGACTCCCACTGTCCCAAGTTAAAAAATTTCTAGGAGCTGGGGTAGTTATATGAGCCATGAAAAATATATTCCTATGAATCTAGTATATTGGTATTCTAATTTGAAAATTTCAGGCTCCAGGTGGGGTAGATAAATCTTTAGATCTTGGGCTCTCACTTGTTTCCCTATTGCTTCTTATAAGTGATACAAAACCTATGTCTTCTTCTCCTAGATACCAACGTAGGTAACTGTGAGTACTAGAAATAACCCTTTGAGGGTGCTCTTGTTTGGATTATGAGCATGAAATTTCTAGATTGTTTCCTTGGTCTAATTTTAGAAATATCTCTAACTTCTAATCAGGTGAGTATGAAACTTCAGTGCCACTGGGTGTGCCAAAGAAATAACTTTTGATCATTAAAGCTTGCACCTCTCTAGTGCAGGAGCACCCAATACATAGTTTCAAAATCCAACATTTGAAGGAGGGCATTGAGATATTAGGGGTTATTTGAGTCACTTAATGTCAAATGAGGCCTTTGAGTCCATTATTTATGTAATTAGGGGTATTTAATTATAGTTAGTGCAAAAGAATGCAAAAGTTGCATAATGATGTAATATTTGTCAAAAATTGTCAAATTAGTGCAAAATTAAGCATTGTAAGGGTCTAGGTGGTTGAATTATTAGTTACAAGAATTTAATATGTGGTTTATAAGTTTGAAAATTATTTAAAGCCTATTGAAGGCTCGTACACTGTTGGTTTAATCATTCTTTAAAGAAGAAATACATCAAAAAGCTTTGTTTTTAGCATATTTCTATATTTTTCTCTCTTTTCTACCTGTGTATGGGTTCATACAGTAGTTTTGTGTTCATTTATGATCTAAAAACTATTTAATATGGTTGTTTCCTAGTTTAGAATCATTTCTTGTAGAGTAACTTTTATTTTTGAGTGGAAAGAAGGTTGAATTCTTGTGGATTGGTCATAAAACAGGGTAAGGAGGTTTGAGTACCAAAATGTGTAATGAGGGCCATTCCACCCTTTTGTGATTATTTTACCTAGATGGATTGGGCCTTGTTAGTCTAGGAATAATGTTAAGTATGATGGTTTTAGTTTGACAGAGTTTTGGTGGAAGAAAACCACGTTGCCCCAACATAAAGTCAACTTTTGTGCCATTTGTACATGGCTAGTGTTTGGGATTTTGAGATCTAGTTGAATAATAGGCTGGAACTTGCTTGTTCCTGAGTATTTAGGTGTATTTTTATGTGTTGAAAGAGTCTAATATGCTAAGGAATACCTGGTTTGTATAGAAGGTTGAAAACCCTATTGGAAAATGATGAAAAAGAGTGAAAATTGGTTGGTTTACAAAGGAAGTGTATAGTAAACATGAGGGCAGTCTAATGTAGTGATGTTTTAAGAATGTATAGGAAAATTAATGAAGGATTCAAGTGGTTTTAGGTTGGTGGGTGTCTTAGAGATGGGAAAATCAATAAGCCCTAGTTGAAATGAAGAAAAGAGAGGGTTTTGGAGAAATGGGCCTAAATGGGAGTGTTGGAACCTAAAAGTTGGAAAATCCATAGTTCTAAAGGCTATGTTAAGATTTTTTTGGGTTTTGGAAGGTTGGTGGCAATTTTAATAGAGTATTCCTTTGAAAAAGAGGGCTAATTGGAGCTTGTTTTAGCCTAAAAAGTAAAGTTGAGTCAAGTTGTTTTGAAACACCCTATGATGGGTTTGAAATATTTTTGTGATAGGTTAATGGTTCCCTAAATGTGTGAATACTTGGTGGGTTTCAGTGGATGATTGTGTGAAAAGACCTAAAACCTGGTTTTGGAAGCCAAGTAGGTGAAAGGTGTCTTTAGAAGGCGAATTTGCAATCAGAAGTACTTGGGGTTCAAAGGTTGTGATGATCTTGTTTGTTTGGTTAGTATAATCTTGTTAGATTCCTTTTGGTGTTTTAAAATAGATTGGAACTCATTTTGTTGGTGTTTGAGCCATTGGGTGCCTTGTGCACTATAGAATCAAACTACTGTCTTGAGAACTTTTAGGATTTGACTAGATGAGTTCATGTTCCAAATGGCTTGAGGACTCCCTTACTATACATCAAAGTGGTATCAAAGTGAGGAAGTAGATCTCTTGAAGATCTAATGAGAAGAATTTGAAGATACAAGACACTATGGCCATCAAAAGAACAAATTAGGAATTCTCTTTTCTAGACTAGATGCAAATGCAGAGGTCAGGTATGTAAGTTACTAATTGATTCAAGTTCATTGGATAATGTTGTCTCTAAGGAATTGGTTGAAAAGTTACATTTGGCTAGATTAATCTGTGAATCACCTTACAAGGCATATTTGGTAAATAGCAATCAACATGTTGTGGTAAGAGAACAAGCATTTGTGGAATTCCATATTGGTTCTTATCATGATGTTGTATTATGTGATATTATTCCTATAAGAGACTATCATATGATATTAGGTAGACCTTGGTAGTATGATAGGCTTGCTATGCATGATGGGAGACTTAATGTGTATAAAACTGAAAAGGATGGGCAAAGGTACACCATGAGTTGTTTGCAGGTAGAAGGGACACAAAGGAGGATAGGATATTGGAGAAATCCATGAAAGGCTTGAAAGCGATGAAAAGATCATCATTGGGACAATGGCGTGTTCTTTAAAAGCAGATGTAAGTGAGAAGAGGGCGGCGATTGTGAACATAGTGGACTGTATGAAAAGGATACATAGGTCAATAAGGTAATAATACTGATGCAAAGTATAAATTTCAAGGAACTTGAAGGTGCAAAGATGTTAGAGGAAGAAGATGTCTTTGAAGATGCTTATGAAGACGTCATGGACGAAGAAGAAGATAAGGTAGAAGAGAGGGAAGTGAGTCACAAAGAATTGCAATTAAAAGTGAATGAGTTTGTAGAATAACTTGTGTGGATGATAAGAAGGTTACAGTCACCTTGGATAGTGAAGAGGATTAGGCAAAGTGGATAAGTGAAGTTCCAAGAGAACCTAGAAAGGAGGAGTTGATAGTAAGCAACCTAGTGAAGGCTAGAGAAAAGGGATTTGAGAAGTCTCCAATTGTTCTAGAGAAGAAAGTAAGGGATCTGGATTGGATAGAGGTTGTGTGGCAGATTTATGTTATTGTACGAGTTGTTTTGAGCATGGGAAAGTTGAGGAAGATTGTGAAGAAAGGAGTTAAAAGGCAAAGGATGAAGGGAGGCTTATGTTGCTTGCTTGTGTTGATAGTTTTGTTGATGAGAGAGAAGCCTAAAGTCAAGATGAAAGGTGAGGAGAAAAGTGTGGTGTTGAATAAACATGTTGAAAAAAATTGGTTGAGGTGTGTAAGTGCATGTTTGAGTTTGATAGTGCAGGTTCAAGGAATCAATGCAAGCAAAGGATTGATGATCATGGATAAAACTAATAAAAAAGTAAATATGAAGCATCTAAAAGGAAAGGTAAGGAGTATTAGAGGTTGGAGATCCAAATGTGTTGCAGATGAATACTTCCAAGAGACTTGGAAGAATTTTTAAGCCAGGGTGTATGGTGCAGGAGCACCCAATACACACAGTTTCAAAATCCAACATTTGAAGGAGCAAATTGAGATATTAGGGGTAATTTGAGTCATTTAATGTCAAATAAGGCCTTTGATCCCATTATTCATGTAATTAGGGGTCTTTAATGATAGTGCAAAAGAATGCAAAAGTTGCATAGTGATGTAATATTTGTCAAAATTTGTCAAATTAGTGCAAAAGTAAGCATTGTAAGGGTCTAGATGGTTGAATAATTAGTTACAGGTGTTTAATATGTGGTTTTTGAGTTGGAAATGTATTTAAAGCTTCTTGAAGGCTTGTGCAAGGTTGGTTGAATCATTCTTGAAGGAAGAAATACATCAAAAAGCTCTATTTTTTAGTAGATTTCTATATTTTTCTCTCTTTTCTGCTTGTGTACGGGTTCGTACAGTAGGGTTGTGTTAATTTATGGTATAAAAACTATTTAATATGGTGTGTTACTAATTTATAATCCTTTATTATAGAGTAAATTTCAGTTTTGAGTGGAAAGAAGGTTGAATTCTTGTGGATTGGTCATAAAACAGGGTAAGGAGGTTTGAGTACAAAAATGTGTCATAAAGGCCATTCCACCCTTCTATGATTATTATACCTAGGTGGAATGGGCCTTTTTATTATAGGAATAATGTTAGGTAGGATTTTTTTAGTTTGAGAGAGTTTTGATGGAAGAAAACCACACTGCCCCAACATAAAGTTAACTTTTGTGCCATTTGTACATGGCTAGTGTTTGGGGATTTTGAGATCTAGTTGAAGAATAGGCTGGACCTTGTTTGATCCTAAGTATTTAGTTGTATTTTTTATGTTTTGAAAGAGTTTTCGAGGTTGAGGAAGGCATGGTGTGTATAGAAGGCTGAAAACCCTATTGGAAAAGGGTGAAAAAGAGTGAAAATTGGTTGATTTACAAAGGAAGTCTATAGTAAGCATGAGGGAAGTCTGATGTAGTGATGTTTTAAGCATTTATAGGAATATTAATGAAGGATTCAAGTGGTTTCAGGTTGGTGTGTGTCCTGGAAATGGGCAATTCAATAAGCCCTAGTTGAAATGAAGAAAAGAGAGGGTTTTGGAGAAATGGGCCTAAATTGGAGTGTGAGGTCCTAAAAGTTGGAAAATCCATAGTTTTGAAGGCTATGTTAAAAAATTTTTTGTGTTTGGAAGGTTCGTGGAAAGTTTAATAGAGTGTTCCTTTGAAAAAGAGGGCTAATTGGAGCCCATTTTAGCCTAAAAAGTTAAGTTGAGTCAAGATGTTGTAAAGAACCCTATGATGGGTTTGAAATATGTTTTGTGATAGGTTAATGGGTGCCTAAATCTAGGAAGAATTGGTGGGTTTTAGTGGATTATTGTGTGAAAAGACCTAAAAATTGGTTTTGGAAGCCTAGTAGGTGAAAGGTGGATTGAGAAGGTGAATTTGCAATCAAAAGTCATTGGGGTTCAAAGGGTATGTTGATCATGTTTATTTGGCCAACATAATATTTTTAGATTCCTTTTGGTTTTTGAAAATATATTGGAACTCATTTTCTTGGTGTTTGAGTCATTGGGTGCCTTGTGCACTGAAGAATCAAACTGGTGTCTTGAGAACTTTTAGGATCTAATTGTGAGTTCATGTTCCAAATGGCTTGAGGTCTCCCTTACTCTGCATCACTCTCCCATAGTCTTATGGGAAATTCAATGAGTGGGGAACTAATTTTGTGCTTTACTAAATACCTCTAGGATTTTTATAGAAAACCAACTCTTCTTTGAGTTGGCAGAAGAGGTAGAAGGAAATGCAGATAAAATATAAAAAATGGTGATGCACCAAAATTTTTACAACATTTCAAACCTTAAACTATTTCCTACAAATGATATAATAGACACAGAATGCCACAAACCCTTCATTGTTGGGAAGAGAATAAACAACAAAGGCTAAGTAAAAGCATAGTGTAGTCTTTAAAATCTCCCCACGAGAAGCACTCATTAAGGTCCAATCAAATGTAAGAAATTTCCAAAAGTACACAGAAATACCCAGAAATTGTAGAAACCCTCTCTCTTTTTATGACATAATATGAAAAAGAACAACCCTAAAGGAAAATGGAAATTTCTACAGACATAATCAAATTTTTAAAAGTTACCATTCAACATAAAAGCTTACAACATGAAAATTATCCATCTGAACTATCAAAGTAATCTTAACACAATGTTTTTAACATGAAAAAAATAATAAAGAAGAAACTTGAAAAATGTCATAACATGCACAATTTCAAAGACTTTTTCTAAATAAATTAAACTTTTAATGTCAAATAACTGAAAAACAAAGGTCAGATGCCAATCCGATGATAGTTTGAGTAAAAAAAATATAACATGCTAGAGGCAAGCAGTCTTCTATAAAATTTTAACTTCTGAAAATAGATCTATAACAACTAAGGAAAAACTAAAAAAAAGAAACTCTTTTGCATATGTTTCTAACTCCTATTTATAGCTGGAAGAGGAGAAAACCACCATTAACATTCCAAAGCATAAACTACTAGATGCTTGGACCTAATAGCCCAAGATCAGATCTTATATCTATTCTAGATCACAACAATCTTTTCTCATTAAGTCCTAACTACTTTATTAATGACTCAGATATTTTAGCAAAGATTGCAATTTGAAAACAATCGGATCTAACATAGCCTACCAAAATATAATCAATCAATCATACAAATTGATGGTGCTAACTTGAAGATTTCATCCTGAAGAAAAGTCATCCACTGCTTTCTAACAAACATTTCCCAAAGAAACCCTTCCATAAAAAATAACTGCTTGGACGAATAGATGATATGTTGAGCAAGTAGGAAATTTTAAAATCAAGAGGATGGATTTGAGAAGAACCACGCCAAGATGACTTGTGTCTCATCTTGCATTCAAAGACAAATCTGTATAGCCACCATGTGGCATATTGTGTGCTTTTGGAGCAATCTTTTTATTAAGCACATAATCTTTCTGAAGCTACAAAAAGTAGAAGCTGAAAAAACCAAAAGATTTTTAAAGAAGAATTTTTTTCTTTACAATCTAATTATAGAACATTAAATGCATATAAATATCCAATCTAACACAACATACAAGATTACATTGAATAGCATAAATTCTAAAGTAACCATCTAAAAGTTAATTTAAATAATTACTTTAGTATTCAAGACACACAAAAAATTATTTGAAAGAATAAAACAATGCGAGAGCACATAGAACATCATCTACTAACACTAATACCACTACTTTATCATCCAAACTATTCAAGAAGATTGAGGATAATACTGATGTATATGTGTGACATTTATAGGCTCCTTAAGTGGTGTACTATCCATTTATGTTAATGTATATGCTCCAAAACCATAACTTTCATTGATTATATAAGGTCGTAACTAATTAGGACTGAATTTTCCTTTTTCAGTTGATTCAACATAGATGTTACATTGATTTTCAAATAACACCAAATAACCTTTGTTAAATACACAAGGGATGACATGATTGCTATAACTATGTTGCAATTTTCTAACATGAGCTTGGAGATGTTCAAGAGCGTTAATGCAATGTTCATCAAGCAACTCAAGCTAATGGAATTGTTGTTCTTTATATGTGTTTTCATCAATAATTCCTTTAAGAGCAATCCTTAATGTAGGGATTTCTAACTCCAAGGGAATTCTCACCTTGGTACCATAGAAAAGGTTATATAGAGTAGTCTTGGTGGATTTTGTGATACTAGTATAGTAAGCCCATAATGCATACATCAACTATGTGTGCCAATCCTTATGGTGTTTGTTTACTATCTTTCTTAGAATTTTCTCTAGGGTCTTATTAGTTGATTTGGCTTGACCATTAGATTGCAGGTAGTAAGGTATTGAAAAGCGATGTTGAATGTTTAATGTTTCTAGGAAATTATTCATGTATTATTCTTAAATTGTGTCCTGTTGTCTAAAATTAACATGTAAGGAAGTCCAAAGTGAGCAATAATGTGCTCCAATATGAAATGACATATCACTCAGTAATCGTGGAATGAAGGGAAATATATTCTACTCATTTTGTGAAATAATCTATCACGATGATTATAGAAATATGTCTAGCCAAGGAAGGTGGTGATATTTTCCAATTAGATCTAGT
Source organism: Sequoia sempervirens (assembly GCA_007258455.2). Classification (NCBI taxonomy): domain Eukaryota; kingdom Viridiplantae; phylum Streptophyta; class Pinopsida; order Cupressales; family Cupressaceae; genus Sequoia; species Sequoia sempervirens. Next base: position 365,591,253 of record VDFB02047230.1, on the reverse strand, counting down.
CCCCACCCTAAGAATGGCCAAATAGGAATTTGCGACTGAAGCTCAAAAGTGGGAGCATGAATCAAACTGCTATGTTCTTGACATTTGTGACATCTCTTAACATACTTAAAGAAATATTTTTCCATATGTTTCCAGTAGTATCCCATGCAAAGGAGTTTTTGAACTAACAATATTCCTCCAAAATGACCTCCATAGGCACCTGCATGAGCCTTTTCAAGTGCTATGGGGATTTCAGATTATCTAAGGCATCTAAGTAAAAGACAATTAAAGGACATCTGGTATAACACATCAGAAAGAATTATATACTTAGTTACGAGTTTGTGAAGATGATCTCAAGTATTCTTAGTTGTCGACACAGGAAAGGTACCTTATTTTAAATAATTAAATATCGGCGTATACATTTCACTAGATATTTCCATAGTTGTTGATAATACTTCTTTAGATTTTGGTTTGATTGATGGTTTCATAATTCAATGGAAAATAAATTTGAAATCAATTGAAGGATCTTGAGGAGATATAAGAGAAGCTACACTTTCCATTTCATCTGCATGCAGATTATCCTTTCATGGGATGTCATCAATTATAAATGATTCAAACTTTTCTAACAAATTCATTGTGAGATCCTTATATTTCGATAATTTTTCATGCTTTGCTTGATATTTCCCATTTATTTGCGTAATTACTAATTTTATTTATTTTTAAACAAAAGTGAACTAGGCACTATAATATATTAATTATAATTATAGTGTACATATCCTAGATTCAAAGGGCACTAGTAAGGAAAAAATCCAGAAAGAAAACCTCCAGTTATCACCCATAAAAGAAAAAATTACATAATTTGAGTATAAAACTCAAATATTTACATCAATTATTGCATATAGTATTCTAAACTATAATATATCAACATGATATATTAGCTATGAAACTAAGGATATTGCTAGATTTACATTTTTACAAAACTCTCATCCCCCTATTACATCACAAGCTACTTAAGATCTTAATAGTTTTCAAATAGTCAATCAAAATTGAAACAAAATTTTCTAGCCTCCAACTTCAATACTTATTCTTTAATCTGCATCTGTTGAAATGAATTCTCCCCTTGCACACCCTACACATCCACAAAATTTATAGCAACATTCATATCTAGAACAATAGGCAATGGTCGATTTCGATACGAGTTCTGCACACTCCTTTGAATTGAAGGCTTCAACGTTGCACACCTGAAGATGTTGAATGAAGACAATTATGGAAAAGAAAAAAAGAAACATAATGATACTTTTCTCTAAAACATTTTTCCATTTCTATTCCAACATGTATATTATATCTTGTCAAAGCCCTATTAAGATTACTTGGATTAGACATCTCCAAATATTTCTTGAAAGAATCATAAACATTAACAAAAGCTTTATTATGAGGCAAGGAATGTGGTTGAAAAATTCCACCAACATACCCCTCCCCCATACCAAAAACATATTTCTGTCCACTTTCTTCAAGAGCTTCATTCTACATAAAACTTCATGGACCATTTTTTATGCAATTAAATTTACAGAATCTAAACATTGCAACATGTCCAAAAGGTTAGAAATAAAAATGGAAAGAATATTTGAAGGATAAATCAACCTCCTTGTTTTGGGATTGATAACTTCTTTCCCAACAACACTTTTGAGACACCTAAAGTTGAATAAGGACACCTGAGTTTAAAAGCACTTTGCATATGAAGCTCTTATAACCTCCTTGAATATGGCCTCACCCATCTTTGCACTGGAAACCACACTCTGTAATTCTTTAGCCGACAATCCATCAGAGAGACTTATACAAATTTGTAGAGAAACTTTTCAAACACTAGTTCATCTACTATTTGCCAACAATAGATTGCATTGGCCAAATAAATAAACAACTATAAAAATAAATTCAACTAATTATGATGTTTTTGGGCTGAGAGAGTACAAAAATAACCTTTACAATCTAAAATAAGACATTCAACACATGTTGAATATATTTCACACATCATAATTGCATATGAGAATAATTCATTAAGATGCAAACCTTGCTGAAAAGAAGTAAGCAGTTTGTAGTAGTGATGAATTGAGAACACTTGTAGCCATCTCTCTTGCTTTTGTGACCACTGAAATTACTAGCATATGTAACAAATTGTACTCCAACTAAAAGATGGCAAATCCATATGCCACTAAATGTACATAAAAATTTGATTTGGATTAAACACAATTTTAAATGTGTACATTAACTGGAAACCTCAAGGAAAGCATAAATCCACTCTAGATTTTATTCATGATAAAATGATAACTTATGGTAATGTGTACCCTATACTACATTAATAAATATGATAGATCCACCTCCTTTGTACAAAACCACAAGGGTATGTGCAGGATCATCATGGAAAAGACAGTCCCCTAAGTGGCAAAAAATTCATAAAAATTAGAGTTAGGCAACTTGATGTAAAAATTTGAATAAGTTATCTATATTATTTCAAAAATATGTAACAATAGAATCTATATCAAATTGAATATAGTTTCTAAACTACTAGGTTTGTTTTAAAAAAAAAAAATCTATTTGGTGAAAATTTGAAATTTCAATGCAGAGTACTTAAATTTCAGGAAAAAATAAGAAGTATGTGTCTGTCTTACCTAACAACAATAAAAGATAATTATTTTTATAAGATTTTATATATAAGTAGAGGACTCATGTCCCGATGTGATGCATATTTTTTGTAATTTTTTCCAAGTAAATAATTAATTATGAATTTTTATTACAAATTTTAAAAAATATAAAACTTGTATGTTTGACCACCTTAACTTGGTCAAAACTTCATGAAATTCAAATTTTCTTTCTTTAATCCTATAGTATGCAAAGCATAGAATGTGACGCATGTTTTGGATTCAAAAAATGTGATACCGTTTGAAAGATATAGATGTTTTTCAATTAGCCTATCAATTAGGACTTTAATCATAGTTTGAATAGAAAATGAATAATAATTATTTATTAAATTCAAAGTAAAGAATAATTTATATTGGTGGAAATAAGAGAATATCCTTTAAAAATCCTTTTCATTTCATCATTTCATGAATTTTAGGTAAGAAAAAAGTCATTAGCCACATACCCATCATATTGCCACTTTTTGGCCCATCATGATCCTGGACATACCCACAATAGGACGGAATGAAAGCTGTATAAATATATAGTACAATTCACTTGCATTTAGCACATTTTTCTTGCATCACCTTAATAAATTTTGATGATATCATCAAAACCCAAATATCAAATACATATAACCCGAAAACACCCATATACATAACTAGAAGTTACACCTGTGAAGATAGATCCCTTACTATGCGTAATTTAATTTCCATTTTAAGTGTCAATTGGCATATATAACTACCAATTACCCATATATTGACACATGTGCAATTACCTGTTACATATGCATAATAATTCGACCATTTTTACTTTTTTCTTAGATCTAACAAAAGGAACACAACTTTAGCTGCGAGTTATGTATATGACTTTGGCTTATATTAATTCCACCAGAATGTTTATCCCAAATAACAAGATTTTTCATTTAAAATTTTAAAAAACTTTGTCTAAGCATCTTACCTAGCAATTTTTTTCTCCCTTTGCTATTAAATCTTCTAATTGGAAATGGATCTTACCCAAAGCAGCCACATGAGTAACTTCATTATTTACTTGATCACAACCAAAATTTTCTAAGAAATCTGCAACTCTATTTCCCTCTCTATACGTGTGCAAAAGTTCATAATTACCAATCTTATCAAGCAATGCCCAAATCTTCTTGACAATATATTCAAATTTCCAATTCTAAAGCTTACGATCATGACAAGAATTTAATAATATCAGAGAATCACCTTCTACCTAGATCATAGGTAACTTGAAGCTAAAGACTAACTTCAAACCAAACAATAAAGCTTGAGCCTCTGCCACATTATTAGTTCCTAGAAGCAATTTATAAGACTTTTCACATAACACTAAGCCATTATAATCACAAATGACCACCCTAGCCCCAGATAAACCTGGATTTCCTCTAGATGCTCCATCTATATTCAACTTAAAAACACCTAAAGGAGGAGGATACTAGAAAATTAAATCTTTATTTACCTTTGGAAAATGATGATGAAGATTTCCTTTAAATGGAAAAGTTAATAAAGTCCATGAAGACATAAAATTTGAATCCCAAGTAGAGAAAAGAGAAACAACATGCTTTATTTTGTGTACATAGGCATTAATAGTTTTTGAAATGGAACTTTCCAATAGTATTAACATTTGACCAATGTTCAATTTCTCTTTCCTAAAAATAATTTTGTTCCTTTCCCACCAAATTTTCCATAAGACTGAAGAAGGTATAATAAAAAAAATACTTGCAAAAAATGATGTATTATACAACTAAGAAGAGAATAAATTCCAAGTAGTGTTAGGAAAAAATATTGACCAATTCATTTTTGCAACTACAAACAACCAACAAATTTGTGCTACTAGGCACAAAAGAAAAAGATGATTTGTATTTTCAAATTCCTGATTGCAAAGTACACATTTAAAGGGAGCAACTATGTTTAATTTCACCAACTTGTCACTTGTTAGAATTTTACTTTGAATTGCAAGCCATGCAAAGCAACTTGCTTTTGGCAAGACTTTTGAATTCCAACAAAAATGATAAGCTCTTTTTTTTGACACTTGGTAGGAAACTTGTGTGAGAGATTTGTACCCCTCTTTGATAGTATAGCAACCCAATTGTGCATTGGAACAAATTATTCTATCCGGTTGAGATGAAAAATAAGCTACCCTATCTTTTAGAATAGAAGAAATCTAAATTTTATGATCCTCGTCAATTGTCTCTTGTGAAAAATCTTTCCACTTGACTTTTCCAGACACTAAATCTACATTTTGAACATAATCTTTTACTTTCGAGCCCCAAGCTTGAGATAAAAAATTTATAGTATTACCAAAATTATAAGCTACTGCTAGATTTTGATATCCATTCCATGAATCTTTCCAAAATAAGGCATAATTACCATCATTCACTTCCCAAGATAGATGAGGTAAAATAACTTTCCTACATGAAATCAAAAAATTACACATTACAGATCTTGAAGGTGGGTTTGAGATAGTAAAAATTCTGGAAGGACAATGATTATCCGAATATTTACACTACATAATATGACACCATTTAATTGTAGGTTTGACATACATTCTCCATACCATTTTAGCTCCAAGAGCCAAATTTCAATCTGACAAATTTTGCAGACCTGCACCACCTTTTAATTTATCAAAGCACATTGTTTCTAACGAAATAAGATGAATTTTCTTTTTGCTGTCTAGATTACTAGACCATAGAAATTTCCTAATCAACTTTTGAATATGAGAGATGATAGATTTTGGAGCTTTTAGACAAGCCATAAAATAGTTAGGGATTGATGATAAAACAAATTTTACCAATAGAACTCTCCCTGATGAAGATAACCATCTACCTTTCCATGCCAAAATTCTAGATTGAATAGTTTGAATTATTTTTTGCCAATAATTAACTTTATTTTTTCCAGAAAAGAAAGGAATGCCTAAATATTTACAAGGAAAGTAAGCATGCTGAAAGCCAAGTATATTGACTATACAATTTTCAATGTCAGCTTTGGTATTCAACACATAAATTTTAGACTTTCCATCATTCACTTTTTGACTAGAAGCTATTGTATAATTTTCCAATAAAGAATTTACCTGCAAAGCTTCTTTAATAGAAACTTTACCAAAAAGAAAAGTGTCATCAACAAATAGAGAATGAGTTACTATGATGCTAGGATTTGGAATAGAAACACCCTAAATTAAACCACACATATGAGCTCTGATAATTGACCTACGCAAAGCTTCAAACAAAATGATAAAATGGGATGGAGATAATAGATCTCTTTAGCAAACCCCTTGGGTAGAGCAAAAAAAACCCACCGTAGAGCCATTCAATAAAATTGAAAACATAGCACCAGACAAACATGCCATTATCCATTTACACCACTTAGAAGAAAAACCAAACTTTAGTAACACCTACTTCAAAAAAATTCAATCAACCCTATCATATGCCTTCTGCATATCAAGTTTAAGAATCATTGGAGACATTTTTTTTTAGCAAAGGAATGCACAGTTTCATGGGAAACAATTACACCTTATGCAGTTTCTCTTCTAGGGACAAAACTCGCTTGTTCCTTAGAAATGATTGATGGAAAAAGAGAGTGTAACTAAAGATAATGGCTAAGTGAAAATTTTATAAATTGTGTTACATAAAGAGATAGGTCTAAAGTCAGATAAAGTTTCAGGAGTTTTAAGTTTAGGCATAATAGCAATATTAGTCACATTAAATTTTTTCAGCATGCCTCCTGAATTTCTTGATTCTTCCAGTGCATTTAAAATATCAATCACAATGAAGTCCCAACATTTTTAATAAAATATGGTAGTGAAGCCATTAGGACCTAGAGTTTATCAGGAGACATGGAAAAAACAACATATTTTACTTCCTTAAGTGAGAACGAAGCCAACAACCTAACATTATCTTCCTGAGAAATTGGGCAAGGAATACCTTGAAGAAGTTCATCTCTCTCTTGCTAAAAGAACATTATCATTGTTAGGAGAAGATAGAAGAGAATAAAAAAACTTAACTCCATTTTGAATCTCTGACTCTTTTGTAAGCAAAACACCAGTCACACTATCCTTAATAAAAAAGATAGTGTTTTTTTCTTTTTTTATTTGTGCTGAAATATGGAAATTTTTTGTATTCCTATCACCATATTTCAACCAAAATTCCCTAAAATTCTATCTAAAATAGATTTCCTCTCTCAATAACAACTCTTTCCATTCCACTTGTAACTTACACTACTCATCAAATAATGCATTGTCCAAACCATTGGCAATAATTTTTTTCATTCACTACCTCTAGCTTTTTGATGACTAATTATGAATCATCAAATATATTAATATTTCAAACTCCCAAAGCTAAAATAGCATGCAAACGAACAATTAATGCTTCATATTCCATCATGTTGTTGGTGCATAGGAATTTTAAGTGATAGGATAAGGGAATAAGCTTCCCTATGGGCAGGAATATTATAACTTTGGCACCAGAGCCTACTCTACACTTAGATCCATCAAAGTATAATTCCCATGCATCTTCATCTTTCTGAATAGTCCACACATTCTCATCTATGAATGTTTCTATATTAGGTAACAACATGGGCGAGGGAGTGTCTGCTAAGTGGTTAGTAAAGTCTTATCCATTAATTGCTTTTTTGTGAAACAAACTTAAGGTCAAACTTTGTCAACAATATAACCAATTTAGCTAAACATCCTGATAAATCTGTTTCACCAAAAATATGTTTCAAAGGATCAAATTTTGTCATCACATTTCAACATTCAATAAGTAATGTCTTAGTTTACATGTAGTGAATACAAGAGCCAAACATTGTTTTTCTATCATTGTGTATCATTTCTCATTATAAATCAAAGTTTAGCTAATGTAATAAACATGATTATCTTTACCATTTTTTTCTTGTTGAGAAAACAATGCTATGAGAGCATGGGCTGATGTTGTTGTGTAAAGGATGAATGTTTGTTTTGCATAGTAGGCTGTAAAATAGGTGGAGTTGCAAGATAATTCTTGAAACTTTCAAAATCCTATTTACAATGCTTTTTCTTATCAAAGTGCACATATTTCTTAAGGAGATGTGTAAATGGTAATGTTTGACTCGCTAATGATCCTACAAAACCATGGATAGCTTGAATTTTTCCTTGTAAGGTGCACAATTGAGAGATGTTTCTAGGAGGTGGCATGTTACCTATAGCATCAATTTTCTTCATGTCCAACTCAATGCATCTATGACATATGATATAACCTAAAAAATTTCCACTATCTATACCAAAGAAACACTTTTGTGGATTCAATCTCATGTTGTATTTTCTCATTTGCTCAAAGATCTTTCAAAGGATATTCACATTATCTTGTGTAGTTAGATATTTGGCTAGGATATCATCAACATAATATACTAAAATCTTATGTATGTAATCATGAAATATTAATGTCAAAGCTTGTTGATATGTTGTGCATGTATTTTTTAATCCAAAGGGCATCATGACCCAACAAAATGTTCCTCAAACAGTTTTAAATGCTATTTTTTATTGACCTTGAGGGTTGATAAATATTTGATTATACCTAGAAAATCCATCCATGTATGACAACAAAGCATGTCCTGCAGTCTAATCTACTATCATGCCAATATTTGGAAGAGGAAAGTCATCTTTTATAGATTCTTTATTCAAATAATGAAAATTTGTACAAATCCTACTACAATTGATACATTTTGTGATTGCAACAATGTTTGAGATCCAAGAAGAATAATCTATAGGTCTTCTGAAACCAACCTCAAGGAGTTTTTCAATATCTCCTTTAACAAGCAAGACTATCTTAGGATTCATTTTTCATATCTTTTTTCTAAACACTTTAGCATTTTCAGCAAGGACTATGTTGTGTGTCATTATCTTAGCATTGATTCTTGGAATATTAGAATAATTCCAAGAAAAATATTTAGGAAAGTCATGGAGTAAAATTGAATCATCTTCTTGTTCTTCATCATCAAGGAATTTTCCTATCTTAATTAATTTCTAATTATCATTGATGTCCATTGGTATGTCAATTGTATCTCCTAAAGGAAGTGCACTTGGTTTTGGAAATTCATTGTTGTATTCTTCTTTACTCATGTTCATCTCACTACTTTCCTTTTCTCCATCATTCTGTTTAGTGCTAATCATAACACATGTAACCTATTTCTTTTGAGGAGGAGTAGATGGTTCATCATAAACTCCTAGCATTTTTTTCAAGGCTTTATCATCTTTGATTTATTCCCATGATGGTTCAAAATTCATGTCAAGCAATTCAAGATGTTTCAAGGTGAGATTGATTTTATGCTTACACATAATGGTGTTGATGTTTAACAAAGGCTTTTTTTTTGCTTGTGTTATCATTGAAGGACAATATCCCAAACCACTTTGTGTTTCTCGTGTGTTAGGTTCTATAGGAACACAAATTCCTTGTTCTTTCTTTCCACATCCTTTTCCTCTATAAGTTCATAACCTCTCCCATAAAGTATTTCCATTTATTTTAGGTTTGGTGGTTGTTGATAATCTGTCTCATCGAAGTTTGTTGTGTAGCTTGTATCTTCTTCAAGGGTAGATGAGGTAGATGCTTTTGAATCTTCCTCTAAATTTTGCACTGAAATAATCATTGGTTGCTTTTTTTTTTCCATATTCTTTTCTTGTTATTGTGTATTCTCCCATAAATTAAGGTGTGAACTCCAAGCAACCTCAATCATCATCTAATAACTTTTACAATATTTTTGCTTCTTGTTTCTCTTCCTCTATCGGTTCTATGTTCGATGTTGGAATCAATGTGTTTAGAGGACTGATTGTTCCTTTCTCAACTTGAAAATAAATTTTAGGCTTAGGGTCTATTTCAATTTGATATACTTGATTTTTGTAAACATACTTCATTATATAATGAAGGGTTGAAGGAACTACATGCATTTAATGAATCCAAGGTTAGCCTAAAAGAAGACTATATGAAAGATTATCAGGCATTATATTAATAGTGGTCTATAAGGTATCCTTTCCAAATATAATAGATAAAGTAGTCACACCCAACGATTACTTTCCTATGTTATTGAATCCATGAATCGACAAGGAATCAAGTTGAATTTTTGAATTATCCACACCAAATTTATCCAAGAGTTAGATACTACACATATTAAGAGTGGAACTATTGTCAATAAGGGTTATTTTTATCCCTAATATATTTTATATGGCTATTATAATGAAGGCACAATTTTTCTTTCTCAATTCCAAAGGAGGTAGCTCATGTTGATGAAAGGTAATGCCTAAATTAACTATATTCATTCCTTGTATTAGAGATACCACATCATTTACATTTGTTCTATGGGGAACCACTACTTGTTGTAAGACTATTTGTAGCATGGTGTGATAATTAGGTGAATTATGAATTAGATCCCATAGGGATATCTATGCAGGAGTATTTTTAAGTTGTTCAACAAGATCATACTCCTTCCCACTATGTGAAGTTAAATGAGGAGCACTAGGTAAAATGGGATTAGGCAAAGGTAAGGCTATTAAAGTTGTTTATTTTGGTTCTGGATTGTTTCGAGTGTTGTATGTATGAGCAATGGTATTACTACCTGATTACTATAAAACACTATTCTTAGGTGGGTAAAGAGTAAATTTGCGTTTGTTTTTGGGTCAAGGTTTGTGTGAAGGTGGGTAAAGGATAAGTTGAGGTTGAATCACATTAACTTCTATTAGTTTTGGTTTATCATAAGTAGCCTTAGTGGATGAACCTTGTGAGATGAATTCCTCAAGGGATTCATCTAGCATGTCAAAGCCATCACTACTAAAAGGCTTGAGGGTTAGGTTAACTTGGAAAAAGAGATTTGACATAGTCAAATAACTATAGTTTGTCCAAGTGGTTCATCAGATTAGGGGTGTTTTTGTGTTTTGTTTCAAGTGAATGCCAATTGTACTCTAATCTAATTGAACTATGAACTAATGTTAAAATTGAAAAGTAAAAGAATCTTATTCTATCCACAATTGCAATGAATGTAAATTATGCAAATTCTAATGATCTGAATGTAACAAAAGTTATGCAAACTGAAATAGAATTACTTGAGCAATAAATAAGAGGAAAATAATAGTGTTAAATTTTGGAAAATACAGTTCATAATCAACACCGAGACTAATTTTTTCAAAGGGTCGTATGAGTCCTAGTGAGGATTTTTTTTCAAATTTTTTAGAAAATTTCAAGTGATTTGTATTCTTTTTATGTTGTATGATCTCTAACCTAAATGCAAATACAAATTTTTTTATGGTTTTTAATGATTTAAGATACAAAAATGCAATCTATATGCAATTTCACTAATGCAAAATTTAGAAACCCTAGAATGCTAATTAACTAATTTGAATCCTAAAGTGAGGTTAATGAAAGCAAGATCTAGAATGATGATGCAGTCCAAATAAGAATTATGATATTCTAAATGCAAGTTTGCCAAAATGAAGGAAATAATTTTGTTTGGATTTCTAGGGTTTGGGACCTATAATAACAAAAATCCACACTCTCATTCGATGATGACCTTAGAGATCTTAATCCAATGGAGAAAGGGGAAATAGATCTTGCAATAGGGTTGTCCTAGGGATTTATTGTAAACTAATAAGGGTTTCACCACCAAGTTCAGACTTGGAAAAAAAATGCAATGCAAGATGTAATGTTTATCCCTAATATGATGCAATCTTTCACTAAATGACCTAAACGTGCATGAAAATAAGAATGGAGAGGTGAGATCTTAGAAGTGTGCACCTGGAAACTTGAAAAAGGCTAGAATGAGCTCTGAATTGATAGAAATTCTAAAATTTTGACCTACAAGGACTCATACGCTAGTTTGGGCATATTAGTCCTACATAAGGGGTTCTAGGCAGGAACCGGTTTCTAGAAAAAGGATATCTAAAACTGCAAAAATATAAAAAATACTTGTAGTTTGACTCATACACCACTTTTGGCATATCAGTCCCGTTTCACTTTTTTAGGAATTCAAAGTTCAAATTTGCACTTCAATACCTATTTTTTTCTCCCAAATTGATTTCTAGATCTAAATTTGTGAAAAGACTCGCAAAAAAAAAGACTTGATTTTCTTATAGGGGCTTTACCTTAGTCAAACCCCTAGTTTAGTAATTAAACCTTGATAGAATCAATGAAATATGCATGTAAATAGAAATGTAAACCCTAACCTTAAGGGTGTCTATGATTAGGAAATATAAAATGCAATACTACCCTACTCTAATGTGCAAGAATGAGGTGCATGAATGAAACATGAAGATGAATTAATCACGTTGAGAGATCTAAAATCACCCAAATGAGCCCTAATAATGCATGTACCTTCCTTAGAATCAATATAGAGTGATAATGGAGGATGGAATCACTTAGGAAAGAAGTCATTAGGCTTGGCTTAATGGCTAGTTAAATCTACCCAACCTATAATCCATCATGATTCACCATAGAAAACCATGATCAACCCTTGAAAATGCTAGATCTTGAATGTAAGTGAGCTTTAAGACCTACAAAAAAACTTTAATTCTTCTCCATGAATTCAACTTTGATTGCTTTTGAAACTTGAATGCTCTTGTGAAATAATTCTTGGACCTTGAAATTGCTCTTGAAAATGCTTTCTAAGATGAAATAATGACTTAGAATCTTGCTTATATAGGCATTAACACTTAATTTACCATTATTTAGATCTCAAAAGTTGACATCAACCAAAAAATTGAATTAAAAAGGTGAATTTCCCTCTCAAACCCTAAAAAAAGCCCCAAATGGGACTCATACGCCACCTTTGGCGTATGGGTCCCACCTAGGGGACTTATGCACCCAAGGTGATGTATGAGTCCCATCCTAGATTTTTGAGCTGGGTTTTTAAAATTTTGAGTGTTTTTCATTATTTTGTTGAGTTTTTAGTTAAAATAAACCTTGAGATCTAGAATAAAGGGTCTTAGGGGCTTATTAATGATGACTTAAAGGGATATTTAATGCAAGGGTGCTAATATAGGTCCAAATTGAGTGTGAAATTGCACTGCTTTTAAGAGTGTACAATTTTATACACTACATTCTCTATCCTTTTGCTTCATGTTTTCATTGTATCCATGTTTAGGAGGGATTTTGTATCCAAGACCATAACAAGATTCAAACTTAGATGAAGGGGGTTTATATTGGTAATATTATTGACATATTTTCAAGTTGAGAAAATAAAACAGGTATGTGTAGGATCATGCTGGGCCAAAAAGTGGTGATATGATGGGTATGCATAGGGTATGTGGCTAACAACTTATTTTTACCCAAAATTGATGAAACAAAAAAAGGGTTTTTAAAGGAGGTTCTCAACTTTCTACCAATATAAATTATGCTTTACTTTGAATTTAATAAATAATTATTATTCATTTTCTATTTGAATTATGACTAAAGTCCTGATTGATAGGTTGATTGAAAAATATCTATAGCTTTCAAACAGTATCACATTTTTTGAATCTAAAACATGTGCCACATTCTATTCTTTGCATACTACATGATTAAAAAAAAAAGAATTTCATGAAGTTTTGACCAAGTTAAGGTGGTCAAACATATGAGTTTTTATATTTTTAAAAATTTGTAGTAAAAAAATCATAATTAATTATTTACTTGGAAAAAAATTATAAAAAATAATGTGTCACATTGAGACATGAGTCCTCTACTTATATCTAAAATATTATAACAAAATATTGCAATATGATTGTGGTTAGGGTGGTCAAACAAACACCTACTTATTTTTTCCCTAAAAGTTAAGTACGACTACATTGAAATTTCAAATTTTTACCATATATATATATATATATATATATATATATATATATATATATATATATATATATATATATATATATATATATATATATATATATATATATATATTTGAATAAACCTGGTAGTTTAGAAAATACTTTCAATTTTCTACAAATTCTATTCTTACATATTTTTGAAATAATATACATAACTTATTCAAATTTTTACATCAAGTTTCCTAACTCTAATTTTTCTGAAATTTTTGCCACTTAATGGCCTTTTTTTTACATTATGATCCTGCACATACCCAAACACAAGGTTGTTTTTGTTTATATTGTGATATTTTGTACTCTCCCATAAAGGAGGGCATAAAATTTAATGAACCACAATCATCATTAGAAATTGTGTATGAAAATGAATCGTTTGTATATGAATCTTCAGACTTTGAGGGTGAGAGTTTGGATTCTTCATTGAAACAAGGCATAAAATCTAATTACTCTCAATTATCACTAAAAATTTGTGTTGTAGGTGAAAGAAAAATAGGATGAACATCAACTTGTATAGGTTCAACTTTTAAATTTGGAATGGAAGTATTAAGGGACTTGGAAGTGTTATTAAGATATGATTTATGGCTTCATTCATCTACTTTAACTATGTATATATTTTTTGTATTCAAATTTCATCTCATAGTGTAGAGTATATGGGAATCCTTTCATAGCATTAATCCATTCTCTACCTTGGAGAATATTGTATGAAAGAGATCCTAGCATGATATGGATAGGGGTAGGCAACACTACAGGTCTGACCTCAGTAGGTAATGTGGTAATTCCTAATGGTTGCCTATTAACATTGTAAAAGCCATAAATATAAAAATTATTAAGTTGAATAAACCTCTGTTCCACACCAATTTTATCTATGAGGTCAATGTTATAAACATTAAGACCCACTCCAATATCTATGAGAGTGCACCTAGTTGTGGTTTCATTAATGATCACCTTTATCATCAAGGCTTAATTTTTATTTTGAATCTTGAGTGAGGGTAATTCATGTTTAGGGAATTTTATTTATGACTATTTGACTTGCATACGATTGAAGGAGGATGCTAAATCATTCAATTTCATATAATATTGGATCTCCTACTTTATTTCCAACATTTCTCGAAATACCCAATTGTATGTAGGTGATGTTTGAAGAAGATTCCATAAGGATACATTAGTGAGAGTCTTTTTAAGGTCTTCAAATAAATTATGTAAAGGAAAAAAAGGAGCACTAGGGAAAATATGTTGAAGCAATGGTAATAAAGTGAGAGTGGTTTTTGTTTTCCTACATGTTTGAGTAATTATATTATAACTCAATCATTGTGAAACATTGTTTTGATTAGAGGTAAAAGACTAGTTTTGAAGGGGCCCAAAGCCCTTTACAAAAAATAATAGCTAATATAAAAAGGAAACAACATTAAAAAACCATCAGCCCATCGTCAACAAACCACCATCCAAAAAATAGCCAAAAGGAAGGAAACTAGCAACACCACTACATATTGTCAGAATTTCAATAGCTTCCATCTCACTAGAAGCAAGCTTCTACCCCTTAACCCGAGTATCACAAACCTCAATACTTGATTCCCTAGCCTAATTTTTCATTCTATTCCTAGTCCTAACCCTAGGCCCACTAGTATTTACCTCACAACTCAAAACATAACCTTTAATAGCACCCTCAACAACAATATAATCCTCCACCACCAGCTTACCCTCAACAACCATAACATCAACATACACCTTTTCCTTTCTCTTTTTAACAATAGTCCCAAGGGAGATAGCCATCATAAAATCCGACATAGTCAAGAATTTAGGGGCTTCTCCACTCTTCATTTAAACATTCCAAATTTTATAAATTCTCTCTTCAAGGGATAACATTCTTCCCTCCATACTCCATTTTAGATTGACGATTTCCTCTACCACAATATTAGAAACAAACTTGAGACCCTCCATTAAATTATCAATTTGGCTTTGGATCAAAGGGTCCTTAGCCTTGCTATCAATAACTCTAATATGAATATTGGTCCTATTGATCTCATGAAAGAACCATTTAAAAAGTTTATAAAACACATTGACACTATCACAGGCCAAACTCAACACATCAAAAAGATCCTCCCTATCAAATTTTTCAATACGATTTTCCACAACAACCTCCTCTTCAAAAGAAATATCATAAACCTTATTAGAAAAATCTTTCTTACCTTTACTAGCAGGGATAGGAGAATTCATCCTACGAATGGAATTGGCAATTTGCTCCGCAACAACCTTCCTCTTTTGAATCCTATTCACATCTGCTTTACTAGTTCCCACAACCTGTTCACCACCCATAGCATTAATACTCTCCTACTTCGGAAACCCTATGAAAACACTTGGAACATGCTCAACATGGAAGCCACAAACTAGAGAAAGAGGGAATTCCTTCTACATGTGTTGACTAGCTTTCAAGACTCTTTTCTTCCATTTCCCCTCCTCAGGTTCCTTTATAACTCTAGATGCAAGGGGAGGAGAAGAAGCTTCCCCATAAAGAACATTTTTATCTTTGCCCCCCTTAGAAGGAACAAATGCCTCCACATTGAGAAACATTGTTACTATCAAGTTGCATTATATATTTCAAGAGATCTCTTATTTTCTTTTTATGTCATTCACTAATGGGAGGTGACTTAGGAGGATCACTAATTAAAGGAGATCTAATTTGTGTTTTCATAACATCAATAAAATTATCCTTATTTTCATGATCACTCAATGAAGAGGAGTCTAATGTCACTTCAACATATTCATTAGTAGTGTTTGAATAAATGTTCACATTTTCTTGCACCATGATATCCTCCCTAGGAGACCTTTTAGGAGAAATACAAACTAGATGTTCATGACATTCAAAGGTTGGTTCTTCTAAAATGACTTCATCACAAGTAAGGGAATTATCAGTGGTTGGATTGTTGTGTTTGTCAATGATGGCATTCTTTTGTTCAATAATGTTTTCCCTAGGAGAAGAGAGACACATAAGATTCTCATGATTGTCATTTGTTTGATATTTTAACACCAAAATATCTTCTTAACAACTACAAGAGATACTAGGAAAAGAACAAATTATGTGATTGTCATGTTATATATGATTTCATCCTCTTTCAATAAAAAATTCTCACAATAAATGGATGAATGGAGACTAGGTAATGTGATGTTTAGAAATGTCTCTATCATCTCATTCTATTGTGCCATAATACCTTCCCAAGGGGGACGAGGAGAAGAAATAGGACCTTCATGATTCTCAACAAATGCCTCTTCTTTCACCAAGTTACCTTTGTCACTAGCAGGAGAGGTATTAGGAGAAAAAAATATATGATTATCATGATTGTCTATACTTGCATATTCTTCTATCACATCATTCCCACAAATAGGACATATAGGAGGGGGTGTAGATTTAAGGAAAGTGTCAAAATTTTCACTTTCTTGCACTATGAGACTCTCATAAATAGGAAATATATTAAATGAATGAGTAACATGTTTTTTATCTAACTCTTTCTTTGAAACCTTGGAAAAGATAGATACTAACATTTATGAAAAGTAATCTAGACAAACTCAAAATGGAAAGAGACTTAAAATGAAATGTAATAACCTAGAATGAAATGCATAAATGAAAATTCAATATTCTAAATAAGCTAGTTTATTGATTACACTATGAGCAATTTGAAAATGAAATGTTGTTAATGCCAGTTTGAAATTAAGTGATGCAAAAAATTAAACAAATTATGCTATATCTAATGAATTGAGTGAAACATAAAATCAAGAAACTGAAATAGATAGCTAACAACTGCAAACACAAACACATAAATGGTCTTTTTAATGTTGCAAAAGGTAGTTTTAGGTCAAATCTAGGACTAAATCACCTAGATAGGCATATAAGTCCCAATTAGAGTTTTTAAAAGTATCAAATGTTGAAAAATAGTCAATACAAAATTCCCATAAAGTAGGAAAAACTTGTACAAGGACTAAATTTCCTAGAGGGGCGAATGAGTCCCAAATTAGTGTTTTTGCACCAAATTCAACAAATTTTGAGTTAATGTTTGGTTTTCTGGCTTGTATGTTGTCTAGACTAAGTGCAATTACACATTTCAAGTGAAATTAAATGATGCATGATGAAAAAATGTAACTTATATGCACTTTCACTAATGCAAGATTTAGGAACCTTAGATGCAATTTAAATAATTAAAAACCTAAGGAAAAGTTAATGCAAGCTAGATCTAGGACTATGATGCACTTCAAATTAGAAAATAAGGTGTTCTAAAGGTTAGGTTAGCCTAAATGAAATGTAGAAAATTATCACTCTATGTTTTGTGAGATAGAACCACTAATTTCCTTGAAGTTCCATTCAAGGAAACCTTAGAGATCTCAATATAAGGATAGAAGTGAGTGAAAGAGATCTGCAATAAGGTTTCCTAGGGGTGTGATTAAATACTAAAAGGGGGTTAAGCAACAAGCAAAGGATTGAAAAGAAAGAAATGTAATGATATGAAATGTAACATGCAAGTCTAACTAAATGATCTAGGAAAAGAAACTAAAAATTAGAGTAATAAACTGAGAATAAGCAGAGGGGTACCTAGAAGAATGATGTGATAAAAAAAATATTTAAAGCTCTAAAATCATGAATTATAATTTTCACTAGGACTTATACACTAGTCTGGGCAATTTAGTCCTAGACTAGGGTTTTTGTGTAGAAATTGGAATCTCCTAGTAATTGATCTAGATCTCCTAAAATATGGACAAAGAAAGTACTAGGAATCATACACAGAAGGTGGTGATTTAGTCCCAATATTAGGCTTGGTAGAAAATCTAGTATTCTCTAGTGATTTCTTGTAGCCTCTCTCCTATCAAATCTTTGAGTTTGAAACCCTAAATTCTGGCTTGTACATGACTTTCTGTGAAGATGCCAACCTTGTAACAACTTAAAAACTTTCTTGAATCATGTTTTCAAGTCTTCAAAGGATGTTCAAGCTACAAGACTCCTAGATCTACAATCACACATGTAGAGAGAGAAAAACTTGTTGGTTGTTAGGGAGTAGGGATTTTCCTTGGTGAAACCCCGTTTAGTTAATTAAACTTGATGATGAAACAATGAAACATGAAAAATGATACCTTGAAATGTAAATCTTTAATCTAACATGAAGTGGTCATGAAGAATTTATAAATATTGATCTTGAATTAGATGTGGAACAATGCTTAACTTGGATCTTGAATGCTACATCACAACACTACCTCAACAACATGCTTCATATCTTATGCCTTTGACATGATGATGGATATTGAATTGCTATAATAAAATATGAAGAAATCTACCCTTGAATGCTATTTAAATTCTCTTGAATGTCCTTGAATGCTCTTGTGAAATCTTGTTAAAGTTCTCTTGATTTTTTATGAAATTCTAGGATAACTTAGGTGCTAAAAAATGATGACATAACCTTGTATTTATACTTATTTACACCAAGTTTTTTGAAATTACAACACTACAAGCCAACATTAGATCTAGGAGGATAAAATCCTACCAATAATTGAATTCAAAATAGGTCTTGATTAGAGTGGGCCTCATATGCCCAAGGTGGCATATGAGTCCTAGTGGCTCAAAACTAGGGCACAAACTCCAATATAGGTATTATTTAATGTGAAACTTGAAATCAAGTCCCAAGAGATAGGTGGGACTCATACGCCCAAGGTGGCATATGAGTCCTAGATCACTAGAACTAGAATGCATGACCCAAAACATTTATTTATGATTGGTCATGTGATAAGTGTTAGGATTGTTCAGAGAAAGATGCAATTAATAAGGCTTATGGATTCAAAATAGTACCAATTAAGGCATAAATAATCCCAATAAAAAAATAAAGTGCTAGATTAGTGAGAAAGTGCTACGATACAATTTACATCACCCTAAATAAGGAACAATTAAGTGCATTTTATCATCAATTATTCATTCCCAAATTAGGTGTGAAAAAGGGCTACTTTTTTCTACACTACAATATTAAAAACATGTTTAAAACCAGAAGAAATATTTCAAAAGATCACCTATTAGAAAACCAACTACACAGGTATTCATCATTTAATGGTTATCTCTATTCTTTCAATAAATTTGGACATAAAGTAGGGGAGTGTAGAAGCAAAATGAATTAGAACTTTCAATATTTTTTTGGTCAATACTATACATGCAATAGATTTGGTCATAATGCTAGTGAATGCAGAAGTCAGATGATGAATGACTACAATAATGGTATGATGTTCCAATAATTCAATGGTTACTATTATACATGAAATAGATTTGGGCATGAGGATTTGGTTGAAATGAATAAGGAGATGAAAAAGATAGTGAAAAAAAAGGAAGAGAATGAGGTGAAGAATGAGTTAGTTCCAAATTCTAGTACAAATTTTTCCTATATAAACTAGATAGAGAGCATTAGCTTAGAGGGGACTTTTAATAGGAAATTCTTTAGCCCCCTAGCAAATATGTGATGCTGATGTCTTCAACATACTAGTATATGAATTAGGTGTTATGGTTGTTCTATTAGTCAAATATCTGCTATGAAATCTCTTCTTGCAAATATCTACATAATGTTTTGAGGTGTCTATGATGACACAATGAGCATTTGACAGCTTTTTTGACCTAACTTTATCTACAAAAAATAATGCATATTAGTTCACTGGAAAATGATTTTTATTTGACATCACATATTGAAAAGTCACTTTTAATCAAGCATTTGAAGTGGAGAACAGAGAAAAAGAAAGTTGAAGAAATTCTAGTGCATTGTGCAAAACTATACCGACAAATTCCAAAGGTATTTATCAATTTCCTCTAGAAACCTAATTTGAAAGAAGTTTAATGTAGTGCCCCTCCATTCTCATAGTGGATGTGCAGGAAGTTTGTCTTTAGAATTTGGAGATGAAAGTAAAATAATAGAGACATTTAAAGGTATGTACTAATGATGTTAAACAATTGATATTGTATATCATGAATTTATGGACTAAGTAAAAAGGTTAGAAAATGATTTATTATGTGTTTAAGGATATATTTATCATGATGTGTATCTTCAGATATGACCATTACTACGATGTATGTTATTGATATATTGATGTGATGAAGGTGTTTTGTTACCTTTGGGGTTTTCACTTGATTCTAATATATTATTATTGTGTTGTCATATTATTATGATTTTGATTATGGTTATCTTTATTATTATAAAATATACTGATTTGTGTTCAAGTTTTGTGGTTGCAAGATGGGGCATGAACTTCTATTAGTGTTTTGGTGAGTATGATGCATATTTTTATGTTATTGTTATTATGCAGAGATTTACTTGGATAATTGAGTGATATAGTAGTATATTTGTTAGGATAAGTGGAAAGGGCGGCATCGTACCATTGGATGTATGAGAGACATACGAGAATGAGATACGATTGCTAGAGCTTCTTTCTTAGTGCTTCGGCTATTATGCACATGTGCTCTAATTTGTATGTTTAAGTGAACAGGTACTAGGCTACGTCTCTACCTAAATTAGTAGGTCTGAGTGTGCCTCTAATCCCAATAGTGGTTGAGGAGATAACATCTAAGCCCAAATTATAACCTAACCCTAGCCATTGTTCTCAATTAAAGACAATTGATAAAGAATATGTTAACTTTTTGGGTTGTCATCAGACAATGTCCGATCTTCTTTACCCTATGTTTGGAGTGTTGCATTTATTCGATTGTTTCTTATGTGATATGTGACTATTTGATTTTGTTGTCTAACCTTAGTTTTGGATCCCAATCTGTTGGTGTTAAACCCCGTGGTTAGTTGTGTTGTTATGATCGTGATTAGTGTTATTTATCTTTTGATGTGAACGTTGCTCTTTCATGTGAAGTTATTTTATGATTTATATTTTACCTTAGTTTGTGAATTATTTAAGTAAAGTTAGATATTGAATCTATCATATTTATTGTTATGATTTTTATTAATGTGTTTGAGATGTGATATAATATTATCAATAAGTGACATTTATTTATGTTATGTTTTATTATATTATTATTTTGAGGAATAATTATTTAATTATTGTTTATTATTATCATTATTTAATATTTGGTTATTGTTTATTGAGTAATATTTGTTTTACTTTTGTTTAGATATAATTTTTTTGCATTATTAGTCTTTTGATTCATTTTATTAAAATGGTCACTAAATTTATGTTTTATGGAGTCCTTATATGGTTTTGATGATTTAAAATATTTCCTATGTGATAGCTTTATGGGTGAGAGGTATTTTTATTTTATAAAATTATATTTTTTGAGTCTAGAACCAACTCTAATTACTCTATTATGAAAAGTGACGAAAATAGAAGTTGAAAGGGTGGTGAGAGGTTGTCTTTTGGGTGGGGGAAAGTGTTCTCTTTATTTTTGGGGGAGAAAAAGGGTTTCGGTTATGGGGGGTTATTCTTTTTTTTGGGAGTGCATGTTGGATTTGGATTTTTTTTTCCTGAGAGATTTTCTATGTATGCAAAGAAGAAGGAGCAATGGGAAATTTGTTGCAATTCAAGGGTTTTGAAAGTTGAAAACTTTGGAGCTCAGCATCAAATTTCTGTCATTCCTAAGCGTTGGTCCAGGTTGGATTTTCAGATCTTGTATCAAAACTTTCTTTTATATGAATGAATGATTTGATTGATTGATTTTTTTTTATTTTTGAAAATAAATATTGGATAGTTTTATTTTGTGTGTGAATAAAACATTTGTTTCTTCTAAAATAAAAGTGAATACATATTTGTGTTCTTATTCTTTACTAGTAAAAAAGAGTCTGAGTGCGTCCCTCATAACTCTATTTTTATGAACTGGGTTAATGAGATATTTAATGGGTTTTTTCATCTCGTTGTCGTTTAAATCCTGTCCACAAATATCAGAAACCCAGATTGTAGTTTGTGAGATATGGTTAAAATACAGGACTGCTATCAAGTTGCTCCTCTATAATTGCAAATATCTTTATTTTCTCTCTGTAACCAGCCAATAAAAAATTGAAATTTTAAATTTATAGGGGTTTGAAATAGCTTAAATTAATTTTAATATTCTTTTTTTTTTATATTTTATTTTAGATAAAATCTGGTTATTAAGTTACTTATTTTGTTATTTGACTGTAATCGAGTATTGCCGAAAAGAGGGTTTTATGGATTTTGTCTGTTGTTTTGCATTTTATGAAATTATTGTTCATTTTTAGTCAATTTCTTTCGCGTTGCTGAGTAGTCGACGCTTAAATTTGAAATGGGTATTTTATAGATTTTGATTTTGAGTTCATATAACTATTTTATGGCTGTTTTATTGTTAACAGATTTGACTGTTGTCAAGTGAGAATTAGTTTAGTTTTAAAAGTTGTATTTGAGGGTATAACTATATTCTTTGATCTGTATTGTTTTGAACTATTTTTATTTAATTATGTTTACTATTTTCATGTTATAAATCCCTTCATATTTGTGAGATCTTGCATTGAAACTTCTATATTTGTACTATCAATTACGTCAGGGATGTGCATTGTTGGCCTTGATTGTGAATTACTGAATTTCAGTGTGTTATTATGTTATAATATTGTGAGATTGATGTAATATACTTTATTGTAGTGTTGTGGTTTAATAATAAACTTTTAGTTTTCTATCCATTTGTGTTATGTGTTTGAGGTTTATAGAAGTACCTAAAAGCATTTGTGAAGTTATTGTAATTTTTGGTTGATTCTTATTTTGGTAGTTTTCTTGGGATGTTTAGTGTCAGCCATTTATTATTTCTATTCTGTTGTTTGCTTGTTTGTGGGGCCTAGAGTTGTCTCCTAGCACGGAGGGAGTGGGCCTCAGGGTTCCACGTGGTAGGGTGGTATTTCCGAACCATCCATTGAGATTTTGGTGGTGCAATTTGTGCGCAGTGTGGAGTCTTTCCTTTTGCTTCATTCTATAGTTGAATTTATGTGTAGGTGATATTTTCATAAAAAGACTATATTTAGTGTATCTTATACATATGTACCTCTTAGATTAATGAATCGTATCCATGATAACATTCTTGTATAGGAAAAGTAAGTGAATTGATACAATCTTGGTTATACACACTTATACTATTGTTTAGTATGTAATGGAGAGGTTTAATATAGAAATATTGTATTTATAACGCATGAGTTTAATTAAATAGTAGATATGAAATATCTTTATGTACTTATTTTATAACATTGATTAAGAATAGATCTATATTAGCATAGTGTTAGATGTGGTTGAAAATAATTTCGATATGTTAGCATATATAATTTGATGTATGAGATTAATTTACATTCAAGTGTTAATAAAATATTGTTATAGTGTATCAAATATGTTTTAGATTTAATTAGTGTAGGTGTATCTTAGTAGCGACGTTAAGGGACCATGGTGGATAGGTGTGCAAATGGGTTATGTTCAATATTACTTTTAAGTTATAATGTGATTATAATATCATGTTATGTAATGATGTCATTCATATTAATTGGTTGAGTTGCATTAGTTAGTGTTACTTTAGTTTTTTTTTTCTTTTAAAAAATAAAAAATAAAAAAAATTTGCGTGGTGTTGATGGTCTTTTGTGTTAATCCACTTGGTCCCTTAGCGGGGTGTTACATCTGGTATCAGAGCCAATGTTGCAGCACTGAGATCTTTGGTTAATATTGTTGTCCATGCCTTGTTATAGTAACTTTTCTTATGCATGTGTTGATGAATGTTTGATGTGTGACTAAAAATTCATAGGAACCCTTGTGTTAGATATTTTGTTTTAATCTATACATTTAGTTGAGATGTTAGATAGAGGATTATACACTTTGTGTATTCTCTTGTTAGGTGTGATTCCTTATATGTTTGTAACTATTGTTTTTTTCTTTTTTCTTTTTTTCTTGTGTAACCTTGTTTCATTTCTATGACTTTTAGTTCCTTAAAAGTGTAAATTTAATCTTGGGATGTATTGGTGTGTTTAGATTAATTATTTAACAAGTTGGCATGTAAATTATCTTTGTTTGACTAAATGTGCATTATGATAAGATGTTATTTGGTGTAATTAGGTTTCTTATGTGGTTTTATGCAATTGCTTAAGAGTATATGTTATGTAATTAATAGGGAAGTCCTGACTTGAGTATGTCATCCATTCGTGTGTTTTCTATGTTTTGTAGGAGTGTTTACACCTATATGATGTTTAGTGCGTTTTCATAATGTTAAGAATATATTGCATGTAAAATGGTTCTTAGAATAGATTAAGGAAAATATGTAGGTAGTTTATAAATGAATTATTATTGATCTTTTGTGATTGCAATAATACATGTTGAGTGATGTAATAGAATTTTAACGTTGTTTTTTTAGCTATATTTATAAATGAAAAAGTTGTATATGAGTGGTACTTAAAATTTGGGTAAAAGGTATGAATTATTTTTCTTTTGTATAGATGCTTTGTTTGGAAATGTTGCATTTGCAAATTGTTTGCATTGAATTAAGTTATCTTGTTTCTTCTTCATCCTAACCCACATACAGTTAATAAAATAAATAAATAAATAGTATTAAACAACATTATGATAGAAAATTATGTAGGTTTTAAACTTGTATGCTTAAACCTTGACTATGAATCAAAGAAATAATGTTTGAATTTACTTGAGTGGTGGACTATATATTCTCTTGAAATTGTACTCCTTATTTATGATTAATGCATAAAAGATAAATTATGAATGAGACTGAGTGTAGTTGCTAGGTATTTAATCTATGTATTTGGAAATAAATTTATGTGAATAAGTTTGCATCATATAATACGATATGTTTTTATTGGAAATGACTACTTTTGTGGAATAAATAAAATGCTAGTGCATATAACTAAATTTCTATTTTGAAAAATTATGATGATTGTATTGGTATTTGGACACCTTGGTTGTTTTGTATAGTTGAAACCTATAACACAATGTCTCTCCTTTCTTACTTTTGTATAAATAGAAAATATTTATCCATTGGATGTCTTGCATGTCAATTTATTATGTGGGGGTAACATGTGAAACAATTAAGCTTAGGTATCAGATATGGATGTTTGAGTAGGCATAATCACTATGCAAATATTTAGTGTTACTTGTATTGGTCTGAGATAAAGTTTGAGAGAATGTGGGATTGTGTTTTGAAAAAAAATAAAATAAATATGTGATGTCCTTTTGTTATGTGAAAATTTGAATAACTTGTGTATAACTAGTTGAACTCCAGATACACGAATAATGGTGTGGAAGTATTAATGATTCTTAGATGCATTTAAAAATTCATGCTACTTATGTAAAATTCTTAGTGTAGAGGAAAAATCAGTTTGCATATGCATAAGTTATAAGGATAAAATGTTATGTCAAATGAATAAAAGTGAATGTAAACTTGTTTAGTGGAGTTGATAAGTGATCATGATAATCTTGACATTAATATATCAGCATCATGTGATATATGGAAAAGAGTAGAGTGAGAGAAAAAATGATAAAGGGTTATTGACATATGTAATGATATGAATCACATGGATTATGGAAGTAAATGTTCTCATGGAATTGTGTATGTAATTTTATCCCTTGTAAATGTGAGAAACCAGTAACTGTGCATTGGTTGAGTGTTGTGAATACCCCGTACTTACTTTGTCTGCCCATGGGATGGTGATGCTGTGTACCCATCCATGGAGAAAATTGTGTATTTGTTGGTGTGGGATTAACCATACCTTTATGTGTTTTTGTATGTTTGTTACCTGATTGAGGGCCAACCCACGTGTGGTTGAAATTTATATATGAGTAGCCAAAAGATAGTTTCACAGATTCTTTTCTTTTGGTTCTCCAGTCCCTCAATCCGTGAAGGGGTAGTAGCAGTCACAAAGTTCCTTGGACGGAGTGTGCAGCGTACGCATAATGCGACGCAGAGCAGTCTTAGCTCAACCGATCCCGAGGCAACATACTCACTACTTCCCCTTATGATGGATCAAGGTACTTGATCCATATGTGTGAGCCTAATCCCCATAGTTTTGAGTATAGCAGCATTGGTTTGTTAGTATTTGTCTGGCTGTCCATAGGGACGTTGAGCTGACATTAGCGAGTCAACCTCGTCTATATGAGAGGTGAAGCTCGAGTAGCCCCATATTGATATACTCATATATGCATTATATATACTGTATTCGCACATGTTCCGACATGATGCAATGGATACGATGCCACACCCCACTGATGTTCTGACATAGTGCTAGTGATGATGCCGTGTTGTTGATGGTAGCGAGCTGGGCTCGAGGACACGCTGCCACGTGCATAGACACGTGAAGGTGCACTATGAGATTGTGTTATGATAGCCTACTTATGTGATGAGTGTGATGGGGCCTCACACACTTGTAGAGGGAATACTCATGTTTGCTTTCGACATTGTTTGGGTTGGTTAGCATATGGGTATGTCCTAGCCATGTATACCTCTGGCTACGGCGAGTACCTGCATGTGCCTTCTCCACGAGGTATTGCTATGCGGGGTGTGTCTAGCACGTGCCTATTTTCGTGGAGCTACGGACACACTGCTATGCGGCATACGACCAGTGCGTGCCTTCTCCAGCTGGTGTATGACCATGCCACACTAAGATGCGATGCAGGATGGGGGCCGAGGTGCACATCCCATGCGGATAGCCAAGGAGTGCGAGGGCCACTTGGCTAGTCCATGCCGTGTGACGACACGAAGCGGGGTGTAGCCGAGGAGCACACTCTGGGACATGTGGATGGCGTGCTCACTCCGCACCACATGGGGGCTATTGTATAGCCGGACGTTGTTCCCTCCTTCCTCGTTTGGTGGCTAGTATCTAGTCACGCAGTGTTGTATAGTGCAATTTATAAGATTGCAAACTTTCTTTATAATTATTGATGATTTTCTAGTGATTGTGAAGGCTGACACCTTGTTTATAGTTGATTGTGATGGTTTAGCCACACCTTGTGATCTTATTTGCTCGTAGCCCTTGTGGTTACATTTGATTTAGTGTTGAAATTATGCACATTAATTTCTTTATTGTTGAAATTAAATTTTTATCTTCTTTTATTTATGACTTTGGTGGCTAAACTAATTTATCCTTATTGTTTTTGATGTCGACTATTTGTCGTATTGTGATTCCTCTCCAAGGATGTATGAGGCAAACTTGGTGAGTGTATACAAGGAAGTAGACGCAGGGAACCATGAGAATGGGGGTATGTGAGGCTGTTACATAGCTAGGACCCACTACCCACCTATGTGTGATGACTATCTCTTGGAGGTTAACCACCTTATACAACAAGAGGTAGGTCATTGTAGTCTTGTATGGATGGTCTCACCATGTGAGTGTGGCCTAACACCATCAAGCTACTGAGTGTGAGGTATGGATTATGTGAGATGGATATTGGCTCTTGACTCGTGGATTATGTATCATGGATTAATATGCTGCTTTTCAGTGTCCAGATGGACCCTTGTGTAGCCTTGTGATGTATTTTTCCCAGTGATGTGATTGTGTATGTATGTGTTAGATGTATGTTTCTTATGTGTTGTTGCCTATTGATGTAAAAAAGGGATAACTATGCTATGTTAAATGTGAATGTATTGTCAATCTATGGTATTAAATAGAATGGATATTCTTGAAATCATAAATTGTAATTGAAAATAAGTTTCTAAAACAAGAGACAATGTGTATTTTTGAATTAAAAAAAATAAAAATAAAAAATAATAATAATAATTATGTGCATCCCTTGCATAAGATTATGGAGATTTTTGTAAATTAGGAATGAAAAAAAAAAGAGTTAATTGGAGTGCTTGCCATATTTGTTAGTATAAAATCAAGTATCATACTATAAGAGATGTAAAAATTTCTAAGTAAATGTAGATAGAAAAGTATTACTTTCTAATGTGTAGTTAGATAGTGATTTTCATCGAAAATATCCAAAAAGAGGATGTACATCAATTATAGAATAGAAAATTTTTGGTACTAATGTCTTATGTTTCCACCCTAGTCTGTGACTTCCAGGAGTAAGTCAAGTTTTAGGGGGGGAGGATGTAGTGCCCCTCCATTCTCATAGTGGATGTGCAAGAAGTTTGTCTTTAGAATTTGGAGATGAAAGTAAAATAATAGAGACATTTAAAGGTATGTGCTAATGATGTTAAACAATTGATATTGTATATCATGAATTTATGGACTAAGTAAAAAGGTTAGAAAATGATTTATTATGTGTTTAAGGATATATTTATCATGATGTGTATCTTCAGATATGACCATTACTACGATGTATGTTATTGATATATTGATGTGATGAAGGTGTTTTGTTACCTTTGGGGTTTTCACTTGATTCTAATATATTATTATTGTGTTGTCATATTATTATGATTTTGATTATGGTTATCTTTATTATTATAAAATATACTGATTTGTGTTCAAGTTTTGTGGTTGCAAGATGGGGCATGAACTTCTATTAGTGTTTTGGTGAGTATGATGCATATTTTTATGTTATTGTTATTATGCAGAGATTTACTTGGATAATTGAGTGATATAGTAGTATATTTGTTAGGATAAGTGGAAAGGGCGGCATCGTACCATTGGATGTATGAGAGACATACAAGAATGAGATACGATTGCTAGAGCTTCTTTCTTAGTGCTTCGGCTATTATGCACATGTGCTCTAATTTGTATGTTTAAGTGAACAGGTACTAGGCTACGTCTCTACCTAAATTAGTAGGTCTGAGTGTGCCTCTAATCCCAATAGTGGTTGAGGAGATAACATCTAAGCCCAAATTATAACCTAACCCTAGCCATTGTTCTCAATTAAAGACAATTGATAAAGAATATGTTAACTTTTTGGTTGTCATCAGACAATGTCCGATCTTCTTTACCCTATGTTTGGAGTGTTGCATTTATTCAATTGTTTCTTATGTGATATGTGACTATTTGATTTTGTTGTCTAACCTTAGTTTTGGATCCCAATCTGTTGGTGTTAAACCCCGTGGTTAGTTGTGTTGTTATGATCGTGATTAGTGTTATTTATCTTTTGATGTGAACGTTGCTCTTTCATGTGAAGTTATTTTATGATTTATATTTTACCTTAGTTTGTGAATTATTTAAGTGAAGTTAGATATTGAATCTATCATATTTATTGTTATGATTTTTTTTAATGTGTTTAAGATGTGATATAATATTATCCATAAGTGACATTTATTTATGTTATATTTTATTATATTATTATTTTGAAGAATAATTATTTAATTATTATTTATTATTATCATTATTTAATATTTGGTTATTGTTTATTGAGTAATATTTGTTTTACTTCTATTTGGATATAATTTTTTTGCATTATTAGTCTTTTGATTCATTTTATTAAAATGGTCATTAAATTTATGTTTTATGGAGTTTTTATATGGTTTTGATGATTTAAAATGTTTCCTATGTGATAGCTTTATGGGTGAGAGGTATTTTTATTTTATAAAATTATATTTTTTGAGTCCAGAACCCACCCTAATTACTCCATTATGAAAAGTGACCAAAATAGAAGTTGAAAGGGTGGTGAGAGGTTGTCTTTTGGGTGGGGGAAAGTGTTCTTTTTATTTTTAGGGGAGAAAAAAGGGTTTCGGTTATGGGGGTTATTCTTTTTTTTGGGAGTGCATGTTGGATTTGGATTTCTTTTTCCTGAAAGATTTTCTATGCATGCAAAGAGGAAGGAGCAATAGAAAATTTGTTGCAATTCAAGGGTTTTAAAAGTTGAAAACTTTGGAGCTAAGTATCAAATTTCTGTCATTCCCAAGTGTTGGTCCAGGTTGGATTTTCAGATCTTGTATTAAAACTTTTTTTTGTATGCATGAATGATTTGATTGATTGATTTTTTTTTATTTTTGAAAATAAATATTGGATAGTTTTATTTTGTGTGTGAATAAAATATTTGTTTCTTCTAAAATAAAAGTGAATATATATTTGTGTTCTTGTTCTTTACCAGTAAAAAAGAGTCTGAGTGCGTCCCTCATAACTCTATTTTTATGAACTGGGTTAGTAAGCGTTTTAATGGGTTTTTTCATCTCGTTGTCGTTAAAATTCTGTCCAAAATTCTCAGAAACCCAGATTGTAGTTTGTGAGATATGGTTAAACCACGGGACTGCTGTCAAGTTGCTCCTCTATAATTGCAAATATCTTTATTTTCTCTCTGTAACCAGCCAATAAAAAATTGAAATTTTAAATTTATAGAGGTTTGAAATAGCTTAAATTAATTTTAATATTCTTTTTTTTTTATATTTTATTTTGGATAAAATCTAGTTATTAAGTTACTTATTTTGTTATTTGACTGTAATCGAGTATTGCCGAAAAGAGGGTTTTATGGAATCCTTCTGTTGTTTTGCATTTTATGAAATTATTGTTCATTTTTAGTCAATTTCTTTTTGTGTTGCTGAGTAGTCGACGCCTAAATCTGAAATGGGTATTTTATAGATTTTGATTTTGAGTTCATATAACTATTTTATGGCTGTTTTATTGTTAACAGATTTGACTGTTGTCAAGTGAGAATTAATTTAGTTTTAAAAGTTGTATTTGAGGGTATAACTATATTCTTTGATCTGTATTATTTTGTACCATTTTTATTTAATTGTATTTACTATTTTCATGTTATAAATTCCTTCATATTTGTGAGATCTTGCATTGAAACTTCTATATTTGTACTATCAATTACGTCAGGGATGTGCATTGTTGGCCTTGATTGTGAATTACTGAATTTCAGTGTGTTATTATGTTATAATATTG
The DNA here is from genome assembly GCA_007258455.2 of Sequoia sempervirens. Taxonomy (NCBI): domain Eukaryota; kingdom Viridiplantae; phylum Streptophyta; class Pinopsida; order Cupressales; family Cupressaceae; genus Sequoia; species Sequoia sempervirens. The sequence continues at coordinate 365,560,027 of VDFB02047230.1, read as the reverse complement.
TGAGATTGATGTAATATAATTTATTGTAGTGTTGTGATTTAATGATAAGCTTTTAATTTTCTATCCATTTGCGTTATGTGTTTGGGGTCTATAGAAGTACCTAGAAGCATTTGTGAAGTTATTGTAATTTTCGGTTGATTCTTATTTTGGTAGTTTTCTTGGGATGTTTAGTGTCAGCCATTTGTTATTTTTATTATATTGTTTGCTTGTTTGTAGGGCCTAGTGTTGTCTCCTAGCACGGAGGGAGTGGGCCTCAGGGTTCCACGTGGCAGGGTGGTATTTTTGAACCATCCATTGGGATTTTGGTGGTGCAATTTGTGCATAGTGTGGAGTCTTTCCTTTTGCTTCATTCTATAGTTGAATTTATGTGTAGGTGATATTTTCATAAAAAGACAATGTGTAGTGTATCTTATACATATGTACCTCTTAGATTAATGAATCGTATCCATGATAGCATTCTTATATAGGAAAAGTAAGTGAATTGATACAATCTTGGTTATACACACTTATACTATTGTTTAGTATATAATGGAGAGATTTAATATAAAAATATTGTATTTATAATGCATGAGTTTAATTAAGTAGTAGATATGATATATCTTTATGTACTTATTTTATAACATTGATTAAGAATAGATCTGTATTAGCATAGTGTAAGATGTAGTTGAAAATAATTTCGATATGTTAGCATATATAATTTGATGTATGAGATTAATTTACATTCAAGTGTTAATAAAATATGGTCATAGTGTATCAAATATGTTTTAGATTTAATTAGTGTAGGTGTATCTTAGTAGCGACGTTAAGGGACCATGGTGGATAGGTGTGCAAATGGGTTATGTTCAATATTACTTTTAAGTTATAATGTGATTATAATATCATGTTATGTAATGATGTCATTCATATTAATTGGTTGAGTTGCATTAGTTAGTGTTACTTTAGTTTTTTTTCTTTTAAAAAAAAAAATAAAAAATTTACTTGGTGTTGATGGTCTTTTGTGTTAATCCACTTGGTCCCTTAGCGGGGCGTTACATTTAAGATGTGTACTCTTTAGGTTATTGATGTTATTAACTAGCCAAGACCTATGTTCAAGAAGAACCTATACAAATCTATGGAAATTTATCCTGAAAGTACATTTTCTAGGGTTTCAAGTGGTGTAATACACACAAAGGATGCATAGATATACATTCATACGAAGATGGATGTGTAAATTGGTATCTAAATATGGTGAAAATTAGGGAAGAGGTTCTAACTAGTGATGATTTTGAGTTGAAACCTGATTGTGCTAGCCCAAAAGAGAATAAATTGAATGTGTTGAATGAGTTTCGCAATTTCTATTATGAATACGAATGGTTGAAATATGCATTTAAAAAATACATGACAAATTCATGTGGTTGTACTTGTCACACATAATAACCAGGGATACAATTAGAGTTGTAACTAGTATGTGCTCCACTAAACTAGTTTTGAAATTAAAGGTAGTGGAGATTGAGGTAGTGATGAAGCTTGTTGGTGTGAATTTTGACAAGCATGCCCTAATGGTGAATGATATTGATGATCTGGTAGTGAAGTATGCTTCAATGATGATTTTCTATAAGATCTTCCATACAAATAGAGAGAATTTTATATCTTCCACTGTAATACACATAACTTTCTATATAGTGAACAAAGGCGAATACATTGATTTGTGTGAGCTTCTGAGACTACAATTAATGGAGAACTTACAAAAGATGAAAGAGTCAAGGTACCCATTCTTGTATGGTACTCTTTTTATTATTTTATTGTTTTAATTTCTTAGAGTTTTTCAGAATAGAGAATGTCATATGGGATGGAAGTATTTTAGTATTTGTTCATAAATTAGAGTTCACTTAAGGAGATTTGTGGATTTTGACACCTAGAAGTCATATTTTTGGGTATTTTTCGAAACATTTCAAGATTGAATGCAAGAGAGATATAGGATTCTAGAAAGTATTGGTGAAAAGTGTAATAATTCTATAACATTCATGGTTAGTAGAGACCACTGCTATATGGAATTAGTTGAACCCAAAAAATTTTAGGTTTTGAAGCTACCCTATGAGGTCGACAAGTCTATATGCACTATTCTTGCAAAAAATATGTTAAGTAAACCTAGAGATCCAACAATATATAGGTTTGGTACCTATGAAGAGAAAAAGAGTCAATTAAACCTAGAGATGACAAAGAAAGATATTACAAAAAGGATTGAGAAATGTTTAGGTACATCTACCCCTTTGAAGACTCCATAGAAGTCAAGAAGGTCAATTATGACCTCGGTTCCCACACCACCTACTGTTACAAAGCCTTCAAGAATTCCTCCTTCCATAACAAATCCAACAAGTGGTTCAAAGAAGAAAGGCATATCTAACACCTTTGTGTAATAGAAGTCACCTCAGATGATAAGGAAAGAAAAAATAACTAGATAAAAGAGTATCAATTGTGAAGATGATGTAGAAGAAGAAGGGCACCAATTGGTCTAGAAAACAAAATCTAGTGTCTCTTAGGAAGACATAGGATTAAAACCACTATGATGCACAATAAAGATATCATTTCCAAATGGAAATTTTAAACATTTACGTACAACTAAGGGGACAATATTCATGGAGCAAAGCCATGGATAGCCTAACTTCACATGAAATTGGTCTAATTGTGGGATGATGGTGAATGAGACATTTAACATTTTTGGTCAAACTTTTAAACGGATATCTATCGAGCCAATCATAGGACAAACAAAACCATTATGATTCTTGATTGATGCTTTTCGTTTTTTCATATGTATCTTCCTAAAGATCATGCACAGATATGAATTCTTCAGTGATCACATTCTATTGACATATGGGATAAATTAATATTTTATTAGTGGGTTTGTCATTGATTTTGTTGACTATGTAAAGAGAAAAATCAAGTGTCCTAATTATATCTTGTGAGGAGAAAGCAATGCCAAGAGGCATTTTAGTTCAGACCTTATGAGGTTTATCTTTGAATGACAAATGCTACTATTCTAATCAACACTTCAATGTCATCATTTATATTTTCATCATCTGTGTCAATATTCATCACATTATTCCTCATTTCAATAGCATTGAAAAATGAAATAGTATGCTTCAGTGTGGGATCGATAAAGATTTGTAAATTCTAGTTAGGAGGATTTGTGAACTTATTATCTTGATCATTCAATCCTCCAATTTGTAGTCGATTATTGTCAATAAGGTCTTGCAAAAGATGTTTAAGATGCTTACAATATTCCATACCATGTACATTTTGTCAGTGATAATGGCAATAAGAGTTTCATTGAAAGCCTATGGGTAATGGTATATTAGAATTACACTCTTTAACATTAGGTAACATAAGAATGTTATTTTCAATAGGCTACAACATGATATTGTAAAGGGCATTGGGTAGATGAGTGAACTCTCTATTCCTATCCCCAAAAGAAAAATATTTTTTTGTCTTTATAAAAGACACTTGGTTGTTAGTTTGTTGACTTGGTTGAGGGGGGTTAAGCTATAAAAAACCCTTATTCTTCTTTTTGAAAGTTTGGTAATTATTTTGAGTTATGTATTTGGACATTTTAGGACAAATAGGGGGGATTTTTCACATCATGACCACAAGCCATATTTTTGTAATCACAAAGGATTGTACATAACTATGTAAAGGATGGAAATATCAACATTTCAAGTTTTATTTGGAGTTTATTTTATAAGTTTACCAAAAAAATTTGTTGAATGTCACACCCCATTGTTCATTTAGATATTTACTATTACTATACTAGCGTATTTATTGTATTTATGAATATATTTTGGAATTATGATTGGAAATATATATGTGGTTACACCTTGTTATCAATGAATTGTGAATAAATGTTTCTTTCATTTAATTAATAGGATGAATGTATTAATGGAAAAACTATCCTTTTTCCTTACTTGATTTACACTTTGAGATAACTTCCAAGGTATCAACATTGCATCATTTCATGTTCATGCTTCAATTTCATTATCTCATCATTTGGTTTAATTACCTACAAGGTTTTTGACTTAGGAAAACCCCTATTCACTAGCAATGAATAATTTTTTCTCTCCTTGAGTGTGTGTTTGCAAATTTACACATTGAAGATCGAGTGGAGAAGAAGTTCAAAGAAAAAATTTCAAAGTTTTAAAGTTGCAAGATTGACCTTTATAGTGGAAGAAAGAAGAATTAAAGCTACATAATTAAGTACATTTTTTTGGGAGCTGACTACCAAGAATCTGAGAGTGCATACATCAAGGAAAATAACTGAAATCTTAGTTTCAAAAACCCTAATAGGGATCCATTCTCCACTAAAGGATAATGAGTCCTTTGTGCCTTAAAAATAGGCTTCTTGCAATAAGGTACACATCTCTTTAAGCTCAAAAAACTCTCCTCATGGTTGCTATAATAGTTAGGGTTAATTTTTTATTATTATTAAAATCTTTTCACCCTCATAATTGCATAAATTTTAGTGATTGTTGGTGAAAAATTCTAGTGATTTATCATCTTGATTCACTTCATTTTAGTAAACCCTATATCCCACCTACTCATTAATGGTCAACCTAACTTATTAAAAATTTAAATTTTCTGATTTTGAATTCTTTCATTGCATCATAGGTTAGATCATGCATTCATTTGCATTGAATTAAAATCTCATTTAGTATTTCTTGCATTGCATTCAAAATTGTATCTCATTTAGGGTTTAGATTTACATTGTTTTGTATCTCTCTAAATTTGAAAAATACAAAAATAAATTGGTCATTGTACATATCATTTATATCTTATTTATTTGCATTTGAAAAATTTAAAAAAATGTATTTCAATATAGGTCCTTGCATTCATCTTTTCATTGCATTTTTAACATTTCATTTTTTGAAAATCTGAAACTAAAACTCGCTACCTCAGACTTGGAACTAAAAGACATTAATAAAATCTTGCAAATCATTAATTTTTTTTAAAAAATATACCTAACTAGGACCCATTCACCCTTATTGGTGAATGAGTCTCTAATCAGGTCAAACCTACACCTTCTAGAATTTGAAAAGGTATTAAAAACACTCTAAAATCATGAAAAACATTTCAAAAAAACCTAACGAGGAACGATTAACCCTTACTGGGGAATGAGTTCCTATTAAAGCTATTGATGTGCATTTTCTAGAAATTAAAATCTTAGTTTTAGGCTTCTATTTTTTACTATTACTTTCCTATTTCAGTTTTATGATTTTTTGTTTCATCAAATTCATCACATTTAGCCTAAATTGCTTCATTTTAGTACATTATTAAAAGTCAAAATCGCATTCAAACACTTCATTTCTAGTTTATTACATTGTGTAATTATTAAATTGCATTGATGAGAATCTAAAAATTGCATTTCATTCTAGGTTGTTGCATTCTCTTTTTCCATTTAGTGTTTGTAAACTAGGGTTGTAAAAAAACTTGCATGAGCTTTACAACTTGGTGTCCTATTCACAATACTATTATAATACCTAGTTTGAGGCTCATGTCACCCTATGATGGGTATGTACAAGATCATAATGGAAAAAAGAGGCCCTTAAGTGGCAAAAAAATAAAAAAAATTAGAGTTAAGCAACTTGACGTAAAAATTTGAATAAGTTATCTATATTATTTCAAAAAATGTAAGAATAGAATCTGTAGAAAATTGAATGTAGTTTCTAAACTACTAGGTTTGTTTAAAAAAAAAAACTATTTGGTGAACATTTGAAATTTCAATGTAGTAGTACGTAAATTTCAATGAAAAAATAAGTAGGTGTTTATATGACCACCCTAACCACAATAAAATGATAATATTTTTTTATAAGATTTTAGATATAAGTAGAGGACTTTGTTTTGTAATTTTTTTCCAAGTAGATAATTAATTATGAATTTTTTATTACAACTTTTAAAAAATATAAAAAAATCATATGTCTGATCACCTTAACTTGGTCAAAACTTCATGAAATTCATTTTTTTAATTTTTTAATCCTATAGTATGCGAAACATAGAATGTGATGCATGTTTTGGATTCAAAAAATATGATACTGTTTGAAAGCTATAGATTTTTTTCAATCAGTCTATCAATTAGGACTTTAGTTGTAATTTGAATAGAAAATGAATAGTAATTACTTATGAAATTCAAAGTAATGTATAATTTATATTGGTGGAAAGCTGAGAATATCCTTTAAAAACCCTTTTCATTTCATCAATTTTGGGTAAAAAAAAGTCATCAGCCACATACCCATCATATTGCCACTTTTTGGCCCATCATGATCCTACACATACCCAAATATCTAACTCACCATGGATCTTGGTTTTTATGACTGTCTTTCTAATACTGTTGTTAATCAACCCTCCATGGCTAATAATTTGCATACTTTATTTCCCATGACTTCACCTCCTACAACCAATGTTCTTAATATTACCAACATCGTCCCTACCATCCCTAATTTCACTACAACTTCAAGGTCTACCCTAATACAAGGTGGAATTCCAATTCAATCCTCCACAGTGCAATATTCATTCCTACATACACTAGTACATAACCTACAAAAACCTTTCAACCCGTATACGAGTGAGTTTACACCCGTTGGGAAATTCACCTTTCACATATCCTCAACTTAGAAAATCAAATCCGAAGATGAAATTCCACATAATGCACCTGCCTTATGTCCACATGGAATTTATCTTGTGTGTGAGTGAAAAAATATTTGTTGGGGATGAACACATGGCATGCTATCATCCCTGACAGATTCTTGTGTCTCAAGTTGGAAGAGGCATTACATATACAATTGGGGTTAAATTGTAATGTCCCTCTTCAACCAACCAACCTGAAAATGCCTTATTATTTCTCATTCCACCTTCAAAAACATTCATTATTGCTTCATTTCACTCTCTATACATTCACATTCGATCTCTAAAGAAAATTCACAACTTTCTAGCACTCCATTCTTGAGCATTGCAGCACCATTGACACTCCATCAACTCCACATTGCAAGTGTGAGGTAGCCATAGAATTTGTAGGATTGGAGTCTTGTGAGACCTCACTTCATCATCGTTGCAGCTGTGGTGAATTTTCTAAGTCCATACCTTGCATTCTCTTCCATTGGCTAGTGACATTTTGGGTGGAGGTGGTAACGCTTCACTCCTCTCCTTTTTAATTTGATAGAGTAGCATAGTATTATTTTGTACTATTCATTGCAATCTTTATTTCTACTTTCTTTATCACATATTCTACTTCGTTGCTTTCTGGTTGTTCATGGAGGTGGAAACACCAAAATGGGGATTTTATTGAGGAAAGCCCCTTATAGCCCAAACAACTTTCCCCTCTTTCTTGTATATAGGTGAACATGTGCATGGAGCTAGCTGGTGAATCGATGCTTTTGTGAGATCATATTCATCACCCTAGCCTTTATTTACTTTCTTTATCATCTTCATCTCTATTTCTTGTACTTCATTTTTCTATTTACCCCATTCAAAATAACTAGCTAGGATGTTAGTAAATTTTTAGGTAGTTTGTACTATAATTTTGGTTTTTTGGATATACAGATGTCAACACACTAGAGAGATGCCAATGCCAATGCACCATGTTGTCATCCCAAAACCGAGCTATCATCCTTGGATAGAGAGTTGTCTGAGGTGCAGTGCCGACTCTAAAAACTAGCTCGCCTAGCCTAAACTTGAAGTTTGGGTATGTAGAGTGAAAAAATTAATACATAGTGCTCTTCATTCCCAATCCTCACCCCAATACATCCTTTAGAGTGAGGTAAGTTGGGAAGCCTTCCATTCTAGGTTCTCTATGACCTAGAGCCTTGATGTGGCTGGTTCCCATCTCTTACATTTTTGGTGAACTTGACATGAACAATCTTTCCTTCATTTAGCATTGTTGAAGGATCCTTTCCTCATGTTCTAGGAGCATTGTAGGTGTGAGTGTTGTGAGATTTTTCACCTTACAGCCCAACTTGCGACCCCTAGTAGGTGTAGTTGGAAGGTTTCATAAGTGTTGCAGGATGAAGCCTTAACTGGGTCATTTTCCTAATTTAAAACTTTTGGGAGCTTTCTAAGAGTGTTTTTTAGTGTACATGATGGATTCCTTCTTGAATTTTCCTATCCCCTCTATGCAACCTATGAGTAGTAGTCTAGGTATAACCTTCACTTCATAGGACCTGATGATGGGTTTAATAGAGAACCATCTCCTACTTATATCCTTGCATGAATAATTGGAGATACTGTAGGGTGAAGCCACAATAGTGATTTATAATTTGATGGAGGAAGGAAAATTGAGAAAAAATGACCCCATGGCAAAAAAGTTGGTTTTAGGGGTTCGAATGAAACTAGAAGTTCGACTGAACCAAAAAGGGGTTTGATCAAACTAGGGTTCAAACAAACCCATTAATTACTAGGCCCATATTACCCACCAAAAAAAAAGAAGAAAAATGCATATTGAAGGGGGCTTGAATGAACCCTGGTTCAAACGAACCCCCCTTATTCCTCATTCTCCCCCTGAAACACAAAAATACCTAAATTTTTACGCTTCAAAGCTTGAGTTGAGGATGAAAATGGAGGATTCTTCACAAACCCAAATAAAATTAGGTGGTCCTTAGAATGAGCTATCCAACAAATATAATTTTAATATGTTTTGGTTTTATTATGTATTTGTTTTTTTAGTTTTATTAAACATAGGTTTTTCATTGAAAATGAAGGTCTTTGTTCTACACATGTGGAAAAATAGTAGATTACCAAAAGAAAATTGAAAAATATGAGTGCACCAAATACTGAAGTCCTCGATCCAACAATTTTTTTTTTAATTTCGATATATACAAAAAAAGTTACGTGTTATACGGTCTCGCTATGTCTAAATTGTAATTGGTTTGACTTGGAAAATTGATTAAAGAAAAAATATTCAATAAAAAACTATCTAACCAAGTGGAAGCACTAGATATCGAGTTAAAAATATAAATTCAAAATAATTAGAATTTTATCCTTCATGGAAAAAAAATTATGTGTTATATGATGCACATCACTTTTTTAAAATGTTGTTTTCTTAAAAGAACCAGTTTTCATGGGAGATGGAAAAAGAAGTGCAATATGATTCCAATTTTTTTGAAAAAAACTATTTTCAAAATCTACTAACAAAACGTGATGAGACTCTAGTTTTCATCATCTTCAAACTCCTCACAGTTTAGCCACTATAGGTGCCCGAATGTGAAGATTTAGTTAAAAAAACTAATTTTAGTGTCCAGTTTGGCCAAAAATTGTAAACCTCTATTGTGGGATCACCATATAGTAGGTGTTCTTATTAACCTGACATATCAGGTGAGTATTATAATTGAGGAGATCATGTTATTTAATTTCCTACATAAAGATGGGTATGATCTACCCATGAGCACCATTCGTATGAATAACAAACTTTTTGTACCTCCCCTTGGTAGTATCGTTTTGTCAATCCTTATTGGGAATATGTCCATAAACCTTCTATTTGACATAATCCCAAGGTTCAAACTCTTCAGAGTGAAGTTGGGTATCCCATGGTTAGTATCTATGAATGTAGTTCCCTCGGTTGTGCATAAAGGTTTGGATTTTATTCATGAGGGTTCAGTGCATGTGATCCATGAAACTAGCTATAAACCGTTAGTTGTGCATGGTAGCTATTCCTTATCTCACTTCTGGCCTACACCCATTTGTTTGCTTCTACCTAGGAAGGACCTCTTTTATCAGACCTATGAAAAGTACAAGAAAGGGAACTTAATGCCTAGAGTGAGATGCCCTCCATCATCTTATGTTGTCTCACATAGGGCATGCTTAAAAGCTAATAGTGATGCAACTAAGGCCTATAGGAGGGAAGAAGAGAAGCACTCTCGAGGTCCATCTTCCTCCTCTTTTGATATCCAGCTTGATGTTTCCTCTTTCCTTATTGAGGCATTAATGAATTTTGCTTCTTTTTTGTGGAAGAACCCTATGGTGTTCGTGTGGAAAAATCCCAAGCGTCCTACATTTGAACTTCTTGTTCTTCCCAAGGAGGCTAGGATCATTTGATATGGTAGAAGGAAGGGTCCTCGCAAGGAATCCTCTATGTCTTGACCTCCATGGCCTCCCACTACTCCTGCTCCTAAAGTAATGAATTGGAAAAGGCTAGGCATTGAGGAACTATAGATGATTCCCCTATTGTTCCTTAATATCTTCTTCTTGCTCCCTTTCAGGAGTTTTTCCCTTCACCAAAGATGGCTTTCATGGACACCCCTATGGTTGAGTAGGAGCCTTATATTCCTTCACAACTCTTGGCCTCCAACTCACAAGCACCAGTGAGAGGCTCTGGTATCTGAGTCAATCACCTTGTAAAGAATGGAAGAAGAGTTGAACACCCCCATTTCAAGGCCTCCTAGTGCATTCTCCTCTCTCCGCTCCTTGCTTTCATTCAAATAAATTGAGTTCTATTGTTTTCTCACCTACAAGTGTGAGTGTATCCAACCCTAATAAGGTGTAGGTGTTTATCACTCCTTTAGTTGAACCACCCTTTTGATGTCCCTTCTAGACATCCCGCTATTTTCTAAACCCATGGACATGCCAAATAGCTCAGTGGTGTCTGCCATGATTAACTCCTCCTCTGTGCCTCTTGCCTTGTCTATGGGGAGTTTGCATCCTCTGGTGAAGTAGAAAGTGGAGGTTGGCCCTTCTAGCAATGGAGGGCATATGAGGAGCCCACCTTGTCAAAAGGGTGGTCCTACACTAGCTTGTTTCATCTTAGTGATAGAGCAAGTTCTAACTTCCCTTGAGTTTATCATTGTTCCTAAGTGACTTGGTGAGCCAAGCAATGAATCTCAGGTGTCATCCTCCCCATCCATTGAGGCATCACATGACACTCGTATAAAGTGCATATTCAACTCTCTAGATGAAGTTTTGGCCTAGTTGGTGATGTTTATAAAATCGCTAACCATAGCTCCACAAGAGCATAGTGAAGAATACTTTGTGAGGCCTTCTTCCTTTGCCCTTGTTGCAGGAGGTTTGAAAGCTCCTCCCCTTAATATTCCACCACTTCAGGCTCATCTATCTTTTCCTTATAATGATCTAGATTGGGAAATGGATGACCTCTTGGTCAATGAGAGTTAGAGGGAGGCCTCTTCTTTACCTTTGGATTAGATGTGTGTTTGTTGTGATGTGTTCCCCATGATCATGTTATGTGTTCCTGGATGACCCTTGTCACCCTTGTTGGTGCTTGGATACAAGAGTGTTTTTTTATTGTAAGCCTTCTTCTATTTGTATCATCATTCTTACTTTGTTGTGTGTTTTGATTTTCAACAAATTTGGGATGATGCAAATTGTTGGGGGAATTCAAGGCTCTCTTCCATGTTGACCCAATTTTTTACTTTTAATTTGTCTTCTCGTGTATTCTTCACATGGTCTGATATAGTAGGGGGTTGATGATAGTTCATTTATATACTATTATTATACATATATATTTATGAGTAGCTTTGACCTCAAAATTTCATATCACCCCTGTATCACTTGTCATGCTACTTCTCTTTCAATCTTTTATCTTTCTCTCTCCTTTGCTTGATTTTTCTCACATATGTGTGACAATGTTACTTTCATGATGTTTTGATTTTCAGAAAATGCATTCATTGTCAATGAATCTTTTCTCAAAAATCCTTGCAAACCTTTCAAAGATTACATTCTCAACTTGGACCCCTAACAAAACATGTTTCCTTCATCATGGGCTGACAAAGAAAGAACTTGATAACTCTCCTTTGAGATGTGATAAAATTTTCCTGTGGGAGAAGTATTGACCTTCCCCTCATGAGGGGGCATTTTCTTCCTTTCAAATTCCTTGATGATGAATTGATTTGAGAGAAAAACATCTCTTTTGCAATTTAAAATACTGCATCCCTTGAGTGTATCCATCTTCTTTTGAAATCCTTTCAATTTATTGGCTATCTGTGTGACTGTCTATGTGTTTGCTTGTATGGCTACTTCCTATTTTTGGCATGTTTTATCTATAGATTAACATGTTACTTTACAAGTGCACCTATAAAGCCACTTTGCAATCTTAATATGCAAAGTCCCCTTACTTTGGGCTTCCTTCATGAGAGAGAACTTGGAAGTTTCCTTCTTGCATGTCTGCGGGCTTGTAAGGCACATAATTTATTGGGATTCCTTCATGAGAGAGAACTTGGGGGTTACCTTCTCACAATTCTATGGGCCTATAAGATGCTTTCAACCTACAAGATTTGTCCATCATTGGTTAGATGGCCTTCACTGTACTTCATGCAACTTCATAGTTCTGTGGGGCTATGGATCCTTTAGTTTGAAACTCCTCAAGGAGAGTACCTATGGAGTCCTTTGCCTTCCCTATGCTTTTGAGATTGTTAGATCATAGTTTGCTTCCTCGATAGTTTAGGTATATATTTATAACTCTTCGATCTAATTTACCAAAAACTCATTGATATTCATTCTCACTAAAGTGGGGGAACAATGTAAAATTCGCACCCCTTAGGAAAATTCCCCATTCACATATCCTCAGCTTAGAAATCATATCCAAAGGAGAAATTTCACATTGCACACTTTCCTTTCATCCACTTGGACTTTCTCTTGTGCATCGGTGAGAGAATATTTGTTGGGGACAAATGTGTGATGCATGGACATCTATGTAGCACATTGTCATCCTTGATGGATTCCTATGTTTGAAGTTGGCCAAGGTGTTACACACCCGATTAGGGTTGAATTGTAACATCCCTCTATGACTAACCAACTCGAAAACAACTTTTTCCTTCTCATCCCACCTTCAAAAACATTCATTCTAACTTCTTTTCACTCTATAGATATTCACATTTGATCTCTCAAGCAAATTCACAACATTCTAGCACTCCATTCTTGAGCATTGTAGCAACATTGACACTCCATCAACTTTGCGTTTCAAGTGTGAGGCGGCCATAGAATTTGTGGGATTGAATTCTTGTGAGACCTCCCTTCATCACCACTACAACTTTGGTGACTTTTCCAAGTCCATACCTTACATTCTCTTCCATTGGCTAGTAAAAATTTGGGTGGTATTGGTAATGCTTCATGCCTCTCCTTTGTGATTTGATAGAGTAGCATAGTAATTTTTTGTAGTGTTCATTGCAATATTTCTTTCTAATTTATTTATCACATATTCTACTCCATTTCCTTCTAGATGTCAGTGGATGTGGAAACACCAAAATGGGGGTCTGACTGAGGCAGGCCCCTATACAACCCTCACAATTTTCCCCTCTTGCTTATGTGTAGGTGAACATGTGCATGGAGCTAGCTGGTGAATCGATGCTTTTGTGAGATAATATTCATCATCCTAGCCTTTATTTACTTGCTTTATCATCTTCATCTCTATTCTCATACTTCATTGTTTTATTTACCTCATTAGAAACAACTAGCAAGGATTTTAATAAGTTTTTAGATAGTCCGTACTATACTTTGGGTTTTTTGGTTGTAGGGACATAAGAACACCAGGGAGATTCCATTGGCCACACTTTCATCCAAGAATCATGTTTCCATCCTTGAACAGAGAGTTGTCTGAGGTGCAATATTGACTCACAAAACTAGTCAGGTGATCCCACAAAGCTAGTTTACAATTTTTGGGAGATTCTGATTTTCATTGAAATCACATATTTTTAGAAAATATAATGATTTACGCATTTAAAAGTTCATTTTAAAGCATTCCAATTGAAGAAGGTTTTATCAAACTACCTTATATCAAACCCCCTTGGATAAAACCCCACTAGTTTTAAACCACCTATAACAGAGTCTCCTTTACACCTATTTAAGTGTTGAGGAAACACCACTTTTGGTTTACCTTTTGGGGGATCACATGAATTCATTTAAAATTTATTCCTTATTATAAATTTGTAAGTATTTATTCCTTATTATAAGCTCCCAAAAAGTATAATTTTAAATAAATTTAATTTAATTATTATATTTATATTTTATTTCTTGTGAATGTAGGTTTTTCACCAAAAATCAAGATCTATTCTGTACATGTGGAAAAATAAAAGATTATCAAAAATAAAATAAAAATATGAATGCAAATATATTGAAGTCTTTGATCCAATAAAGAAAAAAAGAATTTTGATACACATAAAAAAAATTATGTGTTATACAATCCACCTATGTCTAAATTGTAATTGGTTTGACTTCGAAACTTGATTAAGGAAAAAAAAAAAAAAAACACTATGAAACCAATTGGAAGCACTAGATATCATAGTTTTAAATTTAAATTAAAAAAAAATAGAATTTTATCCTTCATGGAAAAACAATTATGTGTTATACAGTAAGCGTCACTCCTTAAAAATAGTGTTTACTAAAAAAAACTAGTTTTTGAAGGAGGGTATGTGCAAGATCATGAGGGGTCAAAAAGTGGCAATATGATGGGTATTTGTAGGGTATGTGGCTGACGATTTTTTTTTATCCCAAATTGATGAAACAAAAAGGGTTTTTAGAGGAGATTCTTAGCTTTCCACCAATATAAATTATGCTTTAATTCAAATTTACTAAATAATTATTATTTATTTTCTATTAGAATTAAGACAAAAGTCCTGATCGATAGGATGATTGAAAAAAATCTATAACTTTCAAACAGTATCACATAAATTTAATTTTAAACATGTGTCACATTCTATGCTTCACATACTATATGAATAAAAAAATAAAAATTAAATTTCATGAAGTTTTGACCAAGTTAAGGTGGTCAGACATACGATTTTTTATATTTTTTTAAAAGTTGTAATAAAAAATTCATAATTAATTATTTACTTTGAAAAAAATTATAAAAAAATATGCATCACATTCGGACATGAGTCCTCTACTTATATATAAAATCTTATAAAAAAATATTATCATTTTACTATTGTTAGGGTGGTTAGACAGACACCTACTTCTTATTTTTTCCCTGAAATTTAAGTACTACTACATTGAAATTTCAAATTTTCACCAAATAGATTTTATTTATTTTTAAATAAACCTACTAGTTTAGAAACTACATTCAATTTTCTACATATTCTATTCTTACATATTTTCAAAATAATATAGATAACTTATTCAAATTTTTACATCAAGTTGCCTAACACTAATTTTTCTTAATTTTTTGCCACTTAAAGGCCTGTTTTTTCCATGATGATCTTGCACATACCCAGGAGATGGAAAAAGAAGTGCAATCTGATTCAAATTTTTTTGAAAATGAAATATTTAGAATATATAAACAAAATGTAAAAAATCACTAGTTTGCATCATCTTCAAATTCCTCACGGTTTAGCTGTTTTAGGTGTTCGTAAGTGAAAATTTAGTTAGAAAAAATCAATTCAACATCTAGTTTGGCCAAAAATTGTAAACTAGTGTTATGGGATCACCCAACTCACCTAGCCTAAACCTGAAGTTTAAGTCTATAGAGTGACATAAGTATTGCATAGTCCTCTTCATTCTCGATCCTCATCTCAAGACATCCTTTAGATGGATGTTAGGGCAACCCTCTACTCTCAGCTCTTTGTGACCTAGAGCCTTGATGTGGTTGGTCCACCTCCCTTATGCAACCTACAAAAACCTTTCAACCTACTTCAACCATTCAACCAACCACAACACTCATACCTACTAGCACAATATACACTTCCATAGGTATTCCCATAGGAAATACTTCCAGCCTTGTCCATTCAAACAAAATAACTCATTAACAATCCACAATCACCAACCTAAAATTCACTAGCCCTCCACATACATACACTACTCCACCTTATTCCCCTCAACTTGAAAACTAAAATGATCCCCCCATTATCAAACTTTTGCAAACTATGACAAATGTGCAACATTACGACAAAACAACAACAATCAACCTTTACAATACATCAAATCCAACCCACTATCCTTTGAAATATTAAGAGAAAAAATTCCACAAGGTATAGAAGTCCCTCTATTTGATAAATATGGTGGAAAAGGATATGCTATTAGACATGTTTCTACTTTCATAGCCATGTGTATTGATTTCATCTTTGAAGATAAACTCTTGGCTAAGCTCTTTCCTAGGTCCTTTAAGGATATTGGTTTAGAGTGGTTCTCTTCTTTATTGAACAATTCACTTGGATCATTCAATTCAAACTCATTGATGCATTTGACAACCACTTCCATATTCACATGGGTCCCAAGATGACCCTTCCCGACTTAATGACATGACAAAAAAAAAAGAGGATGAGAAAGTGACTGAATTTATAGAAAGATATCAAACACTTTATTCACAAGTAAACATTAAGATTCCTAATGTGGCCCTTCTACAAATTTTTATTGGAAACTTACAAGATAAACTCTGAAGAAAACTTCAAATGTTGAAATTTTCATCCTTCACATAGTTATGTACCGTCCTTCGTGATTATCAAAATTTGACTTACAATTGTGATGTGAAAAATCCCCAAACTAACATGTAGTGGCCATGAAGAATGTAGATCTTGATCTCAAATAGATTTGAAACAATGCTTGCAATATGGATCTTCAATGCTACATCAACTTTCTTAGCTGAACAACATGCATGAATGCACTAAACATTTGAAATGATGAAATGATCTTGAATTACTGCAATAAACTCTTGATAATCTACCTTAAAATGCCTTTGAAAATGCTCATGAAGTGCTCTATAATGCTCTCTTGAAATTGTTAGAATGCTTCATTTAATTGCTAGATCTTGTTCAAAGAAACAATGTGAATTAGCCCCTTATTTATAATAAATTAAGAGATTAACCCTGAAATTCAAACAATTGAAGCCAACAATAGATCTAGAAACAAAAATTATTAAATTACCACTAGAATGAAACTCAAAAAGGGGTTCCTCATTAAGAGAGTAACCATTTTCCACCTAGGGCGAATGGGTACGGGCACCGTTTTCAAGGACCTTTCCTTTGGGGAATGAAAGAATATCAAAAACCCATGTATAATTTTCCAAAAATGGTGGGTCCTATAGAGGGAGGACCCACTCACTACCTAGAGCGAATAGGTCCTAGCACCAATTTCTAGGACCTTGATTTTTACCAATTAAATGTTATGTAATTTGAATTATGGGTGTTGGGATAGATCTATAGGATGTGTAACAAATAAGGCTTAAATTTGAATTAAAGGGGCTAATTAACTCCAATTAACAAAAAATAATCAAGACGACCCTAGATAAGTGTGAATGTATGTTAGAACAATTTACAACACATAAAAGAGGATACAAATTAAGTAAATTTTATAAAAAAGGGTCCCTAGATCAATGTGAATGTGTTACAACACATTACAACATTAAAACTTATGAAAAATTAGGTTAATTCAATGAAAATTATAATTCCCAAATTAAGGAAAAAGAATACTTTTTCCGTTACTACATTTTTCCCCCATTTTAGTGAGGATGACTGCATGTCAAACTCACACTAAAGTAGACATTCAAGACACTTAATTATGCAGGAACAATGAAGATAAATGATCATACCCTATCAAAATCCATGAAAAATAAAATCAAGCACAACTGTCCCAATGTGATGGAGAATGGGGTTGTTTTTCTGTAACATATGATGCTCACTCTAGGGTAGTGGAACCTCAATTTTTTGAGTAGGTGGTTTATCCAAAATATGCATATGGACACTCTAGGGTAGTGGAACCTCATTTTGTCCACTAGGTGAGTTATCCCAATGGGGTGGAAAATGAGAGAATCATATTAGCCTCTCATACCATGCTGATATTATAGTTCTATACCTCTCATTCGACAAAATTTCCTTTAGTGGAAAGTGGGTCCCTATTAGGGTCCCTATTATTTTCCTTGGTGTTTGCACTCTCAAATTCTTGATTGTTTGAAGAGTACTATATTTGAATAGTAGTTTTCAAAATGCTCTTTTAAGGTTTTCAGGAGTTGAGAACTAGGAATCTGAGAGTGCATATGTGAAGGAAACTAACCCAAATATTAGTTTAAGAAACCCTAATAGGAACCCATTCACCACTCAAGCTGAATGAGTCCTTTGCACCCCAAAGATAGGCTTCTTGCAGCAAGGTACACATCTTTGTAAGCTCTAAAAACTACCCTTATAGTTGCTATAATATTTAGGGTTACTTTTTGATTGTTATTACATCTTTTGGCCCACATATTTGTATAAATTGTAGTGATTGTGTGTGTAAAATTCTAGTGGTTTATCATCTTGATACTACTACTATTTTTCACCTAATCATTGATAATGAACCCAACTTATTGAACTTTGTAATTTTATGATTTTGAAGTCTTTCATTGCATCCTTGGTTAGATCTTGCATTCATTTGTATTTAATTATGATCTCATATGGGGTTTCTTGCATTGCATTCAAAATTGCATCTCATCTAGGCTTTAGATTTACATTGTTTTGCATCTCTCTAAATCCAAAAAATACAAAAAAAAATTGGTCTTTGTTCATATCATTTAGATCTCATTTATTTTCATTTAAAAATCAAAACAAAATTGCATTTCAACAAAGGTCCTTACATTCATCTTTTCATTGCATTCTCACATTGCATTTTATGAAAATTTTGAAACTAAAACTCACCACCTTAGACCCAAAATTGAAAGAAATTACTAAAAGCTTGCAAATAATTCAAAAATAGTTTAAAAATTCCTAACTAGGACTCATTCACCCTTACTTGTGAATGAGTCATTGATTAGGTCAAACTTGCACCTTCTAGCATTTGAAAAAACTTTAAAAATCACTCTAAAATCAATAGAAACATCTCAAAAAACCTAACTAGGACCCATTCACCCTTATTGGTGAATGATTCCCTATTAGCTACTGATTTGTATTTTCTAGAAATTAAAATATTAGTTTCAGGCTTGTATTTGTTGCTGTTACTTTCCTGTTTTAGTTTCTTGATTTGTTGTTTCATCAAATTCATTACATTTAGCTTAAATTGCTTCATTTCAATGCATTGTTAAATGTCAAAATTTCATTCAACACTTCATTTCCATTTTATTGCATTTTGTAATGAAAAAATTATAATGTTCAAATCTGAAATCCTGAAAATGGATAATTGTTTAAGCAATGTGTGGAAATCCTCTTTGGTGGATGTTTCATGTTGTTTTTTTTGCAATGAACCAAATGAAATTAAACTCAATCACGCTCACAAAAATCCTAATGCATGTCCTTGTGATGTTGACATCACTTTGAGAAGATGAAAACATGAACAACTTCATAAATGATTGCCTAAACAATCTTGAGAATAATGCATCCTTTGCCCCATCCATGAAACAACCAACACAACTTGAGATGTTTGGTATTTTACATCCTAAAATTGAGTCACATAATAAGCCTAAGTTCCCTACCATAGGCGAACCTAGCTCCTCTAAATAGGAAAAAATTCTGCCATCTTATGTTAACAAAATAACCAACAAATCAATCAACCTTGAGGAGACATATGGAAAAGGATTCACGATCTTAAGTAAACAAGGCTATGATACAAAAAGTGAACATGAAATTAATCAAGATCCTCCTCCTAACATAAGCATACTCCATCCTAAAGAAAAACCATTTCCTTATAATAATGATAGGATGGTCTTATATCCTCGTCTTGACATAAATTTTCTCCTTTGTAAAGAGCAACCAATGCTTGCTATTAACAATGATAAAGAAGACAAGGTCATCTCAGGTCCTCTTGTCCTATATACACCTAGAGAAATTGGTGAATCTAGCAACAGAAGAAGACCTTATAAACCAAAGAAACTTCAATTCCCTTATCCACCAAATGATATTGAAAGGAATTTATTGATACTTCTACAATGTGGACTTACAACATTACCACCCATGTGAGAAATGCCAAAAATATATCCTATAGATACAAATATTCCACATTGTCAATACCACAAAACTCTTAGATATAGCACTGATGATTGTCATTCCTCACAATGCATATTTAAACAACTTTATATAATAGATATAATCCCTTAAAGTATGCATTCCACTCCTTTCCATGTAAGAGTTGTAGGATCTAAAAAATTCTGACTATTACATGTTTCACACTTATTGCGAATCATTATCTTTGATGCAAGGAGCTTATTCTCATCACCTATCTTGGCTCATTCTTGCCTTGCACTAATTGGGGGAATGAATTTGATAGCCTTCCCCTTGTTTGACACTTGCTCTTGTCCCTTTACCTAGTTTTTTTCCTTCTATTCATATCGATTAAGATTGGGATGTGGATGACCTACTTTACATTGACTCACATGTGCCTAACTAGTCTTTTTACATTTTTATGTTTTACTTTATGTGATTGCATGCGTGTAATGTGATTCCTCATGATGTTTCATTTTGTGTACCTCTCTTTTTGTCCATTCCTATATATGTACTCTTCATTCTTCTATATATCAAAATCATTTCATTTTTCTTATGTTTTTCTTTTGGGGATGATGTGAGGTGTCAAGACATTTAGGTCTTTTCCATGCTGAACCAAAAAAATTTCTTCTGTCTTTTTCATTTTTCTTGTGTTTTCCTTTTGGGATGACTCAAGGAATAGAGACATTTAGGTCTCTTCCATGCTGACCCGAAATATTTTCTTTTATCTTTTTCATTTGTCTTTTGTTTTCCTTTTTGGAATGATGCAAGGCATCAAGACATTTGGATCTCTTCCATGTTGACCCAAAATATATTTTTCTTGTCTTTTTCATTTGTCTTGTGTTTTCATTTTAGGGGTGATGCAAGGAGTTGAGACATTTGGGTCTCTTCCATGTTGACCTAAAAATATTTTTCTTTGTTTTTCTCTCTTTGTGTCATTCTTCCAATACTATGAGTTTTTGGGGAATATTGATAGTTCCATACTCTATGATAAAATTGTAGTAAAGATGTACTGACCCCAAATCCATAGAACCCTTATGTATTTGTGGGGGGAAACTCTTCCTTCCTATTTCATGATGTAGCTTATTTCAGAAACATATGACTTGGCATTGGTTTTTCAGAGGAAAGCTCTTATGTCTTAGGCAAAAAATTTGGCTATTTTAAAGAAATTGGTCATAGTAATGGTGTAGCAACCATTTTAAAGTGGGAGAATACATCAATGACAGATTTTGACAAAATTTCACGGAATTTTTTTTCTTTTTTCTTGTGATGTGTCCTCTTATTAGTGGTGTCATTGGGTTTGATGTCCTCTAAGAGTGTACAATCTACCATCATGGCATGATGCAAATGAGTAATCCCATGAGTGAAATATGATACCCTTGAATTTTCCTCTCTTGGAGACATTAGGCACAATGCTCCCTAAGAAGAAGACCTTACATGAAAAAAGAAAAATCCCTTTTAACAAAATCTTATATACATGAAATTCAAAAGAATTTACAAAAGAATTACATTGTGGTGCCTTATTGAAGTTTTCAATATGATAAATTTTGTATGGTATGAGAGGATAATAATATTCTATCATTTTCCACCCCATTAGGAAAACTCACCTAGTGGAAAATTTGAGATTCCACTACCCTAGAGTGACCATATACATATTTAGGACAACTCACCTAGTGAATAGACTGAGGTTCCACTAACCTAGAGTGAGCAACATATGTTATAAAAAACAACCATGTTCTACATCACATTCAGATGGTTATTCTCGATCCTTTTATTTTTATTTATTTTTCTTGGCCTTTTACAAGGCATGATCATGTATCTTTGTTATTGTTTCATAGTTAAGTGTCTTAAATTTATACTTTAGTATGAGTTTGATGTGGAGTCATCCTCTTACTATGTTAGTGTAGAAGGGGTACTTTATCTAACTAGTTCATTCTTAGCTATTTCTCCACTAAAATCTTCACACTAACTTAAATTTACATAGGGATAAGGTGGTTGAGCCTTTAATGACATGAGTTGTCACACCTCATAGGATTCCAACACTTCTCATAATCTGGTTGCATCCATTTCCCCCCTTGGCCTATACAAACAAGGCATTTCCTTTGTAATTTTCAATTCTCAAGCTAAATATAGCTTTGCATTCTTGAGAGGAATATAGTTTATGCCTCCTCATATTTTTAGGTTTGTTTTCCTTTAATCACTAGATTCTTGGGTAGGCTAGTTAGCAAATCTCACATGGTATCATAGCCAAATTTGAGTTGTGGGTTAGCATTCCTTTAGGAAATTTGAGAGTGTTGATGTTTTATTCAAAAACTAAGTATGCACTTCTCCTGCATCCTCAGATGATTTGGAGAATCAGAAAGGTGTGAAAAAAATATTAGTTTATGGGGGGTTCATAAATTGACTTGTTAGTTACAAGTGTTTTGAGGCTTCCTAGAGAGATTCTGAACTCACAATTGAGTCCAGAGTAGCTAAGATATGTAGATTTTCCCTTTATTTCACCTGAAATGGACACCAGAGGCCAGATCTGCAACAATTTGAAGTAGGAGGTTCATTTCCAGATCCAACAAGGAGCCATCATTTCAGATCTTTTTGGGTCAAATCTGACCTTGCCATTGTGTTCAAAAGGCATGAAAACCATAAAATTGATTGTTAAAATGTCAATTTTGGACAAAGTTGTCAAGTGAGGCAAATATTTTTTGTCTAGGGAGCCATTTGACTCCCATTAATTTAGAAAATAATCTTTTTAGAACTAAAATTATTTATTGTTTTGAAAACATTTATATTTTGTTTTGTTTTTTTTATTTTTATTTTCTTAAATTGCAATTTTTTTTCTTTTTTTCTTTTACAAAATATTGCAAAAACTATATTTTGATTTTTAACATTTTTTTACAAATAAAATATATAATTTTTTT
This sequence comes from Sequoia sempervirens, assembly GCA_007258455.2. Lineage (NCBI taxonomy): Eukaryota > Viridiplantae > Streptophyta > Pinopsida > Cupressales > Cupressaceae > Sequoia > Sequoia sempervirens. The sequence goes on along the minus strand of VDFB02047230.1, from coordinate 365,537,277 downwards.
ATTTAAAATTGCAAGAAAAAAAAAGATATATCTTTGATGTATTATTTTAATTTATTAAAAAATTAAAAATTACAACCAATTTTTTTTTGGAAAACCAAAAACAAATTGAAAACAACAAAATAATTCATTGAAAATTTTTAAAACAAAAAAAATAAATTTGTAGTACCTGGCAGGTACTACTTGCATAGGCCTATTGCAACAAATACTATTGTCACTCAACCTTCGGGCTATTTTTTTTTTTTAATTATGCATGCATTTTTGCATTTTTATATGCAAAAATCAATCTGCCCAAAAATTTGCTCCATGTTTCCAACTCCATTTTCCCCCCGTTCTACACAAATACACCTTTAGCCTTTGAACCTTTATATTATTTTTAATGTTTTTAAATACTTTTTCAATAGTTAAAAATATATAAAAAAACAAGTCTTAGGATGAAATTTAATTCGATCAATTGCATTTGATGTTTATTTAATGTTTTTAATATTAAAAAAATATATAATCTTTAAAATTGGCTTACGGTTTTTTATTACAATCCATTATTTTCACCAACCTTTATAAAAATTCCAACCAATTTTATATTTCTTAATATTAAAAATAATAAAGCTTTTTAATTATGCCGACATATTTTTCCGACAATTTTTAATAATTTTTAAATACTTTTTTAATTAAAAGATATAAAAAATCTCATTGTTGTCAACTTTGGAAGAGTATTTTGTGGGTTTCTAAATTTGGCAGTTCATTATTTTTATCTAGCGGGTTACTAAATTTGGCAAAGGTGTAAACTAGCTGGAAGACATTTATAGTTGGCAAACCGCTAACTTTGGTGGCAGTTTTGTTTGGCAAAAATTTTAACAGCCCCTCTCTATTGATGCATTATTTTTTCAAGGCCAACTTTGACAACTCATGACTTGGGCTTCCGACCTCCAAATTCAATAGAATTTTTTTTTATTTGGGATAATTTTTTAACTCTACACATTGGTGAAGATGGTTTCAAATTTTGGCACACAAATTTTTCAAAAATTCCCAACTCTAAGTGCAGACTCCTCACCATTCTCTTTTTGCAAACTTCAAAGCTTAATAACTTTTGCATATGACCTCAGATCTAGTTGGATTTTTTTTTAAAGTGCATGATTTTTTGTGTAATTCAAATTGGTGTTGTTTATTTCATATGAAATTCTACCAAGTATATACTTTCAACACATGCTAATTTCTTGAGGATTTGTAAAAGCAATGAAATCCAGAAACACTAAATATAAAGTGTCAAATCATTTTTTTGAGGGGATTCCATGATTGAGTATAGAAGCGGGGGTCTCTTATTTTATTTGTGCTTGAACATATCTAATACATTATGCTCTATTTTTCCATCACTATGGGTAGATTTAAGTTTCGATTACTCATGCCCTACAACTACAACACATGGAATCAAAATGCATGGAATTCCTTAATGTAACTAGGATATACACCTTATTATCAAGAAGAAGGTAACTAAACCCACCAATGATAAGGAAAAACTACTCTAGATGTTTGAACATACAAAAGCTCTTGGTTGTCTAAGGAGTTTAGTTTCCCTTGATATCATGTTTTGGATTAAAGAATGGAAAGATTCACATGATGCATGGGACAAATTAAAAGCTCATTATGGTACAATTGATGAATTTCGTGGTAATCAAATTGAAAATTTGAATAAATGAGTCTTGATACAAAGTCTTTTGACAACATGTAAGATTATGTAACAAAGGTCAATGAGCTTAGAGCATAATGTAAATCATGTGGCTTAGAGAAGAAAGATATTCAAATTTTCTATAACACTCTAGACAAACTTGGACTTGAATTTGTAGCTTTTGTTTCTAGCTTTCACACTCATAGGTTGATAATGGGATCTACATTAACTACACCTTTTGCTTCATTTTCTGAAATACTAATGCAAGAACAAGGTAAAATTCTATCAATGGGTCTTGTTGAGCCTTCATACTCACAAGCTTTATTGGCTAGTCAACCAAATGGTAAAAAGCAATCAAGTAAACTTGACAACAAAAAAAAGAAGTTCAAGAAGAAGTCACAAATAGATAAAGCAAAGTCATCTTCAACAACAAAAGTTTACTCCAAGTCCTCCTCTTCATAGGGAAATTTTCAAAAGAAGGATCAATCAACTTGTAGCTACTGCAAGAAACCTGGTCATGAGGAATATTCTTGTCATAAGAAGTAGATCAATAAGTAAAGCATATTCTTAAAAGGAAAAACATTAATATTCCTTCTTCTGTTGCTCAACAATCCTCTACTCCTTCCAAATTAGGTAAAGGGAAAAAACATTCACTTGTTGCTATTATTAATTCTTTAAAAGAGTGGATTGTTGACTTAGGTGCATCACATCATACAGGTTCTAGTAAAGAACAATTTTCTTTGTTGGAGCGTTGTTTTTTACACCAAATTCTCATTGGGGATAATTCTCTAGTGAAAGTCATTGGAAAGGGTTCAATTCATATTGGCAATGGTACATTTTAGGATTTCCTCTACATTTTTGATTTGTCAGCCAACCTTCTCTCCATCTACCAAATCACTTAGAATGGAAGAAAAGTTGAATTCACTTCATATTATGTCAGCATTAGTAATCTTGAAGATAATGCACTCCTTGTAGTTGCTAAGGTCAATCATGAGTCTCACTTGTATGCTTTCTCTCGTTTTGTACCTAATTCACATTCCACTGCATTGCTCACCCATTCAAATTCTATGAGAAAACTATGACATGAGTGGCTTGGCCATCTCAACTACTACTATCTTTAGCAACTCAAAAAATAGAATATGGTAATTTGTTTTCCTCAAATCAATTTATTTGATAGTGTATGTTTAGGTTGTTCCTTGGGAAAACATCCTAAAGACAAGTTTGATAAAGGGAAGGCTTGGAGGGCTTCACAAGTCCTTAAATTGGTTCATAGTGACTTGGAGGGTCATTTTCCATCATTGTACTTTAGTAAGGCTCATTATTTGATCACCTTCGTTGATGACTATTCTAGATACACATGTGTCTACTTTCTTCGACATAGAGGAGAAGTATTTGATAGATTTCAAGAATTTAAGGCTTGTGCTGAGAAAAAATCTAGAAAGTGTGTCAAAATTCTCTACACTGATAATGGAAGAGAATATGTGAACCATCAATTTGAGAAATTTTGTACTCTTGAAGGAATTGATCTTCAACATATTGTTTCCTACATACTACAATAGAATGGTACAGTTGAGAGGAAAAATAGGACCTTGAAAGAGATGGTTGGTTGCATGATCCATGCTTTCTCCCTTGCACTTGCATATTGGGTAGAAACTATCAACTATGCTACTCACATCTAGAACAGAGTTCCACATAAGGAATTATAAGGCATCACTCCCTTCGAAGCTAGGTGTGTTCAGAAACCTATTCTGGGGAACTTCAGAGTTTTTAGCTCTCTAGAATGGGAACATATTCCTTCAGAGAAGTACAAGGCCTTGGAACCTCAACGTTGGCCTTGTATCTTTGTTGGTTACCCTGATGGTGTCAAAGGATATTGGCTAGTGCATCCCACAACACATGGGCTCTTCATTGAGCATAGTGTGCACTTTTAAGAAAAATCTTCTAGCTTATCCTCTACTTTTCCTCCCGCCATAGTGGATTTAGAGGATTCTGAGATTGAGGATTTTCCTCAAGCTTCCTCTAGTTGTCAAGTTGATCCTAAGATTTCATATTCCTCTTCAAAGAGTTTAGAGTATCCTCCTCAATTCCCTAGCATGCCTCGTTTTTCTCAACAAACACTTGAATCTACAGGAGATCTTGTTGTGGATCCTTCAAGTTCATAGAGGACTCGATCACAACATTAAGACATTCCACATTTCTAAATCGCCACAACTTCAGATCCACAGTTATTTTGTGAAGCATTTGGTATTGTTAAGTGGGATTCCGCAATGGATGAAGAGAACAACTCTTTAATGCAGTATAAAACATGGGATCTTGTTCCACTTCCTAAGGGAGGAAAACTAGTTCAGTGTTGTGGATATATCAAACCAAATTTGCAATGGATGGCTCAATTAACAAGTATAAAGCCTGACTTGTGGCCAAAGGTTTCTCTCAAGTACCAAGTATTGACTACACTGAGACCTATGCCTCTATTTCCAAAATGAACTCCATTCGCTTGCTACTTGCTATTTCTACAACTCATGGTTGGTTTGTACATCAAATGGATGTGAAGACTTTATTTCTTCACAGAGATTAACATGAAGAAATTTATATGGCACAACCACAATGATTAATTCAATATTCTTTAATGATTTGCAAACTAAGGAAGTCTCTCTATTGCCTCAAACAAGCTCCACGAGCTTGGTATGCTAAAATGGACTCCTTTCTTCTTTTAAGTGGGTTCTCTAGATGCCACTCTAATATGAATGTCTACATGTTATAGTAGGATGATGCTCTTCTCTTCTTTGCTCTGTAATTTTATGACTTGATTTTCATTGGGAGCAATTAATCCATCATCACAACTATGAAGAATACTTTTCATGATAGATTTTCCATGACCAACTTGGGTCTCTTGCACTACTTTCTCAGGATTGAGATCACTTAGACCTATTATGGGATCTCACTTGCACAACCCAAGTATTCTCTTGATCTTTTTCATGTTTTCATATGGTTGACTGTAAGCTTGCATTGAATCCCTTTCTATCTGAAGTTAAGCTTGAGGCCAAATTTGACACACAACTAGTTGATATGACTTTGTATCGTCAATTTTTTTGTGGCCTCATCTACTTGAATCATACTTGCCTTGAAATTTCCTTTGGGGTTGGAATTTTTTCATGCTTCATGATGAAACCACATGAGCTTCATTGGAAAGCTGCCAAACACATCTTGCACTACATCTAGGGTACTCATGGGTATGGGATTCACTATGCAACAAGAACAAGTTTAGACTTACTTGGCTACATGCACTCTGACTAGGCTCATGATATTGAGGATCAGAAGCCATCACTCATCTACTATGACATCTAGATTGCCATCTAGATCTCAAGGAACCTGGTCCATCATCAATGTACCAAACACATTGAGATCCATATTTATTTTCTTCGGGAGCTGATTCAGGAGCAGGTCATTGATTTGTGATAATTTCCTACAACAAATCAAGTTGCATATATATTCACTAAACCCTTCACTAAGAGCAATTTTTTTCATATTTCGTCTCTCTTAGGGATGAGGCATATCTCTTCTAGGGGGTCACTTAGACCTTCTTACCTTCTGCATTCACCCTCTCATGGGTAGGATTTTTTCCCCACTAGATTTTCTCCTTTATCATTGAGAGGTTATTATTTATAGGGGTACCTCACTAGGCCTAGTATCCTAAACCCATATTTTCATCCATGCATTGTATACTTCTCCCTAAGTTTCACTTAAGGGGGAGTGTTAGTGTGAAAGGGTTACTTTATCTAACTAGTTCTCCACTAAAGTCCTCTTCACACTAGCTTAAATTTACATAGGGATAAGGTGGTTGAGCCTTTAATGACATGAGTTGTGATGCCTCATAGGATTCCAACACTTGTCATAATTTGGTTGCATCCATCTCTCCCCTTGGCCTATATAACTGAGGTATTTCCTTTGTAATTCTAAATTCTCAAGATGAATATAGCTTTTCATTATTGAAAGGAATACAATTTATTCTTCCTCATATTTTTGGTTTTGCTTTCCTTTAGTAATTAGATTCTTGGGTAGGCTAGTTAGAAAATATCTCACACTAAAGTGGGGTCAAAATGTAGTAAATAAAAAAAGTATCATGTTTTGTTACTTGATTTGGGAATAATTATCATTAAATTAACCTAATTTTTCCTAATTTTTAATGTTGTAATGTGTTGTAACACATTTGCCTTGATCTTATACCCCTTTTTAATAAAATTCACTTAATTTGTACCCTCTTTTAAGTGTTGTAAAGTGTTGTAAAATAAATTCACACTTTTCTATGGCCCTCTTAATTAATTGTGGTTAATAGGAGTTAATTCGACCCTCTAATTCAAAATTAAGCCTTATTTGTGATACCTCACAAAGATTTATCATGACACCCATAACTTAAATTAGATAAAATTTAATTGGGAAAAATCAAGGTCCTAGAAATTGGTGCTAGGACCCATTTTCCCTAGGTGGTGAATGGGTTCTCCCCCTATAGGACCTCCCTTTTCGGCAGATTCTACATGGGTTTTTGATATTCTTTCATGTTAGAAACCAATTTCTGATTGCAAACCAGAAAAATCACCTTCCATAGAAGAGAAAAACAAGAAAAGAAGAGATTTGCAAAAGATGTGAAAAATAATAAATTTGAAGTACAAATAATTACAATAGATAAATTGCTTTATAAAAGAAAAGATGCATAAACCTAATCTTATCTTGAGAAACAAGATATCTCAACAAGATAAGGATAAAACCTATAACTTAGGAATTAAATATGCCTAAGTAAACTTATGCAAAGTGTAATTAAATATTAATTACACCAACAACCCCCAATAAGTGCAACTTAGGTAGAAGCAAATTATTATGCAAATGATATGAGATGGGTCTCGAAAACAAAGGCCTGATCAGGTACTCATGTATAAATGCAAAGATGAGGTAAAGAAGGAAAACCCAGTGGGACAAAGCCCCCCTACAATGAGATGACTGCTGCAAAGAAGCACTAGAAGAACACTGTGGAGTAACACTAGAACTGCAATCTGACAAGCAAGGAAAGATACTTCTGTCTACAACTAAAACCAAAAATAGAATCATGATAATGTGACAACATACCCGATGCCAAGGAACATTGGAAACTCACATACTGGATCAACCCTAGAATCTGTAAGCAAAAGTAGATGAAAGGACCCATAATGATGAAAAATATGGAAGTTGTGTCTCTCAAAACCAATGCCAAACTAAAACTAAAACTGCCCATAAGATGAGTACCATCAAGATTCTAGAACACTAACCATAAAAACATGGCCCTCAAATGAGAAGGATCTAAACCAATGCGGATCAAGAACCATAAACTCCCAATGTGAAGTGTGAACTGAAGCAAACCAACGCTGTGTCTAGCTAAGCAAGAAAGAAGCTAAGGGAAACAACAGGAAACTAGAAAAACTCATGCGAGTTGTCACCAATATGAAGAATGGATGCAAGAACCCCCCTTAATGGAACTTTATATCAATTTGTTATTACAATACCCAATGATTGCAGAAGGAGAGAATGCAAAGCTACAGAAACAAAAGCGAAAATGAAAACCTAGTGCACAAAAACAAAAATGAATTCATGCATAAAATAAGGTACAAATATTCTATAAATGACCTCAGATCTGCATAGAGGCTGAAACCAACTTTCCAATGCCATGGAAATCACAAAAAATGGATAAGCGAGTCAAAAGATACGTCTCCTAGAGTGAAAATGACAACATCAGACTTTTTAGGCTGAAAAAGGAATCAAAAATGAAAATCTAAAAAATAAGACCTACACCATTGCATAGAGCATCAAACTAGCTTTCCAAGGATATCTCGTTTGTGAAAAAAGACCTCTGTTTGCTCAAGTTATGCCAAAAAGAAAAAAAGCCCTGTAAAAGGGCACTTCTAGCACTAAATAGGAGTAAAAATAAGGCACCCCCGACTTTAGCTTCTGGTTTTCCATATGACCCTGTGTAGGGCTGAGAGAAAAAATAAATCGTTGGTGGTAAAGGGTCGAGCTCCTGGACCTCGATAAGACTTGGGGCTAAGGACAAGGGCCCCGCGTGGGCTGGAGGTAAGCAGAGGGTCCCAATGTGACCACATCTGTCTATTGGAAAGCCCGTTGGGGCTGAAGAATGGGAACGACGCTGTGGAGGTAAGCATCGGTGATGGACCAGTGGCTGGTGCCCACTAAGCTGCAAACAGACGATAGGAAAAATAAAACTGGCAGCACAAGATTCAAATGAAAATTTTGATTTTTTTAATTTTTTTAATTTTTTCTAAATTTTTTGCCTTGGAGATCATGCCTTGGGGCTGTATGGCCTTGGGGCTTAATTTTTTTTCCTTTTTTTCAACTTTCAAAAAAATCGACGAAAGGAAAGGTGTTTCTAAGGTTTTTGGATGCTCTGATCGTGATGGCAATGCCTGTTTGGCCAAAAACTGCACAGAAAAATAGGCTACCCCCAGATCTACTAAAAATCAACCTGACTTGAAACCCTTGTATAGAAAAAGATGTTGTGAGAGAATATCTCTAGATCATGAACATGCAACAATAGGTCTAGAGATCTGATACCTTGTTAGAAACCAAGATCTGATTGCAAACTCAAAAAATCACCTTCCATAGAAGAGAAAAATGAAAAAAGAAGAGATTTGCAAAAGATGTGAAAATTAATATATTTGAAGTACAAATAATTACAAGAGATAAATTGCTTTATAAAAGCAAAGATGCATAAACCTAATCTTATCTTGAGAAACAAGATAGCTCAACAAATATTTAGAAAAAAAGCAAGAGAAGTTCTGTAAACCCTTAAGGCAAGTTTGTGCAAGAAAAAATTAGCATAATTGATTATTGAATGTAAATTTTTTACAAATAATACAAAAGCCTTCAAAAAGGCAATGATGCAATAAAGCAGGAAAAGACAACCCTAATCTTATCTTGAGCAACAAGATAGCTCAACAAGATAAGGATAAAACCTATAACTTAGGAATTAAATATGCATAAGTAAACTTATGCAAAGTGTAATTAAATATTAATTACACCAACATTTAATTCCCAAAAGGAAAGGTCTTGAAAATAGTGCTAGGACCCATTCACCCTAGGTGGTCAATGCACCCTTCCTTAATGAGGACCTTCTTTTTCAATTTCATTTTGGTGAGAATTTAATAATGTTTATTTCTAGATCTGGTACCAGCTTCAATTGTTTGAACTTTGGGGTTAGTCTCTTAATTTAGTATAAATAAGGGGTTAATTCACGTTGTTTATTCAAACAAGATCTAGCAATTAAACTCAACATTCTAACAATTTCAAGAGAGCATTATAGAGAACTTCAAGAGAATTTTCAAAGGTATTTCAAGGCATATTATCAAGAGTTTATTGTAGTAATTCAAGATAATTTCATCATGTCAAGCCTGGTTTAGTGCATTCATGCATATGGTTCAGCTAAGAAATTTGATGTAGGATTGAAGATGCATGTTGCAAGAATTGTTTCACATCTATTTGAGATCAAGATCTACATTCTTCATGGCCACTACATGTTAGTGATTTATTGTGAAACACTCTAGTGGTTTACCATCTTGATACCTTTCATTTTGGTAAACCCTATCTATCTATTTTTCACCTAATCAATGAAATGCATATGTGGAATGAATATTTATCGAACTAATATTCAAACTATGAAAAAGATAACACAAATTCTTTTGTTGATGAATGGTTGACTACTATGAAACTGTGTTAAGTTGGATGTAGGTTTAGAATCAATCCTTTAGAAGGGAGGGGAAGTATCACGTAGGAGAAGAACATGGTGAAGAAATTAATAACAAAATCTAATTGAGATTATACACACACTTACTAGTAGAATAGTCAAGAGTCAAGTCATAGTGTTTTGGAATTGGTAAGTTATCCTAGCATGATGTGTTTGCAATAGAAAGGAGATTAATTTTTATTAGGAGCATGGGTATGTGCAGGATCATGATGGGCCAAAAAGTGGTAATATGATGGGTGTGTGGCTGACGACTATTCTTTTATCCCAAATTGATGAAATGAAAAGGGTTTTTAAAGGAGATTCCAAAATTTCCACCGATATAAATTATTCTTTTCTTAGAATTGAATAATTAATTATTATTCATTTTCTTTTCAAATTATGACTAAAGTCCTGATTGATAGGCTGATTGAAAAACATTTATAGCTTTCAAATAGTATCACATTGCTTGAATCCAAAACATTTGTCACATTATATGCTTCACATATTATAGGATTAAAAAAAGAAAAATTGAATTCCATGAAGTTTTGACCAAGTTAAGGTGGTCAGACATACGAGTTTTTTATATTTAAAAAAAAATTGTAATGAAAAATTCATAATTAAATATTTACTTGGGAAGCAATTACAAAAAAAATATGCAACACATCGGGGCATGAATCATCTACTTATATCTAAAATATTATAGAAAGATATTATCATTTTATTGTGGTTAGGGTGGTCAGACAGACACCTACTTCTTATTTTTTCCCTGAAATTTAAGTACCATTGCATGGAAATTTCAAATTTTCAGCAAATGGATTTTTTTTTTTTTAAACAAACCTATTAGTTTAGAAACTGCATTCAATTTTCTATAGATTTTATTCTTACATATTTTTGAAATAATATAGATAACTTATTCAAATTTTTACATCAAGTTGCTTAACTCTAATTTTTTCTGAATTTTTTGCCACTTAAGGACCTATTTTTTCCATGATGATCCTACACATATCCACATTCTTGGTTTATGTTTACTGCTTGATGCATGTGAGTACTTCTTTAATATTCCTATGCTTGATTGATAAGGTGTATATAGCATTGAATGTATATATATGTATGCATACACATGTCAACGACAATGCATATGCATGATGGAACATGCACATTATAGTACATAGGTAGACATACCTATGTGCATGTATGAATGGGTTGCTTATGAGAATGGAGATATCAAAAGAATAATATGACATGTATATATATATATATGACATACATATATACATCTACAGATAAGATAGTAATTGTTTATATTTACAATTGTGTTATCAAATCTATATATATGATATATACATAGTATACATGTATCGATGCATATGTACGTAGATGCAAATAAAAATGCCATACTGATACGTTGACATATGTATGCATACACATACATGCATTTAGATATATATACGAATATACATATATATATATATACAAATCATATGTGATGAATTTTAACTTGATCTTATTCATTTGAATATCAAATGTATACATATTTAGTTGACATGGAATATATATATATATATATATATATATATGGGTATGTGTAGGATCATGATTGGGCAAAAAGTTGCAATATGATGGGTATGTGGCTGACGATTATTTTTCTACCCAAAATTGATGAAACAAAATCAGTTCTTAAAGGAGATTCTTAGCTTTCCACAGATATAAATTATGCTTTAATTTGAATTTAATAAGTAATTATTATTCATTTTCTATTCAAATTATGACTAAATTCCTAATTGATAAGCTGATTGAAAAACATCTATAGCTTTTAAACGGTATCACATTTTTTGAATCCAAAACATGTGTCACATTCTATGCTTCGTATACTATACGATTAAAAAAAGAAAAAATGAATTTCATGAAGTTTTGACCAAGTTAAGGTGGTCAGACATACGAGTTTTTATATTTTTTAAAAAGTTGTAAAAAAAATCATAATTAATTATTTACTTAGATTTTTTTTTTTTTTAAATGCATCACATCGAGGCATGAGTCCTCTACTTATATCTAAAATATTATAAAAAATAATTATCATTTTACTGTGGTAAGGGTGGTTAGACAGACACCTAATTATTATTTTTTCCCTTGAAATTAAAGTACCACTACATTGAAATTTCAAATTTTCAACAAATACATTATTATTTTTTAAACAAACCCAGTAGTTTAGAAACTACATTCAATTTTCTATAGATTTTATTATTACATATTTTTGAAATAAGATAGATAACTTATTCAAATTTCTACATCAAGTTTCCTAAGTCTAATTTTTCTGAATTTTTTGCCACTTAAGGGCCTATTTTTTCCATGATGATCCTGCACATACCCATATATATATTATATACTATATGTACATATATATCTATATATATATATATATATATATATATATATATATATATATATATATATATATATATATAGCATTGAGGCTATTATCGATATATATGTACATGTCTATATGTAAATATATTTATATATATTTATAGAAAGTGATTAAAGCCAATTTATTTATATAATGAAATGTATTGGAGGTTCATTAATACAAAGAATAAATGTTGATACATGCAAGTTTCTACATTAGTTGATGAAGGGAAAGTATCATGAACTATATTATAACGCTCAAGTAATTGTAACATATATATCATTATAGGATAAAAGATAATGGGATACACGTGAGACTTTAGATTATTGTATAAGTTAATATGCTAAAATATAGCACAATGTATACCCAACATACCAAGTTAAAATGAAAATGTAAAAGCAAAGACTCAAATTTTAGCATGTGTCATTTATTTTGCTTTGACTGAGTCGACTGTAAATGTTTTCCAAATCTATGTGATACCATTTTAAATGATAAGCCATGGCCTTGTAAATAAAGAATAAGATGTAAACTTGGTGTCACCATATGAAATATCTGTATGTTGTAGAATTCAATTATGCTTGGAACCAAATAGCTATGTTTGTAACATGTTCCTTTTTGAATATGTCAACCTGTTGTGTTGATTATTAGATCAATTTTTTGTGTTAAATTGATGACTATCCTCATATAAATTTACCACATTTCTTCTTATAAGTTGAGATGATTTGTAATGGTTGAGAACTGGAAAGCTATGAACCTTATTTTTAGCCTTGTAGAGCTGATTCTTATGTATAAATATCAGTCAATCATACCTCATTAGTCAAACTTTTTATATGCAACAATATGCTACCAGCTCTACTATAGTTTTCATTTTTAAGATCTTGTTAATTTTTTGAGAGATGTGGTGAGAGATATTAGTGAGGTTTAGTGAAGCAATAAGTTGATATCTAAGTTGATTGCAAGAGGAGGCCATACTAGGAAGCTTTATAGTCAATTGGAATATGCATTTTACCAGCATGGTATACTATCTTATTATATTTTATCTTCAAATATTAAAGATTACTATCTTGATTTCATGTTGCTAATTTGCATTCAATTTCTTATAGTAGAGAAAATTCTATTTTCGTATAATAGAGAAAAATTTAGTTTTCTTATACTATAGAAAAGTATATTTACTTATAAAAGAGGAATGTTGTGATTGATGTGTTTTCCATAAAGGTACCTGTATTTACGCCCGATCAAGGAGAGTTCATTGATATCATTAATATTATTTACTAGGAATGACAAATTTAGAATAACTTGTTAAGATATTGTTATATGGAATTGGACAGCTTATGAGTTAAATTCTAGGATTACGTTATCCATGGAAGGAAGGGTAAATTGTACTATTATTATGCTCATTTGGTAGAGATGCTAGCTAGATTTGGAAAGGGGAATTGGTGAAATCATAGGTTAGGATTACCTATTGAAGGTTTACCTATGCATAGATATAATCATCTAAAGAAGAATGAGCCAGGGTAGTGAATTTGAATAGGGTGGAAATCACTAAAAGTACTGAGTGAGAATAGCTTGAACAAAGTAGTGTCTTCACCTATGGCTCCCCTATCAGTACACCATGTTCTTTGTATGCATACTAGATTAGGATTGTAAGCTTTACTAGTTTTATTTATGTAGGAAACATAACTAAGCTTACTTAGGTTAATATTACATGGTTTCTTCACCAATCTCTTTGTAAATGGGTAGGACCATATATCCATTAATAAATGTGTGGGAAACTACATATGAGTCTGTGGTTGGCACAAAAGAACTTGACGGAGACTTCTTCTCTAGATCGGGTGAATTATTTTTATGACATCTATGCTCATTTTTTCTATATTACAAAAAAGAATTTTTAATACAATGGTTTGGAAACATACTTTATTTACTTGAAAGTGAAAACTTAGGAAATCTATTTGGCACAATAGTTGGCATGTTACATGTGGTATCAGAGCTATCAAGTTTAGCTCTGGAACCTATGAGTTCATCATAATTTTCATCTAACATTGACTAATGTTTGGAAATTCTTGTGCTAGGATGGTGTGTCTTAGGTTAACAAAAAGAACATAAATAATTGATAAAGAGTGCTACTTGATGGCCAAGAAGGAAAAAGAGGCCATTAATCATACAATAGAGGGTACCAACTTCGATAATGCTTTCTAGTTAAGTGATACTAAAACCTTAAGACATTGTTTTTTCTTGGATTAGTGAAGTAAAGAGAAAGATGAAGGAGGAAGCCAATTTCAACTATCTATCTCAAATCACAATAGAAAAATTTGATTCCTTGTCACTTTCTAGGGATATACCCTCAGAAGGAAGTGTTAATCCAAATGTTGTCTTTACAGAGTTCTTTTTATGGTGGAAGTGATTGTAGTTTCCTTAAGTAATGAATCAAAGGGTTATGTGCCTCACAAATATGTATCAGATGATAAATCCAAAGGTTACTATCCATTTTTGGATAGATATAGACAAATGAGAGATGAACAAAAAGATAGATATGAAAAAATGAGGGATGAAAAAAATTCTATAGGGTATACCCCATTGAGTTATGTGTCAAAGATTGAATATAAGGGATACTCTCCACCTAGCTACCTAAATATTTACTCTATGTAATTGAAAGGATTTTGAGATCCTATTAAAATGAATAAAATCATGTGTTTAACAAAGCTTTTTTCTCAATCTTATGTGATCCCATTTAAATTTGGTCCATAAGATAGATAGAATGTGATTGAATGTAATATGATGAGCCTTTGGGTATAATACTTTCTTGCAATGATGGTAAGAACTAGGACCAATCTTGGAGGAATTCATGAAGGAAGACAAGGTTTGATGGGTGTTGATTGTAAATTGGATAAAATCTTGACAACGTTGGGAAATCCTGAGCAATAAGTAAGAATAAAGGATATGGTAGATGAGTAAATCCCAAATAATGAGGATGAGGGAGAAAACTGTCATGACCATGATCAAACTCATGAAAATGATAAAGAGAAATCACCCTCTCCTTTGGAAAGAACTAATAGGAAGCACATGGCCACTAAACTTTCTAGGGATATGAAGAAAATAACCCCACCCAAGTTTGAAGCTAGGACGAGATGGGATGAACCTAAAGCATGGTTGGTTGAAAAAAAGATTTTTTTTGAGATTCAAAATTATTCTAAGGCCACAAAAGTAGTGCGAGGAGCTTACTAGTTAGGAGGAGAATCATCTAACTAGTGGATGAAGAAGAAAATGAAACTCAATCTTAGCTCTTTGAAACTTACTTTGAATGAATTTGTATAAATATTATAGAAGAGATGGTTACATCAACTCTATTTAGATTAGAAACTCATGGATTTCAAAAATTTGGGTCAGGGAAATATGCTAGTTAATGAGTACTTGGAAAAGTTTACCTATTTGTTACATTATGTTCCAATGTACTGAAAGGATGAATAATTTCATATAAGGAAATTCATCAGAGGACTTAATGGTTAGATTGGGGGTGAGGTAGATGTTCACGGTCCAACCACTATGGATCAAGTGTATGAGAAGCATGTTAAATAGGAGCAAAAGCTCAAAGCTATCTTTATTTTCCAAGATAATAGGAAGCATAAGAATTTTATGGGAGCTCAAGTTAAACCAACTCCAAGGAGGTTTGAAGAAGTGCAAGATTTTCAGAACCAAGCGGATAAGGGACCAGAAAATAGTTGGACATAATTGAGGGAGTGTAGAAGTAACAATTTTTGTGGTGGTAATGTGAACAATGCTAGAAGTAATGCTAGTAAACCTAGTGAACCTTCAAGGAATAAAGAAGAAGAAACAAGATGTTTCACATTTGGAGGATACCGTTATGCATCAAGTTGTACCAATAAGCTTTTTGGGTCATGACCTTATGGAAACCCACTTCCTTCTTAGCAAACAACATTCTGAAAGAAGATTCATGTTGCTCTAGATGATCATCAAGTGGAGTATCAAGTAAATCTAGTGGAGACTCCAGATATCCTTCTTGGCTTTACCAATTTCCATACTTATAGATACTGGAGCTACTAAATTTTTTATTTCACCTAGAATGGCAATTAAAATATCTAGTTTAAACCTAGTTAGATGGAAGATTCATGGGTTGTAGAATATGCAAACCACACAAGAGAAATGGTGGAACAATGTTTGTTTGAAGATAGGATTGAGCTACCTTGTTTTTCTATAGAGGTAAACCTATATGTGGCACCCTTAAGGTCTTATAATGTTATCCTAGGAATGAATTGGCTTTGGAATCTTAAGGCCAAGGTAGACTATCATGCCAAAACTATAGAATGTTTAAATTATTTAGATAAGTTAGACTATCATGCCAAAACTATAGAATGGTAAGAACTAGGAACAATCTTGGAGGAAGTCATGAAGTCAGACAAGGTTCAATGGGTGTTGATGCTAAACTGCATCAAATCTTGACAAGGATGGGAAATCCTAAGCAATAAGTAAGAATAAAGGATACTGTAGATGAGGAAATCCCAAATAATGAGGATGAGGGAGAAAATAGTCATGACCATGATCAAACTCATGAAAATGAGAAAGAGAAATTACCCTCTCCTTCAAAAAGAACTAATAGGAAGTGCGTGGCCACTAAATATTCTAGGGATATGAAGAAAATAACCCCACCCAAGTTTGAAGCTAGGATAAGATGGGATGAATCTAAGGTGTGGTTGGTAAAAAAAAAGAAATATTTTGAGATTCAAAATTATTCTAAGGTCACAAAAGTAGCATGGGGAGCTTACTAGTTAGGAGGAGAATCCTCTAACTAGTGGATGAACAAGAAAATGAAACTCAATCTTAGCTCTTTGAAACTTACTTTGAATGAATTTGTAGAAATATTATAGAAGATATGGTTACCTCAACTCTATTTTGACTAGAAACTCATGGATTTCAAAAATTGGTGTCAGGGAGAAATGCTAGTTAAAGAGTACTTGGAAAAGTTTACCTGTCTGTTACATTATGTTCCAATGTACCGAAAGAATGAATAATTTCATATAAGGAAATTCATCATAGGACTTAATGGTTAGATTGGGGTTGAGGTAGATGTTCATGGTCCAATCACTATGGATCAAGTGTATGAGAAGCATGTTAAATAGGAGAAAAATCTCAAAGCTATCTTTATTTTCCAAGATAATAGGAAGCATACGAATTTTATGGGAGCTCAAGTTAAACCAACTCCAAGGAGGTTTGAAGAAGTGCAAGATTTTCAGAACCAAGGGGATAAGGGACCAGAAAATAGTGGGACATAATTGAGGGAGTGTAGAAGTAACAATTTTTGTGGTGGTAATGTGAACAATGCTAGAAGTAATGCTAGTAAACCTAGTGAACCTTCAAGGAATAAAGAAGAAGAAACAAGATGTTTCACATTTGGAGGATACCGTTATGCATCAAGTTGTACCAATAAGCTTTTTGGGTCATGACCTTATGGAAACCCACTTCCTTCTTAGCAAACAACATTCCAAAAGAAGATTCATGTTGCTCTATATGATCATCAAGTGGAGTATCAAGTAAATCTAGTGGAGACTCTAGATATCCTTCTTGGCTTTAACAATTTCCATACTTATAGATACTGGAGCTACTAAATTTTTTATTTCACCTAGAATGGAAAATAAAATATCTAGTTTAAACCTAGTTACATGGAAGAGTCATGGGTTATAGAATATGAAAACCACACAAGAGAAACGGTGGAACAATGTTTGTTTGAAGATAGGATTGAGCTACCTTGTTTTTCTATAGAGGTAAACCTATATGTGGCACCCTTAAGCTCTTATTATGTTATCCTAGGAATGAATTGGCTTTGGAATCTTAAGGCCAAGGTAGACTATCATACAAAAACTATTGAATTTTTAGATGATTTAGATAACCATGTAATGTTGCAAGAGGTACCTAGTGAAGTTAAGATACATAAAATTTCTGCAATGCAATTTCTTAGGGCTATAAAGAAAGGATGTAATCTATTTATAGTAAAAGTAGAAAATATTGAAGAATATAAGGAAGTAAATTTAGAATATGGGATGGTAAACTATGGATTAGAAGAATAACAAGAAATGGAAGAAGGGGAAATGATTTAAACTCGAGAGATGGATATGGAAAGATATCCAATCCTTCAAAAGTTTGTGGATGTTTCCAAAAGAGTTACCTAGAATACCACTAAAAAAGGAATATTGATTTCTCCATTGAGATTGTTCCAGGATTGGAACCTATTTCCAAAGTTCCTTCCCAAATGAAAACAACTAAATTAATTGAGCTTAAGGCACAATTGGATGAATTTTTATCTAAGGGATTGATAAGACCAAGTGTATCACCTTGGGGAGCACCAATAATCTTTGTGAAGAAGAAGGATGGTACAATGCAGTTGTGCATATATTATCAGATGCTTCATAAAGCTATGGTAAAGAACAAGTATCCATTGTAACTCATTGATGACCTTTTTGATCAAATGAGAGGAGCTACAATATTTTCTAAGATTTATCTAAGATCTGGATACCATTAGTTAAGGATCAAGGATTAAGACATCTTTAAGAATTCTTGTAGGACAAGGTATGATAATTATGAGTTTACACTCCTACCATTTGGACTAACTAATGCACTGAAAACTTTCATGAATCTAATGAACAACATATTTAGGGATTTCCTAGATAAGTTTGTCTTAGTTTTTCTTGACACATAGTGGTTGGACCATGAACATATACCTCATCCCCAATCTGACCATTAAGTCCTATGATGAATTTACTTATATGAAATTATTCATCCTTTCGGTACATTGGAACATAATGTAACAGACAGGTAAACTTTTCCAAGTACTCATTAACTAGCATTTCTCCCTAACACAAATTTTTGAAATCCATGAGTTTCTAGTCTAAATAGACTTGATCTAACCATCTCTTCTATAATATTTCAACAAATTCATTCAAAGTAAGTTTCAAAGAGCTAAGATTGTATTTCATTTTCTTGTTCATCCACTAGTTAGAGGATTCTCCTCCTAACTAGTAAGCTCCCCAGGCTACTTTTGTGACCTTAGAATAATTTTGAATCTCAAAAAATTTCTTTTTTTCGACCAACCATGCCTTAGGTTCATCCCATCTCATCCTAGCTTCAAACTTGGATGGGGTTATTTTCTTCATATCCCTAGAAAGTTTAGTGGGCATGCACTTCCTATTAGTTTTTTTTCAAAGGAGAGGGTGATTTCTCTTTATCATTTTCATGAGTTTGATCATGGTCATGACAGTTTTCTCCCTCATCCTCATTATTTGGGATTTACTCATCTACCATATCCTTTATTCTTACTTATTTCTTAGGATTTCCCAACGTTGTCAAGATTTGATCTAGTTTAGCATCAACAACCATCAAACCTTGTCTACTTTCATGACTTCCTCCAAGATTGGTCCTAGTTCTAACCATCATTGCAAGAAAGTATTATACCCAAAGGCTCAACATATTACATTCAATCACATTCTATCTATCTTATGGACCAAATTTAAATGGGATCACATAAGATTGAGAAAAAAGCTTTGTTAAACACATGATTTTATTCATTTCATAGGATCTCAAAATCCTTTCAATTACATAGAGTAAATATTTAGGTAGCTAGGTGGAGAGTATCCCTTATATTCACTCTTTGACACATAACTCAATGGGGTATACCCTATAGAATTTTTTTCATCCCTCATTTTTTCATATCTATCTTTTTGTTCATCTCTCATTTGTTCATATCTATCCAAAAATGGATAATAACCTTTGGATTTATCATCTGATACATATTTGTGAGGCACATAACCCTGTAATTCATTACTTGAGGAAACTACAATCACTTCTGCCATCAGAAGAACTCTAGATTCTATAAAGATAACTTTTGGACTAACACTTCCTTTTGAGGGTATATCCCTAGAAAGTGACAAGGAATCAAATTTTGCTAGTGTGATTTGAAGTAGATAGATGAAATTGGCTTCCTTCTTCATCTTTCTCTTTACTTCACTAATCCAAGTAAAAATTATGTCTGAAGTTTTTAGTATCACTTAACTAGAAAGCATTATTGAAGTTGGTACCCTCCATCGTATGATTAATGGCCTCTTTTTCCTTCTTGGCCATCAAGTAGCACTCTTTATCAATTATTGATGTTCTTTTTGTTAACCTAAGACACACCATCCTGTCACAAGAATTTCCAAACATTAGTCAATGTTAGATGAAAATTATGATGAACTCATAGGTTCTAGAGTTAAACTTGATAGCTCTGATACCACATGTAACATGCCAACTATTGTGCCAAATAGATTTCCTAAGTTTTCACTTTCAAGTAAATAAAGTATGTTTCCAAACCATTGTATTAATTTATTTTTTTTGTAATAGAGAAAAAATGAACATAGATGTCATAAAAATAATTCACTAGATATGGAGGAGAAACCTCACTCAAGTTCTTTTGTGCCAACTATAGAATCATATGCAGTTCCCCACACATCTATTAATTGATATATGGTCCTACCCATTGACGAAGAGATTGGTGAAGAAACCATGTAATATTAACCTAACTAAGCTTAGTTATGTTTCCTACATAAATAGAACTAGTAAAGCTTACAATCCTAATCTAGTATGCACACAAAGAACATGGTGTACTGACAGGGGAGCCATAGGTGAACACACTACTTTGTCCAAACTATTCTCACTCAGTACTTTGAGTGATTGTCACCCTATTCAAATTCACTACCCTAGCTCATTCTTCTTTACCTTCAATAGGTAATCCTAACCTATTATTTCACCAATTCCCCTTTCCAAATCTAGCTAGCATCTCTATCAAATGAGCATAATAATAGTACAATTTACCCTCCCTTCCATGGATAATGTAATCATAGAATTGAACTCATAAGCTGTCCAATTCCATATAAAAATATCTTAACAAGTTATTCTAAATTTGTCATTCCTAGTAAATAATATTAATGATATCAATGAACTCTCCTTAATCAGGAGTAAATACAAGTACCTTTATGGAAAACAAATCAATCACAATATTCCTCTTTTATAAGTAAATATACTTTTCTATAGTATAAGAAAACTAAATTTTTCTCTATTATAAGAAAATAGAATTTTCTCTACTATAAGAAATCGAATGCAAATTAGCAACTTGAAATCAAGATAGTAATCTTTCATATTTGAAGATAAAATATAATAAGATAGTCTACCATGCTGGTAAAATGCATATTCCAATTGACTATAAAGCTTCCTAGTATGGCCTCCTCTTGCAATCAACTTAGATATCAACTTATTGCTTCACTAAACCTCACTAATATCTCTCACCAAAACTCTCAAAAAATTAACAAGATCTTAAAAATGAAAACTATAATAGAGCTGGTAGTGTATTGTTGCATATAAAAAGTTTGACTAATGAGGTATGATTGACTAATATTTATACATATGAATCAGCTCTACAAGGCTAAAAATAAGGTTCATAGCTTGCCAGTTCTCAACCATTACAAGTCAACTCAACTTATAAAGAGAAAGGTGGTAAATTTATATGAGGATAGTCATCAATTTGACACAACAAATGAATCTAATAATCAACACAACATGTTGACATATTAAAAAAGGCAATGTATGTTACAAACATAGCTATTTGGTTCCAAGAATAATTGAATTCTACAACATACAAATAATTAATATGGTGGCACCAAGTTTACATCTTATTCTTTATTTAAAAGGCCATGGCTTATCATTTAAAATGGTCTCACACAAATTTGGAAAATATTTACAGTACACTCAGTCAAAGCCAAATAAATGATACATGCTAAAATTTGACTCTTTGCATTTACATTTGCATTTTGACTTGGTATGTTGGGTATACATTGCACTATATTTTAGCATATTAACTTATACAATAGTCTAAAGTCTCACGTGTATCCCATTATCTTTTATCCTATAATGATATATATGTTACAATTGCTTGAGCATTCTAATATAGTTTATTCTTTGTATTAATCAACCTCCAATACATTTCATAATATATATAAATTGGCTTTAATCACTTTCTATAAATATATATAAATATATTTACATATATACATGTACATATAGCATAATATATATATATATATATATATATATATATATATGGGTATGTGCAAGATCATCATGGAAAAAGTAGGCCCTTAAGTGACAAAAAATTCAGAAAAATCAGAGGTAGGCAACTTGACAGAAAAATTTGAATAAGTTATCTTTATTATTTCAAAAATATGTAAGAATACAATCTGTAGAAAATTAAATGTAGTTTCTAAACTACTAGGTTTGTTTACAAAATAATAATTTATTTGGTGAAAATTTGAAATTTCAATGCAGTGATACTTAAATTTCAAGGAAAAAAAAAAGTAGGTGTCTGTCTGACCATCCTTACCATAATAAAATGATAATATTTTTTTATAATATTTTAGATATAAGTAGAGGACTCATGCATCGATGTGATGCATATTTTTTTGTAATTTTTTTCCAAGTAAATAATTAATTATGAATTTTTGTTTACAACTTTTTAAAAAATATAAAAGCTCCTATGTCTGACCACCTTGGTCAAAGCTTCATGAAATTCAATTTTTCTTTTTATAATCGTATAGTATGAGAATCATAGAATGTGACACATGTTTTGGATTCAAAAATTGTGATACCATTTGAAAGCTATAGATGTTTTTCAATCTACCTATCAATTAAGACTTTAGTCGTAATTTGAATAGAAAATGAATAATAATTACTTATTAAATTCAAATTAAAGCATAATTTATATTGGTGGAAAGTTGAGAATCTCCTTTAAAAACCCTTTTCGTTTCAACAATTTTGGATTAAAAAAAATCGTTAGCCACATACTCATCATATTTCCACTTTTTGGCCAATGATGATCCTGCACATGCCCATATATATATATATATATATATTCATTTATATATATTCCATGTGAACTAAATATGTACATATTTGATATTCAAATGAATAAGATCAAGTTAATATTCATATCACATATGATTTGTGTATATATCATATATATATGGATTTGATAACACAATTGTAAATATAAAGAATTACTATCTTATCGGTAGATGTATATATGTATTTCATATATATATATATATATATATATATATATATGCATGTCATATTATTCTTTTGATATCTCCATTCTCATAAGAACCCCATTCATACATGCACAGAGGTATGTCTACCTATGTACTCTAATGTACATGTTCCTTCATGCATATGGATTGTCGTTGACATGTGTATGCATACATATATATACATTCAATGCTATATACACCTTATCAATCAAGCATAAGAATATTAAAGAAGTAATCACATGCATCAAGTAGTAAACATAAACCAAGAATGCGGGTATGTGTAGGATCATCGTGGAAGAAACAGGTCCTTAAGTGGCAAAAAATTGAGAAAAATCAGAGTTAAGCAACTTGATGTAAAATTTTGAATAAGTTATCTATATTATTTCAAAAATATGTAAGAATAGAATCTATAGAAAATTGAATGTAGTTTCTGTACTAATAGGTTTGTTTAAAAAAAAAAAAATCCATTTGGTGAAAATTTGAAATTTCAATACAGTGGTACTTAAATTTCAGGGAAAAAATAAGAAGTAGGTGTCTGTCTGACCACCCTAACAACATTAAAATGATAATATTTTTAAATCATATTTTAGATATAAGTAGATGATTCATGCCTTGATGTGATGCTTTTTTTTTTTTTAATTGTTTTCCAAGTAATTAATTAATTATGAATTATTTATTACAACTTTTTTTAAAAATATAAAAACTTGTATGTCTGACCACCTTAACTTGGTCAAAACTTCATGAAATTTGATTTTTCTTTTTTTAATCCTATATAATGTGAAGCATAGAATGTGACATATGTTTTGGATTCAAATAATGTGATATTGTTTGAAAGCTATAGATGTTTTTGAATCAGCCTATCAATCAGGATGTTAGTCATAATTTGAATAGAAAATGAATAATAATTAATTATTAAATTCTAAGTAAAGAATAATTTATATCGGTGGAAATTTGGTAATCTCCTTTAAAAACCCTTTTCATTTCATCAATTTGGGATAAAATAATAGTCATCATCCACACACCCATCATATTGCAACTTTTTGGCCCATCATGATCCTGCACATACCCATGCTCCTAATAAAAATTAATCTCAATTCTATTGCAAACACATCATGCTAGATGATAGCTTACCAATTCCAATACACTATGACTTGACTCTTGACTATTCTACTAGTAAGTGTGTGTATAATCTCAATTAGGTTTTGTTACTGATTTCTTCACCATGTTCTTCTCCTACGTGATACTTCCCCTCCCTTCTAGAGGATTGATTCTGAACCTACATCCAACTTAACACATTTTCCTAGTAGTCAGACATTCATCAACAAAAAAAATTGTTTTATCTTTTTAATAGTTTGAATATCAGTTCGATAACCATTCATTCCACATATGCATTTCATTGTTTAGGTGAAAAATAGATAGATAGGGTTTACCAAAATGAAAGGTATCAAGATGGTAAACCACTAGAGTGTTTCACAATAAATCACTAACATGTAGTGTCCATGAAGAATGTAGATCTTGATATCAAATAGATGTGAAACAATTCTTGCAACATGCATCTGCAATCCTACATCAAATTTCTTAGCTGAACAACATGCATGAATGCACTAAACCAGGCTTGACATGATGAAATGATCTTGAATTACTACAATAAACTCTTGATAATATGGCTTGAAATACCTTTCAAAATTCTCTTGAAGTTCTCTATAATGCTCTCTTGAAATTGTTATAATGCTTCATTTAATTGCTAGATCTTGTTTGAATAAACGATGTGAATTAACCCCTTATTTATACTTGGTGCAAGAGCACCTACACCTCATCCTCCATTTTTTCTCATTTGATGAAAAAAAGTGGTTAGGAGGTTAGAATGAGTATTTTTGAGTCTTTTTGTCATTAATAAGGTCAATCAAGACCATTGAGCAAGATCTAGGGTGATTTTTTGAGTTTTGAGTCAAAATGTACACAAATGCACTCTTGCACTAAAAGATGCTCTTGTAGCCTTTGAAGGAAAAAACATGAATTTTTATGTAAATTTGCAAGGGTGGGGGTCTTAAGAATGTAATAAGTCTGTTTTAAAGCCATTGGACTAGTTTTAGAAGTCATAGGTGTTAGGATTGAAATTTGCTTCAAAAAAATGCAAAATTGTGAAAAATTGTCATGTTATCATTTGTTGTAATTTCACTATTAAGGATGTAATCACACTTTCCAATGGTTCCCTCATTCAAAAATCAGTTGAGGTTCATTGGTAATCATGTGGAAAATTTTAAATAGCCTCCTTTTTTTTGAGGCACCTATCGTTGATTGAAGTTTTGAAGCATTAAATATAATAAAAAACTCAGTTTTTCTATTTTTTCCATCATTTTTCACTGTTTCCGTCTTTGGTATGGTCTGGTACATCATGGTACAGGCTCCCAATTGGAATGGTTTGAAATAGGGAGGAGTCTACTTTCTTTTGGTGGTGATTTAGATTTTTTTTCATTAAGAATTGAGTAAGTTACATCAATTTTAGTGAAAGTGGGTCTAAAACTTTGCAAAACAAGGGTTTGGTCACCAAAATGGATGTAACTCCCATTTCCATCGTGGGAAAAATCTGAAACTTGGTGGATTGGTAGATTTAGGACTCCTTTACATGCTGAAATTTTTTTCATATTGAAAAATGGAGGTTTGCAAAATTTATGTGATGCCCTAGGTCTGGTTTTACCTTGAAAAAGTTTAGAAAATGATCATTTGTAAGCTTTTCTTTTGATTTTTGAGTATTTTACAGTGAAAGGGGTCTTGGGGAACCTATTGGAGTCTTTTAAAGGAATTAGGGGTGTTGGGGTGTGCCTTGACAAGTTGAAAGCTTCCTTGTACATGCCTTGTTAAGCCTTGTTTATGGCTTGTAAATCAATCTTTTGATACATTTATTTTGGGTGTTTGATCTTGTGATTTTGGGAACTTATGGGGGATATTTTTAGACGTATAAAACCTTATTTAATTGTTTGGTTAATTCCTTTAATAATTTTTTATTTTGACTGTCCTAGTTGGCAATGTTGCAAGGTTGCATGGGCTTGTGTAAGAGTGATGAGAGAATGGGGATTTTGAGTGTAAAGTCAGGTTGTTTGGTCTTGTTTTGACATATTGAGAGTGTACATAGCATCCCAAAGTTCTTCACACATGTCTAGGTGTGTGAGTTGAGTTGGGTGATCAAGTTGCTTGTTGGAAGGAATAGTGAAGTTGATGTGTGAATTTAGAGAAGCTATTGGAAAAAGGTGTTGCTTCCCCTACAACTCTACATCATAGTTGTATCAGAGTAGGGAGTAGGTTTTGGTTTTCATTTTGTAGGTTGAAGAAAAGGCAAGGTTGACAAGATTCCTCCAAAGAGCAAAGATATGGCTAAAGAGATGAGGGAGATGAAGGAAAGGCATGCAAGAGAACTCAAAGAGTTGGAAGAGAGAGTCATAGCACTAGAAACAAACAAGAGAAGAGATGCTAAAGAGAGTGAGACAAAAGAAGAGGAAGATGAGGAGTTTGAAGACGTAGAAGAAGAACTTGATCCAGAAGACCAAATAATGGCAAAGTTGCTGAAGGAAGTGAAAGGACAAGCCTAAGGTAAAACTTGATGTTTCTAAATGTGGTGGTATTCTAAATGATGAAGAACTACTTGATTGGATTGCTGCATTAGATAACCATTTTGAATGTGAAGAAGTTTTTGAGGAGCAAAGAGTAAGGATTGCAAAGACTAAGTTGCAGGGTCATGCATTGGTATGGTGGGATTACTTTCAGTCTGAGAGAAGGAAACAAGGAAATTCTAAGATCACATCATGGGACAAGATGATATCAAAATTGAAAGGTAAATTCTTACCCAAAGACCACTAAGTTCAAATGTTTAAGAGATCACAAAACATAAGACAAAGGGAAATGGATATTAAGTCCTATACTAAGGAGTTTTATAAACTAAGTTTAAGGTCTAGTCATCATGAGAAGGAAGATGAAAAAATTGCTAGGTATATTGGTGGTTTGAGGTTTAATATATAGGATGAATTGGTTTTGTCTAACCCTAGGAATGTACAGGATTGTTATCAAATGGCAATCAGGGTGGAGGAGAAGATTAAAAGGAGACAAGAGAAAGCAGTAAGAGGAAGAGGTGGTCCTAGTGCAAGAGGAAGAAGAATACCTTCTACATCAAAGCAGCCAAATGAAGATCAAGGAGCAAACAAAGGTAAAGATCACAATGATTCTAGAGGTGGTTTTGGTTTTAGAGGTAGAGGAAGGTTTGGTATTGGTAGAGGTTCTAATGATTTTGTAGGAAGGTGCTACACATGCAATGACTTTGGCCATCCTTCATGGAAGTGTCCTGAAAGGGTTGGTAGTTCTTCTAGTGGAGACAAGAAGATTGATAGAAGAGCACAATTGGTATAGGAAGAGGAGTGTGAAAGTCATTGTTCTCCAAGTAGGAATGTAGATCCTGAGGTTGGGGAAATGTTGATGGTGAGAAAAAAATCTTGAAGGTAGCAAAAGAGGAAGCACCTTTGTAAAGGAAAATTCTCTTCAAGACAAATTGTAAGTGCAAAGACAAGGTATGTAGAGTGGTCATTGATTCTGGCTTAACTGAAAACATGGTGTCATGTGAAATGGTCAATAAGTTAGGATTGAAAAAGATTCCTCATGAATGTCCCTATAAAATATCATGGTTAACTAATGATCAATATTTGTTGGTGAATGAAAAGGCTATAGTGGATTTTCAAATTGGTGGTTATCATGATAGTGTTGTGTGTGATGTTCTTCCAATGGACTATCGTCATCTCTTATTAGGTAGACCTTGGCAATATGACAAGAGAGAATTGTATGATGGTAGGGAAAATACTTACACCATAGTTCAAGATGGTCATTCTTTTGTGTTAACTCCTCTTGTAGAAGATGCTAAAGGTAAAGAAAAGGTCATAATGTGTGGCAAGAAGGAACCTATAAATGTAATGAAGGAGAACCAATTTTTTGATGTTGTTCCCTGTTTTAAGACTGAAAATGTAGCTATAAGGTTTGATGTAGGGGTAAAAGAAGTGTTGACAGTGATTTTGCATGAAAGTGTGTTAGTAGGAGCCATTGAATGCCCTATATTCAAGAGCATGGTTGTGAAACAATTTTTTCTGGTAGGAAATATGGTACCTAAGTTTGATTTGACAGTGACAAAACAACTTGATGAGGCAGTGAGTGAAAGACAAGAAAAATAGGGCATAAAAGATGGTTGCAAGCATGAAGGTGACAAAGGAAAGAAGACATATCATAGAGTTACTAATCCTTGTTGTATGTAGGTGAAAAACACAGTCAACAATCCAATCTTGGTCAGGGAAAAGATAAAAGACTGCTTGCAGGTTTGAGGATAGAGAAGTGGGAAAATGCATGTATCAATACAATCCAAAATGCTAGAAGTGTAGGGCTATTTTTAGTTCTAGTTTACATGAACCAGTGGAGTGGTTTTGTGGATCAGTGGACCTTTTTTGAAGCTTGGAGATAGTGGTATCAAACAGAACTCATGAGGCATGACTCTTTTCTAGGGGGGGTGTATGGTGCAAGAGCATCTACACCTCATCCTCCATTTTTTCTCATTTGATGAAAACAAGTGGTTAGGAGATTAGAATGATTATTTTTTAGTCTTTCTGTCATTAATAAGATCAATGAATACCATTGAGCAAGATCTAGGGTGATTTTTTGAGTTTTGAGTGAAAATGTATGCAAATGCACTCTTGCACTAAAAGATGCTCTTGTAGCCTTTGAAGGAAAAAACATGAAATTTTATATACATGTCCAAGAGTGGGGGTCTTAAGAATTTAATAAGGCTATTTTAAAGCCATTAGAATGGTTTTAGAAGTCATAGGTGTTAGGATTTAAAGTTGCTTCAAAAAAATGCAAAATTGTGAAAAATTGTCATGTTATCATTTGTTGTAATTTCACTATTAAGGATGGAATCACACTTTCCAATGGTCCCCTCCTTCAAAAATCAGTTTAGGGTCATTTGTAATGATGTGGAAAAGTTTAAATAGCCTCCTTTTGGTCGAGGCAGGTCGTTGGTTGAAGTTTTGAAGCATTAAATATAATAAAAAACTCAGTTTTTCTATTTTTTCCAGCATTTTTCACTGTTCCCGTCTTTGGTACGGTCTGGTACATCATTGTACGGGATCCCAATTGAAATGGTTTGAAAGAGGGAAGAGTATAATTTATTTTGGTGGTGATTTGGCTTGTTTTCATTAAGTATTGAGTAAGTTACATCAATTTTAGTGAAAGTGGGTCTGAAACCTTGCAAAACAAGAGTTTGGTCACCAAAATGGATGTAACTCCCATTTCTAGCATGGAAAAAATCTGAAACTTGGTGGATTGGTAGATTTAGGACTCCTTTACATGCTGAAATTTTTTTCATATTGAAAAATATAGGTTTACAAAAGTTATGTGATGCCCTAGGTCTGGTTTTACCTTGAAAAAGTTCAAAAAATGATCATTTGTAAGCTTTTCTTTTGATTTCTGAGTATTTTAAAGAAATAGAATGGATGAAACATGTGAAACAGGTCTTGGGGAACCTATTGAAGTCTTTTAAAGGCATTATGGGTGTTGGGGTGTGCCTTGAAAAGTTTAAAGCTTCCTTGTACATGCCTAGTTAAGTCTTGTTTATGGCTTGTAAATCAATCTTTTGATACATTTGTTTTGGGTGTTTGATCCTGTGCTTTTGGGAACTTGTGGTGGATATTGTTATAATTATAAAACATTATTTCATTTTTTGGTTAGTTCCTTTAATAATTTTTTTATTTTCACTGTCCTAGTTGGCAATGTTGCAAGGTTGCATGGGCTTGTGTAAGAGTGATGAGAGAATGGGAATTTTTGAGTGTAAAGTCAACTTATTTGTTCTTGTTTTGACATGTTGAGAGTTTACATAGCATCCCCAAGTTATTCAAACATTTCTGGGTGTGTGAGTTGAGTTGGGTGATCAAGTTGCTTGTTGGAAGGAATAGTGAAGTTGGTGTGTGAATTTAGAGAAGCTATTGGAAAAAGGTATTGCTTCCCCTGCCACTCTGCATCAATACTAAATTAAGAGATTAACCCCAAAGTTCAAACAATTGAAGCTAGCACCATATCTAGAAATAAACATTATTAAATTCTCACCATAATGAAATTGAAAAAGAAGGTCCTCATTAAGGCAGGGTCCATTCACCACCTACGGTGAATGGGTCCTAACACTATTTTCAAGACCTTGCCTTTAGGGAATTAAATGTTGGTGTAATTAATATTTAATTACACTTTGCATATGTTTAATTAGGCATATTTAATTCCTAAGTTATAGGTTTTATCCTTATCTTGTTAAGTTATCTTGTTGCTCAAGATAAGATTAACGTCGTGTTTTCTTGCTTTATTGCATCATTTCCTTTTTGAAGGATTTTGTATTATTTGTAAGACAATTACATTCAATAATCAATTATGCTGATTTTTGCTTGTAGAAACTTTGCTTTGAGGGTTTACATAACTTCTCTTGTTTTTGTTTTGAATATTTGTTGCATATGATAGTTGATTGCTTGCTGGTGATTCTTGGGGACTATGAAGTTATTAATATTTAATTACACCTTACATAAGTTAAGTTAGGAATATTTAATTCCTAAGTTATAGGTTTTATCCTTATCTTGTTGAGCTATCTTGTTGCTCAATATAAGATTAGGTTTATGCATCTTTTCTTTTATAGAGCAATTTATCTCTTGTAATTATTTGTACTACGAATATATTAATTTGCACATCTTTTGCAAATCTCTTCATTTTTCATTTTTCTCTTCTGTGGAAGGTGATTTTTCTAGTTTGCAATCAGATCTTCATTTCTAACATGAAAGAATATCAAAAACCCATGTAGAATCTACCAGAAAAGAGGGGTCCTATAGGGGGAGAACCCATTCGCTACCTAGGGAAAATGGGTCCTAGCACCAATTTCTAGGAACTTGATCTTTCCCAATTAAATGTTATCTAATTTGAGTTATGGGTGTCATGATAGATCTTCGTGAGGTGTCACAAATAAGGCTTAATTTTGAATTAGAGGGTTGAATTAACTCCTATTAACCAAAATTAATTAAGAGGGCCCTAGAAAAATGTGAATTTATGTTACAACACTTTACAACACTTAAAAGAGGGTAGAAATTAAGTACATTTTATTAAAAAGGGGTATAAGATCAAGGTGAATGTGTTACAACACATTACAACATTAAACCTTAGGAAAAATTAGGTTAATTTAATGATAATTACTCCCAAATCAAGTAACAAAAAATGATACCTTTTTTGTTACTACATTTTGACCCCACTTTAGTGTGAGAGATTTGCTAACTACCCTACCCAAGAATTTAATTACTTAAGGAAAGAAAAACCAAAAAAATGAGGAGGAATAAATTGTATTCCTTTCAAGAATGAAAAACTATATTCATCTTGAGAATTTAGAATTACAAAGGAAATACCTTGGTTATATAGGCCAAGGGGAGAGATGGATGCAACTAGATTATGACAAGCATTGGAATCCTATGAGGTATCACAAATCACGTCATTAAAGGCTCAACCACCTTATCCCTATGTAAATTTCAACTAGTGTGAAGAGGACTTTAGTGGAGAACTAGCTAAGAATGAACTAGTTAGATAAAGTAACCCTTTCACACTAACAATCCACCTTAAGTGAAACTTAGGGAGAAGTATACAATGCATGGATGAAAATATGGGTCTAGGATACTAGGCCTAATGAGGTACCCCTATACATAATAACCTCTCAATGATAAAGGAGAAAATCTAGTGGGAAAAAAATCCTACCCATGAGAGGGTGAATGAAGAAGGTAAGAAGGTCTAAGTGACCCCCCAGAAGAGATATGCCTCACCCCTAAGAGAGACGAAATATGAAAAAACTTGCTCTTAGTGAAGGGTATAGTGAATATATCTGCAATTTGATTTGTTGTAGGACAGTATCACAAATCAATGACCTGCTCCTGAATCAACTCCCGAAGAAAATAAATATGGATCTCGATGTGTTTGGTGCATTGATGATGGACTAGGTTCTTTGAGATCTAGATGGCACTCTAGTTGTCATAGTAAATGAGTGATGGCTTCTGAAAGGTGGTGCCAAGTTTAGTGAGGATATTTTGAAGCTAAATAACATCAGTGGCAGCATTGATAGCCCCTTGATACTCAACCTCAGTTGAAGAAATAGCAATGGCATGTTTCTTCTTGCTATGCCAACAAATGGAGGCATAAGCATAGTGAAAGCTATAGCTAGATGTGGACTTGTGATCCTCAATATCATGAGCCTAGTCAAATTCCATGTAGCCAAGTAAGTATAAACTTGTTCTTGTTGCATAGTGAATCCCATACCCACGAGTGCCTTGGATGTAGTGCACGATGTGTTTGGCAGCTTTCCAATGAAGCTCATGTGGTTTCATCATGAAGCATGAAAAAATTCCAACCACAAAGGAAATTTCAAGGTGAGTATGATTCAAGTAGATGAGGCCACAAAAAAATTGACGATACAAAGTTGTATCAACTAGTGGTGTGCCAAATTTGGCCTCAAGCTTAACTCTAGATATAAAGGGATTCGGTGCAAGCTTACGATCAACCATATGAAAACATGAAAAAAGATCAAGAGAATACTTGGGTCTGTGCAAGTGAGATCCCATAATAGGTCTAAGTGATCTCAATCCTGAGAAAGTAGTGCAAGAGACCCAAGTTGGTCATGGAAAATCTATCATGAAAAGTATTCTTCATAGTTGTGATGATGGATTAATTGCTCCCAATGAAAATCAAGTCATAAAATTACAGAGCAAAGAAGAGAAGAGCATCATCCTGCAATAAGATCTATACATTCATATTAGAGTGGCATCTAGAGAACCTAATCAAAAGAAGAAAGGAGTCCATTTTAGCATACCAAGCTTGTGGAGCTTGTTTGAGGCAATAGAGAGACTTCCTTATTTTGCAAACCATTAAAGAATATTGAATTAATCCTTGTGGTTGTCCCATATAAATTTCTTCATGTAAATCTCTATGAAGAAATAAAGTCTTCACATCCATTTGATGTACAAACTAACCATGAGTTGTAGAAATAGCAAGTAGCAAGCGAATGGAGTTCATTTTGGGAACATGGGCATAGGTCTTAGTGTAGTCAATACTTGGTACTTGAGAGAAACCTTTGGCCACAAGTCAAGCTTTATACTTGTTAATTGAGCCATCCATTGCAAATTTGGTTTGATATATCCACAACACTGAACTAGTTTTCTTTCCCTTAAGAAGTGGAACAAGCTCCCATGTTTTATACTACATTAAAGGGTTGTACTCTTTGTCCATTGTGGAATCCCACTTAACAATACCAAATGCTTCACAAAATAACTATGGATCTGAAGTTGTGGTGACATAGAAATGTGGAATGTCTTGATGTTGTGATCAAGTCCTCTAGGAACTTGAAGGATCCACAACAAGATATCATGTAGATTCAAGTGTTTGTTGAGAAAAATGAGGCATGCTAGGGGATGGAGGAGGATATTCTGAACTCTCTGAATAGGAATATGAAATCTTAGGATCAACTTGACAACTAGAGGAAGCTTCTGGAAAATCCTCAATCTCATAATCCTCTCAATCCACTATGGCGGGAGGAAGAGTAGAGGATGAGCTAGAAGATCTTTCCTAAAAGTGTACACTATGCTCAATGAAGAGCCCATGTGTTGTGGGATCCACTAGCCAATATCCTTTGACACCATCAAGGTAACCAACAAAGATACAAGGCCAACGTCGAGGTTCCAAGGCCTTGTACTTCTCTAAAGGAATATGTTCCCATTCTGGAGAGCTAAAAACTCTAAAGTTCCCCATAATAGGTTTCTGAACACACCTAGCTTTGAAGGGAGTGATGCCTTATAATTCCTTATGTGGAACTCTGTTCTAGATGTGAGTAGCATAGTTGATAGTTTCTACCCAATATGCAAGTGCAAGGGAGAAAGCATGGATCATGCAACCAACCATCTCTTTCAAGGTCCTATTTTTTCTCTCAACTGTACCATTCTGTTGTAGTATGTAGGAAACAATATGTTGAAGATCAATTCCTTCAAGAGTACAAAATTGCTCAAATTGATGGTTCACATATTCTCTTCCATTATCAGTGTAGAGAATTTTGACACACTTTCCATATTTTTTCTCAGCACGAGCCTTAAATTCTTGGAATCTATCAAATACTTCTCCTCTGTGTCGAAGAAAGTAGACACATGTGTATCTGGAATAGTCATCAATGAAGGTGATCAAATAATGAGCCTTACTAAAGTACAATGATGGAAAATGACCCTCCAAGTCACTATGAACCAATTTAAGGACTTTTGAAGCCCTCCAAGCCTTCCCTTTATCAAACTTGTCTTTAGGATGTTTTCGTAAGGAACAATGTAAACATACACTATCAAAGAAATTTATTTGAGGAAAACCAATGACCATATTTTATTTTTTTAGTTGCTAAAGATAGTAGTAGGTGAGATGGCCAAAACACTCATGTCATAGTTTTCTCATAGAATTTGAATGGGTGAGCAATGCAGTGGAATGTGAATCAAGTACAAAATGAGAGAAAGCATACAAGAGAGACTCATGATTGGCCTTAGCAACTACAAGGAGTGAATTATCTTCAAGAATTATAATGCTAATAGAATATGAAGTGAATTCAACTTTTCTTCCATTCTAAGTGATTTGGTAGATGGAGAGAAGCTTGGGTGACAAATAAAAAATGTAGAGGAAATCCTCAAACGTGCCATTTCCAATATGAATTGAACCCTTCCCAATGAATTTCACTAGAGAATCATACCCAATGAGAATGTGGGGTAAAAACAAAGGCTCCAACAAAGAAAATTGTTCTTTACTAGAACCTGTGTGATGTGATGCACCCAAATCAAGAATTGACTCTTTTGAAGAATTAATAATAGCAACAAGTGAATGTTTTTTCCCTTCACCTAATTTGGAAGGAGTAGAGGATTGTTGATCAATAGAAAAAGGCAGATTAATGTTGTTCCTTTTAAGAATATGCTTTACTTATCGATCTACTTCTTATGACAAGAATATTCCTCATGACCAGGTTTCTTGTAGTAACTACAATTTGATTGATCCTTCTTTTGAAAATTTCCCTATGAAGAGGAGGACTTGGAGTAAAATTTTGTTGCTGAAGATGACTTTGCTTGATCTCTTTGTGACTTCTTGAACTTCTTTTTTTGGTTGTCAAGTTTCCTTGATTCATTTTTACCATTTGGTTGACTAGACAATAAAGCCTATTTGTATGAAGGCTTAACAAGGCCCATTGATAGAATTTTACCTTGTTCTTGCATTATTATTTCAGAAAAATAAGCAAAAGGTGTAGTTAATGTAGATCCCATTGTCAACCTATGAGTGTGAAAGCTAGAAACAAAAGCTACAAATTCAATTCCAAGTTTGTCTAGAGTGTTATAGAAAATTTGAATGTCTTTCTTCTCTAAGCCACATGATTTACATTATGCTCTAAGGTCATTGACCTTTGTTACATAATATTAGATGTTATCAAAATACTTTGGATCAAGACTCATTTATTCAAATTTTCAATTTGATTACCATGAAATTCATTAGTTGTACCATAATGAGCTTTAATTTGTCCCATGCATCATGTGAATCTTTGCATTCTTCAATATAAAACATGATATCAAATGAAACTAAAATACTTAGACAACCAAGAGATTTTGTATGTTTCCTTAATCTTTACATGGAATTACAGAGAGGAATATATCAAATAGGGATGCATGTAACCTAAATGTTTTGGAAAACCTTATTCTCTACACCGGGGACTCAACTAAATATATTTCTAGCTTATCATTAAGAAACACATGAGAAAATAGAAAGGTTTAATCAAGTAATTGAAGACCTATTAAGAATGCATTACATGGATCAGAAATAGAAGTGGTAAGATTACTTTCCTTTAGTGTAATTTTTTGATAACAATTCATACCATTCAATGAGAAATATGGCTCCTTTTGAAGCATTATATGGACAAAAGTGTCAAACCTCGAGAAGTTAGTATAAAATTGAGGATAGGGTGAGTCTTGGGCCTAAAATGTTAGGTGAAATGGATGAACAAGTTAAGGCTATCAAGCAGAGGATAGTTGAAGCCATTGATAGGAGAAAAAGCTATGCAAATATAAAGAGAGTTCCCAAGAATTGTGCAATAGGTGATAAGGTGATCTTAAGGGTTAAACTGCATAAGAGCTCTATTAAGTTTGGAAAGTTATCCAAAATAGCTCCACAATATGTAGGTCCTTTTGAGATTCTAGAGGAAGTGAATCTTGTAGCTTACAAACTTGCATTTCCACCAGCTCCTACTTGGATGCATAATGTCTTTCATGTTTCTTACCCAAAGAATTATATACTAGGTGATAATCATGTAATTGATTGCAATGATTTATAGGTACACGACCCTAGAGTGGTGAAAATAGAGCCTATTAAGGTGCTCAAAAACACAAGTTTCACTTGGTTAATAGGGAGGTTCTGCAATGTAAAGTCTAGTGGGACTAGTATGCAAAATATTCTACCACTTGGGAAGACTATGTAGAGATACAACAAAATTTTCTAGATGTTTTATGTTATTTTGAAAGTTCTTGAGAAAAATAATGTTTTCTTTGTTTTAAATAGTTTACGTTTGCTACATAAAATCATCAAGGACAATGACTCACAAGGGAGTGAGTATATCACACTCCATTGTGTGTTTGCCTATTTACTATTACTATGTTAGGGTAATTATTACATTTGTGAATATATTTCAGAATTCTAATTGGAAATATATATGCGATTGCACCTTTTTATCAATGAATTGTGAATGAATTTTTATTTCATTTAACGACTATGATGAAATGCATATGTGGAATGAATGGTTATTGAATTGATATTCTAATTATGAAAAAGATAATGCATATTTTTGTATTGATAAATGACTAACTACCATGAAAATATGTTAAGTTGGATGTAGTTTTAGAATCAATCCTATAGAAGGGAGGGGAAGTATCAGTCAGGAGAAGAAATTGGTGAAGAAACTGGTAACAAAACCTAATTGAGCTTATAAACACAGTCACTAGTAGAATAGTCGAGTTAAGCCATAGTGTTTGGGAATTAGTAAGTTATCCTTTAGCATGCAGTGTTTACAATACAAAGGAGTTTGATTTTGTTAGGAGCATTTTTGGTTTATGTTTAGTGTTTGATTCATAGAAGTACTTCTTTAATATTGATATGCTTGATTGATAAGGTGCATATATGATTGAATGTATATATGTATGCATACACATGTACATATTTATGTATGCATACACATGAAGGAACACATACATGAGAGTTCATAGGTAGACATGCCTATCTCAACTTATGAATGGGTTTCTTATGAGCATGGAGATATCAAAAGGAGAATATGACATGCGTACATATATATATGTATCTATATATGTGTGTGTGTGTGTGTATGATGACATACATTTATATATCTACCAATAATATAGTAATTGTTTATATATGCAATTGTGTTATAAAAAGTATATGTATGTATATATATATATATGATATATACATATGTACATATATGTATACATGTATCGATGCATACGTATGTAGAGGAAAATGGAAATGTCGTATGGATACATCAACATATGTATGCATACACATACATGCATATATATATATATATGGTACGAGATATAAATATTAACTTTATCTTATTCATTTGAATATCAAATGTGTCCATATTTAGTTGGCATGGAATATATATAAATTAATATATGTATTATAATATATACATATACATACATATATATAGTGTTGAGGCTATTATCAATATATATATATATGTACATGTATATATATATGTAAATATATTTATATATATTTATAGAAAGTGATTAAAGCTGATTTATATATATTATAAAATGTATTGGATGCCAATTAATACAAAGAATAAAGGATTATACATGCAATTTTATTTATTTGTCAATGAAATGTGAATATGGGACACTATATCATGCAACTCAAGCAATTATAAAGGAGTATATATCATTACAACCTAAAAGCTAATAGGATACATGAGACTTTAGACTATTTTATAAGTTAATATGTTATTTAATAGAAAAATAGGGTTCATCAAAGTGAATAGATCAAGATGATGAGCCACTAATTTTAAATTTGAAACATTCAATTTTGAGCAGAAAAAGATGCAAATAACCATAAAAAAATGCTACCTAACTATTATAGCAACTACGGGGGAAGTTTTTAGAGCATAAACCTCTGTGTACCTAGCTAGAAAGTTGTTGTTTTTGAGCTACATTTTCCATTACTACATATGCTAAAATATAGTGCAATGTATACCCAACCAAGCCAAAATGTAGATGTAAATGCAAAGAGTCAAATTTTACCATGTCTCCACTATTTTCCTTTGAGTTAGTCACTATAAATGTGCTATGAATCTTTATGAGACCATTTCAAAGGATAAACTGCAGCCTTGTAAATAGGGAATAATATGTAAACTTGGGGCCACCATATGAATTATTTGTATGTTGTAGAACTCTATTATACTTGGAACCAAATAGTTTTGTTTGTAACATGTTCCTTTTTGAATGTGTCA
This sequence comes from Sequoia sempervirens, assembly GCA_007258455.2. NCBI lineage: Eukaryota > Viridiplantae > Streptophyta > Pinopsida > Cupressales > Cupressaceae > Sequoia > Sequoia sempervirens. Next base: position 365,498,712 of record VDFB02047230.1, on the reverse strand, counting down.
ACCTGCTGTGTCAATCATTGGATCCATTTATTGTGTTAAATTGATGATTATCTTGATATAAATCCATAACCTTTCTTCTTATAAGCTTAATCGATTTGTAATGGCTAAGAAGTTTCAAGCTATGAACCTTATTTGTAGCCTTATAGAGCTAATTCTTGTGTATAAATATGGGTTGATCATACCTCACTATTTACACTTTTGATATGTGGCAATACACTTCCTTTTATATTGTAGACTTCAGCTAAGAGCTTGTTAATTTGCTGAGATTTTTTGTGAGATAGTTTAGTGAGGTTTAGTGAAGAAACATATTCATATATAAGATTATTGCAAGAGGATGCCAAGCTAGGACGCTTTATAGTCAATTGTAATAAATGTTTGATATGCATGAGATACTATCTTATTCTATTTTATCTTCAAATATGAAATATTACTATCTTGATTGCATGTTACTGATTTGAATAGATTGCTTATATAATAGAGAAAAATATATTTTATTAAAATAGAGAAAAGTATAGTTTTCTTAAACTAGAGAAAAGTATATTTTCTTATAAAAGAGGAAGATTGTGATTGTTGTGTTTTTGATATAAGTGCTTGTATTTACTCCCTATTAAGGAGTGTTTTGTGATTTCATTAGTATTATTACTAGGAGTAACCAATTTGGAATAACTTGTTAAGATATGGTTATATAGACTTTGATAGCAAGTTATGAGTTAAATCCTAGGGTTAGGTTATCCGTTGAAGGGAGGGTAACTTATACTATTGTTATGTTCATTTGGTAGAGTTGCTACCTAGTTTTGGAAAAGGGAATAGGTTAAACTAGAGGTTAGTATTAGCTATTGAAGGTTTACCTATGCATAGATATAATGGTCTAAAGAAGAATGAGGTAGGGTAGTCAATGTAAATAGGATGATTGTCACTTGAAGTAATCAGTGAGAATACTTTGGAAAAATTAGTGTGTTTACCTATGGGTCCACTATTAGTTCATTGTGTTCCTTCTATGCATGCTAGATCAGGATTATAAGGTTTAAATGTTCTAGTTATGAGAGACACGTCATTAAGCTCACTAAGGTTAATATTATGAGGTTTTTTCACCAATCTATTCATCAAATGGTAGGGCCATATATCCATTGATAGATGTGTGGGTGACCACATATGATCTATAGTTGGTGGAAAAATGATTGAGAGATGCTTCTCCTCCATAGTTGGTTAGAATACTATATGATGATGATTAATGTATTGGAAAAAAATTTAAAGTGGATTATTGTTATGACTTATATGTTCAGTTTTTCTCTATTATGAAAATAATTTTTTTATTGCAATGGTTTGGAAACATAGTTTATTTACTTGAAAGTGAAAACTTAAGGAATTTAATTGCAAGAACAATTGGGATGTTACATTGAAGGTTGACATCAGGATTCTTAATGTTTACTTATGAATAAAGTGTTTGGTATCTTGCTATGAAATTAGTCACTTTCTCATCATCCTTTTTTTCTGCATGTCATTAAATTAGTAAGGTTTATCTTGGGACCCATGTGAATATGGAAGTGGTTGTAAAAGGAATAAAAAAGTTCAATGAATAAACCCATTGAATTATTTGGTAAATAGGAGAACCACCCTAAGGCAGTATCCTTCAAGGATCTAGGGAATAGCTTAGCCAAAATTTTGTCTTCAAATCTGAAATTGATTAGTCAAAAAATGGACGCTTTATCGTTTAAGACATATAACACCACTTTTCTCCAACTAAGATTCAAGGAAGCCATAGATATATCAATGTAAATTAGAAAAGAATATTACAATAGGGTTGTACTAGGGGGTGATTGTAAAATAATGAGGGGTTCACCACTAAGTAAGAACTTGGAAAGAAAAATGTAATGCAAGTTGGCATGTAACATGAAATGCAAAACCCTAATTAAATCCAAAGTAACACTAAGTAACCTATAAATGCAAGTGAAAAAAAATAGAAAGCTATAGAAAGGAATGTGTGCACCATGAAATATGGAGATGACTAGAAGGAACTCTAAAATGTTGGAAATTCTAACATTTTTGACCTAGTGGGACTAATTTTCCATTTTGGGAAAATTAGTCCCAATTCTAGATTTTTACACATTAACATGTTTCTAGCAAAAGGACATCCGAATCTACAAAAATATCTAGAAAACATCTAGAGTGCGACTCATTCACCACTTGTGTTGAGTCATTACCATTCCAATTTTTCGGGAATTCAAAGTTTGAATCTGTTCTTCTTAGTTTGCTCAATCTATTTCTCCATGCTTGCAAATTTGAAACCCTAATTTTGGGGTTGTAGGTGACTTTTTAGTGAAGAATATAACCTTGCAAATGAGAGGACAATTCCAAAAACTTTCTCCAAGCTTGTGACCTAATTTTCAATGATCCTTCAAGTCTTGAAAGCACCTAGATATGAAATTACACAAAGAAAGAGAGAGAAAGTGTTGATTGTTAGGGAATGGGGGTTTGACTTGGTCAAACCCCTTATAGATAATTAAACCAAATGATGAGACAATGAAATAAAAGCATGAAACAAGAAAAAAAAAACATGAATGATGGACAATAATACCTTGAATGATGCCTTGTAAATTATTTCTTGTAAATTTGCAACTCAACATGAAATGGCCATGAAGGATGTAGATCTTGATCTTGACAATAGGAGAAGAAAAATGCTTGATCTTGGATCTTCAATGCTACATCACAACACTAGATCAATAACATGTCTAATGCTTGATATTCTTGACATGATGATGGAACTTTAATTTTTGCAACAATTGATGAAGAATTTTTCCCTTGAATGTCTTTGAAATGACCTCGAATGATATGTTGATGGTCATGTAAAGTCTTGGAATGCTTAACTCTTGAGTGATTGACTTGATATCATGTAGTCTTGATAAAATAATGATTTTAAAGCTTGTTTATATAGGAAATGCACTCAAATGACTGTTTATTTGATCCCAAAGGCCGACTAGATGAAATTTGAAATTAAAACCAAATTTTCCTACTTAAGACTTGAAAAATAGGCCAAATGGGACTCATTTTCCATCTAGGGTGAATGGGTCCCACTTGGATAGGACTCATTCACCCAAAGTGGTGATTAAGTCCCACATTGCCTATTATTACTACTAAAGTGTTAGTGAGTGTGTAAATTAAGTTTATTTGTTGATATTGTTAGGTTTTTTTGATTGAAATATGTCTTTGGATGCACAATATAGGGTCATATGGGCCTATGAAAAGGTCATAAACACAAGAGGGCCCAAAATTCAATGTGACAATGTAAATAAATACTTTTTATAAAATTAAATTAAGTTAAAATTAGATCTATTTAGCTCGAGAGGGCCCTAAATCCCATGTGAATGTGTTAAACACATTATAAAACTATATTAGGTCAATTTTATTTACAATCCTCCTAAATTTAATGTGAAGGTGTAAATACATACACTTTACAACATTAAATTAAGGCAGAGTTAAGTTAATTTAGCTTAAGACCTAATGTGGATGTGTCACAACACTAGATCAAGGTGACATTAAGTTGAATTTATCATTAATTATTCCTAGATTAAGTGTAAAAATGTAAGTGATGACATTTTTTGACACTACAAAAATCACTACACAAGGTTGTAAAAGTTGAAACATGGCTAATAGGATCTCCTTTCCCACCATATTTCTCAAATCACATAACTTCTGTAACTTGTGGAATTTTTGTTCTCAATATATCCAAGGATAAGGGATTGGTTTTGATGTAGAGTTGTAAGTTGTTGTTGAAGGGATGCCATGGTTTGCATAGTTGAGTTAAGAAGAGTGTCATTATGATTGTATGATGGAGAGAATTAAGGTGGAGTAGTGTATGTATGCAGAGGGAAATTGAATTGTAAGTTGGTGAAGGTGGATGGTTGAGGATATTTTGTATTTGAATGCACCAAATTAGAAGGATTCCCTATGAAAATATTTAAGAGTCCACATTGCTAGTAGGTTGAAAGGTTGTGGTAGGTTGAGTATTAGTGTATGTAGAAATGAACATTAGTATTGTATAATATGGAATTGAAGTTCCACATTGGCTTTGAGTACACCCCAAATATCGAGTACAAGTGGTGGCATGGATGGTGTTGTTAACATTAAGTACATTGGTTGTAGGCATGGATGTTAGAAAACCAAGATCTGATTGCAAACCTGAATAGACCTTCCACAGAAGAGGAAAACGAAAAAGCAGAAGCTTTGCATAAAAACATGCAATTTGATATATTCGAAAAGACCAATAATTACAAGAAATAATTTGCTTTATAAAAGAAAAGATGCAACAACCTAATCTTATCTTGAGCAACAAGATAGCTTGATAAGATAAAGATAAGATCCTATAACTTAGGAATTAAATAAATCCTAAGTAAACTTATGCTAAGTGTAATTAATAATTAATTACACCAACACCCCCCTATAAGTGCAACTTAGGGAGAAGCAGAATTATTATACAAATATGAGTCCCAGCAACAAGGCCTGATCAGGTACTCATGTACAAATGCAAAGAGAGAGAAACCCCCCTCAGTGAGATGAACTGCTATGAAGAATCATTGGAAGAACTCTAATGAAGCAACACTGGAACCCCAAATCCGACAAGCAAGGAAAGATAGTTCTGTTTGCAAAATACCAATCAAAATCACAAATGCAATAGTAGACCCGATGCCAAGGAACACTGGAAACTCACATACTGGATCAACTCTGAATCTATAAGCAACAGTAGATGAAGAATGAAATGACCCATAATGATGAAAAATCTGGAAGTTGTGTCTCACGAAGCCAATGCCAAACTAAAACTAAAACTTCCCATGGGATGAGTACCATCAAGATTCTAGAACATTAACCATAAAAACATGGCCTTCAAATGAGAAAGATCTGAACCAATGCAGATCAAGAACTATAAAATCCCAATGTGAAGTGTGAACTGAAGCAAACCAACGATGTGTCCAGCGAAGCAAGAAAGAAGCTAAAAGGAGACAACATGAAACCCGAAAAACTCATGCAAGTTGTCACCAAAATGAAAGATGGATGCAAGAACCCCCCTTAATGGAACTTTATATCAGTTTGTTATTACAATACCCAATGATTGCATAAGGAGATGATGCAAAATTACAGAAACATAATAAAAAATGAAAACCTGACACACGAAACAAAAATGAATGCATGCATAAAATAAGTTACACATTTTCTAGAAATGATCTCAGATCTGCATAGAGGTTGAAACCAACTTTCTGACACCGTGAAAATCGTGAAAAACGGATAAGCGAGTGAAAAGATATGCTTCATAGAGTGAAAAAGGCAACATCTGACTTCTAAGGTAGAAAACAATATCAAAAGTGAAAAACCAGAAAACCACACCTGCACCATTGCATAGAGCATCGAAACAACTTTCCGATGATGTCTTGTTTGCAAAAAAAACCTCTTTTTGCAAAATTTATGCCAAAAAGAAAAAAAGCCCTGTAAAAGTGCGCTTCTAGCACTAACAAGGAGCAAAATATAAGCCCTCAGGCACTGGCCCTTGGTCCGCCATGTGACTGCATGCTCAAAGGGGGCAAGAAATCTGTCAGTGGGCTAATGGGTGCAGCCCCTAGTCACAGATGTAACTGGGGCGGGTGCTCGGAGCTGGCAGAGCTAAGCGAAGGTGTTGGGCAGAGCCCTAGTCACCCAAAGGACCATAGCAATGCCTATGGAGCCCGTGGGGGCTTTGTTAGGGTAGGCAGCGAGTGGGATGAGGAGCCTGGTGGTGGTGGTAGGAGAGTGGAGCGGCGGTGGCCGCTTGGTGGAGCGGCGGTGGCTAGATGAAATATACTGGCCGCGCAAAACTTTAACCACATTTATTTTATTATATATATATATATATATTGATATTCGTGCATCGTGAAGTGTGCCTAGGGGCTGTACGGCCCCTGGGTAAAAAAAATTTGCCTCCTCAGACGACTGTGTCCAAATCGGACAAAATTTATATGAAAATAGGGGTTTTTTGCCACTGCAAATCTAACGGTGAGGTTTGTTTGGGCCCAAGGTGCTCCGAAAATTAGGCAACCCCTAGATCTATTAGATAAATCACTGAGCTTAAAACCCTCATAGATCTGGTAAACAGTGATGAAAATCAATGAAATAAAAGTCATTTCTGACTTTTTCCAGTGCTCTGAATCCAATGGAAAACCCTGATCTAATCCAAGATACTCCAGAATGATGCTCAAGGATTGAAACCCTTGAGGGACTCTGAACGAGCTCTACAACGGAATTCTCCAAAAAAGTTGAGAAGGGGTTGCGAATCGAGGCTCTGATACCATGTTAGAAAACCAAGATTTGATTACAAACCTGAATAGACCTTCCACAGAAGAGGAAAATGAAAAAGTAGAAGCTTTGCATAAAAACATGCAATTTGATATATTCGAAAAGACCAATAATTACAAGAGATAATTTTCTTTATAAAAGCAAAGATGCAACAACCTAATCTTATCTTGAGCAATAAGATAGCTCGATAAGATAAAGATAAGATCCTATAACTTAGGAATTAAATAAATCCTAAGTAAAATTATGCTAAGTGTAATTAATAATTAAATACACCAACAATGGAAGTCATGGGAAATGAAGTATGTAAACTATGAGCCATAGAGGGTTGAATATCAACACTATTAGAAAGAGAGCTAGAAAACCCAAGATCCATAGTGAGCGAGATATCATGGGATGACATGAGCCTTGAATTATGTCTTAAAATAGTATTGCTAATAGGACACCAAGTTGTAAATCTCATACAAGTTTACAACCTTAGTGTGCAAACCCAAAATGGAAAGAGGCAATATAACCAACTAGAATGAAATAAAATTTTTAAATTATAAATAGGGTAATTTAATGATTACACTGTGTTCCAAACTAAAAATAAAATTTTCTAAACACAATTTTGAATTTTTAAAATGCACTAAATGAAGAAAATTAAGCTAGATTCAATGAATTTTTATGAAAAAAAATTCAGAAACTAAATAAGAAATGTAACAAAAACAAATAGAAGCATAAAATAGAGATTTAAGATTCCAGAAAAATTCAAATCAACACCTGATTAGGGACTCATTCACCACCTTGGGTAAATGGGCCCTAGATTAGGTTTTTTGAACTATCTTTTATTATTTTTAATTTTTTTTTGATGAGTTTCAAATTCAGGTTTGTAAGAGTAATTTTTTCAGTTTTAGATTTATGTATATGTATTATGAAATGCAAGTTGAAAAAGTAATAAAATGATGAATTAAAAAACCTAGTTTGATATGCAATTTTATTTGAATCATTTTCAAATGCAAATTCATGTGATCTAACTGATATGCAAGATTACAAATTTTTTTGTAATTTTTTCAGGTTTAAAGAATTCAAAACAATGCAATTGTAAAACCCTATATGAGATGTGAATTTTAATGAAAAATCAGACACCCTAAATGAGATCCTATTCAATGCCAATGGATGCAAAATAATGCAAGATATAACCTAGGAGGAGAAGAAATAATCCAAGATTAGAAAATTACAATGTTTGGACAATAAGTCGGGTTCACCAAAATGAAACATAGAAAAAATAGTAGGGGGTATATCAAAATGAATTAACAAGATGATGAAACCCTAAGTTTTTCTTCTAGGGTTTCATTCAATTATGAGGGTTGAAGTGCATAATAACAATTATAAATCAATCCTGACTATTATAACAATAATAAGGAAGGTTTTAAGATGCTATAACAATATGTACGTTGTTGAAAAAGTGTTGTTTTGGGGGTCACTAAGGACTCATTCGACCAAGGTGGAAAATGGGTCCCTGTAGGATTTTTAAAAACTAACTTTTGGGTTCTATTCCTCAATTTTTGCACTTCTAGCTCTAAGGTGACTAGCTCCCTAAAGTTGGAAATTAATCTTGTAGGCAACATTCTGTGATTGTTGAAGATAAATGACAACTTTTGCAACTTTTTAATCTTGAAAATTTTGTAGATTTTGGTCTCCACTTGATATTCAACCTAAAACCTACAATCACACATAAAATAGGAGAAAAACTTGTTGATTGTTAGGGAATAGGGGTTTTCGTTGGTCAAACCCCATTTAGGTAATTAAGCCTTATGATAAAATAATGAAACATGAAACATGAAACAATGATACCTTGGATGAAGTCTTGGAATGTAAGTCAACAATATAACATGAAGTGGCTATAAAGAATGTAGATCTTGATCTTGAATTGGATATGAAACAACGCTTAACTTGGATCTTCAATGCTATATAAACACACTTAACAACATACTTGATAAACTATTCCTTTGACATGATGATATGATCTTTGAATTGCTGCAATAAAAATTCACTAATCTTCCCTTGAATGCCTTTTAAATGCTCTTGAAATGCTCTATAATGCTCTTGTGAAAGTTATCTAATGATAACTTGAACTTTCTAGGATGTCTTAGATGAAACCATGTGAATTAACGTTATATTTATACTTAACTTAAGATTTAATCCCAAAATTCAAAAAAAACAAGGCAACATAATTACACTCCCACCAAAAATATGTTTAAAAAGGGGTGTCCTAAGTAAGGAGGACCCATTCCTCACCTTAGACGAATGTGTCCTAGTACAATTTTCTAGGACCAAGTTTTGTGGAGGTGAAATAATATGAAAAAGGGGGTCCTAAGACATAGTGGGGACCAAATGGGTCCTAGGTCACTATCCTAGGACTCAACCCTTAAAAAATTAAGTGTTACGCAACATTATTAATGAGTGTCAAGATATATCCTTCAAAAAATGCAATAAATAGGGCATGGATTTGAATTTAAGGGTCCAATTAAGCTCTCATTAACCTCAACTAATTAATAAATTTTTAGATTAGTGTGAAACTATAAGATAACACTTTACAACACCCTAAATAAGGCACAATTAAGTCCATTTTATTAGTATTTGTTCATTCCCAAACTAAGCATGAAAAAGGGTTACTGTTTTTGACACTACAGTGTGTAAGGGTTACTCACAAGTAGAAGGTATAGATTTTGAGGAGACTTTTTCTCCTGTGGGTAGAATGGAAGCTATCCAAACCTTTTTTCATATCACATAAATAATTTAAGGTCTATCAAATGGAGGTGAACTCTACTTTTCTGAATAGAGAATTTGAAGAAGAGGTTTACGTGGAGCGACCAAAAGGTTTTCAGTTGTCAGATCAACCAGATATGGTATGTAAGTTGAAGAAGGCAATATATGGTTTGAAGCAAGATCCTAGGGCTTGATACGGAAGATTGAATAGGTACTTGATACAACAAGGATTCAATGAGGTCTCTATAGATAGTAATATTTACATTAAAATTGAGCAAGATGAAATCTTGATAGTAGTTGTATATGTGGATGATATTATCTTTTTTGGAAATGAGGATATGTGTAAGGAATTTTTTGAAGAAATTTATAAAGATTTTGAAATGTCTATGTTTGGGGAGTTGAATTTTTATTGGACTACATATCAATCAAACAGCTAAAGGAATTTTTATTTCATATTCTAAGTATTTCAAAGAGATGTTGAAGAAGTTTCAAATGGATGACTCCAAACCAATGTGTACTCCAATGGTGACTAGTTGTAAATTGAGCAAAGATGATGATTCACCTAAGGATAATTAGAGCAAGTATAGATCTATTTTTGGGGCATTGTTGTATTTGGCTAGTACGAGACCCAATATCATGCATTTAGTTTTCCTTGTGGCTAGATTTGAAGAAGATCCTAAAGAAACATGTGTCAATAGTGAAGAGAATATTTAGATATTTAAGAGTCACATTAGATTATGGTTTTCAGTATCTGAAGGATACCAAATTCATATTAAATTCTTATACAAATGTATATTGGGCTGGTTGTGTTGACAATAGGAAAAGTACAAGTGGTGGTGCATTATTTCTTGGATGTAGATTTTTGTCATGGATGAGTAATAAATAGGATTCAATTTCTTTATCCACTACAAATCTTGAGTATATTGCATCAACACCATGTTATACATAGGTATTATGGATAAGAAAAACAATAAAGGATATCAAATTTTCATATGATTAACCTATATCTGGGTATGTGCAGGATCAACATGGAAAAAATAGGCCCTTAAGTGGCAAAAATAAAATAAAATAAGATTTAGGAAACTTGACTTAAAAATTTGAATAAGTTATCTATATTATTTCAAAAATATGTAAGAATAGAATTGATATCAAATTGAATGTAGTTTCTAAACTACTAGGTTTGTTTAAAAAAATAGAAATCTATTTGGTGAAAATTTGAAATTTCAATGCAGTAGTACTTAAATTTCAGGGAAAAAATAAGAAAGAGGTGTCTGTCTGACCACCCTAACCATGCAATAAAATGATAATATTTTTTTACAAGATTTTAGATATAAGTAGAGGACTCATGTCCTGATGTGATGCATATTTTTTTGTAATTTTTTTCCAGGTAAATAATTAATTATGAACTTTTTATTACAACTTTTAAAAATATAAAATACTCATATGTCTGACCACCTTAACTTGGTCAAAACTTCATGAAATTCAAATTTTCCTTTTTTAATCCTATAGTATATGAAGCATAGAATGTGATGCATTTTTTGGATTCAAAATATGTGATATCGTTTGAAAGCTATAGATGTTTTTCAATCAGTCTATCGATCAAGACTTTAGTCGTAATTTGAATAGAAAATGAATAATAATTACTTATTAAATTCAAAGTAAAGCATAATTTATATTGGTGGAAATCTAAGAATCTTCTTTAAAAACCCTTTTCATTTCATTAATTTTGTGTAAGAAAAAAGTTGTCATCGACATATCCATCATATTGCCACTTTTTGGCCCATCATGATCCTGCACATACCCATCTATCTTATGTGATAATACAAGTGAAATAATATTTCAAATAATCCAATGATTCATTCAAGGAAAAAGAATATATCTATTTGTGAACCTAGATTCCACACCTACAAGAACACAACAAACATCACATTATTAAGGTCAATGCAAGTTAGAATATAGATCCCTCAAGAAATCCATTTGAATGTAAGAGAAAAGGAATAACATGAAGAACTCAACAAACTTAAAGTTAAATATCAAATCCTATTCTAAAACAAAGCAAACTCTTAATCTCTTGAGGAATTTTTTGCCAATTTGATGTGAAAATTGGCCCTTTTCCAACTCCAATGGTGTGATGAAGATGATTTGATTCCATCTTGTGATCCACTTGGTTGAAGATTGATGAATTCTCCTAGACAAAATGTGCATAACCTAGCTATAAAACTCAACAAGATGGATGAAGGTTGCTATGAATTTTAGTACGGTAAGTTTACTCAAGTTACATGGATGATAAATTTAGGAATGGAGCTTCCTATTTATAGAATTTAAAGTTGAGGATATGTCCAAAATAGAGAAATGTGGGACTAAGAATCAAAAAATAGCAAGGTGCCACTTGTCAACATGTGAGTGGATGAAGGATGTGCAAGTTTTGAAGAATGTGTCAATAAATGCACATATTTGAATTTTGAAATTGTTGAAATGGCATGTAAGGGGGAAAGAAAGTGCATTGAATGCCACTTGGCTCAAGGAAACAAGACTTTCTAGGTGGAGTAAATTCCTTGTTGGAAGGACAAAGTCCACTTGGATTTTTAAACTCAAATTTGAGGAATATTCCTTTATTATGCCTTTTGAGAGAAAATAGAGATTTAATAAATGAATTAAATACATTTTCTTATGCATGTTGTAAAAGTTAGAGGATGGGACATGAGAAGAGATTAAATTAATCAAGGTTAATTAATTTAATGAGAGATTAGAATGATGTGACATATTGATTTATATTTATGGATTGATTTAAATCAAAATATGAGAAGAACGTGATTTCAAGATTAATTAAATAAAGATTTTTATTTTATTTAACCAAGGAGATGAAGTTAGATTAAACTAAATGAGGTTTTAATTTATTTAATTTAATAAGATGACTTTAGAGATTTAATTAAATAAAATTTATTATTTAATTAAATAGGGATAATTAGATCAAACTGATTGATTTAATTAACAAGAAAGGATGACTTAATTAGATAAATGATTTATTCAATTAAGATAGGAACATTGATGAATTTAATAAAATAAAGGTATTTTATTAAATGGTTAGACTGAGGGATGATTCAGCATGAAGCGATGTTACTGGTTAGGATCAAATGTGTAGTGTTAATTAGTACATTTTACATGTCTACACTATTAGGTATCACCTTTTTAGAGAGAAGGTTATGGAGAATCAAGTGAATCTTTATTTTGTTCCTACAAAGGATCAGATTGCTGATATATTTACTAAGGCTCTTACTAAGGAAAATTTTTTGTATCTTCGAGAGAAGTTGGTGGTTATTTCCCTTCCTATCTTGAACTAGATGCATATGGAGGTGCATTAATCCAATGGATCTATGGATCTATCTTTTTTCTAGACTATTGTTGTTGGCTACCTCTTAGGGGGGAGTAGGTAGTGTCATGTGTTGGCATTACATTGTTGGGTATACTCCTCATGGGGGGTATTTAGAGTAGGTAATTTTGGTTTATTCTTAAAGATGGAGAACAATGCAAAGAATTTTATCCTTAACCATTGATGTCAAAGGGGGAGATAGAATCATGTGAAAGAAATAGAAAATAAAAGAACTTATTTACTCAAGGAGAGAGAATCATGTGAAAAGAAAGGAAAGAGAGTCATGTAAGGGGGAGAGGTTTAAATAATTTTGTGTAGGCTATCTAATATGAAAAAAATGGAGAGAGTGATGAGATTTGTTGTGTGGTCATTGGTGGCTTTTCAGATCTTGTGTTGACATCAATGATAAAAGGAAGTCTATTGAATAGTGTTTTCATTGATTTCAACTATGGGATGAAGATGTTGAGGATATTAAAAAAAATGTGGAAAAGAGGAAAAAATGTTGTGCATGTGTATTTGAGACCTTGAGGAAGTGTTGTGAGTACATGCAGCTATAATTTTGTTGTAGAGTCTGAAGGTGAGTTGGAATGAACTAATGTGTTGAGATGATGTCTCTGGTACTTGGTTTCCAAGTGCTTTTGGGAAAATTTAATAAATAGAGTAAAATGTGTTGTGTAAAAGTTCATAGTGTGCTTCGGTATTATGATCCACATTATTTTAGTGTTGATATTATTCCTATGCTAACCTTACAAGTTATTCAAGGTTGAAATAGGTTTCTATATTCATAATTTGGATTTTTGGACTGTTGTATAGTGTGAGATATTTTTACCAAAGTGTGAAACAATTGTTTGGTGATGTTTTCTATAGTCTGGGATAAATTTACTTGCTTCATGTTTCTCTATTCTTAGGCTTCAAGTTGTGTAAATTTTGGAATATGATTAGAGTGAATTTATCTTTCATTATTCAAGGTTTTACTTGATTTGGTGCAGTACAATGTGAGTTTCATTAATTTGTATGCAAATAAGGTTGCGAGTTGTCCTGAGTTGAAGTATTTTTTGATTCAAGCTTGGATGAAGTGTTTGATGAATCTTAAGTAGCTCATGGATTCTTCTAGATTGATTTCAATTTAATTATATTGTTTAAAACTTTCAGCTTGTTTAAGGAAGCATGCACTTATTTCTATGGTGTTTTACAAGGGTATTGGTCGACCTTGTGTTTAACACTACATGTGAGGTTTATGGAAGCATGTTGAAGTGTGTTGGGATCTACTTGGGTCCTAATTAATGATTTATGTAGGTCAAATTTTGTTACTTTCCACCACAAGAATGTTTATATGCCAACTTATTTTGAATTTTCATGCATAATGACCAGTGGTTGACATTGGAGAATTTTTTTGAGGTAGAACTTGATATAAATATGTATTTTGTTGATGCCAGAGGGTGAGTGAAGGAGTAAGAAGCAAGATAGATGTGATATTGATGCAAGTAATGTGTGTGATGTGAAATTGATAAGAGAAGTGTGAATTCATTTTAGGGTTCCCAAAGGCAATAGCTAAAGGCATCTAAAATAATTCATGTGAAATTGGGAAAGTGTGTGAGCAATTGTGGTGGAATCCTTATTGGATTGAGAAGTGTTTTCTCCATGTAACATTCTTCTTCTATCTTCTTGTATTCCTTTTTTGGCAATGAGCACTAGCTCTAAGGCTCTTGGGTAGTCTGTCATATTCTAGCACTGAGCCCCTTTGTATCGATTTTTCTATTACTTATATTGTGAGATAATCCTCATTGTTGTTTTACCCTCATTGTGTTTTCCACGTAAATCTAGTGTTCTATCTAACAAAATAGGGGTTTCATAAATGCTTGTGGATCTAATTACTATTAAGGGTTTTGAAGGTTTAATTTATTATAACTGATTCACCCTCCCCTCTCAGTCATCTTTTTCATTTCAAAATTATTTGCAATATTTCAAAGAAGAATGAATAAAAGACATAGAACTTGAAAAAGTGTGGTGACTAGATACATAAATGATATTACCTTTCTTGTCTCTATTGATTTTTTCATAATGGAAGTAGTTGAATCTAGAACCATTTGGGTTCGTGATGTAGGATATGACGTATCAAAAGAAGAAGATATTAGATGTGCATAAGTAATAATTAATAGTCGTATAGGTCCTAGTAGGCCAAGGTATTGGAATTTTGAAGAGAAATCAATAGAAGTTCAACTAAAATTTAAGAAACCAAAAATGAAGAAAATAATTGATGCTGAGGTAGAAAGGTATGACAAAGAGTTTAGTATTTCGAACAAAGAGGTCAACATCACCATTTAATGTGATAAATTTGATATAAGTGTAGTATAATCCTTTAGTATCTCTATATGAATAGATAGATTAGTCACTATGTCTTTACTTGTAGCTAGTAAGAACATGAAGTCCACATATAGTCCTTCGATAAGGGAGAAATCCCCTTGAGTAATCCACTCCATTAGGGAAGAAGCAACAAAAACTAAAAGAAGAGTCAAGATGAAAGATACAAGGAAAATGAAAATTAGCATCAATGTTGCTTCTAAAGAAAATTTAAATATTGATCCTAGTGCCCCAAAACCAAATGTGGAAGGATATGTGCACATAGATGATGCTCAACATGAGCATGAGATCAATGAATTACTGAATAAAATTGTAAAGGTAGTACAAAATATAACACCTATAACAATCATTGATTCCTACCTACCTACAATGGAAAACTTAAAGCTACTAATTGAATCCTTCAAAGAACATGGCTCTGGACTTAAATAAATTGAGGCAAGGCTTGTAGAGAAGAAATTGTTGTACATTACGAAGAAGTGTGCATTTGCACACAAAAAAATTGAAGGGAGATTGAAGGATGTACAAGCTTATGAGGAAGAGGAAAAGACCTTATTTTTTATTGTATGAAGTGGCCAAATGTTGTGCAAAGAATAAATAATGCCATGAATAAAATTGAGACACAAATAAGTAGTGCATCAATCACTTATGATCCAGTACAAGATATAAATGATTAGACCTAGAATACTATAATGAACTTACATGACAAATAACTTACTCTACATCTAGCTAGAAATAAGAAATAATCAAAGAGTTTGAGAAGATAAGGGACTTGGTGAAGATGAATTATGGGTATGTGCAGGATCATCATGGAAAAAAAAGGCCCTTAAGTGGCAAAAAAATTAGAAAAATCAGTGTTAGGCAAATTGACATAAAAATTTGAATAAGTTATCTATATTATTTCAAAAATATGTAAGAATAGAATCTGTAGAAAACTAAATGTAGTTTCTAAACTACTAGGTTTATTTAAAAATAAATAAAATCTATTTGGTGAAAATTTGAAATTTCAATGTAGTAGTACTTAAATTTTAGGGAAAAAATAAGAAGTAGGTGTCTGTCTGACCACCCTAACCATAATAAAATGATAATATTTTTTTTATAATATTTTATATATAAGTAGGACTCATGTCTAGATGTGATGCATATTTTTTGTAATTTTTTTACAAGTAAATAATTAATTATGAATTTTTATTACAAATTTTAAAAATATAAAAACTTCATGTCGACCACCTTAACTTTGTCAAAATTCATGAAATTTAATTTTTTATTTTTTAATCCTAGTATGTGAAGCATAGAATGTAATGTTTGAATTCAAAAATGTGATATCATTTGAAAGTTATAGATTTTTCAATCATCCTATCGTCGGGACTTTTTAAGTAATTCTAATAGAAAATAAATAATAATTATTAATTAAATTCAAATTAAAGCATAATTAATATTGGTGGAAAGCTGAAAATCTCCTCTAAAAACCCTTTTCATTTCATCAATTTTGGATTAAAAAAAGTCATCAGCCAAATACCCTACAAATACCCATAATATTGCCACTTTTTGGCCCATCATGATGCTGCACATACCCTTATATCCCTGTCACAAGTGGCCTTGCTAGTACAGATAGGACTCCAAAGATAAATATTACTCCCTATAATCCAAAAGAAGGAGATGAAACCTTTATGAAGCTTGAATCAGAATATAGGAAACTTGCATTAACAAAGAAACATTGGGAATTTTTGGAATTGTGTAACTCAATCTCATAGGCTGAAACCTCTAAAAGAGCCAAGTCAATGTGACATCCTTATTGTCTGGATGACTAGTAGTTCTACAATCTTGTGGAATCTTCAGGTTGCTGAGAATTTTTTCGCTATCTTACCGACTGGAGTTGTCGTTGTGACATTTCTTATCATTCTGATCTCTCTCCGCCTAGTAAGAACTCTCACTGACTGTTGTTCATAGTGGTTGTCGGGGAGACTTATGGCGACAGTAGTTATTGGGGAAAGATATGAATGTTCGATATGAAGTCTTACTAACAAGAGATGTCTCACTGACAGTGTTACACTTGGAGTCATCAGTGTAACATGTGACTTCAGTAAGAACTCTTGGTGACAGATGGTATGTCTTGTCGACAGTGTTACACTTGGAGTCATCAGAGTAACATGGATGCTTCGGTATAATGTCTCAATGACAGTGTAAGTCTCACCGATGGGAATACTAGTGTTGATGTGACTTTTGAACATCGATATGATCTCTTGGTGAAAGTGGTAGTCTCACCGATTGTTATGAGCTAGGTATGATGTCTCACCGAAAGTGGTAGTCTTTTTAATAGCGCTACATGTGGGGATCATCGATATGAAGTCTTGGCGATATGACTTGTCTCGCTGACAGTTTTGCTCGATGAATATCGGTATGACATAAAGATCTATTTGACTCTTGGTGATAGGAGAACTCTTGCTGATAAAGCTTCACAATATGGATTTGCATTCGGTGTAACCTATTACCAAAGGTGATGAATCTTGGTGATAATGACAGTTAGGTCTTGTTGCATCGGGGAGACAGAGACACGGTTAGTGTCTCACCGACATGCGAACACAGTTTGAATGCTTTGACCGATTGAAAGACTACCCTACGTAGTGTGACTTCAACCAATTAGGGAGAAGAATGGGAACCGTTGGAAGTTAGACTATTGTGGTTGTTCATATGAGGAAGTTGAACAGACAGGGACGACATGGATATACTCAAAGATTGATGATGATGTTTGGTTGGACGATTAGTGGGATGAACAGTTCGATGAACAGTTGAGTAATCAGTGTGAATTCAATTATGAGAGCATTGTAACTTGAATGTTTTGTACAAGGTTGATTATTGTGTATGCTATTGTAATTTGATGTTCCCACATAAATCTAGTGTTCATGTGTATATGGTCATTTCTTTGTTTCTATTATTTCTTTCAAGTGTATCTTAATTGGACTATAATTGAAAATTTAAAAGTACCTCTACATTCTTCCCTGAGGTTTTGACATTAGGAGAGTTAGTTCTGCACCTTAGCTTTCCTTACAGGAATAAGGTAAATTGGCTTGGAAAGTTATCTTACAGAAGCTACAAGGGTCAACATATTCAAGTTGACCATTTCTACTTTTTATGCAACTTTTCAACTTTTCATATACTTTTGCAAATATGTGGATGATATAGGAGCTTTTTGTTAACTTCCTAATGGGGTAGTTATCACATTCTATTTGTATTTCTAAGGGGGAGTATACAATTTTTCTTTGGTATTGACACAACCTTTTCCACTGATGTCAAAGGGGGAGAGATATGGGAGAGATATGGGAGAGATATTTGGGGAGAGAAATTTTTTTTTGGAGAATGTTTTTCGTTAGCATGTTTCCATCAATGAAAAAGAGGGAGATTGTTGAAAGGTTGTTATTGATGATGTTGTAAAGGGGGAGATTGCTGGAATTTTGTTTTTATTGATGCTTCTTGACAACATGAGAATGATATGTAGCATGGTAATTTTTTATGATCCAGTGTTTCCATTGATGTAAACATTGTTGTGAATCATTCCAACATGATTTAGAAGTTGGTATGAAAAGTATAGCTACAAAGGAAAAATGCCTAAGTATCATATTTGTCAATATAGTGGTTCAGTGTGTCCGTTTTTGGGTCTGCACTCCACTGTAAATAGAGATATTGATCACTCTACAATTCTAATAGTTAGTTGGTGATCATCAAATGAATTTAGATACAAGAGTTATTTATTTTGGTCAAGTATCTTGGAAGATATCAATGAAATGGTTAATTCTTGTATATTGCAGTGATTTTTTATATAGTATGTCGGTGTGGGAAATTTTGTATTCCTTCACAGATAATTATTTCAAGTCTTGCTATTGAAGTTAAGCTATTAGATGATAGTTGAGTTGGAATTAAATATGAGACTGAGGTCTTAGTTACATGTGTGGTGAAATGGTTAAATGGATGAAAGCATTTGTGTTTAGGTCTTTTTGGGGCCAATGTAACATGTTTGAAGAATTAATATGTGTTGCATTATTATGTACGACCTATATTGCATCCATCCCGACCTATCTTAAGGTAAATTGAATTTTGAATTAAGGCATGAGATGTGGATGAAATGTTGGGTCGACAAGTTCAAATTTTGTGTGTTACATCTAATTAGGCTGACCTAATCGATGTTACACTTGATATATATATATATATATATATATATATACATTTCAGTATTTCAGAATATTAGAGAGAGGAATTGAAAAGGAAGATGTGAATAATATGTGATAGATGACATGTATGGTGTTTCACCTACATGTAAGTGATGTGACTATGATCAAAGTTGTCTGACTAGTGTAAATTTAGAGTAGAACAATGCATTGAACCAGTTTAGTGCATAGATTGATCTTATACTTCATTGGGACTAAAATCTAGCATACTATAGATGAATTTGTAAAAGTTCAAAGGCTATGAGCCACCCCTTCATTCTTCTATCCTATTATCTATGGAAAGTGAGTCCATTGGACAATGATTCCACCTGTAGTGAGCATTTATGTAATATAGTATATCTGGATATAATATATTGTGAGCTAACCCTCATCGTGGTTTTTCCCATTTTGGGTTTTCCACAAAAAATCTTGGTGTTCATGTGTTATGTGATTTTTTGGATGCTTCATGCTTTCATTCACTATTGTAATTGAATTTATTTTGGTAATTGGATGGCTAATGTGTAAATGGTTTAATGGAATGCTAATTGAACCACCCTCAATATTTTGAGTTTTTAATAGACTATATTGCATCCACTTGGCACCAAACATTCTTTCATTTTTTCATTAACACATTTATCTTGAAAAAATTCTTATCCAACATTTTGGTCCTCAATTTTATGTCCCCTATTGGTTCATATGATGGTTGTTCCCTTGCTACCATTATCATATCCTCTTAAGGAGATAGAGCCACATGAAATGGAATACCTTTTGTAGAGAATAATTTTCTAAAATAGCATCATTTGCATCATCCTTTACCTACACATTGAATGCTTTAGCTATTGAATTAGGAGAAACACTTGTCAACTTTCGCTTCCCCCTGGTCTATATTGCATGCACCCTTGAAGAAGAACTTGGAATATGTACAAATTTTCTATACAAAATATAAATATAACCATGTGGATTTCTCTAGTGACCCATTTGCCTATGATAAAAAGAAGTAGATACAAGTGAAAAAACATTTCATTTACCCCATAGCTTGTATATCTCAACTTTGTATTTAAGGTTTTCATGTCTCCCAAAAAAAAATCATTCTTCGACACTTTTTCCTTGGATATAAGGGAGGTACGCATTAACCCTAATAATATTTCCATAAAATTCAAGGTCACAAAACTATGCTTCCACAACCTTGTGCCCCCAAATGTCATAGATTTTCTTCATAGCTTTGTTATATGTTTTTTTAAAGGAGACTTACTATCAAAGAGACCCTTCAAAAAATATGTGAGTAATGTAGAGGGGAAATTTATATGTGTAGCGACACTCACCATGGAATTCAAACTATGCATGCAATATATGAATAATAAACAAAGATTTTAGTTTTGTTTTTCTTACTTCAGATATCATGAAGCACCAAAGTGAAGGGTAAACAAATAAAAATATTTTCTCCTAGTCTTTGTCAACAAAGGATATCAGTTTTATTATTCTTACTTCGAATTGCACAAAGTATAAAAGTAGAGAATACAAAAGAAATTCATCCTAGTTTGATAAATTTCAAATATAAAATTAAATTTTAAATTTATAAACTATTGGAACTAATTTCTAACACAATGAAAAAAAATTAAACATTTAAAAAAAAAAATGATAGTGTACAACCATGTATATGAATATGATTTTTTTTTTTTTTTTCAAATGTTAATGTTGAATCTTGCTTGATGGTGATATGAGCAATGAATATACTTGCAGTCATGCCTATGAAATTATAAAATTTAAATAAATGAAATATGATTACATGAAAAAAATGAAAAATAAAATAAAAAATTATCATAGAGTCCCACCATATGCTTGAAACATCATTGGAACATGGTCTAGTATCCCTTTGATTTCTCTTCTTATTGTAACTCATCAATCTTCTTCCACTTGCAACATTTCACTCTCACTCTTTCAGTCCTCTCAACCTCATTTTTGAAATGAAATTGTAAGTAAAAAAGAGGATTTTATGTTGTTAAACAAGGTTCATAAGGATTTCATTGAGTCCATTAACCATTAAGTCTTGGCCTTTGATGCCATTCCAAAAAGAAGTGTTTTTTTCTATTTTTATATATTATTTTGTTTCTCTTTATGGGACATGCATGGGCATCCCGAAGATGGTCAAGGGAATCCTATGAGTGCTTGGGATGTCCTTGTGATGGCCAGACATCCCCGCCATCCTAGTGACATCCATGACATTTTTGCAATAGTGGTGATGTGGCTAGGACACATCTCCTTCATGTCTTTGTCTTGAGCATGTTCCCATCCCAAAAACAACTGGATTTTGTGGGAGGGGACACTTCCCCATGAAACACTTCATTCAATCCAATAGAATCATTCTATTAATTTCACTATTAGGAGCCTATTTAAATTACAAGAGCTCTACTAATTCTTCTTTATACTAAAATTCATGTGGTTGTATTTGTTGAATCGAAACAAATCTTTCAATTATCCAAGAACTAGTGGAGATTATCTTGAAATCAAGTGTGAGTACATTTTGTTTTGTCTTAGTGAATTTATTTTTTTCTTAGTGAATTTATATTGAAATAATATTTATTTATTTTGAAAAGTTATAAATTTTATATGAACTATTCATAAAATATTCACAATTGAATAATCGAAAGTAATTTTGTATAAATAAAAATAAGATAACTATCTATTATCTTTTAATAAAAATAAGACATCAAATTACAATTAATTTGTTGGAAAATATGATATTTAAATAAAGTGTTAGAAAATATCCAATATATATTGATTGGACCCCTTATAGCCATTTTAATGATAACAGATAACATCTTGTGCTTTTACATTAGGGGAGAGGGGCCCATAGTGGGGCACCCTAACTTCGTATTTCTCAAAATCCTACATTGAATTTCAAATCAGTCACAATTTTGTACAGTAGTTTATTTGGGAACTTTCCTTCTTAAAAAAAAAAATTTTTAAGGTCACATCATCAAATATAATGCCACATCAGCATGCTTTTTGTTAAGGTATTAAAAAAGACTAAAAAAAAAAGTGAGACCGATAGTGGTGCACTAAGTCATGTTTTATTGGTGCACCAATGTGGCATCACATGATTTGTTATTTTGTGTACTTTATGGATAAAAAGTGTTTTGCAATTGGATATTAAGATGCTTCACTATGAGATCCATTGAGGACTACTTCTATCCCCACTATTAGAGTCCGCTCCACTATGGACCCCTCTCCCCTCCTTTTGAAGAGACCTCATAGTTTTAGAATGATTGCATTTTCTTGGTTATAAGAGAAACAGTTATAAAGTATTTTAAACTCCGATGACTGTTAATTCAAGCCCCGTGTGCTTTGTAGCATAAATCTCTATTTCTACAATAGAAAAAAGGCCTCACATTTTTCTCGGATTCTATTGCAATTGAAGAAGAGAATAGATGTGCCTTGATAAAGGCCAACATACTGTTATTACAAACAATCCACTCCTTGGGAGAAATTCTCTGGTGCAAAACAAATTGAGTTATTACTAATAAATAATTAATAATTATGTAAAATGGGGATATTAAAAACACTCTCAACCATGAAAATAGACTGATTTAACATTCGCTTAAAAAACATCTTCTATGAAATACTAAAATTCATATAGAAACTCATTCATGAATCTAAAACGACCATTTATGTAAGATTCAAATAATGTCTCGCATGAGAGGCAGAATAAAATGCTATGCCAAGATTGACCTGCTTATATGAAACATTATTTATTGCCTCTTTTAATCTAACTCCAAGCAAAATTTCATTCATTATGTAGGAAAGCCATCCTGGCTAAGTAACACAATCTTCCTTCACATGCAAGAGGCCCTCAAGTTTTCTCATACTTTTCAAAAGTTTCTTATATCACATTAATGGACCGAGCACTAGAGTTACCAATGGAAGCGTCAAAGGGAATATATTAAAAAAGTTTCGAGGGATATATTCAAAGAAAGTGGTCCTCTGCTTTAACGCATGAATACCCACATTCTTAAACCTCCATAGATAGGTAAAGGAAACGCAGTACTATTATTCCTTTCGGAATTATCTGCCTTTCTATCCTCTGAGGATTCCTACTGAATGTAGCGGAGTACTATTATTCCTCTTCGGAATTATCTGCCTTTCTATCTTCTGAGGATTCCTACTGAATGTAATGCTTGACTATCTAAAGAAAATCTTTGGCTGTGGTTTTCAACAGACGGATCAGAAAAGAAGAACATGTGGACGGGAAGATTATTATCTGATTGATGAGATTGTCATGTAAGAGATCCCAGACTTATTAAAGCTATTGTTTTAAGCAAATAATTCTGTAAATATAACTGAAAATTTAATTAATGTGATACATGTATGTATTGGGGGTTAGCAAGTATGCATGGAAGGCATCCCAAATCTTCCACATAGATGACTATGAACAATTCGATTAAAGGAAATGCTATTGACTATGTTAGTCTTGTCAAAATTGTGATAATACTTGTTTTAATGACTATATTTCCTTGTCTTAGTGCATATCCTCATAATGTGAATGGTGGTTCCTTAATTCCAACTATACTATAGACAATGAAGTAATTATCACACAACGTTGTGCTTATTTAGTACAATCCTATCTAATCTTTTTGAAACGTGTAATTTAACATCTAGTGGAAATGTCATAATCACTAAATATCATTGACACCCTTCTATTATAATTTAGATTATTTTTTATATTGTAATTGATATATTTACTATTAAGATGATTCATTATTATAGTCGATACAAGAAGGGTCAAAGGATTGAGATGTCTAACTATTGTTAAATCAATTTTTTATAGGTTCACATATTTGGTATAGCTAATCTAAGCTTTCTATATGAAATCGAAATAATAAATTGTTTTGAGTTAAATGTACGTTTGAGGAGTCTTCTTGATTGATATGGTAGTAATAATTAGAGGATATAAATTATAACCAAAAAATAGGTATATAGAACAATTGGTAAAATAGAAATTTATTTTTATTTTACTAGTCTATAAAGAGGGAGTATAAGAAACATAAATTTGAGGGGTAGAAATGAAATGAGGGTTTTTCATTAGTATGCTATGAATGCAAATACAATGCCATGATTTTATTAAGTGAACTCATTGGGTGAACACGTGATCATGCTACAAAGATATTGAGTTTAATATTTAATTGATAGAAACAACAATAATTTTAAATATACTAACTATGGCCAAAGAAAACATATTAAATGTAGTTCTCCTTTTTCTAAATGAATATAAAGAATGCGATTTTAAGAAGCTTCATGCTATGATTAGGCTCTATAAGACTCTAGTTGTAAAAATAGGGTAGAATAGTTTTTATTGTAGTACAACTACTAATCAATCTACGAAGCAGATTACTCAAAAAGATAGAAGGAAACATGTGGAGCCTTCATATAATTGCATACAAAGAATTTAACATTTTATGGTTTAAGGAGCCTTCATTCAAAACACACTTTCAAAAAATACTAGGTACATTTTGTAGGATTAACTTTTGAGTACACCATTATGAACAAGTATAAGATACATTCATGTAAAAAAAAAGGGTAAGCTAACAATAGACATGTTCATGCTACATACTATATATTGCAACCTTAGAAGATATACTTAAGTTGATTTAGATTAAAACATAAATATATATAGTTAAGTTTCTAGCAATCCTATGCCAACTCACAAGATTAGGAATATAATAACCTATCATTTATTAAAATTTTAAGGCCTATTGGTCATCTAAAACCTTGAGGACATTATAATTCAATATAATATATTACACTTGAGCTTTTTGTGAATTGATAAAATTATAAATGGTCATGATTTATATATAGATGTATTGAATCAATGTAGTCTTTATAAATATTTAACTAGGCTATGCATCATGAGTAGTGATTACAGTCCTCATCATAAATTATAGTCTCAATACTAGATTACAACATGACAAACATGGTTGAATTATTGTCTATGACAAGTGTACTAAAACTATCATTATGAGAGTCTGCACTAGAATTTTTTCCACACATACATATACATACATAGATACATATGTACATATGTGTATGTGTATGTGTATATATATATACACACATATGTACATATGTATGTATGTATATACACATATATACGCATATATGTATGTATGTGTTTATGTTTATGTATGAATATGTGTGTGTGGATAAACTTCTAGTATATGTATATATATATATATAAGCTAGAAGTTTATCCACACAAATACATACATATATGTGTATATGCATACTTGCATACATATGTACATATGCGTATGCATGTATGTATGTATGGATATATATATGCATACATACTCTCATGATGATAGTTTTAGTAGACTTATCACAAACAATAATTCAACCATGTCTATCATGTTTTAATCTAGTATTGAGACTATAATTTAGGATGAATACTATAATCACTACTCATGATGCATAGCCTAGTTAAATATTTATAAAGATTACATTGATGATACATGTATGTATAAATTATGACCATTTATAATTTTATAAATTCACAAAAATCTTGAGTGCAATAAATTATATTGAATTATAATATCCTCAATGTTTTAGATGATCAATAGGCCTTAAAAAATTTATGAATGATAGGTTATTACATTCCTACTCTTGTGATTTGGCATAGGATTGCTAGAAGCTTAACTATATATATTTATGTTTTAATCTAAATCAACTTAAGTATATCTTCTAGGGTTGCAATATATAGTCTATAGTCAACTTACCCTTTTATTTTACATGAATGTATCTTGTACCTATTCATACTGGGGTTCTCAAAAGGTAATTCTACAAAATGTACCTAGTACTTTTGGATTGAATTATTGTTTGTGATAAGTCTACTAAAACTATCATTATGAGATTCAACACTAGAAGTTTATCGACACACACATATACATACATACATACATTTATACATGCATATATAGATACATATTTATGTGTATATGTATACATGCATACATACGCATATATGTATGTATGTATATATATTCAAAGAGAATGCATTTTACAAGGCCAAAATGAGGCGCACTAGGGGAGATGGAAAAGTCATGTTAAATTTCAAGTATAAAGCCAACATTGATAACATAGAGGAATGAAATGTTGGAATATTAATTAATATATAGCAAACAGACATTCTCCCCTAACTCGGATAACTTGCAAAAACCAAACATATACTACAGTAATTAATGTGTTAGGTGAATTTGAATTTTCATTTGAAGCACTCATTTATTTATGAGCTTGAAAATGCAAACAAAAAAATAGAATTTTTTTGTTAGTTTTCAAGAGAGGGTCATTTTTTGTTTTTAAGTGAAGACCTTACAGTAGCAAAAGAAGAAGGGAATGTTGAACATAGAACAAGGGACAACAGTGCGCAGAAAGGGAATGTTTATTAGACATAGTGCAGTGACAATGATAGCTACAACATTGTAGTTAGTTTTAGTCTAGGTGTGTGTGTAGCACCAAAATTTTATGTGGAATATTTTTGTAGTGTAAAAAAGAGAAAGTACTCTATAATTTTACAATTTTGAAAAGCAGAGAAGGAATATATGAAAATTAGTTTTATGTGTGTCATAGTTTTTATTGTGTTGTATTTGTGCATTGTTTTGTCTCTTTGGTCCATCCTATCACAGGAGTGACTCAATTTTATTGCACCCCTATCTGCCAACAAGTGATATAAGAGCCCCATTATTTTGGGTAGTTAGTTTATTGTGGGTGTGTTTGTAAAATCCCTAAGTTATCTACGCATTAAGTCTTCTCAAATATGAGAAAAATGGTACGAGGTAAGAGTAAAGATTGGCAGCAACCACAAAAATTTGATGGGAAAAATTATGATATATAGGCTAAGAAAATGAAGACCATGTTAGTTGCAAATGTCCTATGGGAGCTAGTCACTAATTTGGGTTTAATGATATCACAAACCCATCAGCTTATGCAAACCTTTCAAATGTTCAAAGCAATTAGGTGAGAAAATCATATGAAGGATGCAAAATCCCTCAGTTTGATTGAGGCAGACTTGATAGAGGCTATTTTTCCATGTATTGTAGTGACACACTATGGAAAAAAAGCTTGGTAAATGCTTCAAAATAGCTATAAGGGGATTGATAAAGCTATATTAGTTAAGCTTTAGTTGCTAAGAGATATTTTGAGACTCAACAAATGAAAGATAGTGAGTCTATTTTAGATTTTCACACTAACGTTTCTACATTTATTGATCAACTGAGAATCAATAGGGAAACACTAGAAACACAAAGGATTATTGAGAAAATCCTCAGAAGTATTTCTACTAGGTTTGATCCTATAGTCATTTCCATTGAATAGGTAAGGGACTTGTCCAAAATGATTGTAGATGAGTTGATGGGTTCACTACAAACCCATGAGCAGTGGTTGAATAGATCTGCTCCTTCCCTAGAGCAAACTTTCAAAGCTCGAACCAATGGAAGAGATTGGAGAAGAGGAAAAAACAATAAAGGTAGAGGTCAAAGAGATAGGGGAAGAAGAAATTCTAGAAGAGGAGGTTCTGATAGTCAATAGGAGCCAAGCAACTCATAGACAACTTATCAAGATGAGAAGAAGAACAACAGTTGAAATCAATGGTATGACAAAACCAATGTGCAATGTTACTACTATCACAAGTATGGATATTATGTTAGTGAGTGTAGAAAAAAGTAACGTTACCATGGGACTCAAAATGAAAATGTAGCAAATGAGAACAAGGCTGAAAAAGAAAAATAGTCCAATGTATTCATTGTTTGTGATGCAAGACAAGGGGGTTCAAAATACAAAACTACAATCAAGGTTCAAGAATTCTTAATAAACCCTCAAACCAATTTTAACATGATAAAAATTACTTAATTGAGCCAACAAAACTCTATTGAAACACTGGTTCTTCAGTTATTTCATAACTCATACCCAAAAAAGCCAAATTGCTTAAAGGAGCCCAAAACACTAAATCGGGTGAACCTTTCAAACCACATTGAATATCGAAAAAATAAATACATTTTTGAGTACCCATTTCGGCCTTCTTAGAAATAATTCAAAATCAGATGGCGTTGTTCTAGAAAGAATGTCCTTAAAAATGTCTGTCTCATTTTCAAGGAGGCCTAAATCAACTACTTAGGACAAGGGTTTATTGAATCTGTTAACTCCAAGGATCAAACATCTCAACCAAAGCTTCAAAAACTTAATTTAGGACCTTTAAATTCTCATCATAACATTATCCATTCATTTCCAAGGTTATTTCTTCAAACCCTAACCTCTAAACACCTTTTCTTGCACAAAAACACACAATTTTAGCCTAGGGCATCATGATACTTGCGCAAAATCTCATCTCCAGGTCCTGAAACTTACATAGAATCAAATATTATGTCAAAATAGACCCAAAAATCAACTTTTATGAGTTTCCACTGGTGGAAACTAAAGATATGAAAACTTTTTCAAAAATGGAACCTTAATTTCTAAATAGGGCTACTGGGAAGATTTGACCGTTAGACCACTTAAATGACCTTTTCAAAATTTCTAGTAAAAACAAAAAATGTCTGAACTTAAATTATATTTCCAACCATGTGAGTTTCATTTCCATACCATTCCATATATGGCCGTACAACAAAAATTACAATCAGATTTTGCAAGAAAAAAATGAGTTTATTGATTCCAACTTGCATCCAAACGGCCATCAAACTTGTGGTCGACCATACCAAGTCTTTTAAACCTTTAAATTTTTTTTTTTATCTTTTAAAAACCACCAAACAACTCATAACACCCCTTGACTCTTCAACTTCCACTCTTGCATTTTTTGCATTTTGACATGACAATTTTTGCAAGAATTTACAAAATTTGACAAAATGAACTTATAACCCCCTAATAACCTATGAATAGACTAACTCAAACATGTTTAATATTGTCTAAATGACATAACAAAATGACTCAAACACAACATAAATAAATATTTACAAAATGGCCTCATGGAGGCATAAAGTCCATTAGGTGTTCCTACACCATACTCCCGACCAAAAGAAATTCAAGTTCCTTGAATACTTTGCTGCACCATTCCTTTGCTTGAACCTTCTTGACTTCTTGCTCTTCAGTTACTTTTTCTCTTGGTAATCCCTTCCATTGTGTCAAGTATTGGAAAATTGTTCTAATAGTGGCCTTGAACTTGCTCACAACTTGCCAATTGCTTCTTCACAAACTATACTTTGATCTTTTTCTTGCCAAGAACTAACGGTGTATGTGCCTTTGTACCTACAAAAAAAATCAATCATGTTGTTCCTTGAACTCTCTTCTTCATCATCTCTGCTGCATTCTTGAACTCATCCTTTTGATTTTACCAAACATCCTCTTTCACTTCTTTTTCTATCTTCACATCAACTTTCGATTCCTCTACTCTTGAAACCTCTCTGCAATCAGTCTTATAGACCTCTATCATGCAAGATTGTAACTGCACTCCAACCTCTTGTCCAATCAATGGACAAATTAAGTCTCCTACTATGACCCCTCTAGGCCATTCTTGCCTTTCCTTTGGCAACCCACTCTCACTTTTCTCATACTTTCCTCTTATCAGGATCTTTGTCTAATCTGATCCATAAACCTTTGTACTAGCAGGTTCACACACTTCTTGTCCCATCAATTGACAATGCACTAACTCTTGCACAATCTCATCTTAATTTTATGATTTATTTTGTACCTTCTCAAGGAGTGCTTCCTTAGCCTCCTTTGTCTCAGATTCTGATACCATCTTCTCTTCCTCTTTCCTTTCTATTGTTGCATCATGCTGCAATATTGTTGTCTTGTCATCTTCAATCTCTTAAATGGATTCAAATTTTGCTTCCTCTTCATCCTCTACCTATACAAATTCTTTCTTACCACACATAATTATCATTCTGCTATATTTTGTCCATCTTTACTTACCATCAATAGTTCCAATGTAAATGAAACCCCATTCTTCTTAATCTAATATTTTTTCTTCCTTCCATCATATAGGGCATACTTGTCATATATCAATGGCATCCCTAACAACAAATGACATACATTCATAAGCACTACACCACATAGAAGTGCATCTCTCTAGACACATATTTTAAATTATACAAATTCTTGCTCCTTAACCAAATAAGAATATTTACCATTCAACCAAAAAACATCATAGGCATTCTCATGAGGAAACCTTTTGAAATTTAACTTGTCCATCATTTCTTTTGACACCATGTTATCCAAACTACCTAAATCCACCATTACCTTACATACCTTGCCTTGACATTTGCATCTAGTCTCAAAAATTGCCTTCCTTCATAGAATATCCTTCTCTTCAATCAACCCTTTGGTTCCTTTCTCCATGTTGTCATTTCTACTCCCAACTATCTTCTTTTTCAACCTACATCTTTCACCTCTCAAAAGATCTACTCCCTAGACTCTGATACCAAACTGATGCAAGATAAGGGGGTTCAAAATACAAAAATACAATCAAAGTTCCAAAATTATTACTAAACCATAAAACCACTTTTAACATCACATAAATTAATGAATTAATTAAACAAAACTCTCTTGAAACACTGAATCTTCAGTTCTTTCATAACTCATACCCAAAAAAGCCAAATTTCTTGAAGGAGCCCAAAACACTAAATCGGGCAAAAATTTCAAACCACATTGAATCTCAAAAAAATAAATACATTTTTGAGTACCCATTTTGGCCTTCTTAGATATAATTCAAAATATTATGGGTTTGTTTTGAAAAGAATGTCCTTAAAAATGACTGTTTCGTCTTCAAAGAGGCCGAAAGTAACTACTTAGGACAGCCCAGGTTTATGTAATATCTTAACTCCAAGGATCAAACCTCTCAAAAAAATCTTAAAAAAAATTCATTTAGGATGTATACATGCTCATCAGAATATTATCCACTCATTTCCAAGGTTATTTCTTCAAACCCTAACCTCTAAACACCTTTTCTTCGACAAAAACACATAGTTTCAGCCTAGGGCATCATGATACTTTCCAAAAATATCATCTCCAGGTCCTAAAACTTGCATAGAATAAAATATTATGTCAAAAAAGAACTAAAAACCAATTTTTATGAGTTTTCACTTGTGGAAACGAAAGATATGAAATGTTCTTCAAAACTGGAACCTTAATTTCTGAACAGGGCTGTTGGGAAGATTTGACCATTAGACCACATAATTGACCTTTTCAAAATTTCTGGTAACAACAAAAAATGTCTGAAAATAAATTATCTTTTTAACGACATGCATTTTAGGTCTGTAACATTCCGTATATGGCCAAACAACAAAAAAACAATCATATTTTGCAAGAAAACAATGAGTTTATTGATTCCAACTTGAATCCAAACGGCCATCAACCTTGTGGTTGACCATACTAAGTCATTTAATCCTTTTCCATCTTGTTTCAATCAGTTAAAAACCACCAAACAACTCCTAATACCCCTTGACTCTTCAACTTCCATTCTTTCATTTTTGCATTTTGACATGACAATTGTTGCAAGAATTTACAAAATTTGACAAAATGAACTTATAACCCCCTATTAACCTATGAATAGACTGACTCAAACATGTTTAATATGGTCTAAATGACCTTATGAAATGAATCAAACACAAAATAAAGAAAATATTTACAAAATGGCCTCATGGAGGCATAAATTCTATTAGGTGCTCTTGCACCATACTCCCGACCGAAAGAAATTCAAATCCCTTGAATACTTTGCTGCAATATTCCTTTGCTTGAACCTTCTTGAATTATTGCTCATCACTTGATTTCGCTCTTGGTAATCCATTCCATTGTGTCAAGTATTGTAAAATTGTTCCAATAGTGGCCTTGAACTTGCTCACAACTTTCCAATTGCTTCTTCACAAACTGTACTTTGATCTTCTTGTTGCCAAGAACTGATGGTGTATGTTCCTATGTACTTACAAATAAACTCATACCTGTTGTTCCTTAAAATAGATTCTTCATCATCTCTACTGCATGCTTGAACTCATCCTTTTGCTTTGACCAAACACCCTCTTTCACTTCTCTTTCTATCTTCACATCAAGTTTTAGTTCGTCTGCTCTTGAAATCGCTCTACAATCATTCTTATAGACCTCTATCATGCTAGATTGTAACTACCCTCCAACCTCTTGTCTAATCAATGGAAAAATTAAATCTCCTACTATGACCTCTCTAGGCCATTCTTGTCTTTAATCTGGCAACCCACTCTCACTTACCTCATACTTTCCTCTTATCAGGATCTCTGTTTGATCTGATCCATAAACCTTTGCACTATCAGGTTCACACACTTCTTGTCCCATCAATGGACAATCCACGATCTCTTGGACAATCTCAACTTACTTTTATGACTTATTTTTTACCTTCTCAAGGACTTCTTCCTTAGGCTCCTTTGTCTCAGATTCTGATACCATCTTCTGTTCCTCTTTCCTTTCTATCGTTGCATCATGCTACAATATTTTTGTCTTGTCATCTTGAAGCTCTGAAATGGATTCAAAATTTTCTTCCTCTTCATCCTCTACCTGCATAAATTCTTTCTTATGACACATAATTGTCATTGTTGCTTTATTATGTCCTTCTTCACTTACCATCAATGGTTCCAATGTAAATGAAACCCCATTCTTCTTAATCTGATATGTGTTCTTCCTTCCATCATATAGGGCATACCTATCATATATCCATGAAATCCCTAACAACAAATGGCATACATTCATAGGCACTAGATCACATAGAAGCGTATCTCTATAGACACGAATCTTAAATTCTACAAATGCTTGCTCCTTAACCAAATAAGAATAACATAATAGGGATTCTCATGAGGAAATCTTTCCAAATTTAACTTGCCTACTATTTCTTATGACACCATGTTATCCAAACTACCCGAATCCACTATTATGTTACATACCTTGCCTTGACATTTGCATCTGGTCTCGAAAATTTCCTTCCTCCATAGCATGTCCTTCTCTTGAATGAACCCTTTGGTTCCTTTTTCCATGTTTTCATTTCAACTTCCAACTTTCTTCTTCTTCAACCTATAACTTTCACCTCTCAAAAGATCTACTCCCTAGGCTCTGATACCAAACTGATGCAAGACAAGGGGGTTCAAAATACAAAACTACAATTAAGGTTCAAAAAATCTTACTAAACCCTTAAACCACTTTTAACATCATAAAAATGACTGTTTTAATCCAAAAAAAGTCTCTTGTAACACTGGTTCTTCAGTTCTTTCATAACTCATACCCAAAGAAGCCAAATTGCTTGAAGGAGCTGAAAACACTAAATTAGGTGAAACTTTCAAACCTCAATGAATCTAAAAAAAATAAATACATTTTTGAGTACCCATTTCTTCCTTCTTAAACATACTTTAAATTAAGATGGGGTTGTTTTGGAAAGAATGTCCTTAAAAATGACTGTCCCATTTTCAAGGAAGCCTAAATCAATTACTTAGGACAAGGGTTTATTGAATCTCTTAACTCCAAGGATAAAACCTCTCAACCAAAGCTTCAAAAAAATCATTTCAGACCTGTAAATTCTCATCAAAACATTATCCATTCATTTCCAAGGTTTTTTCTTGAAACCCTTACCTCTAAACACCTTTTCTTGTACAAAAACACACAGTTTCAGCCTAGGGCATAATGATACTTTCCAAAAATCTCACCTTCAAGTCCTGTAACTTACATAGAATTAAATATTATGTCATAACATAACTACAAACCAATTTTTATGAGTTTTCACTAGTGCAAACTAAAGATATGAATTTTTCTTCAAAACTAGAACCTTAATTTCTAAGCAGGGCTGCTGGGAATATTCGACCATTAGACCGCTTAAATGAACTTTTCAAAATTTTTGGTAACAAAAAAAATGTCTAAAATTAAATTATCTTTCCAACCATGTGATTTTTAGGTCCATAACATTCTGTATATGGCCGCACAAAACAAATTATAGTCATAATTTGCAAGAAAAGAATTAGTTTATTGATTCCAACTTGCATCCAAATGGCCATCAACCTTGTGGTCAACCATACCAAGTATTTTAAACCTTTTAAATATGTTTCTAATCAGTTAAAAACCACCAAACAACTCCTAATACCCCTTGACTCTTCAAATTCCATTCTTGCATTTTTGCATTTTGACATGACAATTTTTGCAAGAATTTACAAAAATTGACAAAATGAACTTATAACCCCCTAATAACCTATGAATAGACTGAAAAAAACATGTTTAATATGCTCTAAATGACCTTATGAATTAAATCAAACAAAAAATAAAGAAAATATTTACAAAATTGCCTCATGGAGGCATAAATTTTGTTAGGTGACCTCTTGCACCATGTACTCCCGAGCAAAAGAAATTCAAGTCCCTTGAATACTTTGTTGCACTATTCCTTTGCTTGAACCTTCTTGACTTCTTTCTCTTCACTTGCATTTTCTCCTAGTAATCCCTTCCATTGTGTCAAGTATTGAAAAGTTATTCCAATAGTGGCCTTGAACTTTCTCACAACTCGCCAATTGCTTCTTCACAAACTATTCTTTGATCTTCTTCTTACCAAGAAATAACAGTGTATGTTCCTCTGTACCTACAAAAAAACTCATACATGTTGTTCCTTGAACTCTCTTCTTTATCATCTCTGCTGCATGCTTGAACTCATCCTTTTGCTTTTACCAAACATCATCTTTCACTTCTCTTTCTATCTTCACATCAAGTTTCAGTTCCTCTACTCTTGGAACCTATTTGCAATCAGTCTTATAGACCTCTATCATGCCATATTGTAACTTCCCTCCAACCTCTTATCCAATCAATGCACAAATTAAGTCTCCTACTATGACCTCTCTAGGCCATTCTTGCCTTTCCTCTAGAAACCCACTCTCACTTACCTCATACTTTCCTCTTATTAGGATATATGCCTGATCTGATCCACAAAACTTTGCACTATCAGGTTCACACACTTCTTGTCCCATCAATGGACAATGCACTATCTCTTGCACAATCTCATCTTGCTTTTATGAATTATTTTGTACCTTCTCAAGGAGTTCTTCCTTAGCGTCCTTTGTCTCAGATTCTGATACCATCTTCTCTTCATCTTTCCTTTCTATCATTGCATCATGCTGCAATATTGTTGTCTTGTCATCTTCAAAATATTAAATGGCTTCAACTTTTGCTTCCTCTTCATCCTCTACCTACACAAATTCTTTCTTACCACACATAGTTATCCTTCCTGCTTTATTGTGTTCTTCATTTTCCATCAATGGTTCCAATGTAAATAAAACTCCATTCTTCTTAATCTAACATGTGTTCTTCCTGCCATCATATAGGGCGTACATGTTATATATCCATGGCATCCCTAACAACAAATGGAATACATTCATAGGGACTACATCACATAGAAGTGTATCTCTATAGACACCAATCTTAAATTCTACAAATGCTTCCTCCTTAACAAAATAAGAATATTCACCATTCAACCAAAAAATTTAATAGGGATTCCCATGAGGAAACATTTCCAAATTTAACTTGTCTACCATTTTTTGTGATAGGTCACATTATCCAAAGTACCTAAATCCACCATTACCTTACATACCTTTCCTTGAAATTTGCATCTTGTCTCAAAAATTTCCTTCCTCCATAACATCTCCTTCTCTTCAATAAACCCACTGGTTCCTTTTTCCATGTTGTCCTTTCAACTTCCAAGTATCTTCTTCTTCAACCTGCAACTTTCACCTCTCAAAAGATCTACTCCCTAGTCTTTGATACCAAACTCATGCAAGACAAGGGAGTTCAAAATACAAAACTACAATCAAGGTTCCAAAATTATTACTAAACCCTAAAACCACTTTTAACATAATAAAAATGACTAAATTAAGCCAACAAAACTCTTTTGAAACACTAATTCTTCAGTTCTTTCATAACTCATACCCAAAACAGCCAAATTGCTTGGAGGGGCCCAAAACACTAAATCAGGTAAAAATTTCAAACCACATCGAATATCAAAAAACTAAATACAGATTTTAGTACCCAATTCAGCCTTCTTAGACATAATTAAAACTTAGATGGGTTTGTTTCAGAAAGAATGTCCTTAAAAATGTATCTCCTGTTTTCTAGGAGGCCTAAATCAACTACTTAGGATAGGGGTTTATTGAATCTCTTAACTCCAAGGATCAAGAATATCAACAAAAGATTCAAAAATTTCATTTAGGACCTATACATTCTCATCAAAACATTAGCCATTCATTTCCAAGGTTATATATTCAAACCCTAACCTCTAAACACCTTTTCTTGCACAAAAACGCACAGTTTCAACCTAGGGCATCGTGTTACCTACCCAAAATATCATCTCCAGGTCCTGAAACTCACATAGAATCAAATATTATGTCAAAAAAGACCTACAAACCAATATTTATGAGTTTTCACAAGTGGAAACTAAAGATATGAAATTTTCTTCAAAACTGTAACCTTAATTTCTGAATAGGGCTGTTGGGAAGATTCGACCATTAGGCCACCTAAATGACCTTTTAAAAAATTTTGGTCAGAAAAAAAAATGTCTAAAATTAAATTATATTTCCAACCAAGTGAGTTTCAGGTCCTACCATTCCCTATATGGCCGTACAACACAAATTACAATCATAATTTGCAAAAAAAAATGACTTTATTCATTCCAACTTGCATCGAAACGGCCACCAACCTTGTGGTCATCAATAACAAGTATTTTAAACCTTTTACATCTCATTTTTATCAGTTACAAACTACCAGTGAAATCCTAATACCCCTTGACTCTTGAACTTCCATTCTTGCAGTTTTGCATTTTGACAACATGACAATTTTTGCAAGAACTTACAAATTTGACAAAATTAACTTATCACCCCCTAATAAGCTATTGACTAGCTTAAACATGTTTAATATGGTATAAATTACCTTATGAAATTTCTCAAAGAAAAAATAAATCATATATTTACAATATGGCCTCATGGAGGCATAAAGTCCATTAGTTGCTCCTTCACTAGTTTGCAACCTTGTTGAGTGCAATAGTGATGAAGTTTGGTACTTAGAAAATAGTTGCAGCAACCACATGAGTCACAACAAAAGTTTATTTTCCTCCATAGATAGCAACACAAAAGAAAAAATAAAAATGGGAAATAATCAGAAGGTTCCTGTCATGGGAAAATGTGTTGTCAGCATTCAAACCAAGAATGGTGAAAAGAAAAATATCCAAGATGTCTATTATTCCCCTAGCATAAAAAATAACCTATTGAGCGTTCAATAAATTGTCCAAAATTATTATAGAATTAAACCATATATTTTTGGCACTTATGCACTTCTCTAACTGTTCTAGGGTTTTTCACCTATAAGAAGAGACTAGAGCCAAAAGTGTTGAAGGGTTCATTGAAATTATGCTATGTTTGATGTTATATCAACTAAATTAAATGAATTAAATGCAATTAATGATCTATATGATTGAATTTGAATGCAAAACTATAGATTTAAACTATGTTGTAAAACACACTATGATATGCAAACAATAAACTAAAAGATGAATGAATGCAAAACAAAAAGAGAAAGGCTGAATAAGAGTGCATTTGGGAAAGGTTTAAAGAATCTGGAATGGTCTGAATGTTGTCTAAAATTACAAAAAATCAACAGTGGGACTCATTCACCCAGGGTGGCGAATTAGTCTTGCTTCTAGTGAAATCTGTTGAGAACCAGTTTCTGACTGTCGGGATCAAGAATCTGACAAAATCTAGATTTTCATTCCTAAGGTGGGACTCATTTTCCATTTGTGTCGAATCAATCCTCTCCCAAAATTCTGAGAAATCAGGAGACAACTCTACAACACCACATCTAGAAATGTCTGCTTGTCGGGTTGCCTAAGTCAATTTTGTAGGAAATGGAAAAAAAACCTTCTCCAAGCTTGAAATATGATTCATTTGACTTGAATCACCTAGTTGACTTGTTGACCACTCTTCACTCACCTAAATTCTTGTTAACTTTGCACACAGAATTCTACAAAAACACATGCAAGAGGGGAAAAATAGTTGACGGTTACCAAATAGGGGTTTTCCTTAGTCAAACACCACTTTGGTAATCAAACCCTTAATGAAATAATGAAATGCAAGAGAAAGATAAGCAAATAACATGAAAATTCTATCAACTTACCAAACCCTTGTTGGTGAAAATCTGAAGTTGTATCAATGGATGCTCCAAAATGCTTGAATAGTGCTGGATTTGATGTTGTAAGATGCTTGAATGCTTGAATGAATGGGGATTAGAATGGATGTGAAAAAAAAATATTTATACAATCTTATGCCTTAGTAACCCATTCATGCCTCATCACAGGATGACATCAAGTGATTTTGAATAAAAACCCGAAAGGAATTTTGATTTTTTTTGAATTTGGAGCCAAGGGGGACTCATTCACAACCCATGGTGAATGGGTCCCACCTATGACCTAAAAATGGGTGTTAGGAATTAAATCATGTTTAATGTTGTTTGTCAGGTTTAAATTCTAAAATACACTTAATTAAAGCTTATAAGGGCATAAACGGGTAAAATAAAGCATACAAATATTTAAATAGTGAAGTTATGCCTAGAAAAGTATGAAATCATGTTACAAGACTTTAAAACACTTCAAAATAGGACTTTATGAGTGATGAAAAGGGGATTTTTAGGTGAATTGTAATGAATAGAGTCTAGAAGAGTGTAAAAATGTCTTACAACACTTCACAAGACCTTCACAAGATGTCATTATTTCAATTTTAGTACCTAAATATGCATGTTCAAGCCATGTTACAACATTAAATCAGAGAAAAATAGATCAAACATCATGAAACAAGACCTAAAAGGCCATGAAAATGACAAAGGTCCATTTTCCTATGGCACATTTAGCCTCCACTTTAGTGAGAGGGTGAAATTTCTTCAAACTCACACAAAAGTAGTCATGAACATCAAGAAGAGGGTTTAGGTACACTTACCTTAGCAAGATGGAATAACAATGATCAAGAGGGATGATCAAGCCCCTAGGATGAAGATGCCATGGCAAACTAAAGATAAGAACAATGGAACACACAAATGAAAGAGAGAATCGAATGAAGCTTCGATCGTTTGTCCAACTAGTTGTAGATTAGATCTAGGATAATTGTGAGAAAAAGAGAATACGTACTCAATCTGGGGCAACAAAACTCATGGAAGTATGTTAGGTGAGAAGGCCCAAGTATACTCACTCTAGGTCAATGTATACTCACTCTAGGTCGATAGAACTCATGGCAGTCCACTAGGTGAGAAGGCCCAAGTATACTCACTCTAGGGCCATGAAACTTGTAGTTGTTCATGAGGTGAGAAAGCCCAAAAGAGGAGATACATACACTAGTTGGTATGAACTGACAAACAAAAAGGTGGCTATGGGGAAATTCATGCTGCTAGATGGGATTCTCACTCAACCATATCAAAGTTATACCTCCTAATAACTTTAACAAAGTACCATAAGGAAAATTTTGGTTCATGCTTCATGAGACAAGCAAAGCTTTGTATGCTTAGAACTCATGAACAAAGAGGAAGGTACCAAAAGCATGCAAGTTTTGTTATGCAAGGTGGAAAAAGTGCAAGATGTAAAATATAAAAATGTAAAAGATGTTCAAAGGAGTCTTATTCAGTTTATGTGAGCTCTACCACTTAGGGAACATTGTGTCTAATGTCTCCAAGAGAGGACCGATCAAAGAATAGTACATTCACAACTTAGGGGATGCAGTGCATCACATCAAGCCACCAAGAGGAATGTAATATGCTAATATAGATCACACTTATGAAGGACATCACACCTAGTAACATCCACAAAGAGACGAAGGCATCATGTAAATGACAAGGCTACACTAGGAACTAAGAATGAAAATGAATTATGGTAATGTATGCCCCCCACTTTAAAGGAATTGCTACACATTGTTCTGTGAGCAATTACTTTAAAATAGTGAAAGAAAGAAAACAAGACATGAGAACCAACTTGGAAATCCCTATGCCAAGTCATATGTTTCTGAGTAAGGTTGTGTCATGTCAATGAAAATGAAAAACAAAGAAAGGGAGTTTCCCCCTAGAAAAGAGCACACCAAACACATAATGGATCTATGGATTTGGGGTCAGTATGTTCATTGCTGCAATTTTTTTTATGAAAGATATCAAAATTGTCATGATTCCCCAAAGCACATAGAATTGGAAGAATGACACAAAGAGAGAGAAAGAAAAAGGAAAATAAAGTTTAATTTGGGTCAACATGGAAGAGAGATAGGGCATCTCAATGCCTTGTTTCATCCCCAAAAGGAAAACACAAGTGAAAAGAACTTAGAAAATGAAAAGATGAAAGAAAATGAAAAATATTTTGACTCAACATGAAGGATACATTGCAGTCTCGATGCTTTGCATCATCCCCAAAAGGAAAAACAAGTGAAAGAAAGAAAATGAAAAGGTGAAAGAAAATGAAAAATCTTTTGGGTCAACATGAAGGAGAAATTGAGATCTCAATGCCTTGTGTCATCCCCAAAAGGAAAAAACAAAACAAAAAGAGAAAAAGACAAGGACCTTTTGGGTCAACATGGAAGAGACATAGGGCATCTCTATGCTTTGCATCATCCCCATGAAAGGAGAACACAAAATGAAAACAAAAAAATTGAACATGCACGACATGTAGAAGAATAGAGATACAAATAGAAGAAGTGTATGAAGAGAGGGAACATCAAATGCATGTTATGGGGGAACACAATAGTCACATGAAAATGCAAAAGGACAAATAAAAAGAGAAATGAAAAAAGGATAGCTAGGTGAATGTAAGTCAACCATATAGCAAGTCATTTGCCTCCCAATCATGTTCAGGATAGTGAGAGGGTGGTCTACTATCCAAAGGAAGAATTGCAAGCGCTGAACTAGGATTTGTACCAGGTTCTTCAAAGGGTTGAGAGGATTTATCATTTAAGCTCATTGTAAATGAAAATAAAGAGTTTAGATCATTTTGAACTTCTTCATCTATTTTTGCAATCTCCTCATCATCATCATCATCAAGATTGATGACAACGGGAGGATGAAGGGTGATTTCTAAGGAAGCATGTATCAAAAGTTGTAGCGAGTGGATTTGTTCTATTTGTTGTGAAGGTTGGACGAGACTATCTTGTGGTGGGGCAAGAGGAGGGTGATCATATATTACTTCTATAAAAGGAAAAGGTTTATTTTCTTTATTTTCTTCTATGTGAAACTGACGAGCGAGGAGACGAAGACGATGCCTACATTCCATAGCACCACAATTTTGTTAATTCTATTTTGGAGTTGTTGAGGAGTAAGAGAAAATTGAGTCAGCATAGGTTCTTCTATTTCCAAAGAGGGAAGAATAAAGGAAAGTAAAGAGGATTGATCAATCACTTTCTCTTTGGCTTTATACACTTGTTTAATTTGAGGAGGCATGACAGGGTTGGTTTCATTTTCCCTTGGTCATTTAAATGATGGCAATGAAGTGTCTAAGGGTGGTTGTTCATAAGGTTGTATGGTTTTTTCAATGTCAGACTTAGGTTGAAGCATGGTTTCATCTAGGATAGCAGGTGTGGAAGTGGACGGGGACGTGTTACGAAGAGACAACTCGACTATTCATTTGGATTTGAACTTTTGATAGGTGGGTATGTGCAGGATAATGATGGGCCAAAAAGTGGTGATATGATGGGTATGTGTAGGGTATGTGGCTGATGACTTTTTTTTAACCTAAAATTGAAGAAACTAAAAGGGTTTTCAAAGGAGATTCTCAGCTATTCACTAATTAATATAAATTATGCTTTAATACTCTGAATTTAATAAATAATTATTATTCATTTTCTATTTGAATTATGACTAAAGTCCTGATTGATAAGCTGATTGAAAAACATCTATAGATTTCAAACGATATTACATTTTTTGAATCTGAAACATGCATCACATTCTATGCTTCGCATAGTATAGGATTAAAAAAAAAATTGAATTTCATGAAGTTTTGACCAAGTTAAGGTGGTCAAACATACAAGTTTTTATATTTTCTAAAAGTTGTAATAAAAATTCATAATTAATTATTTACTTGGAAAAAAAAATACAAAAAAATATGCATCACATTGGGACATGAGTCCTCTACTTATATCTAAAATCTTATAAAAAATATTATCATTTTATTGTTGTTAGGGTGGTCAGATAGACACATACTTCTTATTTTTTCCCTGAAATTTAAGTACTACTCCATTGAAATTTCAAATTTTCACCAAATAGGTTTAAAAAAAAAAAAACTTAGTAGTTTAGAAACTACACTCAATTTGCTACAGTTTCTATTCTTACATAATTTTCAAATAATATAGATAACTTATTCAAATTTTTACGTCAAGTTGCCTAACTCTGATTTTTCTAAATTTCTCACCACTTAAAGGCATATTTTTTCCATGATGATCCTGCACATACCCAAGCTATGAAAAATTAGTCCTTTCAAGGTGTGATGGGTTCCATGGGTTCAGGCCAAAATGCTTGTAAGGAAAAATTACATTTAGAAAATAATGGATTAAACCCACTATGGTGTATGGTAAATATTTCATTGCCATGTGGAAACTTCAAACACTTGTGAACCACTGATGGAACTTCTTTCATTGAGTGAAGCCAAGGGTGGCCTAGTCACAAACAAAATTGGCCCGATTGTGGAATAATTGAAAATTTTACATCCAAAGTTGTGGGTACTATATGTAATGGGAGCACAATCAATCTGATCGTAGGGCATGCAAAACCAACATGTGTCTTAATCCATGTAGTCGGTTTATTATAATCATCTTGATAGAGATCGTGTAATACTAGAAACTCTTTTGTGATCACATTCTCACCATAGGCAGGATCTATTAATATCCCATTGGTGGGCTTATCATAGATTCTATCGGCTATGTAAAGAGGACCATCAGGAAGTTTTTGAAGTATATCTTTAGCATAAAAAGTGATATCAAGAGATTTCTTAGTTTGTCCCTTACGAGGGATAATGTCTATCATAGCCACAATTTTATCCATAGGATTAACTTGGGTAACAATTGGAGTTATATCAGGTTGTTCATTATTTGTATTAAGATTCATTACATCAGTGTTTGAAGGTTCACTATCCTTGATAAATGAGATATTTTGTTTAGGCATGGGATTGGTGGAAATTTGTAAATTCTACTGAGGGGGTGCAACAGACTAATTGCCTTGATCATTAATACCCACAATGACAAATGGCTTGAATCAATGAGATCTTGAACTAAATGTTTTAGAGGCTTATAGTGTTCGATGTCATGTCCACTTTGGTGATGAAAATTACAATAAGCATTAGGTTTGAAGGGTGGTAATGGCTGGGTGGGATCAAGTGGTTTAACGGGTGGCAAAGTTATCATGTGTTGTTGAAGTAATTGGTTCATTTATTTATGGAGGGTATTGAGTAAGGGTGTAAATTGTCTCTTCGGTTCCCCATAGGTATAAGGCACCACCACTTTAACAACTACCACTTGATTTTGAACTAGTTGGGTTGGTGTTTGTGGTTGAGGAGGTGGATTGAACTGTAAAAATCCTCTATTTGGTTTGCAAAAGTTTTGTGTGTTATTTTGGTTTTGTGGTTCAGATTTGTTTGCTCACTTTGAAGTGGATTTTGAATGACGACTAGAAACCGAGTTGTGATATTCACACAAAGTTATACATAAATGCATAAATGAAGGGAATTTAATCATACATAATTTATCTTGAAGTTTTTTGTGTAAGTTTTCGATAAACATCTTTTAAACATGTGCATCAGGAATCTTGACATCATTTTGAGCATACAAGTACTGGTATCGTGATAAAAAATTAGTTTCTTTTTCATCCGTGTTTAGTCTACATCTCATTAGCTCAGCCATTGTCTTTTTAGGTGTCATGTGAACTTGAAATTTACTGATGAAATCATCCACCAATTCAGTGAAGGATTGGATGGAATGATTTGGAAAGTTGGAGAACCACTCTAAGGCAGTATCTCTCAAGGTCCTTGGAAAATTTTTGGCCAAGAGTTTATCATTAAGAACAAAATCACTGCATAAAGTTGTATAAGCATTAACATGGTTGATAGGGTCTCCTTTACCTCCTAATTTCTCAAACCAAGGCATTTATCTCTTGTGGCATTAGGGTATGTAATATTT
The DNA here is from genome assembly GCA_007258455.2 of Sequoia sempervirens. Classification (NCBI taxonomy): domain Eukaryota; kingdom Viridiplantae; phylum Streptophyta; class Pinopsida; order Cupressales; family Cupressaceae; genus Sequoia; species Sequoia sempervirens. The sequence goes on along the minus strand of VDFB02047230.1, from coordinate 365,454,523 downwards.
CTAAGGATAAGGGGCTACTACAGACATGATATGCAGGTGGAGCAGTTTGACCTTGGCTAATGGTGGAAAGTTGTTGTTGCATGGAGGAAATGGTGTTAAGGATTTGTGTAAGAATAGGGTCAGGGTAAGTGGTTTGAGGTGGAAGGGAAAATAGTGATGGAGTGTATGTGATGTTGGGAGAAGTGAAATGAATAGTAAGGGGTGTGAAGGTGGTGGAGGGTACTTCCGATGCCACTAGATAAATATGAATGCTAGTTGGAATTGGGAAAGAAGGAGCCACATAACTAACTTGGTGCATAGTTGTGGTGACTTGTGGATTGGTATAAGTTGGTATAGATGATATGGTTGAAGGGGGGGAACATGAGGTTCTCCTTGGCTTACAAGAATGTTTACGGATTGAGTATTAGAAGAGGCATGTTTTAGTGTAAATCTCAGCAATTTTCTTCATAACTTGCAAACCATCATCACTTTCAATCAAATGATGAAGGTTTTCAATTGTGGGTATGGCAGTGGTGGAAATGTTTTCAAGGGACAGGTCTTGTTGTAAATGTGCAAAATCCTCATGAATATTAATGACCTTTTCTTGCTAGATGGAGTTGTTTTGGTGTCAACATTCATTTGATGGAAAGGTGAATGTAGAGAAGTGGTATTGACAATGCCAAATGCACCATTGTCCATACTAGGAATATGACCTCTTCAGATCCCAACGTCCACAATGAAAGTGCTATCATAGGAGGCCATGAGTCTAGAACTTCATCTCACTAAAGTCTTATCATTGGGGCACCAAAAACTCATACAAGTACCACAAAATATAGGGTGAATGTAAATGCAAGGTAGTTTAGGAGTTCTAAATGAAAATAACAGAAATTCTGCTAACTGTAATAGAGAAGTAACTACACAAAACAGAAATGCAAGAAAATGCTAGAAAATGTCTGAAAATGCAATATGAATAGTGTAAGTGGATTGATTAACCCATGGTGGAAAATCAGTCCAACTATGAGATTTTTTTTGTTTTTCAAAAATTTTAGTGTTATTCTAATGCTCTTTAGAATGCAATTAAGGATGCAGAATACAAATTTTCATATTTTTTAATGATATGCAATGCAAAAATGAAATTTAAACAAAGCTTTCACTAATGCAATATCAAAAGTCCTAGAATGGAAGAACAAAACAATATCCTAATTGAATGCTAATGCAAGTGTAATCTAGGATGAAATATGTGAATGAAAATAGAAATGAAAAATGTTCACAATGTAGGTTCACCAAAATGAACAGTAGATTTTTGGCACCTATGCACTTCGCTAACTCTTCTAGGGTTTTTCACCTAAAAGGAGAGAGTAGGGCCAAAAATGTTAAAGGGTTCATTCAAATTATGTTATTTGTGATGTTATATGAACTAAATGCAATTAATTGATCTATCTGACTGAATTTGAATACAAAACTAAATATTTAAACTATGTCGGATACCACACTGTGATATGAAAACAATAAACTAAAAGATGAATGAATGCAGAACAAAAAGAGAAAGGTTGAATCAGAGTGCACCTGGGAAAGATTTGAAGAATTTGGAATGGTATCAATGTTGTCTAAAATTACAAAAAATAAACAGTGGGACGCATTCGCCCAGGGTGGCAAATTAGTCTTGATTATGGTGAAATCTGTGAGGAAACAGTTTCTGACTGTTGGGATCTAGATTCTGAAAAAATCTAGATTTTCGGTCTTAAGGTGGGACTCATTCACCACTATTTTTGAATTAGTCCTCTCCTAAAATTCTTAGAAATCAAGAGACAACTCTGCAACACCAGATCTGGAAATGTCTGCTTATCAGGTTGTCGAAGTTAATTCTACAAGAAACAGATAGAAACCTTCTGCAAGGTTGAAATATGATTGATTTGACTTGAAGCACCTAGTTGAATTTTTGACCACTCTTCAATCACCTAAATGCTTGTTAAATCTACACACAAAAATATGGAAACACACATGCAAGAGGGGAAAAATGGTTGAGGTTTAGCAAATAGGGGTTTGCCTTGGTCAAACCCCACTTTGGTAATCAAACCCTTAATGAAATATTACAATGTAAGAGAATGATAAACAAATAACATGCAAATACCATAAACTTACCAAACCCTTGTTGATGAAAATTTGAAGTTGTATCAATGGATGGTCCAAAATGCTTGAATAGTGCTTGATTTGATGTTGTAAGATGTTTGAATGAATGGGGGTTAGAATGGATGTAAAAACACTTATTTATACAATCATATGCCTTAATAACACATTCATACCTCATCACAGGGCGACATCAAGTGATTTTGAATAAAAATTCGAAAGGAATTTTGAATTTTTTTGAATTTGGAGCCAAGGGGGATTCCTTTGCCACCCATGGTGAATGGGTCCCACCTACGACCTAAAAATGGGTGTCAGGAATTAAGTCACGTTTAATGTTGTTTCTCAGATTTACATTAAAAATGACACTTAATTAAAGCTTATAAGGGCATAAAGGGGGAAAAAAGCATAAGAAAGGTGTAAATAGTGAAATTATGCCTAGAAAAGCATGAAATCCTGTTACAAGACTTTACAACACTTCAAAATAGGATGTGATTATTGATGAAAAGTTGATTTTTAGGTGAATTGTAATGAATAGAGTCTAGAAGAGTGTAGAAATGTCTTACAACACTTCACAACACCTTCACAATATGTCATTATTTGAATTTTAGTACCTAAATATGCATGTTCAAGCCATGTTACAACATTAAATTAGAGAAAAATAGATCAAACATCATGAAACAAGACCTAAAAGGCCATGAAAATGACAAGGGGCCATTTTTCTATGGTACAAGAATCTTGATGGAGAATGTAGAGTGTAAGATATTTGATAAAGGAGGCAACAAGAAAGTGATGGTGGTCGTGTAGATGACGAGAAATAGGATGTTTCCTCTTAGGATGTACATAGTGTCTGTTCCATTCATATAAAAAGGACAATAACAACAATGTTCTTCATTGCTTATAGCATTCAAACAACAATCGACAATGGAACAATAGTCTACTTCCAATAAATTCATCAAAGACCTATCCAAACTTTGGAATTTAAGGTATGGGCATTTAAGCTTTTCTAGTTTTAGTTTATTATATAGGAAAGGAATTTTTAGAGTGTTACCATCCATTGTAGAACCTGATGGAAAATGTGATGATTGTGTTTTAGGAAAGCAACATAGGCATCCATTTCCATCAGAGAATTCTAGAAGAGCAAGTGCATCACTTGAGTTAGTGCACTCTGATTTGTGTGGATCCATGAAAACCCCCACATTAGGAGGAAAACCCTATTTTATGACATTCATAGATGATTACAGTAGAAAAATATTGTTGTATTTCTTTGAAAACAAATCAAAAGCCTTTGAGAAATTCAAATGGTTTAAGGCATCAACTAAAAATGAAAGAGACCACTTTATGAAAGCCCTTAGAATAGATAGAGGGGGAGAGTACATCTCCAAATAATATTTGTTTTTTTGTAGGAATGAGGGCATTCACCAAAAAAATTACAACAAGGTATACCCAACAAAAAAATGTATTGGCTGAAAGAAAATAGAACCATTCAAGACATGCCAATAAGTATGCTGAAAGGAAAAGGGTTGTCACACATTTTTCTAGGTGAATTTGTAGCATTAGCAGTTTATATATTAAATAGCTGCCCCAAAAAGGTTTTCCATGATAGGATTCAAAAAGAGGCATGTAAAAACAATAATTAGATTGTTGAACACCTAAGAATCTTTGGGTGTGTGGCATATGCATTTGTGTCAAAAGAAAATAGGAAAAAAATTGATGACAAGGGAGAAAAATGCATCTTCATAAGCTATAGTGAAGAGTCAAAATCCTATAAATTATACAATCCCATCACTAAGAAGGTAGTGATTATTAGAGATGTGTTTATTGAAAGTGAAGCATGGGATGTAACGGTGGATGACACCACGAGTATTTCAATCACAATACCCCTTGATGATGAAGAAGTTGCAGAGGATAACAACTTAGTAAGAGCTCAAGAGAGCAATAACTCAGGAAGAAACTACTATAGAGAATTGGAAAATAATAGCTCTGGAGATGTGCAGTAGAATAGTAGCTTTGCAAGTGTTCAATAGAACAACAAATTTGAACAGAGACAACAGAGTAGCAACAATGAGAAGCACAATGGGGAGAAGCAGAAAGAGGGTTGAGCTGACCAGCTATGAGAAGCACAAGAAAAATTCGAAGGTATGGAGGCAAATTGAGTGGGGTGGGCTGGAGCCTTTCATTGATAAGCTCCATGGTCTTGAACCAAAATAACAGAGTATTTTGCTAAACACTAGAAGAATGGTGAAATTGTTCTCTCAGGGCAGAAGGTTAAGGTTGATAAGAATCTTATTGGGGAAACACATGACTCTCGACTGAGGGGGTGAAGTTCTTTTGTGACAGAAAGTTTTCTGATGAAGCTGTCATCAGATTTCCCAAAACTAATGAGAAAAGGGAGGAGCTGGTCAAAATTTCTAACAGTTATTTTGATGTTGGGACGGACAAGAAGATATGGAGGGAGGTTCTCAGAATTCTTATGGAATACATTACATTAGATGACAGATTTACCAGAGTCTACGATTACCACTTCTCCCTCCTCAATCATTTTCGATACAAGGTAAGGGTCTCCTTTCCTCACTACATGTTTTGCTCCTTGATTAATAGTATTGAGGAACATAGAAGAAGTCCTAGGAAGAATCCAGTCCTGCATACTAGCCTTATTCGGCTTATTCATGAGCATTTTGGAAATAGGTCGGCCTTGTCTAACACCTTTACGGCTTCAACCTCAAAAGGATATGATACTGATATTAGTACGTCTTAAGACAAAGATGATTTGGACACTGAGTGGGAAGGGGAAGATTCTACCTCCCCCAAGAAGATGAATAAGAAAACCCATCAAAGAAAGCCCTTGAACAAAAAATATTTCTCTATGAAAACCCCCATTGGCACTTCTCAGTAGGTGAAAATCAAGAAGGATCCCCCCGAGAAAATTTTGGTTTCTTATTCTGAGGATTCTCTGGAGGATAACTTTGCTGCCCCTAAAGCCACTGAGGACTCTTATACCTCTTACCCTGCCACTGATAGAGAGAATAGACCCAAATTCCCTAGAGATCTCAAACCTAAAGACCACTACTTCAAGCCTGACTGAGAATTACCTAATGACATACTAGCTATTGCAAGAAATGGGGCTGTTGACTACTTCAGGATCATGAAGTGGGTTTTTTATGAGATAAAGGACCTCAGCTTAAAAAATAGGGTTGTCACTAGCAAGATGAATGAGATGGAAGCTAAAGGTGTGTCTTAGAATGATGCTGGGGTTTTGTGGGCCATGGAAGAGAAGAGGTCAATGGTCGAGTGCCTTCAAAGAACAGTTGAGCTCACAGACAAGATGAAGAAGAAAAATGAGAAAAAAATTATGCATCTGGAAGGGGAAATTGGCAAAATTAGGGAAACCATGAACACCATCACAGAGCATAGCCATAGAGTTGTGAAACAAACTACTACTACCTTAAGCACCATGGTGGAAAAGTTGGAAAATACCTAGAAAAGTTGTTGTTTGTGGACCTGGAAGTAGACAAGGATAAAAGTAAGAAAGAGGATTCTGGCCCCTGGAAGAGGACTAGAGCCAACCTAAAGAGAAAAGTGGATTCTTTGCCGCTGGAGATCCAGGATTTGAAAAAGGTAGCCTAGGAGATGTGCAACCTTGAAGCTGAGGTTGCTAAGACTTTAAAGTCCTTAGGTTAGCTTTGGTTGTGCTTGGTGTTGGCTTCTTGCTAGCTTTTTGTTGGTTCATGGTTGGCGGCTACTGTCATTTTTTGCTTTTTCTTGTGTCGTAGCTTTCCTTTCATTGTGAACTATGATGGCTTATTTTTTCTAGCTTGTAAATTTTGTGGTTTCGGGCCCCTGTAAAACCCGTTTCTTCCTTTAACAAAAACAATCCACTCCTTGGGAAAAATTCTCTGGTGCAAAACATATTGAGATATTACTAATAAATAATTAATAATTATTTAAAATGGGGATATTAAAAACACTCTCCAACCATCAAAATAGACTGATTTAACATTCGCTTAAAAAAACATCTTTTATGAAATACTAAAATTCATATAGAAACTCATTCATGAATCTAAAACGACCATTTATGTAAGATTCAAATAGTGTCTCGCATGAGAGGCAGAATAAAATGCTGTGCCAAGATTGACCCGCTTATATGAAACATTATTTATTGCCTCTTTTAATCTAACTCCAACCAAAATTTCATTCATTATGTAGGCAAGTCATCCTGGCTAAGTAACACAATCTACCTTCACATGCAAGAGCCCCTCAAGTTTTCTCGTTGTTTTCAAAAGTTTGTTATACCACATTAATGGACTGAGCACTAGAGTTACCAATGGAAGCGTCAAAGGGAATATATTAAAAAAGTTTCGAGGGATATATTCAAAGAAAGTGGTCCTCTGCTTTAACGCATGAATACCCACATTCTTAAACCTCCATAGATAGGTAAAGGAAACGCAGTACTATTATTCCTTTCGGAATTATCTGCCTTTCTATCCTCTGAGGATTCCTACTGAATGTAGCGGAGTACTATTATTCCTCTTCGGAATTATCTGCCTTTCTATCTTCTGAGGATTCCTACTGAATGTAATGCTTGACTATCTAAGGAAAATCTTTGGCTGTGGTTTTCAACGGACGGATCCGAAAAGAAGAACATGTGGACGGGAAGATTATTATCTGATTGATGAGATTGTCATGTAAGAGATTCCCAGACTTATTAAAGCTATTATTTTAAGCAAATAATTCTGAAAATATAACTGAAAATTTAATTAATGTGATACATGTATGTATTGGGGGTTAGCAAGTATGCATGGAAGGCATCCCAAATCTTCCACATAGATGACTATGAACAAATCGATTAAAGGAAATGCTATTGAATATGTTAGTCTTGCCAAAATTGTGATAATACCTGTTTTAATGACTATATTTTCTTGTCTTAGTGCATATCCTCATAATGTGAATGGTGGTTCCTTAATTCCAACTATACTATAGACAATGAAGTAATTATCACACAACGTTGTGCTTATTTAGTACAATCCTATCTAATCTTTTTGAAACGTGTAATTTAACATCTAGTGGAAATGTCATAATCACTAAATATCATTGACACCCTTCTATTATAATTTAGATTATTTTTTATATTGTAATTGATATATTTACTGTTAAGATGATTCATTATTATAGTCGATACAAGAAGGGTCAAAGGATTGAGATGTCTAACTATTGTTAAATCAATTTTCTATAGGTTCACATATTTGGTATAGCTAATCTAAGCTTTCTATATAAAATCAAAATAATAAATTGTTTTGAGTTAGATGTAAGTTTGAGGAGTCTTCTTGATTGATATGGTAGTAATAATTAGAGGATATAAATTATAACCAAAAAATAGGTATATAGAACAATTGGTAAAAATAGAAATTTATTTTTGTTTTACTAGTCTATAAAGAGGGAGTATCAAAAACATAAATTTGAGGGGTAGAAATGAAATGAGGGTTTTTCATTAGTATGCTATGAATGCAAATACAATGCCATGGTTTTATTAAGTGAACTCACTGGGTGAACACGTGATCATGCTACAAAGATATTGGGTTTAATATTTAATTGATAGAAACAACAATAATTTTAAATATACTAACTATGGCCAAAGAAAACATATTAAATGTAGTTCTCCTTTTTCTAAATGAATATAAAGAATGCGACTTTAAGAAGCTTCATGATATGATTAGGCTCTATAAGACTCTAGTTGTAAAAATAGGGTAGAAAAGTTTTTATTGTGGTACAACTACTAATCAATCTACGAAGCAGATTACTCAAAAAGATAGAAGGAAACATGTGGATCCTTCATATAATTGCATACAAAGAATTTAACATTTTATGGTTTAAGGAGCCTTCATTCAAAACACACTTTCAAAAAATACTAGGTACATTTTGTAGGATTAACTTTTGAGTACACCATTATGAACAAGTACACGATACATTCATGTAAAAAAAAAGGGTAAGCTAACAATAGACATGTTCATGCTACATACTATATATTGCAACCCTAGAAGATATACTTAAGTTGATTTAGATTAAAACATAAATATATATAGTTAAGTTTCTAGCAATCCTATGCCAACTCACAAGATTAGGAATATAATAACCTATCATTTATTAAAATTTTAAGGCCTATTGGTCATCTAAAACCTTGAGGACATTATAATTCAATATAATATATTACACTTGAGCTTTTTGTGAATTGATAAAATTATAAATGGTCATGATTTATATATAGATGTATTGAATCAATGTAGTCTTTATAAATATTTAACTAGGCTATGCATCATGAGTAGTGATTACAGTCCTCATCATAAATTATAGTCTCAATACTAGATTACAACATGACAAACATGGTTGAATTATTGTCTATGACAAGTGTACTAAAACTATCATTATGAGAGTCTGCACTAGAATTTTTTCCACACATACATATACATACATAGATACATATGTACATATGTGTATGTGTATGTGTATATATATATACACACATATGTACATATGTATGTATGTATATACACATATATACGCATATATGTATGTATGTGTTTATGTTTATGTATGAATATGTGTGTGTGGATAAACTTCTAGTATATGTATATATATATATATAAGCTAGAAGTTTATCCACACAAATACATACATATATGTGTATATGCATACTTGCATACATATGTACATATGCGTATGCATGTATGTATGTATGGATATATATATGCATACATACTCTCATGATGATAGTTTTAGTAGACTTATCACAAACAATAATTCAACCATGTCTATCATGTTTTAATCTAGTATTGAGACTATAATTTAGGATGAATACTATAATCTCTACTCATGATGCATATCCTAGTTAAATATTTATAAATATTACATTGATGATACATGTATGTATAAATTATGACCATTTATAATTTTATAAATTCTCAAAAATCTCGAATGCAATAAATTATATTGAATTATAATGTCCTCAAGGTTTTAGATGGTCAATAGGCCTTACAAAATTTATGAATGATAAGTTATTATATTCCTACTCTTGTGATTTGGCATATGATTGCTAGAAGCTTAACTATATATATTTATGTTTTAATCTAAATCAACTTAAGTATATCTTCTAGGGTTGCAATATATAGTCTATAGTCAACTTACCCTTTTGTTTTGCATGAATGTATCTTGTACCTATTCATAATGGGGTACTCAAAAGGTAATTCTACACAATGTACCTAGTATTTTTGGATTGAATTATTGTTTGTGATAAGTCTACTAAAACTATCATTATGAGATTCAACACTAGAAGTTTATCAACACACACATATACATACATACATACATTTATACATGCATATATACATACATATTTATGTGTATATGTATACATGAATACATACATACATTCATACATACGCATATATGTATGTATGTATATATATTCAAAGAGAATGCATTTTAGAAGGCCAAAATGATGTGCACTAGGGGAGATGGAAAACTCATGTTAGATTTCAAGTGTAAAGCCAACATTGATAACATAGAGGAACAACATGTTGGAATATTAATTAATCTATAGCAAACATACATTCTCCCCTAACCCGGATAACTTGCAACAACCAAACATATACCTACAGTAATTAATGTGTTAGGTGAATTTGAATTTTCATTTGAAGCACTCATTTTTTTATGAGCTTGAAAATGCAAAAAAAAAAATAGAATGTTTTTGTTAGTTTTCAAGAGAGGGTCATTTTCTGTTTTTGAGTGAAGACCTTACAGTAGCAGAAGAAGAAGGGAATGTTGAACATAGAATAGGGGACAACATTGCACAGAAAGGGAATGTTTATTAGACATAGTGTAGTGACAAAGATAGCTACAACATTGTAGTTAGTTTTAGTCTAGGTGTGTGTGTAGCACCAAAATTTTAGGTGGAATATTTTTGTAGTGTAAAAAAGAGAAAGTACTCTATAATTTTGCAATTTTGAAAAGCAGAGAAGGAATATATGAAAATTATTTTTCTGTGTGTCATAGTTTCTATTGTGTTGTATTTGTGCATTGTTTTGTCTCTTTTGTCCATCCTATCATAGGAGTGACTCAATTTTATTGCACCCCTATCTGCCAACAAGTGATATAAGAGCCCCATTTTTTTGGGTAGTTAGTTTTTTGTGGGTGTGTTTGGAAAATCCCTAAGTTATCTAGGCATTAAGTCTTCCCAAATCTGAGAAAAATGGTACCAGGTGAGAGTAAAGATAGGCAACAACCACAAAAAATTAATATGAAAAATTATGATATATGGGCTAAGAAAATGAAGACCATGTTAGTTGCAAATGTCCTATGGGAGCTAGTCACTAATTTGGGTTTAATGATATGAAAAACCCATCAACTTATGCAAACCTTTCAAATGTTCAAAGCAATCAGGTGAAAGAAAATCATATGAAGGATGCAAAATCCCTCAGTTTGATTGAGGCAGACTTGATAGAGGCTATTTTTCCATGTATTGTAGTGACACACTATGGAAAAAAAGCTTGGTAAATGCTTCAAAATAGATATAAGGGGAGTGATAAAGTTATATTAGTTAAGCTTTAGTTGCTAAGAGAGATTTTGAGAATCGACAAATGAAAGATAGTGAGTCTATTTTAGATTTTGACACTAATGTTTCTACATTTATTAATCAACTGAGAATCAATAGGGAAACACTAGAAACACAAAGGATTATTGAGAAAATCCTAAGAAGTATTTCTACTAGGCTTGATGCTATAGTCATTGCCATTGAAGAGGTAAGGGACTTGTCCAAAAGGATTGTAGATGAGTTGATGGGTTCACTACAAACTCATGAGCAGTGGTTGAATAGATCTGCTCCTTCCCTAGAGCAAACTTTTAAAGCTCAGACCAATGGAAGAGATCGAGGAAGAGGAAAAAAATAAAGGTAGAGGTCAAAGAGACAGGGGAAGAAGAAATTCTAGAAGAGGAGGTTCTGATAGTCAATAGGAGCCAAGCAACTCATAGACAACTTACCAAGATGAGAAGAAGAACAACAGTTCAAATCAATGGTATGACAAAACCAATGTGCAATGTTACTACTATCACAAATATGGATATTATGTTAGTGAGTGTAGAAAAAAGTAACGCTACCATGGAACTCAAAATGAAAATGTAGTAAATGAGAACAAGGCTGAAAAAGAAAAATAGTCCAATGTATTCATTGTTTGTGATGCAAGACAAGGGGGTTCAAAATACAAAACTACAATCAAGGTTCCAAAATTCTTAATAAACCCTCAAACCAAATTTAACATCATAAAAATTAGTTAATTAAGCCAGCAAAATTCTCTTGAAACACTGGTTCTTCAGTTATTTCATAACTCATACCCAAAAAAGCCAAATTGCTTAAAGGAGCCCAAAACACTAAATTGGGTGAACCTTTCAAACCACATTGAATATAAAATAAATAAATACATTTTTGAGTACCCATTTCGGCCTTCTTAGAAATACTTCAACATCAGATGGCGTTGTTCTAGAAAGAATGTCCTTAAAAATGTCTGTCTCGTTTTCAAGGAGGCCTAAATTAACTACTTAGGACAAGGGTTTATTGAATCTCTTAACTCCAAGGATCAAAAATATCAACCAAAGATTCAAAAACTTGATTTAGGACCTGTACATTCTCATCATAACATTATCCATTCATTTCCAAGGTTATTTCTTCAAACCCTAACCTCTAAACACCTTTTCTTGCACAAAAACACACAGTTTTAGCCTAGGGCATCATGATACTTACCCAAAATATCATCTCCATATCTTGAAACTTACATAGAATCAAATATTATGTCAAAATAGACCTACAAACCAATTTTTATGAGTTTACACTAGTGGAAACTAAAGATATGAAAATTTCTTGAAAATTGGAAACTTAATTTCTAAATAGGGCTATTGGGAAGATTCGACCATTAGACCACTTAAATAACCTTTTCAAAATTTGTAGTGAAAAAAAAATGTCAGAACTTAAATTATATTTCCAACTATGTGAGTTTCATTTCCATACCATTCCATATGTGGCTATACAACACAAATTAGAATCATATTTTGCAAGAAAGCAATGAGTTTATTGAATCCAACTTGCATCCAAATGGCCATCAACCTTGTGGTCAACCAAACCAATTCTTTTAAACCTTTTAAATTTTGTTTTTATAATTTAAAAACCACCAAACAACTCCTAACACCCCTTGACTCTTCAACTTCCATTCTTGCATTTTTTGCATTCTGACAACATGACAATTTTTGCAAGAATTTACAAAATTTGGAAAAATGAACTTATAACCCCCTAATAACCTATGAATAGACTGACTCAAACATTTTTAATACGGTCTAAATGACATTATGAAATAACTCAAACACAACATAAGTAAATATTTACAAAATGGCCTCATGGAGGCATAAAGTCCATTAGGTGCTCCTGCACCATACTCCCGACCAAAAGAAATTCAAGTTCCTTGAATACTTTGCTGCACCATTCCTTTGCTTGAACCTTCTTGACTTCTTGATCTTCACTTAATTTTTCTCTTGGTAATCCCTTCCATTGTGTCAAGTATTGGAAAGTTGTTCCAATAGTGGCCTTGAACTTGCTCACAACTTGCCAATTGCTTCTTCGCAAACTATACTTTGATCTTCTTCTTGCCAAGAACTAATGGTGTATGTTCCTCTGTACCTACAAACAAAATCATAAATGTTGTTCCTTGAACTCTCTTCTTCATCATCTCTGCTACATGCTTGAACTCATCCTTTTGCTTTTACCAAACATCCTCTTTCACTTCTCTTTCTATCTTCACATCAAGTTTCAGTTCCTCTACTCTTGGAACCTCTTTGCAATCAGTCTTATAGACCTCTATCATCCCAGATTGTAACTGCCCTCCAACCTCTTGTCCAATCAATGGACAAATTAAGTCTCCTACTATGACCTCTCTAGGCCATTCTTGCCTTTCTTTTGGCAACCCACTCTCACTTACCGCATACTTTCCTCTTATCAGGATCTCTGTTTGATCCGATCCATAAACCTTTGCACTATCAGGTTCACACACTTCTTGCCCCATAAATGGACAATGCACTAACTCTTGCACAATCTCATCTTACTTTTATGACTTATTTTGTACCTTATGAAGGAGTTCTTCCTTAGCCTCCTTTGTCTCAGATTCTGATACCATCTTCTCTTCTTCTTTCCTTTCTATCATTGCATCATCCTGCAATATTGTTGTCTTGTCATCTTCAAGCTCTGAAATGGATTCAAATTTTGCTTCCTCTTCATCCTCTACCTGTACAAATTCTTTCTTACCACACATAATTATCATTCTGCTTTATTATGTCCTTCTTCACTTACCATCAATGTTTCCAATGTAAATGAAACCCCATTCTTCTTAATCTGATATTTGTTCTTCCTTCCATCATATAGGGAATACCTTTCATATATGAATGGAATCCCTAACAACAAATGACATACATTCATAGGCACTACATCACATAGAAGTGTATATCTCTAGACACATATTTTAAATTATTCAAATTCTTGCTCCTGAACCAAATAAGAATATTTACCATTCAACCAAAAAACATCATAGGGATTCTCATGAGGAAACCTTTCCAAATTTAACTTGTCTACCATTTCTTTTGACACCATGTTATCCAAACTACCTAAATCCACCAGTACCTTACATACCTTGCCTTGAAATTTGCATTTGGTCTCAAAAATTACCTTCCTTCATAGAATATCCTTCTCTTCAATCAACCCTTTGGTTCCTTTCTCCATGTTGTCCTTTCTACTCCCAACTATCTTCTTCTTTAACCTACATCTTTCACCTCTCAAAAGATCTACTCCCTAGACTCTGATACCAAACTGATGCAAGACAAGGGGGTTCAAAATACAAAACTATAATCAAGGTTCCAAAATTCTTACTAAACCATAAAACCACTTTTAACATCACATAAATTAATGAATTAATTCAACAAAACTCTCTTGAAACACTGAATCTTTAGTTCTTTCATAACTAATACCCAAGAAAGCCAAATTTCTTGAAGGAGCCCAAAACACTAAATCGGTCAAAAATTTCAAACCACATTGAATCTCCAAAAAATAAATACATTTTTGAGTATCCATTTCAGCCTTCTTAGACATACTTCAAAATATTATGTGGTTGTTTTGAAAAGAATGTCCTTAAAAATGAATGTCTCGTCTTCAAGTAGGGCTAAAGCAACAACTTAGGACAGCCCAGGTTTATGTAATATCTTAACTCCAAGGATCAAACCTCTCAAAAAAAGCTTCCAAAAATTCATTTAGGACCTATACATGCTTATTAAAATATTATCCATTCATTTCCAAGGTTATTTCTTCAAACCCTAACCTCTAAACACCCTTTCTTGGACAAAAACACATAGTTTCAGCCTAGGGCATCATGATACTTTCCCAAAATATCATCTCTAGGTCCTAAAACTTACATATAATAAAATATTATGTCAAAAAAGAACTAAAAACCAATTTTTATGAGTTTTCACTTGTGGAAACTAAAGATATGAAATTTTCTTCAAAACTAGAACCTTAATTTCTGAACAGAGCTGCTAGGAAGATTTGACCATTAGACCACTTAAATGACCCTTTCAAAATTTCTGGTAACAACAAAAAATGTATCAAATTAAATTATCTTTCGAACCACATGCGTTTCAGTTCTATAACATTCTGTATATGGCCAAACAACACAAATTACAATCATATTTTGAAAGAAAATAATGAGTTTATTGATTCCAACTTGAATCCAAATGACCATTAACCTTGTGGTCGACCATACTAAGTCCTTGAATCCTTTTCCATCTTGTTTTGATCAGTTAAAAACCACCAAACAACTCCTAATACCCCTTGACTCTTCAACTTCCATTCTTGCATTTTTGCATTTTGACAACATGCCAATTTTTGCAAGAATTTACAAAATTTGACAAAATGAACTTATAACCCCCTAATAACCTATGAATAGATTGAAAAAAACATGTTTAATATGTTTTAAATGACCTTTGAAATAAATCAAACAAAAAATAAAGAAAATATTTACAAAATGGCCTCATGGAGGTGACCTCCTGCACCATACTCCCGAGCAAAAGAAATTCAAGTCCCTTGAATACTTTGTTGCACTATTCCTTTCCTTGAACCTTCTTGACTTCTTGCTCTTCACTTTCCTTTTCTCCTAGTAATCCCTTCCGTTGTGTCAAGTATTGGAAAGTTGTTCCAATAGTGGCCTTGAACTTGCTCACAACTTGCCAATTGCTTCTTCACAAACTATACTTTGATCTTCTTCTTGCCAAGAACTAATGGTGTATGTTTCTGTGTACCTACAAACAAACCCATACATGTTGTTCCTTGAACTCTCTTCTTCATCATCTCTGCTCCATGCTTGAACTCATCCTTTTGCTTTTACCAAACATCTTCTTTCACTTCTCTTTCTATCTTCACATCAAGTTTCAGTTCCTCTACTCTTGGAACCTCTTTGCAATCAGTCTTATAGACCTCTATCATGCCAGATTGTAACTTCTCTCCAACCTCTTGTCTAATCAATGGAAAAATTAAGTCTCCTACTGTGACCTCTCTAGGCCATTCTTTCCTTTCCTTTGGAAACCCACTCTCACTTACCTCATACTTTCCTCTTATTAGGATCTATGTCTGATCTAATCCACAAACCTTTGCACTATCAGGTTCACACACTTCTTATCCCATCAATGGACAATGCACTATCTCTTGAACAATCTCATCTTGCTTTTATGACTTATTTTGTACCTTCTCAAGGTGTTCTTCCTTAGCCTCCTTTGTCTTAGATTCTGACATCATCTTCTCTTCCTCTTTCCTTTCTATCATTGCATCATGCTACAATATTGTTGTCTTTTCATCTTCAAACTCTTAAATGGCTTCAACTTTTGCTTCCTCTTCATCCTCTACCTGCACAAATTCTTTCTTACCACGCATAGTTATCCTTCTTGCTTTGTTTTTTCCTTCTTCATTTTCCATCAATGGTTCCAATGTAAATGAAACCCCATTCTTCTTAATCTAGCATGTGTACTTCCTGCCATCAGATAGGGCATACATGTTATTGTGGACATCGAAAATATACTAATTAACATCATGCATCTAATCCTAACTTACTAACATTGTTTCTTCCTAAATCATTCCTCGGTCTAACCGTTTAATCAAATTCCCTTGTTTGATTAAATTCATCAATATTCGTCTCTTAATTAAATAAATCATTTTGTCTAATTAAGTCACTTTTTCTTGTTAATTAAATCAATCCATCTGATCTAATTATCCCTATTTAATTAAATAATCAATTTATTTGATTAAATCTCTAAAGTCTATCCATTAAATTAAATAAATTAAAACCTTATTTAATTTAATCTAACACTATCCCTTTTAATTAAATAAATCAAAATCTTTATTTAATTAGCCTCTTATCATATTCCTTTCTTATTGATTTAAATAAATCCATAAATTTAAGTCAAATAAGTCACATCATCTAATATCTTGTTAAATTAATTAACCTTTGATTAATTTAATCTAATCTCATGTCACATCCTCTAGATAATGCAAGTTGCACATGAAAATAGATTTAATTCATTTATTAAATTCCTATTTTCCTCACAAGGCATCTTTTGGAATATTCTCTCAATTTGAATTCAAAAATTCCAAGTCAACATGTACATCCAACAAGGCATTTAAAACCTCTTACATTTCATTTGCCTTGAGCCAAGTGGCATTTATTGCATTTTCCCTTCCCTCTTACATGTCATTTCAACAAATTTGAATTTCAAATATTGGCATTTATTGGCACAAACCCCAAATCCTGCACAACCATCATTCATTCATAGCTTGACAAGTGGCACCATATCATTGGATGAATGTTAGTACCAAATTGCTTAAATTTGGGCATTCATCCATCTTGAAATCCTATAAATGAAGAGCTTCTTTCCTCATTTTATCATCCACAATCCAAGCAAAGTTACCATGCTAAAATACTTTTCCATTTTCATACATCATTTGAATTCCTAGTTAGGCTTTTTGCAGATTTGGCTTGGAGTTCTCATCTTTTGTCAAAGTGGATCAACATCATCTTCAACACATCAAGACTTCATCATCAGGATTGGGAAAGGGCCAATTTTCACATCAAATTGGAACCAATTCCCCCATGGGATCAAGTGTTTGCTATTTAAATTAGGATTAAATCTAGTTTTTATCATTTTCTTTGTGTTCTTCATTATTTTCATTCCTAGTTTGAGTTGTAAATGGATTTCATTGGGAATCCTTCTTTTAGCTTGTAATTCCTTGTCTAACTCATTTATTCATGTTGTTTTGTAGGTACTAGGAAAAGGGTTCACACATTTATATATCCATGGCATCCCTAACAACAAATGACATACATTCATAGGCACTACATCACATAGAAGTGTATCTCTATAGACACCAATCTTAAATTCTACAAATGCTTCCTCCTTAACCAAATAAGAATATTCACCATTCAACCAAGAAATTTAATAGGGATTATCATGAGGAAAATTTTCCAAATTTAACTTGTCTACCATTTTTTGTGATAGGTCACGTTATCCAAAGTACCTGAATCCACCATTACCTTACATACCTTGCCTTGACATTTGCATCTTGTCTCAAAAATTTCCTTCCTCCATAACATCTCCTTCTCTTTAATCAACCCTCTGGTTCCTTTTTCCATGTTGTCCTTTCAACTTCCAACTGTCTTCTTCTTCAACCTGCAACTTTCACCTCTCAAAAGATCTACTCCCTAGTCTCTGATACCATACTCATACAAGACAAGGGGGTTCAAAATACAAAACTACAATCAAGGTTCCAAAATTCTTACTAAACCATAAAACCACTTTTAACATCATAAAATGACTAAATTAAGCCTTGAACACAACTCTCTTGAAACACTAATTCTTCAGTTCTTTCATAACTCATACCCAAAAAAGCCAAATTGCTTGAAGGAGCCCAAAACATTAAATTAGATGAAACTTTCAAACCACATCGAATATCCAAAAACTAAATACAATTTTTAGTACCCATTTCAGCATTCTTAGACATAATTAAAAATTAGATGGGTTTGTTTCAGAAAGAATGTCCTTAAAAATGTATGTCCCATTTTGTAGGAGGCCTAAATCAACTACTTAGGATAGCGGTTTATTGAATCTTTTAACTCCAAGGATCAAACATATCAACAAAAGCTTCAAAAACTTCATTCAGGACCTGTACATTCTCATCAAAACATTAGCCATTCATTTCCAAGGTTATATCTTCAAACCCTAACCTCTAAACACCTTTTCTTGCACAAAAACACACAGTTTCAACCTAGGGCATTGTGGTACTTACCCAAAATCTCATCTCCAGGTCCTGAATCTTACATAGAATCAAATATTATGTCCAAAAATACCTACAAACCAATATTTATGAGTTTTCACTAGTGGAAACTAAAGATATGAAATTTTCTTCAAAACTAGAACCTTAATTTTTGAACAGGGCTGTTGGGAAGACTCGACCATTAGGCCACCTAAATGACCATTTCAAAAAATTTGGTAATAAAAAAAAAATTCTGAAATTAAATTATATTTGCAACCATGTTAGTTTCAGGTCCTACCATTCCCTATATGGTCGTACAACACAAATTGCAGTCATAATTTGCAAGAAAACAATGACTTTATTCATTCCAAGTTGCATCGAAACGGCCACCAACCTTGTGGTTGACCATAACAAGTATTTTAAACCTTTTACATATTTTTTTGATCAGTTACAAACCACGAATGAACTCGTAATACCCCTTGACTCTTTAACTTCCATTCTTGCAGTTTTGCATTTTGACAACATGACAATTTTTGCAAGAACTTACAAATTTGACAAAATGAACTTATAACCCCCTAATAACCTATTGAATAGCTCAAACATGTTTAATATGGTCTAGATGAGCTTATGAAATGACTCAAAGAAAAAATAAATCAAATATTTACAAAATGGCCTTATGGAGGCTAAAGTCCATTAGTTGTTCCTTCACTAGTTTGCAACCTTGTTGAGTGCAACAATGATGAAGTTTGGCACTTAGAAAATAGTTGCAACAACCACATGAGTCATAAAAAAAGTTTATTTTCCTCCATAGATAGCAACATAAAAGAAAAAATCAAAATGGGAAATAATCAGAAGGTTCCCGTCATGGGAAAATGTGTTGTCAGCATTCAAACCAAGAATGGTGAAAAGAAAAATATCCAAGATGTCTATTATTCCCCTGGCATAAAAAATAACCTATTGAGCATTGGAAAAATTGTCCAAAATTATTATAGAATTGAACCGTATATTTTTGGCACCTATGCAATTCTCTAACTGTTCTAGGGTTTTTCACCTAAAAGAAGAGACTAGGGCCAAAAGTGCTAAAGAGTTCATTGAAATTATGTTATGTGTGATGTTATATCAACTAAATTAAATGAACTAAATTCAATTAAGTGATCTATATGATTGAATTTGACTGCAAAACTAAAGATTTAAACTATGTTGGAAAACACACTATGATATGCAAACAATAAACTAAAAGATGAATGAATGCAAAACAAAAAGAGAAAGGTTGAATAAGAGTGCATTTGGGAAAGATTTGAAGAATCTGGAATGGTCTAAATGCTCTCTGAAATTACAAAAAATCAATAGTGGGACTCATTCACCTAGGGTGGCAAATTAGTCTTGCTTCTAGTGAAATCTGTCGAGAACCAATTTCTGACTGTCGGGATCCAGAATCTGAAAAAATCTAGATTTTCATTCCTAAGGTGGGACTCATTTTCCATTTGTGGCGAATCAATCCTCTCCCAAAATTCTGAGAAATTAAGAGACAAGTCTACAACACCAGATCTAGAAATATCTGCTTGTCAGGTTGCCAAAGTCAATTTTGCAGGAAATAGACAAAAACCTTCTCCAAGTTTTGAATATGATTCATTTGACTTGAATCACCTAGTTGACTTATTGACCACTCTTCAATCACCTAAATTCTTGTTAAATTTGCACACATAATTCTGCAAACACACATGCAAGAGGGTGAAAATAGTTGACGGTTACCAAATAGGGGTTTTCCTTAGTCAAACACCACTTTGGTAATCAAACCCTTAATGAAATAATGAAATGCAAGAGAATGATAAAAAAATAATATGCAAATGCTATCAAATTATCAAACCCTTGTTGGTGAAAATCTGAAGTTGTATCAATGGATGCTCCAAAATGCTTGAATAGTGCTTGATTTGATGTTGTAAGATGCTTGAATGCTTGAATGAATGGGGATTAGAATGGATGTAAAAAAAATTATTTATACAATCTTATGCCTTAGTAACCCATTCATGCCTCATCACAGGCTGACATCAAGTGATTTTGAATAAAAACCCAAAAGGAATTTTGAATTTTTTTGAATTTGGAGCCAAGGAGGACTCATTCGTGACCCATGGTGAATGGGTCCCATGTACGACCTAAAAATGGGTGTCAGGAATTAAATCATGTTTAATGTTGTTTTTCAAGTTTAAATTCTAAAATACACTTAATTAAAGCTTATAACGGCATAAACAGGTGAAATAAAGCATATAAAATATTTAAATAGTGAAGTTATGCCTAGAAAAGCATGAAATCATGTTACAAGACTTTAAAACACTTCAAAATAGGACTTTATGAGTGATGAAAAGGGGATTTTTAGGTGAATTGTAATGAATAGAGCCTAGAAGAGTGTAAAAATATCTTACAACACTTCACAAGACCTTCACAAGATGTCATTATTTCAATTTTAGTACCTAAATATGCATGTTCAAGCCATGTTACAACATTAAATCAGAGAAAAATAGATCAAACATCATGAAACAAGACCTAAAAGGCCATGAAAATGACAAAGGTCCATTTTCCTATGGCACATTTAGCCTCCACTTTAGTGAGAGGGTGAACTTTCTTCAAACTCACACAAAAGTAGTCATGAACATCAAGAAAAGGGTTTAGGTACACTTACCTTAGCAAGATGGAATAACAATGATCAAGAAGGATGATCAAGCCCCTAGGATGAAGATCCCATGGCAAACTAAAGATAAGAACAATGGAACACACAAATGAAAGAGAGAATCGAATGAAGCTTCGATTGTTTGTCCAACTAGTTGTAGATTATATCTAGGTTAACTTTGAGAAAAAGAGAATGCGTACTCAATCCGGGGCAAAAAAACTCATGGAAGTATGTCAGGTGAGAAGGCCTGAGTATACTCACTCTAGGTCAATAGAACTCATGGCAGTCCACTAGGTGAGAAGGCCCAAGTATACTCACTCTAGGGCCACGAAACTTGTAGTTGTTCACGAGGTGAGAAAGCCCAAAAGAGGAGATACATACACTAGTTGGTATGAACTCACAAAAAAAAAGGTGGCTATGGGGAAATTGATGTTGCTAGATGGGATTCCCATGCAACCATATCAAAGTTATACCTCCTAATAGCTTTAACAAAGTGCCACAAGGAAAATTTTGGTTCATGCTTCATGACACAAGAAAAGCTTTGTATGCTTAGAACTCTTGAACAAAGAGGAAGGTACCAAAAGCATGCAAGTTGTGTTATGCAAGGTGGAAAAAGTGCAAGATGTAAAATATAAAAATGTAAAAGATGTTCAAAGGAGTCTTATTTAGTTTATGTGAGCTCTATCACTTAGGGAACATTGTGTCTAATGTCTCCAAGAGAGGACCGATCAAAGAATAGTATATTCACAACTTAGGGGATGCAGTGCATCACATCAAGCCACCAAGAGGAATTTAATATGCTAAGATAGATCACACTTATGAAGGACATCACACCCAGTAACATCCACAAAGAGACGAATGCATGATATAAATGACAAGGCTACACTAGGAACTAAGAATGAAAATGAATTATGGTAATGTATGCCCCCCACTTTAAAGGAATTGCTACACATCGTTCTATGAGAAAGTTCTATGAGAAATTACTTTAAAATGGTGAAAGAAAGGAAACAAGACATGAGAACCAAGTTGGAAAGCCCTATGCCAAGTCATATGTTTCTGTGTAAGGTTGTGTCATGTCAACAAAAAAGAAAAAAAAAGAAAGGGAGTTTCCCCTTAGAAAAGAGAACACCAAACACATAAGGGATCTATGGATTTGGGATCAGTATGTTCGTTGCTGCAATGTTTTTTAATGAAACAGATCAAAACTGTCATCATTCCCCAAAGCACATAGAATTGGAAGAATGACACAAAGAGAGCAAAAACAAAAGGAAAATAAAGTTTGATTTTGGTCAACATGGAAGAGACATAGGGCATCTCAATGCCTTGTATCCTCCCCAAAAGGAAAACACAAGTGAAAAGAAAGAAAATGAAAAGACGAGAGAAAATAAAAAATATTTTAAGTCAATATGAAGGATACATTGCGGTCTTGATGCCTTGCATCATCTCCAAAAGGAAAAACAAGTGAAAAGAAAGAAAATGAAAAGGTGAAAGAAAAGGAAAAATCTTTTGGGTCAACATGAAGGAGAAATTGTGATCTCAATGCCTTGTGCCATCCCCAAAAGGAAAACACAAAACAAAAAGAGAAAAAGACAAGGACCTTTTGGATCAACATGGAAGATACATAGGGCATCTCTATGCTTTGCATCATCCCCAAAAGGAGAACACAAAATGAAAAGAGAAAAATTGAACATGCACGACATGTAGAAGAATAAAGATACAAATAGAAGAAGTGTATGAAGAGAGGGAACATCAAATGCATGTTATGGGGGAACACGATAGACACATGAAAATGCAAAAGGACAAATAAAAAGAGAAATGCAAAAAGGATAGCTAGGTGAATGTAAGTCACCATATAACAAGTTATTTTCCTCCCAATCATGTTCAGGATAGTGAGAGGGTGGTCTACTGTCCAAAGGAAGAATTGCAAGTGCCGAACTAGGATTCGTACCAGGTTCTTCACTGGGTTGAGAGGATTTATAGTTTAAGCTCATTGTAAATGAAAATAAAGAGTTTAGATCATTGTGCAATTCTTCATCTATTTTGGAAATCTCCTCATCATCATCATCATCAAGATTGATGACAACAAGAGGACGAACGATGATTTCTAAGGAAGGATGTATCAAAAATTGTGGTGATTGGATTTGTTCTATTCGTTGTGAAGGTTGGACAAAACTATCTTGTGGTGGGTCAAGAGAAGGTGGGTGATCATCTATTACTTTTGTCAAAGGAAAAGGTTTATTTTCTTTATTTTCTTCTATACAAGACTGATGAGTGAGGAGACGAAGACGATGCCTACATTCCCTAGCACCACAATTTTGTTTAATTCTATTTTGGAGTTGTTGAGATGTAAGAGCAAATTGAGTCAGCATAGGTTCTTCTATTTCTGAAGAGGGAAGAATAGAGGAAACCAAAGAGGATGGATCAATCACTTTCTCTTTGGCTTTATACACTTGTTTAATGCAAGGAGGCATGACAGGGTTGTTTTCATTTTCCCTTGGTCATTTAAATGATGGCAGTGAAGTGCCTAAGGGTGGTTGTTCATAAGGTTGTATGGATTTTTCAATGTCAGACTTATGTTGAAGCATGGTTTCATCTAGGATAGCAAGTGTAGAAGTGGACGGGGACATGTTATGAAGAGACAACTTGACTATTCGTTTGGATTTGAACTTTTGATAGGCGGGTATGTGCAGGATCATGATGGGCCAAAAAGTGGTGATATGATGGGTATGTGTAGGGTATGTGGCTAATGACTTTTCTTTAACCTAAAATTGATGAAACGAAAAGGGTTTTCAAAGGATATTCTTAGCTATTCACTAATATAAATTATGCATTACTTTGAATTTAATAAATAATTATTATATGTATTTTCTATTTGAAGTACAACTAAAGTCCTGATTGATAAGCTGATTGAAAAACATCTATAGCTTTCAAACGATATTACATTTTTTGAATTTGAAACATGCATCACATTCTATGCTTCGCATACCATAGGATTAAAAAAATAAAATTGAATTTCA
Source organism: Sequoia sempervirens (assembly GCA_007258455.2). Classification (NCBI taxonomy): domain Eukaryota; kingdom Viridiplantae; phylum Streptophyta; class Pinopsida; order Cupressales; family Cupressaceae; genus Sequoia; species Sequoia sempervirens. Next base: position 365,430,363 of record VDFB02047230.1, on the reverse strand, counting down.
TGAAGTTTTGACCAAGTTAAGGTGATCAAACATACGATTTTTTATATTTTTTTAAAAGTTGTAATAAAAAATTCATAATTAATTATTTACTTGGAAAAAAATTACAAAAAAATATGCATCACATTGGGATATGAGTCCTCTACTTATATCTAAAATCTTATAAAAAATATTATCAGTTTATTGTTGTTAGGGTGGTCAGATAGACGCCTACTTCTTATTTTTTCCCTAAATTTAAGTACTACTCTATTGAAATTTCAAATTTTCACCAAATAGATTTGTAAAAAAAATAAACTTAGTAGTTTAGAAACAACACTCAATTTGCTACAGATTCTATTGCTACATATTTTTCAAATAATATAGATAACTTATTCAAATTTTTATGTCAAGTTCCCTAACTCTAATTTTTTTGAATTTCTCACCACTTAAGGGCCTATTTTTTCCATGATGATCCTACACATACCCAAGCTATGAAAAAGAAGTCCTTTCAAGGTGTGATGGGTTCCATGGGTTCAAGCCAAAATGCTTCTAAGTAAAAATTACATTTAGAAAATAATGGATTAAACCCACTATGGTGTATGGTAAATATTTCATTGCCATGTGGAAACTTCAAACACTTGTGAACCACTGATGGAACTGCTTTCATTGAGTGAAGCCAAGGGTGGCATAGTCACAAACAAAATTGGCTCGATTATGGAATAATTTAAAATGTTACATCCAAAGTTTAGGGTACTATATGTAATGGGAGGAAAATCAATCTGATCGTAGGGAATGCAAAACCAACATGTGTCTTAATCCATGTAGTTGGTTTATTATAATCATCTTGATAGAGATCGTGTAATACTAGAAACTCTTTTGTGATCACATTCTCACCACAGGCGGGATCTATTAATATTCCATTGGTGGGCTTAGCATAGATTCTATCGGCTATGTAAAGAGGGCCATTAGGAAGTTTTTGAAGTATATCTTTAGCAAAAAAAGTGATATCAAGAGATTTCTTGGTTTGGCCCTTACGAGGGATAATGTCTATCACACCCACAATTTTATCCATAGGATTAACTTGGGTAACAATTGGAGTTATATCAGGTTGTTCATTATTTGTATTAACATTCATTACATCAGTGTTTGAAGGTTCACTATCCTTGACAAATGAGATATTGTGTTTAGGCATGGGATTGGTGAAAATTTGTAAATTCTAGTGAGGGGGTGCAATAGACTTATTGCCTTGATCATTAATACCCACAATGACAAATGGCTTGAATAAATGAGTACTTGAACTAAATGTTTTAGATGCTTATAGTGTTCGATGTTATGTCCATTTAGGTGGTGAAAATTACAACAAGCATTAGGTTTGAAGGGTGGTAATGGTTGGGTGGGATCAAGTGGTTTAACGGGTGGCAAAGTGATCATGTGTTGTTGAAGTAATTGGTTCATTTTTTTATGGAGGGTATTGAGTAAGGGTGTAAATTGTCTCTTCGGTTCCCCATAGGTATAAGGCACCACCACTTTAACAACTACCACTTGATTTTGAACTAGTTGGGTTGGTGTTTGTGGTTGATGAGGGGGATTGAACTGTAAAAATCCTCTATTTGGTTTGCAAAAGTTTTGTGTGTTATTTTGGTTTTGTGATTTAGATTTTTTGGCTTTGTTTGAAGTGGATTTTGAATGATGACTAGAAATTGAGTTGTGATATTCACACAAAGTTATACATAAATGCAGAAATGAAGGGAATTTAATCATAGCTAATTTATCCTAATTTTTTTTTTGTAAGTTTTTGATAAACATCTTTTGAAAATGTGCATCAGGAATCTTGACATCAATTTGAGCATACAAGGACTGGTATCGTGATAAAAAATTAGTTACTTTTTCATCCGTGTTTTGTCTACATCTCATTAGCTCAACCATTGTCTTTTTAGGTGTCATGTGAACTTGAAAGTGACTGATGAAATCATCCACCAATTCATTCAAGGATTGGATGGAATGATTTGGAAAGTTGGAGAACCACTCTAAGGCAGTATCTCTCAAGGTCCTTGGAAAATTTTTGGCCAAAAGTTTATCATTAAGAACAAAATCACTGCATAAAGTTGTATAAGCATTAACATGGTTGATAGGGTCTCCTTTACCTCCTAATTTCTCAAACCAAGGAATTTCTATGTCTTGTGGCATCGGGGTATGTAATATTTCTAAGGATAAGGGGCTACTATAGACATGATATGTAGGTGGAGTAGTTTGACCTTGGCTAATGGTGGAAAGTTGTTGCATGGAGGAAATGGTGTTAAGGATTTGTGTAAGAATAGGGTTAGGGTAAGTGGTTTGAGGTGGAAGGGAAAATAGTGATGGAGTGTATGTGATGTTGGGAGAAGTGAAAGGAATAGTAAGGGGTGTGAAGGTGGTGGAGGGGACTTTCGATGCCACTAGAGAAATATGAATGCTAGTTGGAATTGGGAAAGAAGGAGCCACATAACTAACCTAGTGCATAGTTGTGGTGACTTGTGGATTGGTATAAGTTGGTATAGATGATATTGTTGAAGGGGGAGGAACATGAGGTCCTCCTTGGCTTACAAGAATGTTTGCCGATTGAGTATTAGAAGAGGCATGTTTTATTGTAGATCTCAACAATTTTCTTCATAACTTGCAAACCATCATCACTTTCAATCAAACAATGAAGGTTTTCAATTATTGGTATGGCAGTGGTGGAAATGTTTTCAAGGGACAAGTCTTGTTGTAGATGTGCAAAATCCTCATGAATATTAATGACCTTTTCTTGCAGGATTGAGTTGTTTCAGGTGTCAACATTCATTGGATGGAAAGGTGAAGGTATAGAAGTGGTATTGGCAATGCCTAATGCACCATTGTCCATACTAGGAGTAGGACATCTTGAGATCCCAACGTCCACAATAAAAGTGCTATCATAGGAGGCCATGAGTCTAGAACTTCGTCTCACTAAAGTCTTATCATTCGGGCACCAAAAACTCATACAAGTACCACAAAATATAGGGTGAATGTAAATGCAAGGTAGTTTAGGAGTTCTAAATGAAAATAACAGAAATTTTGCTAACTGTAATAGAGAAGTAACTACACAAAATAGAAATGCAGGAAAATGTTAGAAAATATTTGAAAACACAATATGAATAGTGCAAGTGGATTGATTCACCCATGGTGGAAAATCAGTCCAACTATGAGAGATTTTTTTTTTTTCAAAAATTTTAGTGTGATTCTAATGCTCTTTAGAATGCAATTAAGGATGCAGAATACAAATTCTCATATTTTTAAATGATATGCAATGCAAAAATGAAATCTAAACAAAGCTTTCACTAATGCAATATCAGAAGTCCTAGAATGCAAGAACAAAACAATATCCTAATTGAATGCTAATGCAAGTGTAATCTAGGATGCAATATGTGAATGAAAATAGAAATGCAAAGTGTTCACAATGTAGGTTCAACAAAATGAACCGTAGATTTTAGGCAGCTATGCACTTCTCCAACTCTTATAGGGGTTTTCACCTAAAACAAGAGAGTAGGGCCAAAAATGTTAAAGGGTTCATTCAAATTATGTTATTTGTGATGTTATATGAAATAAATGCAATTAATTTATCTATCCGACTGAATTTGAATGCGAAACTAAATATTTAAACTATTTTGGAAAACACATTGTGATATGAAAACAATAAATTAAAAGATGAATGAATGCAGAATAGAAAGAGAAAGGTTGAATCAGAGTGCACCTGGGAAAGATTTGAAGAATTTGGAATGGTCTCAATGTTGTCTAAAATTACAAAAAATAAATAGTGGGACGCATTCACCCAGGTTAGCGAATTAGTCTTGCTTATGGTGAAATCTATCAGGAACCAATTTCTGACTGTTGCGATCTAGATTTTGAAAAAATCTAGATTTTTACTCTTAAGGTGGGACTCATTCACCACTATTTTTGAATTAGTCCTCTCCTAAAATTCTGAGAAATCAGGAGACAACTCTGCAGCACTAGATCTGGAAATGTATGCTTGTCAGGTTGTCGAAGTTAATTCTACAAGAAACCGATAGAAACCTTCTCCAAGGTTGAAATATGATTGATTTGACTTGAAGCACCTAGTTGAATTTTTGACCACTCTTCAATCACCTAAATGCTTGTTAAATCTACACACAAAAATGTGCAAACACACATGCGAGAGGGGAAAAATGGTTGAGGTTTAGCAAATAGGGGTTAGCCTTGGTCAAACCCCACTTTGGTAATCAAACCCTTAATTAAATATTAAAATATAAGAGAATGATAAACAAATAACTTGCAAATACTATAAACTTACCAAACCCTTGTTGATGAAAATTTGAAGTTGTATCAATGGATGGTCCAAAATGCTTGAATAGTTCTTGATTTGATGTTGTAAGATGCTTGAATGAATGGGGGTTAGAATGGATGTAAAAACACTTATTTATATAATCTTATGCCTTAGTAACACATTCATACCTCATCACAGGGCGACATCAAGTGATTTTGAATAAAAACCTGGAAGGAATTTTGAAATTTTTTGAATTTGGAGCCAAGAGGGACTCATTTGCCAGCCATGGTGAATGGGTCCCACCTATGACTTAAAAATGGGTGTCAGGAATTAAGTCATGTTTAATGTTGTTTGTCAGGTTTACATTGAAAATAACACTTAATTAAAGCTTATAAGGGCATAAAGGGTAAAAAAAGCATAAGAAAGTTGTAAATAGTGAAGTTATGCCTAGAAAAGCATGAAATCCTATTACAAGACTTTATTACACTTCAAAATAGGATGTGATTATTGATGAAAAGGTGATTTTTAGGTGAATTGTAATGAATAGAGTCTAGAAGAGTGTAGAAATGTCTTACAAAACTTCACAACACATTCACAATATGTCATTATTTGAATTTTAGTACCTAAATATGCATGTTCAAGCCATGTTACAACATTAAATTAGAGAAAAATAGATCAAACATCATGAAACAAGACCTAAAATGCCATGAAAATGACAAGGGGCCATTTTTCTATGGCACAACAATCTTGATGGAGAATGCAGAGTGTAAGATATTGGATAAAGGAGGCAACAAGAAAGTGATGGTGGTCATGCAAATGACAAGAAATAGGATGTTTCCTCTTAGGATGCACATAGTGTCTGTTGCATTCATAGAAAAAGGATAATAACAACAATGTTCTTCATTGCTCATAGTTGTCAAACAACAATCGACAATGGAACAACAATCTGCTTCCAATAAATTCATCAAAGACCCATCCAAACTTTCGCATTTAAGGTATGGTCATTTAAGATTTTCTAGTTTTAGTTTATTATATAGGAAAGGAATTTTTAGAGGGTTACCATCCATTGTAGAACCTGATGGAAAATGTGAGGATATTGTTTTAGGAAAGCAACATAGGCATCCATTTCAATCAGGGTATTCTAGAAGAGCAAGTGCATCACTTGAGTTAGTGCACTCTGATTTGTGTGGACCCATGAAAACCCCAACATTAGGAGGGAAACCCTATTTTATGACATTCATAGATGATTACAGTAGAAAAATATTGTTGTATTTCTTGGAGAAAAAATCAAAAGCCTTTGAGAAATTCAAATGGTTTAGGGCATCAACTAAAAATGAAAGAGACCACTTTATCAAAGCCCTTAGAATAGATAGAGGGGGAGAGTACATCTCCATATAATATTTGAATTTTTGTAGGAATGAGGGCATTCACTAAAAAAATTACAAGGTATACCCCACAAAAAAATGTATTGGCTGAAAGAAAATAGAACCATTCAAGACATGCCAATAAGTATGCTGAAAAGAAAAGGGTTGTCACACATTTTTCAAGGTGAATTTGTAGCAATAGTATTTTATATATTAAATAGATGCCCCAAAAAGGTTTTCCATGATAGGATTCCAAAAAGGCATGTAAAAAAAATAATTATATTGTGGAACACCTAAGAATCTTTGGGTGTGTGGCATACGCATTTGTGCCAAAAGAAAATAGGAAAAAAATTGATGACAAGGGAGAAAAATGCATCTTCATAAGCTATAGTGAAGAGTCAAAATCCTATAAATTATACAATCCCATCACTAAGAAGGTAGTGATTATTAGAGATGTTGTGTTTATTGAAAGTGAAGCATGGGATGTAACGGTGGATGACACCACAAGTATTTCAATCACAATACCCCTTAATGATGAAGAAGTTGCAGAGGATAACAACTTAGTAAGAGCTCAAGAGAGCAATAACTCAAGAAGAAACTATTGTAGAGAATTGGAAAATAATAGCTCTGGAGATGTGCAGTAGAATAGTAGCTTTGCAAGTGTTCAATAGAACAACAAATTTGAATAGAGACAACAGAGTAGCATCTTGATAATTCAGCAAAGCAATAGCTCTAACAGTCAATAGTATAGTAGCTCTAGAGGTCAAAGTAGCATTAGCTCTGAACGTAATTTGGATCCCACACTCGCATCATTGATGACACAAAAGACAAAGTGTGTGAGGGAGATTTATAGCAACACAAGGCATGTTGATTTTGGTGAAATTTTGGATTTTGCATTATTCTCTTATAGTGATCCAACACACTTTGAGGAAGCATTGAAAGAAGAGACATTATGTAAGGGCATGGATGAAGAGTTGGATGCTATAGGAAGAAATAAATTATGGTAGCTAACTAATCTACCCAAATGTAAACAAGTGATTGGAGTTAAGTGGTTCTATAGGACCAAGTTTATAGATGAGGGTAAAATTGAAAGGCATAAAGTATGGCTAGTTGTCAAAGGATACAAGCAGTATCTTGGAATAGATTACGATGAGACATATGCACTAGTTGCAAGGCTTGAAATAGTTTAGAAAATCATAGAAATTGTAGCCCAACATCATTAGAAGGTATTTCAAATGGATGTGAAGTCAGCCTTCTTGAATGGAGTCCTGAAGGAGGAAGTGTATGTGGAGCAAGCACTGGCTATGAAGTCCTAGGGAAAGAGGACAAGGTATATAGGCTCCAAAAATCTATTTATGGGTTGAAACAAGCACCTCGGGTGTGCTATAATAGAATAGGCTCTTATTTGTTGAGAAATGGCTTTAGAAAAAGCAATAGTGACCCCACACTCTACATCAAGGTAGCCGAATGTGATATTTTAATTGCTATTTTGTATGTAGATGATATTATTTTTATTGGAAACAATGACAAATTGATTGTTGATTTCAAAGAAGTGATGAAGAATGAGTTTGAGATGATGGATATAGGTTTTTTGAAGTGTTTTCTTGGGATTAAAGTGCAACAAGTAGAGCATGGAATATTTATTTCACAAACTAACTATGCCAAATAGATTTTGAGAAGGTTTACAATGTAGAACAAGAAACCTACACCAACACTAATAGAAAAAGGTTTGAAACTACGTAAAGAGGACAACAGCGAGGAATTCAACCCAACCCTCTACAAGATCATTGTTGGAAGTTTGATTTACTTTACATCAACCTTGTATGTAGTAAGCTTGATTTCTAGGTTAGTGGAGAAACCTAAGGACACACATTGGTAAGCATGAAAGAGGGATTTAACGTATGTGAATGGAACAACAGGTTATGGAATTTTATATACTCCATCTAATGAGTTTAAGCTAGCCAGTTTCATGGATAGTGATTGAGTGGGTAATGTAGATAATAGGAAGAGCACATCGGGATATGTCTTCCACATGGGATTGGGTGCAATCTCATGGGAATCCAAGAAGCAACCCATTGTATCTCTCTTAGCACAACAAAATCTGAGTACATTACAGCAAATGCAACAACATGTCAGGATATTTGGTTGAAAATAATCCTTATAGATTTAAAGGAGTAACAAGATGACAACATAGTTATTCATTGTGACAATGTTTCCTCAATAGCCTTGACAATGAATCCTATCTTCCATGGATGAAGAAAGCACATTGAGATCCATTATCACTTCATAAGGGAGTTGGTAGAATAAGGTGAGATTGAATTATAGTATTGCAAATCTGAGCAACAAGTCATTGACATATTCACCAAGGCACTACCAAAAGATAGCTTTGAATGCTTAAGAGATAGGGTTGGCATTATAAACAGCTTTGAAGATCATATCTGAAAGGAAATTGTAGATTAGTAGATGAATTTAGATTAAGGGGGAGTGTTGGCATATTAATTAATATGCAGCCAGCAAACATTCTCCCTTGACCTGGACGTAACTTGCAGTAGCCTAATGTATACCTGTACCCATTTGACTTGTAGTAGTTATTATGTTAGCTGAATTTGAATTTTGATTTGTAGCGCTCATTTTTTTTAGCTTGAAAATGCAAACAAACAAATAGAATGTTTTCATTAGTTTTCAAGAGAGTTAGTTTCTATTTTTGATTGAAGACTCCACATCAACAAAAGAAGAAGGGAATGTTTAGCATAGATCAGGGAACAATAGTGCACAAAAAGGGAATATTTATTAGATGCAACGTAGTGACAACGACAACTATAGCATTGCATTGAGTTTTAGTCTAGGTGTGCATTTAGCACCAAAATTTTATGTGGATTTTTTTTGTAGTGTAAAAAAAAGCAAGTACTCTATAATTTTGTAATTTAAAAAAAAAAAAAGGAATAAAAGAAAATTGGTTTTTTGTGTGTCATAGTTTTTGTTGTGTTGTCTTTTTGCATTGTTTTGTCTCTTCTGTCCATCTTGTCATAGTAGTGACTCTATTTTGTTACACCCTTTTCTTCCAACATATCACACCATTTTGGGGGAAATATGGTGATTGTACATTTATCTAGAGGATGTGTGGGAAAACTAAAGGGGGTTGCAATGAAGGTAGTTCAACTTCAAAAGAGACCCATAGAATTGTGCAAAGAACATGTGCAATGGAAATGGGTATTTGGATGAACTCAAATTCAGATTTAAGAAAAGTTAAAAGGTGCACACAAGGAAGAGAAGAGGAACATAAGCAACATGGAGTGATGTTAAGAAAGGTAGACTAAATGGAAAAATAAAAATCTAGCGGAATGAGGTTATAGAATATTTTTTTACTAGGAGAAAGGGCGATTAAAATCCACAAGGCCAGTGATGAGCATGGAAAGGGGGCTGCTCCATTAATGATGGCTATAAGAAGAAAATAAAATGTAGGGTTATAATATAGGGGTATACAAAATTTTGAGGAATATAAAAAGCAACTTAGGGTAGGAAATTTCCTAAAGATGTTAGAAATTGATATTATGAGAAGGTATAGGGGGAGTAAGAAGCAACAAAGGATTTACCATGGAGAAAATAAGTAGAGAGAAAGAGAAATAATAATGCATCATGTGAACAATGATGAAAAGGAGGTAGTAGATAGTAGAGAACAAAGAGGTGATGGATTTATTTAAAATTTACCCATGTATGATTCATGAGACTTGAATTGAATAAATGTATTTGATTATGTTTTTGAATTTAAATAAATTAATGTTGTGCAATATCGAATTTTGTTGAAATTGATAAATGAAATTATCAATTTAAATGTAATTGACACCAGAGTCTTTTATAATTTTTACTTTTGTGGGATTGGATTTGAGAGAGAAGAATTGGTTGTTTTTTCTCTCTCCATCAATGAATTAGGAATGATTTTGATTGATGAAAAATAATTTTTTTATTCTAATTTTACTTGGTATCATTTCATAGGAAAAGTAATCCTAGATCTAACTAGGATTAGCTACTTTTCACTAACAAAACATTTGAATTTGATCAAAAAATATATGTGATTAACTTGTAACCTAAAAGGTGAGATAATCAACCTTGTGATTGAATTGTTTTGAGGGCTAGAAATTTATTTTTGATGAAATGCAATGATGCAACTAGATAACTATGAAAATGCACTATTTTGAGATAAAAATAGACAAATTGGGAATTGAAAACTAAAACTAAAGTAAAAAAAATAACAAAGAAGACATAGATGTACCTTTCATCTAATTTTGAGCTAAATTTGGGTGTACAAGGGAACCAAAGGTACCATAGACTAGAGATATGAAACTAAAAATTTACTTTTCAAGAATTAGGTCCCTTGTTTGTGGCTTCTTCTTATAGCATAATAAATTATCACCCATTATAATTTCACACCATGTTTTACTCAGCCTTAAGTGCATGCACCTAATTGTACATGCCTATTCCTTAAATTATGCAATCTATGACCCATTTTAAAAATTACCAACAATTTACAAGTAGAAATCCAAATAATTCATTTAATATTTTGTCCCTAACACCTTAAGTCCTGCAAAATAGGGCTAGGACATAGTCACCTAGGGTGACTTATTCCACATATTTTACCTCCAAAATTAAATATGTTAGTTTTTGCATTTTATTATTTAAATTTCAAATATCCAAATTTGGATGATAGAATTTAATTTTTGAGAAATTACATTAATTACATATAAACACCAAGTTATTGCATCATTTGAAATATATCTAACATCAAGAGAAAGAGTTATTATCAAGAGAAATTTCAAGCAAGTGAAGAGTAGCATTTCAAATATTTATTCTAGTAATTCAATATCACAGTATCATGTCAAAGTGTATGCAAGTTTTTTTGTGTTTATGTTATCATATTTTTTGTGAGATCTAACCATTGTAGGTCTTCAAGAAAATCAAGCCTTGAGGAGATTTTTTTGAATTCAATCCTTCAAGAAAGATAATTTTTGAGTGTTGAAATGTAGATCCTTCTTGATTCATCATTCATTTTACATTTATCTATCTATCATTGTCATTTCCATTTTGGAAATGGAAACACTAACATGGGTTTTGACTAAGGTGAATCAATAAATAGTACAACCATTCCCATCTCTTTGAATTTGAAGGTTTCAAATCTAAGGAAGATATGTGACAAGTTTCAAGGTTATTTGTTCATTGATGCATTTTTATTCTACACTTTGAAAAAAAATGGAAACTTAACTATAAGAATATTCAATAGTGATCTAATAGTGTAACAACTAGAAAATTAAGGCATTGTTCTAGTGTAGGGGCACCTTTGGGAACATACTATCAAATAAGATCATTATTAAGTAGGATTTAGGGTGTTGAGTTATTTTTTATTCAAATAAGGTCATATAGACCATTTTATGTTGTAATGAGTCATGTTTGAGTTCATTAGGTGTTTAGAAGGTCTAAATTGCAAAATGATGCAAAATATGAAAATGGTGTCATTTAAAAAAAGTGTAAAAGTGCAAACATGAAAGATGGTGGAATGTTAATGGTTAATTCATTCGAAAGGTAGTTTTGTACATTGAGTCAGTTGGCCTTTTGAGGGAAAAGGAATAAATATGTAGGAAACATCATTTTGTAATCTATGTTGAAGAATTGCAAGAAGAAATCAAGCAATATCTTTGCCTTTTATATTATTTTCTGTGTAATTTCATTCTTCCAGGTTCTGTATAGTTTTGTACAGCAGTTTCTTGTTCTAAAACATCTTAAATTGGGTGAATATATGTGTTTAATCTCTATTAGTGTAGGTTTGTTGAGATCTCATTAAATTTGGAGTGTTTTATTCACCTTTTTTTGAGACATATCTCAATTCCCTATTTTAAGGGTTTTGTTGTTTTAAGTTTTAAAATGGACCCATTCCACCTTTGTAAACATTGTACCTTGGTGTAATGGGCAGTATCAAAAATTTATAGGTGTGTTGATGATTCTTGAGTGCAGGGGAGGCCAAATGAAGAGTTGGGCATGATGCCCTAGATGAGAAAAGTGTGTTATTTTTGTGAAATTTAGAGGTTTGAGTGAGGAATTGTATGTAATCCTTGGAGACAGTAGTTTTAGGTGAATGTTTAAGTTTGAGAAGGCATATTAGGAAATTATTGAAGTGGTTGAAAGGTTCTTAGAGACTTGGAGGGCTAAATTTTAATAAAACCCCATGAAAGTTACTAAAATGAGGGTTTAGAGGTTTGGTGTTTTGGTGATAGTCTCCCCTAAATAAAATGGTGGATTTGGTGGTTTTGAGACCTATGGAATGCTGCCCCATTGAGTTTTGAGGTTGAGAAGAATATTGAAGAAAAGTTTCTTTGAAAAAGTGGCCTAATTGGCCTTAAAGGATAGTGTATTTGTTGAGATTTGAGAAGGTTAGTCCAAAGCGACCTACTGTGGGTTTGAGATATGTTTTTGTATGAAAAAATGGGTTTTTGAAAAGTTTTTGGTCCTAGGTTGAAAGTAATTTTCCAAGAAGATATGCCAAATTCAATCAAGTGGCAATGCTACAAAGAATAGTGAAGGTTTGATGTGAACGAGAGGAGTTGAAGTTTTGAGACTTGGTGAGTGATTTTTTTTGGTTGAGATTGGGTTGATTGGTTTTTAGACCTCCCCCAATTGAAATCAATTGGTATTAGAGAAAAGGTACCAGATATCTGAAGAAGAAGATTTAAGTTTGTAGAAGAAAGAGTGGAAGGTGAAAAGGCAATATTGTAAAGATGCCTCCTAAGGGGGAAAATATGGTAAAAGAGATGAGTAATTGTAAGGATAAGTATGTTAGGGAAATTAGAGAACTGAAGGAAAGATTGGAAGATTTGGAAAGAATCAAGAGAAGAGATTGGGTTGAAAGTGATTCAGATGAAGAAGAGGAAGAAGTATTTGAAGATGTATATGAAGAACTAGATCCAAAAGATTAAAGAATGGAAAAGTTGTTAAGGGAATTCAAGAATGGAAAGCACAAGGTAAAGATTGATGCTCCAAATTTTGGTGCGAATATGAATGAAGAAGAGTTGTTTAATTGGATAACATCTTTGGATAACTACTTCGAGTGTGAAGAAATTCCTAAAGAACAGAGAGTCAAGATTGCTAAGAAAAAACTAAAAGGACACGCACTTTTGTGGTGGGACTATGAGCACTCAAAGAGAAGAAAGAGAGGAAAATCTAAGATTGTATCATGGGAAAAGATGGTAACCAAGATGAAAGGTAAACTTCTCCCTTCTGATTATGCTATACAAATGTTTAGGAAGCTTAAAAGTTTAAGGAAAAGGAAATGGATGTAAAATAATACACTAAGGAATTATATAAGTTAAGAATGAGATCTAACCATGATGAGAATGTTGATGAAAATATAGCTAGGTACTTGGGTGGTTTGAGATTGAATATTTAGGATGAATTAGCTTTGAAAAATCCAAGAACTGTTGAAGAATGCTATCAAATGGCACTAAAGGTTGAGGAAAATGTAAAAAGAAGGAAAGAGAAGAAAATTAGAGGCAAAGGTAGCACTTCAAGGGGTAGAGGTACATATTCTTCTTCAATAAAAACAAGTGAGGGCCAAGAAGATACACCTGAAAGAGAAGAGAAAATTGTTGATTTTAGAGGTGGTTATAGAGGTTCAAGGGGCAGATTTGGAGGAGGAATAAATTCAAACACATTTTCTAGTAGGTGCTTCAATTTCAATGAGTTTGGTCATCCATCCTACAAGTGCCCTAAAAATTTTGGTGCTACATCAAGTGTTGGAGATAGGGGAAGTTAAAGAAGAGTTCAAATTGTCCAAGAATCTATGAAGCTGAGAGTTCAAATTCCAATTGTTGTGTTGTTTCTCTAGAGATAGGAGAAACATTGATGCTGAGAAGAACATTCTTGAAGACATCCAAGGAAGAGGTAAAGTATGCAAGCTTGTCATAGATTTAGGATCAACTAATAATATGGTGTTTATAGAGATGGTAGAAAAAATGAAACTAGATAGAGTCCCTCATAAAACACCATATAGGGCATCTTGGTTAAATGGTAATCAGTCACTTCTGGTAAATAAGAAAGAAAATCTCGAGTTTCAGATTAGAGGGTATAGAGATAGGGTGATTTGTGACATTGTACCTATGGATTATTTCCATCTACTTCTTGGTAGACCATGGTAATTTGATAGGCGAGCATTATATGATGGAATTGCTAATACTTATACTATTGACAAGGATGGAAAGTCTCTCATATTAACACCATTGTAGGAGAACGAAGAAGTAAACAAAAAGGCAGCTAAGATCATCATCATTGGCAAGAAGGAGCCTATAATTCTTGAATAAAACAAAAAAAAAAAATATGCAACCATTACAAGAGTTTTAGATGTTAGGAAAGTCATTTGGAAGGGTCATACAGTGATGAAGAGAAAGGAAGATGATAGATTGGTGTCTAGTTTGATATAGTGAAGAATAAGGGTGAGATGCTTATGGAAAGGCAAGGAAAGTGTGAAGGAATTTTGATTGGGATAGTCATGTGCCCTGTGACAACAAAATAAGTGAAGGGGTAGTCTTATTTTGACAAGATAGAGGTGCACAAGTCTGAGAAAATAGAGATCTTAAAGGAAAGGGGTCTCATAATATTGATAAAGGATAGTGATGGAGTGAAATAAAGTGAAAAGCAAGGATAGACAAGTGAGTTTGAGAATGCAATAATAGGGAAAGAAAAGGAAGTCAGGAGTAAGGATGATAAAGTTCAGTTTTTAGGTGTTAAGATAGATGTAACATTAGTACATGATAAGGGAAAGGTGAGTGAACCATCTTCGGATTAGTGTGTAAGGATGGAGCATTATTCAAGTGGTGATGAGGGGAATAATTCCAAGTACAATGTGAACCAAGGGAAATGTGTACCTGATGAAAGAGATCAAGAAGGTTAGAGGCATAATGTAAATAGAGGAGGAAAACTTGTAACACCATTTCCAAGAGACTTGGAAAAATTCCAAGGTGGGGTGTATGGTGCAGGGGCACCTTTGGGAAAATATTGCCAAATAAGGTCATTATTAAGTAGAATTTAAGGTGTTGAGTCATTTTTTCCTTAAATAAGGTCATATTGACCATTTTATGTTGTAATGAGTCATTTTTGAGTTCATTAGGTGTTTATAAGGTGTAAATTGCAAAATATGAAAATATTGTCATTTCAAAAAAGTCTAAAAGTGCAAAAATGAAAGATGGTGGAATGCCAATGGTTAAGTCATTCAAAAGGAAATTTTATACATTGAGCTAGTTGGTATTTGGAGGGAAAAGGAATATATATGTGGGAAACATCATTTTTTAATCTCTCTTGAAGAATTGCAAGAAGAAATCAAGCAATATCTTTTCCTTTTCAATTATTTTCTATGTAATTTCATTGTTCTAGGCCATGTACAGTTCCATACAGTAGTTTATTGTTCTAAAACATCTTGAATTGGGTGAATATATGCATTTTATCTCTTTTGGTGTAGGTTTGGTGAGATCTCATTAAATTTGGAGTGTTTTATTCACCTTTTTCTGAGATGTATGAATTCCTCATTTTAAGGGTTTTGTTGTTTTAAATTTGAAAATGGATCCGTTCCACCTTCTATAAACATTTTACCTTGGCAGAATAGGTAGTATCAAATAGGCATAGGTGTGTTGATGATTCTTGAGTGCAGGGGAGGTTGAATGAAGAGTTGGCCATGATGCCCTATATGAGAAAAGTGTGTTGTTTTTGTAAAATTGAGAGGTTTGAGTGAGGAATTATATGTAATTCTTGGAGGCAGTAGTTTTAAGTGAATGTTTAAGTTTGATCAGGCCTATTAGGACCTGATTGAAGTGGTTGTAGGGTTGTTAGAGACCTAGAGGGCTAAATTTCAATAAACCCCCATGAAAGTTACTAAAAATGAGGGTTTAGAGGTTTGGTGTTTTGGTGATAGTTTCCCGTAAAAAAAAAGGTGGATTTGGTGGTTTTGTGACTTGTGGAAGGCTACCCCATTAATTTTTGAGGTTGAGAAGAAGATTGGAGACAAGTTTCTTTGAAAAAGTGGCCTAATTGGCCTTAAAGAACAACGTATTTAGTTATATTTGAGAAGGTTGGTCCAAAGTGACCTAATGTGGGTTTGATATATGTTTTGGTATGCCTAAATTGGTATTTGAAAATTTTTTGGTCCAGGGTTGGAAGGACTTTTCCAAGCATATATGCCTGATTCAATCAAGTGGCAATACTATAAGGAATAGTGAAGGTTTGATGTGAAAGAGAGGAGTTGAAGTTTTGAGACTTGGTGATTGGTTGTTTTTGGTTGAGATTGGGTTTATTGGTTTGTATACCTCCCCTAATTGACATCATGTTCTTAGAGAAAAGGACTATGAAATAAAATATGGAATCCTCCTACTAGGACATAGTTGCCTAGGATGACTAGGTCCTCAAAAATTAACCCCAAATTCTTATGGAAGGTATATAGTACTCTACTCAATTTTTTTATGAAGTTGGAATTTGTCTATAGTTTTTGTGTATATTTTTTTTTCACTAGAATAGGTATTTGTATCATTAACCTAGTCATTTCATTGCTTTTCATCCTTAAGTCCATTTCAAATTTGGTCAAGGGTAGGTTGAATCACTTTTCAGGTTGTAAGTCAGTCTTATATCTTTTCCAAATTCATTAAACCCCCCAATAACTAAAACCTCTAAATGAAGCACAAAGAAATTGTGATTAAACCCTAGAGTCAAATATTAGGGTCTCGTCCCTTTTCCCACATTTCATTTTTGTGAACCTGAATCATTTTTATTATAAACCTTTTTATGTTTTAATTAATTCATCCTAGATCTAGGTTTACCATTGCATTCTTTTACATTATTCATCTAGTCATTTATTTTTACATCATAAGAAAACAAAAAAAAAAAAATTAAAAATCTATACAATATTACATTTTAGGTTTTAATAGAGTTAATTTCAATCATCTTAGGTATGATTTATATTCAAATTTCTTTCAAAATCCTCAATAGGTCATTTAAATTTGAAAAAAAATCTAAAAATTATCATTGCATTCATTTGGAATCTTGCATATAGCTTAAAGAATAAGAATTTGCAATATAGCATCAATATCATCATTTTCAAATTTGGGAATATTAGGATAAGTCAATTCTTACATATTAGATATAGAAATTACATTTAGTATTGTCATTTATTGCTAGAATATTTTGAAAATTATTATACACTTACATTTTGAATTTTATAATCGTAACTTGGTTAAATTTTTAAAAATATTTCATTGTCGAACATTTCCACATAGACCTGAGATCCTTAAATAGTACAATAGAAAAACAACTATTGAAAACTATAACAACCTGTGTAAGACCAAGTCACCTAGCATGACTTAGCCTACCTATTTTTTGCTCTAATTTTTGTCAAACCTCTATTTTTCTGTTCTTTATCTACTTTTGCTATCTATTTTTTTTTATTGTTTTACAATGAATTTTTGGAAATTTACTTGTCATAGTGGACACACTTAGTGCTTTGAAAGTCACATGATCTTCACAACTTGGTAACCTATTACAAGTATTTTGGTGAGACATAGTTGTATACCTATGGAATCCTATGCTATTGTTACATTTGTTGTGGATCTTGAATCCTCCAAATATTTCATGGAAGGTATTTCCAATACCATGCACATTTTTTACTCGATCCCTAATCCTACCATTCTAATAAAAAAATCACAAACAAGTATGTTTATGAATGTTTAGACTATCATTTCTCATGTTCCTCAAGACAAACTAAAGCAATTAGATAATGAATTAGAAAGATTGCAAGAATACTTAAGCGTTGAATCCTTCAAGTGAGATAAACAACTCCTATAGTAGACAACTTAAGGAAACTAATCAAGGATGCCCAAGGATTAGAGGTTTTCTATAATAAATCCCATATTGTTGATGCAAAAATTCCTACAATGGCTAGTTGCACTCAAGCTTTGGGATACACTTAAATCTAAGGAAGTCAAATCTCGCTCCTCACAACTAAAAACTATATTCCTAAATGTACATTTCCAAATATTGCTCCAATGATACAACAAACAAATTTCATCACTCAAACCTTGGGGATCTCTAGTGGGCATCTTTTTAGTTTCATGACATCACATGTGACACCTCAATATTTATCCCCTCTTATAAACTTGAAACATGAGATTCCTAGATTTGACAAGTATAATGGTAAAGGAGATCCTAATAGTCATATATTGGCTTATATGACATTATATAGTGATTTCATCTTTGAGGATAAGCTCTTAGATACACTCTTGCCTAGGTCATTCAAAGACATGGCCTTGGAATGGGTTTTCTCACTCTTGAATAACTAGATATATATTCATTCAATGAACTTGTTGATGCATTCCTCCACCACTTTCAAGTGAACATTGGTCTTGAAATCATGTTAACTAATTTATTGAGATGTGAACAAGAAAAACATGAAAATGTAATAGACTTCATAAGGTGATATTAGTTAATCTACTCTCAAATCAACTATGCTCTTCCTAATGTTGATGTTCAAAGAGTATTCATTAGAAATTTGTAACTTAGCATTGAGGATAAGATCTTGTTAATGGAATATCTATCCTTTACACATTTATGTATGACTCTTCATGACTATCAAAATATGATTAATCAATATGAAGAGAAATCTTCATTGACTCCTATTGAGAAATGTAAATCTATATCTCAAAGTAACTATCAACCATTCAAGAAAAAAAATAAGAATTTTTTCAAGATAAACACACCTCAAATAGACAACCACATTGAGCCATAAGTTGCAAATATAATTTTAACCTCCTATCAATTTAGGCCAAGGGATAAAAAATTTACACAATTACCTTTTTTTTCAATTTAATCATGTTATAAATTTTGATAATAAACCTAATCCAATTAGCTTTGATAATACATGTGGACACATCAAAGAATTTATCTCCAAACATCAACCCAAAAGAATTTTTTCAATATCATCATACACATGGACATGACACAAAATAGTGAATACATATTAAACATTAACTGCAAGACCTCATTGATTTTAATCACATCCAATTGGGTGATGTTAATGATAAAGGAAACATTTTTTTTTCCCCATCAAATCAAAATTTACAAATATTTATAAATCACATTCCACATAATGCATCCAACTTTGTGCAAGCTTTTTAGGATAATAATTATGATAAGAATGGTTATGAGGATGGTATAGATAAAATAATTTCTTTAATAGATGTTCAACTTTGTAAGGGTCAAACTACTTTGTTACTTGGCATTTATTTCACCCATATTGATGCATCTATACATGCACTTTTTGGTACTCTTTATATCACTAGTTGTATCAAAGAAAAATCTACACAAGGAATACTCATTGATCACATGTGTTTAAAGAATGAGATCATTGAGGAATTCTTATATGTCCATGAGCTTTATCAAGATTCTTATGGACAATATAAAGCATGGTTGAAAACTTATGATGGTTTTTTTCACTCTACAATAAGTTTGATCACTATACCTCTTAAGTTTGGACCAAAACAATTAGATGTGTCATTATTTAACATCCTAACATCAAAAAAATTCCATGTGAAGCTAGGCTATCCATGGCTACATGCCACTAATATAATCTTGTTAGCTATCCACAAGAGCATAAAGTTTCCATTTGAAGATCAAATATACACAATGCACCATAGTGGGTTTAATCCTTTTTCTTCCCATCAAAAAATTTATTTGAATTACTTTTGGGCTCAACCCATGCAACCTATCAAACCTCATGAAGATTTCATTTTTAGGTCATATCAAAAATTTAAGGTAAAGAACATAAGGGAGTTATCTCCAAGAGATATTCCTAAAAAATGATAGGGATATGGTTATGGAAGAAAGCATGTTTGAAGCACACACAGTACAAAGTAAACAAGGTAAATATGTTTTGTTCCACCACCCATAACATATAAAATTCCAAGTGACAATTGTGTGATTCCCTTTATTCCTTCAAATAAAAAATAAGTATATAGACCTAAAACTATAGTGGCTTCCTAACCCCTAGTGGTCCGTTCAGTTCCTCCCCTAAGGGAAGAAAATATACCAATGGTCGAGAAAATTTCCCTTACAACTTTACAAATTGAAAACTGCACAAGAAGAAACATAAATGCTAAAGAGTGTAGGTGAAGATGTCATGCTATTGCTCATAGATTAGAAGAAAATAATTAAACATTACCTAACAATCAAACACCTGTACAAACAAATCAAGCTCAAAATTTTAATTTTCAAAAAAACCATGAAAATGAAACTTACATAAAACAACCAAAATAAAACTAAAAAAGGAATAATCAATAGATATTGTCATTAAACCTCCCATGATAATAAATTTAGGTGATGAAGATGAAAATGTTAAAATTGATGAACAGGTGTTAACAAAATATCTTTATTATTTTCAAATTCTACAAATTTAGATGGTGGAAACCATGATTATCATAATTATGAGAGTGACTCACAACATGTTGAACTTGGTGATGCTACTAGTACAATGCTTCTTAAAGTCCCTTTGGATAGTTTATAGCATTCCCTATGAGTTGAGAAAAATTAGGATGCAAAAAAAATTCTTTAGATCGGCTCGCATGTGTTGTACTCCTTCATGTTTTTTTTTTATGTGTTCTTTGTGTTTTCTTGCACATGATGTGATCTATAGTGTTCTACTACTTGGCATGTATTTATGTTTGTCAATGTTCTTTAAAGGACCTTTCTGCTCTATTGCTGAAATGATACAAACGAAATGATTTTTTTGTGGAATTCTTATATTTACATATTCATTCTTATTTATGTCATTAAATTTTTCTTTTATTTTGTCTTGTGCTTTCATTTTGGGGATGATGCAAGTTGTTGAGACATTTAGGTAACTTCTATGTTGACCTAAAAGTTATTTTTCTCTTTATGTTTCATTATTCAATTTTTTGGTTGTCCCATGAGTATCTAGGGAATGATGTTAGTTTCAATTTCATTTACATTGGTGGTAAATTCATATATTGACTTGGATCCATCGATCCCTTATGAGTTTATCTTTTGTTTGAAACATTGTATTTGGGGGAAACCCCTTATCATGAGGAAATTTTATTTATAAATATGTCTTTCCAAATAATCTCTAATACCTTTATCACATGAAATTTATCATTTTTCTACCTTTAAGAAATTGCTGAGATAGCTGTATTTAGCAATTTTTTTAAGGTGGGGGCATACATTGACATTATTTTCTTCACTTTATTTATATTTTTTGGACTTAGTGATACATTGAAATTGGAATTTTTCTTCACTTTTTTCACATGCATTGAACATAGTAATGCATTAGAATAGAATTTTTGTAGCACCTTATCAAAATTATTAGGGAGTGTAATTCCTTGTTTGGTTGACAATGGGTACACCCCTAGTGAAAATCAAACTTCACTAGCCCGTGTGTGTTTCTCATTTTTTTACTTTGTCTTGGGGGTTCACCTAGTGAATATCCACATTCATTAGCCTATGGTGACTTCTATTTGTGATTCAACTTGAAAATTTAAGAATTTTTTCTAAGCCCATGAGTCATTAACACCTTTGGGTGTGAATCCTATCACAATGTGGCTTGCTAGCACTTGATATTCATACCCTTCATTTGTATTTCATCTTGACATTATGTATGTTTCTGTATGTTATCATGCTACATTTCATACATGTTTGTTCCTTTGCACTTATTTTTGGTTTTCCATAGGATCTTGAATCCTAGGGGATTGTGCACTCCCCTTAGACAAATTTTTATCATCCTACGTCTTCAACCTTTATAAAATTGGACCCCTCTTGAGATATTTTTCTACTTTAGTGTGAGTCTAAGCATAAGTTAATACTCTCACTAAAGTGGGAGCTAAATGTAATGACATAAATTGTCACCCATGACCATTTCACGCGATGTTTTTCTCCCCCTTAAGTGGGTGGACATAATTGTACACCTAATTTTCTAAATTATGTATTTTGTGGCCCATTTTGATAAATTTATAGACAAATTGCAAGTACAAATTCAAAGCATTCATTTAACATTTTATTCCTAACACCTTAAGTCCTACAAAATATGGTTGGGATAGAGTCGTATAGGGAAACTCAGTCCCCCTATTTTACCTACAAAATTGAATATGTCATTGTTATCATTTTATTATTTGAATTTCAAATGTCTAAAGCTGACTATTGGGATTTAATTTTTTGGAAATTAAAATAATTTCATATAAATACCTAGCTATTGCATCATTTTAAATCTATCTCACATGAAGAGCAAGAATAAATATCAAGAGCATTATCAACTAGTATAAGAGCAACATTTTAGTGATTTATCACAAAAATTTAATATCAAAGCATCATGTCAAAGTGTATCTAATTTTGTTCATTTTTTATGTTATCATATTGTTTGAAAGATCTAACCCTTATAGGTCTTAAAGAAAATAAAGCTTAAGAAATTAAGACTTGAGGATATTTGTAGAATTCAGTCCTTCAAGGAAGTCATTTTGAGAGTGTTGAATTATACATCCTCAAGTTCATTCATCTTTCATTCGGAATTTATCTATCTTTCATTTACATTACCATTGTGGAAATGGAAACACTAACATAGGATTTGACTAAGGTAAGACAATAAATGGAACTTGACCCTTCCTCTATCTTTGAATGTGAAAGTTTCAGATTAGATGAGGATTAGGAGAAGTTTGAAGGTTAATCATTCATTGATACATTCAAATTTTATAGTTTGACAAAAAATAAAAATCAATTACAATAATATTTGACAGTGATCAACTAATGCAACAACCAAAAAATAAAGGATTTGATCTAACAATAGAGGATTGTGAAATCATATCTAGAATCCTCCTACTAGGACATAGTCACATAGGGTGACTAGGTCCTCAAAAATTAGACCTAGATTCATATGGCAGGTGCATAGTACTCTCCTTAGTCTATTTTTGAAGTCAAAATTCATCTGTGATTTTTTCTATCTATTGTATTTGGATTAGAATAGGTATTTGAACCATTAGCCTAGTCATTTCATTATATTTCAGGTATGTGTAGGATCATCATGGAAAAAATAGGCCCTTAAGTGGCAAAAAGTTCAGAAAAATCAGAGTTAGGAAACTTTATGTAAAATTTGAATAAGTTATCTATATTATTTCAAAAATATGTAACAATAGAATCTGTAGAAAATTGAATGTAGTTTCTAAACTACTAGGTCTCTTTAAAAAAAAAATGTATTTGGTGAAAATTTGAAATTTCAATGCAGTGGTAATTAAATTTCAGGAAAAAAATAAGAAGTAGGTGTCTGTCCGACCACCCTAACCACTATAAAATGATAATATTTTCTTATAATATTTTAGATATAAGTAGAGGACTCATGCTTGAATGTGATGCATATTTTTTTGTAATTTTTTTCCAAGTAAATAATTAATTATGAATTTTTTATTACAACTTTTTTAAAAATATAAAAACGCGTATGTCTAAACACCTTAACTTGGTCAAAACTTCATGAAATTCATTTTTTCTTTTTTTTAATCCTATAGTATACAAAACATAGAATGTGATGTATGTTTTGGATTTTAAAAATATGATGCCATTTGAAAGCTATAGATGTTTTTCAATCAGCCTATCAATCAGGACTTTAGTTGTAATTTGAATAGAAAATGAATAATAATTACTGATTAAATTGAAAGTAAAACATAATTTATATCAGTGGAAAATTGAGAATCTCCTTTAAAAACCCTTTTCATTTCATCAATTTTGGGTAAAAGAATAGTCATCAACCACATACCCATCATATTGCCACTTTTTGGCCCATCATGATCCTGTACATACCCTTTCATCATTGTTTCCATTTCATATTTGGTCAAGGGTAGGTTGACTCACCTTTTAGGTTCTAATTCAATCCTATATCTTGTCCAAATTCATCAAACCCTGCTACCTCAATTCTCTAATTGAAACATAAGGAAGAGGTGACTAAACCATAGATTCAAATCCTAGGGCCTCCTCCCTTTTCCCACATTTCACTTCCTTGTAAATCTCATTATTAGATCGTCATCTATTATTGAGATATTGGAGAGTCTATATCTTTTCAAGTAGTAGGGATAATGAATTTCAAATAGATCTATTAATTGTAGATTAAGGATTGATATCATGAATTCATGGCAATGTGTTTTAGCTTGATGGAGCCTTTGCAGGACTACGACTAGTAGGTCACATCTTCCATGTCATTGCTTTCTATTGCATGTGTGCAAGGAAGATTGGATGGGATGTGGGGTATTTTTTTGAGCATGGGGATGGGGTTTTTAAGTGACCAATGTTTTATCATTTTGCTAAATATTCTTTGAGTTTCCAAGTTTTTTTTTTGGGATTTTGTGACTGCTTCTAGCTGCTTACTTGCTATATTTTGGTTTGGCTTTTGGGGGGAGCAATTTATTTCCTTTCAAAATGGATTTTTTTGCATCATTATAGGAAAACTCTCCTTTTTTGAGGTGGGGAGTTGAGAGTTTATGTTTTTCAAGGACTATAGGGATGGATCAGGGGGCTCCATTTGGGAGCCCCCATATCCAAAAAATCAACAAATTCTTGGAGAGGAGCAATGAAAAGCCTATTTTGGTGATTCAAATAGAAATAATTGTTGAGGATGTGGATAATTTTATGAAAAATTCCTTGATATGAAAATTCATGGGAGTACATGTAGTGCTTCCTTTTTTGGAGACATGGGGTTAGTGGACTTCGAATTTGGGGGGAAAAATATAAGTAATGTTGTGGAACTATTTGATGGTTATTTATATTTGCATGACAGATCACAATAGAGTGTTTGAAATTGGACCTTATTTTCATAACCAGATAGGCTTATTCATCAAGCCTTGGCACATTGTTGTCAACCCATCTAGAGAATTCCTAAACTGGGTTCCTGTGTGGGTGTTCCTCCCATGGTTCCCAATTGAATATTGGTGAAATGATATCATGCAAATGGTTTCTTTTCTCTTGGGGAAATTGGTGGCTCCTTCTCAGCAATCATGATAGGAAGGTGATGACCTTTTCTCTCATTTGTGTTGAAATTTATTTGAGTAACCCTCTTCCACATGCTCTAGAAATTCATGTGGCCATGTCTTCTTAGATGTAGCAGCTTTATTATGAGACTCTTCCTTTCTGATGTCAGCTATGCCATGAATATGGGAATTTTCAAAGAAGATGTCCTAAGACCAAAATATTTGAGTCTCAACTAGCTTATGCTCCTTAAAATCCTCCTAAGGTTGATAAAGGAAAAACTCCTATTTCGTCTTATAATATAGTTACTAAGGGTTTTATTCCTATTAAGACACGTAATAGGAACCATGGAAAAAAGTGAACTTTTAAGGAGGGGTAGGAAGGGGATACTTTTACTCTTTTTCAGGTGTTGGATGACCTTAGCTAGCAGGAGGTGAATCTAAGGTTGATCATTTTAGATCATGGCATTTTGGAGGTGGGTTATAAAGGTAATGCTTCTTTCAATATTTAGAATACTATGGAAGTGGTTCTTACTCAAATGGATACAAATCTTGGTCTGGTTAATTTAAATTTTCCTACAGTCTTTGTTGCTATGGAAAATACTGAGGTGGAAAACTCTTCTCTGGTGGAAAAGGTGGTTTCAAAATTAGACAAAGGTAATAATTCATCTCCTTCTTTAGGGATTCACCCTAAAAATATTAAGAAAGGGGATCCTAAGAAGCCCTTTAAGGACAAGGAAAAGAAGGATTTTTAGAAAATTAAGATGATGGGGCAGATTTTGATGGAGTTTAGGATATTTTAAGGGTATGTGCAGGATCATGATGGGCAAAAAAGTGTCAATATGATGGGTATGTGATTGACAATTTATTTTTTACCCAAAATTGATGAAATGAAAAGGGTTTTTAAAGGAGATTCTTGGATTTCCACCAATATAAATTATGCTTTACTTTGAATTGAATAAATAATTATTTTTCATTTTCTATTTGAGTTACGACTAAAGTCCTAATTGATAGGTTGACTGAAAAACATCTATAGCTTTCAAATGGTATCACATTTTTTGAATCTGAAACATGTGTCACATTGTATTCTTCGTATACTATAGGATTTAAAAAAATGAATTTCATGAAGTTTTGACCAAGTTAAGTTGGTCAGACATACAAGTTTTTATGTTTTTTAAAAGATGTAATAAAAAATTCATAATTAATTATTTACATGGAAAAAAAATACAAAAAAATATGCATCACATTAGGACATGAGTCCTCTACTTATATCTAAAATATTATAAAAAATACTATCATTTTAGTGTGGTTAGGCTGGTCAAACAGACACCTACTTATTTTTTCCCTAAAATCTATGTACTACTACATTGAAATTTCAAATTTTCACCAAATACAACTTTAAAAAAAAAAACTAGTAGTTTAGAAACTACATTCAATTTTCTACAAATTCTATTCTTACATATTTTTGAAATAATATACATAAATTATTCAAATTTTTAAGTCAAGTTGTCTAACTCTGATTTTTCTAAATATTTTGCCACTTAAGGGCCTATTTTTCCATGATGATCCTACACATATCCTTAAGACTCTTGATTCTAACTTTTCCATCCCTCTAAAATAATTTTCCTCTCATGGAATGTAAGGGCCTTGAATAGTGACCCTTAGCAAAAATTTGTTCATGACTTGGCAAGAAATCAATCCTGAGATGTGCTTTTCTTACAAGAAACTAAGCTATTTGTAGAGAATATGTGTGGTTTGGTGCCTAAACTTTTGGGGTGGGGTCAATTCCAGTGTGTAGGTGGCCAAGGGATTGTTGGGGGTTAGGCTTGTTTATGGAATCCATTGAGGATATGCTCTCTTTGGTGGATGTCCTACAAGTCTTCTATTTCAATAGTTTCTTCGAGCCTAGAAACTATAGAAACTATTCTTCTCTCCAATGTCTATGTGATGCAGGAGCATCTAGTGGTGTAATAGCAATCTTGCATCACCCAAAAATAGTTAAATTTTGAGTTTCTCGGTTTTTAAATTTTTTTACATTTTTGGATACCCTTTTCGTCATAATGAAATTTCCAATTTATGGTTTTTATTTTCTATTCCTGGGTTGAAAGATATTGCAGTTTTAGTTGCCCATATTTGCACCTAAAAATATTTTGAGTTAGATTTGAGGCACTTAGAGTTCCCGGATTGGCCCCAAAACTTTCTGAAATTGACATAAAAAATTTTGAGCGTGATGTTGACTTTGAGACCTTTCCAACGGTTCAAATGGTTCGCAAATCGGAGTCCCGAATCAAAAGTTATGGCCCCAGGAAGTTGGCGCACTTTCTAGAAGATACAATTGCAAATGTTCTTTTGAAATTTTAACTTCAAGTTGTAATTTTTCGGTGCCAAACTGCATAAACTCAAATTTGAATGTTGTTTTGGCTCCAAACTAAAGAGGAGCTCTATTTATGGGTGGGTTTCTAATTTTTGGGTAACTTTTTGGGGACAAGCTCGCATATTGTGAAAGGGTGATTTTGTAGCTATTTGTAACTTGCATGTGTTGTAAAACTTGAGGATTTGAGATCCTCTATATGTAAGAAGCTCCATTTTCTGAATAATAAAATTATTCTCTTGTTGTGGGTTATTTTCCATGTCTCGTGTTGTGCCCTCATCAAGTGGTATCAAAGCGAGGTTTTCTTGAGCATGTGGACAAATAGCCGATCGTGAGGCAGTTCGCACCAGGACTGTGGTTGTGGGTCAAGGTCAAGAAAGATGCCTCCAAGAGTGATGCCTGGTAGGCATGGTGGTGCTAGAGGTGGTTGAGGTGGCAGAAATACTGGTGGAAGAGATGCACTGTCAGCCCTCCAAAGATAGATTGATGTGTTACAAGAGCAGGTGAGAAGAGGGTTAAACCTGAGGGAGGAAAGTGAGGATGAAGGAGAGGAAGAAGGTTCAAATGCAGAAGAGGAAGAAGAAACAATTGATCAAGACCAAATGCGGCTAATAAGGGCCATTTCAAAGATCAGGAAAAGACCCAGAGCATAAGTCCCTAGTTATTCTGGAAGTCTAAACCCTAAAGAGTTGATCGACTAGATCAATGAGATAGAAGAATATTTAGAGTATGAGGAAATAGAGGACCCAGATCAGGTTAATTTTGTGAAAATGAAGTGAAAGGGCCATGCCAATATTTGGTGGAAAGAGGTCCAGTTGGAAAGAAATCGAAGAGGAAAAGGAAATATCACCAGATGGGATCACATGGTAGAGAAACTGAAGAAGCAGTTCATACCAGTGGACTACGAGTTAGATCTCGTTGAAGAAATTGCAAGGGTTGAAGCAAGGAAGCAAGTCTCAGGAAAGAATATACCTAATATTTTCACAAGATAATCATCAGAATGGGTCACACAGAGGCCAATAAGGAGAAGGTAGCCCGATATCTTAATGGGTTATGATCAAGCATTCAAGAGGAGTTAAGCCAAGTTAATGACCACCATTGAGGATGTGTATCAGTTTGCTCTAAAGGTGGAAGAGAAGCTAACAAAAGATTTGATGGAAAGAAAAAGGATGAGGAGGTCAAAGCGGAAGGGCAAAGGAAGACCTTCGTGAAGCCGAAATGATGATGAAAAGAAAAGTGAAGATGTGGGTACCAATAAGCCAAAGGAATGACAACTCTACCGATGATCAAAATAGGGTGATCAAAGAGGTAGAGGACGAGGGAGATATGGACAAGGATCCGGAAGAGGTGGTTTCAAAGGAACGGTTTCAGTGTGGTGGAAGAAGGGCATCAAGCCTATGACAATGTCCACAACACCAAGGAAGGGCAGACAAAATTCCATATGGTCATGGAAGGGTTGCACATGCAGATTAGGAGGCCCAATCTGAACATTCAGATGATACTGAAAGGGGAGAAGCCCTAGTGATTAGGAGAGCCCTGGTGACTGACGAAAAGGAACTAGAATAGAGGAAGAATCTATTTCACACAAAGTGCAAGTGTGAAGGAAAATGTTGTGATGTCATTATTGACGGTGGGAGCACTAATAATTTGGTGTCAGAAGAAATGGTCACAAAGTTGAAGCCGAAGAGGGAAAGGCACCCGCATCCGTATCGGATTGCCTAATTGTAGAAAGACTACAAAGTTTTGGTCAATGAGAAGTGCCTAGTAAAGTTCAAGATCGGGAGCTACCATGATGAGGTACTCTGTGATATCATCCCTATGGATGCATGTCACATGTTGTTGGGGAGGTCGTGGCAGTTCGATAGGCGAGCTATATATGATGGCTATGCAAACACTTATTCCTTGACAAAGGATGGGGTTCGTCACAAGTTGAAACCCCTGAAGGAGACTGAAGAAAAGGTATGCAGTAGTGCTAGAATTTGTTATGTAGATGGAAGAAAAATTTTAGAAGGTAAGAAGCATGAGTGTGTGTCTTATGCATTGATTCCTAGAGTGAGTAAGGAGATAGTGAAGGTTCCAAGAAGTTTTGGGATATTGAAGCTTATATGTTGTTTCAACAATGTACCCAGTGTCAGCCTACCAACAAGGAAGATCATCATCAGATTAACTCTGGATTTCTCGAGCTAGTTTTCCAAATAGGCCTGGGAATGACTCCAGAAAATGAGGAGTTAAACAAACAAGTTCAAGAGTTATTGAGAAAGGGTTTGATACGAGAGAGTTTAAGTCCATGTGCAGTACCTGTAGTACTAGCATCGAAGAAGGATGGGGAGTGGAGGATGTGTATAGATTCCTGAGCCATAAACAAGATAACAATCAAGTACAGATTTCCCTTGCCAAGGATGGATGACTCGATGGACTGTTTGAGTGGAGCTCAGTACTTCACAAAGATTGATCTAAAGAGTGGATATCACCAGATCCGGATTCGAGAGGGAGATGAATGGAAGACTGCCTTCAAGACCAAAGAAGGCCTGTATGAGTGGTTAGTCATGCCTTTGGGGCTAACCAATGCACCAAGCACATTCATGCAGCTCATGAATCCAGGTACTAAATTTTTTGGGAAGTTTTGCTATTGTGTATTTAGATGATATTTTGATTTTCAGTAAGACATTGGATGAGCATCCGATGCATATCCGTGGAGGAACTTTGAGTAGTTAAGAGAAGAGAAATCATGATTAATTTGAAGAAGTGCAGTTTTGTGAAGAGGGAGTTAGTGTACTTGGGGTTTGTTGTCTCAATAGAATGTCTCAAGATGGAACTAGAGAAGGTGGAAGGCTATTCGAATGGCCTACCCTAAGAACTCATACCGAGGTGAGATCTTTCCAGCGTTTGCTAGTTTTAGAAAGTTCATTAGGAAACTTCAGTAGTATTTGTGGACCCCTCGACTGAAACAATGAGAGGGGATAGAAAAGAATTCAAGGGAGTAGCAGAGCAGCAAAAAGTTTGAACCTGCTGAAGTAGATAGTAGACGCAAGAGCAACCCATTCTAGGCCCTCCCGTGATTTCAACAAGGGATTGTGATGCCGTTGGTTGAAGCATTGAGTAGTGTTGAGCCAAGAAGGTAAGCCCATTGCCTATTTCGCTGAAAAGTTAAATGATGCTAAGATGAAGTATTCTCAGATATGATCAGGAATTTTATGCAATAGTTCAAGCATTAAAGAAATGGAGACATTATTTGTTATTGAAGGAATTTGTTCTATATATCGATCATCAGCCTTCCAAAGACCTAAATAGTGAGGAAAATTAAATCAAGGCATATGAAATGGGTAGAGTTTTTATGAGTTATACCTTGTTTTGAAAATAGGAGTGGGAAGTCAAATAGGGTTGCAGTATGCCTTAAGTAGGAGGCATACATTGATGACAAAGATGTAGATTGAAGTGGTTGGGTTCATTGAACTTAAGACACTATACGCAGAAAATCTTGATTTTGCAAAAGCTTGGAAAGCTTGCAAGGAACCTGTTACAGTGGACAGGACAAGGTGGCTAGATTTCATAATCCAAGATGGCATGTTATTTAAGGGAAGTCAATTGTGTATCCCGAGGAGTTCCATGAGAGAGAACTTGATAAAGGAGAAGCATAGTGGAGGAATGGCAGGACATTTTGGTCGGGATAAGACCATTGCCATTATCAGTGAGCATTATTATTGGCCTCAGTTGTCACAAGATGTGAAGAAGTTTGTACAAAGCTGTAGGGTATGTCAGATGGCTAAAGGAGTGAGCCAGAATACAGGCTTATATCAGCCCTTACCTGTACTAGAGAGGCCATGGGAGGATATAAGTATGGACTTTGTTCTTGGTTTGCTAAGGACACAATGAGGGAATGATTCAGTCTTTGTGGTGGTTGATAGGTTTTTGAAGATGGCACATTTCATTCCATGTCAGAAGACCCATGATGCAGTCCACATTGCTGACTTGTTCTTCAAAAAGGTGGTGAGGCTACATGGTCTGCCAAAGAGTATTGTTTCAGATCGTGACACCAAATTTGTGGGGTACTTTTGGAGGACCTTGTGGAAGAAGCTGAAGATAGAGTTGAAGTTCAGTTCTGCACACCATCCACAAATAGATGGGAAGACATAGGTTGTTAACAGGAGTCTGGGTAACCTACTGAGATGTTTGGTAGGAGATAAACCCAAGGGATGGGACTTGATCTTACCCCAGGCAGAATTTTCTTACAACAATTCTGTCAATAGAAGCACTGGTAGATCACCATTCCAGATTGTGTATGGATGTAGCCCCATAACAACTCCATAATTGAGGAAGATGGACCAAGAGAAGAAAATAAGTGTTGAAGCTAAAGATTTTGCACATCAAGGATATACATGAGAAGGTAAGAGAACATATTAACAAGATGAATATGCAGTATAAGGCTAAGGCAGATCAGAAGAGGAGGTATAAGGAGTTTCAAATTAGTGATGAAGTGATGGTCCACTTGAGGAAAGAAAGGTTTCCAGTGGGAACATATAAAAAATTGAAGATGAAGAAGTTTGGTCCCTGTAAAATTTTGAAGAGGCATGATTCAGGGAATGCATATGAGGTAGAGTTGCCAGATGGCTTCAACATTTCCCCTGTGTTCAACATTTTATATTTGACAGAGTATCATGAAGGTGGCGTAGAGGAAGTACCAAAAATGGAACAGTGTGGGATTCCAACACCTACTTCAGAAAAGGAGGAGATTGAAGAAATTCTGGATAGTGGTGGGAAGGAGTACTAGGAACAGGCAGTATGAAGAATATCTGGTGAAATAGAAAGGAAGGCCTGTTGAAGATTCATCCTGGTTGCCTAAGGAAAAGGTTGACCATTTGGGTTTCCCTCCACCATCTGAGACGTGATGGGGTCACTTCTCAAATTACCCTGGGTGTCTGATGCAGGAGCATCCAGTGGTGTAAGGGCAATCTTGCATCGCCCAAAAATAGTTAAATTTCAAGTTTCTTAGTTTTTAGATGTTTTTAAATTTTTGGATACCCTTTTCATCATAATGAAATTCCCAATTTATGGTTTTTATTTTCTATTCCTAGGTTGAACGATATTGCAGTTTTAGTTGCCTAGATTTGCACCTAAAAATCTTCCAAGTTAGATTTGAGCCACTTAGAGCTCCCGGATCGGCCTCGAAACTTGCCAAAATTGGCATGGAAAAATTTGAGTGCATTGTTGACTTTGAGACCTTTCCAACGGTTCAAACGGTTCGTGAATCGAAGTCTCGAATCAAAAGTTATGGCCCTAGGAAGTTGGCGCACTTTCTAGAAGATACAATTGTAAATGTTCTTTTGAAATTTGAACTTCAAGTTGTAAATTTTTGGTGCCAAACTGCCTAAACTGAAAATGTGAATGTTTTTTGGCTCCAAACTAAAGAGGAGCTCTATTTATGGGTGGGTTTCTAATTTTTGGGTAACTTTTTGGGGACAAGCTCGCATATTGTGAAAGGGTGATTATGTAGCTATCTGTAACTTGCATGTGTTGTAAAACTTAGGGATTTGAGATCCTCTGCATGTAAGAAGCTCCATTTTCTAAATAATAAAATTATTCTCTTATTGTGGGTTATTTTCTATGTCTTGGGTTGTGCCCTCATCACTATGCTCCTACTGTCTTTCTTGGTAAGTAGCGCATGTGGTCTCATATTAGGTTTATTTGGATTTTTGTTCCTCTATTCCCTTGGATTATTAATGTTGACTTCAATGTTATCATTGATCTGGATGAAAAGAGGGGTGGTATGTTGAGGTTAGAGCCCTTCCCTTTCCTTCTCTATTATATTTCAACTTTGAACCTTATTAATATTAATCCTAGTAATGGCCAATTTACTTGGAATGATAAGAGAGTTAGGGAGGGTTATATCACTAAGAAGCTTGATAGGTTCTTTGTTTCTTATTTCTAGATTGTTGGACCATGGTCTATTTTCTCTTTGACTCTAGAATCGAGGGGTTTAGACCACTAGCCTATTAAGTTATCCACCCTTTGGCTTGTGTTTCTCATTCTCCCTCTTTCAAGTTTCAACTTATCTGGCCGCAAGATCCCTCTCTATAGGGTCATGTTGCAAAGTGGAGGCATTTGGGTAGGTGTACTTTTGGCACTACTATGTACTCTTTTTCCAAGCAGTTATTGTTGACTTATAGTTGTCATTGATGTCAAAAGTGAAAATCATGCAAGGGAGATTGTTGGCATAATGATAGAGGAAGAGTGTGAGCGTAGTGGATCTGGTGGAAAATTAGATCATAGATTTAGACTTGGTTTCTCGAGAGCTTTCCAAAAAGTTATTGTGTAGGTATTGATGTCAATGGAGATGTCAGCATTCATTTTCTCATGCTCTCAATCTAGGTTTTATCAGTTAAACCCTACATGTGTAGGAGTTTAATATAGTCACATCGTTCAAATAGTTTCTACTATGTTGGTGACTTGGTATTACAAGTTGTAGGTCGAATAAGTAATAACTTAAATGTCATTCATCTCATGGAGGTGATTGGACCCTCCACCTAGCACTCTAAGGTTATACATTTTCATCAGTTCAATGGGATAGTAGTGTATGGAAGGAGTCAAGCAAAAGTCTCTTTGACTACCTGATGATCATTTCATCAGTGAGACATTGATGTACTGGTAGGAGTCTAGAGGGAATCTCTTCAATGGAGTGATAAGGAGTAAGGAGAGCTTTATCAGAGCTTCCTCTGACATTTTGATATTGCTTGATCGATGGTGGAGATTAATCCACAATGGAAAAATGATGACCATTGGTTTCGGGTGGGACCTATGAAGATGACATACTAAGTTAGTGGAAGGTGACATCTGAGCTGTATATGTGGTAGTGGCTTGTATACCCCACTGAGAATTTAGTGGGGCTTGATTAAGACCTATGGGGCTAGCAAGAAATGGTGAATATTTATCAATTTTGATTGGACAATGATGGTGGATCATGGAAAAGGCCAATAGGTGGCAAAGAGTGATTGTTGAATAGCCTAATTCATATCATTGTTGTGAATTAGGTGGCAATGAAATAGAGGACAATTGGACATCGATGGGACTATAGTATGTGTCTCTTTAACAAAGTGATATGATAGATCAACATTGGAGATTTAAACAATCATTTATTGGATGGTTTTGTTTTAAAGTTGTGACTAGATGAATGAAGAACATAGGATCATGGTGCGAAGGTTGGAGATCGATGGTCCAGATTTGAACAGGGAAATCATGAATGGATAGCTATGTGTAAACAAGGTTTTTCCTGCACACCAACTTGAAAGAAATTTATTGATCCACCTACCTCAACAACAAAATTAGGATTATTTGATGCATAAAATGATGGAATATATTTTCATAGATAAAAATATAAAGATCAAATCGAATGGTCAAGGGAATGCATTCAATGCATAATTAGATTTTAGGGTTTGACATACAGAATGAAGGAAAATTATCTGTATCAAAATTAAATGTTGTATGGATCAATGTAGAGGTATGGTGATATTTGATAAACCTTATCAGATGTCTTTATGATGATATGGATGATGGTGTGTAGCTCGATGTACAGGTAGCTTGCTAGTGAAGTTTGCAATTGAAGGAAACCCTAGCATGAGATTTGAGAAGATCTAGAAGGTAGTGAGAATTTTGAGGTAATGATTGTAGGTTGGTAAAGAAGGAAGAAAATCAGGTATTGTCCAAGTGTCGAGTCTACAAGTGAGGAGTAGTGTGAGAAGTCTATTAGTCCACAATATGCTAAACAGGGAGATGTACAATTGTATTTGTAGTAGAGAATAGAGTACAAAGTAAGAGAGAGTACATAGCAAAGGGAATGTATTGCTGAGAGTACAACTTCAGTGACATAAAGAAAGTTGCAACAAGTGCAACAATGCATTATATGTATTGATGCATCTCAGGTTTATTTAGAACCATTTATATGCATATTTGAGCTTTACATTTTATAAGAGGTTGTAGCCTCATTTGAATTGAGTTGGTGCTCAGAGTAGGGGATTGGTGTCTCCTTGGAGTTGGTGATCCTAAATTAAGGAGTTATTTCTTTCGTGGGTTGGTTCCCTAGAGTATTGTAACTAAAATTCATTGCTTGTGAGGTTGGATTAGAACAGTAAATCATATCAACATTTCTCACTGTGTTTTCTCCCATCTTGGGTTTTCCGCATCTATCATGTGTTATGTGATTTTTTGTGTGCTTGGTTATATTTATGTACATAACATGCTTAATATCTGCACATTTAGGTTTAAATAAAGTAGTATGCACAATAGGTTTGCAAGAAGACTAGAATTTTAATATCTACTAATTCAACCCCCTCTTAGTAGACTGTTATGTTCTAACAATTGGTATTAGAGCCCTATGTTCCTTAGGAGAAGCTTAACTAGCTTGGGTAGGTTCTTGACTTTGTGAACACAAATGGACAATTAGGAAAGTACCTCCTCAACCAACCCACCTATGTTTGATTGAACATATTATGCCTATTGGAGCTCATTAATGAGTGGATATTTGGGATCCTTAGGTTTTGATGTGTCAATGTTAGTTGTAAATGGATACACACCACCTACCACGTCCCCTACTGATGTTTTAGCCAAAAACGACTTTGAGAACAATGAAAAGGCATGGTTTGCTATCATGAATAGTCTATCTATGTCTATGCACAAGATGTATGGGATACATTGAAGAAGATTTATGAGGTAGATGACAAGGTAAAACTAGCAAAGATGCAAATACTGAAAGCTACATTTGAAGGTCTAAGAATGATGGGGTGAGAGAAGATTGCAAGATATCTAATGAGAGTTAATGAAAATGTGAACTTTATCAAGGGACATGGAGAAGGGATGAAAGAGGATGTGGTTGTATTGAAAGTTCTTAGATCAATGAAATACAAGTATGACTCTAAAATCTCAACTATAGAAGAAGGGAGAGAAATTGACAAGTTGACTCTAAGTGAGCTACACGGTATATTCATAGCCTATGAGATGAGGATGAGAGATGAAGAACCTTCTAGGAAAGAAGTTGCTTTCAAGACTGTTAACAAGGAGAAGGATATTTCTCCCAACAAAAATAAGGAAGAACTGATTCCATGTGAGGATGATGAGACTAATGAAGAAGAGGAAAACTTCATCAGAAGATTAAGAAGAGGATCTAGAAAATACAAAGGTAAGTTTCCCTTTAAATTTTTTGAATGTGGTAAAGTAAGTGATTTTGGTACTAAATGTCCCTACAATAAGAAAAGCAACTCTGAACAAGAGCTAGATGACAAAATGAAGAAACCCTACCACCTTAAGAAAATAAATTTTCAGAAGAAAAAAAAAAGTCATTACATCCAAGAAGATAGTGATGTATTAGAAGATCACAACATCTCAAATGATGAACAAAACTATGCTTTTTTTTGCAAGAAACAATGTGTTTCTCTTTATGGTAAAAGATTATGAAGAGCGGAAAAAGGAAAAAGCTAAGAATCTTCTTGAAGAAGGTGAAGAAGAAGGTGTAGTTGATCTCAAAGGAGAACTCATCTATGTTCTTGATGAGATTTATGATCTTAGAGATGAGATTGTGCTGTTAAAGAGGGAGAACAAGAAATAGAAGAAACTTGCTAAAAAAGAATCAGATAAATTAAGCAAGGAACTAGAAGAGTCTACCCAAACTGTGGTAGATTTGAAGCTGAATCTAGAAGAAGCCAACAAAGTGGAGGATGTGATTAATTCCAAGCTCCAATCTAAATTAGATAGATGCATGAAGCTTGAGGAAGAGATTGTTGCTCTGAGAAGAGATCTAGAAAAGGAAAAAGTGCAGATAGAGAAAGGACTAAAACTAAAAAGTGTCTCAAGCATTCTAAATGAATTACTAAGCATATAGAGGCCTCCAACTAAATAAAAAATAGGATTAGGTTTGGAGAAACGACAAAGATCCTTTGTTGATGCTTCTGCAAATTTGTATGAAAGATTTAGAGCAAAATAAAATTTTAAACCTCTCAAGGAGAGAAACTGCAAAGGAAAAGACTACAATGAGAAATATGCACAGGCAAAGAAAACTAGCAAACAAAAGAATCCTATTGTAGACAAGAAGGATAGCCAATCACATCCTCATCACCAGAAGAATAAGAAAAACTTCAAACGGACTAATACTGATAGATTCACTAGAATGAGAGACACAAAAAGGTGGATGCACAAAAGACCTCCTCATCATATACAAAATGCTATGACTAGGTATTCTTCATATTTCTATGGATATTGCTATTCATGTAATTAGTTTGGTCATAAGGCTAAACAATGTAGAATCATTCCTAAAAGGAGTGTAAACTTTCAAGATAGAAATACATTTGCTCCTTTACTTGATGTGAATGTGGTTTTTTATAACTATAAGAACTTTGGTCATATAGCAACAAATTGTAGAATTTTTTTACAAAACCAAATGTTAGGAATGAGAAAAGGAAAATCTTGTTGATAGTAGAAAAGATAGAAAGGAAAACTAAAAAAGTGTGGAAAGAAAAAGGAGAAAGATCCACACAATCATTGATTGCACAAATAATTTTGCATGCAAAAAGGAAAAATATATAGGTAATAGATGGTGGTTGCTCCAAACACATGACTAGAGACAAGAGTAAGTTCATCAAACTCAAGAATTGCAATAGAGGATCTATGATTTTGGGTCATAACAGTGCATTCAAAATATGCGGTAAAGGAATCTCAAGTTTACAGGGAAAAACTCCCACAAAAGATGTAATGTATGTTGAAGGTTTAAAGCACAATTTGTTAAGTGTGAGAAAAATGTGTGACAATGGTTATAAGGTCGCATTTGATTTAGAAGGTTGCAAAATTAGAATGAATAGAAAGATATTTGCACAAGGGTTGAGAACCAACTGTAAATTTTACAAACTTACGTTGCAGTAAAAGGTCAAACTTGTCTAATGGGATAGGATGATGAGAGTTGGCTTTGGTATAGAAGACTAGGCCACATTAACTTGAAAACTTGGTGAAAGTGAGTTCAATAGTTTTAGTTAGACATATGCATAAAGTATCTATGTCTAGAAACATCATATGCAAAGAGTGCTAACAAGGAAATAAAACAAAGACTAGCTTTCCAACTAAAGAACAGTCAACCACAAAGCCTTTACAACTAGTTCACACTAACCTGTGTGGACCCATAAGAACAAGAGGACTAAAAGGAGAAAGATACTTTATGCTACTAATAGATGACAACACAAGGATTACATGGGTAACATTTCTAAGGGACAAGTCACAAGTATTTGAGAAATTCAAACTATTTAGAAAGATGGTTGAGAAGGAGATAGAAAGGAAGATAAAATGTTTAAGGTTAGATAGATGAGGAGAATTCACATATGGTGAATTTTTTGATTACTATGAGGCACATGGAATTAAAAGACAATATTTGAAACCAGAACACCACAACAAAATGGAGTGCTAGAGAGGAAGAATAAAGTTGATCAGGACATGCGTAGAATGATGCTAAAAGAAGCCAGATTAATTGATATATTCTGGAGATAAGTGATACATATTTCATTATACATTCTAAATAGATTTCAATTTCGAGTACATAATGATAGTACTCCCTATGAAATATTGTATGGTAGACCCATATCTACAGAATAATTTAAAGTATTTGGAATTAGGTGCTACATCTTGTTGGCTCTTTTAAATAACAACCAAATCTTCAGGCTAGCCTATGTATTTTCTAATTCCAATGGTCAGCAACCTGAAAGGGGTTGGGTCAATGAACGTGAGAAAGCTATTAAGCTTTACTCCCACACTTTAGGTTCTGCAAGACCTAGGAGGGTGATTCTACAATTCACCTATAATATTATTTCAAAAGATC
The DNA here is from genome assembly GCA_007258455.2 of Sequoia sempervirens. Lineage (NCBI taxonomy): Eukaryota > Viridiplantae > Streptophyta > Pinopsida > Cupressales > Cupressaceae > Sequoia > Sequoia sempervirens. Next base: position 365,391,488 of record VDFB02047230.1, on the reverse strand, counting down.
TTCATGTACATTGCACATTAAGCAGACATATTCTCATTTGATGCTAAATAGGTGAAATCCTTTAAGAAGTTGGCAATTCCTTTTATGATTTAACAACTAAAAGCTGAGAATTATCACACAACAAAGGTAGGTCAATTGAAAGGTTTATTTATGAATAATTGTCTCAAATTAAAGACCAGAAGCACAAAAAATGCATTCAACACCTTAGGATTAGTGTCATACCTTAGGGCATGGAGTCAAAACAAAGTAAACTGAATGAAAAGGCATATTTAATTCTGAACATCCATAATCTTTGTAATTTCCTTAAAATTATAGATTAACACCCAAATTCCTATGACTACTTACCAAATCCAATTGACACAAGCATGAATCAATGATTTAACTAAAGAATTTAACTCATCCATTAGATTAGAGCAACAATTAAATCATATGTCAGAGTGAGAGACTAAGACAATTAATGAATAGATTCTTGATCACAATTGACTAATAATTCATGCACAATATCAAAATGGAGAGACAACAGGCTTGGGAGATTAACATTTATATTCAGGTATACTCAGAAGCCAGCTAATTGACAAAATTTACTAAACTAACAATACATTTCTGTGTTCTCACTATACATTTTCCAGATCTAGAATTTGACAAAAGACCCTTGCCAAATAGCCCTAAATTCATTTTATAACATTAAGGAGCAACAAGCTTCAGGCTATTGGAAAAATAAAAAATCTCATTTCCCCTGCAATTTAGAATAAATTGCAACTGCATTTGCACTCCTAGACGATTATATTTGCACCATGCCTCTTTTTTGCAATAGAAAACACTCCTCGTGAAAGGCCTTCACCTATAGAAATTAATTACCTCGCAGTTGAAAAAGAATCTACCTATAAAAATTATTCACATTTCCCTTTTACTTGCACATTTAAAATACCTTTTCATCTCTTCAAAATTTTACCCTCAACAAATAAAGTATTATAACGTTATAATGGAGGCCTTCAAATTTTTAAATTCCACCTTGCTGCATAATATTTTCACTTGTTTGTGTCACTTTATTTTCTAGCAATGAAAATACTTTACCTTTCACCTTCAATTGAAATATTTTCCCCTTTAAAAGAACCTACCTCAACTCACACGATGAATACATTTTAATTTCCCATGCTTCCATGCTCATATTCGCTCACCAATAGTAAATCACCGGTTGAAGGGAAAAAAATGACAGATCAACTCGCAATGAGTGATATGCATCTCCATTTACTTTTACCCATGCTTTTCATTTCCTCTACCCTCTCGTAAAAATCATTTAGTCAAGACTTTTACTTTGGAGAGAAATTTTAAAATAATTTATCCAACACCATTCCCCATACCTATTAAATCATGGACCCACAAAACTTTCTTCCTTTCCATCGGGCATCCTCTATGCATCACACATTGATTGGAAGCAATGAAAGATGAACCAGCAATGGGTGATGACCATTCCTCATCGCTAGTTGTATGGGAAGATGGGGGAAGGAACTCACGATAGTGTAATGGCTAGCGATGGAAAGCAAGTCCATCACTCATCGCCCATTGTTGGTTGAAAAAGACAAGCCTTCAATGGGAGCTTTCCATGTAGCCAAAAGTTTTCCAAAACTGAGGAAGCCATTAAATAAACCTTCCCAATCAAAATTTATTGCTGGAAATGTTGCATTGCCGATTTTAGTAGGGAAATACAAAACTGTGGCATCTGGCGATGAGTTTTAAAGCCACCTCAGGACCAATTAGAGCTAAGAATTAAACTTCTTTGTGCTCCAAAATATTTGAAATGTGTTTTATATTTTCCCCTTTGTATTTGAATAATATTTTAAATATTTTAAATATTAGCATTTTAAATTTTATAAAAATTGTGACATCTAATTACAACTGCGTGACAAATGGAGAAATTTATTGCCCATAAACCGAGACACCTGGAGCCATGAAATTTTGTGTGCAACCATAATCAATTATTTAGAGAAAACCCATTTCCTCCAATTTTTACCAACCCTTAAAATTTAGGTACCTCATTTGTAAACTGGCCCCAAAGACACGTAAGCCACGATAAAAGTACATTAAAATAATGTATCAAATGACCTCCATTTTTTATTAAATGGAACTATAGAGGTTCTACACCAAAACAAGAAATGGGTTTTCCTTAAATTAAAATTTTTTGACACTTTCCATAACACCATTTTTGGCCTTGTCTCGATCAAAAAGGAATTAAATAACCCATCAAAACTTATCCTGGAGGCATGAAATTGAGCAGGTGTGTAGACATTTTCCCCAAGAATGCAGTGCAAAAGACAACTTGGAAAAAGAGGTCCCAAGGTGAAATATATTAGTTCACAAAGTTTCCCCATTAAACTTTCTGCAATAACAACCTATTTAGAACCAATTAAAACTCATGAAATCACCTCATTGAAAAAATACCAAATCAACTCCTGGAAAACTTCCATTGGAAGCATAAGATCAATTTGGTGCACGAAACACGTGTGCAAGAGGAATTTTCTTGAATCATTTCCCATCAAAAGAAATTGAAGGTTGAAGTTCCACCCTGAATAGTTTTAGAAATTGCAGGTGCAAAAACTAAATATATTGCATTTGGTTTTGGCCTGGTAAAAATAGTAAATCAGATTGTGAAGCTCTAAAATTAGACAAGGTAGCACATGAATGTGAGGAGAATGGAGAGAAACACTCCTTTTGTATTGAAAATAAACAAGCTCCAAATTATGACCCTCCAAAGTAGGTCATTTGGGAAAAATTTTCAGGTGCACTTCTGAGTGTGCAAAGGTAATTTTTTTTATATGGGCACTTCAAATTTGCAAAATTTGGAAGTCCCAACAATGGACCTGACTGGGGATGTATGCCCCTTGCAGGCATAGCAATATTTCATATGTCTAGTGAGTAGACCAAACACTGAGTCCATTGGGTGCTCAAACTGCTCCTTTATTTAGCCTCCTTTTTCAACTTCACTTGGTGACCCCAGGCCACGAAATGAAAAGGGGGAGTCAATTCTTACCTCTGTCAATCACCAATCTGATAAAAGAACTGACCTCCCAAAACTCATGCTTTCCTCTAATAAACCACAAGAAGGTGAGTGAATTCACTTGTGCAAACACAAGTATTAGGATGCCTTTGTATTAGGCTGTTGTTATTTCTGCGATAACAACCTATTTGGGACCAATTAAAACTCATGAAATCACCTCATTGAAAAAATACCAAATCAACTCCTGGCAAGCTACCACTGGAAGCATGAGATCAATTTAGTGCACATAACATGTGTGCAAGAGGAAATTTCTTGAATCATTTCCCATCAGAAGGTATTGAAGGTTGAAGTTGACCACCCTGGTTAATTTCAGAAATTGCAGGTGCAAAAACTGAATAAATTGCATTTGGTTTTGGCTTGGTAAAAATAGAAAATCATATCGTGAAGCTCTAAAATCGGACAGGGGAGCACATGAATGTGAAGAGAATGGAGAGAAACACTCCTTTTGTTTTGAAAATCAACAGGCTCCAAATTATGACCCTCCAAAGTAGGTCATTTGGGCATATTTTTCAGGTGCACATATGAGTGTCCAAAGGTAAATTTTTTGATATGGGCACTTCAAATTTGCAAAATTTGGAAGTCCCAACAATGGATTTGACTGGGGATGTATGCCCCCTATGGGCATAGTAAGATGCCATATCTCTAGCGAGTACACCAAACACTGAGTCCATTGGGTGTTCAAACTTCTCTATTTAGCCTTCTTTTTCAACTTCACTTGGTGACCCTAGGCCACCAAATGAAAAGGGGAGTCAATTCTTACCTCTATCAATCACCAATTTGATAAAAGAGCTGACCTCCCTTAACTCATGCTTGCCTCTATTAAACCACAACAAGGCGAGTGAATGCACTTGTGCAAACACAAGTATTAGGTTTCCTTTGTATTAGGCTGATGTTATTTCTGCCATAACAACCTATTTAGAACAAATTAAGACTAATGAAATCACCTCATTGCAAAAATACCAAATCAACTCCTGGCAAGCTACCACTGGAAGCATAAGATCAATTTGGTGCATGAAACATGTGTGCAAGAGGAATTTTCTTGAATAATTTCCTATCAGAAGATATTGAAGGTTGAAGTTGACCACCCTGAATAGTTTTAGAAATTGCGGGTGGAAAAACTGAATAAATTGCATTTGGTTTTGGCCTAGTTAAAATAGAAAATCAGATCATGAAGCTCTAAAATTAGACAGGGGAGCACATGAATGTGAGGAGAATGGAGAGAAACACTCCTTTTGTCTTGAAAATCAATAGGCTCTGAATTATGACCCTCCAAAGTAGGTCATTTGGGCAGATTTTTTAGGTACACTTCTAAGTGTGCAAAGGTAAAATTTTTGATATGGGCACTTCAAATTTGCAAAATTTTGAAGTCCCAACAATGGATCTAACTGGGGATGTATGCCCCCTACGGGAATAGCAAGATTCCATATCTCTGGTGAGCAGACCAAACACTGAGTCCATTGGGTGCTCAAACCGCTCCTTTATTTAGCCTCCTTTTTCAACTTCACTTGGTGACCCTAGGCCACCAAATGAAAATGGGTAGTCAATTCTTACCTCTTTCAATCACCAATCTGAGAAAAGAATTGACCTCCCATAACTCATGCTTTCCTCTATTAAACCACAACAAGGTGAGTGAATGCACTTGTGCAAACACAAGTATTAGGCTTCCTTTGTGCAAGTTGAAACTTGCTCTATGTTTGGCTTTGTGTTCACATGGCAACCAAATTACATATGCCACATCATTTCCACTCTCTTCATTCTCTGATTTTGTATCAAGTGGCAACATAAGAGGGTGGTGATCAAAACCACGTGGAAACATGGTCTTATCACACTTACTAACCCCCTCATAATGATCATGCTCAGAAAAAATAACATTCCTATAAAAAAATATGCAATCCTCTTTTGTATTGAGAAAATAATGCTCATACATTTTTAATTCCTTTAATTGAATTATATCACAGATAGGTTTATCTTTATCCCAACAACACAACCCAAACACATTGTTACAGGCCTCAAGGTTAAGAAAATCAAATTAATGAACACCCACACTGTCTTCATCTTCATTCAAATCATAGCATTCAAAAGAAAAATTAGCATCCCAAACAATGTTCTCCATGTCATGTTCATAAACAAGATTATCATCACTAAACATGTTACCACAAAGGGAAAATTCAAGTACAGGTTCATATGAATGAAAAATTTCATTTGCAACAACTTCATCATAGTGAGTGTTCAAAAAACATTCACCAATGCAAGGTGTATTGAAATCAACATCATCTCTTGTTGCTCGAACATGAAAATCTGAAACTTATTGCTCATGAGAGAGGTTAGGAGTTGCAGATCCAAATAAAAGGTCCACATATGCATCTATATGATAGATGCAATCACGTTCTTCATGTGCAAATTCATCATGAAAACTGTCACTAGTTGTACCAATGTTTATCTCTACATTTTCACTTTCATGTACATATATATAAATGCTTTCCTCATGCAAACATTCAGTGATGGCTTCAAAGGTAGTAAAAGGAATAGAAGAAAAAGAAGGTAAAGCATCAAACAAAATAGGGGTTCCTTGTTCATCATTATCAACTGCTTGTACTGATCCATTCAATACATCTCCTACATGCATATCCTTCTCTTTGTTCATACTGCTGCAACAATCAACAATGTCACACTCCTCATTGTAAAAGTGAAAATAATCATTTGTTTCTTCATTGCAGCTCCTTTATCTCATTATGAAAGCCTTCATCGATGCTACTTGCACTTATGAGATTGGCATGACCAAGTGCATCATAATACTACTGATTACATATATCTTCTTCAAACAAGATATTAAGTTCATATCCATCATACTCTTGTTCTTGTGAGCCTTTAGAAACATTTTCATCATCTTCATTAGAATACTTTTCACTCAAGGAGATTAATTCCACCTCCTCCTCTTCAAAGGAATCACAATTACAAGGGATGCAAATAGAGTTCAAGTATTCATGATCACCCATACAAAAATGTTTTTCAACTGATTGCAAACTTCCGTCTACAACACCATTGCTCTCATCTTGAAGCTATGAAACTCCAAAATTAGACTGATCTTCAACTGTATATTCAAAATGCAAAGAAGAGAAAATAATTTCAATATCATATCTACATCATTTTAGCCTTCATTTGTTATAGAAAATCGGGTCCCCACTTTTGTATTTTTGAAAAAAAAAAGAGAAAACTTCAGATGTTTCATCTATCTCTTCATGACCATCAAGGCTGCAATCTTCATCTGTGTATATTTCTTCTGTAGGTTGTTTATGTTGGAAAAATAAGGACACACAACTGAGAGGGGGAGTGAATTAGTTGTGATAGAAACTTCAACTTTCCTAACTTATCTTAACCTTAATCTAAGATCTAATGAATAAGCAAATAATCATAAGCAATTAACACATCAGAGAGAAAAATAACACCATTTTTTTTACATGGACACCCTATTAGGGGAAAAATTGGGATGGATGTTACTCCACAAGGTTATCCTCTGTTAAAAGTATAAAGAGAAATAATAAGGGGAGTGCACATGCATTCAGGCACACTACCTAGAGCTCACTACTCAATTACAGAAGAGGACTCACTATCCAACAATACAGAAATATGGATTAGATCCACATAGGATGAACTAAAAGAATAGATTCTGCACAAGCCTGATATAGTTCTAGTTAAGCTCAAAAAACCTTCTTCACACTTTCCTCAAACTTGTTCACTCTCTGCTCTACAATCGAATGATAGAAACACTATTTGCACATTTACACTCTCTCTAGCATACATTCACACTTATGCACACACTAACTTTGCTCAACTAATCACTCTTATATATCTGCTTCATGGGATTTCATCACATCTTAGTTGGCCAAAAAAATAAGACATATTTTCAATGTTAGCCCAAATTTACAATTAAATTTCCAATGCAAAACCACCAAGGTCAGCCACAACATAGTGGAGACCCAAATTAATATCTCCAACACAAAAATACTTTAATTAATTTCACCACGAAGATCCACAACACGTTACCACCAACATGTCGGCTAAGAACATGAAAAATTGAAGATGCACAAGAAAAGATCTTCAACCACGAGCTCTCCAGGTAGTGTGGACATACCACAAAGATAGAGAATGATTTAGAGACATTAGAAAATACCAAGAAACAATAGAGAGCATCCACAACAATTAAGATTACCAGAATCACACAATCTTCATTTAGGAACACTAACACAGACCATAGAAACACTGTCAAACCACAACACACTCACCTCTGAAACTTCTGGTAGATGATCTAGAAACATTCATCAATAAACCCTTTAATCCACATTAGCTAATCATCAACGTACAAAACAAGGAACCTTCATGTCCTGCATAGTTCCACTAGGAACCTAGAACACTTCCTTTTACAATTTTCTCAATATCCTCGACATATAAAACCTCTAGTAAACCAAATGCTAATACTGTTGGCATCAATGACAACCACATATCAGCAACCATATCTACAATATCCAACAAAATCCCTCTTTGGGATTGATGGTAGCACATGATGTGAAAAATACCATCAACCCAACACACTGACTTCTTTAGCACTTCTTCTTTTGAAAGGATTTTTCACATTACACTTCTCCCCCTTTGAAATCAATGGAAAAGCTAACAATGACCTTCCCATATACACACTTTGAGCCACATATCTACACATCTGACTACTCCCCCTGAGTAGTAGCCGTGGAAACTATTGGAGTTATGTATAGACATTGAGAGGAGGGGCTGAATCAGTGTCAAAACTTTTTCTACGTCGACCAAGATTTTTAATTCTAATTTCCTTTTCTTTCAACAAAAGAGTAGAATAATCACTTTTGAAAGCACAAAGATATGACAACATTAACTCAGTCTATTAGAAAACTTATGAAAATGTGATTTGAGTGAGATATCTTGCATTTTCCAAAATAGTTATGGTTGACATTGATTAACAATCAAAGCATGATGACAGTGGAGGTGCAACTCATAAGACTATGCAAATGATGATCAACATTATTGACTCACTTCTTAAACAATTGATTTGAATGCAGTTTAAAAGACAAGAAAGTTATTGAGACAACAAACACCTTTAGCTAATTATAACTATTCTTGAGCAATGAATCAAATGAGAAATTTTAAGCTTCCATTTGAATTAGGCTTTTCAACAATGACTTGTGCAAGAAATTTGAACTAAATATTTGTAGATATGAAGGAACTATCATTCAAAAATGTTCAGACTGATAAAAACTATCACAATCAAGAAGCATTATGACATCAAAACAAAGAGACCAAAAAAAAATAGATTTGCCAAGTGGAAAACCCTCCTGGAGTAGAAAAACCACTCCTAAACTGCCTTACTGGCTTAATCTTCAAAATCCACTATTAACAATGCCTTATAGGCTAATTTTTGAACACCAATTCAAGGAGAACCAACCCCTCATTTTGAAAAACCAATTTCAAGGAGCACCAATCCCTCATTTTGAAACACCAATTTCAAGGAGTACCAACCCCTCAAATTATTTTTAGAACAATAATAATATCAGAGGATCTCTCTATTTTCTAGTAAGCTCATAACTCTCTGTTATGCATCCTGTTTTCCAAATTTTGTATCATAGAGTTTTTCAATACATCTCTTGATATGGCCAAAATAACTATCTCTCAGAATTTCTATCCAGCAGCCTACCCTATTTTGAACACAAGTTTTTATTCATTTCAAGTATGTCAGTTATGAAGAAAAATCTTCAAAGATTCGATTATCAGAGGAAACTAAAACCTCATACTATTTTCAGGAAGATGCCAAATAATAAATGTTTGTAGGAGTAACGCCTATCAAATAGGTTGTCAATAAACTGACAATAATGAATCAAAGTGAAATTAATTTCCCAGTACAAGAGCCGTTTCACCCAGCTAAGAGCCATCCTCAACACTGCAGAGAATAAAATTTAATGAGCAAAAATATCATTTAGAAACTAATTTTTGATAACCCAAATGCCCATTCGATTTTTTTCAAAAAACCCTGAATTTCAAACTTGAATTTCTGAAAAGCCATAATCAAAAAACAACAAATCCGAAACGTATGAAATCATTTCTTTGCTTAAAAAGCATGACTGCCCACCACTATAAATCATAACCTCTAATGCATATTCTACCTTGTAACCATTCTAAGATTCAATGCCAACCAATGATGTTGGCCTGCAACTATATTTAGAAATTCACAGTGGGCCATAGTGATTGAGTCTTTTAATCATTTGCTGAGACATCTAGATAGTCCTACCGAAGGCAATTAAATCACCAGACATTCCTCTTAGTTATCGCTTTCGCCATGAACCATCAGATTTGGGGAGAAGTCATAATGAATACATTATGTCACACCGAGAGCCATGTGTTATGTTCTTTCCAATCACTGAGACATAAGCAATTTTCTCACCGAGATGGCCTTTTGTTTCATTCATTATCACTATAGCCTTTCGATATCAGAGAGATATCTTGTAGACAAGTCTTTGTTTTGTCGAGATCCCCCGTGATCAAACATGTCGCCGTGACAATTCAATACCTATGCCGAAGGCAACTTTATCACCGTCAGTCATCCCCCTATTTGTCACTATGACATTCTACTATCAGGGAGATGTTATGTAGATTTCATTATGTTTAACTGAAAGGATTTATCCCTTGTAAGTCATTGTAACATAATGGTTCTCTTGCCGATGCATCCTTCTATCTTATGAATGTCTCTATAGCATAACGTCATCGGGGAGACCTCTCATAGAAAGCTTGAGTCATACTGAAAGTCACCAACCATCTTGTGTGTTGCTAAGAAAAATTAATCTTCATGCCGACAAAGTCCTTTTGTGTTCCATTGGTGAGACTGGAGGTCACTCACCGAGACCTCACACTGAAAACCCTAACTCTTACTGAGATGTATACCTTTATGTTGTTGGTCAGTATAAGAATTCAAACTCTCCAAGACCTTTCTTTGAGCACATGAGTCATAACGAAATGTTTCTTTTGTTTTATGCATTGCCGAGACATATCAATGTCAGGGAGACCTCTTGGAGAGCACACTATGTCATACCAAAAAATATTTATCCACTTTGAGTCACTAAGACAATACCAACCTCTTGCCAAAAGGCCCACATAAGACTTAGTTGGCAAGACCCAACAAAGTCGTTGAGAAATTATTCCAAATATCATTAACTCATACCGATATAACCTTTGTGTAGAAGTCGGTAAGACACCACGAAATCACTATGACATTTCATCGAAGCCACAACCTTTGCCAATAAGACCTTTTGGTGCATGGTTGGAGAGACAATATGTCTTCGGTGAGACCACATACCGAATACAACACTCCTGCCGATATGTTCCTTTTCCTTCGGTTAGTGAGACAAGATGAGTTCACTAAGACATCATTCTGACGATATAACTCCTGCCGATAGGGATCACCCTCTATTGCCGAAACCATGGAGAATTCCTGCCGAAAGCTCCCAATATGTAAAATCAAATCGTCATGACATTAGAAACATCTTGCCAATAGGCAACACAGACGTTTATCAGAAAAAAAAGGATCGGGGAGACCCTAGCATTCTCACGCCGATATGTTCTTTTTTGATCACCAAAATAATGTACAAAAGATAACCTGTGACTGGATGAAGCTCAAACTGATCAATACCAAAAGATATTAAAATTCTGAATGTAAACTACCCACTGAATGCTAAGACAAGTAAGCCATATAGACAAAATAGTACCAAGATAAAGCATGAGAAACCAATCTGAAACTGTCAACAAGTAAACACAGTTGAAAGGGAGTTTGTCATCAAGGATAAACCATATGATCACAACTGAGAACCAATAGAAACATCAATCTGGATCAGAATATAGCAATGACGTTCATAGATTGATGCAAACAAATGTATCTTTTAGTTCTTATTAGGAGGGGTGATTACCCCTAGCATTCCTCTGAGATACTCAAAAGTATCCTTCGACAATGGTTTAGTAAAGATATCTCCAATCTATTCTTTGGTAGGCACATACTCTAGTCTAACTTCTTTCTCATTCACTTTCTCCCTCAAGAAATGAAACTTGATTGATATATTTTTAGTATTAGAATGCAACACCGGATTCCTTGAGATATTTATTGCACTTGAATTGTCATAATATATGGCAATAGGTTCTTCATATACCACCCTAATATCTCTTAGCATCTATTTCATCCATATCACTTGAGTGAAATTATTGGCAACAACAATGTATTTTGCTTCAATAGTAGATAGAGAAATGGAGTTTTTCTTTTTGCTCAACCAGGACACCAATTTCTTCCCTAGGAAGAAAGCACCACCACTAGTACTTTTTCTATCATCTACATCACCAACCCAATCTACATCAGTATATGCACACAAAGTGAGATCATCATCCTTTGGATACCAAAGTCCAAAGTCAACTATTCCTTTCAGATACCTAAAAATTCTCTTCACAGTAGTTACATGTGACTCTTTTGGATCCACTTGAAATCTGGCAACCATACATACAACATTAATAATGTCTAGTCTAGTCTAAGTCAAGTAAAAAAATTCACCAATCATTGACCTATATTTTGTTTGATTTTCCTTAGGAAAGTCATCATTCTATGTCAACTTACATCCGGTCACCATGGGGGTACCAACAAGTTTGGAGTCATCCATTCTGAACTTCTTTAGTAGTTCTTTCACATATTTGGACTGAGATATGAAAATCCCCTTGTCCAACTAAGTAACTTGCAATCCTAGAAAGAATTTCATCTCTCCAATCATACTCATCTCAAATTCATTCTTCATTTCATTCACAAAATTCATGCATAGATTATCATCTCCTCCAAAAATGATATCACCAACAAAAAATTCTATAATTAACTCCTTATCATTGTCTAATTTGAAGTATAAGTTGCTATCAATAGTACCTTTAGTGAATCCAAGCTTCAGTAGGTATTTATCTAATCTAGCATACTAGGCTTTTGGGGCTTGCTTATGTCCATACAGAGCTTTCTTCAATCTATAGACCATATCTTCTTTGTCTATTAGCTGAAATCCATCTAATTTTTCAATGTACACTTCTTCTAGTTCTCCATTTAGAAATGCAGACTTTACATCCATTTGATAGACTTTATAGTTCTTGTGTTCAACATAAGCAAGAAATAGTCTAACAGCTTCAATCCTAGTGATAGGGGCCCTTTACATACCAGTCTTTCTTTATTCTGGACCACTTCACCTTCTTCATTTAGCTTGTTTCTAAACACCCATTTAGTACCAATCACATTTTTGTTTTTAGGCCTTGGAACTAGTAACCATGTGTTATTCTTTTCAATTTGTGTTAGCTCTTCCTTCATAGCTTCCAACCAGTGTTCATCTTGACAGGCTTCAGTGACATTTTTAGGTTCAATCTTGGAAATCAAACAATATTCTTCTACAATTTTTTTCTTCTAGTTTGCACTCCTTTACTCTTATATCCTATGATTTGACTTTTAGAATGATTGAACTTTACATACCTTGGAGTTTTGGGACATTCTTGAAATTTTGTCTCTTCGGATCTTTCTTCTATGCTTGCACTTGTCTGTGTCTTCTAACTGACTTGATTTACCAAAACAAATTGAGGTTGCTTCAACAGAACATATGGAATAATCTGAAGTAGATTTTGTGTCTGAGTATTCTTCCCTTGGCTTGTAATGTCTTCATCTAAATCATAACTACATTGTTTGGATGGTTTGATGGAATCATCATCAACTTTGAAATTTGCACTCTCAACCATCTTTCTCAATCTTTTTTTATAGCACTGGTAGGCCTTTCTTTTATTGGAGTAACCTAGGAAGATTCCTTCATCACTTCTTGCATCAATTTTTTCTATATCATCATCTTCCCTGATATAACACTTGCTTCCAAAGATCTTGAAGTACTTAACAGTAGGCTTGTGACCAAACCATAACTCATAAGGAGTCTTTCTAGAATTACCATTAACATTTACCCGGTTCAAAGTATACACATCAGTGCTTATGGCTTCACTCCAGTACATCTAAGATACATTTTCTTCTATCATCATTTTTCTAGTAGCATCCAGAATTGTTCTATTCTTTCTTTCTGCAACTCCATTCTGTTGAGGGATTCAAGTAGTATATAACTATCTTTTAATTTCGTGCTCTTCACAATAAGAGTTGAACTCCTTAGAAAGGAACTCACTACCTCTATCAAATCTTAGGAACTTGATTTTCAGACCTTTCTCATTTTCTTCCATAGCCTTGAAACTTTTGAACTTCTCTAATGCTTCACATTTTTGTCTTAAAAAGGAAAACCAAATCATTCTAGAGTAATCATCAATAACCACCATAAAATACCTTTCTCCATGAATACTTCTAACTCTTGAGGGACCACAAAGGTCATTATGTAGCAGTTCCAACAAATTATTTGAATGAAATTGTTTGCTCCAGAAAGAGACTCTAGTTTGTTTACCCATTTGACATTCCTTGCAGATTACATTAGCAAACTTCACTAACTTAGGCAGACTTCTTACTACTTGAGTAGAACTTATCTTGATAAAGTTCTCAAAGTTTACATGAAACAACCTCCTATGCCACAACCAACTCTTATCTACTTGAGTAATTAAACAACTTCCATTAGTAGTATTCATATGAAAAATATTACCTATTGTTTGTTTTACTATAGCAATCATATCCTCAAAACTTCCACGTATCTTGCATCTTCCATCTTTGAACTGAAGATCATATCCCTTGTGAACCATCTGTCCAACACTTAACAATTTGTGCTTCAGACCTTCAACATAGAGAACATCATTAGTTTTATCATTACCACCAAGAAAAATAGATACTCTGCCATGAATCATACCCGCATTGTTATCTCCAAATCTTACAACCCCACTGTCATATTTTTCTAGACTTAAAATTTTTCCTTTATCACTCGTCATATGATGTGAGCATCCACTATCAATTACCCACTCATCCTTTTCTTAAACTTGGGCTACAATAGCTTTCACATCTTTAGTAGATTCTCTAGCCACAAAATTATCTTCAATGGTAGCAATGAAATCCCATTCATCTTCTTTTCCATTATCTTTATCAGACTCATCATTAGTCATTACTTCTTCAACAAAGTAGCATCTCTTTTGGAATCTAGACTTCTTAGGCTTAGACCTAGGAACTCTTTTAGGACATCTTGATGCAAAATGACGTATTTTACTGCATGAAAAACATTTAATAGGAAATACGTCTTCATACTTATGTTTTCCTCTACCTTCTTGCTCAACAATCAATGCTTCTAGTTCTTCTACCTCTCTTTCTTTATCTTCACGCTATTTCAATTCTTCATCATACTTGGATATCTTTCTAGAACTCTCTCCCAGATTATATCTTTTCTTGTTACTTCCAGATATAGTGGCCTTGAATGCAGACTCAGTTTTTGGTGTGGATTCACTAAATTGACTTATTTCAAAAGTAGCAAGCTTCTCGATCAATGTGTCTCTTGTTATCTTGTTTACTGATCTGGACTCTTCAATAGTATGATCCTTCATCTTGTAGGAGGGAGGCAAGGATCTGTGTACTTTAGCCACATTTTCATCCTCATCCACAATACCACAAACACCTTTAATACCCATTACTATTTCATTTACTCTCTACATAAAAGAAGTGATATTTTCATCTTCACCCATCTTCAAATTCTCATACTTCATTTTCAAGCTCTATAGCCTAGCCATCTTCACCCGTGCATCACCTTCATACAAATTTTCTAGTTTTGTCCAAATCTCATGAGTTGTCTCCAGACCTAACACATTAGCCATCTTTGAATCTATCAAAGCACTCACCAAGGCTTCAATAGCCCTAACATTATTTTCAGCATCTTTGATCTCATTAACAGTGGAGGGACCATTTTGAGGAATAGTATATGGATCTCTTGCAATCTTCCAGAAAGCTTCATGAATACACTTTAAGTGACATTGCATCTTGACTTTCCTAATTGAATAGTTAGTGTTATCAAATCTAGGACTATCCTTCTTGAATGTTGTTTCCATCTCAAATCACCTCAAGCTTTTAGACTTCTTCAAATGAACCTACTCTGATACCAATTGTTGGAAAAATAAGGACACACAACTGAGAGGGGGGGTGAATCAGTTGTGAAAAAAACTTCAACTTTCCTAACTTATCTTAACCTTAATCTCAAATCTGATGAATAAGAAAATAATCACAAGTAATTAACACATCAGAGAGACAAATAACACCAATATTTTTTATGTGGAAACCTTGTTAGGGGAAAAACACGGTGGATGTTAGTCCACAAGGTTATACTCTGTTAAAATTATAAAGAGAAATAATAAGGGGAATGCACTTGCATTCAGGCACATTGTCTAGAGCTCACTGCTCAATTACAAAAGAGGATTCACTGTCCAACATACAAAAATATGGATTAGATCCATAGAGCATGAACTGAAAGAATAGCTTCTACACAAGCTTGATTATAGTTCCAATTAAGCTCATAAAACCTTCTTCACAATTTCCTCAAACTTCTTCACTCTCTACTCTACAATTGAATGATAGAAACACTATTAACACATTTACACTTTCTTTCACATACATTCATACTTATGCACACACTAACTTTGTTGAGCCAATCGCTCTTATATATCTACTTCATGGGATTTCATCACATATTAGTTGGCCAGAAAAATAAGACATATTTTCAATGTCAGCCTAAATTTATAATTAAATTTCCAATGAAAAACCACCAAGGTCATCCACAACATAGTGGAGATCCAAATTAATATCTCCAACACAAAAATACATTAATTAATTTTTCCATGAAGATCCATAATACGTTACACCAACATATCGGCCAAGAACATGAAAAACCGAACATGCACAAGAAAAGATCCTCAACTACAAGCTCTTTGAGCAGTGTGGACAAACCACAAATATAAAGAATGAGCTAGAGACATCAGGAAACACCAAGAAACAATAGAGAAGCATCTGCAACAACTGAGATTACTAGAGTCACACAATCTTTATTCAAGAACACTAACAAAGACCAAAAAAACACTGTCAAACCACAACACAATCGAAACTTCATTCGGACCTCTAAAACTTCTAGTAGATGATCTAGAAAGATTCAACATTAAACCATTTAATCCACACTAGCTAATCATCAATGTACAAAACAAAGCATGTTCATAACTTGGACAATTCCACTAGGAACCTAGAACACTTCCTTTTACAATTTTCTCAATATCCTTGACATATACAACCTCTAGTAAACCAAATGCTAATAGTGTTGACATCAATGAAAACCACATATTAGCAACCATATCCACAATATCCAATAGTTTTAAAAAAACTTCCTCATCACCTCATGGTGCATCGTTCTTGTCTTGTACTATACCATCTGCATCCATTGGACTAATTCTTGAAAAAGTACCATCGCATAATCAAGTTCAGAGATTACTTCCATATTTATCTATCATTTCCTCAATTATTGAAAGGCATTGATATATGCATTTAAGGCTAGGGGGCTTCAAGTGAACTGGCATGGTACTTAGACCTAGCTCAAGTCTTTCACAAAACAAATCAATGCAAAATGATTCATCAAGCCTTTCTAATTCTGGTATAGCAAGCAGCAATATCATGAATCTATCATGAAAATAATAAATGGATTCATTCTCACATCATTCTATATCACACAATGCATCAATATATGATATGTACTCAACCTTTTTTGCAATTTTCTCTTCAAATTCTTCTTGAGTATGTATATTTTTTTCTTCGGACAAGCATTCAACATTCACTATTGACTCTTCTTCAAAATAATCAAGGAAACGTATTCTGAGCTGATACCATGAATCTATGGAATGCATTGGTAAGCAAGAAAACCAACCTTTAGCCATAAATTATAAAGTTAAAAGAAATTTCATGATAGCATCTTCATGATTCACTTCATAATCCCCCATTACATCTATGAAGGTTTGCAGTTGTTTAGAGGTTGATTCTAAAATTCTCCCTATGAATTTGGGCAGATATTTCCTAACATTTTTAGGAATCAGGTTTGGAAAATCTTTAATGCCACTAAAAACCAATGGCACATACCTTTCAATAGAGAATCCCCTTTGAGCCTGGCTTGGTAAAGACTATTTTCCTTGTATACTTTTACTTACTATTTCACAGGGAAACCATCTTATATCCATATTCAATCATTATCAAGGTCATACATGGTCATCAATTACATCATTTACTAAATCAACCATGATTCTAAAACATAGATTGAATATATGTGCCTTGAAGCTTTCTCAAAGGCATAATTCAAAAATAACCATACTTCCCAAATCATTACAGATATTACACATTACATATTAGAAGTATGAAAAGAACTACTACTGTTCCCTTTCTTAATGCAAATTCATCTAATAGGGAACCATTTATGATCTCTAGTCTTGAAAGTTCTCATTAAATTATTTCAAACATAATAATGCTTTCTCTAGATTTATGAGAATACCTAGAAACTTGTAGCAACTAATATCATTTCTCCCTGATTGCAACTTTTTCAAATTTGGAAATCTTTCTTCACAATTGAACTCCAGTCCTTTGGAGAAAGTCGCCACCTCTTCTCACAGAGGAATAAACTTCAAGAGTAAATCTCATTCTAGGTCTTCTCCAACAATAGAGTCACACTCAAATACTTTGATCTTTGTTGCAACAAAATATTTTCTAGGTCCGAGAACTTCTCAATTATATGAACAAAGATGTCCAGATCTACCAAATACTTGACTCTATGCAAATGGATATTTCTTGGCTTCTCCCTAGTAGAGTCACCATTCTGCTGGTTCTTTTAAATACCAACCAAATATTCAAGGTAGCCTATGGATTTTCCAATTCCAATGGTCAACAACCTAAAAGGGGTTGGGCCAACGAATGAGAAAAATCTATTAAGCTTTCCTCCTGCACTTCAGGTTTTGTAAGACCTGGGAGGTTGATCCTACAATGCACCTATAATATTATTTTAAAAGATCTTCATGTGCATTGCACATTAAGTATCTACATATTCTCATTTGATTCTAAATAGGTGAGATCCTTAAAGAAGTTGAAATTCCTTTTAAGATTTAACAACTAAAAGCTGAGAATTATCACACAACAAAGGTAGGTTGATTGAAAGGTGTATTTATGAATAATTGTCTCAAATCAATGACCAGAAGCACAAGAAATGCATTCAACACCTTAAGATTAGTGCCATACATCAGAGCATAGAGTCAAAACAATGTAAACTGAACTAAAAGGCATATTTAATTTTGAACATCCATAATATTTGCAATTACCTTACAATCATAGAATAACACCCAAATTCTTGTGACTACTTACCAATCCAAATGACACAAGCATGAATCAATGCTTTAACTAAAGCATTTAACTCATCCACTAGATCATAGAAACAATTAAATCATATGTTAGAGTGAGAGACTAAGAGAATTAATGAATAGATTTTTTATCCCAATTCACTAATAATTCATGCACAATATCAAAATGGAGAGACAATAGGCTTGAGAGATTAACATTTATATTCAGGTATACTCAGAAGCCAGCTAATTGACAAAATTTACTCAACTAACTCAAAGCCTAAGCTACAGACTTAGAATATATTTCTATGTTTTCACTATACATTTTCCATATCTAGAATTTGACAAAAGACCCTTGCAAATAGCCCTAAATTCGTTTTATAAAATTAAGGAGCAACAAGCTTTAGGCTATTGGAAAAATTAAAAAAAATAATTTCCCTTGCAATTTAGAATAAATTTCAATTGTATTTGCACTCCCAGGAGATTATATTTGCACCTCCATTTTCCCACCAAAAGTTTTTCCTCTTGTTTGCAATAGAAAGCACTACTTGTGAAAGGCCTTCACTTGTAGAAATTAATTACCCCGTAGTTGGAAAACAATCTACCTGTGAAAATTATTGACATTTCCGTTTTACTTGCACATTTAAAATACCTTTTCATCCCTTCACAATTTTACCCTCAACAAATAAAGGATTATAACTTTATAATGGAGGCCTTCAAATTTTTAAATTCCACCTTGTTGCACAAGATTTTCACCTGTGTGTGTCACTTTATTTTCTAACAATGAAAATACTTTACCTTTCACCTTCAATTGAAATGTTTTCCCCTTTAAAAGAAACTACCTCCACTCACTCGATGAATGCATTTTAATTTCTCGTGCTTCCATGCTCATCATTGCTCACCAATAGTAAATCACCGGTTGAAGGGAAAAAAATGAGAGATTAACTTGCGATGAGCAATATGCATTTCCATTTTCTTTTACCCATGCTTTTCATGTCCTCTGCCCTCTAGTGAAAATCATTTACTCAAGACTTTTACTTTGGAGAGAAATTTTGAAAGAATTTATCCAACATCATTCCCCATACCTATCAAATCACCGGCCCAAAAAATTTTCTTCCCTTCCTTTGGGCATCCTCTGTGCATCACGTGTTGAGTGGAAGAAATGAAAGATGAACCAGCGGTGGGAAATGGTCATTGCTCATCGCTGGTTGTATGGGAAGATGGGAGAAGGAACTTGCAATAGTGTAATGGCCAACAATGGAAAGCAAGTCCATTGCTCATTGCTGGTTGTTGGTTGAAAAAGAGAAACCTTCAATGGGAGCTTTCGTGCAACCAACAGTTTTCCAAAATTAAGGAATTCATTAAATAAACCTTCCCAATCAGAATTTATTGTTGGAAATGTTGCATTGCTGATTTAGCAGGGAAATACAAAACTAGGCATCTGGCAATGAGTTTAAAAGCCACCTCTAGACCAATTAGAGCTAAGAATTAAACTTGTTTGTCCTCCAAAAAATTAGAAATGTGTTTTATATTTTCCCCCTTTTATTTTCATAATATTTAAAATACTCAAAATATTTTAAATATTAGCATTTGAAACTTTAGAAAAATTGTGACTTGTAATTATACCTGCGGGCCAAATGGAGAAATTTACTACGTGCAAACTGGAAGACCTAGAGTCATGAAATTTTGTGTGCGACCATGATAAATTATTTAGAGAAAACCCATTTCCTCTAATTTTTCCCAGCCCTTAAAATTTAGGTACCTCCTTTGTAAATTGGCCCTCGAGACGTCTTAGCCACAATAAAAGTACATTCAAATAATGTATCAAATGACCTTTTTTTGATGAAAATGGAGATATAAAGGTTCTAGACCAAAGCAAGAAATGGGTTGTCCTTAAATTTGCAAAATTTGACACTTTCCAGAACACCATTTTTGACCATATTGCGATCAAAAAGCAATTAAATAACCCAACATAACTTATCCTGGAGGCACTAGATTGAATAGGTGTGTATAAATTTAACCCAAGAATGCAATGCAAAAGAAAGCTCAAAAAAAGAGATCTCGAGGTGAAAGATATTAATTGACAAAGTTTCCCTGTTGAACTTTCTCCAATAACAATCTGTTCAGAACCAATTAAAACTCATGAAATCACCTCGTTGAAAAACTACCAAATCAACTCCTGGCAAGCTTCCACTGGAAACATAACATCAATTTTGTACATGGAACATGTGTTTAAGAGTAATTTTCTTGAATCATTTCCCACCAGAAGATATTGAAGGTCGAAGTTGACCACCCTGAATAGTTTTAGAAATTGCAACTACAAAAAATGAATAAATTGCCTTTGGTTTAGGCCTGTTAAAAATAGAAAATTAGATCGTGAAGCTCTAAAATTAGACAGGGGAGCACATGAATGTAAGGATAATGGAGATAAAAACTTTTTTTGTCTTGAAAATCAACAGGCTTCGAATTATGACCCTCCAAAGTAGGTCATTTGGGAAAAATTTGTAGGTGCACTGCTGAGTGTGTAAAGGTAGAATTTTCGATATGGACACTTCAAATTTGCAAAATTTGGAAGTCCCAACACATCAAAAGAGAAGATGAAAACTTGGGAAATATTGAAACAAGAAGTGATGAAGGAATATTTTTAGGATATCCCACTTAAAGTAAAGCCTACAAATGCTATAACAAAAGGCCAGAGAAGATTGTGGAAAGCATCAATGTGAAGATTGATGGAAGTATAAAACATATCAAGTATGATCAAGACAATTTTGATGATGCCTCAAACTGTGAAGAAAATGTAGCAAATGATGATGAACTTGAGGAAATAGAAGTTGAGAAGGCCCTTGCAAAGTATGTTCAAAAGGACCATCCAATGGATCAGATAATTGGGGATAAAAATGAAGGAGCTCATACCAGAAGGAGAATTGTAAAGAACAAAGAACAAGTAATTTTTTCTCTCCTGTCTCAAATTGAACCAAAGAGTTTCTCTAAAGCTAGCAAGGATGAGAGTTGTATAGAAGCCATTGAAGAGGAGTTAAACCAAATTGAAAAGAAAAAATGTCGGAACTAGTTCCTAGACCCCCAAGCAAAAATATGATTGTCACCAAGTGGGTGTTAAGAAACAAGTTGAACGAAGATGGAGAAATGGTAAGAAACAAAGAAAGATTAGTGTGCAAAGGGTGTGCACAAGTTGAAGGAATTGATTTTGAAGAGACATTTGCACCTCTAGCAAGGATAGAAGCAATCTGAATGTTTCTTGCATTTTTAGGGCATAAAAGATTCAAAGTATATCAGGTGGACTTTAAATCTACATTTTTGAATGAAAATCTAGAAGAGGAAGTCTACATAGAACGACTAGAAGGTTTTCAACTATTAGTGGATGATGATTATGTTTGCAGATTTAGAAATGCCTTATATGGTCTAAAAAAAGAACCTAGAGCATGGTATTCAAGATTAGACCATTATTTGTAGCAACAAGGATTCAAAAAGGGATGTGCAGAAAATAATCTATATTTCAAATTGGAAGGTTAGCATATGATTATAGTTTTTGTTTACTTGGATGAAATCATTTTTGGTGGTAGGAATGATAAACTATGTAAAATATTTGCTACACACATGCAAGATGAATTTGAGATGTCAATGTTAGGAGAATTGTCATTTTTCCTTGGTTTACAAATTGTATAAATTGATAATGAAATATTCATATCTCAAACCAAGTATGCTAAGGAAATGCTCAATAAATTTGGCATGGAAGACAACAAACCAGTTAGTACCCCCATGATAACTGGATGCATGTGAAGGAAAACAAGTGAATCACCTGAGGAAAATCAAACAGTGTGTAGGTGAATGATTGGAAGTGTGCTATATTTAATTGCATCAAGGCTAGATATTATGCAAGCAATGTGTTTAGTAGCAATATTTCAAGCTACACCTAGAGAGTCACATGCCAATGTTGTAAAAAGAATTTTTAGATACATCAAGGGTATTGTCGACTATGGACTATGGTATTCCAAGAGGAAGGATTTTCCTCTAATAGCATATATAGATGTTGATTGGGCAGGAAGTGTGCATGATAGGAAAAGCACCAGCAGAGGATCATTCTTCTTGGGAAACAAGTTAGTTTCCTGGATGAGTGAGATGCAAGAATCTATCACTCTATCTAGTGCTAAAGTAGAGTATGTGGCAGCAACAACATGTTGTACTCAAGTCCTATGGATGAGGAAAACACTTAAAGACATTAAGGTGGATTACAAAGAACCTATCTCAATTCTTTTTGAAAATTCAAGTGCCATAAGAATCTCAAGTAGTCCAGTGATGCACTCTAGAATAAAGCACATATCCATTAAGTATCACTTCATAAGAGAGAAGGTTACAGATAAGTAAGTCAGGATGGAATATGTTCCCACTAAGGAACATGTAGTTGACATTTTTACCAAGCCTCATCCCAAGGAACAATTTGAATATCTGAGGAAAAAATTGGGAGTCATGCTCCCACATCATATCACTAGTCTCTAGTGATGGGGCATATATCTAGGGGGAGTTTCATCCATATCTCAATCATCTCTAGAAATAGACAGGATAGATCAACTCAAGTATTAGTGGTTTTATAAATTTCTAATGACTTGATGGTTGTAGTATTCCAGATTCCCATCTTCTCTTTGAATTTATTTTCAAAGTGGGGAGAAGATCATGAACAAATGATCATTTGAGAAGGATGAGAACATCAAAGGGGGAGCATTTCTTTATGTGTCCAATTAGTGTAGAACTCAAATAGTTATAGATCTCAATTTCTTTCAATTAGTATCAGACCATTTCAATTGATTGGGATGAGCATTTAGTTTTTCCATCAATACCAAAGGGGGATATTGTTGGCATATAATTGTCATTGATGTCAAAAGTGCAAATCGTGCAAGGGAGATTATTGGCATAATGACAAAGGATGAGTGTGAGAGTAGTGGATCTGATGGAAAATTCAAACTCAATTTCTCAGGAGCTTGCCAGAAAGGTATTGTGTAGGTCTTGATGTCAATGGAGATGTCAGCATTCATTCATTCATGCTCTTGGTCTAGGGTTTATCAATTAAGCTCTACATGTGTAGGAGTTTATAGTAAAAACATTCAAATAGTTTCCATTCTGTTAGTGACTTGGTATCGCAGGTTCTAGGTCACATAAGTAATAACTTATGTCATTCATCCCATGGAGTTTACTGACCCCTCTGCCTAGTGCTTTAAGGTTATACATTTCCATCAGTTAGGTGGGACATTGGTGTATTGAAAGGAGTCAAGTAGAAGTCTCTGCGATGGCCAGATGATCATTTCATCGATGAGACATCAATGTATTGGTAGGAGTCTAGAAGGAATATCTTTGATGGAGCAATAAGGAGTAAGGAAAGATTAATTAATGTGATAGTGCATGATTGGAGGATTAGGGAGTTAAGAAATTTAAGAACTCCATGACTTGGTTAAGGAATTTGAAGTTCCTTTGACATTATGATATTGCTTGATCGACAATGGAGATTAATCCATGAGGGAAAAATGATGACCATTCATGTCTTGTGGGACCTACGAAGGTGACATACGAAGTTAGTGGAAGGTGACGTTAGAGGTGTATATGTGGCAATGGCATACATACCCCACTGAGAATTCAGTGGGGCTTGATCAAGACCCGCGGGGCTAGCGAGGAATAATTAAGATTGATCAATGTTGATTGGATGGTGATGGTGGATCATGGCGAAGGCTAACAGGTAGTGAGGAGTGATTGTTCAATATGCTAATTCACATTGTTGTTTTGAATTATGTGGCAATGACATGAAGGATAGTTGGACATTAGTGGGACCATAGTATGTGTCTCTTCAATAGTGTGATATGATAGATCAATGATGGAGATTTAAACAACCATTTATCAGATGATTTTTTTTAAAATTTTCTATGATGAATGAAGAACATAGGATCATGGTGTGATGGTTGGAGATCGATGGTCTAGATTTGAGCAAGGCAATCATAAATGGCTATGTTTAAATAGGGTTTTCCTTGCAAACCAACTTGAAGATAGAAATTTATCATTCTACCTACCTAAATGATAGAAGTAAGGTGATTTGATGCACAAAGTAGTGGAATAGATTGTCATAGATCAAAATATAAAGATCAAATCAAATGGTTAGGATAATGAATTGAATGCATAATCTAATTTTAGGGTTTGATAGAGAGAATGAAGGAAAATTCTCTATATTAGAAATAATTTTTTGTGGCTTGATGCAGAGGTATGGTGATATCTGATAAAACTTATCATATGTTGTTATGATGAGATGGATGATGGAATGTATCTCAATCTATAGGTAGCTTGCTGGTGAAGTTTGTAAGTGAAGGAAACCCTAACAGAAGATTTGAGAAGATCTGGATGATAGGGAGAATCTCAAGGTAATGATTGTAGGTTGGTAAAGAAGGAAGACAATCAGGTAGTGTCTAGGTGTCGAGTCTACAAGTGAGGAGAAGTGTGAGAAGTCAGTTAGTGTACAATGCTTTGAATAGAGAGATGTAAAGCTAAATATATAGTAGATAAGAGAGTGCAGAGTAAGAGAGAGTACAAAGGAAAGGGGATGTATTGCTAAGAGTACAACTTTAGCATCATAAATAAAGTTGCAATAAGTGCAACAATGTATTGTATGTATTGATGCATCTTAGTTTTATGCAGAACCATTTATATGCATATTTGAGCTTTAATTTTTGTAAGAGGTTGTAACCTCATTTGTATTGAGTTGGTGCTTAGAGTAGGGGATTAGTGTCTCCTTGGATTTGGTGCTCCTAAATCAGAGAATTGTTTTTTCCTTCGGTTGGTGCCCTAAAATATTGTAACTGAACTTCATTGCTTGTGAGGCTGAATTAGGAAGTAGACCCTGGTACAATTTCTCACCATGGTTTATTCGCATCTTGGGTTTTCCACATATATCATGTGTTATATGATGTGTTGTGTGCTTGGTTATATTTTTGTATCACATGCTTAATATCTACACATTAAGGGTTAAAGAAAGTAGTATGAACAAAAGGCTTACAAGAAGGCTAGAATTTTAATATCTAATGATTCACCCCACTCTCAGTAGATTGTTGTGTTCCAACAATTATACTTTGTGAAGTACTAGATAAAAAAGGTGGAATAGATAGTATTTTTCCAACATATTCCATGGTAAGGTTGCTGCTCAAGATGGTTTGGATACTATCACCAAAAAAATTGGGGATTTTAGACTTTCTAAGGACTCTATCAAGGAAGAGGCAAGGGATTTGAAGGATGTAGAGGAGTTTGAGGTGTGTGAGGATATTTAGTAGAAGTAGAAGTCTTGGGTTGAATGGCTACAAGAGGGGGACAAACACACTACTTTCTTCTTCAACTCTATGAAGGCTAGGATACATGGTAATTCTATCACTATTCTTATAAATGACAAGGGTGTGAAGTTAACCTGTTTGGGAGATATTTCCTGAGAACCTTCCCAATACTTTACATCTTTTTTTAGGGTGGACTCTCCCAATATGTTCACTAAAGAAACCTATATTTTGGAATGTATCTGTTCATTGGTTTCTGAGGATATGAATGAGCACCTATTGGGTTGCATCTCCCTAAAGAAATTAGAGGCTACAAGTTTTCAAATGAAAAAGGGAAAAGCACCTAGTCTTGATCACTTTTTGATTGAATTCTTTCAAGAGTTTTGGTACATTATAAATCTGGATTTAATAGAGGTGGTTCATGAGTCTCATAGGAACAAGAAGTTGATATGACCTATGAATTCCAATTTTCTTGCTCTTATCCCTAATGTGATGAGGACAATAGGTTGAATATGTTTTGGTCCATTTCTCTTTGCAATGTGGTTTATAAATTTATTTCAAATTTAATTGTTGAAAGGTTGAAGTGATGAATTTATAGGCTTATTTTAGAGGAACAAGGAGGATTTTTAGGTGGATAGGAAAATCTTCGATGGTGTGGTAATTGCCACTAAAACTATCCAATCCATGGTTAACTCTAAAGAAAAAGTTATGATCATAAAGTTGGATATAGAAAAGGCTTTTGATAAAGTTAAGTGGTATTTTTTGCAAAAAATTCTTATTGCTTTTGGTTTTGTTGAGGAGTGAGCTATGTGGCTTATGAGTTGCATCAAGATCACTTCCTTTTCATTTTTGATTAATGGGAAACTGGGTATGTACAGGATCATGATGGGCCAAAAAGTGGCGATATGATGGGTATGTGTAGGGTATGTGGGTGACCACTTTTTTTTCACCCAAAATTGATGAAATGAAAAGGGTTTTTAAAGGAGATTCTCAATTTCCACCAATATAAATTACATATGCTTTACTTTGAATTTATTAAATAATTATTATTCATTTTCTATTTGAATTACAACTAAAGTCCTAATTGATAGGATGATTGAAAAACATCTATAGCTTTCAAACAGTATCACATTTTTTGAATCCAAAACATGCATCACATTCTATGCTTTGCATACTATAGGATTTAAAAAAATGAATTTCATGAAGTTTTGACCAAGTTAAGGTGGCCAGACATATGAGTTTTTATATTTTTTAAAAGTTGTAATAAAAAAATCATTATTAATTATTTACTTGGAAATAAATTATAAAAAAATATGCATCACATCGAGAAATGAGTCCTCTATTTATATCTAAAATCTTATAAAAAAAATTATCATTTTATTTTGGTTAGGGTTGTTAGACAAACACCTACTTCTTAATTTTTCCCTGAAATTTAAGTACTACTGCATTGAAAGTTCAAATTTTCACCAAATAATTTTTTCTTTTTTTAATAAATAAACCTATTAGTTTAGAAACTAAATTCAATTTTCTACAGATTCTATTCTTACATATTTTTGAAATAATATAGATAACTTATTCAAATTTTTACGTCAAGTTGCCTAACTCTGTTTTTTCTGAATTTTTCACCACTTAAGGGCATGTTTTATACCTCCTATGTAAAAGATTACAGACTTATAAGATTATGTAATATAGTTTACATTATTTTCTAATCTTATTGTTAATAGATTGGAGGTTGTTCTCCAAAGAATGATTTCCCCTACTCAAAAAGTGTTTTTTAAAGGTACACATATTTTGGATGCTATCTTAGCTGCTCATCAGTATATTTACACTATGGAGTTTAGTAAAAGTCTAGTTATGGTGCTAAAATTTTATATTTCTATGGCCTATGAGTTGAAAGAATGAAGAAGTTATATGTTGTCATTGATGTCAACCCTATTGAATGTATCTCCACTGTCATTTTTTCCTCTCTATGACTATCGTAGGTTAGTTCATATTTCATCACATGTATAGATATTTCCTTGCACTTCTAGTATGTTGTTTATGGATGTTAGTAGTGGATAAATTTAGAATTTCAATTAGTCTTGACAAATGGATCAAAAGTCGCATATGATAGAAGTTCAATTTATGAAGTATGACTAGTTTTTTTGTGTAACAGGTGTTGCCTATTACTTTTGTGATCCTCCATGAATTTGTTTTAGGTCCTATGGTTTTGGGAAAACTATTATAGGTGTTTTTTATTTGAGACTTCCAATTGGCATGACATTTTTTGGTCCACATGTCTTGTGATTGGTGATCAATTGTAATATTTTGTTTTAGGTCCTATGCCTGGCTGACCTAAAATATGTGAACAGTTGTGGAGCTAAATTGTGTGATGCAAATGTAATAAGAATCTATTATAGGTCCATGCTGACCTCTATAAAATATTTTTATGGTGCAAAGGTAATTTTATTTGAATTGGGTGCCGAAAAGGAATGTTTTGTATTACCTTAGGAAACATCTAATTAGGCTGACCTAATTAATATTTCAAATGTTATTGACATATATAGAAGATCATTTTAAGATTGTAAGTGATGATGATGAGGATGAGATAGAGAGGTGATCTGAATACAATTAGGAAAGTGAATTTTTATAGAAGATTTAGAAAAGGATATGCAAGTGGAATTATGAGTTGAGATTTGTGTTATGTATTAGAAGTGTTTTGTGTAAGGATCTTGAGCTTCAAAGGAATTGAATTTAGTATATGTCATATGCATTTTTTATCAGTTCAAATCTTGTTTGTGTAGCCACCTTTTCTATCTAACTTTTTGTTGTGAATAATGATTTCACTTGGACAATGAGTCCTCCTAGCAATGAGCCCTTATGTATTATTTTATGACTTGTCATACTATATTGTGAGCTAATCCTCACTACAGTTTTTCCAATCTAGGTTTTTTGATGCAATATAGGGAGGTCCTTCAACAAATCCAAACACAAACTCACTTGATTGACACAAGATTTTAATTCTTCAAACCCTATCTAGGGTGATTCTCCTCTAAGTTCTTTATTCTATCTTGTAAGTGTGCAGACCTAGTTTTTAAAAATTTCCTCACTTATCTCTTCTAACCCACAAAAATCTTACCTTTTCAGACACCCATCAATGTCTCCTCAAACATACCTCTAAAACACCTATGGTCACTTTGGACCAACTCCTTCAAAATTAGGTTCCTACGATATCCTATTTGGTCAATTAGGCCTATTTTACAAAGCAACCCTACTTTAATCTTCCCTTCAAGACAAAAACACCATTGGGTAGTCTTAGCCAGTCTACATAAAGACCAAATCCACTATTTTCCTTCAACGAAATGTTTGCTAAATCCTCCAATCACAAACCCTCACTTTATGCCCTTTTCTAAGAGGGTTTATTGGAAAACTATGCTCTAGACCACTAGAAACTCTACTAACACTTCAAACCTACCCTATTATATTTTAAAATTCATAAAACACATTCATAAACTAATTCTCCCAAATATTTCTATCTTTTCCGCCTTTTAGCCTCTCAATTTCACTCAAAATCACACATTTTCTCAACTAGGGCTTTATGTCCAAATTGCCAAATGACCTCCCCTACTTCCCACAAGAATTCCAACCTCTAACAGTACACTACTAGACCCATTCCACTTTGTTATAGTAGGTTAAAAAAGGTGGAATGGGTCATTTTACAGTTTTGAATTACAAACCCCTTAAACCCCTATTTTCTGGCCAGATACAGTGATTTGGCTCACGCATTCTTCAAACTTAGAAAAAAACTCTCAAACCACTCCTTGAGTGGAGTTAGAACATATATCCACAAATTACAAATCAAATAAAACTACAAGCAACTTGTACGGCGCCATACAAATCCAAATAGCAGCAATTTTATGGAAATTTATAGAATTTCACAAGGAAAATAGAGACTTTTATGATCAATTCTTTCACAATCCTTCAAAAACCTTATTCATCAAGTTTTTAAACCTTTTTAAACTTGAAACCAACCAAAAAAATAAAAAAACTAACTCTCAACTTTCAAGTGACCGTTGGGATTCCTAGTTTGCACATTAACAACTTTTAACATAACAACTTTTTCACAAATTTTGCAATATTTGCAACTTTTTTCCAAAATATGATAAAATGAACTCAACAATCCCTAATTAAATACTATGTGGTCTATTAGGACCTTATTTATGACAAAATATAATACTCAACACTAACCTAAAAATTTAGACCATATTCCTGAAACTTGCACATTAAAACCTCCATGGTGCCCCTACACCATACACCTGGCCTTGAAAATTTTCCACATCCCTTGGAATGTGATTTTCAGATTTTCCATATTTCTGCACTCCATATCTTTGTCCTTCAAAGGATTCTTTTTCTAGTACTCTTTTTCTCTAGATCACATATTGCAGTCTTGTCTTATCCTTTGTGTTCTCAAACTGCTCACCACCTAGATGTGGCTTCCTCTACACAAAATGACCTTATGAGTGTCTACAAACTTTTCCATCATGACAAAATGATGTTGTAACTTCCTTAACTCCTAATCTCTATCCATTTTCAACCTTGCTTCTGACTGCCGTATCTTTCATGCTTGAAACATTCTCAAAATCTTCCAACTATCCTTGCCAAACGCCTTTACTCTTTTCACCTCTTGTCTTCATCATTTATCTTGAAATTTCTTCCTCAAATACCATTGTACCCTTATACTTGTAGACCTCTTTCTTTTTTGTAATTATCTTCCCCTTCATCTCTTTTACAATCATAGGACAAACTACTATCCTAACTGTGATTCCCTCATGCCCTTTGAAGCAATTTTGCACTCTATCACACATTTCACCCTTGACCAGCTTACCAAATTTTTCCTTCAACTTTGCATCATTCCTTAGACTTGAATTTGTTATCAACACACATATTTTTTTCTATCTACTATCCTAGCATCTTCTTTCCTTACAATTGTTGCATTCACTTTCTTTTGTCCTCCTCAAGCCTCATAGGCTCCTTCTTTCGAAACATGATAATCTTTTCTACCTTGTCTTTTGCCTCATAATTCTCTTTCAAAGGTGTTAGTATGAAAGAATTCCCATCCTTGTCAATGGTGGAAGTGTTAGCCCTTCCATCATATAAATAATACCTATCAAATTTCCATGCCCTTCCAAGAAGTAGATAGAAACAATCCATTGGTAAAATGTCACAAAGTCCCCTATCCTTATACCCACCAATCTGAAACTCAACAAATGCTTGTTCATTTACTAGAATTGACTAATCATTATTCACCCAAGATGCTCTATATGGTGCTTCATGAGAAATTCTTTCTAGTTTTAGTTTATCTACCATCTCTCTAAACACCATATTTTTAGTGGAACAAGAATTTATCACTACCTTGTGTACTTTACCTTTGCACTTACATGTGGTCTTGAACAAGCTCCTTCATTGTGTCATCTCCTTCTCCTTGGATACCTTCAAGAGTGTTCTTCTCAGCATCAAAATTTCCCCAACTTCTAGAGCAACAACATAACTTAGAGAATTTGAACTTTCACATTCATCTTCTTGCACTATTTGAGCTCTCCTTTTACTTCTCATCTCTCCACCACTTAATATAGATCCCTGTCTCTTAGGAAATTTGAATGCTAGAAGCCCAAACTCTTGAAAATTGTAGCATCTACCTACAAATGTGTTTGTACTTCTACCTCCAAATTTACCTCTAGAGCCCCTAAAACCTCCTCTAGAATATACAACTTGCTCTTGTCCTTTATTAGCATCTTCTTGGCTTTCATTTGATATTCTTGATGTAGGAAATATTCCTCTCCCTATAGAGGTGCTTCCTTTACCTCTATTTGTCTTGTCTTTCCTTCTTTTGATCTTTTCCACCACTCTTATTGCCATTTGATAACATTCTTTAATAGATTTAGGATTTTCCAAAACCAATTCATCTTGAATATTAAATCTCAATCCCCCAAGGTACCTAGCAATATTTTCCACTTCATTTTCATTATTCCCTAATCTTATATTCAACTTCTACAATTCTTCAGTGTATGTTTTCACATCCATTTCTTTTTGTCTTAAACCTTGTAATTTCTTAAACATTTGAATTTCATAGTATTTGGGCAACAACTTCCTTTCATTTTTGCTACCATTTTGTCTAATTTAACAATCTTGGGATTAATTTATTTCTCCTCTCTAATTGCTCATAATCCCACCACAAAAGTGCATAGCCTTTCAGCTTTGTCTTTGCAATTTTCACCCTCTTCTCTTTAGGAATGTCTTCACATTCAAAATAGTTGTCCAAGGCCGCAATCCAGTCTAATAAATCTTCCTCATTTAGGTTCGCACCATATTTAGGAACATCTATCTTCACCTTATGTTTGTCACTCTTAACTTCCCTTAACAACTTTTCCATCCTTTGGTCTTTAGGATCAAGTTCTCCATCCACATTTTCAAATTCTTCTTCATCTTCTTCATCAGAATCACTCTCATCCTCATCTCTTCTCTTGCCTGTCTCTAGTGCTACAAGTATTTCCTTCAACTCTCTTATCTCCCTATCCTTCTTATCTTACAATTCACTCATCTCCTTAGCCATATTTTTCCCTTTTGGAGGCATTTTGACACTTTGTCTTTTCAACTTCCAAGTTTCCTTTCTTTAATCAACAACCTTCCACTCTAAAGAGATCTAATACCTATGCTTTGATACCAATTCATGCAATACATGGAGTTCCTTCACAAAATCCAAATACAAACTCACTTGATTGACACAAGCTTTTAATTCTTCAAACCCTCTCCAGGGTGATTCTCCTCTAACTTCATTATTTTGTCTTGTAGGTGTGTCGACCCGGTTTTTTGAACTTTCCTCTCACTTATCACTTCTAACCCACAAACCTCTTACCTTTCTAGACAGCCCTTAATGTCTCCTCAAACATACCTCTAAACTACCTATGGTCACTTTGGACCAACTCCTTCAAAATCGGGTTCCTACATTGTCCTACTTGGCCAATTAGGCATGTTTTAAAAATAAACCCTACTTTAATCTTCTCGTCAATCCCAATACACCATTGGGAAATATTGACCAATCTACATAAGCAAAAAATCTACTATTTTCTTCCAAGGAAATGCTTGCTAACTCCTCCAATCATAAACCCTCCCTTTATGCCCTTTTCTAAGAGGGTTTATTGGAAAACTATGCTCCAGACCTCTAGCAACTCTACCAAAACTTGAAACCTATCATATTATGTCTACACATTCCTAAAAAACCTTCATTAACTATTTCCTCTAAATATTTTTATCTTTTCCACCTTTTAGCCTCTCTATTTTACTCAAAATCACAGATTTTCTCAAATAGGGCTTCATGTCCAAACTGAAAAACAACCCCCCCTACTTCCTACAAGCATTCCAACCTATAACCCTACACTATTTGACCCATTCCACTCAGTTATAGTAGGTTATAGAAGGTGGAATGGGTCATTTTACATTTTTGAACTACAAACCCCTTAAACCCATATTTTATGGCTGGTTATAGTGATTTGGCTCCTAGATTCTTCAAATTAAACAAAAATATCTCAAACCACTCCTTGAATGTAGTTATAACATATATCCACCAATCCCAAAGCAAATAAAACTATAGGAAACCTGTATGGTGTCGTACAGATCCAAATAGCAGCAATTTTGTAGAAAATTACAGAATTTCACAAGGAAAATAGAGACTTTTATTGATCAATTCTTTCACAATCCTTCAAAAATATTCTTCATCAAGTTTTTCAACCTTTTTAAACTTGAAACCAACCAAAAAACTAAAAAAAATAACTCTTAACCTTCAAGTGACTGTTGGGATTCCTAGTTTGCACATTAGCAACTTCTAACATGACAACTTTTTCACAAATTTTGTCAAAATATGAAAAAATGAACTCAAAAAACCCTAATTATATACTATGTGGTCTATGAAGACCTTATTGATTAAAAAATATAAGACTCAACACTAACCTAAAAATTTAGACCATATTCCTGAACTTGCACATTAAAACCTCCATGGTGCCCCTGCACCAGTTTTCCATGTAAAATTATGGTGTTCATGTGTTGCATGTGCTAGGGGATATTTATGCTTTAATTTCTATTAATTTCTAAGTATTCTATTTTAATTGTATGGTTAATAATTATATGGTATCTACGAATATAGATTCATCCCCCTCTCAGTATTTTGGGTATTCAACAATTGGTATCAGAGCCTAGTTCCCTTAAATGAGCTTAACCGCTTTGGGAAGGTCTTGTAAATTGAGCACATGGTTAATAATAGTTGCATACTTGAGAAGGATAGAGAACTCAAGGTTTCTCTTGAAGATCTTGGTAGAGTTGAAGGCAAAAATAAAGATCTGAAGGAAAGTACCAATGAAGCTCATGAGTGCATCAAGAAACTAAGAGAACATATCATGAAATTAAGAGAAAGCCATAAGGAAGTCAATGAAAGGTTGAAGAAAGAAAATGAAGACATCACCAGACTAAAAATGCAAGTGGAAGAAAAGAAAAATAATTGAGGAATTTCTTAATGTAGTAGTACAAAGCAAGAATAATGAATGCATAAGACTTGAACAAGAAGTGGTAAATCTGAGAAAATATTGGGGAAGAGAAATAATTCATGAAGATAAGTTTAAGATAGGCTCTATAGTGCTTGATGAGATAATTGCAAGTCAGAAAGAATCTAAAGATAAAAGTGGTTTGAGACTTGAGATAGGTGAGAGTTGAAAAGTAGAGAAGATCAGTAAACCTGAGAAGACCAAATATAAGAAGAATAATGAGAAGTATCAAAATCGAAGAAATATTGTAAGAAGACCTCCTTCTAGACAACCAAATTCTCAAAAGTACTCATATTTCAATGGTATCTGCGATTTTTGCAACAAGTTTGGACATAAAGCAATGGAATTTAGAAGTAAAATAAATCATAATGTTTCATCCTTTATTGGTTATTGCTTTACATGGAATAATTTTGGACATAGAGTGAGTGAATGCAAAATTCAAATAAGGAATACTTACAACCATGGTAGAATGTTTCAATATTTCAATGGTTACTGATATATATGTTATTGATTTGGACATACAACTAATCAATGTAGATCTAGAATGAATGAAAATAATAACCTTCAGAGGATTACTATATGTCACAACTACAATAAACCTTGACACATTGCTAGATTCTATAGAAACATAAGAAAGAATAATCCTAAAAAGAGAAATGATCCAGACCCAAAGATTGATTTGACAGAGGTAAAGAAGGAAATGGAGAAGATCTAGATGAAGAAAGAAGAGCGTATAGAAAAAGAATTAGAAACTACAAATGAATATGTATCATCCTCCGGTGCAAATATTTCTCTCAAAAACTAAACCTAGGCATTGGCTTAATGGGAGCAATAATATAAAATAAAGAATCCCCTGACCGATATAAGGTGTCATGACTTAGCATGAAGATATAAGTTAGAATTTGATAGTTTAGATCCAGTGGAGAAAATTTTAGAAGAAAATATGCTTTTACGGAGCTTTGCAAAGTAATTAGGGGTTTAGTGTTGCGTAATGAAGAGTTTCATCAGCTTTATTATTTGTTGCATTGAATGCAAGTTAGGGATAATCGAGGACTATAAGTTACTAAACATAGTCTAATTTACTCAGTTCTATGCGTTTGGGAGAAAATCAAAGTGAATTAATGAATTTGGGAAGACAAGCATTCAAACCCCAGTCTCAGTCGAGTGAAGAAGAGGTATTTACGATTGGCCTGAAAAAAATTTCAAACCATTTGAATTTTATAGAGATGGCTACACCTATTTTAGTTAATATAAGCAACAATCCTTAACTAAAATTCAAAAATTACCCTATGAGGATATTTGAGAACGACCTGCTAAGAACTTTTTTGAGCATTCCAAACTATGCTTTTCCTATAGAGGACAATAGGAATTTCATTCACAAAAAATGGAAGATTGTAAACATGTGAAATTCATCGACCCATGGATAAATGAGTTAACTATACATGATTATCAGATCAATATTGAATATAAAAACCTAGTAGCAAAGAATTTAGATGTCTGATAGCTATTTCCAAATTTTACTTATAATGATGAAGCTAAGTGTGTGAGAATGGCATTGAGAAAAATACATGACTACTACTTACATGGACATAAAAGCCCTACATGATATCAAATGAAGTATTAAAGGAAGTAATAGGACTTTGTGCTACTGGACTTGTTCCAATATTGAAATATGTAAAGAATAAATATGTGATGGTGATGACTAGAGACACATTTGACCATAGGGCTCTCATAGTGGATACTATCCAAAACCCTGCAATAAGGTATGTAGAAATGGTCATAGGATACAAAATTTAGTACACCAATAGGGAGAATTTGGTGTTAGCTATACCTATCCATGTTTCCTATGACATGGTGGAAAGGGTAAAGACTATTATTTATATGAGTTGCTTTGAAAACAACTATTTTATAACATAAAACAAACCAAATAAAATAAATATTCATTCAATTTTAGTTCCCTAGTATTTTGTTTGCTATTTTTTTTAAGGAGCTTCCAAGAAGGAGCAATATCATATGGGATCAAGGACGACCTATGCCACATCATATTTTGGAACATCTACACAAAATTGGTGACATGAAAGCTCAAGAAGAAGCACTTATTAAATTCTTTGTAGTATTCCAGAAGAGAATGCATGAAAGGGAAATAATTCTTAGGTTTGTAGTGGAAAAATATTGAAATGATGTCACATTTTTCATTTCCACTATTTTTTGTATCACTAAAGATATGAAACCCAGAATGGTCTAGATTCCTCCAATCAACTATGAGATGAATTAAGTTGAGGTTGATAGTCTTATTAAGTTTTTTTCTAAGCAATCCTAAGGATCCTAACTGAGAGAAATAGAGAACTTATGAAGAAAAATCAATGAAAGTGCATATGGAATTCTCAAAATTGGCAAGTAAGAAGAGAGTGATAAAAGTAGTGAATGAATATTTCATAGGACATGGAATTACAATAGAGGAAGTAGAGATATTAAGAGAAAGATATGTTGAATTAGTAGGTACATCTGGTGAATCCCCCAAACCTAGAAGATATGGTAGAACTAGTTCCTCCACTTCTCCTAGTACTCAACAACCTTCAGGATCAGCTTCTACCCCTCGTGGTTCTAAGAAAGCATAGACTAGTGTTTCAATGGCAGAAGAATCTTAGTTGAAGAAAATAAAAGCTACTCTAGTAGCTACCACATCTTCCACACAATCAAAAAGAGGAAACAA
Organism: Sequoia sempervirens; assembly: GCA_007258455.2. Classification (NCBI taxonomy): domain Eukaryota; kingdom Viridiplantae; phylum Streptophyta; class Pinopsida; order Cupressales; family Cupressaceae; genus Sequoia; species Sequoia sempervirens. Next base: position 365,354,456 of record VDFB02047230.1, on the reverse strand, counting down.
ACAAAAATCATTCAGAGAAAAGAACCTAAGCACAATCATTGAGTAAGAAATTTAACAAGGATTAGAGCATGAAGAACAACTGATGAGAAGCAAAGAAGAAGTGCTACTAAGAGTAGAAGAGGTGCTTCAATAGAGGTAAACATCGAAGCTAAGAAACAAAAAAAATGATATTATTGACACTTCTAAAGAAGAAGAAGCTGAAAGAGAAAATGAAACCTTTACTATACATGTTCATAAGAATCTTGAGAAGAAGAAAGGAAAGAAGACAGAGGAAGGTCCTTCAGAGCAGAAGAAGCAAAAAAATTATCCTCTGATAAGATCTCATACTAATATAAAGTTAGATATTTTAGTTATCAATATGATAGAACATGATTATTTGTTAGAAGCTACTGCAAAATTGTATGATGAAGTGGTTGAAGAAGATAGGAAACTAATCATTGAAGCTAACATTCAATACATTATCATTTTGTAGGCTGATATGAGTAACATCAAGAAGAAATTTCCAAGAGTTGTTTGGGGTTCTTTAATCAAAAGACAAAGTGAAAATTGAAGCCTTGGACGAAATTGAGGCTATTGAAGCAAAATACAAAGTGAAAATTGAAGCCTTGGATGAAATTGGATCGTGCTTGGGTATGTGCAGGATCATCATGGAAAAAACAGGCCCTTAAGTGGCAAAAAATTTAGAAAAATTAGAGTTAGGAAACTTGACGTAAAAATTTGAATAAGTTATTTATCTTATTTAAAAAATATGTAAGAATATAATCTGTAGAAAATTGAATGTAGTTTCTAAACTACTAGGCTTATTTAAAAAGAAAAAAATCAATTTGGTGAAAATTTGAAATTTCAATGCAGTACTTAAATTTCAGGGAAAAATAAGTAGGTGTCTGTCTAACCACCCTAACCACAATAAAATGATAATATTTTTTTATAATATTTTAGATATAAACAGAGGACTCATGTCCCGATGTGATGCGTATTTTTTTGTAATTTTTTTCCAAGTAAATAATTAATTATGAATTTTTTATTACAATTTTAAAAAATATAAAAACATGTATGTCTGACCACCTTAACTTGGTCAAAACTTCATGAAATTAAAATTTTCTTTTTTTAATCCAATATTATATGAAGCATGGAATGCGACGCATGTTTCAGATTCAAAAAATGTGATATCGTTTGAAAGCTATAGATGTTTTTCAATCAGCCTATTGATCAGGACTTTAGTCATAATTTAAATAAAATAATAATAATAATTAATTATTAAATTTATAGTAAAGCATAATTTATATTGGTGGAAATATGAGAATCTCTTTTTAAAACCCTTTTCGTTTCATCAATTTTGGGTAAAAAAAAAGTCGCCAGCCACATACCCTACACATACCCATCATATTGCCAATTTTTGGCCCATCATGATCCTGCACATACCCACTTATCTAAAGATGATAAATCTACCTTGGTAGTGGTATACACTTAATAATTCAAGGTCAAACAATGAGTTAATATTTTTATGGGAAGAGAAAAGGATTGTGCGAAAAAATTGAAGCAAGAAACAATCAAAACTATCAAGGATATTATAGAGAAGTTTGGGATGATAGTCACTTGCACATCTGGTACAACACAAGAAAATGAGAATGTAGAAGAAAAGTTTTATAATGTAGAGGAAAATATTCCCCTTGATACAAACTTTAAATTCAAAGAATTTATGGAAGAGATAGATATAGAAGAAAACATAGTTGAAGAAACACCTTTGGTTAATGTCATAGAGAATGTGGTGTCATCTCCACCACTAGTTAATGAAATACAAGCCAACTTGGAGAATTTTGTTCCTTTGGAAAACACTAATATGTCCATAGATGATGATGGTAAACAATGTGTAGAGAAATAAAAAGAAAAAAATAATATAGATGGCACTAAGGACAACACTAACAAATAGGAAGAGGATGCAGGAAAAGAAAAAGAAGAAATTCAAAATAAGACAGATAAAGGAGAATGAGGAGAGAAAGAGAAGGATAAGGAGGATGAAAATAAGCAAAAGGACAAGAAATGCAATGAAGAAGAGAAAAAGGAAGAGGACGAAAAGGATACCAACACTAGAATGAATGAAGAAGCCAAAAAATCTGAGAAGTTACTCAAGACCTCTAGTAAATCATCTGGAACTCCTACAAAAGGTCTACCTAGTCAGTCTTGGTACCTATTGGTTTTCTCTTTGCAATTTTTGCAATAAGCCTTTGATGATTTGAGTAAGCTACCACTTGAGCATAAAATGTAGTCGAGTGATGTAATGAATTTATCAACAAGAAAAGAGATGATTGAATCATATCAAAAGAGTAATTAGTTGATGGATGAAGCTATGGAGACATTACTGGAGATAACTCTATGTACTAACATTGATACATACTTATCATCTATGGAGAAATTTAGACTATTGATTGATTATTTTAAGGAGTGTGCCTCTAGTTTAAAAGGAAAAATGTAAATAGAGGATGTAACAAGGCTTATAGAAAAAAGTGTATCAACCCATGCCAAGGTTGAAGAATGCTTGATAGTGGTACAAGATTGTGAGGATGAAGAAAAGATGTTGATTTTACACTACATACTGTGGCTGAAAGCCACACAGTGTATAAAATATGAAATGGACTCGATTGAGTTTGAAATTTCCAAAGCATCAAGCGACTACAATTTGGCACTAGATAAAAAAGTATCATACCTAGAATTCTATAATAGATTTGCATGAAATATTTCTCACAGTGTAAAATTTGAAGGAAGAGATTATTAAGAAGCTTGGAAAGCTTAGGGACATGGTACAATCACAACACATACATATTTCTAATTCCCTAGCCAGTACTGATAGAATTTCACAGATTAATCTTAAGCTTAGTATTCTGCAAGAAGGAGAAGATGCTTTAATGAAGCTTTAGTCTCAACATAGATATCTTGTAGTAGAAAAAATAATTTGTGAACAAGGAAAGCCTACTTGGCAAGCCATGAACAAAATCTTTAGTTAACATCTTTGAGTTGACTATTTCCATTTTCATTACATTTTTTTAGATTTCTTTCTACATATGCGGATGTATTAGGAATATTTGGTTAATTTTCAAAGGGGCCTTAGTTATTTTAGTTCAATTTAGTGTGAGTATACAATTTTTTATTGTGCACCCTTTTCCCTTGATGTCAAAGGGGGAGAGGTGCATGAAGAAACAGTTTTGGCACATGTTTCCATCAATGATAAAGGGGGAGAGTTTTGAAAGAATGAAGAAGTTGTTTGTTCTCATTGATTTCAACACTATTGAATGTATCTCCACTGGTAGTTTTTTCTCTTTATGTCTGTCATAGGTTGGTTCACATTTCATCGCATGTACAAATATTTCCTTGCATTTCTAGTATGGTTTTTATGGATGTTAGTAGTTTTTGACTTTATAATTTCAGTTGGTCTTGGAAAATGGTTCTAAAGTTCTACATATAGAATTTCAGTATATGAAGTATTACCCATTTTTTGTGTAATGGGTATTGTGTATTCTATCTCTGCTCCTCCTCGAATTGGTGTTAGGTCATGCGGTTTTGGGGAAATTATTACAAGTTTATGTGATTTGAGACTTCTAGTTAGCATGATATTTTGAGGTCCACATGTGTTGTGATTGGTGATTAGTTGAAGTAAATATTCTTTTAGGTCCTATGCTTCACCGACCTAAAATATGTAAATTTTTTTGGAGCTAAATGTTTCGATGTGAATGTAAGAAGAAGATATTATAGGTCCATGCCAACCTATATCAAATGTCTTTTTTTTGCAAAGGTAATTTGATTTTAATTGGATGCCGAAAAGGAACAATTTGCATTACCCTAGGAAACATCTAATTAGGTTAACCTAATTAATGTTTGAAATGTTGTTTATTTATATAGAATATCATTCTAAGATTGTAAGTGATGTTGATGAGGATGAGATAGAGAAGTTCTTTGAATATAAGTAGGAAAGTGAATTTTTGCAGAAGATTGACAAAAGGATATGCAAGTGCAATTCTAAGAAGAGACTTGTGCTTTGTATTTGGATAAGTGTTTTTGGTTAGGATCTTGAGATTCAAAAGAACTGAATTCAACTTATGTTAGATTCATTTTTTCTCAATTCAAATCTTGTTTATGTAGCCACCTTTTCTATCTTACCTTTTTCTATGAACAATGAGTTCACTTGGATAGTGAGTCCTACTAGATGTCAGCCCTTATGTAATATTTTATGACCATTCATACTATATTATGAGCTAATCCTCACTGTTGTTTTTCATATATTTGAGTTTTCCACGTAAAAAAATTGGTGTTCATGTGTTGCATGTGTTATGGGATATTTATTCTTTCATTTATGTTAATTTGTAAGTATGCTTTGTTAATTGGATGGTTAATAATTAAATGGTTCCTAGGAATATTGATTCACCCCCCTCTCAACATTCTGGGTATTCAACACTATGATATATTTTCTTGGCCATTCTTGCTAGTTGTTTTGTGAAATTTGTGTTTAAGGATATTTTATATTTGATCAAAGCTTGTGTTACAACCCCCAAGTGTTCAATCTTGGTCAATTGTCATTTTGAATGCTACGTCTCTTGTGGTAGAGGTTGAAGAGAAGGAGATCCCCTCTCTCCTTATCTATTCATAATTTTTGATAAAGTTATTATTATAAATCTCCAAAAAACCATGACCAAACACTTTTGAAATGGGTGAAAGCTACATTCTCTTTCCCTCCCTCCCATAAACAATTTATGGATGAAAATGATCTTTTTGGTTATGCCTTGGTGGTTGATGCTACTCAATGGAAATATATTTTGGAGGATTATGCAATATCTTCTAGGAAAGACATCAATGTTTATTTATTATAGATAAGATGATTAAGGGTAGATTTATGAGGATAATAGGCTAAATTTTTTACATTATGCTAGCTACCTATCTTTCATTTCCTTTGATTTCTAAGAAACCTACTAATAACGATTGGAAGAGTATAATTAAAAGAATACAAAAGAAGCTAGTTTGGTGGAAAGGAAAGATCCTTATGAATATGGTAAGCCTCAATTGCTCAAAGCTTTTCTTTGAAACATTCATATTTAATATATTTCCCTATCTAAGATCAATTCTTTCATTGCCAAGAAAATTGAGAAAATTTAGAGGAAATTCCTTTGTACTAGAATGGAAGAAAATTCAAGGAGGTCTCTTGTTAGTTGGAAAAAAATATATTTACAAAGACAATTTGGAGGAATTGGTATTAGAAGACTAAAAAATTTCAATAAGCCCTTCTTTCTAAAATTGGATAGAACTTCCTTGAAGGTGTTAAATAATGGGTGGGAATTTTAAAAGTTAAAAATATTTTTAATGATGTTCAAGGGAGCTCCTTGTATTCATTTAATTTTCCAAATGGTTCTCTAATATAGAATAACTTCTTAAACATCAAGAACATAATTAGAAAGGCGATATGAAGGAGATTTGGTAAGGCTTTGAAGACTCATTTAATAAGATTAATCAAATCAAGGGGAGGATAACTAATGTTAATGATAGGTATCTTTATTTTTATATGGAATAGGGTGGTGTGATACCAAGTTGGAAGATTTTTTGTAAACATCTGACTAGGGGAAGCATTTTAAGGGGAGGGTGACAAGAAGGGTAATATGCTTATATTCAATCTTAAGAAATCTAATTGGAGATTTCTATTTATTTTCTCATAATAAGGAGGATGAATATATCTAGAGTAGACTTCCTTATGGGCTATTTTTCAATTAAATATTCTTATATAATTATTGACCAACATCTTCTACCTCCTACTAATTTGGATTACAATCAAGTATGAAACTCTAAAACTATTCCTGAAATAAACTATTTTAGATGGGTTGTTATCTGTAACGTCTAGAAAGTGTAGAAAGATAGATTGAAGGAAACATGCAACATGAATCTAAATGCAATCTAAGGCTAAGCAACAAAGAACAAAGGAAGTCAAAGACATAAATTAAAACTTGAACAATCTCACCAAATTGCTACGTATTTCCATGATTCATCTCGATTTCCCATCTCCATTTTGTTGTTGTAGTATAATTGCCCTCAGATTTTTTGTAAGTTCGTGCAAGTATAGCCTAAGATAGTGATTTAGAAAAACATCAAAGATTCAAGATAAGTTCTCTCAAAAGTCATAAGATTTTGCGAGTTTTTGAGAGTGATTGGAATGAAGAATGACAGATCAATTTATAGAAAATTGATTATTCGAATGACATGCTAGGATTGAAAGATTAACGGATGGTTGAGATTGACATATTAGACATGCATTATGATAACTGTCAGTAGTGACATGAGTGATACAAATTAGAAATAGAATTAAAGATTAAATAAATGATTTAATCTTCTAGTTTGGTATTCGAAAATAGAAGAATTATCTTTGCATGACAAAGATGAATATGGATTAAAGCAACTCTTGTTCGAATGCACGCACAAGGTTTAATTAATTAAATAGGAATATTTAATTAATTTGCATGTACAGACAATTGAGTTAGAACTAGATGACTGAATGATATGACAAAAAGATTACTCAAGAATGCCACTCAGACATTAAAGCAAGAGTTAGCTGAGCGATTTGAATAGATCTTTGAGTCGAGTAAAAGTGAATACTTAGATAACTCACACAATTATCTAAATATAGAGGAATGAGTTAAAATAGAATTCATGAATTAAATAATTCATTTAATTCAAGATTTGATATTTGAAGAGTAATTAAATAAATAAGATTTATTTAATTAAGTGATGAAGGGATTTAAATGAATAATTAAATAAATAAAGAATTTATTTAATTATAGTTGAAGTATGATAAAGAGTAAATTAAATAAGAATTTATTTAATTTGACAAGAAGGATAAGGTTAATTAGTAACATAATTAAATAAAAAGCGTTTATTTAATTAATCAGATAGAATAAAGAAAAATGTGAATTAATTAAGTAATTAAGATTATTTAATTAATAGAAGAAATGAAGACTATAGAGAATAATTAAATAATTGACATTATTTAAGCATGACCATGAAGAAAAGAATTATGAAGAATATTGAAGTGCAGGCTTAGACCAAATTTTGGTGTCTACATTTGCCCCTCTTTGATACAATGTCATTTGGATGTTGTGTCAAAGAAAATCGATAAGAAATACGCCCCAGTGTAAAACAGGTGAAGGTATGCCCCTCAGGAAAATTGAAAAATTGTCAAAAAAGTTCAAAAAAATTGGAAATGATCCTAATTAGTCCATTGGATAGCCAGAAATGCAGTGGAGTCGACAAAATTGAGTTTGGAAATGTTAGGGACGGGTAAGGGTTGATTGAGTTTGGAAGCTGATGCGACTAGTAGAAAGAAAACCCTAGGTATATATAGATGTTGGGGTTAAAACCAATTCATTGTCACCCTCCTAGCTTTGAAAATTGAGATTTTTCTCTGCACTCACAACAACGATGTCCCCTATTCCGAACACCCATCATCGAGCTTATAGGATTTGGACCTTCCAGAGGCCAGCTGACACGGACCCCCCAGTATGTACCTCAAACTTGACCTTTGAAATTTTCCATTTACGCATAATTTTATGCATTTAATTCAAAATTTATGTATGCGTCATTTTAATAAAACCCCGCATCTAAATACGTGAAAGACGCATCTGCTTGCAAAAGAACACATTTGCAAATTCACGTTTAATGTTAGTGTAGGTTTGTTGTGGTTTGACGCATTTGTAGGTTAATGAACCACATTTGATAATCTGCATCGCATGTGCATTTAGAATAGCCACATTTGTTTATTATGCAATGCATTTGAATTTTATGCACCGCATATGTGAAATAACGACGCATTCATATTTCTTTCAACACATATGTTATAGTGCAATGCATATGTGATATAGTTAGCCGCATGTGAAAAAGAACGACACATGTGTTTAATGAAATGACACATCAGAATTTTATGCACCGCATATGTGAAATAATGATGCATGTATAAAATAATGGCGCATTTGCAAAAAAATGACGCATTTGAATAGTAGTTAGTTATAGTCAGTTTGCATTAGAATAGATGTTTGAGGTTGACATGAGGCATGTATAATGCCATTGCAGGTCGTGTTGGATACAATATATACACAAGAGTCGAGACTAATGACCTTTCAGTTCAGGGACAATTTGTGGAGTGCAGAGCGATGTTTCCTATGGCACCTTGGTCTTCTTCACATTACAGACATGCCCCAGATTCAGATGAATCAAAATTTATTGATAGCACTATGTGAGCGATGGCATTCAGAGACATCATCCTTTCACCTGTCGACTGGAGGGGCCATTGTTAAATTAGAGGATGTATATAGGATACTCAGACTTCCTATTAGAGGCACATGGGTGATGTATGATACCCAGAGGGGTGCGACCGAGATGCGTAGATACTATCTGCATGCAAACATCAAACAGTTAGGGTTCAACCACTATGAGAATAGGTTGTGTGTGTTACCTCAGAGGTATAGGTAGCTAGACTGTTTAGTATGTACTTCGATCGGTGGTATAGTGCTTCTTGACCGTCGATGTCATGGTTTTCCCATGGGGTGGGGGGAGATGCTAGTAGGGATGCTAGAGAGATGTGAGGTATATGCATGGGGTCCCTATCTCCTTGGTATGTTGTACTTTCATTTGCATGATATTGCCTACCGAGAAGCACAGTCTATGAGTTGTGGTACCACGCTCCTGATGGTATGGGTGTGGGAACATATTGCTATCTTCTGGCCACTAGTGGCAGTTGACCTTCTACATGGAGCTCCTTACACCTTCCACTATGCAGGGGATAACACTCAGCACCACATAGGAGATATAGGTTATTTCAGGCATGCCATAGACACAATGGTTCAGTTTTCATGGAGACCATACTTGGGCTGCATAGATTGGTCAAACGAGGATGAGCATTTGTCATTTTTCTGATAGGTACAATTCTTGGTTGGGAAGATAGTGTCACATGTCCACATTATAGAGCATCATTTTCCAAATCGTGTCCTGCGACAGTTTGGAGAGGTACAGGATGTGCCAAGAGGTCGGGTTGAGTTTGCGAGGTCATCGTGACAGATCCCCCTATGGGGTCTAGAGATTCCAATGGCCACAGCTGAGGCAGACATTGATGCACTACAGGCAGTTCCATGGGGATGGAGGGATGGTCCAACAGACCTAGGGACCACAGAGGAGTAGGATCAGTGGTCAGCAGTACACAAACTGATTCCATTGATAGATCTAGAGCAACCAGTGTCGGTAGAGCAGTGAGGGACAGGTCCGTGAGGTAGGTGTAGCAGAGGTAGAGGTTGAGGAGATGGAGGAGGCCAAGGTGATGGAGGAGATGATGGCCGAGGTGGATGATGAGGTGGGAGGAGAGGTAGACATGGATGGAGGGGATGAGGGCCACCACTATTACCAATCTGTGAGGAGGGACGAGGGGATGAGGATGTGGCCATGCTAGACATTAGGAGAGGAGGGGAGTAGGTGGATGTTGCGATAGGTGGAGAGGGGGATCAACCCACAGAGGAGGCCATTCTAGATATCCCAGCAGAGGAGGAGGCAGAAAGAGAGGAGGCAGAGATTGATGCCCTAGGCTTGTTGGGTGCCTACCAGGAGGATGACGAGGAGGATGATGATCATGAGAGAGAGATTCATGATCAGATTTTAGAGGAGTTGGATGAGGAGGAAGATGGGGTAGCGAGGGCCAGACAGGATGACACAGGGGCAGTGGATCCTGACACAAATACATTGTGTGCTTAGGTTGCATCCTTGGAGGAGCAGATGAGAGTCTTATTGTCCAAGAGGGATGTGTATCGGATGGAGAGGGACAGAGCGGTGATGGACAGGGATCAGGCCATAACTCGAAGACAGGAGATTGAGCAGAGATTCACAGAGCTTAGAGCCTTATGTACTAGACCATCAATTGCCTTTGCTAGAGAGTTAGTCAGAGCTAGGGAGAGAGACTTATTACTATGATTTATATGAAGTAGAGATTCCTCCAGATAGATGGCCTCCTAGCTTCTCACAGGCACATAGCAATAGGTCACAGACTAGGACCCACACCAAGACAGTTAGCACAGAGGGTGTAGAGCAGTCACGTAGATCACGTCCATATGACAGGCCTCCCTCAGCTCATAGGTCAACAAATTCTCGACATCACTCATCCATGCACTCCAGCCATGATAGCAGTGGCAGTTCAGGATAGGGGCACTTCTTGATATGTATCGAGACATTGTATTATAATTCTATAGCTTGTGGGCTTCCATGTATTATTGATACATTATGACATTGTGATGTGACACTATTGAGCGATATATTTATATATGATTTGACATAAATTTTCATGATATGCATTTCCATGTAGTGATTATGTAGTCTTTATTTATACATGTGATGTTTATATTATATGCCTATGTGATGGATGATCATATTTATTTTATGATGTTTATGTAGCTAATGATATAATGTTGATGCTATATGATGTATGCAATTTATAATTATGAGATGCTATATGATGTCATATGTATAATACATGCTACATGTGATGCTATAAAAATGTAATGTGATGCATGTATTTAAATTTGTTTTGTACATGGAATGCTTATGATATGTAGTATATGATGATGAATGTCCATTATGTCATGATTTCCTAAATATGATAAATGCCTATATGTATGCATTTTTCTAACATGTATGTGTATGCAGGATGACTTGTATTGTTGTGTGTCACAAGACTCCATCATAATGCAAGAAAGAAGAACTATTAGCGCAGAAAGTAAGATTGAGAAATAATGAAAGAGATGTGATAGATGTTAATATTAGGAATCTTAGATGTTTCGCTATATCACAAAAGGTATTGCACTTTATCATCATTGGGCAGGACTAATACAAATGGAGACAAACACCATGATATGACATAGATCAAAGTGTGCAAGGTCATCCACTTGCTAACAACAGACAGTCGTAGACAAGAAGTTTCATTAACTCATACTAAGGACACAAGTTGCCCTAGTCTTTTTGTCAAGACAAACCATAGACAACAAACAAAAGAAATGATAGGTCATCAAACGTCATCGCTCCTCTAAATCTTTCATGGGACATCCTTGAGGAAACTAGTAACATGACTCAAAATAAAATTTAAAGGATAGTTGTCAGACATCAGTCAAAGAAAACAAAATTCTGATACATCGTTGCTTCTCTAAATCCTTCATGGGACATCCTTGAGAAAGCTAGTAACATAATTCCCATCGTAAAGCCAAGTGAAAAGATAAGATAAATAAGTCAGAAAGTCAAAAATCCAGTAAAATATTTGCCAAAAGTTGATCTTGTTTGTTTGATTCATGTTGATTGATAGAAGGATTGATTAATAGAGCCTGATGTTAGGAAATACACATACTGGATAAGACTATAAGTTTGGTTTCGATGTTATGACTATCTGTATAAGGCATGACAAAGCCTGGTTTCAGAAAGACATGTATCGTATAAGATGTTGAGTCATATACCGTTGATGTGATAACCTATGTAGGGCTATGTTTGATTGTTTGACCTTCTCGATTATGTAGGAAGGACTCATCCTGTATAAGACATAGATTATTTTGTTGGTATCAATACTAAGGAAGGACTCACCCTGATTAAGAGAAAGATTGATTGTTTTTATTGTTTTGTTTGGCAAGTTGTTTGATTTGACTTAGAGACATTGCTGACTTGTTCACCAGATTGATGCATGACTTGATATGATGTGTTGACAATGGACTGTGTGTGATGACAAACCCTAAAGGACTGACCTAGTGCGGCCTTGGGGACTCATCAATTGATGACCTTGCCTACGTTATACTTGACCTTGTAGTTCGACTTGACCTTGACTGACAAGACTGACTACAAATAGAAGACGTGTGTGAAAGTGAATGTGATGAACCCTAATGGACTAACCTAGTGCGGCCTCGGGGGCTCATCGATTGATGGCCTTTCCTACGTTATACACACAAAGACCTCGTAGTTTGACATGACCAATGACCTTGTCATATAGACATATGAATTGAAGCATGATTTATACAGACTAACCTAAACAGACTAACCTAATGCCTTAGGGGCACATTGATAGATGGCCTTGCCTACATCTAGTCTCAGAGGTAATGTAGTTTGACAAATGAAAAAGACTGACAAGTGCGACTGACTTTGACTCTTTTTTTTTGGATTTTCGAAATGGTTTTGATTTTTTTGTCTTTTTGAAGTTTTCTGATGTTTTTGTGTTTTCTCAGGTCATTTTGAGATGTTTGTGGATTTTTCTATGGTTTTACATCTTCAACACAGCCAATGGAAGAATCAATATGACACACATCAAGTGTTTTCCCCCAGTCGAGTAGACCAATTGATTATGAATAGGATAAAATGGGGGATATGAACTACACTCAATGTCAATCGTTCCAGGTTATGGGAAAGACTACCACTTCTTATGAATGGTATATACAAGTGATGGATACGAAAGATAAGGGATATGTACAGGGATAGGTAGTATGTACAGGGATAAGGACTATGTACAAGATAGTGGACTATGTATAGGGTAGTGGACTATGTACAGGGTAGGTAGATGAGAATAATAGTAGATAGGAGTAGAGTCAACTACACATGATGCCTGTTTGCCAAGTTTTCACCATGGTACCTATCCAAAGTTCCACCGAAGTGGTTTTCACTATTGGACGAATAATTTGTCCTTAATATTTTCTTGATTATCTAATTTTTTTGGTGTTACCAAGATGCCTGTTTGACAGGTTTTCACCTTGGTAACAATTTTATGATTTTATAATTTTTTTTTTGTATTTTCTACTAATTAAGACAAAGGCTCCTAGAAGCTATGCATAGAACTTCTTTAGATGTAGACTATTGATTAGCGAGGACAATGGTTCCCCTTCAGGAGTAGAGAGTTGGTATGCTCCTGATTTGAAAGCTTTTGTAACAATATAAGGTCCTAACTAGTTTGGTTCAAAATTTCCTGGTTTGTCTCTTTCTGCTTGATTGTTTGGTTTCTCCATTAAAACCAAGTCACCAATGTCAAAGTTTTTGTTCAAGACCTTCTTGTTATAGCTACGACGAAGGCGGTTTTGATATGCTTCGAGATGGTCTAGTGCCTTCTGTCTTCGCTCATCCAAGAATTCTAGCTCATGGAGTCTCGATGAGATACTCTTCATCATCAATGTGGCCTTTCAAGGATACCATTAGGAAAGGAATATCGACCTCAATAGGAAGAATAGATTTAGAACCAAAGACTAGTGAATAGGGAGTGGCACCAGTGGGAGTATGAATACTTGTACGATAAGCCCATAAGGCAGGATTAAGCTATAAATGCCAGTCACGACCAACATCATTGACAGTCTTCTTGAGGATTCTAATGATGGTCTTATTAGATGCCTCTGCTTGGCCATTACCTTGTGGGTAGTATGGAGTAGAAAAATGATGTTGAATATGAAATTCATCACAAAGGTGGCAGACTTCTTAGTTCTTAAATGGGCAGCCAGTATCAGTGATGATGGACTGAGGAACACCATACCGACATATGATGTAATTCAAGATAAATTTGGAAATTTGTGTGTTGGTAATGTATGCCATAGGAATGGCTTCAATCCACTTCATAAAATACTCAGTGGCACTGATAATGAATTTGTGTCCATTAGATGATGTGGGGTGGATCTTACCTATGAGGTCGAGTCCCCATTGGGAAAAGGGACATGGTGATGTTATAGGATAGAGCTCCTGTGCTGGTGCATGTATCAAGTCTCCATGAACTTGGCATTGGCGGCATTTCATTACAAAGACATATGAGTCTTTTTCCATAGTAGGCCAATAATAACCCAGTCTCATAATCTTTTTGGCTAAAGTAGGACCACTAGAATGGGAACCACATATACCCTTATGCACCCCATGCAAGGTTGCTTGTGCTTTAGTAGAATCAAGACATCTTAGTAGGGTATTATCTAAGGCACATCTATATAGGGTGTCTCCGACAATGGTGTATTTGGCTGACTTGCAAAGGAATGTCCTATGTTGATTGTTTGATAGGCTAGTGGGTATGACTTCGGCATGAAGGTAGTCATATATTTCTTTGTACTAGGGGGAATCAAGACCAACAATGTCACACACCATTTCAGAATCTGGAATATTGAAGGCTGGGACCAAAAGCTATTCTAACAAGAACTCGAACTTAGGAACGTTGTTAGGAATGTCGAGAAGTGATGCAATTGTAGCCATAACATATGCTGCCATGTTTAAAACATGAGGTATCTGATGAAATTTTACTTTTTCGAAGTACTCTTTAAAGCTATTAGCCATACGTTTGTAGGGGACAAGCTTCTCATCCTTGGTCTCATAATCATCATTTACCTATCTGACTACTAGCTGAGAGTTGCCATAGACCTATAGATTCTTAATTTTCCACTTGAATGCCATGTGTAACCCTGTCACCAGAGCTTCATACTCTACTATGTTGTTAGTACATGGAAATGCAATCCTGAATGACTTAGGGATGGAATCACCCTATGGTGTGATAAAAAGTATACCAGCCTCTGAGCCATGATTTGTATGTGAGCCATTAAAGTATAGTTTCCATGTTATGTTTGTGTCAATTGTGAATATGAACTCATCAGGAAAGTCTACAACTAATGGGTGATCTACTTGTATGGGTGCATTAGCTAACTGATCAACAATTACCTATCCTTTAATAGCCTTTCTTTCTACATATTGGATATCATATTCACTAAGTATCATCACCCATTTGGCCAGTCACCCTATTAATGCTGCCTTGCTGAGAAGATATTTTAGAGGATCTATTTTAGCAATCAACATTGTTTGGTGGTTTAGTATATAATGCCTTAGTTTTGGGTAGCAAATACTACAGCAAAAAAGACATGTTGAATAGTACTATAGTTGAGTTCATAACCTACAAAAGTCTCACTGATATAATAGACTGCCCTTTCATGACCTTCATTGTCATTCTATGCAAGCAATGCTCCGAGTGATGAATGGGTTGATGTAATATAAAGAATCAATGGTCTTCCTTCAATAGGTGGAATTAATACTGGTGGTGTGAGTAAATATTCTTTAATTAGTTGAAAAGCCTCTCCACACCTAGCTATCCATGCAAAGGGTACTCCTTTCTTAAGTAGATGTTGAAAAGGATGTGTCTTATGTGCTAACTACATTATAAATCTTCTGATGGATTGTAGTCTTCCTTGTAGCATCCTTAGTTGACTGAGATTAGTGGGTGGAGGCATGTCTATGATTGCTTTCACCTTAGCCTGATCCACTTCAATGCCTTGTCTCGAAATGATATAGCCTAGCAACTTTCCTGACTTGACTCCAAACACACATTTCTTTGGATTGAGTCTCACTTTATACTTATCCAACCTTTGAAATATCTTTTCTAAAACTTGTAAATTTTTTGCCCTTGTCTTGGATTTTACAATGAGATCATTGACATAATCTTCTATAAGAGTGTGTACTAGATCATGAAAGATGGTGGTCATGGAACATTGATAGGTTGCTCCAACATTCTTGAGTTTGAAGGGCATAATATTCTAGCAATACATTCTCCAAGGACAAGTGAAAGTTGTCTTAGGTTGGTCTTCAGTTGCAATTCTAATCTGGTTATATCCTGAAAATCAATCCATAAGGGACAACATCTCATATCTCGTTGTCATGTCAACTATCATGTCTATGTTAGGCAAAGGGAAGTCATCCTTTGGGCAAGCCTTGTTGATAACTCTAAAATCAGTGCAGATGCAGATGCCCGTAGTTATTTTAGTGACTAGTACAAGATTGGAGATCCAATCGGCATAGTCGATTGATCTTATGAAACCAACGTCTAACAACTTCTTGAGTTCTACCTTGACTAGAAAGCAATCTGTGGGTGCATTTTTCTCAATTTTTGTTTCACTAGTTTGGCACCTAGTTGCAAGGGAAAATGATGCAGAACAAGTTCAGGATCCAACCCTGGCATGTTTGCATATGACCAGGAAAAATTTATCTATCTTTGTGCAAAGAAATTGTGGAACTCTGGCTACTCTTCTGTTGTCAATGACTCTACAAAATAAACTAGTCGAGGATTCTATTCTATGCCTATGTTGACTTCTACCGATTCTTCCATGAGCATGGGTGACTTTTCCTATGCAATGGGGGGAATGTTTATACCTCAATCCTTAGGTGCCTCAGAGAGGTTTTCACCTCTAGATACGTCCTTTCTTTTTACTTTTTCATTGTCTAAAGGTGCCTTTCGGTTTTCACCTAGAGACTCATCCTTTTTAACTTGTTTATTCTTTTTCTCATTTTTGTGATTGGAGGGTTGAACAAATTCCCCAAAGTATGCTTTGTTGTCCAAGTCAATGGTAAAACCAGCCTTATTATCACCATTAGGTATGCCTTCTCATAATCCCAGGAACTCAACAATTGCTTCGTCATTCTCAAAAATGTCTAAGACAGGTGTGTCTTGTTGGTCCCAATCAATGAGTTGGGGATAAACTAAGGGCATGCCATCATCAGAGTTATCAAAGTTTAATGGGGTCAATGTAAATATTGAATTATTCATGTGGTCACAAAAGTATTGTACTAGGTCCTTTTTGCTCTTAGGTTTGGATCTAGGTGGACTAATAGGTGGGCCTAATGCCAAGGTTTGACTATCTAAAATAGATGGCTTAGGTTGTCAAGAGGTAGGATCAAGTGATTCCCAATAGTAGTGTTTAAACCATTCCTCTTTTGTCATTTTCTTTGGTGGATAGGAATTCAATGGATTTGGTGAGGAACTTAACATCAAGTCAAGTTCTCCAAATAACATGTCAAGGTCCATGGAAGAAGTGGAGGATACGGAATCCCACTCATAATAATTAGAGTCAGGGGAGTCACAATGATATTGGTCCAATGGTTCGTGAGATGTCTTAATATTTTTTGAAGCACTTACTTCCTCAATTAAGGGTGATGTGGTACTAGGAACACCAATCTAAATCAGTTGAAACCCTAACCCCATGCCTTTTGGCCAATGAGAAACAAATATTGGTTCAATCCTCCCATCTTGGTTTAAGCCTAAACCACTTTGTCCATCATATCCCTTGCTCTGCATGATTGTGAAACCCTTTCCATATAGATCTGTAGGAATGTGAGCAAGTGAGAGAGGTTCTTCATCATCTTCCTGATACAACCAGGAAGTGACATCTTCTGTATTTACAACCTCTTTGCTTAATTCTCCCCATTTAATGAAATTTGTTGTGAGAGGAACATGTATAGTGACCATAGATTGTCCCCTACCTATTGTAGGTAAACCATATGACTTAGGATGAATCAAATGGCTAACACAATAAGATGTCATCATGTAATACTCTCCACAACCCTTGTCTTGGATCTCAACCCTAGGAGTGGTAGGAATTGACGGTGAAATAGATGTTTGAGTGAGTGTGGATGGATCAACATAGGAAGATGGATTGGACGATGAAGCCTCTTGGTTCACTGGCACTTGACGTGGGGGGATCTCTTTTAGATTGGTGCAATATTGAAATGGATCAAGATCACCATCTATAGTTATTTATATGCCATTGTAAGGGAATTTAAGACACTGATGATGTGTGGAAGGGACCACCTTCATGGCATGAATCCACAGTCTACCTAGCGTAAGGTTTTAAGGGAGGGTGAGATCCAAGACCTGGAACTTTGTCTCCATTACTACAGGACCAATTCTGATAGGAAGTATTCCCACCCCCTTTGATTTCCATTCCTTATCATCATAAGCTTTAATGACAATAATTTTGGTTGTATCTACGCATGCTTTTGAGATACCTAATGCCTTAATTAGTTTTAAAGTGCATAGATTTAACCTTGCTCCTCCATCTACCAAAACTCGTCTAACTTTGGTATCATCAACAAGGACTTCTAGATGTAAAGGATCATTATGGTTCATCTTTTCAGTTGCATAGTCTTGTTCAAAAAATGTGGCATGATGATTATTGGTCAAGTAGCCCACCATTTCCTGGAAACGATTGACATCAAGATCATTAGGGATTGTGGTGTTCTGTAAAGCCTTATCAAGAATAGATCGATGCTTAGGGGAAATATGCAATAGTTCCAAGATTGAGATTTGGGCTGGGGTCTTCCCCAATTGGTCAAGGAGGTTATATTGTAACTTGGAAGGTTGTGGTGTTTGCTGCGATGGAGGGCCTTGGATAGTGATCTTAGTATGATGAGTATTGACCGCGCATTTGGGATTTGTATTGATAGTAATGGCATTAATATTCTCATTAGTAGTGCAAAGATGATGAATTATTTTTCCACCATTATAATCATGCTTGATACTCACATAGTTGGTTGACATATTGGTCTTATTACTTGAACTGGGAATAGTTCCTTTTTCATGGTCATGTAGTGGATCAGAAAATACTTGATGATCAGTGTTTGATGACTTTGGTTTCTATCCACCAACTTCTATAATTCTCCTTTCAACAAGATCTTGTATGATATTCTTTACTTGTTGATAGTTTTGTAGGTTATGTCCCTTAGTTCTATGATAATCACAAAAGGAATTATCATCCCACCAAGCTGGTTTAAATTGACCTGGATCATATTGTCTTGGTTCCTACAGCTGTATAAGATTATGTTGTAACAGTTGTTTGAATACAGACTCAATGGGTTCCCCTAAGGCAATGAACTCACATTTTTGAAATCTCCTTTGTTGTTGTGGACGTTGAGTATTCTGAACCATGTTAGGAGGTTGATTAACAACATTAAGCATGTTGGAAAAAGTATGAGGTCCTTGTAATGTGATGAGTGGTCCTGCTTGTAGTGTTTTAGCATTAACTACCCCATCATTGGTGACATTTTTGTTGCGAGACAAAAATTTGTTTCTGTCAGAGGGTGTTTTGCATGATTGGGTTTCTATTGGATGTTGATGTATTAAGTTCACCCTTTTCAATGAGATCCTTCTCTATTATAACCCCTTTTCCACTAGTTCCGAAAAAGATGTACAACAATGTACCCTTAAGTTACTCCTGAGTTTTGCATGAAGGCTTTCTTGGAACATAGTAACTTTTTGTTTTTCGGGTATCTCAATAGGACACCTGCTAGCTATAGTCCTCCATCTCTGGAAGAAAGTGATGAATGTTTCACCTTCATCTTGCATTGTGTGGCACAAGGTTGCTATGTTTATCCCGTGGTCTATGTTGAAGGAGAATTGCTCCACAAATTTCTCAACCAGTTACCCCAAGATCTGATTCCAGAGTCTAGACCTAAAAACCACTCTAGTGCAATCCCTACAAGACTTCTTGGAAATAGTCTCATAAGATACATGGGGTCATAAGCGACATCTATGCATATGGTATAAAATTCCCTTATATGTTCTATTGGATTTCATTTTCCATTGTACTTAGGGAGATTTAGTATGACATATCCATGAGGGAAAGGGGTCATGTACAACGATCTATCAAAGGGAAATGGGCATGTGTCTTTTGTTGAAAATGATTTCTTAGTTGATACCGACATGTTATCCATTTGTGTTTGAGGTGCTTGCATTTTTTTTTTTAAGACATCAACTTGGGTCAAAGATGTGCTAGGAGGATTATGTGGATCCATGTATGTATTCTGAAATCCAAAGTCTCAAGATGAATTTTGATTGAACGTTGGTATTTGAGGTGGGTTGGGATTCAGAATGTTGGTAAATGTGTTCTAGTATGGAATCTGCAAAATTGGTATTGACCTAGGATCTGTGTTAATGGATTCTGACTACCAATATGTGAAAAAGGATTCTGATTCAGAATCTGTGTAAATGGATTCTGATTGCTAGTCTGGACAAAGGGATTCTGATTCAGAATCTGAGTGAATATATTTTGGTTTCCAGTTTGGGAGAATGGATTTTGATTGCCATACTAGAATGAGGGAATGCCTCTTGTTTGTGTAATCCATGGTATAGTACTAGTGACTTGAGCACTAGGTATGGCCATCGATTGTGGTATGGTGCTCATGAAACTTGCATTAGGTAGAGTAGGTGACTGAGATATTATACTTGTGACACCAACATATGGTGTAGAAGCTAATGTTTTAGGTCTTTTGCTCCCAACAAGAGGACTGGAGGGAGTGGATGATGATCCACCTATAGTGAAATTAAATCTTGATGTCATGCCAGTTGTACCAAATGGAGATGTATGGACTGTCGTACTCTGTGTAGGTGTGCCAAATGGCATAGTTGTGCTAACCTAAGGTATAGTAGTACTAGCAGTCATGGTATTTGTCCCTTGTGTAGGTTGAGTTTGTAAGGTGTTGATATCAAATCCTATAGGTAAGGTAGCACCTTCAGCTAGCAATTTGGCTAAGTATCATTGTTGACCATTTGCTAGGTACTCATCTATGAAAGAAGAAATCTCAGAGTCCTGTGTGGCAGCCTCTATGTCTTCTATTGTAATGTGACCTTGAGTGTTTCTAGTGGTGAATTTTTCAAATAGAGCCTTGTGAGGTCTTGAAGAAAAGGGATTGATGAATTCATTTGGGTTCGACATCTTTTCTCTCTCTCTTCTCTTAGACCTAGTTTCGACCATGTAAGATTAGCTCAATGTGCAAGGAATGCAAAACTAAGTCTATGGACAGTATGACTCTAGTCTATGTTTTTGGGATTTTCTAAATGCAAAATAAGGAATGTTCTAGGATGACACTAGTCTAAAATCTAAAGATGCAAAGTCTTAGAAAGACCCTAAAGTGATCAATTCTATAAACCCAAGATGGAGGGACCAACTACCGAAAGTCTAACCAAGGTGTCAATTTTGTTAAGTCAAGGAACCAATGTAGGATGAGGATCAAAGACAAGTCGAGTTACCTAACTAGACTGATGAGCTAGGAGGACTCTCTATAGGACAAAGGATAAAATGATTAGACTAGATTCAATGAAAAAGTTTGTTGATGCTATGATTTTTCTAAAGTGTAGATGATGGACTTATCCTAAAGTTTGTAAAAATGACCTTCCTAGAAGTTTACTCTAAAGGAAAAAATTATTCTAATATGAGACCCAACTCTGAATTAGGACAACTATGCTAATGACTGAATGAACCTAAAGGATGCAAAATTGAGCAAATCGTTGCAGGTTTCTACTCAAGGATTGTTTGTGGAAAGACAATTGAAACTGATATAACCATGTTGACTGGAATGACCATGAATTCTAACTTACTGATAATCAGGCAAATGCATCACAAGATTTCACATATGCGGTTAAGTTTACTAGTTGTGTTTAAATTTGGCAGTTGCGGTTTTCTGATAATCAATTGTGTGTCCCTGATAAATTCTAATGTCTGACTCTAACAGATGCGACTTGTAATGACAGTTGCAACTTAAAATATAACATATGCAATTTTTTGCAAAAGAATTGTGAATTGATCTGGTAGATGCGACTCTATGCTAAACAGATGTGACCCTAACTGACAGATGCGACTCGAAGTTAAACAGATGTGACTCATAATAACAGATGCAACTCAAAGTTAAATAGATGCGACTCTAAAAATCAATTGCAACTTTCTGGTGAATAGTTGCAACTCTCTGTGAATTTTTAGTGATCTGAAATTTAAAACTGACTCTATTTTTCATGATCAAATTTTGGCAAAGAAGAACAATCATAAGACAAAGTGTTTTCAATTTGATTTTGGACTCAAAAAATGTTTAAGTTGACAATAGACAAGCACATACTAATAGGCCAAAAGGCCTAGGGTTTGTATACTTGGTATAGCCCATCAAAATATCCCAGATTGGTGATAAACACCTTTCCTTCTCGAGAGCAGATAGCTTAGAAATTTGGTGGCATTGGATCCCCTCCACAGCTCATTAACATCTTTCGAGCACACCAATTTCAAATTCTTTGGGCAATGACCTCCCAAGAAGTACTAACTCTACTCAAGAGGATCAGTAGTGAGTGTCTTCGGGCATAATACTACACCCTGCACTATACCAGGCAATGGCCAAAAATGGTTGGTCTCTAAAACAAAAGGTGTTTAATACAAACATTTCGTTCGTGGGGCATGATCCATACAACGAGAGCCCCCTTTTGGATCCATCTCGTCAGAACCACACTTGTGATTCTTGGGGTTTCCCCAAGAATCCACTTTTATATACCGGCTAGAAGTCCCTCGGGTTCAAGGTGCTATCGGTCTGAGTCATCCTGGGGTGAGTACTTTTTCCCACCAGAACAGGCCCAAGTGATAGAGTTGGTAACTATTTCTCTTACACCCAGGATCTCACGGATGCGCAAGGGGAGAGGATACTTCAATGTACCAAATCATGAGTGTAATACATAGATGTGATTTTGCACCAAACACATTAAACACTTGTTAATTTTAATCCAAATGAAAGATTTGCTACACTACCTAAATAATCTATTTCAAGAGAATTAACTAAGGTCTTTGACATGCATTCTGTAGAAAGATTCATTAGTAGTTTTCAGTATTGTCTTCATCAATCGTCCTGCAAAAACTCGTTAACTGCAAAAACAAAAAGCCTGGATGCTGAAAATCCGATATTAGTAACACACAAATCAATTGAAAACTTCAAATTTCTGAAAAAAGAAACAAAGAGTTACCAGTCAATTGCGTTGCTTTTTTACCAGTTAGATGCATTGATTTCCTCTACAATTGCATTCTCAGTATTCACCAGTCAGTTGCAGTTCAAGAATTTTTAGATGCATCATTTCATGTGTCAAATGCAGTTTAGGAAATCAATTGTGTTGCTTCGTCAAACTTATGCATCTCTGAATTTCAATTGTGGTGTTTTGTCAAACTGATGCATCGTTCTATACGAAAAACATACAAAAATCAAAATAAAAGTCTATGAACATGCAAACATGGTGTCTTCACATTGGGTTCACCAAATGTAATGTCTAGAAAGTGCAAAAAGATAGATTGAAGCAAACATGCAACATGAATCTAAATGCAATCTAAGGCTAAGAAACAAAGAACAAAGGAAGTCAAAAACGTAAATTAAAACTTGAAAAATCTCACCAAATTGCTACGTATTTCCATGATTCATCTCAATTTCCCTTCTCCATTTTGCTATTGTAGTATAATTGCCCTCAGATTTTTTTGTAAGTTCGTGCAAGTATAGCCTAAGATAGTGATTTAGCAAAACATCAAAGATTCAAGATAAGTGCTCTCAAAAGTCATAAGATTTTGCGAGTTTTTGAGAGTGATTGGAATGAAGAATGACAAATAAATTTATAGAAAATTGATTATTGGAATGACAGGCTAGGATTGAAAGATTAATAAACGGTTGAGATCGATAGATTAGACATGCATTCTTATAACTGTCAGTAGTGACATGAGTGATACAAATTAGAAATAGAATTAAAGATTAAATAAATGATTTAATCTTCTAGTTTGGTATTCAAAAATAGAAGAATTATCTTTGCATGAAAAGGATGAATATGGTTTAAGGAAACTCTTGTTTGAATGCACGCACAAGGTTTAATTAATTAAATAGGAATATTTAATTAATCTTCATGTACACGCAATTGAGTTAGAACTAGATGACTGAATGATACGACGAAAAGATTACTCGAGAATGCCACTCAGACATTAAAGCAAGAGTTAACTGAGCGGTTTGAATAGATCTTTGAGTCGAGTAAAAGTGAATACTTAGATAACTCACACAATTATCTAAATATAGAGGAATGCGTTAAAATAGAATTCATGAATTAAATAATTCATTTAATTCAAGATTTGATATTTGAAGAATAATTAAATAAATAAGATTTATTTAATTAAGTGATGAAGGATTTAAATGAATAATTAAATAAATAAAGAATTTATTTAATTATAGTTGAAGTATGATAAAGAGTAAATTAAATAAGAATTTATTTAATTTGACAAGAAGGATAAGGTTAATTAGTAACATAATTAAATAAAAAGCATTTATTTAATTAATCAGATAGAATAAAGAAAAGTGTGAATTAATTAAATAATTAAGATTATTTAATTAATAGAAGAAATGAAGACTATAGAGAATAATTAAATAATTGACATTATTTAATCATGACAATGAAGAAAACAAATTATGAAGAATATTGAGGTCGCAGGCTTAGACCAAATTTGGTGTCTACATTATCCATGGAAATATCCTTACTATTGATAATCTTAATAGACGAGGATTTTGGTTTATTAATAAATATTCCCTTTTCTATGAGGATACTGAGAATATAAAACATTTGTTCTTTCATTTTTCTTATCCTATAGAGGTTTGGAATAATGTCTCAAGGCTTCCTTGGTTTATTGGGTTTTTCAATGTACCCTTAAGGACTTTATGATAAATTGCAAAAAAATTCCTTTCTATCACACTATTATTTTAGATTTGTAGAGATAAATTCCTCCTTTTATTTCTCGGGGATTATGGAAAGAAAGAAACAAGAGAATTTTCAAGGATCAAAAGAAAAACAACATGGGTGTGTTTATGACTACAAAATAACAAGTGGAAGAAAACATAAAAGTTGCAAATTATGGATTTTTAAAATAAATTCCATATTATGGAGAGTTTAGAATAAAAAAACTAGGGGATTAAGAAAGACTTGACAAAGCTAAATTGTGTAACAAAATTGTATAGAAGAAAAACCCAATGGCTCCCTCTTGAGGAACGATACAAAAAAAATAATTTTGATGGATGTTCAAAAGCTAATTTGAGAATGGTTGTTGCATATGGGATGATTAAATATCACAAGGGATATATAATCAAAGGATTTGATAAGAATTTAGGTAACGATACTAGTAATTATATGGCTAAATCTACTACTTCTTGGTGGGGTGTAAGGAGGTTAAAAGAGAGGCTTTAACCAAGTTATCATAGAAAGACATTCTAACATTATTATTAATATTTTTAAAGATAATCTTATGTTTCTTGGATGATAAGGGAAATTATGGATAACTATAAACATTTGATTGATAACTTCCTTCGTTCCAAGATAATTCACACTTATATGCAAGGTAATATGGATGTTGATGCTACTTCTATTGAAGGAATCTCTTTCCTTGATTGGTTTTTTTGGTTTTGATCAAATCCCACCAAAAATAAAAGAAGTAATTTGTAATGAAAGGATTCATACTAGAAGCAAGGCTTCTATGTGGAAGAGGGGAATAGATATTTGTCAATTTGCTAAAACTATCAAAGGTATTAATATTTTACAATTCAAAGGTGTGGAGAAAAAATATTGTTTTCATTAAGGAGAATGAAAGTGTTTTTTATTGGAAACAAATGTTCATCAAAATTGTAGAAGGGGTTCAAATTTAAAAATATTAAGTGGTGATTATGAGAAATAAGGTGTCCTTATAATCATTTTTAATAAAGATTTGAAAGGGATTTTAAATATTCTTTTAAATCACAATAAAACTTTATAAAAATATGGTATATTGTACATGCATGATAATTTAATTTTCAACATGATTCATATGTCAATTCCCATTCATATTCTAACAGTGAAGATCCAAATGTATGATTTTAAAATTATTTGTAGTAATTTAGGGTACTACATTCACAACAAGTGGATTGATATTCAAAAGAAATTAATTATTATTCCAACTCATACAAGGAT
This sequence comes from Sequoia sempervirens, assembly GCA_007258455.2. NCBI lineage: Eukaryota > Viridiplantae > Streptophyta > Pinopsida > Cupressales > Cupressaceae > Sequoia > Sequoia sempervirens. The sequence goes on along the minus strand of VDFB02047230.1, from coordinate 365,328,880 downwards.
ATATTATTTTTCCTTTTTAAGTTTTTATTTTTAAGGAAAAATAGGTTTTGATGGGACCCGAAACCCTTTACATTAGATACAAAATGTTGCTCCAAAAAATAATCAAAAGTCTACCAACAACAACCCAATAGTCAAAAAACCAACCACCATGGGTGCCAAAATATAATAAGACAATAAAAAACTAGTGGCAATCACCAAACAAACAATAGCAAAACAATGGATAGAAGATAGACATCAAACAAAAACATAAAGAAATAGAAAACTAGTAAAGGCCACTCAGAGTTTTGGCCACCTCAATCTATTGGTTTTTATGTTTTTCTACCATATCCAGAAGTTCCTTCTTCTTAGCGTCGAATGCTTTTTTCCAATAAGTCAATCCTCTACCAATAGGAACCTTGTTATCATCCTTCACTTTTTTTTTACACTTACCTTTAGCCAAATGCTCTTTTCTCCATGATCTTCGAGAAGAAAACTTGATCTTCTCTGAGCTATCTAATTTTCTTAAAAAGAATTTCCAAGGCTTCTGCACTGCTCTTAACTGAGGTATGACTAACATGCAACAATTTTTTGATGTCCCCATTAATACCAGCAACCTTGGCCTCAAGGACCTACATTATATCCTCACACAAAGCCTTGAAATCATTGAATGAACCTTCTAGTTCCACCATTCTATCAATGAGGATGTCAGACATAGAGGCCTTTAGAGAATTCTCCATATTCATCTTTAAGCCTCTTATCTTAATATTAATTTTATTGAATTCTTGCAGAGTCCATTTGGCTAGTTTGAAGGTGCTCATGGCCCCAGCCCTTGTCATGTCTAGTAAGCTGAACATAGAAGTATCATCCTCATCTAGGTAGGAAAAATCCTCTGAAAAAGGATCAATCTTCAAGGCTATATTAACACTTTTCTTTTCATCCTCCTCGACATTTAGATCCTCAACCTCCTTCACAAGGGACACCTTCGAAATGCCATGAACTAGAGAATTCTCCATTATCACTATTTTATTAACAAGAAACTTACCTTCCTTAATCTCCTTAGGGTCCATGGTTGTAACAACACAAGAATTCTTCTTCAAATTGGCCAATCTCTTAGACAGTATTCTTGGTTTCTCAATCAACCCAACATTGACCTAGGCCCCAACCTCAAGAGCCCCACCAACAACACCTTTACCAACAACCAATTTTGTGGCCTTAGGAGAGGACCCATCCAACCCAACCTATGTTTCATCACTCCTAGAAGAGGCTAGCCTCTTAGGTACCCTATTACTCTTAGAACCCACCACCTTCCTTTTCTTGGAAGCTGAATCCATGGCTGCAGAGAAAGCATCTTCCTCATCCTCATCCCATTCCTCCTCCAACGAGGATTTTGAATCCGATGACCCTGATAAAGTACCAAAAACCTCTTCCTTACCTTTGATGCCCTGAGTCAGGGTTAGAGATTGGACATAATCCATAATAAGAAAAATAAGCCCTTCATGGAGGATAGGGGCCCTCCTATTCTTCAAATGAGCATACATCGAGGATTCCAAAGAACATAAAAGGAAAAATGGAAAATAAATAAATAAACCATTCCTGAAGTGATTCAGGAGCATGAAGTGGTGACCAAGCAGAGCCTTAAATCTCCCTTATAGCATCACATAACACATTATCACCTTTGCAACCCTAGCCCAGATTTTCTTGAGGGATGTTCAATCATAGCCCCAACTCTCCAACTTGACCAAATTCTTCTGGTTGTCATCCTTAAAAAATTGGGTCATCGCTTCTTCATTACTCTTTTTATCTTTGAAAAATTTCCTTCCCATAGTTGGCATGCTAGTAACGATGGCAATAAGGTCTTCATTCACCTCCACCTCTATCCCTTTCAACACTAGTTTACAGTTATGCCAAAGTGAGACAAACTTGGTCGGGGAATTAGGGTCATGACCATGTAATCTAGCCAAAAATGGAGTGAATTTTCCATGAATAAGGATGTTCCAGAGCTTCTTCTTCCTCTGAATATCACCACACGAATGAGGCTCATCTCTACTTCTATCACCATCGATGGTAGCCCAAATAAAACACATAAAACCCTAGTGAAAGCTATCTAGGAAAAAGTGCACAACCCATAAACACCCAGAAAGTGTGCCAAATGGGAATAAGTACAAGGCCATAAAAGCCACAACAACTTATCTGAATCCATCATTTCTTAATTTTTTTCTATCATCCTTGAGAATGATTGACCCTTCCTCCCATGAGTGAAATTCACTAAGGCTGACAGCGAAAGTGGCAAAAAAATCAGCAAGAGAGTTTCCTTCCTGATAAACGTGAGATACACGAGTCTCATCACAAGATTGCAACACCATTAGTATATCCTTTATTAGCTGATCCATGTTCCAGCTCAGGGGATGAGTACCACACAAGTAGATTATGATATTCATAGAATCACCTTCCACCCAAACTTTGGAAAACCCCTTGCTAATAGCATATCTGGCACTCATGAATGTGACCTCCACCTGTGCACGGTGATTATTTTGAGTACCCAATGGGAGTTCCACCATGCCAAGAAGTCTTCCAAAGTTATCTCTTAACAACCCCCCACATCTAGCAGGTTGGGGATTACCCTTCACTGCCCCATTTTTTTCCTTTCTAAGTTTCATTATTTCCTCTAAGAGAAATCATAGAACCCTAAATCGCATTCCTCTATCTCTATGTATTAAGGTGATTGGTTTTCTATGTTTAAGTTGGTGTTGAGGAAGGTTAGTTAGAGAAACATGGGTGGCCCAAGGAAACACTTTGAGCCATTATATTTAATTTCTTTAAATATGAATGTTGAGTTGTGTCCAATTTTTTAGGAGGTTGCTCTAACACCTTTTTTAGGTAATGCAAGGATATAATGATGTGCTTGCATCTAAATTTTATAATTTGTTGAAGCATGGACAAGTTTCCATTGGTGGTCTATATATATAGTGACCCCACAACTCATATTAGCTACAACATGGTTAAATTATAAATGTATTGGGGTGGAAAATGTTATTAATGGGAACTATCAGAGGTCTATCAATGATTTCCTTGAAAAGGGAAAATAAACTAAAATATTTTTAAATGGATTTGATAAAGATTATATTCATGTGCCTTTTATCTAAGTAATTATTCATGTTATATGATATTTTACTTTAGAACTTAGATCCAAAATTATTCATAAGTACCACATATTAATATTGAACCATATTCACCATAAAGAGAACATAGATATCCATATTTTTTCTTTATTCCCTTAACCATTGCATTTGTAAGACGGATTCCCCACCACTTCATGAGGATTTAATCTTAGCTCTTTATAAGTATGTGATTTTCACCACCCAACATTCATGTCTTGCTTCTATTCTCAACGTTTTGAGATTAAGTTGATTGAAAGTAAACTCATATTTCTTCAAAACCACTCTCAGAGACAAAGCTAGTAACTACAAAGCATATTTTAAAAAAATTTGAAACATTAGTTCATTTATTTGGTGAAGAGCTATTGATAATTAACCCACAAGAAAGGAAACCCCCTTTAAGCCACATGCATGCAAACATACAAATTTGGATTCTAGCATGAGTTAGGAGTCAAAGGTGAAATAGTTGAAATAATTGATGATTTTGAACTTGGTTAGAAGAAAGAAAATATTAGAGGATGATGATAGAGTATTTGTGTGCATTTAGCTAGTTTAGGGTACTAGAATAAAGGTGAATATCAAAAAGGAAAAATATTTCCTTTGAGGAGGAGGTGAAGGTTTCCTCAAATTAGTTATTTCCCTATTCGAAGGGGGAAATCCTATAAAATATTTTGTATGATGAGGATGAGCAAGAGGAAAAGGTTATTAACAAAGAAGGAAAAATAAACAATGAGGAGGGTGTGTAATATAAAGGAATCGATGAATATAATTTTAATGGGGTGGAGATGCAAAATGAAGATGGTAATGTTCACAATGATGATGAGAGGAAAGAAAATAAGCAAAAAGTGGAGTCCACTATAGAAATTCTTAAAGATCTTAAGGAATAGATAAAGGATTTTTGGGGCCCTATATTTATAATAGAGTCAAAAAAATATCATGATAGTTTAATTTGATGAGTTCATGGTTCTAGTAAATTCTCTTGGAAACATTATTTACATAACTTATGGTATGATGTAGGGTATGTGCAGGATCATGACCAAAAAGTGGGAATATGATGGGTATGTGGCTGATGACTTTTTTTTACCCAAAATTGATGAAACGAAAAGGGTTTTTAAAGGAGATTATCAGATTTCCACCAATATGAATTATGCTTTACTTTGAATTTAATAAGTAATTATTATTCATTTTCTATTCAAATTATGACTAAAGTTCTTATTGATAGACTGATTGAAAAAATCTATAGCTTTCAAACAGTATCACATTTTTTGAATCCAAATAATGCATCACATTCTATGCTTCATACACTATAGGATTAGAAAAAGAAAAATTGAATTTCATGCAATTTTGACCAAGTTAAGGTGGTCATACATACAAGTTTTTTATATTTTTTAAAAGTTGTAATAAATAACTCATAATTAATTATTTACTTGGAAAAAAATTACAAAAAAATAAAAATCACATCGAGACATGAGTCCTATACTTATATATAAAATATTATAAAAAAATATTATCATTTTATTCCGGTTAGGGTGGTCAGACAGACAGCTACTTCTTATTTTTTCCCTGAAATTTAAGTACTACTACATTGAAATTTAAAATTTTCACCAAATAGATTTAAAAAAAACAAACCTAGTAGTTTAGAAACTACATTCAATTTGCTACAAATTTTATTCTTACATATTTTTGAAATAATATAGATAACTTATTCAAATGTTTACGTCAAGTTGTCTAACTTTGATTTTTCTAATTTTTTTGCCACTTAAGGGCCTATTTTTCCCATGATGATCTTGCACATACCCTGTAACATGTAGTTTTTAGAACTATCTAAGGCTAGTATAAGATAAAAACAAAAGAGAAATATGGGTAGGAACAAAGAGGCACATGTTAAGATGAAGAATGGTAAGGAAAATATAGAGAAGGATCAAATGGACTCCCTCAAAATAGTGAAGTGAAATGGGACCTTATAACTAGTACCAAGGAGTGATGGATTTTCAAGTTTTTGTTGTTTTCCTTTTTATGCTTTTCTTTAAGTATATCATTAGCCTATATGCTGGATTTTATTTTCCTTGTGTGCACTTTTATATGTTTTATTGCACTTATATTGGCCTATGTTCCTCCTTATGGTGTAGGATTTTGTTCTGGCCGTTGTGTCATTTTTCTTTCTACTTCTTATATGATGTTTTGTACCTTTAGGATAAGGGAACTTTGGTTGTATTTTAACTAAAAATAATCCCTTAAGTATAACATAGAGAGTAATGTATACAAATATGATGATGGATCTAAGCTATTAGGTGATGTTGGGTACCCATGTACAAATTTATTATAAAGAAAGTAAAGGAGAAAAATCATTGGATAAAAAAAACTATCTAGTAAAGAAATGATACAATGAAAATGTACAAGTGAAGAATATAGTGTTAGAGTGTATGTAGTTGAATCCCAAATCTCTCATAAATCATGTATAACCAAAATTAATATCACATTTGAATAGAAAACTTAATTCATATGCTCATTCAACCATGAGAAGAGATGATATAGAAAATCAACATATTTTGTAATGAATTAATTCGAATGAATGATTATAATAAATGAGTATCCTTATAAAATAAAATAAAAGGAAACCCTAGATGATGGTGTTATTAAATATTGATATTTTTGTCATCATCCCATAAATGAGACAACTTAACCTATAAATAGCTTAATCTAATAATAATAAAATAATCCTAAGTTTAGCTTTATTAATAAAGTTAATAAGAAACGCAATAATTAATTAATGATTAATTAATTATCAAGTGATGTCATAATACTCCAACACCCTCATTAATATCAACTTAGGGAGAAGTTAAAAAACTTGACGAAGAATGTAATGATAGATGCATGAATAGGTCTCAGCTATAAGACTTGGTGAGGTATTCATGTACAAATAAATAAATCTCTCATAATAATAGAAAAGGAGAAAACCACTAGGGAAAAATCTGTTCCAATCGAGAGAAAATTAGCTAACTACACTATTTAGAGAGGGATAGAAGGAGAATTTAATTTGACCTCTCAAGGACTGATTCTATTACATAAGTACAATATCTATGTCTCCCCAGTTAGAGAGAAAAAATGATGATATGAATCCTCCTATATAGAAAGAGCCCCTATGCTAATGATTAACAATTAAAGACATAGTATGATCCACTAATGCAACACCATTTGTCCCCAAGTTAGGAAGAAATATATCAAATAGTGATTGGAGAATCCAATCTAAAAATATGGATGAATCAGGAATCCAAATCTAAATGATGCATTCCTTTTAAAAGTGCTCAAGTGTCTAGGTGTTGAAAAGAGATGATGTCAATCCAAAAGCATGTGAAGAATTATGTAGAAAAAGTAAAAAGATGATGAAGATGATGGTGGAATAATATTAATGATTTGGTTGAAAAAAGAAGAAAAGATGAATATCCTCAAAGTAATCCTTTAAATCTACAATATAATACTCTACAAACAAGGATATTGTGTTTACAAGATACAAATCCCAAGTAGTTGTGTCTATAAGAAGATGAATGTCCCACAACATTAAGCCAATAGGGGAAAATGATGTGGAAATGTAATGTTGTATAGGAACAACAAATGATGATAATATAGTCATCATCTAAAGAGTGTGAACATAAAGACAAGTCTCTAAATCATAAGAATATGTAAGACCTATGAATGTGTCAAGTTTTGAGATCCCAACTATAATTTTGACTCAAACTCCGCCAATTCTAACCACCACTATTTTAAGTACAACTCTATTAGCATGAACCATGGTGGCAGGTATAGAATGAATTTCTTTCACTCTCCTCCCCTAGTTGACATCAAAAACACCCAAGGGGAAGAAACAATTCATCACCCCAAATGATTTTAATTTTGGATAGCTTGTTGTAGAAAAGACCAAGACTACAAAGAAGGATAAAACTCTTTCCAAGGTGATGGTTGGAAATCTAGGTTATAAGTATGTCGAAGTAGCACAACCTCCCTCAAACATGACACCTGAAGAAGTTGAAGTGTCAGATTATGTTATCACTGGAATTAAAATTAGGAAAGAAAACACATGAGAGTGCAAAGTAATATTTTAAAGAAGAAATGGAATCTTTAATTGAAAATTATAATAAGGCCAAAATAATCAAAGATGGACTAAAGATCAAGAAGGAAAAACTCACTTCCATACTCTAGAAGATAACCCAATCTTCAGAGTACATCAAACCTATTACCACAAGTGTGGACGATTTTGTAATTCAAAAGTTCAAGAGTATTGGTGCACAAGGACTAGCCATCAGTGCATGGGTAGACTGAATAATGGCACAAGGCACACAATTATTAAAGACTTCCATTGAATTTATCAATAATATAGGAAATTTCAAGTCATAATTGAATCAGACACTCGATACATATTATCTCAAAATTTGTAGTTGATAGAAAAATATCTATAAGATTGGACCAAATTGAAGGATTTCACGCTAGATGTGTTGGTGGAAAATGGGGTGATCCCCATTGGAAATATGTTTGTTGGATTTTAGGAGTCAATGAAACATAAAAGAGATGTCATCAATGAATTAATCGAATATCCAAAAGAATCTCAAGAGATATGCAATGAAAGAGAATTGTACCTCACCACCAAAATTTGAGAGATTCCTTGCAAAATACTTGATAAATCAAAAGTTCCTTCCCATGGATGTCGTTATCCAAGAATTCACTTCCCTAATTCAAGTAGAGATAGAGTTAGAAGATTTCCCATTAGCTTCTATTGATAAGTTAGTGTATTTTCAAGTGATTCTAGATAATCTAAAAATGATACTGGTTAAACATAGAAAACAACGTATTAGTATTGAGGACTTCATCACACATGTGCTCACCATCTCTATCCATACAACTAGGCCAAATGACTCTAAAGTTCAATTTGCATTGAATAAGGATGAAGATTTCCTAGAGAATAATGTGAAGAATAAAAGAACGTGCTTATTGATACTTATATTATTTTTAATTTTTTCCTTTATGCTATTTGTAATTTGTAGATGACATTTTACATGTCTTTTGTTATATAACAATTACATTTAAGAGGACTGTAGTCCAAAATCAAATTAGACTCTTCCCTTGAATAAGTCAAATTAGTTCTAGGTTTCCTATTTTTTCTCTTTGCTTCCTTCTATAAATAATAAGGAGCTCTTTTATAAATATTTCCTTTTATCTTATGAAGTAAAACACTGTCAAATTGAAAAGAACATTGAAACTCTATTTTTGAAGTGTAAATAAAGATCCATTAAATAAAAGAATCAAGTTGGCATCCAATATTTACCTTGAATCAAGTTTTTTATGTATTTAGATTGTTCCTACATCTTTCCTATTATATTGTCGTGCACATGATTGAATCTTTGCGTGAAATTATATGTTCTAGGAGGTTATCTACATCTAATTTTGAATTCTTTGAGCTGCAATATTATGTTTGGAATTTATGTTTATGTGTGTAATTTGTAGATAATTTGAAGAATTTGGCTTTTCTCATATACTACTCATCTTTCTTTCAAATGAAAATAAGAATCAAATAAAATAATTTGTGCTTTTCTCAGTTTTCTTGCTATCAACACTAAGTAGTACCATTCTAATTATTCTTTTGTCTAACTAAATTAGATATTGGTTACTATTGCTCCAACTAGAATTTTGTGGTTAATTAGATGCTATAATTTGCACAAGATTATCACTATATTTTTGTAAAAGGAAACATCTATTCTAAAACAAGAGAATAGGATGAATAGAAACACTCTCATCAATAAGTGTAGTGTGCATAAGCTTAGTTAATTACTATTTGTTTTTAGTTAGCAATTAGAAGGGAGCCTCGCCTTTTTTAGAGGAGAGATTTAAGCTCACTATACTGTAGCTCATATCACCATTTTGTAATCATTTTATTGGTTACAAAATATTCACCCAACAGGTGTAACCTGTAGGTCATCAAACCTTGACAAAATATGTTAGATCAAAGACATGGGTCCCACTAGTCATGCCAAAATTTGAAGTGGGGTTAGTGGAAAATGGAAATCGCATATCAAGAAGAATAATCAAATCCTACTGACAAATGAAATTGAATGCAACCAAGTTAAAAATCAATAATTAATAATGAAAATAAGATTCAAAACATGAAATTAACTTGTGTAAACCTAGCATTCCATTTTGAAATTAGTTGATGGTGTGTTTGATTTCTCAAATTATATCTCCCATTGATTGAAAAAGCTTTAAATGAACTAGACGTGATTATTGATTTGCTTAAAAATTGTCTAAATGATCAAATGATTCTAGGTGGTAATAATGGAGGGAAGATGATTATTTTATATATTTGCAAAATTTAGATTAATGGTGGATAATAAATCTTGAGATCAATGGCTAAGATTAAATCAAGGATGATGAAGGGTTGAGATTAATTTGAACTAGAAATATCTCCACAATTTTAGGAAATTGATTGAGATATTTTGAAATAGATGGTTGAGATCAAATATTGATAAAATGGAGGTGGAGGATGAATGAGAGACTTGAGTTAAGTTGGGATATTTTTCATAATTCAAATATTCCTTTGAAAGGGAAATTAGATTAATTAAATAATTTAAAACTATTTAATTATGAATGATTAAAATATTACATCTTTAAACAAGAATATTCCTTGCAAATGGGAGGGAAAATTAGATAATTACATGATTACAATTATTTAATTATGCCCGATAGTAGAAGAAAATTAGATTTTTCTAAATAAATAATTAAAAATTATTTAATTAGAGATGGTGAAGCGAAAATTAATCAAAAGTGATGAACTAATTAACTAATTCAAAATTATTTTATTAATATATAAAATTAGTTGAAAATGATGAAATTGATGTTAAATAGGAAATTAGTGATGAAACTAATGAAAATGATAAATTATGCAATGTTAATGACGAAAGTGAGGAAAGTGCATAATTGGTGATGAAAATAATGAAAATGGTGGAAATACAAGATTAGGGATGAGAATGATGAAAATAATGAAAATGATGGAAATGCAAGATTAGGAAAGAGAATGATGAAAATACATGCTAAGTGGTGAGAATGATGAAAATGATGCAAAAATTTAAGATCGAGGATGTGTGATACGAGTTAGGAATTTTTACATGTCTACATTTACCAAAGTGGATTTAAACCTATAGTCCTTCATGGAAATTTCTCAATTAATTTTAACCTCAACCAACTCAACCCACTCAACCTCATTAAGATTATTTAGTTTTATCATATCAAATAATCAAAGCTAATTGAATAGACTAGTTTTCCCTTACTATCATTCTCCCTGAGGCTCCTTGATCATCAATTACTATGATGGTTGTTCATCCTATTTGAAGATAGGGAATGAACCTTGGCCCAAACCAAGTATTCTTCTTCAACCCTAACCATTTGACATCTATGCATCGGTTCCCCATCCACCATCCTATTTTGGAATACGTGACAACCATTTGGTGAGGCCTTTGAGGATTATTTTTGTTCTTGCTAAAGAAAACAAATCTTTTGTGAAAAAACCTAAAACCCTTATGATTTTCTAACCTTTGATAATTTTATTAATTCATTGTACAAGGGGAGACAAATGATTAATGTAAAAAAAATGTCAATTATGCCTTCACAAGATGAAGCTTTTGCAAGATGAAATAAAAGCACAAAGCAATACAAATGAATACATCACACTATGTATCATCAACTTACTGAGGATAGTGTAGGGTCATAAATTGTCACCCATGACAATTGCATACTATGTTTTTCTCCCCCTTAGGTGCATTGACCTATCTGAACACCTAATTTCTTAAATTATACATTATGTGTCTCATTTGAACATTTATTCACAAATTGAAAGCATAAAACCAAATATTTAATTTAATATTTTGTACCTAATACCTTACGTCCTACAAAATAGTGCTAGGACACAATATCCTAGGGTCACTTAATCCCCCTATTTTTCCTCAAAAATTTAATATGTCAGTGTTGGAATTTTATTATTTATATTTCAAATGTCTAATGTTAGCTATTGGTAGTTCATTTTTAGAAAATTAGAATAATTGCATATAAATGCATAGTTATTTCACCATTTGAAAGGTAACAAGAAGAACAAACAAGATCTAGAAATTATTAGCAATCAAGAGCACAGTCAAGCAAGTCAAGAGAAACAGTTCAAAGATTTATTGTAGCAAATCAATATCAAAGCATCATGTCAAAGTGTATGTATGTGAGTGTATTCATTTTTATTTTCTCATATTCTTTCTAAGTTATAACCCTTGTAGGTCTTCAAGGAAATGAATCCAACAACAATAAAATTCTTGAGATCTTCATGACTTTTATCCTTCATGATAACCATTTTTGAGTGTTGAATTGTAGGTCCTTAATGATTTGTTATTCATTATCACTTATTTATCTTTCATTCAAATTGCTAGTGTGGATGTGGAAACATTAACATGAGGTTTGACCGAGGCAAGCCCCTATATGGAACAACACTTTTTCTCTCTTTGAATGTGTAGGTTTTAGATCTAAAGAAGATTATTCATTATTGCACTCAAATAATACACCTTGACAACAAACAATAACTCATTTCCAATAATATATGATAGTGATCTAACAGTGCAACAACCTAAAAATGAAGGCTTTGATCTGACACTAGAGCACTATGAATTTAGATCCTTGTTTCCTTTCCTAGTACATAGTCACCAAGGGTGACTAGGTCCTCAGAAATCAACACTAGATCAATACATTGGGTGCACAATAGTCTTTTCAATCTATTTTTGAAGTCATATTTTTTTTGTGACTTTTTGTATCTACTATATTTGCATTAGAATAGATATTTGCATAATTATCCTAGTCATTTCATTGAACTTCATCCTTAAGTCAATTTAAAATTTGGGTAATGGTAAGTTGACTCACCTTTTAGGTTGTAATTCTTGATCATATATCTTGTCCAAATTCATCAAACACCAGCTACCTCAACCCTCTAAATTAAATTTTAGGAAATGTGTCTATACCCTAGAATCAAATCCTAAGGGCCTCACTTTTCATCATTTCATTTTTGTGAACCTAACCTGATTCCTATTAGATTTGATTGCAAAATCACCCAAGATCAAAGTGACTGAAGGAAAGCAAGACAAGAACCTAGAGATGAATAAAATCATCACTCTCCTAGCACTAAACTAGCACTTTTGAATAAGTGAACTAGTGAACTTAGCATAGGGAGAGGTGAGGGCTGATTATATAGAAAAATAGAGGCAAATAAAACCAAGAGTCTTGAATAATAAATCCCTTTACCCATAACACGTGGGAGGATTTACCCAATTGGTAAATTCCAAATACATGGTTATGCCTACTTAGTTAAAGATAGAAAATGGTTATGGGGAGGTGGAAAATGAGTCCAAAAGAGGGTGTGACATTCAACTACCCAAATTTGTGTGTGAATGACACATGTTATTGAAGGATTATGCCATGTTTCCTCATCCTAACCATTCAATATAACCTAACAAGCCTAATAATGTGTGTAGAAAAAATAAATATTCCCTAACATAAGGAAAATAAAAAATTACACTAACACCCACCTTAAATGTAGCTTATGTGGGTGAAAAGATACAAAGATGGGTCCTAGATACTAGGCCATCTTAGGTACCCATGTACAAAATAATCTCTCACAAAGGAAGAAAAGGAGAAAACCCAATGGGACAAAAATCCTCCCCAAAAGAGAAAAAAGAAAACATATTTCCCAACACAAGAAGAATCCCATGCAAGGAAGAAGTCCCCTCCAAAATATAATGAATAAGAAAGACTATGTAGCCTTCCCTCAAGAAGTCAACTATACCAATGGTTGATGCTCAAAACTTGATGTAATAAACGGTCCATGATAATCGAACAACATTCCTCCCCTTAGGAAGAAACAAAACCAAAGGTGTATGAAGAATGTCTTCTCATTCTTGAAAGGAATATAAGGAAAGAAAGCTGAAAATGTAAGAAGTCTCTGAAAACTTCTCATGTGTCTCCATGTCAATGTCAAAAGCTACCACCATCAAATCAGACATTCTAGGCCACACTAATGAAGATGACAATATAGAACCTAGTAGAGATGTATGTAGAACAATATCAAAAGACTCAACTATCTCCTCTAAAGAAAAAGATTCCTCCTCCAAATGGTGCTCAAAATTATCCACAATCATATCAAACTATGATGAATATTCATGTGGAGAATGAACAAGAGGAATGAAAGGTTCCTCCATAACAACTAAAAAATAATCAACTTCATCAAAGAGAAGATGAATGTCATGAAGAGTGTCTCCCAAATCTGAAATATGAGACTCTATAAATAAACCTGCAATGTCTATCAAGTAGTCATCCCAAGAAACTATATCTAGAAGATGATGTATATCCTACTGTACTAAATCTCAAGAAGCCATGAATGTAGCAATGCAAGTGTCCTTAGAAGCAAAAGTAGATCGAGGAAGAGAAATGCAAGGCTTAAGAACTAGATTACATGTGAGAATACCCAAGTTCAAGTAACCAAAGTTCTCCTCAAAATCAAAGCTCACACTAGGAGTGTGATCAACAACCAAAGGATAAGAACCATTATCAGGTGCAAAGTTTGAAAAGGTGTATAACCAAGATGCATGACCAACTATCCCAATAGCAATTATCTATCTACTCTCTAGGTCTCTGATGATAATTGAATCAGGTGTGAATTCCATAGTCTTCCCTATTCCACCATGAGTGATCTGACAGATGGAAAGAAGATTGTTTGAAAGATGAGGAACACACAAAACATCATTGAAAGTGCCATCCCCAATATCAACAGATACTTTCTCAATTAAATCCATGTATGTATTGTTTCCCATTAGAATAGGTGGCATAGCACAAGGCTCAAAAGAAGAGAACATAGACTATTTAGAAGCCATATGATGAGAAGCTCTAGAATCTAGGAGCCATCTCCCTAATCAAATAATCAAAGACCTGTAGAAGCACAAAGAGCTTTACCTTTTGATTTTCCTACCCTTCTAGCATGGCCTTTTTCCTTATTAGATTCTAATCAATTTTTAAATTTTTGGATTTAGAAGAAGTTGAATCAACCATTCGAGAAGGAAAATTGATGTTGTTCTTTTCAAGAAGATGTTTCAGTTTATCAATATCCTTCTTATAGAAAGAATATTCTTCATGTCCACTTCTCTTCCAATATGCACAAGTGGGCTTCTCCTTCTTAGATGAATCCTCTTTTGAATAGAATTTAGATTATACTTTAGAAGTAGATGAAGATTTATTTGAATCTTTCTTTCTATCTCCTTGGTTGCTTTGTTTCTTGTTTTGCTTATTAGTGCCTTGTTTTGTAGCCAAGGCATGTGACTTAGAAGATATAATAATTCCCATTTCAATCAATTTATCTTGCTCCTTTGTGAGATAAACTATGAACTCACCTAAAGAAGGCATAATAAATCCTTTTCCTAAGGATCTTTTCATTGTATGAAATGTAGAAACAAACACTGCATAAGATCAGGACCAATTTTTGAAAGAATGCTTAAAATCAACTATGAGTCATCCTTTTTAACTCCACATTGCTCCAACTGGAATCTTATGGCATTCAAATTAGTAAAGAAATCTCAAATGGTGTCAAAATTACATAGGATCAATCCTATGAGCTCGTTCTCCAATGAAAGTTCTCTCAAATAATAATGTTTACCAAAGAGAGTATTCAAAGTATTCCACACTTCATTTGGTGATTTTGCATAGATAATATGAAAGCGTAGATCAGGAGATACAACCATGCATAAGCTGCCAAAAGCTTCATCACACTTGTTGAACCCTTTAGGCTCATCTTCATCTTTTGTAGGTTCCTTATCGATAATCATTGTTATTCTATATAATTTTAACTTTCTTAAGTGAAGTTCCATTTCATTTTTCTACTCAAATTAATTGTATGGTGTGAGTAGAGGAACTATTTTATCCATTTTAGATTGTTTTTGCAATGCGAGAGAAAAATGCAAGAAGAAACACATAGAGACACCCCTGCTTTTTCACTCAATCAAAATCCCCCAAACAAAAAATGATTTGGCACTTTATAAATCAGTTTGTTTACAATGTTGGAGTTGTTTTCTAGAGTTTATAGTTGTCCAAAATGGAACCAAATACTAAAAGTAAAATAAATTCTCATAATGAGAACCTCAAAATAGCACCAATGTGTAATTCTCAAAAAAATATCCACTTTCAAAAAAAGAATCACCTCAATTCGAGGTCGTACGTGAAAGTTACATCCATTTGAAGTTCAAAAAATGATGATTGTCCTTAAGATCTAATGAAAAGCATTTTTTTTTGAAAAACTAGGATCACTTGAGAAAAAAATAATCACACCACTGTGAAGAGCACAAAATTATACACCAAATCAAAAAAAATTGCTCGCAAAATGGAGCCCAGATGACTAAGATATCGAGCTTCGAAGTTGAGGTGCAAAAGTGAAAATACAAATGGTGAGGGGTCTACAATTTAAAAAAAAAACCACCCCCACAAAATTTAGCTGAGGTGTTGCCAACTTTGGTGATACCACCAAAACTAGAAAGTTGATAGATAAAACTAGAACTCCTCCAATTTAGACAAAACCACCAAATTGTCCTCTAAAACTAGTAGTGCCGCCAAGATTCTGGGAATGTAGGCCAAAAAAGGTACCAATGTGCAAGTGTAGTACGGAAGGCGCAAAAAAATGCAAGAATTTTTGAATGATTTTTTTGGTTTTGAAAAATTTGAATACAAATCAATAAACAAAATTTAAAAAATCTTAAAATTAAAAAAATCCTGGGCATTAAGGGGCGCAAGGCCCAATAGGGTACCTTGTGGTACCCTTGCTGGTACGACCTGCGTATAAGGCCGACAAGGTTGGAGGTACCTGTTAGTATCTTGTACCAGGTTAATGACATTTAAATTCTTTTCTTTTTTACTCTCTTTTTTATTTTATATTTTCTTTTTGCTTTTTGAATGTTTTCAAATATTTTAAAAAAATTTACAATGATTTTTTTTTTATTTTGTTTCAACATATTTTAATTTGCAAAAAAAATTGACAATGCATAAAATAATTTTTTTTGATCTATATGATACCGTATGTAGGTGGGGCTATACGATCCTGCCTGCAATTTTTTTTCCCTCAAAAGTCAACTTCTTCATTTTTGACGATTTGGTAGTCAATCTTTTCGTTTTGACATCTTCTGAGTGCAATGGTGAGGTATATTTGGGATGAAAATGCACCAAATTGATGGCTACATTCTCGAACCTATTCAAAAACCTCTACTTCAACCCTTCATAGATCTCGCACTCGATGCCCGATTTGGTTGAAATAAAAGCTAATTCTAAAATTTTCAGCTGCTCTAAACTCAATGGTGAGCTCAGAATGTCTCCATGAAGATCTAAAATAGCTACAAAAAGATGAAATACAAAGGAACCCACCAAAGAAACTAGGATCCCTATCAAGCATTTATGATTCTCTAGGTCATCATAGATGTAAGAGAAGATCATACTTCACTTTCAAGAATTGATTGAGATATCTGCTAACCTACAAATCACAACTAGCTCTGATAGCATGTTATATTTGATTATGAAGTCACCCAAGATCAAAGTGACTAAAGGAAAGCAAGACAAGAACCCAAAGATGAATAAACTCAACACTCTTCTAGCACTAAACTAGCACTTCTAAATAAGTGAACTAGTGAACTTGGCATAGGGAGAGGTGGGGGCTGATTATATAGAAAAATAGAGGCAAATTAAACCAAGAGGAATAATAAATCCCTTTACCCATAATAGGTGGGAGGTTTACCTACTTGGTAAATTCCAAATACATGGTTATGCCTACACATGTAAAGACAAAAAATGTTTATGGGGATATGGAAAATAAGTCGAAAAGAGGGTGTGAATGAAACATGTGATTGAAGGATTATGCCATGTGTCCTCATCCTAGCCATTCAATATAACCTACACAAACTTAATAATGTGTGTAGGAAAAATAAATATTCCCTAACAAGGGGAAGTAAAAATACTACACTTACAATTACATTATAGGCCTTCTAAAATTTAAAGTGATTCATCCTAGACCCAGGACTACTAATGAATTGTTCATCTATGCATTCATTTTCACATCATAAAAAATAAAAACAATAAAAAAAATACATATAATATTGCATTTTGTGCTGTAATTGGATTAATTTTAGTCATCTTAGGTCTGATTTATGTTCAAATTGCATTTCAAAATATGACAATGTTCATTGCGTTCATTTAGGAATCTAGCATATAGCTAAAACAAATTCATTGTTTTGTTTTGGAAAAGAATCAATACCAATTTTTTTAGATTTATGCATATTAGGATCAATCAATTGTTGCATCTTGTATTTAGAAATTACATTATGAATTCTCATTTATTGTTGGAACATTTTACAAATTGTTTCACACTTGTTTTTGAATTTCATAATCATAAATTGTGTAAGTTCTAGAAAATAATTCATTATTAGACCTTTTTGCACATAGACCTGAAATCCGTAAAAAATATAATAGACAACCAAAATTTTAAATCAATAAACTAAGAAGGAAATAGTCACCTAGGGAAACTTAGTCCAACTGGCTCAAATTTCTATCAAACCTCTATTTTTGTATTTTTTGTCTCCTTTTTCTTTCCAATTTTTCTTCCCAATGTTTTACTATGTCTGTTTGGAAATTTAGTGCTCATTGTGCGCACACTTAGTGTTTTTAAACTTGAATGAGCTTCATGACCTAGTTTCCTATTGTCAATAATTCAGTGAGATGTAGTTATAGACTTATGGCATCCCATACCGTTGATACATCCATTATGGATCTTGAGTCCTTCAACTCTTTTGAGAAAGGTATTTCCAATAACATGACCTTTTTGGACTTGAACCAAAATCGTACCATAGCAATTACAACTTTGCAAATAATTACTTTTATGAATGTTGAAGCTTTTGTTTCTCATGTTTATGAAGACAAGCTAAAATTATTGGAAAAATACTTAGAAGCATTGTAAGGCTACTTAAGCATTGAATCCTTAGTAGCACAAACAACACCTATAGTGGACAACTAAAGGAAATTGATCAGTGATACATAAGGATTAGAGGATTTTTATAGCCTAGCCCATATTATGGATGCAAAAATTCCTACTATAGGTAGTTGCTCTCAAGCTTTTGGACACTAAAATCCAAAAAGGAATTAGAGATATCTCTACCCACAATTATACCCTCTATTCCTACATATACATTTGTAACTATAGCTTCAATGATACAACAAAAGAATGGTGTAACTCCAAACTTGGGGCTCTCTAGTGGGCATCCTTATAGTGTCATGACATCATATGTGACACCTCAATATTCTTCCTCTCCTATAAACTTTCAATAGAGTAATCTACCAAGCACTTACCCAATATCACCATATTCACCATATTCTCAAAACATATCAAGAAATTACTATATCATAGATCAACTATTACAAAATATAACTTCATTAGAACAACACATCTCAACATTGAATAAAATAAAAATGTAAAACCTTTGCAATATGTCAAAAGGATCCCATAGTCACTTGAAATTTTTAGAACTCCCATGCCGCAATACATTGAGATTCTTAAATTTGACAAGTACAATGGTAAAGGATATTCTAATAGTCATATATTGGATTATGTGATATTATATAGTTATTTCATCTTTTAGGATAAGATCCTAGCTAAACTCTTTCCTAGGTCATTGAAAGACATGGCCTTGGAATATTTTTTCTCATTGTTGAATAACTCGATGCATTCATTCAATGAATTTCTGGATGCATTCCTCCAATAACTTCAAGCAAAAATTGGTCCTAGAATTAGATTAACTAATTTAGTTAGGTGCAAACAAGGAGAACATGAGAAAGTAATAGACTTCATAGGGTGATATTAGTTAATTTACTCACAAATCAACTATTCTCTTCTTGATGCTAATTTTCAAAGAGTGTTAATTAGAAATTTGCAACATAGCATTAGGGATAAGATCTTGTTAATGAAATATCCATTCTTTACACATTTATGTATGACTCTTTATGAATATCCAAATTCAATGACTCATTATTCAAATAGCGATCTTCATCAACTACTAATGAGAAATATGAATCCATACCTAAAAATAACTATCAACCATTCAAGAAACAAAACAAGAAATGTATCAAGATAAGCACACCTCAAATTTCCAACCATATTGAGCCCCATGTTGCAACCATAAGTTCAACCCCCTATCAATTTAGGCCTAGGGTAAAATAATTTACACAATTACTCAATTCGCTTCATTCAATCATATTAAAATTTTTGAGAAAGAAACTAAGAAAATTACCTTTGATAAGCTCCATGGACACATCAAAGCCTTTACCACCAAATTTCAACCCAAATTCCTTTTTTCAATATCATCATACACATGGACATGTGTATCGTAGAAAAAAGGCAACTTGCTTGATCTGGGGAATAATTGATAATAAATTAGACTTAATGAGGCCTTTATTTGGTGTTGTGAGGTGTTTTTCACATCCACACTAGGTCTTGGACCCTTGCAAATGCATTTAACAATGTCTTGTAAAGGTGTTGTAAAGTGTCGTAAAATAATTTCATGCATCTCTAGACTAAATGGACCCATTTTTCCCTAATTCAACATTGTAAAATGTATTTAATTGCATCTTCACATCAATCTGGAAGGCTTAATAAACTTAATGCTAATCTAGCATTGTAAGGTGTCCTACAAATTCACATTGGATGTTGTGCTTTCCTAGGCTAGGTGGACCTCATTTTAGTGTTGTAAAGTGTATTTAATCACACTTTCATATTGAATTCTATGTCTCAAGCGGTAATTGACCTTTAAATCATCATTAATAGGCCCCTATTACCCAAATTGTGCATCCAGAGGCATAATTTGATGAAATACTTGACAAAGTCACCATATAAACCTTATTTCCTTATTTCCTAGCATCCTAGCTAGAAAATGGACCCACTGTGACTAATTCACCACTTGTAGCGAATGAGTCCCTGCTAGGTGGGATTAATTTTCCAAAGGTGGCCAATGAGTCCCATTTGGGTCAATTTTGAGTATTGAGTGGGAAAATTTGGAAATTAAGTTTAATATTCTTCCATGTTGGCCTTAGGGATTCAATTAATGGCTAAAAAAGGTGAATTTCCTATCAAATCAAGTTTGTAAACCTTAATTTATATCTCATAACTCATTTACAAATATTGCATCACTCATTCATCATCTATCTTCTCTATCAAGCCAAGCAAGTTAGGGTTTCATCATTGCAAGTCATCAATATAGAATCCTAAGACATTCAGGGGTAGATTCTTCATGTTTTGTTGCAGACATTCAAGATCAATCTTCATGGAAAGGCACTAACTTCATTATTACAAGCTTCATTACATTCTTCCATCATTTTGTCTTAATTACCTACAAAGGGGTTTGACCAAGGCAAACCCCCATGCCATAAAATTCAACATTTCTCCTTCTCTTCTTGTGTGTTTGTATATTTAGGCATCTTGAAGGCTTGGAAATCATTAAGAATCAAGTTGAAAAGTTGTTCAAGTCATCTCTTCATTGGAAAAGGAAAAATATCAACAAAAAGTTACTTTTAGGCTCGAATTTGATAATTTCAAATCTTCACACCTAAAGAAGTAGAAATTGTAGACTGAAGGATCCTGTTTCTGCCTTTGAATCCTAAGAAATTCAAAAGTGGACTCATTCACCATGGGTGGAAAATGAGTCCCATTGCTAGGCCTGATTTTGGTTTTCTACATTTTTGGATATCCATTTGTCTGAAATGGGTTTAAGAATAGTTTCCCACATCTAGGACTAATTTTCCCACAATGGTGAATGAGTCCCACCAGGACTAAAAATTAGGATCAACAACATTTTAGAATTCATTCCAAGTCTCCATGAAGATCTTAGGTGCACATTTCTAGTTTCATCAAATTATGTTATAGTTTGCATTCATTTCTAGTTGTTTTTGCATATCACAAAGTGTTTTCAAACTCTCTACATTTCCATAGTTTACATTCATTAATCAATCAATTTTACCAATTTATTGCATTTAGGATATTACATTTAGTCATAATTCCATCATACATACATTAATTTGAGTGAACCACTTCAGTTTTTGGGTTCTATCTCTCTCCTTTTAGGTGAAAAACCCTACGAGAGAAAGAGAGTACATAGCCCCTAAAAATTGATGGTTCAACATGATATAAAATGATGTATGTGTCTTAAATATGAATTACAAGGCCTTTTTTATTCTAATTGCTTCTAGTTGGGTGATGTTAATGATAAAGGAAAACATATTTGTTGCCCCACCAAATCAAAATTTGTAATTTTTTACATATCCAATGCTAAATCATGCATCCAACTTTATGCAAGGATCTTATCATAAGAATGATGATGAGGATGGTCTAGATAACATGATTTATGTTATAGATGTTCAACCTTGTAAGGGACAAACCACCTTTTTACCTGACATTGATTTCACCCATATTAATGCATCTATACATGCACTTGATGGTCCACTCTATATCACTAATTGTATCAATGACAAACCTACACAAGGATTACTCATTGATCGCATATGTTTAGATAATATTATCATAGACGATTCTTGTATGTGCATGAGATTTATGAAGATTCTTATGAACAAACAAAAGCATGGTTAAAAAATCATGATGGTTTTTATCATGCTACAATAGGTTTGATCACTCTACCTCTTAAAGTTGGACCAAAAAAATTAGATTGTCATTTTTTTCATCTTAACATCAAACCAATTCCACATGAAGTTGGACTATCCATGACTACGCTCCATGAATGCCATCTTCTCAATTATCTACAAGTGCTTAAAGTTCCCATTTGAAGATCTAATATACACAATGCATCACAATGGGTCTAATCCTTTGTCTTCCTGTGGAAAAAATTCATTGGATTACCTTTAGCCTCAACCCATGGAACTTGTTAAAACTCATTAAGAATTATTTTTCTAGTCATATCAAAAATTGAGAAAAATCTCATAACAAAGCTATGCCTTAGAAAAACTTCTAAAAAATTATTGCACTATGGTTGTTCCTCCACCTCACAAGTTGTGGATGAACTCATGTCTAAAACACACATTATCTAAAGTAAACAAGGTGAATATGTTGTATTTCCTCCACCCATATCATAAAAAAGACAAAGAGAAAATAACATGATTCCATTTGAGCCTTCAAAGGAAAAACAAGTCCATAGACCTGAGGAGACATACACCTACTGGAGTAATCAGGATAATCACTTGATAATTAATTAGTAAGTCCTTTATTACATTAGTTCTCTTAAGCTAAACTTAGGAGTGAATTTTTATTATTAGATTGGGCTAATTATACATCTAGTTGTCTCATTGAATGAGATTAAGACTCTTGTCAGAATCTAATCCAATCCTTATCTAGGGTTTGCTTTTACATGCTTTTATAAGCATGCACATTCATTGTAATCTTTGATCGATTACAATTCAAAACCATCTAGGTTAAAACATTGCACATACCAATTCTTTTTTGGATTCAATATTTTATCTCTTGGTTGCATAGAAATTTTTTTGCTTTGATCTTTCTTTTGTGATAGGATAATTGCTTGTAGGTGATTTTTGGGTGCTATGGAGTTCAATAATCAACTTTAACATGGTATCAGAGCTCCAGATTTGTAGCATCCTATCCAGATTTTGAGAGAACTTATCTTGAGAAAAATATTTTAGTCTTTTAATCTATTTTCCCAGAAAAATTTAAAAAAAATTCATCATCATCAATTTTTCTTTTTCTTTTTTTTGGCAAAAAAAATTGCAAAAAGATAAAAAAAAAAAGGAGATTTTAAAAAAATTTGCCACCCACTAGCCACTAGCCAAGGTCTTTTTCCTTTTTTGACCTATGTACGTAAATTGGTAATAACTTTGGTATACAGTGTTGAAATCTAGAAAAAAATATCATTAGAAAGCTAGTTTTGAGCTCTTTCCAATAGTGTAGGTCTTATTATTATATTTTTCTATTGGTTCTTTTTATTCTAATTCATAGTCATATATTTATTTTTAATATTTGAGCTCATAAATTTTTACCTACATCTCCAATTTTGGTAATTCAAGAGGCATTGGAAAGGTAATTTAGAGCTCTAAAGATCTATTTATACACATTTTTTTGAACCTAACCCAAGTATAATTTATTCAGTATTTTTTGTTTACACATTCTGCTTAATTACTTGGACATCTTGGCACATGGAAATGATTTGTTTGCATAAGATGACATCATTTAATTTGGCTTATCAATACTAAGGTTATTAGTCTAATTTTTTATTTGAGTGAGTATCATGGGTTTTTCTCTTCATCCTTCTATGATCAACTTTGACAAGGATAACTACGAGTCTTTGTGAAATGGCATCCTAACACATCTTAGGTGGCTTGATATTTTTCCTTATCTCTATGGCCTCATACCTATACCATACATACCAAGGATTTTATCAACATGGGACATCATCAGAGATCATATTCTATGGGTTGTATGTTCTAGTGTTGATCTTGAAAGTATGTGTGTTGTATCAGATATTGAATTTCCCCACACACTTTGGACATGACTTTGGGAGATCCTTAGATACTGTCATATCTCTCCATACCTAAAGGATCCTGCTACATATTATCTCATCCATCTTGTATATGTACATTTTATACCCTTTTATGATGATACTTTAGATGATCTTGAGTATATATTAGGTCTTGCAATTGCATGTTTTTTATGGTTCAAATACTTTTCTTCATGTTCCCACTCTATAGATCAACACTACATAATCATCTCCTATAGTTCTTGATTAGTTTCTCATTACCACATCTTTGGCCCCTATTATTTTAGTGTAGTAGGACATACATCATCTTCTAGACATAGCTACATGGAATTTATATCTAGTGGATATATCATCCTTGTTTCTAGAAACCTATATTGTAGATTTGGAGGATTAATTTGACATTCATCTCCTCTTTTTTGACATCCACATCAACACTATTGGTCCACCATCTTCATCTCCTTTGTAGCTTGTCCTATATCAATCTTCACAAGATTCTAGATTAACTTCACCACTTTCCAAAATGTGGATACATGAGTATTTTTTAGAGGCACACATCATTTGTATTTGGATTCTTGATTCACCCCATCTTGTTGAATTGTCTTCTCCAATCACCAATGAATTTGTTTCTTCCTAAGGGGATAACTTTTGTTTGTGGGAAGTTGAACATATTCTATCTTCAATCGTTCATCATTGGCATGGGATATTTTTCTTTGTTGGGGGATTTATATCCTAATTTTCTCTATCCTATCAAGGGGGCATATATTGTACTTGCACGATAGAAGCAGTCAGTGGGGGGTCACATTGACTACTACTTATATCCTTCTTTCACTAGTGTAGTCATTTATTTTTCTCTCTTTTGGAGAGGATTTTTTTCCCACTAAGACTTTTATCTGAGACCCATTCATGAATCCATATTTGAATTCTACATGAGGGGTTTATAGCTTCTCCCTAGTTGTTCTTAAGGGAGGGTGTTGGAGTAATTAGGATAATCAATTAATAATTAATTATTCATTAATTAATTATTCAGTCCCTTATTACTTAAGTTCACTTAAGCTAAACTTAGGAGTGCCTTTTGAAAAGAATAAAATGGTGTACTCTCTTTTGCTTCTAGGGTTTTGGATCTAAAAGGAGATAAACAATTTTCTTACTCTTCACTCAAGAACAAACCCTTGATATTTCAATGCAAAGGAGATTGAAATCTGGCAAAGGGACTATCCTAGGGATTGAATGATATCTAATGAGGGGCTCACCACCAAGTGTAAACTTGGAAAAGACAATGTATTGGAAAACACAATGTGATGCAAAATGACTCTAAATGAACTAAGAAAGTGGAAAAAAATATAGTAAAAAGCTATGAGACTAAAAGTGTGCACATGGAAGACTAAAGAAGGAAAAATGGAGATCTAGATCACTAAAAAATCTATTATTGAAGTTGATTAGGACTCATTCACCATGCTGGGTAATCATTCCAGTTTCTGGGAAAATGCACTAGAGCAGGTTTCAACCGAAAGGGCATCTGGATTTGTAAAATTATTGATCAGGCCTATACAGTGGGACTCACTTGCCAATATTGGCAAGTCAGTCCGCTTCTGCTTTTCCAGAAATTATGGAATAAATTATGTGCCTCTTGGTTTTCTCTACTCTTTTTGACCAGTTTCTACATCCAAAAATACAAAATGCCACCTGTAGTTCTTCTCCAAGCTTCTCCAAAGTTTGATGACAACTTTAGCAACTTTGACAACTTGACAACTTTTCTCCAACTATTCTTCTTGACAATTTGCATCCTATCACTGCAAATCACAAACAAGAAGAGGGGAAAATGTTGTGAGGGTTAGTGAATAGGGGTTTTCCTTGTTCAAACCCCTTGTTGGTAATTAAACCTTGAGATGAAAGAAAATATGAAAGGAGAATGATGAATGAAAAAAAGATAATGTTGTAACTCACCAAACCCTTACAATTAGTGCTGCAATTATGATTGAAATGGTTGCAATGGATGTGGTTCTTGATTCTTGCTTGGAGTAGATAGATCTTGAATTCAATGCTTGCTTGGATCATGAACTCTTCATCACAAATTTTAGCACAATAACAAACATGAAGAGTGCAATATTTAACATGATGATTGATGCTTGAAGAATGCTCTTGAATGCTTGATAATCTACCCTTGAAATGCCTTGAATTCTCTTGTGGATCCTCAAATGCTCTTGTGAACTCTTGAATTCTTGTAAAGTTTCTTGTGTGTATACGAGTGAAATAACCTTGTATTTATACTTAATTTGCAAGAATTCTTGAAATTACAATGTTATAAGCTGACATTAGATCTAGGAGAATAAAATCCCACTGAAATTTTGATTTAAATTTGAATTTTGGTCACACGAGACTCATTCACCCAAGGTGGCGAATGAGTCTCATTACACATAATGTATGGGACCAAAAAAGAAAAGTTTCTAGAAATGTGTGAAACCTACATGAGAGCTAAAAATACCTAAGTGGGACTCATTCGCCCAAGGTCACGAATGAGTCCCTGAGAATAAATCTTGGCCACACAAGCCAAGAACACCTAAATTGTGATTGGTTACTAATTGGTGTCAGGATTATAGTAAAAAAGATCCAATAAATGAGGCTTGTGGATGCAAAATAGGGCCAATTAAAGCATAATAAATCCTAATTATTAATCACAATATTAGAGGAATGCAAAAGTGTGTTAGAAAACTTTACAACACTCCAAATAAGGAAAGATTAAGGTTGGTTATCATTGAAATTATGTTTATTATGCTTAGTTAATTGATAAAACCATAGAAAAGTGTGAAAGTGTGTTACAACACTTCACAACACTTTTTTAAGGCACCACTAAAATCCATTAGTTCACAAGGGCCCAAGAGCAGGGTATGTGCAAGATCATGAAGGGCCAAAAAGTGGCAATATGATGGGTATGTGGCCGATGACTTTTTTTTACCCAAAATTGATGAAACGAAAAGGGTTTTTAAAGGAGATTCTCAAATTTCCACCAATATAAATTATGCTTTACTTTGAATTTAATAAATAATTATTATTCATTTTCTATTTGAATTATGAGTAAAGTTCTACTTGATAGGTTGATTGAAAAACATCTATAGCTTTCAAATAGTATCACATTTTTATAATCTAAAACATGCATCACATTCTATGCTTCACATAATATAGGATTAAAAAAATTAATTTCATGAGGTTTTGACCAAGTTAAGGTGCTCAGACATACAAGTTTTTATATTTTTTAAAAGTTGTAATAGAAAAATCATAATTAATTATTTACTTGGAAATAAATTAGAAAAAAATATGCATCACATTGGGACATGATTTGTCTACTTATATCTAAAATATTATAAAAAATATTATCATTTTATTGTGGTTAGGGTGGTCAGACAGACACCTACTTCTTATTTTTTCCCTAAAATTTAAGTACTATTGCATTGAAATTTCAAATTTTCACCATATAGATTTATTTTTCTAAATAAACCTAGTAGTTTAGAAACTACATTCAATTTGATACAAATTCTATTCTTACATGTTTTTTAAATAATATAGATAAATTATTCAAATTTTTACATCAAGTTTCCTAACTTTGATTTTTTTTGCATTTTCCGCTACTTAAGGGACTATTTTTTCCATGATGATCCTGCACATACCCAGCTAATGAGAATTTTTTATCCACATTACAACACTAAATCAAGGCAACGAAGACAAAATCCACAAGGAGGATTCAAACACATGCTAAAATGTCTAGGGATCCATTTTTCGACACTACACTTTTTTATTATTAGATTGGGCTAGTTATAGGCCTACTTGTGTCATTGCATGAGATTAAGACACTTGTCACAATATAATTCAATCCTCATATAGTTTTTCCTTTTTCATGCTTTTATAAGCATGCACATTCATTGTAATCTTTGATCAATTACAATTCAAAACCATTTAGGTTAATGCATTGCACATATCAATTCTCTTCTAGATTCAATCTATTCTCTCTTGGTTTCATGGAAAATCAGTTGGTTTGATCTTTTTTTATGATAGGATAATTTCTTGTAGGTGATTTCTAGGTGTTGTGGAATTCAATCATCAACTTCAACAACACCTTCACAACTTGAAAACCACACAAGAATAAATGGAAATGCTAAAAAGTTTAGGCATAGCCATCATGCTATTGCTCATTAGTTGGAAGAAAAGAACAAAATATTACATGAAAATAAAATTCCTATACAAAAAAATTAAAATGAATTACAAAATTCACCAAATACGAAAAATAAATTTACATGACTTAACCAAATAAAAAATGAAAATAATAACATTCAAAAGACATTATTATTCAACCTCCGATGGTGATAAATTATGATGATGATAAAAATGATAAAATTGATGAACAAGTGGATAATGAACTATCTTTACTATTTTCAAAGTATATAGATTTAGATGGGGGCAACCATGATAATCCTATTGATGAGAGTGACTCATGACATGTTGAACTTGGTGATGCTCTTAGTACAACACTTATTGTAGTCCCTTTGGCTAGTTGTCCATCTTCTCCATATGATGATAAATATTAGGATGCAAATGATTTTATTTAGATTGGCTTGCATGTGTGGTACATTTTTGTTTGATTTATTATTTCTTTGTTTTTTCTTGCATGTGTTGTGATTTACCATGTTGTGTTTGTTGGTATTTATTTATGTCTATGATTTTTATTTGGAGGACCCTTGTTGCTCCATTGGAACCAAGATACAAAGGAAATAAATCTGTTGTGACATTCCTCTTTTTTTTCTCTATTCTTCTTTATGTCATGATAGTTTTTTTTTTTTGTGTTTTCCTTTTAGGGATGATCCAAGATACTGAGATATTTAGGTCTCTTCCATGTTGACCCAAAAAAAAAATTATTTTCTCTCTATGTTTCATTCTTGCATTGTTTTCATTTTACCATGAGTATTTGGGGAATGATATCAATTTTGAGCTCATTTACATTATGGTAGAAAAGATTTATACTAGCCTTGGATCCATGGATCCATTGTGTGTTCACCTTTTTTTATTCTATTACATTTGGGGGTAACCCCTTATCATGGTCTAGATTTATTTAGAAATATATAATTGGTATAGGTCTTTTCAAATAAACTATCATGTCTTCATAGCATGGACTTTACCATTTTTTCTACCATAAAACAAATTTTCACAACATGGTGTTTAGAAATTACTTTAAGGTGGGGCCATAAATTGGCATTTTTTCATCACTTTGTTCACATGTGCTGGACTTAGTGATTCATCGAAATTGGAATTTTTTCTTAAATTTTTTCACACATGTTGAGCTTAGTGATGCACCTTATCAAAATTATTAGGGTGTATAATTCTTGGTTTGGTTGAAAATGGGTAGACACCTAATGAAAATTGGACTTCACTAGCCCTTGTGTGTCTCACATTGTGCTAGTATTTTTATGGGGGATCACCTACTAAATATCAAACTTCACTAGCCTTTGTTTCCTTTGGTTTTTGATTCACCTATAAAATATTGGACTTTTTTAGCCCATGATTCTTGAACACCTTTGGATATTGATCTTATTGTAACACAACTTGCTAGTCCATGAAATTCATACCCTCCTTGTTTATTTTATTTTGATATTGTGTATGATTTTTTATGTTGTCTTGCTACATTTCATACATGTGTGTTCCTTTATGCTTGTATTTTCTTCTCATACGATCTTGAATCTTAGAGGCTTGTCCACTCACCCTAGATTCATTTTCATTTTATCTCTTCAATAATTGGGCAATAGGGCCCCTCTTGACATATTTTTCTACTTTAGCGTGATTCTTAGCCTAATTTCATATTCTCACTAAATTCTAGGAAAAATGCAGCCTAGTAAAATGTCACCCATGACAATTTCACACTATTTTTTTTCTCCCCCTTAAGTGTGTGGACCTAATTGAACAACTAATTTCCTAAATTATGCATTTTGTGGCCAATTTTAAAATTTATCAATAAATTTCAAGCATAAAACCAAAGCATTCATTTAATATTTTTTTTCAATCACCTAATCTTGTAAAATAGAGCTAGGAAACAATCACCTATGGTAAATTAGTCCCCCTATTTTTCCTCTAAAATTGATTTTATTTTATAATTTATGTTTGAAATATTTACCTAATATTTACCCAATCTCTTAAAATAGGGGTAGGAAACAATCACCTATGGTAAACTAGTCCCCCTATTTTTCCTCTAAAACTGAATTTATTTTACTATTTATGTTTCAAATTTCCAATATCAACTGTCAAGATTTAGTTCAAGAAATTATATAATATTATATATAAATACATAGTTAAATTTCACCATTTGAAGGGTGACAAGAATAACAAGCAATATCTAGCAATTATTAAAAGTCAAGAGCACTATCAAGCAAGTCAAGAGAAAAATTTCAAAGAATTATTGTAGTAATTTATATCAAAGGATCAAGTCAAAGTATATGTGAGTATTCATTTTTATGTTAACATATTATTTGTGAGATCTAGCCCTTGTAGATATTCAACCAAATGAAAACAAAAATCAAATTCTTGAGAAGATGTGCATGACTTCCATCCTTCAAGACAACCACTTTTTAGTGGTGACTTCCATCTCATGGTTTATCCATCATTCATTTATCATTCATTGACATTACCGTTGTAGAAATGGAAATACTAACTTGGGATTTGACTGGTACAAGTTGTTGGATGGGAGAAACCTTCCTCTCTCTTTGAATGTGTAGGTTTTAGATCTAAAGAATATTAGGAGAAGTTTGAAGGATAAGAATTCATTATTGCATTCAAATCCTACATCTTGACAACAAACAAAAACTTAGATACAATAATATCCAAAAAAATCTGATAATGCAACATCCAAAAAATGAAGGCTCTGATTTGACACTAGAGGACTATTAATCACATCTTGGATTCCTCTACTAGGAAATTGTTTCCTAGGCTAACTCAATCCTCAAAAATAAGCCCCAAATTCATATGTGAGGTGTACAATACTCTTCTTAGTATATTTTTGAAGTCAAAATTTTTCTATGATTTTCTATACTTGTATTTAAATTAGAATAGGTATTTGCATTATTACCCTAGTTGTTTCATTTCATTTCAACCTTAAGTCCATTTTAGATATAGTCAAGGGAAATTTGACTCACCTTTTAGGTTGTAAGTGAGTCCTATATGTTGTCCAAATTCACCAAACCCCTTCTACCTCAACCCTCTAAATAAAATGTTAGGAAAGGTGTCTAAATCCTAGAGTCAAATCCTAAGGGCCCCACTTTTTCTTCATTTCAGATAGAAAATCCTTATCTAATAATCCTCCATTCATATTAGTAAATACCAATGAGATACCTTCCACCCATCCATCTTCATCACTTGACTCTACTCCGCCTGTCTCAACAAATCATGAAGTTCAATCTTATATTTCCCAACTAAAATATAGAATAAATATTTTACTCCCCTATGTGTCCCTTACTACAAATGATACTCAAATATATGGTAGTGTTGATAATAATGTTGATAGCTCTAACATAAAACCCATTGTTATATATTTTGATACCAATTTAAAAGATAAAATAAAAACAATTATTAAGGTAATAATGAATTATCTCTTATATTTGTAAAGTAAGTGAATTTAAGTTGAGGTAAAAATGATGATCTTCCTAATGTGAATCACCCACCCTGTGTTGAACCTGGTTTCTCTCCTTGTTCCACAATTATTTTAGTTCAATTCTCTTAGTCTTCACCTTATGTTTATGATGAGAAATATTAGTATGCATACAATTTTCTATAGATCGGCTCAAATGTGTAGTACCGTTTGTCTCTTTCCATTTTTCTCTCAAGTAATGTGATCTCTTGTAATGTGTTGCTTGATGTGTATTTATGTGTTTTTTTTGTATGAACCTTGATGTTTTCATTTTTAAAAGCATACAAATAAAATTAATATGTTGTAAAATTATTTTATTTGTATGGTCATTCCTCTTTATATTGTAAAAAACCATAATTTTGTTGCTTTTGGGAATCATGCATAGTGCTAAGACATTTAGGTCTCCTCTATATTGACCCAAAACCTTTTATGTTGTCTTCATGAGCCATTCTGCTCTTGTGTTCATAGTTCCATAAGTATATGGGGAATTATTTCAATTCAAATAATTATCATATTATATATTTTTTTTTCTATACTAACCCTATATCATTGGATCCCTCATATGCTATTTTGTCTTATCAATTAAAACACAGGAAAATAGTTCACCAAAATGAAATGGTAAAAAGGGGGGTATGATGCACTTATCTTCCCTAATTCATTATGAAAAAGAGATCCCCTAGGTAAATATTGACTTTTAAACCTTAGGTGAGTCAACCTTGGTGGAGATCTTGTTATTTTCCTTATGACCTAGAATGGAGTAAATCATCTGGAACAACACTTTTGGGAGAAAAATGAAAAATAGTAAACAAACCCAATTATTCAATGCAACACTTCAAACATCAAAGTTAAAATTTAATGTAGGAGAACCTTCAATTTTTCAATAGATCTGAGAACGTTACATATTTTTGTACGTGTCACCAAAATGCTCCTATAGAGTGTCCTTTGAGACTCATTTTCCCTAGGGCGAATGGGTCTTGCCAGGGTTTTTTGAAAGTTTAAAATTTTGATATGTAGCTCTTGATCTACTCTTCTAGCTTGTACCTTTCAATCCTTGCTTTCAAATCTATACCTATATCAAAAATTGAAAATTTTTGTTTGTTTGTAAGGGGTTTTCCCTTATCAAACCCCAAGTTTGGTAATTAAACCTTGAATTGAAATAACGAAACATGAAAGGAATGATGAATGAAAAAGTGTTATGTTGCAACTCACCAAACCCTTGTTTTGAAACCCTTAAGGGAATGAAACATAGTAGATATCTCCAAAGTCTAAATCATGCATGAAATTGCTTGATTGATGATGTGATCTTGATGTTTGGCTTAATGAATAAATGCTTGAAACCTACATCACAATGTTAGCTCCAAAAATATGCATGATGGTTGATAACATTGGCATGATGCTTGAGATATTGAATGTTGCAACAAATACTTGTGAAACATACTCTTGAACACCTTTGATAGTAATCTTAGCTTTTGTGAAACTTGAATCAATGCTCTCATGAATTTCCTAGGATTTGAATTGATAAAAAGACCTTGCTTTTATAGACAATTTTCTAATTTCCCAAAAATTAAACATTACAATATGACATTTGAATTTAAAATTTGGATCATAAAAAGGCTGCCAAAAACATATTTAAAATTTAAAATTAAGAAACTAAAAGGAACCCATTTCCTTGAGGGCGAATGGGTCTTGACCTAAATTGCTAGGACCTATTCATTTTGGGGTGTTAAAAATGATAATTCCAATAATTAAATCATAATTCCCGTTTCAGAAATTACAATTAATTAGACTTGTAAATGCAAAATAGGGTGAGTTAGAGGCTTAATTACATCCAATTAATTTAGGAAGCAAAACATAGTGTGAAAATGTGAAGTACATTTTCTGAGACTACATTTAGCCCCACTTTACTGAGAGGATGAGCCTCATGCTTAAAATAACAATAAACTAGTGAAACAAACATCAAGAGAGGTCTAATTGTACAAATATTCAAATGGTAAGACAACAAAGGTCAAGGAGGGTGATCAAGCCCCCTAGATCTAAGATCTCATGAAAAACCAACAAAGTCACAAAGAGACACATGCCTATGTTAAATATGTAGTAACAAGATACTTGATGCACAAGCATACAATTTGAAAATTAATGAAAAGAAGGGAGAGAGAGGGGATGGATCAATCCTATACTATTTGTTCAATAAGTATGGATAAAGCCTTAGCTATTTATCAAAAAAATGTTTACAAGGGGGAACCTATTTTCCACTATGCAAAAAAAATGCACTCACACAGGCTAGTGAAAATCCATTGCCCACTAGGTGAGCTTCAAAGTGGCTAATGGGAAGTAATTCTAGGTATGTAGGCTCCCATTGTACTAACCATACAAAATTTATACCTCTTGTAACTTTGGTAAGGTGCCACAAAAAGGTCACAAGGCTAAAAACCTATGTTATTCTATGCACTCATGAAAAAGGCTCCATTGGCAAGCAAGTTGTGTTATGCTTGGTGGTCATTGAAAAGCATAAAGGATCCAGTAGAAAGAAAGTTGTGTTATGCTTGGTGTCCTTGACACATGAAATAAGATATTCAAAGGGGTTTTCTTTAGTTCATGAAAGGTCTCACCTTAGGGAACATCATTCCTAATGTCTACTTAGGAGGACTAGTTGAGGATAAAAGATTCAAAACTTAGGGATTGCAATATGTAGCATCACCACTAAGAAGAATGCCATATTCTTAGAAAGGTTTCAATCTTGAAGGAAATAAAACCCAATGACACCACCAAGAAGACACATCACGTGAAGTAATAAGACCACACTTTCAAGAAAACAATGAGTGGGGACACACGTATGCCCCCACTTTAAAGAAATTTCTAAACACCATGCTATGAACAATTAATTTAAAGTAGATTATGATAAATGCAAATACATGAGAGCTATATTTGGAAATCCCTATGTAAAAAAAATTATTTTGACATAGAGATACATCATAAAAGGAGGGTTTTCCCCATATATGTAATCCTAAAATAACACATAAGGGATCCATTGATTTGGGGTCACTATTTTTCATTGTTGTAGTGATATAATCGAACTTGAAATCATCATCATTTCCTAAATGGCTCGTGGAACAATGAGCATAAAGGAAGAATGACATAAAGAGTGTAAAAGAGAATATTTTTGGTCAACATAGAAGATAGCTTGATATAGATCAAGAGTGGACAACTTCAACACAACCTTAATCAATCAAACTTTGCAATCCTAGAACATAACTTGGTGGGTTTTTGGTCACAAGGCCTCAATCTCCTAGTAGTACTTCCTAACTAGTTTTTCCATCACAAATTTTTGTGTAGACCTCAAACCCAGATTGTAAAGAAATTTTTTAGTACCCTTTTCACCATTTACAAACATATCTAGATTCCAGGTATAGCTGCTTTGGAAGGAAAGGGCTTAAAAATTGACTGTCCTAGTCTCTAGGTCTAATTGCTTGAACAAACTTACTAGCAACAAATTGTGGTTTTTTAGACATAAATTTCAATGTAGACTTGATATCAAGAATATAAGCATAGTTTCAGATACCCATTTGGGATTTATACAAAATACCTCAAAATTGGGGGTGGTCACTTTGTACAGAACCCTTCAAAAATTAGTTTGGTTGCTCACTATTACCCTAACTAGGGTTTTAGACCTATTTGTAGTAAAATGAACACAACTCTCTCAAAACATAATGAAATTGAGTGCAACAAAAAGAAGTAGAAATTAGGTTCAATTATTTTTCATTTGCAGCTTTGTCTCATGCCAAGAAATGATTGTACAGGTCTATACCATTCATCAAAACAAGGAAAAACATTGCGAAATGCAGAAAACAAAAAATGTTTTATTAAGCCAACTCCAAGATTTTCAATAATCACCATCTCTTGCCTTGGCTTCGACCCTCCAAGACTTAGTTAAACATATACCAAGGTATATGTAGGATCATCATGCAAGAAATAGGCCCTTAAGTGGCAAAAAATTTAGAAAAATCAGAGTTAGGAAACTTGACGTAAAAATTTGAATAACTTATCTATATTATTTCAAAAATATGTAAGAATAAAATCTATAGCAAATTGAATGTAGTTTCTAAACTACTACATGTTTTTAAAAGTCTATTTGGTGAAAATTTGAAATTTCAATGCAGTAGTACTTAAATTTCAAGGAAAAAATAAGTAGGTGTCTTTCTGACCACCTTAACCAAAATAAAATGATAATATTTTTTTATAATATTTTAGATACAAGTAGAGGACTCATGTCCCGATGTGATGCATATTGTTTTTAATTTTTTACCAAGTAAATAATTAATTATGAATTTTTTATTACAACTTTTAAAAAATATAAAAAATTGTATGTTTGACCACCTTAACTTGCTCAAAAATTTATGAAATTCAATTTTTGTTTTTAAATCCTATAGTTTGTGAAGCATAGAATGTGACGCATGTTTTAGATTCCCAAAATTTGATATCGTTTGAAAGCTATAGATGTTTTTCAATCAACCTATCAATCAGTAATTTAGTCATAATTCAAATAGAAAATAAGTAATAATAATTTTTTTAATTCAAAATAAAGCATAATTGATATTGGTGGAGAGCTGAAAATCTCCTTTAAAACCCCTTTTCGTTTCATCAATTTTGGGTAAAAAAAAGTCATTAGCCACATACCCTACACATACCCATCATATTGCCACTTTTTGGCCCATCATGATCCCACACATACCCACCAATGGTTCTCAACTATTTTTTTGAGTTACAACTATCCAACTCACCTCATTTACAACTTTGACTCTTCACATTCCATGTGTTTACAAATTTGACCACATTTATGCAACTTTTGACAAGTTTTGCATCTAGACTCTAACCAATGACCAAGACAATTAATTGGACCCCAAAAAGACATTAAATGTTCTTTCTAGACCTTATTACATGGAAGAACATAAAACAAAACCAAAATTCTAATTTTGAACCTACTAAACCTAGGGTGCTCCTGCACCATACTCCTGGGGCAGAAAGATTTGAAGTCCACTTGAATAGAGAGTAGCGACATGAGGATTATGCATGAAAGCTATTGTATAAAGTATATAGATCACTGGATATTACCTTCTTTGAAATAGACTCATTCTTGCTTCATCTTGACTGTAGGTATCTTAAACACTTGGAAAAGGCAACTAGATAAACTATGTTGCAAGTCACCTTTTCAGAGATACCTTGTACAATGATAGATGAAATTGATCAGTCTTCCCATTAGATGGATGATATTGTTCCTTCTGCACTTGGATGATAATGATAAGAACATTGTCCTCAATAACTATTTGTTTAACACCACCACCGACTATGCCTTCTTTACCTTGATTTTTACACTCTTTTAGTTACCCTTCAAACATGGCAACAACTGACTGAAGTAGTTTGGTCTACAAATTCCCAATAGAAACTTCATTCTTTCCATCTACAACCCTCTGTATTGTCCTAGTAGTAGATATGAATCTCACTGTAACCTCAAACTCAAATTTCATATGCCTAACATGGTGAGCTAAATGAAAATCTTTGTCCTTGCAATCAAGTAACTAAAAATATGAATCTTGTAGCTCACCTTATTGAACTTGCACATTAGACTCAAATGCACTCTTTGCAAACAACTGTAAATGATTGATCATTTTCATTGGTAATAAAGAAGGTGCAAACTCATCCACAACTATGTCCATACTGTCCTTCAACATAGCACTAAAACCTATTTGTGATTCATGACTTACCTCTTTCTCAAATGGCTTTTCCTCTTCCACCATCAACAAAAAGTCCCAAATGTCATTCTTCTCTTTTGTTGAACACTCTTTCCTTCTTCTCTTATGAATAATCTTCTTGATAGGCCATTTAACCTTCTTCCTTATTAGTCAATGGCAACCTTTTTCTTTGTTTTCTCTCTTAAGCAACTATTACATCTCAAGTTCCATTGTTTTTTCTATTTCTTCCAAGGCATGCCTCAACTCCATTATCTCTTGTTTCACTTTTATCTATTTTTCCTTCTCATTTTTCTTCTTCATCTTACTTCTCTCTTTTCTCATCACTGGTTTCTTGTTTGGTGTCTCCTTACTCTGCAAGTCTCCATGGAATTTTCTCCTCTAATCTTCCATTCTTTTGTCTCAAGCAAGTCTCTTTCACACTTCTTTTTCTTGTCTTTGTGATACCTCACCTTAGGCCTCATTATTTTCCCTGACCTAGTCTTTTAGAATCTAGGTTCTTCCTCCAACCTACAAAAAAACAACATAAACTCCAAAATATTTTTTTCTCATATCTTTCAGCTCTGATATCAATTTGATCTAGAGAAAGGGTGGATAACTTCAACACAACATTAGTCAAAATTTGCAATCCTAGAACATAACTTGGTGGGTTTTTACTCACAAGGCCTCAATCTCCTAGTAGTACTTCCTAACTATTTTTCTATCACAAATTTTTGTTCATACCTAAAACACAGAATACAAAGACATTTTTTAGTCCCCTTTTTTCCATTTACAATCATATCTAGATTCTAGGTATAGTTGCTTTGGAAGGAAAGGCCTTAAAAATTAATTGTGCTAGTCTCTAAGCCTAATTGCTTGAACAAACTTGGTAGCAATAAATTGTAGTTTTTCAGCCATAATTTTTAGTGCAGACTTTATATCAAGAATATAAACATAGTTTCAAATACCCATTTGATCTTTATACAACATACCTCAAAATTAGGGGTGATCACTTTGTACAGAACCCTTGAAAATTTTGTTTGTTTTCTCATTATTACACTAAGTAGGGTTTCAGACCTATTTGCAATAAAATGGACACAACTCCCTCAAAACAAAATAAAATTTAGTACAATGGTATGTGTAGGATCATGATGGGCCAAAACATGGCAATATGATGGGTATGTGGCTGACGACTATTTTTTTACACAAAATTGATGAAACAAAAATAGTTTTTAAAGGATATTCTCAGCTTTCCATCATTATAAATTATGCTTTACTTTGAATTTAAAAAATAATTCTTATTCATTTTCTATTCAAATTACAACAAAAGTCTCGATTGATAGGTTGATTGAAAAACATCTATAGCTTTCAAACGGTATCACATTTTTTGAATCCAAAACATGTGTCACATTTTATGCTTCACATACTATAGGATTAAAAAAATAAAAATTGAATTTCATGAAGTTGACCAAGTTAACGTGGTTAGACATATGAGTTTTATATTTTTTAAAAAATTGTAATAAAAAAAAAAATTAATTATTCACTTGGAAAAAAATTATGAAAAAATATGCATCACATCACAACATGAGTCATCTACTTATATCAAAAATATTATAAAAAAATATTATCATTTTATTGTGGTTAGGGTGGTCAGACAGACACCTACTTCTTATTTTTTCCCTAAAATTTAAGTACCACTACATTGAAATTTCAAATTTTCACCAAATAGATTATTATTTTTTAAACAAACCTAGTAGTTTAGAAACTACATTCAATTTTCTATAGATTCTATTCTTACATATTTTTGAAATAATATAGATTACTTATTCAAATTTTTATGTCAAGTTGCCTAACTCTAATTTTTCTAAATTTTTTGCCACTTAAGGGCCTATTTTTTCCATGAAGATCCTTCACATACCCACAACAAAAATTAGTAGAAAGTAGATTCAATTATCTTTCATTTACAATTGGTCTCACACCAAGAAATGATCGTATTGGTCTGTACCATTCATCACAATAAGGAAAAATGTTGCAAAATGCAGAAAACAAAAAATGTTTTACTAACCTAACTTCAAGATTTTCAATAATCACCATCTCCCACCTTGGATTCGACTCTTAAAGGATAATTTAAACATATACCAATGGTTTTCAACTTTTTTTTTGAGTTACAACTATCCAACTTCCCTTATTTACAACTTATAACTCCACATTCCATGTGTTTACAACTTTGATAACATTTGTGCAACTTTTTACAAGTTTTGCAGCTAGACTCTAACCAACGACCGAGACCACTAATTGGACCCAAAAATACATGAAATTTTCTTTCTAGACTTTATTACATGGAATAACATCAAACAAAACCAAAATTTGCTAATTTTGAACCTACTAAACCTAGGGTGCTCCTATACAGACTTTAATGTCTCAATGTCTCACATCACCCCCAAAAAGAAAACAAAAGATAGATGGTTACAATAGATAGAAGAATGTAGAGACAAATAGAAGAATGTCATGATAGATTTTCTTCCTTTCTATCCTTGCACTGGAACAAAGCGACAAGGGTCATCTAAAGCATGCTCACAAACATATATAGACATTCCAATCAACACAGTACAAGGGATCATATTATATACATGAAATTACAAAGAACACAAAGAGGAGACTAGTATGGCACATGTAAGTCATCCTATTGTAGATCATCTACATCCCAACCTTTCGCATCATATGTGGAAGAAGGATAACTTGCTAAAGGGGAAATGGAAAGTGTTGTACTAGGAGTATCACCAGGTTCAACACATCATGAGTAACTCTTTATAGGTGGACCATAATGGTTGTTAGAATTTTAAGCTCATGGAAGAGGAAAAAAATAAATACAATTCATTATGCACTTTTGTGTCAATTTTAGCAATATCATCATCATTATCCAAGTTAATAAAAACAAGAGGTCTAATGATAATATCCATAGAATTTTCTTGTTATTTTTTTTGTGGAAAAGATAGAGGATCATCATGCTTTGTTTCAATTGGTCGTTGATCTTGATTTCTATTTTATTTTCTTCTTTTAGTTGACGATCAATAGCACAACATCTATGCCCACACAATTTAGCATTTTGTTTCTTTTTGTGTGATTTTCAAGTTGTGATTGTGTAGGAGCAAGTTTATCAACCATATGTTTATTTTCTTCTTGCAAGGGAGGAAAGAAGGAATCATGAGAGGTTTTTCAACCACTTTCTCTTTAACTTTGTAAACTTTTTTGATCATAGGAGGGATAATAGGACTTATTTGGTTATCTCTAGGTGGTTTGTAGGAGATAGGCGAAGGATTTATCATGCGTTGGTCTTGGTTACTTGGAAGGGATTTGGGTTTAATCATCATTTCATTAATGATAGGAGGCTCAATCATGGGTTGAGGCATGTGTTTAAGGGATAATTCTACTATGTTCTTTGCCTTAAACTTTTGAGAAGATTTGAAAAATAATTCTTGACGAGGCTTAATAGGTTACATAGGTTTGGGCTAAGAGAAATCCACTAAGAAATTCCCAAGGGGAGACATAGGATTAAAGCCACTATGGTGCAAAATGAATATCTCATTGCCAAATGGAAACTTTAAGCATTTATGTACTACTAACATGAAGAAATCCATGGAGGGTCACCATGATTAAGCAAGCTTCACATGGAATTGGTTTGACAATGGGATGATTGAGAATGAGTCATTCAATTTTTGGTCCAGCTTGTAAAGAAATAGTGATCTAACCTATCATGGGGTAAGCAATACAATTATACATTTTGGTTCATGCTTTCAGTTGTTCATAAGAAATCCTTGATGATCACATTCTTTACACACACAGGATCAATTAATTTCAAATTAGTAGGTTTTTCATTGATTCTTCCAGCTATGTAAAGAGGACCATCAGGTGCACATATAATTATGTCATTTTGTGAGAAATCAATGTCAAGGGGAATTTTAATTTGGCCCTTATGTGGTTGAACATCATTGAAGTTGACCACAAATTCTAAGTCTACCTCATTTTCATTTATATTGTCCTTATTTGTTTCTACAAGTTTGTCAACATTCATTATATCATTCTTGGCAACAATAGCTTTCTAAAAAGAGATGATGTGGTTTGGCATGGGATTGGTAAATATTTGAAAATTTTGGCTTGGTGGGGCAATAGACATATTTCTTTGATCATTAACACCACCAGATGTGATTAAAATCAATGAGTTCTTGCACAATATCTTTAATATGCTTACATTTCTTTGTATCATTTCCATTTTGGAGGTAAGGGATTAGTTGTATCAATGGATCTAAGAGGAGGTAAGGTTTTTGAAATAATGAAGAAGGTTCCCCTTAATGTGTTTTCATTGATGTCAACATTGATTTTTTATATTTACACTACTTCGGTGAACAAAATGGAGATATCTTAATCTAGTATTTTGGTCCACATTTGCTCATATGATAAGAACTACCTATGTATTGATAATATGTTTTTTCCTAACCATTATGTACATTTGGGTTCAAGTTTTTAGTTGGTTTGGATGTATATATTTAAAGATACAAGTGATAGTAGTTCAACATATAGTTTTGGCTATATATAGGGTATTTAGGTATTAATAATCTAGTTTGTGTTCCTCCCATGTTATGAGTTAGACTTTGAATTTCTTGAGTTTGTTTACTGGTGTCAATACACTAAATATTCCAGTCAGCATGTGGTTATATTATCAAATTGATTGATGGTGTCAATCAGTTAGCATATTTCGTCATTAGGTCTGATTTCTGGCCCACCTAATGCTTGATATATGTTATAGTGGTGATTAAATATGTATTGTGGATATTAGCGAGATCTATTTTAGGTCCATTTTTCCCTAAATTAAGTGTTTCACATTTGGTTTAATATTGAAGGTGTTTTTTGTAAAAGTGTGGAGTCGACAAATAATTTTTTATTTAATTTAGGGCTACATCTAATTAGGCCAACCTAATTGATGTATGTAGATGAATTGGGTATATATGTAAGACAATTTGAGGTTGTAGGTGCATGACATATGTGTGATGTGATTTGAATATATGAAATTTTTGTGTACATGATCAAATCTATAGCAAAGATGTTGTGAATACAAAGTGAATCTAATGCAAAGCATTTTTTTGTATTTTGTATCTAATAAAGTGCATAGTGTCAATATATTGAGCTTCAAAGGAACTAAATCTAGCACAAGGAAGGTGCATTTTTTATCAATTCACATCCTAGTTGTGTAGCAATTTCTATCTTCTATCTTCTGTCTATTCTTATTTTTTTGGTTATGATCCTTATTGGACAGTGTGTCCTAGCAATGATCCTCTATAATATCTTATAACTAGTTATAATATAGTTTGAGCTAATCCTCATTGTGGTATTTCTATTTTTGGTCTTTCCAAATAAAAATAATGGTGTTCATGTGTTATGTTATCTTGTGAATGTTTCATGCTTTCATTCATTATTACTATTGGATGTGTCTTGTTAATTGGATGGATTGTGATCAAATGGTTTAATGGAATATTGAATCACCCCCCATCTCAATATTCTAGGTGTTCAACAATTGGTATTGGAGCTTAGTTCCTTCTAAGAAGGCTAATAGCTTGAGGATGATCTTGGAGGTTCAACACATGGTTGATAGAAAGCATCACATCCCTCTAAAATAAATTTCAACAATTGAATACATTGAAGACGGTTGCTTTATTGACAAAGAAGAACTGAATGATTCTCTTAAATATCTTTACAAGGTTGAAGGTGAAAAAAAAAGTATTAAGGAAAACCTAGAGGAAGCAAATGAATTCATTAAAAAAATGAGAGAAAAAATTAAGAAGTTTAGAGAAATACATAGTGAATTCAATGAAAAATTGAGACAAGCAAATGAAGATAGCACCAGACTAAAAGTGCAAGTGGAAGAGAAGAACAGAATTGAGGAATGTCTAAATGCAATGGTAAAAAGAAAGAATGATGAATGCACAAGACTTGAACAAGAGGTGGTAAATTTGAGATCGATCTGGAAAAAGAAAGAAAATTAATGAGGACAAATTCAAAACAAGTTTTATAATGCTTGATGAAATAATTATAGGAAATAAACCATCTAGAGATAAAAGGGGATTTGGGACTTGAAGAAGGAGAAAGATCAAAGGCTAACCAGACCTCAAACAAGGTTGAAAAACAAAAGAAGACTAAAGGAAATGAAAAATAAATCAAGAATCAAAGAAGCAATGCTAGAAGAACCCCTATCAAACA
The DNA here is from genome assembly GCA_007258455.2 of Sequoia sempervirens. Lineage (NCBI taxonomy): Eukaryota > Viridiplantae > Streptophyta > Pinopsida > Cupressales > Cupressaceae > Sequoia > Sequoia sempervirens. The sequence continues at coordinate 365,285,475 of VDFB02047230.1, read as the reverse complement.
ACCAAATGCTCAAAGGTGCCCATCCTTCAATGTTTTTTCTTCTTTTTTTGTAATAAATTTGCACATAAGGAAATAGAATATAGAAGTAGAATGAATTGGAATGTTGGATCCTTCTCCAGATAATGTTTTACATGCAATAAATTTGGACATAGAGTTATTGAGAGCAAAAATCAGATGATGAATAGATATAATGCTGGTAGAATGGTTCAATCTTTCAATGGTTACTATTGTACATGCAATTTATTTAGACACAAAGCTAACTAGTCTAGATCTAGATTTAATAGAGGTTAGTTTGGTAGGAAAAAAATTGTATACTATAGTTGCAATCAACCTAGACACATTTCAAACTTTTACAAAAGTAAGAATGGAAGACAAACTAATTTGGAAAAGATAAATGAACTTGTGAAGAAAATTGATCCTACTAAAGTAAAGAAGGAAATGGAGAAGATTTGGATAAATAAAGAGGAACTTGAGAACAAGGATGAATCTAAAACTACAAATTTATTTGCACCTCCCACTAGTGTAGATAATTCTCTTGGAAATTAAACCTAGGCATGCGCTTTGGTGGAGCAATAATTGAAACATCAAACAACCCCCTAGAAATTATAGGTTTCAAAGAGTGACACAAAGATATATGGTATAAAATGGCATGCTTAAGCTTTTGGGAAAGAAACCAATAGAAAATATGTAAATTTGAAGAAATGCATAGTTTTAGTGTTTATAGTGTATTAGTAAAGGGTTTATTAGCTTTATGGAAATTGAAGAAATTAAGGTGGAATTAGGAGAAAATAGAAAGGTTTAAAGTGAGATTATAAGTTACTTTTAATCACATTTATGCATTTGAATAAAGTAGAGCGAGTTGAAGGTGATTCAAAGCAAATTTGAGGTAAAGCACTCAAACCATAGATCCTATTGTGTGAATAAAAGGTATTTATGGCTTATTGTGCTTTGTGATTTTGAAATAGACTTGTTTTCATAAGATTTTGAGCTTGAATCAAAGTTGAAATGGCTACCCTAGTCGTTGTTAACATTATTGAGAAGCCTAGACAAAAATTCAAGAGCTATCTAATGAAAATATTTGATAATGACCCTGATGGTGCCTTCTTGAAGATTCCATATAGGGTTTTACCTACAAAAGATACTAGGGCTTACATACAAGGTAAATTGGAAGAGTGCAAACACCTAAGAATCATAGAAATTTGGACGAATGAGCTTACTAGAGATAACCACGTAGTGAAACTAGAATATACTAACCTAGTGTGGAAGAAGCTAGATGTTTAGAACTGGTTTCCTAATTATAGTAGTGATGTTGATGCTAGGTATGTAAGGTTAGCACTAAGCAGGCTACATGAAATTTTTTTATGGACCGACATGCTTCTAATCATAACTAAAGAAGTGATCAAGGTTATTAAAGGATTGTGTGATATTAGACTTGTACTAGTACTTAAGTCTATTAAAAATGAAGTTGTTATGGAGCTCATTGGTGCAACCTTTGATAAAAGAGATTTGACAACTAAACCTATCTAGAACACTACAGTCAAATATGCTTCTATGGTAATAGGTCACAAAATCTACTTCACAAATAGAGAAAATTCAATTTTGACTACAACTATTCATGTTGCACACTAAATGGTGGTTAATGGAAAGGATTTTGACTTGTCTGAGTTGCTCTAACAATTTTTTTTTGAAAATCTGAATCTGACAAGAGAAAGTAAATATCCATTAAATTTTGGAACTTTGGTTGTATTTTTATTGTTTTACTTTTTGAAAGAGCTTCTTAGAAGGAAGAATGTTGTATGGGATAGAAGTAGACTAGTAGCACATCCAATTTTGGATTACATGCACAAATTAGGCAACTTCTAGGCATATGATGATGCTATGAATGTATTATTTGCAGTTTTTTAAAAGAACATGCATGTAAGCGAGATAATTCCTTGGAAACTTGTAGAAAAATATGAATAGGAAATAACTTGTTAAAACTCATGAGTAAATTATTGAGGTTTTTGAACCAAGAATAGTGTCGATTTCACCTCTTGGCTATGAAGTCTTTGAAAATGATGTTGATGAATATGTGGATGTGTTTCTAAAAAGTTCAAAGGACCCCTCTTAACCAAGACATGGGACATATGAAGAAATATCATCAAAAGTGCATTTTGAATTAAAGAAACCTGAGATCAAAAGAAGAGAAAGGAAAATAATAGAGGAATGGGCTAGAAAGGAAGGTTATACGAAAGAGAAGATTAAAGAGGCAAGAAAAAGAGAATCTAGCATTATAGGTGAGTCCACTGGACCAAGAAGATTAGGAAGAACAACTTCCACCCTACCCCTACACTACCTAAGTCCTTCATAGTTGTTGCAATTACTACTACAAAGATTTTCCTCTACTAGTGATCCAATAATTGAAGAAGGCATTGCACCCACTAGACTTAGTACAAGGACAAGCAAGAGGAAGAATGTACCTCTGGTAGCAACCCATGCTACAACCACAAGAAGGAAACAAAAGGAATTCAAGGAAGAGAAACTAAGTGTAGTTGTTGAAGAAGAAATTGAGCATGGGATAGAACATGAAGAATAATTTACAAGAAAGGGAAGAAGCAGTGCTACCACAAGCAGTGAAGGTGCTTCACAAGAGGAAAGCATTAGAGCTAAAAAGAAAAAAGTTGATATTGTTGGCACTATTGAAGAAGAAGAAATTGAAAGAGAAAAATAAGCATTCACTATACATATTCATAAGAAACCTATGAAGAAAAAAGATAAGAAGTCAAAGGAAGGCCCTTCTGAGTAGAAGAAAAAGATGAAAAAGACTTCCCCAATAAGGGAATGCATTCCTATGAAGGTAGATGTTCTAGCTAATAATATGGTACATTATGACAATATGTTAGAAGATACTACAAAATTATAGGAAGAAGTGGATGAAGAAGGTAGAAATACAAATATTGAAGCTATTATTCGGTACATTATTGTTTTAGAGGTTCATATGAGTAACATGAAGAAAAAGGTTCATAGAGTTGTGTGGGATTCCTTGATAGAAAGAAGGCATGAAGCTATTAAAGTAGAAGATAAAATGAAATATGATGCCTCAAATGAAATTGGATCCGGTCCATATATAAGGATAATAAGCCTACACTAATAGAGGTGTACACTAAGGAAATCAGAGTCAAAAAAAGGGTCACTATCGTTATAGGGAGAGAAAAGGATCAAGTGGAAAAATTGAAGCAAGAAACAATCAAATTTGTCAAGGATATTGCAAATAAGTTTGGGATGATAAATTCCTCCACATCTGGTACAACTCAAGAGAAGGATAATGTAGAATAAAATGTTACTGATGTAGAGGAAAATAGTCCTCCTAATTTACAACTTTTCCAATATTTAAAGAGGTCATGGAAGAAGTAGATGACCATACAATTGAAGAAATGCCACTATTTGATGTTACAAATAATGTGGTGTCCTCACTACCATTGATAGAAGAAAGAAATGCTTCCCCAAAGACTTTTTTTCCTCTCAAAGATACTAAATATCCTACCAATGCTAATGATGAAAATCAACCTGTAGAGCAGGAAAAATAAAAGAATTATATAGATGGTGCTAAGGACCACTCTGATATAAAAAATGAAGATACAAGAAAAGAAAATGAAGATAATCAAGATGTAAATTGTGAAGAAGAACATGAAGAAAAAGAAAAGGACAAATCAGAAAGATGATGACAATAAACATAAAGATAAGAAAAAGGAAAATTCATTTGATGAAGAGGAAAGGGATGAGAATGAAGAAGGGTATGAGGATGGAAAGAATGAATAAGATGTAGGGTATGTGAAAAATCATGATGGGCCAAAAAGTGGTGATGTGATGGGTATGTGTAGGGTATGTGGCTGACAACTTTTTTTTCCCAAAATTGATGAAAAAAAGGGTTTTAAAGGAGGTTCTTAGCTTTCCACCAATATAAATTATACTTTACTTTGAATTTAATAAATAATTATTATTCATTTTTTATTTGAATTATGACTAAAGTCCTGATTGATAGGCTAATTGAAAAACATCTATAGCTTTCAAACAATGTCACATTTTTTGAATCTGAAACATGCATCACATTCTATGCTTTGCATACTGTAGGATTAAAAAAAATTAATTTCATAAAGTTTTTACCAAGTTAAGGTGATCAGACATGAGTTTTTATATTTTTTAAAAGTTATAATAAAAAATCATAATTAATTATTTACTTGGAAAAAAATTACAAAAAAAATGCATCACATTGGGACATGAGTCCTCTACTTATATCTAAAATATTATAAAAAATATTATCATTTTATTGTGGTTAGGGTGGCCAGACAGACATATACTTATTTTTTCCCTGAAATTTAAGTACTACTGCATTGAAATTTCAAATTTTCACAAAATAGATTTAAAAAAAAAGAAGAAACCTAGTAATTTAGAAACTAAATTCAATTTTCTACAGATTCTATTCTTACATATTTTTGAAATAATATAGATAACTTATTCAAATTTTTACGTCAAGTTGTCTAACTCTAATTTTTCTAAATTTTTAACCACTTAAGGGCATGTTTTTTCCATGATGATCCTACACATACCCTGTACAAAATACCATGGAGCTACCCAAATCCTATGAAGAATCTTTTATTAATCCTCTCAAGGGTATTTTTTCTAGACAAATAAGGTTCCAACTGGCTATGCCTCCTCAGTTATTGAAACTCCTAATATATCAAGGAAGTGTGTATCTAGAAAAGATTTAACCAATTCAAAATTTGGAGCATGGAGATGACTTTCATGCTTTTGAAAGAAAAGAGATAATTGATACTCATCAAAAGGGAACAAAATGAAAAAGAATGTGCAACAAGGTTTGTAGAGAAGAGGCTACTAGAGCTACAAGAGGATGTGCATCAACACATAAAAAAGTGGAGAAAATCATAATGTGAGGATGAGGCAAAGACTTTGTTTTTATAGTATATGAAGTGGCTAGATTTCACTCAAGTTATTAAGGACCTAATGGAATTAATAGAGTTACAAATAACTAATGCCTCTAGTGCCTATGATCCAACTCATAATAGAGATCATATAACTTGGACTGTCATCACAGATCTGTAGAATAGATTCTTGACATTGCAATGGAAAAAATAAAACATTTTAAGGTGATTTGGACAACCTAGGGACTATGTGAAAACCAAGCATGTACTTGTTTCAAGTACCCTAGCTGATGTAGAGAAGCTTACAAAGACAATTCCAAATCCAAGTACTCTGAAAGACGGTGAGGAGAATATAGTAGAGCTAGAATTATTGTGCAAATCACATGCAATAGCCAAGAAAACTTGGAATTAAGGGAAGTCTACTTGGAAAACTGTTCTTAAGGAGATTGAAGGTGCCTCTTCCTCTAGTTAAAAATATTTTACTTTTATATTCTTTCATTATTTAGTTGTTTCCTATTTTTTCATTGTACATGCAGATGGATCAAATTTTTTGGATAAATCCATAAGGGGGAGTCAGTACATTTAATTCAATTATTCACCTATACATAAGCATCAAATTTTGGAGTTTACAAGATCATTTTTGGCACACAATGTGTCCTTGATGTCAAAGGGGGAGATGGTGTATGTTTAAAGTTTTTGGGAGATGATTGGAGATAGTGTATGTTTTGAGTTTTTGGAGATTCATTTTTGGCACATTTTTCCATCAATGAAAAAGGGGGAGATTGTTGAAAGAGTGAAGAAGGTTACCCTTAATGTGTTGTCATTGATTTTCACATTGACTATTGATATTTACACTAATCTGATCAACAAAATGGAGATATCTTATTCTGGTATTTTGGTTTGCATTTGCTCATATGATAATATCTACCTATGCAGTGACAATATGCTTTTTCCTAACCATTATGCACATCTAGGCTCAAGTTTTCAGTTGATTGGATGTATATCTCGATAGATACAAGTGTAATCTACTAAAACTTCACTGAAGTAAATTTCCCTAAGTTGTCACTATGCAAATAAATAAAAACTATGTAACAATCCATTGCAATAAAAAAAATTCCTTTCTTTATTGAGAATATATGAACAAAGGTGTTATATAAGGGTATGTACAGGATCATGACGGGCCAAAAAGTGGTGATATGATGGGTATGTGTAGGGTATGTGGTTGATGACATTTTCTTACCCAAAATTGATGAAACGAAAAGGGTTTTTAAAGGAGATTCTCAAATTTCCACCAATATAAATTATACTTTACTTTGAATTTAATAAATAATTATTATTCATTTTCTATTTGAATTATGACTAAAGTCTTGATTGATAGGCTGATTGAAAAACATCTATAACTTTCAAACAGTATCACATTTTTTGAATCCAAAATAGGCATCAAATTTTATGCTTCACATACTATAGGATTAGAACAAAATTGAATTTCATGAAGGTTCGACCAAGTTAAGGTGGTCAAACATATGAGTTTTTATATTTGTTATTTTTTAAAAGTTGCAATAAAAAAATCATAATTAATTATTTAGTCAAAAAAATTGAAAAAAAAATCATCGCATTGGGACATGAGTCTTCTACTTATATCTAAAATATTATAAAAAAATATTATCATTTTATTATGGTTAGGGTGGTCATACAAACACCTACTTATTTTTTCCTTCAAATTTAAGTACTACTACATTGAAATTTCAAATTTTCACTGAATAGATTTAAAAAAAACCTAGTAATTTAGAAACTAAATTCAATTTGCTACAGATTCTATTCTTACATATTTTTGAAATAATATAGATAACTTATTCAAATTTTTACGCCATGTTGCCTAACTTTAATTTTTCTAAATTTTTTGCCACTTAAGGGCCTATTTTTTTAGTGATTATCCTACACATACCCATAGTATAAAATAAGAATTTCCATTCCATTAAAATATTTCCCAAAGTACAATATTCCAAGAAAGTACAAAATGACATACACATCTCCTTCGAGCTTCATAGCATAAGATATATATGGTCCAAGAATCTGCCTTTCAAAACCTTGGTCTTTTGTTGCCTGATGAGGATGAGAAGCATCACTCAAGTGCATTTCCACTAACCATAGACTCATATGTAGTCCCCCACACATTTATCAATGATATATGGCCCTACCCTTCGATGAAGGTATTGGTTGGGTAATCCCGTACAACATACCACTCTAAGCTTAGTGTTGTTCCCTACATGACTAGGATTTATAACCTACACTAGGTATCCCTTATGCATTTAAATAGACATGGTGTTCACTGACACTGGAGCCCCCGACAATCACACTACTTTGGCCAAAGTTTTCTCATAATCAAGCGATGGTCTACCATTCACTTACACTATAGCAAGCTCATTTTGACTTAAGGCCATTATGTCTATGCTTAGGAAATCCCTCTCCATGGGCAAGCTACTCGACAATATAACTTATCTCTTTAACAGCGTAAGGAAATGCAAGTCATAAAGAAAAGTACTATTTGCCTCCTTTCACTAGATACAATACCAAAAATAACCTACTAGCCATATAGCATAATTAATTATCTAGCTATGAGTGTTCCTTAAGCTTATCTACATTTGATTGTATCTAGTATAATAATAATAACTATGAAAAAAAATCTCTCTTTCCCATGCCTAATCATATCTAGTATAATAATAATACCTATGAAAAGCAATCTCTCCTATCATGGAGTAATTACGAACAATGCAGAAATAGAGTAAATAATTTCCACTTTTCTTTCAAAGAAAACATTAATTTTCCCTAAATGCAATAACTATAAAGACTAGTTAAAATAGTCATGAAGAAAATCATTCAATATTAATGCAAAAAGGGAAGAATTTCCCCATGCTTGTGATAAGCTTTCCATCTAATTGGCTATAGTCACAACACTTCCAAATTGACAACTAGCCTAGTATTGATCCTTCAACAAAGACTCAATAACCACTATCTCACATGTTAGAAAATACTTCTCTCAAAATAATAATAAACATTGTCTAATACTTAAGGCTCTCACTCATTGTTCTTGGAAGAATATTGCAGATAGAAATATATGTAAAATGCAGAGACTTTCTCAAGAAATAATGTGTAGAAGAATGAATCCAAACAAATGAACTTACTCCTCTATTTATACAACAACTGGGAGATAACATAGCCTATAGATTAAGCATGAAATTTGATAGAAAATTGCATGCACAACAACACATCTATCTTAGGTAAAAGGTGGTGAAACATGTAAGCTCATAATCAACTTAAATAGTTACAGATCAAATTAGTTAAATGATAGCAATTAGAGACCAATTCAAATCTCCACATGATAGAATTTGATGGCATTTCATAATGGAAATCTACAGGAATAAGGATTTGAAGGTGGTGCCAATGCTTCATATTCACATATAGAGTTGATGTGATTTCCTTAACATTTGAAATAGTCAACATTAGATTTGCAACACCAAGATTATATCGGCTCAATAATAGTATGAGTCGATTCATATAATAAATTGATTTGAAAAATTCATTGATTGGTTTACATGCCTTTACAATTGTTGGTCAATGCTTAGAAACATGGTAAATAGATTTTACTAAGTCCATGATATCCACAAAAGAGGCACTGACTTACTCTATCCTAATTCACTGACTTAATGATTTCTCAATGTTTGCATATTATAAACTCTTCTTTTGTAGAAAACAAGAATATAATGTGGCTAAAGAATATAGTCATTAATATCTCATAGTTGGTGTTGATTTAGTTTAATAAATAAACCTCTAAGTTCCTTATGATAATTGACTTCAAAGCCACATAAATAGCATTATAAATTGGTTGATAATCATTACTTTAGATTGTCGATCTTAAAGAAAATATCATTTAAATATATATACATAACATATACGCATATATAAGTAGAGAGAAGTTTGGAGTGATGAGAGCGACATAATCGGGAGATTGTAGTTTGAATTCTATAGACAAAGAAGGAAGTGGTGAGGACGAAGATCTAGGTGGATGGCCCTATTCAACTTTTTCCTTGGACTATGAGGTGGTTCTTTGCTCTCTACAAAAAGGATCTAAAGTTGCTGCTACCGGTGGTGATGGTGCCGACTTGCTATGTAGATATCTATAGGGTCAGGGGGTTTTGAGTGCTTTCTAGTGGAGTTTCCTCCTAAGGATTTGTCTGATGGTTTTTGTGAGGCTTCTCTATGCTTAGAGCTTCTATTTCTCTATAATGAGGTTGTGGGATTGGCTACTAGGTTGAGGGATGGATTTCTCATTCAAATTTTGTTAGGTGTGCCTCTTGTGAGGTTCTATGGCCTTGTGTTATTCCTATGTCTAGTTTAGGTTGGTTAACTTTATTTTGCTTTTGGTTGCTCCTAGTTATGGGTTTTATGTTTGGATCATTTCTTGTTGGGAGTGTCTTCTTTGATTGAGGGGTTGGATTTTCCCCTCTATTTCTCTACTTTTGCAGTCCCCTTGGATTCCTTCAAAATCTATGGGCTCGGTGTGTCTCATGAGGTGAGGCTTTAAATTTTTTATTAGCTTGGAAACTACTATGGAGCGATTTTCCCTCCCTGCTACTACTAGTAATATTTTTTCTGGAGCCCATAAAGGTTATTTTCTTAGATTCTTTATACCCTTTAAGTGTAAGGGGTCTATGTTCATTTTGGCGGTCATTTATCTTTTGTCCTCTATTTTTGTTCTCTTGGCTAGGAGGTTTTCTAATATTTTTTCAATACCCAATTTTTCATGGTGTTGGAGTTTGTCTCTACTACCTTTGTGTTGAAGCAGATGGGGTTGAAAGATTTTTTGCAAATGGAGGTGTCCATGGATGGTTTTCTTTCTCTAGATTTTTCTTTCTTGTTGTAGGTTGGGTGGTATTTTGAGCTTTTCTCTATTTCCTAGAGAGCTGATCATCCTGAAATGTTTAAGCTCAGTGGTTTATTTTTGAGGCCTGTTGTTTGTGGGTGCTAGTCTCTTTCAATGTTTTTCCAAAGGATGCTATGGATGCTTCTCCTATGGAGGTGGAGGTTGAGGGTGTTGGAGTTTTCAGGTGGTAGTAGACTTTATGGGCATGAAATTATCTCAAATAGAGGGGATCTCCCTCCTTTTGAGGTGGATTTGGAGTTGGCTTCTTTGTTTGATTAGTGGCTTTGTTTCTATTGGTCTGTTGTGATCTCTAACTCCCCTAATGAGGTGAGACTATTGGATTTTCTGGAATTTTTGTTTAGGGGTTTGATGGTGTCCTACACCATTGAGTAGGTTATCCTTCTTGGCTCAGTGGTGCCATCCATGAGTGGATGGTTTATTAATCATGTCTGGCAGATGTAGGTGGGTTCTTTATGTATCTAAGGGTTTTTGGTCCTAGTTAAAACTAGATTGAGAAAGGGCTTTGAGCCCATGCTTGTTTGTTTTATGTAGCTTGTGTAGTCATGTTTATCTTTTAGAGGTTGTTGTTGGGCTATTGTTGGTTTGTGATTTATCTTATTAGTAGTCTATTTTTCTTTGATAGGTTGATGGATCCCTTTAAAACCATTATGTATAGGGTTTCGGGTCCCATCAAAACCTGTTTAACCCCTAATCAAAAACATATATGTATATATACTTAATATATATATGCAAACGTATATATGTATATAATACTAAATTTCCATATTTATCATATATGTCAATAAAAAATGTATATATAATCAATATACAAAGGGATACATCAAGATAGCAATCACATTGTTATATTAATATATTAGTTGTGTATACATACATACATACATACATACATACATATATATATATATATATATATATATATATATATATATATATATGTACATGTCTGGGTATGTATGAATGTATTGATACATTCATATGGGAATGTCTATTTTCTACCATATGTGCATATGGATATATCTATATAGATTATATATATAAATATATACATTCGATTCCTAGACCAAAATCATACACAATTACTATGATATTGATAAGAGTCCTATGAGAGATATATCTATATGTATACATTTACACATGTCATGAGATCCATAAGATAGTTCCATGTGCATAAGCAACTTGTGCATGAGTGTACTTAGATATGCCTACCTATGTACCCTCATGTACACATTCCTCCATGTGTATAGTCTATCATCGACATGCATGTGTGTGCATATATATATATATATATATATATATATTCCTCATATTTTCCACATATCAATACAAGAATAGTAAGATGGAAAGAACTCTCAAGCTCAAACAGATAAACATCACCCAAAAATGCACTCAAATGTAAACAAGACTCTTACTAATGAAGACATATTAACCATGGATGGCTTACCAACTTCTTACTTAATAACCTAGCTCAATTATTCTATTGTGTTGTGTGTAAGCTTAGATAGGTTACGATATTGGTTAGCTAACCAAGACCTTATCCTAAGTGTTACTTCCCCTCCACCTAGAGGAATTGAACATATACCTACATCCATTAACACTTGCACATGGCATTCAACTATTCACAAAATACCTACTATACATAATACATCTCCAAAGTTAGAATATCAACACAATATTCATCTAATCACATAAATGCATTCCTTCATATAATATTAAATGAGATGACATTCGTTCATAAAAAAGTGATAAAAAATTACAAGTACAATTTATTCATCCACTGAATTCACATTACATTCACATTTACCCTACATATTAATAGTAAATAGTAATTACACAATTGGGGTGTAACAACAAGTGATAGTAGTTTAGCATACAGTTTTGGCTATATATAGTGCATTTGGGTATGAGTAATCTAGCCTGCATTCTTCTAGTGTTAAGAGTCATAATTTATTTTGGTAGATTGTTTATAGGTGTCAATAAACTATATATTCCAATTGGTAGATGGTTATATGATTAGATTGATCATTGGTGTTGATCGATTAGCATATTTCATGATTAGGTCTAATTCCTAGCCCACCTAATTCTTGATATATGATGTGGTAATTAAATATGTATTATGGATGTTAGTGAGATCTATTTTAGGTCCATGCCAACCTAAATTAAGTGTTTCACATTTTTTTTAAGATCGAAGGTGTTTAGGTACAAGTGTGGAGCCAACAATGCAATTTTTATTTAATTTAGCGAGCTACATCTAATTAGGTTGACCTAATTCATGTATGCAAATGAATTGGGTATATATGTAATATATTTTGAGGTTGTAGGTGTGTGAGATATGTGTGGTGTGATGTGAATATGTGAGTTTTGTATGTACATGATCAGATCTATAGTAGATATATTGTGAATACTAAGTGAATTTCAAGTAGAATAGTGTTTTGTTTTTTGTTTTTAATAAAGCGCATAGAGTCAATATATTGAGCTTCAAAGGAATCAAATCCACTACAAGGAAGGTAAATTTTCTATTAGTTAACATCTTAGTTGTGTGGCCATTTCTATCCTCTATCTATTCCTAATTTTGTGGTTGTGAGCCCTATTGGATAGTCTATCCTAGCAGTGAGCCTCTGTAATATCTTATAATTGATTATAAAACATTGTGAGCTAATCCTCACTGTGGTTTTTCCCTTTTTGGTTTTTCCACATGAAAATAGTGGTGTTCATGTGTTATGTGATCTTGTTAATGTTTCATGCTTACATTTATTGTTACTATTGGATGGTTATTATTAATTGGATGGATTGTGATCACATGTTAAATAATGGAATACTAATTCACCCCACACTAGATTAGTATTTCGGTGTTCAACAAAGGTAACTAAGTTTTTACTTATAAGTTGCAACATGATGGAGTGAAGGGTATAGGAAAAAGGGGTAAATTTTCTACTCCTCTCCCTAAATGGATATGAATTTTTCATTTTAATAGAAACTTCTTGGGAATTAACATGTTGACTTGTTTCAGGTGTATTTTTTTGTAAAAAGGCTTTGTTTTTTTCTTGAAAGGTTGGAAATTGTTTTGGGGCATGGCTTTGGATTTCTTAGGAAATTTAGAAGTATTTTTTGGTTCATGATGACTGATCGAATTCTGATAATCATGAAGGGGGGTGCATAAGTGTGAAAAGGAGGGAAACTTTAACATCTTAGGTTTAGTTTGAATATTGGTATGAAAATTTTCTATGAACATTCTTTGAAGGTCAACATCATGACTCTTAATGTTGATTTTTGAGTAAATTAATTGGTATCATGCTATGAGATTAGTGACCTTTTCATGTTTCTTTTGTTTACATTGCATTAAATCAGCTTAGGTCATCTTGGGACCCATGTGCACTTCAAAATGGTTAAGGAAGGCATCAACAAGTTCATTGAATGAATTAATTGAGTTATTTGGTAAGGAATAAAACCTCTCAAAGTCAATGTATTTTAAGGATCTATGGAAAATTTTAGCTGAGTTTATCCTCAAAAATGAAGTCACTACATAAGGTTGTGTATGTCGAGACATGGTTGCTAGGGTCTCCTTTTCCACCATATTTTCCAAATCTAGGAATCTTAATGCCATTGCAATTTGTGATCTTAGTATCTCCAAGGACAAAGGGTTTCTTTTGACATATTGTGAAGGTTGGCCATTTTGACTATGGTTCAATGTAGCAATATTTTTTGGAGGGATGAAACATTTCATAGAAGTTGGTTAAGGATGGGATCATTATTTGCATTGTGAGATGGAGGTGAATAAGATGGAGGCACGTATATGTATTTGAAAGGAAAGTGAATTATATGTTTTTGAGGGGAGATGGATTTGGGGATATGAGATATGAATGCACAAAGACAAAGGGATTCCTAGTGAAAATACCTAAGGTGGTATTGAACTTTATAAAAGGTTGTTTAGTTGTTGTAACAATTGGATTAACATATGTAGGAATAGAGGTCATGGTTGTGGAAGGAGGAATTTGATTTCCACCTATACTCTGAGTTAACCCCAAAGTTTGAGCATAACTAGTCATCGTAGGGACATGTTAATCAATAATGTAAGCTAGGTTGTGCACAATCTCTACCATTTCTTCATTATCATGCATTTTCCACATGTTATCTATGATAGGAATTGTAGTACTAGCAATGTATTTAGAACTCACAAAGTTTTACAATTTCTCTAAATCTTCATCATTTGTTTAAATAGTTCTTCTTGAGGGACACTAGCAACCATTGTGTCAATTTCAGTCACATTGGTTGTGCGTATGGTGGTCTTGGGAAATGAGGTATCAAAGCTATGGTCCATAGAGGGTTGACTAGTATCAACACAATGAGTTAAAGAGTTGGAAAACTCAAGTTCCACTATGAATGTGGTAGCGTGGGATGGAATGAGTCTTGAGCTACATCTCACTAGAATATTGGTAATAGGACACTATGTTGTGAAGCTCATAAAAGTTTAACCAAACCAAAGGTGCACCCAAAATGGAGAATACATAATAGATAAATGTAAAAAGCACCCAAAGATAGGAAATGCAATGCAAGTATGTAAAAAGATAGATATTTTTAGACTTTAAATGAGATAATCTACTAATTATACTATGCAAAAACCTAAAAATGATGTTTTTTAATGCCAATTTTTATTTTCAAACAACGCACTCAATTTGACCAATTGAACTTAATGAAAATAATGATATTTTTTTAATTTCTATAGCTAAAACACATTTAACAGTAGATCAAAATGAAGAAAATAGAGATAAATCACTACCTAAAATTTTGAAACAACACCTATACAAAGACAAATTTTCCCTAGGGTGAATGGGTCTTAGCACAGGGGTTAGAAAAATTTAAATTTTAGTTTGAAGCTTATAGCTAGTGTCTCATATTTCAGACTATAAAATGTACTTTTAGTGACTAATTTTTCTAGATTTTGATGTCTAAATGCAAATCCAATGAATGGAAAATGATGAACAATATGACACTTTTTTAAATGCAATTTTTTCTCAAATTTTGAATATGGATGATTGAACATACACTATTCTGCAAGTACTATGAAAAATTAATGTAATATTAATGCAAGTTTTTGAATTTTTTAGGTTTTAAAGAATTAAATATGCAATCCTAAAACCCTAAATGAGATGAAAACTAATGTAACTTCAACAACCCTAAATGGGATGCAAAGTAATGCATTATAATGCCAACTAATGCATATCCTAGATCTGGGGTTTGAAAAGACTCCAAATACGAAATTGTATAGTGCAAAAATGTCAAGTTCACCAAAATTAAATGATAAAAAGGGGGGTATGATGCACCTATATTCCCTAGTTCATTGGGAAAAATACATCCCCTAGGTAAGGATTGAATTTCATCCCTTAGGTGAGTCAACCTTGGTGGAGATCTTGTTGTTTTCCTTATGACCTAGGCTGGAGATTAGTTAGAACAACACTTTTGGGAGAAAAACTAAAAATACTAAGCAAACCCAATTATGTAATGTAACACTTGAAACATCAAATTTAAACCTTAATCTAGCAGAACTTGTAGAGTTTCAACATATCTAAGAATTTTATTTTTTTTGCACCTGTCACGAAAAATGCTCCTACAGAGTGTCCTCTAAGACTCATTCACCCTAGGGTGAATGGGTCTTCATAAGGTTTTCTGAAAGTTCAAAATTTTTATTTGTATCTCCTCGTCTACTCTTCCATCTTGAACCTTTCAATCCTGACTTTTGAATCTATATCTACATTAAAAACTAGAAATTTTGGTTTGTTTATATAGATGTTTACCTCAGTAAAACCCCGAGTTTCATAATTAGAGCTTGACTTAAAATTATGACACATGAAAGGAATGATGAATGAAGAATAACTATATTGAAAATCACCATTTAAACCTTGATTTGAAACCCTTGAAGGACTAGTACTTAGTAGACCTTTCCAAGGTCTAGATCTTGAATGAAATGGCTTAATTGATGATGTTATCTTGATACTTGACTTGATGCTTGAATGCTTGAAACATACATGACAATGTTAGCTCCAAAAAAATACATGATTCTTGATAACTTTGAAATGATTATTGAGATCTTGAATGCTTCTTGAACACCTTTGGTAGTAATCTTAAGTTTTGTGAAACTTGAACCAATGCTCTCATCAATTTTCTAGGATTTTAATCGATAAAAAGACCTTGCTTTTATATACAATTTTCTAATTTATCAAAAATGAAACATTACAAGACAACATTTGAATTTGAATTTGAGATCATAAAAAGGCAACCAAAAAAATATTTAAATTTTAAAACTAAGCAACTAGAGTGGACCAATTCACCTACGGGTGAATGGATCCTGACCTAAATTACCATGAGCTATTCATTTCCAGGTGTTAAAAATGATAATTGCATTAATCAAATCATAATTTCCCTTTTGTACAATTTAATTAATAGGATTGTAGATGCAAAATAAGGCCAATTACATGCTTAATTAAGTCCAATTAATTAAGGGACCCAAACATATTGAGAAAATGTAAAGGAGTACATTTTCCAATACTACATCAATTATATATGCCTTTTGCTTAGGGGAAACCCTTTATCATGAGTCATATTTTTGGAAACATATAACTTGGCATATGGTTTTCCAACAAGCTCCCATGGTATATAATTTTACAAATATCATTTGCATTCTACCTTAAAGACAATTGCTCTTGATTGGTGTTAGCAATTATTGTAAGGTGGGTGAATACATTGTATTTTTTGCTTCAATTTGTTCACATAATTGGAAGGTTGTGATTATTATATGGCACATTGATTACATTTTGTAGTGCCTTATCAATATTATTTAGATTACAATTCTTGGTATAGTTGAAATGAGAACCAACCTAGTGAATATCAAACTTCACTAGCCCTTGTGGGTTTTTCATTTACTACCTTTCTTAAAACTCACCTAGTGACTTTCAGAATTGATTAGCCTATGTTTTTTATTATCAAGATCAACTAGTGAATATCAATCTCCAATCACTTGTGATGCCTTTATCTATTCTAGAAAATATCAAACTTTTCTAGCTTGTGATTTATAGATATATTAGGTATGGATCCTACTTGGAATCTACAAATCTTAATTTTATGTGATGCCATAACCCCCTTTTTTGTTTGCACCATGTTTGAATTTTGTTTTCATTATATTTTCATTATGTTTACATGGTTTCTTTGTATTATGTTTTTCTTTTTTCTTCATTTTCTATTCTTTGTGCTTGACTCCCTTGTCTCTTTTTCTACATTATGCCTCATACATGTGTGTTCCTTTTTCTTCAAATTTTTATTTAGTACGATCTTGATATTGGGGGCTAGCACTTCCACTAGATTTTATGCCATCTTATTTCTCCAATACTTTGATGAAATAATTCTTCTCGGCTCCTCCTTACTTTAGTGAGAGCATGAGCATAAGGTCATAATCTCATCAAAATGGAGGCTAAATGTAGCATCATAAATTATCAACCCTTACAATTTGATACTATGTTTGGCTCCCCTTTATGTTCTTGGACATAATTATTCTTATTGTTTGTCTATATTATTAACATGTTTGTAAAATTGATATAAAACTAGGAATTAAAATAAAATATTTATTTAACAAAAAATTAAATTTCAAAATATGCTTGGTCAAGGGCATCCTCGCCCTTGACCACCCTATTTTGGTCTAATTTTTATATTCTATTATTGACTTTAATGTGTGTCCAAATTTAAAGTCAATTGATGGCCTTTCAAAATAATTGTTGTGAGAAATAAAGAAATGAATAATTATTTTTCACCATTTGAAAGCCTAGGCAATTTGAATATCAATTGAGAATCCTAAAAAGTAGTCAAGGAAATTAAATAGAAAATTAAGCAACATTTAATACTATTTTCACTAGTCAAGATTCATATTAGCAATGAACCATAATGTAAGATTGTCTTATGCCTTATGTTCATTATCCTTTGAGTACTAACACTTGCAAGATCTTCTATCAAAAATCATATTTTCCTTGTATGAGATGTGTATGTTGACTTAAGTTTGGCAAGGAACAAAAATCTTAATGGTAAGTTGGAGCACTTGTGATTTATCATTATTTTTTACACATTTTCCTCTCCTTGACCTAGGTTAAGCACTCTTTATCCAAAATCATCATATTTTCTATGGAGGCGGAAGCACCAAAATGGGATTTGATATAGGCATGCCTCTATATGAAACAACCCTTTCTCTCCTCTCTTTCTTGCAAGTGGTAGATCTGAAGTGGATTTGGAGAATATTGAAGACATTATACAAAGATCAAGCATTCAAGCAAATTCATTCATCAAATTAGGGAAAAATCAATTATTCATCAACAAATGAAGTTTCAAAGCTAAGTTTGACAAGGAAGCAATTATACCTGTACCTATTATGAGATTCTAGAAACTCTAATTCTAGAAAATCTAAGCTCATAATTGAATGCCAAGTTATCTATGTGTTCCCTCTACTTTTATGTTTATATTTTGTCTAAAATATATGTGTTATTTTGAAGTTAAATTAGTTTTTTGTAGTTGCATTTCACCTAGTTTATAGCTACAATAATACACACATCACGCCCATTCACATCTATTCAACTCTTAATCAATCCTAAAGGGGACCAAAACCATGATCAAACATTTTGGCTCTTCCTTGAGGATAGTATTCAAGCTATCTTTAATGATTATTTTTGTGTCCCCCCAATCTTGTGGGTTTAAAAGAATGATTTAGATCCAAGATCCCTTTTTCCTACACCAAAATATCAAAAGAAATTCAATTATATTAGATACATGAAAATCATTTTTAAGATAGTAAGAATATCAAGTACTAATAATAACATATTTAAAAACAAATAAAACATGAAATAGCAAATAGAATAAAAGTTTATAATAAATTATATAATTTCCTCACAAAATTATGTCCAATTGTTAGTTTCTATCGCTAAACTATTCAAACAAAAAAACAAAAACAAAAACTGTAAAAAGATAGAGAATGATAATGATGGGAGGACATTTTGACTTACATTCCAAAACCCGTTGATATGTGGGACAAACTAGATGACGAGGATCCTCCTTATATTCTCTCTACTACTACTCTAACTATTTGAAGGCCTTGTTTATATTTTTATATTTTATGAAAAGCATTCTAAATGTGTGACATATTTCACCCACATGTTTTTCAATATGTATAAAATTATTTTATATATGATAATCAAGACACTTTCTTTTTTATTTAGAGTTAGAATGAATCCAAGCTGACAATAGATAGCTGAAAGAGATAAAAGAAATACCATACAATTACAATGATGATACAAATGAGATAATCTAAACACTTATTCATAAATAAACAAGAAATATAAAGGAGTCCCACAAAATGCACCTTCTTAAAGCCCACGTGCTAATATTATTGAAAACCAATGTTTACAATTCAATCCAGGGGTCTTCTTATTCTCTAAAGCTTTTTCTTTCTGAGTCATTTTCATTGCAGGATTCGCAGCCTTTTGTAAAGTCTGGATGCCAGGTGAATGTCCCAATACAGCCGACCACGCCTGAGAAGATTCTACCATATAGCCAGTGCGGTCATACATCATCAACAGATTAATATTAAAAAATATTTCATAAATATTTTAAATATAAAAAATCTTCGAATGTTGTAGGATATCAATTCCTTTTTAGTTTAAATATTTAAATTATTCCATAAGAAATTAAACTTTATGCATTTTCCGTTTCTTCTCTGCATTGAATGTAAGCTTCGACGAGAACATGTATTTTCTGTGAAAAGGCATATTAAAAAATATTTTTAGTTTGTAATTTAATTTATTAAATGTAATTGGTACAAAAAATGTATCTTTTCTACTCAAAAGTCTATTGAACTATAAATGTGAGGTAAAATTCAATGGGGTTCAACTTAATAATTTTAGTATATTGAGCTCTTATTTCTGATATAAATTAACTTCTAATTTGCAATTTTTTTATAAAATTAAAACATCTGATACATTTTTTTGAGTTATTTATTACATTTTTGTGAATATCTTTCACCTGTTTCGCACCCTCTTGACTCTTTTCTAGTTTATATAATAATACATGTCCATCAATGTTATTAGATTTCTATAATTCATATGATCATCAATTTTTCTGTTTTTACATTCCATACAAAAACTTGCACACAATCCAATCCAAAAACAACAAAATTGAAAACCCATCTATATTGAACTCCTACTCCTGATACTTTAACTAATATAACTTCTAATTGATAATGTTTTATAAAATTAAAACAACTGACACATTTTTTGGGTTATTTATTAAGTTTTCTTGAATATCTTTCAGTTGTTCCACACTTCTTGACTCTGTTGAGAAGTGATGCTGATCTTTCAGTTATGCATTTGCACCACCATGCACCGCCACTCACCGTCATGCAACTCATTAAGTATACCATGCATATTGTAAAGCAACGGATGCATGAGCTACTGTTAGTTATTTAGATGCATTGAACAGTTGTTAATTGTTACATTTTATAGAGGTACAATGAATGGCAGTGCATAGTGGTGCAAGTGCATAACTGAAAGATCAGCATCACTTCTCAACATACTCTCCTTTGCTACTGAGACTCACAATATGATCTTGAAGTTTTGTAAACTGAAACTGAGCAACTCAGTGTGTAAGAGACTCTTCTGTAGTTTTCACAACAAGACCTGTCCATCAATGCTTTTAGATTTCTACAATCCATATGATCACCAATTTTTATGTTTCTGGATTCAATACAAAAACTGACACACAATTAAATAAAAAAACAACAAAATTGAAATCCCCTCCAGTGTCTTCCTACTCCAACATGGATTCCATTGCAAGATTTATTTAACTCTGATTATCTGTGTAGAAAAAAAGAAAAGCAATAAGGGTTCTCTTTCATTTAATTGTGTATGAGAAAAACAAAGAGTGTATATTAACAACATCAAGTTTCCACAGTCCGTGATCATGAATTGTTTAGTTTTCTGGATTGAAACTCTGTGCATTTTTGTGAATCAACGTTTCGGATAAAACTCCATGATCCATCATCAGGATAATGCATGCAACTAGAGAGAAGAAAAGTGCATTATCCTGATAATGGATCATGGAGTTTGATCCAAAACATTGATTCACAAAAATGCACACAGTTTCAATCCAGAAAACTAAACAATTCAAAGAGTGTATAATTAAATAAGAGCATAAATAAACTAAAAGATAACATTCTAAATTTTGACAATCTTTCTACATGTAACTGCTTAATTGAGGAATGATTTTTGTTTGTTTATAATTTCAC
Organism: Sequoia sempervirens; assembly: GCA_007258455.2. Classification (NCBI taxonomy): domain Eukaryota; kingdom Viridiplantae; phylum Streptophyta; class Pinopsida; order Cupressales; family Cupressaceae; genus Sequoia; species Sequoia sempervirens. The sequence goes on along the minus strand of VDFB02047230.1, from coordinate 365,264,306 downwards.
AATCTGTTATATAAAGAAGGATGACACATCTATGTAATTTAAATGTTTCAATAAAAAAGAAGAAGATAAGATCCCACATTTACATAAGGGGTAAATCTAATGACAGTGTAAATCCAATAGACAATGAATTCTATCATTAAATGCAATACAATCTGGAACAGGAACCTGTGCCACTGCATTTTCTGTTCCACTGATGAACACAGAATTATGTAGGGTCTGACATGAAAAGCAGAACGAATACGATGCCAAGAATGATCGGCCCAGAAAACTGAGTCGTAATTTAGTCTCATCACATCAAATCACAGAAAACAATGTGGGCAAGTCATTCTTGGCTGAGTATCCGCTTCTACATTTACATGCAAGACAAACTCATAAAACTCTTAACATCTGAATAAACAATGATATTTCACACGCAGGAATGGACACATATATAATGCCTGGAAGGCTCTCAAATTATGGAGAGGAATATATTCGAGAAAATATCTTTTCGGTTGTGTCTATTGTTTTTCAATTACCTTTAATGGTAGAAGATAACTCTTCATAAATAAAATTAAAAGAAGTATTTATCATTTTCTGATAAGGTTGAAATTTACACAGCATTGGCCCATCATGCTGCGGATGGAAAAAGTACTGGAAAGAGCCAAATGTCCTTTGGAAACGTGCAGTAAAAATCAATGTCACCGTTACCCAATACTGATAAGATCACTGAGATTCCAGTGGTAGTGGAAGAAGGATGTACAATGCACAAGTGCATTATTTAAGACGGTCTCTCGTCAAGATTCTTCTAAAAGATGATGGAATAAAGGTAAAAACATCGTTTGATCTCTACAGATATATTTATCTTATATTCGTGGTAAGGACGTTTCAACACGCACAATGATTACAGAACGGTGACAATCTTTATTTAGGCTTTAAGGATATGATAATCATTTTTTGAAACTCAATTCATTTGTACCAAACTGAAAATTTCAAATTTATTCATCATGTATGGTGGGAATTATGCATTTATTTTTTCTGTGTTTACTCTCGTGTTTATAAATCTTTGTATTTATGTGTATGTAACTTAAGTTTAATTAGTTTATATATGCAATATAAGTCATTAATCAAAATATTTTGGATAATTCAATCTTATCAATTATTAATCTACTGTAGGTATGTGAAAAAAAATAGGTCATGTTTCTATTCACATTGATTGTCTTGATTCTTATAATTAAAAAGTTAGAATCAAATATTTAGCTAAGTAACAACATATTACACTTGTGTTCTACACTATCTTTGTACATGTCTTCATACATTGGTCTTATGTTTGTGTATAAAAAGACATTCTTTTGTTATGGTTGCCACCACAATCAATCTAATGAAGTTATTGGAGAACCCCATGCATAGCTATATGGAAGCAAACCAAGGTTCTAACAATTATCAAAAAAAAAAATTATTTACTACTTAAAATTTGTATTTCCTAAATACATATAGGATCATGTGTTTCCCCTATTCGAGCTCTTGCACATGCATACTCAGCATCTCAGATATAGACATACTCTTACCCTCACTATCTCTCTTTCCTTACATGAAAATACTAATTTCATTTAACCTCACCCTCTTTTACCATTGTTGCTAATCAATCTTGCATATGGCTTTCATCAATCATTCACCACATTTCTTACTCTCTTTCCTTACATGAAAATACTAATTTCATTTAACCTCACCCTCTTTTACCATACTTGCTAATCAATCTTGCATATGGCTTTTATCAATCATTCAACACATTTCTTACTTGGTGTTGCACAAACACTTCACCTTCACAAGCCTTCTCACAACTTCTCCTTCCTTGTTGTCTCCTCTACCTAGCTCCTTATCGACATCTTGTTCCTTCTTAACTCTCCCTTTTCCTCCCAAACTTTGTTGGTAGGGAATGTGCATCCCTACACTCTTCCTCCTCCTTACAACTTATATTCCATATCACGACTCTCTTTTTCTTTTTCTTTTTTTCACAATTTATTATCAGCCTTACCTCAAATTCTATTTTTTTTCAAAATTCCTTTATATTCTTCTTGAACACTCCTATTTTCATACCTTCACCTCACATCTTGCCCAAATTATAGAGAATTCAAACTTGTCAACATCATCATAACCACTAGTTGTAAATGGAATGCTATTTGTGTTCCCAAATCTCTCTCAAATCTAATGTGATCACCCATCTTTTGTCATCTTTAACATTGTAATGGATCCTCTTTTTCTACCAAATTACCATAATTTTCAATTAATTGATGAATCATACTTCCATCCAAATTGACTATCGAATTAGTACTCATAACATCACTCCACCACTGTGGCTCATGTTTTTCCACACTTTTGATTATTCTTTCCTACCACAACATGATTAATAAGTCTCTTATTAGCCCCATCATGGACCTCTTAGATATTTATCCCACAAAATTTCTCTAGAGAATTTATGGTTTGTATCTACATATATTTCACCAACCATTCTTTCACCACTTCCTCTTCATTTCTTTTAGCCTGCTACAATTTTATGCAAGTATTCATCTATTAATAACTTCACACTATCCACCACATAGTGTTTACTACCCCATTAAAATTATAGGTAACTCATCTAAACTCACTATTAATCCCATTTTCTTCTTTTTGAATAACTCTAATTTTGTTCCCACTCCCTTTCCTATGATATCCACTAACTTGGTAGAATCCCTTTTGCCGAAAGTGTTCATTGATTCTTCGGTATATATCCTATTGCTAGATGTAGCCTCATCTTCTATCATAGCTCCTAATTTATACAAATGATCTAGTGCTCAATCTCTACTTTGTTGCAAGTCTTACGGCTCAAGTGCCTCTACACTATGGTTGTTCCCACATTATTAACTATAGGTGAGAATAGATAGTAGTGGCTACAAGTTCTTAATATCTTCCAAAAAAATAGTCATATGCTTCGTGTTCACTCAATTCAATAAAATTAAGATGCTACTGCATCACACTAAATAAATACAAAAGTATGTGAACTCCTAATCCCATAGTGATCTATCTAATGGTCCCTTATTTTTTTCCTTTTCCTTCAATGCTTTCCAAATTATTTGTCCCTAGTGAATCCACCTTTGGGATCATACCCTCTATATGTTTTTTTGAATATACCTAGTGTCGCCTAATATCCTCCTCTAGGAGCTCTTCCCTTTTTATTTCCTCTTCTATTTATGGTTCATTTATTCACTACCATCCATCCACCTCCAATTTTATGACTTCTCATCTTCTCCCATAGAACATTCCTTGTATGCATCTTCACTTATCATCCCAGCCACCAAGTCCGCCTCCTTTGGTGTGAGTCCCTCCTCTCCTAATATTAAGTCAATTATCATGATGAAAAACTCAACTCATCCATCACAAATTTTTCTTCATTCACCTTATTTTTATTACCCATAACATCTTATATGTAGCTTCTTGCATATTCTCTTGTCTTTCCATCTTGCATAGAGGTCCTTTTTCACATGATAACCAAGTACTAAAAAATATTATTTACACTATCTTTCTCAATATCTTTGGTTATATTAACCTCCAATTCATTTAATATATGTAGTTCCAAAATCAACAATACAACCTATTTATAACATCCTTTAGTTGTAGCCACTAGTAACAACTATCTATCATCTTCGTTAACTACTACTAGTAGAATCTCCTAGCTATCCTTTTCCACCTTAATTTTCAACATCTATGTATCATCCCCTACTAGTCATACTAGTAGAATATTTGAAACTATCTGAATTTCACTTGTAGATTCGTGGCATAATTGTTCCTCTATTTTACTTGTACATTATTTTATATAATATCCTCCTCAACCTTTATTGTTGCACCAACTTGTAAAAAATCCCATGTCACATCATTCATGCACTCTAGTGACCTTTTTAGTGTTGTGTGTTCACCAAATGGCTAATAGTTAAAATTGGGGATTCAAATTTTGGATAATAGTGCATGCTATAAGGAAACTTGAATTACCCCAATTTTACAAACAAGAACATTAATTTTTTGAAACTTTTAAACTCAAAATTTTTCCATAATATTTACTAACTATATAGATCATATTTTCATAATTTTTTTCAGTTATAGTTAAAAATAAATTAATTCATCAATAATATTATATAACTATTGGTTACTTTAGCACTATATCACCTTTTCTTAATTTTATAATCTAATGGTTGAGGTTATATTCCATGGGTTAAAATGTACCCACAGAGCTATTATTCCCATTGATTCCAAAATTATATTTGGGTCATTGAAGATTTACAGTCTAACAATTAGGGTTAAATTTTATGGGCCCAAATTTAATCATAGAGATCCAATACCCATTGGGGCTTGAAATAGAAACCAAAATAGCTGATTATAAATAAAAGCAATGGAAATAAAAAATAATTTATGGTTGGTATTCAATTTTTTATTCAAAATATTAAGGAATTATGTAATTATAGAAATGAACACTAGACCTTAAACAAGAAAAACAATACCACCCTCAATCGTTTACTTCTGCATAAGAAAGTTTTTTTTCTTGAGGAATGATTTTCCATTGTAACATTTAACAATTTTTTGTCAAGATTCACTAATATTTTTTTATAAATTTCTAGTGATTTATAAAAGTCACCAATAAAATTAATGTTCCCTTTGTGAAAAAAAAAAAATTCACCAATATAAAATAATAACTTTTTTCTAAAATCAACGATTTCCTAGGATTTTATATATTTTTTCAATGGGAGCTTCTGATAGTTACTTTTAATGCACTCTTTTGTTACAATTTTGAAACTTGAGAAAAATCTACTTGCATCTTTTGGGTGACTTCCTCATTTACACTTATAGCCTGACATAAAAGATGACTCTACTAAATTCAATTGTAGAAATTTATTTATTCCTGCCCATATCTTATTTCTTGGATATTCCATGGATATCGCATCATCCTTCTTAGTATCTACATTAATAAGGATTTTTCCATCCTCTCCCCCACTATATACAAGGTCTTCTATGGATTTCTAATAACCCATTTAGCCATCTATGGGATTATCACACAACATTTTCATCCTCTATTTACCACAAAAGGATATCTTCTGAACCTTCTATTTTTTAGTCCTCTTCTATTCCTTTCCTTTACCCTAAGATTCAAAGGACATTGAACTTGGAGGGGGACTTTGAGGTTCTGTTACCTGTGAATATTTTCTTCTTGGTGGATTTTTCATGCATTTAAGATAGAAATAAGGATTTTGAGGGTGGCCCATATTTTATAATCAGGTTGGATTGTTCATTAAACCATGGCATGCAGACTTTAATTCAACAAAAGAGTTATCGTCCAAGGTCTTAATTTGGGTTTACCTTCCTTGGCTACTGCTTGAATGTTGGAGGAGAGATATACTACAGTCTATGGCCATGTCACTGGGAAAACTGATTGGCACCTCTCAATAGACTTTGAAGAAGAGGATTTTTTCCTATGCATGTGTTTGTGTGGAGATTAATTTGAGTCAGCCTCTACCTAACTCTATTGATCGAATAGTTGGGTCTAGTTCTTGGAATCAACAACTAGATTATGAAACTCTATCATTTAGATGTTGTTTATCCTGCCAGTATGGTCATCTTCAAAGGAGGTTTCCTCGTGCTCCTATTGTGGCTAACTAGAGTAACAAAATGGCTCCATTAAATATAAGATTCAGAAAAAGAAAAGGGCCCCTTATAGGGGGTGACTCCAAATAAAGATGGGTTTGTGCCTATTAGTTCTCAAAATAAAAGTTGAGGGCAAAGAGGACTTTGAAAGGTTGCCAAGAGGAGGTGGTGTTTAATGGGTTTGATGCATTGGATGACTTAGTTCACAAGGAGGAGATATTTCCTGATGTGCATGTGGATGCTACCCCTTTTACTACTCATAATACTAAGCCTATGGCTATTATGTCTTTGATTATTGGTCCTATGGAGTCTCCTAGGGAAGTTAAGGATTCTCTTGTTCCTTCCCCTCATGTTGGGCTTGGGGACCCTTGTGTGTTGGTTGGTACTTCTTTGGTCTCTGTTACTATAGGTGCATGCCCCACTAGAGGTTTGGGTTCTAGAGATTATGGAAAGTGTAAAGCTTTAGCTTCTTCCCCTATTCTAAGTGTGCAACAAAATCCTCTAAAAAAGAGTGCCCCTAATAAGTCCCAAAAGGTGGGTATGAAGAAGGATCAGGAGAATGTTAAATTGGCTGGTGAGAAATTGGCTGAATCTAGATTAGTGAAGACATTGTATACTCACTTCTCTCATCCCTCATGATGATTGTGCTATCATGGAATGTGAGGGGTATGAATAGAATCCCTAGACAAAAGGCTATTCAGGACTTGGTTCGTGCTTACTCTCTAGATTTGTTTTCCTCTAGGAGATGAAGTTATCTGTGGATAGTATGATGCAAAGTTCTTTTAAGATTTGGAATAGAGGTCTATCTTAGAGTGTGGGTGCACAGGGGAGCTCTAGAGGTCTTGCTTGCTTCTGGGATCCTTGATGAATATCTCCTATTTGGTGGTTCTCTAGTAGATTCTCTATTTCTCTGGTTGTGATTAGTTTGGAGATGAGGGAAAGAATTTTTCTTTCCAACATTTATGCTCTAACAGATGTCCCTAGTAATATTTTGTTGTGGTTTCATATCAATTTTATGAAATCATTGGATCCTTTTCTTCCATAGATTATGGCAGGTGACTTCAATGCAATTGCCTCTCTAGAGGAGAAAAGGGGGTTTGCCTCTTTGGACCCCTCCTTTGATCTTCTAAGGTATGATTTGGCTTGGATTTGGCTTGTGGATATCAAACCTTTGAATGGAATGTTTACTTGGAATAATAGGAGACTTGGGGCTAAAGCCATTTCTGAAAGATCAGATAGGTTTCTTGTTTCTAGTTTTTGGGTTGGTGACAAGTGACTGTCAAGTTCTAAAATTTTAAGTTGGCGGGGATAAAACCATTGAATGATTAAATTTTTGACCTATTTGGTTGGTGGTTCTAGGAAATAGAATTTTAGATTTCAGCTTATGTGGCTCAAGGACGAGAGTCTTCTTGACTTGGATTCTAGATGGTGGATTGAAGGATGACCTGCTTTTGGTATGGCTATGTACTTCTTTATGAAGAGGCTTCAATATGTGAAGTATAAATTTAAACATTTGAATGAGTATCATTTTGGCAATGTGTTCCAAAAGAAAAGGATTTCCCTGGAGCAACTCGATTCTATTACCAGGAAGATTCAGGATCAAGGTCTTGATGCAAAATTGAGTAGGTTATAGGGTAGTGTAGTTAAAGACCTAGAGGAATGGGAGCTTTGTGAGGAAATATTTTGGAAATAGAAGGCTCATGTTGATTTGCTTCAGGAAGGGGGTATGAATACTTGCATCTTTCATAACTCAAAGAAGGCTTAAAGATAGGGAAACATGATTTCTTCTCTTCATTATCTTGAGGGTTCTATTCTTTCTTCAAGTCTTTGGACATTTCTACTGAGGTAGTTTGCTTGTTCTCCACTCTCTTTTCTGAAGATACCCTATCTGCAAGTGAGGAAGAAGCCTCTATCTTGGTGTGTATTTTTCCTTTGGTGACTATGGATATGAATGCCTATCTTCTAAAGCCTATTTCTTTGAAGGAGTTGGAGGATGTGGTGTTTAAGCTAAAAAAAGGGAAGGCTCTTGGCCTATATGGGTTTCCAATTGAGTTCTTTTAGGAATTTTGTGTAGTAAGAAACCTTGATCTGTTTGAGGCTGTGTAAGGGTTTTTAAGGAATAAGCAAATGTTAAGGGCCATGAATGCCATGTTTCTTGCTCTTATCCCAAAATACAAGGGTGATGATTCTTTGGATCTTTCTCGACCAATTTCTTTGTACAATGTGGTGTATAAAATTGTTTCAAAGCTAATTGTTGAGTGTCAGAAGACATGGTTGCATAAGTCAACTAATCTTGGAGGAACAAGGGGGCTTCATTATGAGTAGACATATTTTGGATGGAGTAGTTATTACAATTGAGACTATTCATTATATGGCCTCTTCTAGGGAATAGGCTATTTTTATAAAGTTGGACATGGCTAAGGCTTATGACTAAGTTAAATGGCATTTCTTGATCAAAGTTCTCAGAGCCTCTAGGTTTAATAGTGAGTGGTTTGATTGGGTCATGAGTTGTGTGATGACTCCCTCCTTTTCCATTCTCATAAATCAGGAGTCTTCTAATATATTTGGTGCTTCTAGAGGTCTTAAATAGGGGGATTTCTTATCCCTATATTTGTTCATCTTGATGGTTGAAGGCTTGGGGAGGTTCATTAAGTCTTGTGTTATGGATGGACACATTCAGGGATAGAAATGGAGAAACTCTCTACCTCCTCAAACTCACCTTCATTTTGTGGATGATATGACTTTGATGGGTGCTGCTAAGGTGGTTGAAGTAGTTGGTTTACAATAGACTTTGGATAGTTACTTAGGGTATGTGCAGGATCATGACGGGCCAAAAAGTTGCAATATGATGGGTATGTGGCTGACTAATTTTTTTTTGCCCAAAATTGATGAAATGAAAAGGGTTTTTAAAGGAGATTCTCAGCTTTCCACCAATATAAATTATGCTTTAATTTTAATTTAATAAGTAATTATTATTTATTTTCTATTCAAATTACGACTAAAGTCCTAATTGATAGGCTGATTTAAAAACATCTATAGCTTTCAAATAGTATCACATTTTTTGAATCCAAAATATGTGTCACATTCTATGCTTCGAATACTATAGGATTAAAAAAAGAAAAATTGAATTTCATGATGTTTTGACCAAGTTAAGGTGGTCAGACATAGGAGTTTTTTATATTTTTTAAAATTTGTAATAAAAAATTCATAATTAATTATTTACTTGGAAAGAAATTAAAAAAATATATGCATCACATCGGGACATGAATCCTCTACTTATATCTAAAATATTATAAGAAAAAATTATCATTTTATTGTGGTTAGGGTTGTCAGACAGACACCTACTTCTTATTTTTTCCTTGAAATTTAAGTACTACTTCATTGAAATTTCAAATTTTCACCAAATAGTTTTTTTTTTTCTTTAAACAAACCTAGTAGTTTAGAAACTACATTCATTTTTCTATAGATTGTATTCTTACTTATTTTAGAAATAATATAGATAACTTATTCAAATTTTTAAGTCAAGCTGCCTAACTCTGATATTTTTGAAATTTTTGCCACTTGAGGGCCTAGTTTTTCCATGGTGATCCTACAAATACCCCTTAGCTGCCTCAGGTCAGAGCATTAATAAGAGTAAATCTTGCATTTATTTCTTTAATACCCCAATGCTTATCCAACAATGTATTACCAGAATCTTAAGGTTTCAGGTGGGGAAGCTTCCCTTTGTCTATCTTAGTATCCCTCTAGATGTTTGCCCACTTCCTAGGCATTTTTGGTAGGATGTGATTGATAAATTTTGAGCGATGGTTTGTCATTGTACCTACAGATGGCTATCTATGGCTAGTAGAGTTACTCTATTGAATTATGTGGTGTAGACCCTTCCTTTATAAAAGTGATTTGTGATGACCACTCCTTCAAGCTTCATCAAATATTTTGAAGGTCGCTATAGGAAGTTTATTTGGTTAGGTGATCTTGTTTGAAGGAAGTGGAGCTTAATTAAGTGGGAAATTATTTATTGGCAAAAGTAGGATGGTAGTCTAGGATTCCACAAGGAAGATTGGAATGTACAAGCTTTGGATGGTAAGTGTACTAGAGATGGTGTTCACATTAGCATCAATATTGGGCTCAGATCCTTACCTTCAAGTACTTAGGGGAGGTGGATGATGATGAGGTTCCTCGATTTAGTCTTGTGGGGAAAGGTTATACAATCTAGGATAGTCTCAAGAGGGGGGATATATTGGTTAAACTAGGCCTATTTTGGATCTGTACTAGAGGTTCTGATGCCCCTTTTTGGCATGACTCATGGGATGGTTTCCTTCCTATCCTCTCCCTGCATTCTCACTTTAGGGATTTATGTAGTATTTATGTTCAAGTTGGTTTGAGTAGAGTGACGGATTTCAAATCTCCTCAGGCTTTGGGGAAGACTATTATTTACCATTGGATAGCTATGTAAGAGTGGCCCTTAGGTGGATCTTTGGAGGAAAGGAGGGAATTGTCCTCCATTTTGGCTGATAGAGTTTGTTGTTCTCTTCAAGAGCGATATGTGCTAGCTTGGGGTTTGGATCAAAAAGGGAAGTTCACTGTTGCTTTAGGGTATCCGTGGTTGGACATACAAGCCTTGGGAAGTGCTGAGGTTTCCTGGTTGAAAAATATTTAGAATAAATTCTCTTGGAAAAAATGCAATTTATTTTCATGGCTAGTGGTGTATGGCAGGTGCTTGACTTGGGATAACCTCTATAAGCGAGGATTCCAAGGTCCCTCATTATGTTTCCTTTGTTTAAAATATGTTGAGATTTCTCCTCATCTTTCATTTCATTTCCCTTTCCTAGGGCTATTTGGCATTTTTGGTGGGGGTTTGGAATTTGCAGTATAGGCATCCTTCTTCTCTTGAGGAGTTTTGGTGAAAAATTGGGCCCATTCTAGTGATACTTCATTTTTGCACACAACATGGCCCATTGTTACCAGTCTAATTATTTGTCATATTTGGTTGGAGCACAACCATAGTATCTTTTTAGATAAGAAGTTGTTGGTGGGTCAAGTTTAGGCTCATATTCTTCGAGCCTTATAGGAGACTTTGCATGCTAAATGTGATCTTTCAGTATCAGTGGATCTTGGACATAATGGAGTGATTGATAATTTGGGGATTTCTGTTAGTGGTATTGAGAGGGCCAATATTGGGCAAGATAGGTATTCTAGAGGAAAGGTCTTTAGGGGAGGGAATTGGATGCTTCCTCCCACTAGAGTTTTGAAAATAAATATGGATGGGTCTACAAGGGGTAATCCTGGGCATGTTGGTGTTGGTGGGGTGGGAAAAGATAGTTCTAGGGTGGTTGTGTTCCTCTTTTCGGAGTTAGGGGGAAACACTCTAATAGCCTTATGGAGGCCTTGGCAATTCTTTTGGATTTGAAGAGGGAATATTACATCAGCTAGAAAATAATTATCTTTGAATCGGATTCTTAGGTTGTGTTAGACTTGATAAATAAATAAAAAATTCATGATGTTAGTTGGTAGCTTGCAATGGTGGTTAATAAAATCACCAATCTTGGAAATTTATTGGATTCTATCACCTTCTCTCATATCCCTATGGAATGGAAAAAGGTGGCTGATGGGTTCACCAAATGAGCTTCTGAGACGAATAGGACTTAGTTGGTGGATGATTGGGATAGTTTACTAAGGGATCTTGCCCAGGATTTGGAGGGTTGGGTTACATAGGATATGAGATGCTTCATGAAAATTTCTTGATTCCTTGTATCTTATTTCTTAGCCCTTTTGAGTTTCTTTCTACTTTATGCTTTGTACTGGTTAAGTTGATTAATAAAGTTTTTACCCTCTTTTGTTTAAAAAATAGACATTCTTTAAAGAATTTAATTGCTTGAGATGTGCTACCACTATATTTTCCTTTGCTTCATTTTAAGTCATTCATCGTTCTATAAAACACTTATAATCTTATGCAAATGGTATTTTAGGTCATAGTTTGAACCTAGACGATGTTTTATTAAGTTCATCAAACTTTTCCCTTTGCCACTTGTGCTTATTTTACACTACTTCCCCATTTCAAACCCGAGTAGTGTTTTGTGTGTTTCGTCAAACTCTCTTTTTCTCTTTATCTAAAGGTTATTTTTTTGGGTAGTGTTTTGTTGTGATGTTCAAACTCAGGTGTATATTTGTGAAGTTCACCTTACTCCCCACTTCACTGTTCGTAGATGTTTGTTTTTAAATTTTTGAAAGATGGTTATATTGGAAGTGGTGACACGACAGCTACCACTTGTTATGAGGGGAATTAAGACATTAAATGCTCATCTACTTTAATGTTTTTTTTGTGAAATTAGGCTTTAAGAAATAAAATTGTTGGACAAAGATTCTCATTGCAAAATTTTGTAGAGATTAACTCGAAAAGACGCAAAGTTCAAGTTACAATGTTCACGATTGAGGCATTTTTAGATTTCACTCATTTGGTCTATTCTCTAGATTGTTTCTTCTTGCATTGCATAAAAGATATATTGTCAAAAAATATTATATCTTATCCATGGCAAGGGTGAAATACATGAGTTGTAAATGTATATTAGGGTTAACATATGAGGTTCCAAAAATTGGTGATACTTGTCTAGGGCATGTTAGTTTGGAAAAATTGTGGAAAAAATTCAATAAACCTGATCCTTTGGTCATCATTAAATGAGTGATAGATACTGGGTTAGTTGAATTAATTGCATTTCCCATAGCCCTACAATGTCCTGAGCTAATTCAAGAATGCATAAGACATTATAATTCATAAACCCAGGACGTTAGAACTAGAGACAATAGAATTGTTCTAAAGGTTTAGAGGGCCAATTTTGTGTCTTAAGGATTCCAAAGAGAGAGGAATATTCACCAATGAACAATGACACATTCCCAAATTGAATTCACTGCGAAGAAATGGGTTTAAAAAAATGTGATAGGAAAGAATTGGTCATCCAAAGCAAAGAAGGGAAAGTCCCAATTTCCTTTTAACTTACACAGAAATCATTTTGTAGAAGAATTGGCTGAGATTGTGGTGACATTACATAGGGTTAGGCGAAATGATAATGTTCATGGATTTGGGGAATGGATGTATTTCTTTATCTAGATTAGTTTGCGTGGAGAACAATTCTTGGATTAGGCAGAGATTATTAGTGACCACCTGCATGAGTTGATGGAATTCTTTACTCTCAACAAATTTTTCTATATGTCCTCATATTTGATATATGCCCTTTCTTGCACTAGACCTTGGCCTAGGTTAAATCCAAGTGATCTACCTTGAAAAAAAGTGGAAATTTATGATTGTCATGAAAAAATCCAGCTTCACAAGAGCTTTCTACATTTTAGAAGGGTGATTGACACTTTCTCCATGATGATGGTCAAAGAAATATAGGGACGTCTTGCCATGTGGCTATCACCTAAGACCATCAAGTTTGTTTAATTCTATGACATCCATTTTATTCAATTCCACAAAATATCATAAATTAGGATTGGTGGATACACTAGATTTCCTATAAAATCTGCTAAGTATCCCAAAGACAAGTGGGTGATTATTGAGGTAAGTGGGAAATTGGATGATGTTAATAGATTATGCCAATACATGAATAGATTGATAGTCTATTTCCCTTTTGGTTTTGGCCCATATAGTTTTCAATCAATGTTAGATGCTCTAAATATTGAGAAGGAATTGTCCAGGTATAACATGGCTTTGTATAATGAGCAAGTTCCCTTTGATTTAAAGGATTACATTAAGAGTAACTTGAAATTGAGCCCTTATTTTTACCACCAATCTATCCTTGAAGACTACTGGGTTGACTGTTTTGATGAATATGAGGTCAGAAGGAGTTGGATGAGATTGACATTGGAACAGATAATTATTTATGAATTGAAGTGGGATTTATAAGTCATTATGGAAGATGGGTCTGACATGGTAGACCCAGTGTATACTAAATTGATAGAAAACTAGCCTATTCCTACTATGGATTGGAATTTCAAAGAAAACAAGACCATTGAAGTGAAAACTATTGATTTTTTTACTAGAACAAGAGAATGGGGGGAAAAGAAGAAAACTGAGGAATCCCATCCTCACACTAGGTCAAAAAATTCACATCCTGCTGAAGGCACTTCTCAGGCCTCTACTAGTAGGAAATTAGTTAGCAATGTTTCTTAGTCTTTACCATCTAGAGCCCAAGGAGGTGGCAATAGAAATCTATCAGACAAGAATGTGTATTCACAAACCTATGGAGAAGATACTTCAACATGCCTACTCTAGAGAAAGAAAATGAAGGGGAAGAAGAAGAGGAGGGTTTAGAAACCATAAATATCAATTCCTCTCCCTCCCAATATGAATCACCTGTCAGAGAGGTTGGCACATATCAAAGGTCACAAACAATTGGAACTACAAAGGACACTCCTCTAGTCACTAGGACACTGTTTGAGTCTCCAAGTTTCAACGAAACCAAGGTTTCAGTAACTCCAACTTGGTTGGAAGATTCATTGTCACGAAAAAGGAAAGCTATATGACTTACCTTGCCTAAAAAAGATATGATGGGTAAACTATTGCAGAGAACTTTGACGGGCAAAGGGTTCACTACTACTACCTGTTGTAGAAAAAATTCAGAAAAATCAAAGTTAGGAAAATTGACGCAAAAATGAATAAGTTATCTATTAAATTCAAATTAAATCATAATTTATATTTTTGGAAAGCTGAGAATCTCCTCTAAAAACCCTTTTCGTTTCATTAATTTTGGTTTAAAAAAAAGTCGTCAGCCACATACCCTACAAATATTGCCACTTTTTGGCATACCATGATCCTGCACATACCCTGACCCTAAAACCTAAGTTGAAAACTACTACTTAGTTGATAGATGACACAAAATCAGGGAGACTCTAGACAAAAATTATGCACCCTTCAATGCAAAGGGATGTTTCTCAGGAAGCTACAAGTGATCTTGAAGTGAACAGAGTAGACCTCGGTCATCCTACAATGGATGAAGAAGTTTAGTTTTTTTAGGTGTCTACAACAAAGATGGTTGAGAGGTCAGAGAAAGATAAAGAAAGTAAAGATGAGTTGAAAGCTCATGTTCATAATTTGAATGAATGTGTGGATGTTTTTCTACATTTTTGCTAAAAAAAAAACTATTAATATTGTTAGTCAAACTGAACAAAGCACATAAAACATCCCTATGAAATACTTGATCATGTCACATATGCAAACAAGATAAAAAGAATCAAAACAACTAAGTAGAGCATATGAAGCATGTCAAACCCTTATCCCATAATGGATGGGTGCTACTTTGATGTGGAAAGTAGCCCTTTCCCTATCCTTGATATGCTTGATAATGGAAAATTCCTTGAAGATGTTATGAGTTTTGATGAAATTATAACTTGAATAAGTTGTGGATTCAAATGCCTAAGATTGTGGAGGAAATTAATACAATGGAGGAGGCCTCTATTTATAAGAAAGAATGATGGAGGATTGAAGAATAGGATGAATCTGGGACAAAAAAACCAATGACAAGATGCCACTTTTCAACATGTCAATGGAGGAAGGTTGTGCACATTTTAGTCATTGTGCATGATAAATGCTATTAGGTGGACTTTGAAATTTTGAAAGTTGGCTTGTTGAGGAAGAAGAAAGAGTCTTAAATGCCAAGTTAGAGACATGTAAGAGACAATGTAAGAGGAATCAATACCATGTTGGAGGACAAGTCCTTTTGGAGGGCTATTTGAAATTTGAAACATATTCCCTAAAGATTCCATTTTGAATGATAATAGAAGATATAATAAATCTAATAAATTGATTTATTGTGCAAGTTGCAAAATATAGAGAATTGGGGGATTAGATTAGCATTAATCATGATTTGATTAATTTTAATGGAGGTTAGTTGATTATGACATTGAACTTAAATATTTGGATTTATTTAAATTAAATGAGAAGATAAAGAAAAGTAGAGATTTAATTAAATATTTGGATTTATTCAATTAAATGAATGAACTTTAGCAGATTAATTAAATAAAATTTGATTTGTTTAATTAAAGAGACAAATTTAGGAGACTAAATAAATAAAATTGATTTATTTAATTATAGAGAAGAATATGATTTAATCCAATATAATGATATATTTAATTAGATAAAGTTGATTTATCTAATTAAATAAAGATTGATTAAAAGAGGAAATATGATGAATTTTAATTAGATAAAGATTATTTGATTAAAATGGTTAGTAGAGGGATGATTAAGGATGAAATGAAATTAGTGATTCTAGATTAGATGCATGTATAGTTTACGTGTCTACATTTTTCCCCTCTTTGAAGCAATGTACCTGTTGTGTTGGTTCAAAGAATAAACTCCCAAGATCAAAATTCAAAAAAAAATTAATTTTTTCAGATCCCCCAGTGGAAAGAAGTATATTGGTACATTGCCCCCTCGAGAGATCGAGCAAAGAAAATTAATTTGAGAGTTGATCTAGCAAAAAACAGGTTGAGGATGGACATATAGATGGTTCTGATGATGATGCAAATGAGATTGTTTTAAGATGCTTAGCATAACCAATCTATATTATCGAAAACAACCTAAAATGATGATGCATTGTATATGAGATGGATGAGATGGATGATGCCTATATGGTTATGCAATGTATGATTTATGCAAATGTATTGTTTATGACATTCTTAGGCTAATGTAATGCATGTGAATGATATGCAACATACCAACATATTGCAGATGCAGGATGGATGCATTAGAGATGCTTTGTGATTAACTTTCATGGTATGATGTTAGCATGGAAGAAAGAAGAAATGAGATGAAGACAAGAAGATACAACAAGCCAACTTTATTAGAGATGGATGATTTTCTTATCAGGAATTGGTACTTTTAAAAAAATGCTACTTACCTTATGTTTGATAACACACATAGGCACGATGCATCAACATATAAAGAATCAGGATGGTGATGCACCTAGTGTGATGGAATTTGACTCAGAAATCAAATAGGAGTAATCCTCTTCACACCTGGCATACAAAACATTATTCAAAATGTAGTTCATATATTTCAAATATCCTAGGCCAAAACATAGAAAGGAAAGCCTTCCTATATGGTCAACAAGACACCTAAAATACCCTCCCCACAAACCAAACAAAGCACACATGACCAAGGTTATATTACAAGAATATCCAACAAGCACAACAGACAAAAAGATAATGATCATTGCCTCATTCCTTTCTTTCTAGATCCCTTCATTTGGGCATCATTGAGAGGTCATTGGAATGAGTGCAATAAGATAAGTCAAAAAGACAAAGATCAAGAAAACAAACAAGCTAATGTGCTTCAATACCGCTAGCGAAGACTAAACTACGATGATGCCTAATGTTGATGTCCATTATAGGAAGGATGCATCCTAGGACATGATGTTATTAGATGATTGATTTGGGACTAATTGGATGATAGGTTATTGATATCAAGAGTTAACCGAATTGTTTACTTATTGACCTAGACTTGAGACCTTGACATTTTGAGTTTTCACTTGTGACCTACTAAACATGTTTCCAACTGTTTTACAAAAGGTTGAGGGTGATGACTGATTTATTATGAGTGATATTTGTTTTGAGTGAAAGTGAGATGGGGATGGATGGATTTTTTCAAATATTTGGATGCTTTTGAAATTTTTTGAGGCTATCTTTTTGTATTTTCAAGATGTTTTACAAATGTTTTGACTTTTGAATTTTCAAATGTTTTGGGTTTTTTGAATTTTTTTGGATATTGTGTTTTTTGAATGTTTCTGTGTTTTTGTTTTTTTTTAATGTTTTTCTATTTTTTTGTGTCTTGAGGGGTGATCAAACATTAGCCTTGCCTATGTTTAAGCTCAGAGACAATGTAATTCAAATTTCCATGTTTTTGACATTTTATGTTTTTATGATTTTTTTTGGATTTTGATATGATTTTGGATGTTTTTGGATTTTCTTGGCTTTTTGAATGTTTTTGGATTTTTCACATGATTTTAATTATTTGGATATGGATATGTGTAATGATATCAATGCTTTGTTTTAGGATTTTGTTGAAAACCAAGTTAGGGTTGATTGATCTGATTGATGGATTGATGGCAATAACATTGTTGAGGATACACAACAATGCAGGGATGGTGTTATGAAACACAAGGATTAGGATGGATATCCCAAAAAGATGATGAATTGATTGAATTTGATTGATGATGATAACATTGTTGAGGATACACAACAATGCAAGGATAGTGTTAAGCAACAAAAGGATTGGGAAGGATATCCTAAGGTGCTGATGGATTGATTGGATTTGATTGATCAGGATTTTGAAGCTTGATTTGTTAAAAAAATGTTTTGAATGATTTGATATGACATTGAAGTACCAATTAGATGCAACTGATATTGATTGTTCGGATTGATGTTCGATGAAATATAAAGCTTGATAAGGAGCATATTCTCCTCAAAATGTGCCATGGGCTAGTGATTTGGATTTTTTTCTCATCAAAATGTTTTCTAATGTTTAAATCTCCAAATAATTTGGAGGATATATGTCAAGATTTAGTCCCGAAGCAAGATGTAAATATCTATCCCTAGTGTCTAGCAATGTATGGAATGCCATGGGTGGATTCCTGGATATGTTTATGGATGGATGGATATGGATTATCTTATGATAAGATAAGGTGTTCGAATAGAGAAATGCTTCACTAGATAATGCTTCATTGCTCAAATAATGCTAGGTAGGGGGTATGTGCAGGATCATCATGGAAAAAATAGGCCCTTAAGTGGCAAAAAATTTAGAAAAATCAGAGTTAGCCAACTTGACGTAAAATTTTGAATAAGTTACCTATATTATTTCAAAAATATGTAAGAATAGAATATGTAGAAAATTCAATGTAGTTTATAAACTACTAGGTTTATTTTTCAAAAAAAAAAATATATATTTGGTAAAAATTTGAAATTTCAATGTAGTAGTACTTAAATTTCAGGGAGAAAATAAGAAGTAGGTGTCTGTCTAACCACCCTAACCACAATAAAATGATAATATTTTTTAACAATATTTTAGATATAAGTAGAGGACTCATGTTCGGATGTGATGCATATTTTTTTATAAATTTTTTCCAAGTAAATAATTAATTATGAATTTTTTATTACAACTTTTAAAAAATATAAAAAATATAAGTAAATATAATTTTTTGCGAAGCATAGAATGTGACACATGTTTTATATTGAAAAAATATGATACCATTTGAAAGCTATAGATGTTTTTCAATCAGCCTATCAATTAGGACTTTAGTCATAATTCTAATAGAAAATGAATAGTAATTATTTATTAAATTCAAAGTAAAGCATAATTTATATTGGTGGAAAGCTGAGAATCTCCTTTAAAAACCCTTTTTGTTTCATCAATTTTGGATAAAAAAAAGTCGTCAGCCACATACCCTACAAATACCCATCATATCGCCACTTTTTGGCCCATCATGATCATGCACATACCCTAGGATAGGATCAATGAAAATGAGCCATGTCAAGATGTTTATCATAAATAAGTGTAAAGTGTGCACGAAACTTTGCCAAGATCAAGATAATTTGGACTATGGATGTAAATGGACTGGATTTATTATGCATAAGATTGATGGAATGTTGGATTTATTACGTATGGGATGAGATGCTTTCACCTGATTTGGTAAGTGTAGATGTTCAATTCTATGCATGACACATGTTTTCTAGGTTTTCATCATGGTACCTATCCAAAGCGCCACTGTAGTGGTTTTCACTAAAGGATGATTTTTTCTTTACTATTTTCAATCCTTTTTCTATTTTGTTTGGATTTTTTATTTTTCTAAAAAAAATTTTAAGCTCATGTTGATCCACCTGGTGGTGTTGATGTAGATACTTCTGTCATAATGTGCCATCGATATCTTGCTTGATGAGGCTGCTTTTCCAAGATACACACAATTGAATACAACTTTTTAAATTCTTGATCTAATTTGTTGATATCGGAGTTAACTCTATCTTTGTGTACACATCGCGATAGGGTTCCTTCTGAATCATTATGATGAAAGATTGCTGTCAATACATGGTCTATGTAAGAATTGGATATCATACATAAAGGTGTGGACAAAGTATGTTTAGGGATAAAAAATGGATTGGTTGATAGTTTCGAATCTTTGACTATACAAACTTGGGAAGATGAGCAACGATGGGTGGATACAAAAGTGTGAAGGGAATTAGGACCAACAACTTGATATACCTTGTATGTTGCTTGAGAAGCCTACTTTTTCGTTTGTCAACATCTTTGATGGATACTTTTCCCTTTCTTATTTTTCCCCATAGTTTCTTTAACTGATGGAGTTTGATAGGGATAATCTCTTTTTGTATATTTCGATATTCATGTGTATTTGATTTGTCCTTTATGCTTGTCTATTTGTTTTCCTTTGATAATGTTATTCTTGCTATGATTCAAATATTTCCTTCGATGTTGGTCCCAATTTGTGGATGGGGTGATGTGTGGGTTAAGATCCGTAATGTGCCCGGTTGTTATATTAGCATTAGTTTCATCATAAGGATTCTTTGTGCTTCCTATGTTGATGTTTACACTAGATAAAATTTTCCTTAGTATTATAGAGGTATCACTGATATTTTTAGATCCCTTAATTGTCGAATAACCAAGACCTTGATGCTTAGGATTCTAATAATCTACACTAGTTCTAGGATACCCTATTCATGTAGGCCTAATCCTCTACCTTGATAATTCATCTGTTGAAACATTTTATTTGCAATAGGATATGATTTACTTTGGACACAAGGTGCTAATCCTTCTCTACTCTATTGTGGATCTTCAAAGGTGATAGCTTTCCCTAAAAAAGGTAAGTGATCCAAGTTTATAAGTTATAGGATCCTCCGTGTGTGAGATAACTTCTTGATTGATACCTTCAGCTTGATCTTGTGGAACATTAGATTTTAATGCATCTTCAAGAGGTGTCAATGATTCACTATCCTTGTACAAGCCTTCCTTATGATTCTTTTTTTATATTGCTTCACAGGATGTTTCTAATTCACAACTTTTATAGAAGCCTTCTTCATGATCCATTTTTGATATGTCTCTAGATTTTTTTGTACAAATGTTAAGAGTAGGAGACTCTTGTCCCTTGGTAATGATATCAAGAGTATGAGACTCTTGTTTTGAATGAAGATCTTCTACATGTCCATTATGAGTAAGCTTCTCATGGGTAAATGGAGGAATATGTGCCATATGGATATGATCATCATTTGTGACATCTTGTATAGATAGGAGAGTATCCATTAGATCATCGTAGTATCTTGGAGATATGAATTTTTGATCTTGAATGATTTTGGAATTGCTTTCAACATGCTTTGGATCAAGTTCTTGACATGGGTCAATTTCAAAGGATGGATTACTTATAAAGGATTCTTGGATATCTTTAGTATGCATGGGAAGTGGTTCAATATCCTTTTGATCTTCAAGTGGACTTGGATCAAATTTTGAGTTGAGGATCCCTTTAGTATTTGTAACCATGAGGTAAAAGGATGTCAATATGTCTTGGAAAGGACCATTGCTAGACTTTAGTGACAGATGTTGATCATGCTTTGGAATAAATTCTTGAGATATGTCCTCTAACTAACAAGGAGATGTAGAGACATTTTCAACATGATTATAGGTCAATGGATCATTGATTATGTCAATAGGATCAAATAATTTTAACACTCCATGAAATATACAACTAAGAAGTGGCTCTTGATGTATGGTGAATTTATCATCAGATGGTGTAGAAACATCTATAATGTGCTAATCAATTAAGAGATTTTGAACATTGTTTTCAACAATTGTGGCAAAGAGACTTTCAATGTTTTCAACCATAGGATTAAGTGATGTTAACATTTCTTGAATTGGATCATTGTAGGCATTTTTGGTGGATTTTGATCATGATTGAAAGGTGACCCTTGATGTATGTTGTTTTGATCATTGGATGAGGTAGAAAATCTTCAAGGTTCTCATTTATGGATAGTTGTGATTGATCTTGGAGATTTGAAGATTGATCTATGAGATGGGGTGATTGGGTTTCTTGTTGATGTTGTTGATCTTGATGTACAACCTCTTGGTGTGGGAGATATTTTTCTTGATGTGGTTATCGACACAACTCAATGCTTTGATGACATGGTTCAACCAATGGAAGAGTGTATTGATTTTGGGGTGAAGATATCTCTTGAATCAATGCATCAATTAGTTTGGCAAGTGAAGCAAGTTGATCTAGTGAAATTTGATTTTGATTTTGATTTTAAATCCCTTGATATAGTTGATTTGACTTCTGTTCAAGCATATTTTGAATGTATACTTGTGGTGTTTGTATGGGATCATGGAAAAATTGATTTTCAACAATGTTCTGGTTTTGGATGATGCTTAGATTTGGCATTGTAGGTTGAAATTGAACATTGCATGGCTGGAAAACATATTGCCTTGATTTAGGTAACTTTAATTTTGTATGGTGTTACCTAACTTGGATAAATACTTGGAGTTGTTATCATCTTTTTTGGACTTTGAACAATATTTGTATGATTCGCAAACATATTTACCCCAATGTTTACCAAGGGTGGATTTAGAATATTCATGTTTGGTAAACTTGTACTTGGTATATTTACATTTGTTATGTATGGATTTTGTGGGACAATGTTGTTTTGAAGACTCATGCATTGATTGTTTGGTCGATAGATTTGTAAGTTTGGACTTGGATTTAAATCTACCATAGGGAAAGGTGTTCCAAAATTTAGATTGGGCATACTCACATTTGATGTACCATTGAGGTTTGTAGGAGATAGTGATCCCATGTATGGATTGTATAAATGTGATTTTTGATAGCTGATTGGCATTATAGGGCTTTGATAGTTTGGTTGGTTTAGAACACTCATGATGTATGGATCAAATTTATATTCCATGTTCTTCTTGTGTTTTGAACTTGTTGTGAAAGTGAACCCTAAGTTGTTTAGGACCAATCATGATATGGGTGTTGAACTTTTAGGAACTTTGGATCAATGCTAGACTTTAGGATTTTATTTGATTTGGATAATGGATGTTATCTTGGAATAAATTTGTCCATAAGGTTGATAATTCAACGAGATGTATGAGGAAGGATTCATCCACACACACTTAGTCAAACAAGGAGGTTTTGATGTTGATTTGAAGGATTTTACAAAAAATCTAGTATGAATGATTTTTCCAATGGTTCAAAATGTTGTTTGTGAGATGAGATTTGATTGACATTTCAAATGGATGAAATGATTTGTTTTTTTGATACTAAATGAACCTAAGAGAGAATTTTTTACAAGGCTAAGATATTGAAGAACATTCTTTTCTCTAAGAGTAGTTCAAATAAAAATACCAATGTTTGCATGGAAAATCATAAGACAAAAGATAACAAGCACTCGTGTGGGGTTCAATTGATTTAATCTTGGTTAATGAATTGCTTTTACCACAAACACTCTCTTGCTTAGATTTTCAAACTAAATGTCTAATGTCTGAATTTCTTCTCATCCCACAAAGTCCATTATTTGGAAATTAAAGAAATTAAGGAAAAAGTTTCCTATTGTTGACTTTAGAGAGAGAAAATTGTGATGTAAATTCAAATTCTTAGAAGCCTCTAAGGATAGAATCCCTAGGGCAAGCAATAGCACTTGGATTTTTTCAAATATATTTTCTCCCTCCAAAGGGTTTGAAATTTTATGATCATGTTGAATGCTTGTTTTCCAATGTTTAAGATCAAGCAAAGTGTTTTGATTCCAAGAACATGCACAACCCTATAGATAGTTAATAGATAATATTTGTTGAATCCCCACTTGGATAAATCTACCTGTGCTTATTCTTGGTGGATGATTAAAATCTTGACCACACTGGCTCCCCTCCATGACACACACTTCTATAGGTCACCCAAGCTTTAGTACAAATGAAACTCCCATGGAATACTTCTCATCTCTACCAAGAACCACAAAAATGTGGGGTGGATTCAGAATGACTATTCTTGCACCATCAAATAGACAAGGATTTGGGCCTTTTAGACAAAGGGTTCTAGTGTATTATTCCTTTCTTGAGGGATCATCCATGCGGCAAGATACCATTGCTTCCTTTCTTTTTAGAACAATCCTCGTGATACTTGAACTTTCCTCAAGTACCCACATTTATATACCAGTTGGAAGTCACTTGGCTTTAGCATGTTCTTGATTGGGTCATTCCCTTGGGTGATTACTATTTCCCACATGGCATACCCTCTAAAGATAGACAAAAGTGAGAAAGTACATCCATAGTTCAATCAATTTTTTTTTGCGTGAACAAAGAGATAACACACGCGATATACTCCACTCACACACGCAAGATTTTGTTCAATTTTAAACCCAAATCAAAATGTGGAGGCAATCTTTTTTACAACTTAATATCACAAAAATACTTTTGATTCTTTAAGATCATTGTGAAGCAAGAGAGAAGTGCATAAACCTTTTTAAATGATATTACTTTGTGAAAAAGATTACAAAACACCAAATACACATGTTCATTTTAAATTCCAAAAGAAAAATTGAGTTTTTTTTCAAGCACCAAGATGTAGTGTGAAGTTTGTTTGTCAAATTTTTAGAACCCAAATTGAAATTTAGTAAGTGTCTACATTCAATTTTAACCAACTTGAAGAGATTAAATCGATGGTTAATTTTAAACCCAAAACTGAAGTGAGTTGTCCTAAAACAAAAAACAAAAGCAGCAATTGGACACTCTAGACTTTTACAATAAGCATTTAAAAATACTTTCTTTTTTTCAAGTTTAATGTCTGATTCTCTAACTCAAGTCTTCTTGTTGTTTGATTCTTATGTGAGAAAAAACCACTATTGTTTCTTGATGTCAACCTACAAATTGTACAAAATTATCACAAATAAGAAATATGATATTTTAAGAAATCAATGATAACTTTACAACAATCTAAATCATGCATTGATTATCTCCTAAATGCACCTTAGACCACAATAAAGCTTTATTAATGATTTATTAAATGTGTTTGAAGCATGAAAAAGGCTAAAATATACAAACAAATTAACCAAGAGTTGAAATATTGAAAAAGTTTCAGTAAATGGTTAGATCCATTTTGTCATTGAATATAAAGGACGCTAGTAAGCATGAATTATTACACACTTTATGATTTCCTTCAACTTTTTGAATACACTAGCAATTTAAGTAAAAGATGTGACTAATGATTTACCACAATAGAACGCCTTCTATCCTATGAGCTTTAAACAATAAATATAAAATTCAATTAGTCGAAATAGATGTCAGATCATCGCAAACAAAATGTATGAATTGACAACCTTCCTTCCCTAATAAATATAAATATTTCAACATTGGAGAACAAGCACTTTGTAATAGCTAATTATGGACAACAATATCGATATTAAGAAAGACAACAAATGGTAGAGAGTAAAACAAATAGTGTTGGGACTTATGGCATCTATAAACTATTGTGCATAAGCTATTATTTGCTTCTCTAAGATCATCATAATTTCACATAAACAACTACAAGTTTGATAGTGGTATAAATGTAAAGTGACTCTTTTTCTGTGCGGCATAACTGTCTTTCTTGCAATACAAATGTCAAGCAAGAAGAGTCCTCTTCCCAAAACGATGAATTTAATTTTGTGATTAGACATTTGTAGTGATTCTTGGTAGTAATGCATTCTAGTAAATTAATTTGGTGTTAGCAACGAGGTCATAAATAAGGCTCTTGAAGCCTTGTTTTGAATTTAAATGCCAAGAACTAGGCCATAGGTTCAAAATTTCAATATCCCTCAGTGAGAGAATAATCTACGCTAAAGGTTATGTGCTGCAATAAAACCTTGAATAGAATTTGTATTAAAAGGTTACACGTTGCAATAAAACCTTTCTTAGTGTTTACGCAAGTAGGACAACCTATTTCACACATGTTGCACCATTATTATGTTTGTTAATCCCTGCTATCTATCAGAATCGGGTCAATTTCAAAGGATGTGTCTCAAACAAATTAGGTATGCTATCTCCTTGGTTTTGGATTTCTAAATGGATAAAGTTAAGAAAACTTGTACCACAAGAAACATCTGTAAGCTTACACAACCACATACACATGTGAGATAAATGCATAGATCTAGGATTAGAAAATGCACATTTTGCTTCCTCTAGGATGACTCACAAGGAATGAATAGAATAAAGTCATTTGAAACACACACATGACTTGGGGGTTAATTATACATGTTGAATCAAAGAGCTTGGTCAATGGAAAACTCCTTAAAGCAGGATGCCTTTCAAAATCTAGTGATTAGTGAATTTGTGGATTGCTATAGTTATACGCCCTATGATTGCAATGGGTGCACAAAAACAATATTTATTGAAAGCTTTGTGTAGCGCTATAATAAGATTCATTGGTAGAGTTGTACGCAAAATTTGAAAGAACAAACAAGGTATGTGAACTATTAAAAAAATTCCTCAAGAAAGTAAGCAATCATAAACATTTGTTGACAAAAGAAATGACTACAGGAAAAGTGATCTCATGCATTTCAATATAGCAAGACATACATAATAGGTTTATTGAAAAAGCTAAAAGAATTTCATGCATTTGCTTGAAACATTACACGTAGATTTTAATACACTAATGCCCAGTAGAAAATATAGCTAAATCTCTAAAGCAATGGCATGCCTTCCTCTCGAGTGTCATCATGTGTTACCAAGAGGCCAACGGTTGAGAAATTTATTTTCAAAACACATAAACATCAATTTTGTCTTTTCATGAAGTAGAATCACTAGCTATGTAGCAAGACATGAAAAATAAATTGTTTTAATTTAAATATCAATTAAGCACGTCAACAATGCTTCATATACAAGCATAATCCCATTTGAACTCATACTTAAAAAAAATAGTTTTTCGATCTAAAGAAATCTTGGCAATTAACACTATCTCTGCAAAAATAATCAAATGCAAGTTTAATGAGTTTTGATAGAGATTTATGAGGGCTATAATGAGCGTTGACAAAGATCTATGATAGAGATTCCTTTTTTCATGTATGATAGTCTTTGTGGATATTAAAACTTTTTTTTCTCTACTCAGATTAGACATTGTTGTATTCAAAGAAAAAACCCACAACTACCGAATATATCAACCTCTAGAAATGATGGCTAGTATCTTATCATTAGATATCTAAAACCTCATATTTGAAAGCTATTTTGTTCAAAACATTTTATTCATTAGAAAACAAAGTAAGATTAATAAAATGAAATGGAGGCTATTGAGAAGCCCCATGTTGGCACCAAAATGTGGATGTTTTTCAACATTTTTGCTCAAAACAAACAACTATTAATATTGTTAGTCAAACTCAACAAAGCACATAAAATATCCCTATGAAATACTTGATCATGTCACAAATGAAAATAAGATTAAAAAAATCAAAACAACTAAATAGAGCATATGAAGAATGTCAAACCCTTATCCCATAGTGGATTGGTGCTACTTTGATGTGGAAAGTATCCCTTTCTCAATCCTTGATATGCTTGATGATGGAAAATGCCTTGAAGATGCTATGAGTTGTGATGAAATGCTAACTTGGATGAGTTGTGGATTCAAATGCCTAAGATTGTGGAGGATTAATACAATAGAGGAGGCCTCTATTTATAAGAAAGAATGATGGAGGATTGAAGAATAGGATGAATGTGGGACAAAACACAAACCAATGACAAGATTTCACTTTTCAACATGTCAATGGAGGTAGGTTGTGCATATTTTGGTAATTGTGCATGATAAATGCTATTAGGTGTATTTTGAAAATTTGAAAGTTGGCTTGTTAAGGAAGAAGAAAGAGTCTTGAATACCAAGTCGAAGACATGTAAGAGACAATGCAAGAGGAGTTAATGCCATGTTGGAGGATTAGATTAGCATTAATCATGATTCAATTAATTTTAATGGAGGTTAGTTGATGGTGACATTCAACTTAAATATTTGGATTTATTTGAATTAAATGAGAAGATAAAGAACATTATAAATTTAATTAAATATTTGGATTTATTCAATTAAATGAAGGAACTTTAGGAGATTAATTAAATAAAAATTGATTTTTTTTAATTAAAGAGATAACTTTATGAGACTAATTTAATAAAATTGATTTATTTAATTATAGAGAAGAATATCATTTAATTGAAGAGAGTGATATATTTAATTAGATAAAGTTGATTTATCTAATTAAATAAAGATTAATTAAAAGAGGAAATATGATGAATTTTAATTAGATAAAGATTATTTGATTAAAAAGGCTAGTAGAGGGATGATTAAGGATGAAATGAAATTAGTGATTCTAGATTAGATGTAGGTATATTTTATGTGTCTACAGAATGTTTAAAATATTTTTTTGATATTCTTCCATAGCCTCTCTCTTAGGTTGATTCTTTTATGAAATCACTTACTATGGTTGAGAAGGAGGCCTTGACTAAAATTAAGAGTTGTCAAAGCCTAAGAAGAGCTACAAATGATTGGATTGAGTCTCTAGTTAAGAAGGGAAATATTTCATTACTGAATCCATAAAATGATTCCAAGAGATTAATGCCTTGAAAACCACCTTAGGGGAAGAGATCATTGCAAATAAAAAAGAGGAGAAGGTATGGAATAATTATCAAATTGAATTAAAGTTAATCTTGAGCTCATATATGGAAAATTTGGCTGCAGACTAGGTTATACCAAATTCTTCAAACACTTGTTATCATGGACTAAAGGGGTGGAGTGGAAGTTACATATTACTAAACAAAGTGTGTAGAAAATTGAGGAAATCACTAATGAATGCATTGACATTTTAGATGAAGCATTGAGTACCTTGGTGGCTCTTGGTTTGCTCCAAGATAAAGGCAAGATGAGAAATGACATGGATATTGGGAGCCTAATAGATGGTTTCCCAAAAATAGTCAAGGGGACTCTTGATTTACACTCACTTAATTATGAACACTTGCAGAAACTTAGTGAATTACACTTGGTCTCATCTCAGTCAATTGATCTCATGAAATTTTATGAGCATCTCATCGAAACAACTAAGGATAACCATTTGATGTGGAAGGTCAAGATGGCAAATGTAATTATTCCCTAGCATAAGGACTTGATGCACATCCTAAAAGCTTTCTAGGTGTGTTGAAAGAAACCTTTAATGACCCCAAAAACTAGAAATGAAGTGACGCCATTGTGATGGCTTATCTTCCCTTTCTTTCTTTTATGTGTTGATGCAGGAGCATCCAGTGGTGTAAGGGCAATCTTGCATCACCCAAAAATAGTTAAATTTTAAGCTTCTCAATTTTTAGATGTTTTTACATTTTTGGATACCCTTTTCGTCATAATGAAATTCCCAGTTTACGATTTTTATTTTCTATTCTTGGGTTGAAAGATATTGCAGTTTTAGTTTCCCAGATTTACACCTGAAAATCTTCCGAGTTAGATTTGAAGCACTTAGATTTCCCAGAACAGCCCTGAAACTTGCTAAAATCAGCTATGCCAATTTCAAGCATGTTATTGACTTTGAGACCTTTCCAACGGTTCAAATGTTTCGCGAATCGGAGTCCCGGATCAAAAGTTATGGCCCCAGAAGTTGGCACACTTTCTAGAAGATACAATTGCAAATGTTCTTTTGAAATGTGAACTTCAAGTTGTATTTTTTTGGTGCCAAACTGCCTAAACTCAAATTTGAATGTTGTTTTGGCTCCAAACTAAAGAGGAGCTCTATTTATGGGTGGGTTTCTAATTTTTGGGTAACATTTTGGGGACAAGCTTGCATATTGTGAAAGGGTGATTCTGTAGCTTTCTGTAACTTGCATGTGTTGTAGAACTTGGGGATTTGAGATCCTCTACATGTAAGAAGCTCCATTTTCTAAATAATAAAATTATTCTCTTATTTGTGGGTTATTTTCTAAGTATCAGGCTGCACCCTCATCAAGTGGTATCAGAGCGAGGTTTTCTTGAGCGTGTGGACAGATCACTGATTGTGAGGCAGTTCAAACCAGGACTGTGGTTGTGGGTCGAGGGTAAGAAAGATTCCTCCAAGAGTGATGCCTGGTAGGTGTGGTGGTGCCAGAGGTGGTTGAGGTAGTAAAAATGCTGGTGGAAGAGATGCACTGGCAGCCCTCCAAAGACAGATTGATGTGTTACAAGAGTAGTTGAGAAGAGGGTTAAACCTAAGGGAGGATAGTGAGGATGAAGGAGAGGAAGAAGGTTCAAATGTAGAAGAGGAAGAAGAAGAAATTGATCAAGACCAAATGTAACTAATAAGGGCCATTTCAAAGATCGAGAAAAGACTGAGAGCAGAACTCCCCAGTTATTCTAGAAGTTTGAACCCGGAAGATTTGAATGACTCGATCAACGAGCTAGAAGAATATTTTGAGTATGAGGAAATAGAGGACCCAGATCAGGTTAAGTTTGTAAAAATGAAGCTGAAGGGCCATGCCAGTATTTGGTGGAAAGAGGTCCAGTTGGACAAAAATCGAAGAGGAAAAGGAAATATCACTAGATGGGATCGCATGGTAGAGAAACTGAAGAAGCAGTTCATACCAGTGGACTACGAGTTAGATCTATTGAATAAATTGCAAGGTTTTAAGCAAGGAAGCAGATCTATGAAAGAATATATTAAAGATTTTCACAAGATAATTATCAGAATGGGCCACAGAGAGGCCAATAAGGAGAAGGTATCCTGATATCTTAATGGTTTACGACCGAGCATTCAGGAGGAGTTAAGCCTAGTCAGAATGACCACCATTGAGGATGCGTATTAGTTTGCTCTGAAGGTGGAAGAGAAGCTAAACAAAAGATTTGATGGCAAGCAAAAAGGACAAGGTCAAACTGGAAGGGGCAGTGGAAGACCTTCAGGAAGCCAAAATGATGATGAAAAAAAAAGTGAAGATGTGGGTACCAGCTAAAGCCAAAGGGATGACAACTTCTACCGCCCTCATGATCAAAATAATGGTGATCAAAGAGGTAGAGGATGAGAGAGATATGGACAAGGATCTGGAAGAAGTGGTTTCAAAGGAACCTGTTTCCAGTGTGGTGAAGAAGGGAATCGAGCCTATGAATGTCCACAACACCAAGGAAGGGTAGACAAAAGGCTAGAAGGTTGTGGAAGCGTTGTGCATGCAGATGAGGAGGCCCAATCTAAACATTCAAATGATGTTGAAAGGGGAGAAGCCCTAGTGATTAGGAGAGCCATGGTGACTAAGGAAAAGGAACCAGAACAGAGGAAGAATCTGTTTCGCACAAGGTGTAAGTGTGAAGGAAAATGTTGTGATGTCATTATTGATGGTGGAAGCACCAATAATCTGGTGTCAGAAGAGATGGTCACAAGTTGAAGCTGAAGAGGGAAAGGCACCTGCATCCATATCAGATTGCTTGGTTGCAGAAAGACCACAAAGTTTTGGTCAATGAGCAGTGCCTAGTAAATTTCAAGATCGGGAGCTACCATGATGAGGTAATCTGTGATATAATCCCCATGGATGCATGTCACATGTTGTTGGGGAGGCCGTGGCAGTTCGATAAGCGAGCTATACATGATGGCCATGCAAACACTTATTCCTTGACTAAGGATGGGGTTCATCACAAGTTGAAACCCCTGAAGGAGACCGAAGAAAAGGTATGCAGTAGTGCTAGAATTTGTTATGTATATGGAAGAAATTTTTTAGAAGGTATGAAGCATGAGCATGTATGTTATGCATTGATTCCTAGAGTGAGTAAAGAGGATTGTGAGAAGGTTCTAGAAGAAGTTTCTAGGATGTTGGATGAGTTTCAGGATATTGTTTCTGATAATGTACCTAAGGGTTTACCACCAATAAGGAAGATCAGTCATCAGATTGACTTGATTCCTGAAGCCAGTTTTCCAAATAAGGCAGCTCATAGAATGAATCCAACAAAAAATGAGGAGTTGAACAGACATGTTCAAGAGTTGTTCAAAAAGGGTTTGATACAGGAGAGTTTGAGTCCATGTGCAGTACATGTAGTACTAGCACCAAAGAAGGATGTGGAGTGGAGGATGTGTGCAAATTTTCAAGCCATAAACAAGATAACAATCAAGTACAGATTTCCCTTGCCAAGGATGGATGACCTGATGGACTGTTTGAGTGGAGCTCAATACTTCACAAAGATTGATCTGAAGAGTGGATATCACCAGATCCGGATTCGAGAGGGAGATGAATGGAAGACTTCTTTCAAGACCAAAGATGGCCTGTACAAGTGGTTATTCATGCCTTTTAGGCTAATCAATGCACTGAGCACATTCATGCGGCTCATGAACGAGGTACTAAAAGAATTTCTGGGAAGTTTTGTTATTGTGTATTTAGATGATATTTTTATTTTTAGTAAGATGTTGGATGAGCATCGATGCATATTGAGAGCCTTTGAGAAGTTAGAGAAAGCGTTGATTAATGAAGAAGTGCAGTTTTGTGAAGAGGAAGTTAGTGTACTTTGGGTTTGTTGTCTCAGCAGAAGGTCTCAAGATGGACCCAGAGAAGGTGAAGGCTATTCTGGAATGGCCTACCCCAAGAACTACTACTAAGGTGAGATCTTTCCATGGTTTGGCTAGTTTTTATAGAAAGTTCATTAGAAACTTCAGTAGTATTTGTGGACCCCTGACTGAAACAATGAGAGGGGATAGAAAAGAATTCAAGTGGAGCACTGGAGCAGCAAAGAGTTTTGAATTGTTGAAGCAGAAGGTAATAGAGCAACCTGTTCTATCCCTCCTAGATTTCAACAAGGTGTTTCAGGTGGATTGTGATGCAGTGGTTGTGCCATTGGAGCAGTGTTGAGCCAAGAAGGTAAGCCCATTGCTTATTTCAATGAAAAGTTAAATGATGCCAAGAGAAAGTATTTGTATATGATCAAATTTTATGCAATAGTTCAAGCATTAAAGAAATGGAGACATTATTTTTTGCCAAAGGAATTTGTTCTATATATTGATCATCAAGCCTTGCAGTACCTAAATAGTCAGGGAAAATTAAATCAAAGGCATATGAAATGGGTAGAGTTTTTGCAGAGTTATACCTTTGTTTTGAAACATAGGAGTGGGAAGTCAAATAGGGTTGAAGATGCCTTAAGTAGGAGGCATACATTGATGACAAAGATGCAGATTGAAGTGGTTGGGTTCAATGAACTTAAGACACTGTACGTAGAAGATCATGATTTCGCAGAGGCTTGGAAAGCTTGCAAGGAACCTGTTACAGTGGACAGGACAAGGTGGCTGGATTTCATAATCCAGGATGGCATGTTATTTAAGGGAATTCAATTGTGTATCTTGAGGAGTTCCATGAGGGATAACTTGATAAAGGAGAAGCATAGTGGAGGAATGGCAGGACATTTTTCGGGATAAGACCATTGCCATTATCAATGAGCATTATTATTGGCCTCAGTTGTCATAGGATGTGAAAAAGTTTGTACAAAGTTGTAGGGTATGTTAGATGGCTAAAGGAGTGAGCCAGAATACAGGCTTATATCAGCCCTTACTGTACCAGAGAGGCCATGGGAGGATATAAGTATGGACTTTTTTCTTGGTTGGTGAAGGACACAATGAGGGAATGATTCAGTCTTTGTGGTGGTTGATAGGTTTTCGAAGATGGCACATTTCATTCCATGTCAGAAGACCCATGATGCAATCCACATTGCTGACTTGTTCTTCAAAGAGGTGGTGAGGCTACATGGTTTGCCAAAGAGTATTGTTTTAGATCGTGACACCAAATTTGTGGGGTACTTTTGGAGGACCTTGTGGAAGAAGCTAAAGACAGAGTTGAAGTTCAGTTCTGCACACCATCCACAAACAGATGGATAGATAGAGGTTGTTAATAGGAGTCTAGGTAACCTACTAAGATCTTTGGTAGGAGATAAACCCAAGGGATGGGACTTGATCTTACCCCAGGTAGAATTTTCTTACAACAATTTTGTCAACAGAAGCACTGGTAGATCACCATTCTAGATTGTGTAAGGAGGTAGCCCCATAACAGCTCCAGAATTGAGGAAGATGCACCAAGAGAAGAAAATAAGTGTTGAAGCTAAAGATTTTGCAGAGAACATCAAGAATATACATGAGAAGGTACGAGAACACATTAATAAGATGAATATGCAATATAAGGCTAAGGCAGATCAGAAAAGGAGGAATAAGGAGTTTCAGACTGGTGATGAAGTAATGATCCACTTGAGGAAGGAAAGGTTTCCCATGGGAACCTATAACAAATTGAAGATAAAGAAATTTGGTCCCTGTAAGATTTTGAAGAAGCATGATTCAGGGAATGCATATGAGGTAGAGTTGCCTGATGGAATCAACATTTCCCATGTGTTCAACATTTCAGATTTGATAGAGTATCATGAAGGTGGAACAGAGGAAGCACTAGCAATAGGGCAATATGGCATTCTAGCACCTACTTCAGAAAGGGAGGAGATTGAAGCAATCTTGGATAGTTGTGTGGGAAGGAGTACCAGAAATAGGTAGTATGGAGAATATTTGGTGAAATGGAGAGGAAGGCCTGTGGAAGATTCATCCTAGCTATCTAAGGCAGTGGTTGACTGGTTGGTTTTTCCTCAACCATCTGAGACGTGATGAGTCACTTCTCAAATTACCTTGGGTGTCAGATGCAGGAGCATCCAGTGGTGTAAGGGAAATCTTCCATCACCCAAAAATAATTAAATTTCAAGTTTCTCAATTTTTAGATGTTTTTACATTATTGGATACCCTTTTTTTCATAATGAAATTTCTAATTTACGGTTTTTATTTTCTATTCCTGGGTTGAAAGATATTGTAGTTTTAGTTTCTCAAATTTGCACCTAAAAATTTTCTGAGTTATATTTGAGGCACTTAGAGTTCCTGGAACGGACCTGAACCTTGCCAATATCAATATTTGAGCACGTTATTGACTTCGAGGCCTTTCCAACGGTTCAAACAGTTTGCAAATCAGAGTCCCGGATCAAAAGTTATGGCCCCGGGAAGTTCGCGCACTTTCTAGAGGATACAATTGCAAATGTTCTTTTGAAATTTGAACTTCAAGTTGTAATCTTTCGGCACCAAACTGCCTAAACTCAAATTTGAATGTTTTTTTGGCTCCAAACTAAAGAGGAGCTCTATTTATGGGCAGGTTTCTAATTTTTGGGTAACTTTTTGGGGACAAGCTCACATAGTGCGAAAGGTTGATTATGTAGCTTTCTGTAACTTGCATGTGTTGTAGAACTTGCGGATTTGAGATCCTCTACATGTAAGAATCTCCATTTTCTGAATAATAAAATTATTCTCTTGTTTGTGGGTTATTTTCTAAGTCTCGGGCTGCGCCCTCATCATGTGTCTTTTCATTTTGATCGGCCAAGAAGATGAAGAGGTAGTTTCCATCTGCCTATTTAATGTATCTATTTTTATATGTTCTCTCTATATACATTATCAAAGACTGCTCAATATTGGTTATTAATGAAACTACTATTTTGTTTGTGTGCAATTCAGTTGTGAAGTAATCTAAGTTCTTAAATATGTGTGTTTGGGAATATCTTAATGCATGTCTTACCTTTGCATAAGTAATGAATTTATTCATAATTGATTTCATTTTTCAAAAGTATTAGGCATGCATTCTATTTCTAGCGATTAATTGGTCCTTGTGTTGATATATTTTATTTGTTAGATCTCGCACCTAATATTTGAGAATTTTTTAGATATTTGGTATACCTTTCCTGCTTTCTAGTTAAAAGAATAATTCATATTTAGTTTTAATATTTTAAATTCAATGAAAATCATGTGAGGGAGCTATACCTAGATAAAATTCACAGAATTTCATCTTTCTTCAAAGATTGATATTCTGAGTTGTTTGGTTAATTTTTGGCACCTTTCTAGTATTAGATTGTGATATCTCAAGGTGCCCAATCTGTTAGCCAATATATTTTTGGTGAGTTCATTAGGGAAATCAAATTGTAAGGTCTTGGTTGTCTTGTCTGGGCATAGTTCATGAGTAATTTAATTAACCCTAGATTTTCATAGATTTACTAGAGGGGAAAGAAGTAGGTGAATTTTTTATCCTATTTTTGAAACCTTGCAAAGAACCGATTTCTCTTATATTAGTCCCTCTTCATGAAGGGTTGGGGCTAGGAGAAGACTTGCCTCACCTAATAGAACACCTGCTAACCATTCTACTTCCCACACTCTTGTTTTGCATGAGACTGTTTTACTAGTTGTGATTGATTTCCCCATTAATATGTCTCAACAATCTGTCCCTTGGGGTGTTGCTATTTGTTCTTTGAAACTAGGTAATAATTTGCATGATTTACCTAAGGGGTCATGTAAGAATTTCCCTAAATTCCAAGGAGATGGGAAAATTTCACTTGAAGAACACATTAATGATTTTTTTGCCACATGTAGTGTGCTTGTAGTAAAAGAAGAAGATGTAGCTATCAGATTGTTCATAGAATCTTTAGTTGATGAAATAGTAAAATGGTTCTATCAGCTACCCCATGGATGTATCACAAATTGGGCCACTATGTGCAACAAGTTTGAAGATAGATTCAAAAGTGCAGATGATGACCTAACATTGATAGCAAAGGTCACTCATATGGAGAAAGAAGCAAACAAACCTATGACAAATTTTTTTGCTAAGTTCAATAGAATAATTAATTAGATTATAGTTGCTAAAATACCTTTCATAGAAATGTAGAAGTGTTTCTTTATTAATGTGTAAGATCCTAATATAATTGGTCTTCTCCTAAAGAGGTAACCATTGAATACTCTTGAGGCTACATAGGCATTGGCCATTGAATTAGAAGATTATTTTATTTCAATTGGAAAATGGAAGAAAGAATTGCATACAAACAAGGAACTTCCTACTACTTCTAATCATATGATCCATATATTGACTAGGGTATGTGCAAGATCGTCATGGAAAAAATAGGCCCTTAAGTGGCAAAAAAATTGAGAAAAATCAGAGTTAGGAAACTTAACATAAAAATTTGAATAAGTTATCTATATTATTTAAAAAATATGTAAGAATAGAATCTATAGGAAATTGAATGTAGTTTCTCAACTACTAGGTTTGTTTTAAAAAAAAAAATCTATTTGGTGAAAATTTGAAATTTCAATGCAGTGGTACTTAAATTTTAGGGAAAAAATAAGAAGTAGGTGTTTGTCTAACCAACCTAACCACAATAAAATGATAATATTTTTTTTATAAGATTTTAGATATAAGTAGAGGACTCATGCCCCGATGTGATGTATATTTTTTTGTAATTTTTTTCCAAGTAAATAATTAATTATGATTTTTTTATTACAACTTTTTAAAAAATATAAAAACTCATATGTCTGACCACCTTAACTTGGTCAAAACTTTATGAAATTAATTTTTTATTTTTTTAATCCTATAGTATGCAAAGCTTAGAATGTGACACATATTTTGGATTCAAAAAATGTGATACCATTTAAAACCTATACATGTTTTTCAATCAACCTATCAATCAGGACTTTAGTCATAATTTGAATAGAAAATGAATAACAATTCCTTATTAAATTCAAAGTAAAGCATAATTTATATTGGTGGAAAGCTGGGAATCTCCTTTAAAAACCCTTTTCATTTCATTAATTTTGGGTACAAAAATAGTCGTCAGCCACATACCCATCATATTGCCACTTTTTGGCCCATCATGATCGTGCACATACCCGCTAAGGACATAATTTCCCTCAAAAGGAAGATGCCAAAAAGTAATCAACTCTATCAAGATATTCCTAGGAAGATAATTTTTTAGCCATGGAATAAGATATTAATTTTACCTCCAACTCAACAGAGGTAGGCAATAGAAGCTCCTCCCCTAGATAATAAGAAGAATATGTGTGTCTTTCACATCACATCTGATCATGATCTTACTGACTACCCTGAAACTCATAGGTTTATGCAATTAACTACTAATAAAGAAATGAATGAAGAAATCATGGAGAAGGCTCTTCATCTAATCATTATATTGACTCTGAAAATGGATATCTAGAATATGAATTTGATGATGATAGAGGATAAGATGTCTACATTACTCTAGATGATCTTACCTGTGTTGGCATCACTCAAAGCTAGCAACATCACAACCAAAAAGGTACTCCTAATTCTCCTAAGGTTTTACTTACAAAATCTAGTGAAACCTCCAAGGGTGAGAATGATTCACAAAGTGTAGTTAATAGCTCTCATAAAAATCCTATTATATCACCCCCGAAGATTATAAGAGGGAATTTTGATATTGCGGAATTTTGTAAAGCTACTAAAATACATATTTCTTAGGAAAAATATTTAAATATGAATCCTAAAGAGCTTGATAAGTTCATTGAATGTGTTAGGATAGAATGTTTAGAATTGTATGCAAGCCTGGATGAAGCCACAATTAAATCTCAAAACTTAGATGCTAATGTTGCATCCTGTAGTAAAAAATCCTCTCCAGCAACCTCTAATGAAATACCATACCCATTCTATTTATAATTATTTGTAAATGGGTTCAGAGTTAACAATTGCATCATTGATTCAGGTGCTTCTGATAATGTCATGCCTGCACAAAGTGCTAAATCCCTAGGATTAGAAATGACCAAGACCTTTGGGAAAGTGCTATTCAATGGATTCCAAGTAGGTTCCTTTACTTAGATTAAAGATGCTCAAGTTGCACTGGTTGCTTATCCAAACAAGTGACTCAAGCTCACAATATTGGTCACAGATATACCTACTAGTTATGGTATGCTTCCGAGCAGGAGTTTCTATAAAGACTTGGGGGGAGACATATAGTTGGATGGTTGTATGCCACCATACTTGTTGGCAAAGAGAAAGTGTGACTTGAACCTGAGTCAAAGGCCAAAATAATGGTGCTCAAGTTTGAATACCCTAAAGCAAAAATCTTCTATGAAGAAAATGAGTTTAGAAACTATATGCTCTTCTCTAGAGAGGAAAAGGAGGATGATGTACATATTCTAGATTAAAAACCTAAACTTTCGATGATGGAATTTGATGGAAGTTGTTCTCATTCCAGTTCAAGAGTAGGAGTCATTCTCATTTCCCCTTCTGTTGAGAATTTTTCATTTTGCTTATAAACTAGAATTTGAAAGCACAAACAACACTATAGAATATGAAGCCCTTTTGTTAGGGTTAATTGAAGCTAAGGGTATGAGAATAAAGATACTTGAAGTCTTGGGAGATACTGAACTAATTGTTAAGCAAGTGCATAATGTTTTCACTATTAAGAATGAAAGGTTAAAGCATTACCGAAACCGAGTCTGGGACACCATTAAAAAATTTTATGCCTTCTCAATAGAAACTATTCCTAGGGAACTTAACACAAAGTCTGACTCGTTAGTAGTTTCTTCCTCTCTCTTTCTCCCACATCCAAAATTCAAAAATAATTCCTATAGGATTGAATTAGTTTATTGACCTAGTGTTCTTGACAATGTCAACCACTAGTAGGTCTTTAAATATGACAAGAAAATTTACGCTTTCCTAGAAAATGTTGGGGATTTTTCTCAAATCTTCTTTGAAGAAAGTGATAATAAATGTAAAGACTTCTATCCTGATAGTGTGTTCAGTCACCAAGATGAGGTCAACTAGTTAAAGGGAAATAAATACCTAAGGGATTTGTTTCTTTTGAGGACTTGTTTGATTTCCATATAAAAAAGAAAATGAGTAATTTTTCTAGACATTTTGATGGGTTCAAGGCAGTGAATATAGGGGACTTTGACTCTCGTAAAATGGTCTACATTGGGAAATGATGCTCTTCAGAATGTAGGAATAGGATGATAAAGAAATCAATCTAAATATATGGGAAAGATCCTCCATACTATGTAGATTCAAGTTATTATCTTAGCAATAGTAAGAAGATGAAACACCGAAGGACATCAATGTGTAACCGAAGGTTGACTTCTATTGACTTCATTTGCAATTCTCTCACTAGTTGTCATATTCCACATAATTTGACATGATTCATCCCTTGGATTTCATCTCATGTATTTCTCTTATCCTACCTACATCTTGTTTCTATATAAGGCAAGGGGATACTTCTTTCTAAGTTAAGTTTAGAATTTTTTGATGTCAGAAAAGCTAAAGCTTATTTAAGTTTTGTTCTTTTTTTTCTATTTTCTAAATCATTCTAGACTAAAAACTTGTACGCACATAGAGCTTAATTAATATTGAAGCTAAGTTGAAAGATACATATCTCATGTATCTTTTATAGCTAGTTTGTTCATTCACCTAGAGAAGACTATATGTTGTGTCATTTAAGGGTGCATACATAACCTACTTGATGTCCAAACTAAATCCCTCTCTTTAAAATCTTGCACCATTCTATGCCTAGCTGTGAATCAATCTAGTGACATATATAAAATAGTTTTCTTTGAGTTGATTAAATCTCGGGGCATGTGTGGAGAATACCCTAGAGCAATTTTATTTTTCAATTATTTTGATGCTTTATATTAGATTAGATGTTAAATTATATAATTTTTTTCATTAAAAAAGATGAATGAATGGAAATATTGTTGAAATTTTTTAATTTCTATGAAATATTTGAACGCTTAAAGCTAAATCTACTTAAATGATAGAAAAGTTGTTTGATATTCAAGAAATATTATTGCAAATCTATTGATTTCATGGAATTTTTTAATGATCGGACCATAATCTTCCATTGATACTTAATATTCTTAAAGAAACGAAAGATAACCATAGACCCCATGAGATTACCACTTTACCAGAGTCTATGGTTACCACTTTGCCATTCTGAACCATTTCTGGCATAAGGTTCGTATATCTCTGCCTTTTTACTTATTTTCTTCTTTGAAGAATTGCCTCGATGATGTGGAAAGAAACCCTGGGAGGAATGCTATTATTCACCCTGGTCTTGTTAGGCTCATTTTTTAGCATTTTCAAAATTTACCTGCTCTGCCTAAAACTGTTGATATTGAAGAGGTGGATGATGAGGAGACAGAAAGTAGTTGGGAGTTTGAACCCCGGGCCCCCCTACTTGTGTTCTTGTTGGCCCTGATACCATTGCTTCCCAGTCCTTGTCTTGTTAGAAAACCCTTAAAGGCTCTGCCTCACTGTCTTGTCCTAAAAGGCAACCTCTACAAGAATGCCCTAGTCTGGGTTTTATCACCCCGCCTTGTCTTATTCCCCAGCCGTCTCCTCGTTTCCCCACTCCTGGTTTGTCCCCAGGTGTTAAAGGTAACCCTGTCATGAAACTCGTTTCGTATTCAGGGAATTCTATGGAAATCCTCTCTGATAAGCCCATGGTCAGTAAGGAGTCAGCCCCTAGTGCTCCTGCTTCAGGTAATTTTGGGAATGATCATTCTGAGTCCCCTGTTCAGGATGAAATTAACTCTGCCTTGAATAAGCGTAAGCCTGAGGATTTGGTTAGTATTGCAGAAAAAATTACGGTTGGCCTTTTACCGTTCTCAAATGGACCCAGAAAGAAGTTTGTAAATTGAAAGGTCATGTTACTAATCTCAGCAACAAGGTCATGGATTTGGAGCAGAAAATTAGTTGGAACAGTGGAGATAATGATGAACAGGAAACTCCTTTACCGAGGAAAAGACAACAGTTACAGGAGGATAGATTGGTTAGCATCAAGTGCAGCATGTCCAAGATTGAAAAAAACATTAGAGCTACTATTGCTAACAATCATAAAATTTCTAGGCATAAAACCATCATCATCAATGCGATGGTGGAAAAGCTTGAAAAAAACCAAAAGGGTTCGCTGGTTGTGGACTTGGTTGTGGACAGGGGAGGTAGTAGATTGGCTGGTGAAGGGATCTCGACTCGTACCAGAGCTAACATCAAGAGGAAGACCTCGACTTCATCTCATACAGTCCAAATTCTCAAGCAGGGGTTACAGGACATGCAGAATGTTGAAAAGGAAGCCGAGGATTTACTTAATACCTTGGAGTAATGTAATGTTTTGTTTGCTGGTTTTTTGGGTGGTCCTTTTCTAGGGCCCTGTTGTCTTTTGTTGCTGTCTTTTCCTTCTTTGGGACAACTATCCGGTTGTTTGTACTTTCTCTGGTTTTATCTTGTTGTTTGAACTCTATGGTTTCAGGTCCTTGTAAAACCTATTTTTTCCTTTTCAAAAACATCAATATCACATCATATTTTCTTCTACGCATTCTCTATCTGGTGGCTCCCTTTTGGGGGTTTTGCTGGCACAATTTTGGTCTCCAAATGGTAGGTGAAGTTTAGTGCTTTTTATCCTAGTTTGGAGATTGTTATGGGTTGTTGGCCCATTTGGTGGAGTGGTTATGCTATCCAATTTTGTTTCTCCCTATACTCTGCTATGTTTTGTGTGGGCCTGTGCCAGTGTTATCAGGGGTCTTTCATGTTGAGAGCAAGTGTCTTTCTGAATCCCTTGTTCTTGATTTACCCCTTGTGCATTGTGTTATAGACTGATGA
The DNA here is from genome assembly GCA_007258455.2 of Sequoia sempervirens. NCBI lineage: Eukaryota > Viridiplantae > Streptophyta > Pinopsida > Cupressales > Cupressaceae > Sequoia > Sequoia sempervirens. The sequence continues at coordinate 365,222,242 of VDFB02047230.1, read as the reverse complement.
CATTTGGGGGATGGTGTTATGGCTGGACCCTTCCATGGGTATGGATTTTGTGCTGTATCAGATTGGTTCAGTGCTGAAGGTTTTGAGGGATGGGTTGTTTTTAGAGATAATTTTGATGACCCAGAAGTTGTTGTGGTTGCTTTCTTTGGTTCTCTTTCTCACTATTGTTTCTTCCTTCTCCCTGAATACTAGGTCTTCTTTGGAGGTGAAGACCTCTCCTTTAGAGGTGGATTCCTCTACCTCTTGGGTTGAGGTGTATTATGTGGTTGAAGGCCTCTCCTTGATTTTCCCATTGAGGGGATTCTCATTTCTATTGAGGTGGAATGGTGGTTGGCAGGGGTGCTAGTGTTGTGCTGGGTCAGATGAGCTAGATTTTGTCTCATTTTTTGGGTTTTAGGTCCATTCAAAACATGTTGTATATGGTTTCAAGTCCATCCAAAACTTTTTTTTCCCAATTATCAAAAACAATATCACATCATACCCTGAAGTTAACCTAGTATGGTAAAGACCTGATTTCCCAAACCTTGGTATTAAGCTAAGTCAAACTTTCCTCTAAACTTCTCTCTTTTAGGTTTCCCTAGTTCAATCTTTCAAGTAAAGATAGGTTCTGTGTAGTTTCCCTACGAGGATTTTATCTACACTGTTGTTGCAACTAACATCACAATCAACAAAACCCTTTTATCATGAGTCATGTTTTTTAGAAAATATCACTTGGAATAGGTTTTTCCAACAAGCTCCCATGCTCTATAATTTTATAAATATCATTTGTATTCTACTTTAATGAAATTCCTCTCTATTGGTGTTAGAAATTACTTTCAGATGGGTGCATACATTGTATTTTATGCTTCACTTTTTTCACACAGTTGGAGGGTTGTGATTCTTATATGACACATTGATTAAATTTTGTATTCCCTTATCAAAATTATTTAGATTACAATTCTTGGTATAGTTGACATGAGAACACACCTAATGGATGTCAAAATTTAGTAGCCCTTTTGTGTTTTTCATTTGCTACATTTGTTGAAACCGACCTTAGAGTGACTCTAAAAGTTCACTAGCCTATGTTGTTTATTATCCAGACCAACTAGTGATTATCAAGCTTCAATAGTTTGTGATGCCTTTATCTATTCTAGAAAATATCAGAATTTTCTAGCTTGTGATTTATAGATATGTTGGTTATGGATCTTAGTGACAATCTTCAAATATTTCTTGCATGTGATGCCATCACATCCCTTTTTGTTTGCATTATATTTGCATTATGGATTTTCTATTTTTTTCCATCTTCATTTTCTATTCTTTGTGCTCAATTTCCGTGTCTCTTTTTTCTAAATTATGCCTCATGCATGTGTGTTTGTTTGTCTTAATATTTTTATTTAGTAGGATATTGAGCTTGGGAGCTACCACATCCACTAGATTTCATGCAATCTTATTTCTTTAATATTTTGATAAAATAAACCTTCTTGACTCCTCCTTACTCCACTAAAGAATGAGAATAAGTTCACACTCTCACCAAAATGGGGATAATTGTAGCATCGTAAATTCCAATCCCTAAAAATTTCATACTATGTTTGGCTCCCCTTTATGTTTTTGGACCTAATTATTCCTATCATTTGTCTATTTTATTATCATTTTTGAAAAAGCAATATAAAGTTGGGAATTAAAATAAATTATTTATTTAACGACAATTTAAAATTCAAAATACGCTTGCTCAAGGGAATCCTCACCCTTGACCACCCTATTTTGGAACAATTTTTTATATTTTACGTTTGGCATTCATGTATGTCCAAATTTAAATTGAATTGGTGGCCTTTTAAAATAATTATTATAAGAAATGAAGAAATGTACATAAGTATTTTCAGCATTTGAATGCCTAGGAAATTTGAATATCAATTGAGCATCCTAAAATGTTTTCAAGGCAATTAATGAAAAAAATAAACAACATTTTATACTATTTTCACTAGTCAAGATTCATATTAGCAATGCACCATAAAGTAAGGTTGTCTTATTCCTTATGTTCATTATCCTTTGAGTACTAAAACTTGCAATATCTTTATCAACTATCAAATTCTCATTGTATGAGATGTGTATGATTACTTAAGTCCATCAAGGAAAGCATCTCTTAATGGTAAGTTGCATTTCACTTGTGATTTATCATGTTATTTTTTATACATTTTCCTCTGCTTGACCTATGGTAAGCACTCTTTATCCAAAATCATAATTGTTAGGTTCAACAAGGTGCAAATCCAATTGATAACAATGATACTCATTGTGGAGGTGGAAGCACCAAAATGGGATTTGACATAGGCATGCCCCTATATGAAACAACCTTTTCTCTCCTCTCTCTCTAACAAGTGGTATATTTGAAGTGGATTTCGAGAATATTGAAGAGCCTATACAAAGATCAAGCATTCAAGAACATTCATTCATCAAATTAGGGAAAATCAATTATTCATCAACAAATGATGTTTTAAAGCTTTGTTTGAGAGGGAAGCAATTATACATGTAAATATTCTGAGATTCTGGAAACCCTAATTCTCTATCTTCGGGTACCCACACCCCTAACTAGATAGTCTAGGTTCATATATGAATGCCAAGTTATTGTGTCTATTCCCTCTACTTTTATGTTTCGAGTTTGGCTAATTTTTTTGTGTTCTTCTAAATTTAAATTAGTTTGTTGTAGTTGCATAGTTAACATAGTTTATAGTTATTATAATGCACACATCACATCCATTAACATCCATTGAATTATTAATCAACCCTAAAGAGGACCCAAATGCTAACCAAACATTTTGGGTCTTCCTTGAGAATAGTATTCAAGTTGTCTTTAATGATTATTTTTGTGTCCCCCCAATGTTGTAGGTTTAAAAGAACGATTTAAATCCTAGATCCCTTTTTCCTACACGACAATATCAAAAGAAATTTAATTATATTAGATACATCAAAATAGTTTTTAATATAGTAAGAATCTCAAGTTTTAATAATAACATATTTAAAATAAAATAAAACAGCAAATAGAAAATAGAATAAAAATTTATAATAAATTCTATAATTTCTTCACAAAATTATGTCCAATTGTTAGTTTCTATCAAAGTAAAAAAGAAAAAGAAAAATCATAGAAAGATAGAGAATGATAATGATGGGAGGACCTTTTGGTTGACATTTGAAAACCTATTGATATATGGCACTAACTAGATGCCTAGGATCCTCCTTCTACTCCTTGTAGTACTACTCTAGCTGTTTAGTGATCTTTTATATTTTTATATTTTATGACCAGTATTTTATATATGTAATGTTTTCAATCTAATTTTTTAAAATATTTATGACATTATTTTATATATGATAATCTAGGCATTTTTTTTATTAAGAATTAGAATGAATCCAAAGTGACAATAGATAGTTGAAAGAGATAAAGGAAGTACTCTCCAATTACAATGACGATAGAAATGAGATAATCTTAATACTAATTCATAAATAAACAAGAAACATAAACAAGTGCCATAAAATGCCCCTTCTTGAAGCCCACGTGCTAATATTATTGAAAACCAATGTTTACAATTCAATCTAGGTGTCTTCTTATTATCGAAACCTTTTTCTTTTTGAGTAATTTTCATTACAGGATTCGCAGCTTTTTGTAAAGTGTTGATGCCAGGTGAATGTCCCAATACAGACGACCAGGCCTGAGAAGATTTTACATGATAGCCAGTGCGGTCATGCATTATTAAAAAATATTTCATAAATATTTTAAATATAAAAATCTTTGAATGCTGAAGGATATCAATTCTCTTTTAGTTTCAATATTTAAATTATTCCATAAGAAATTAAACTTTATGCATTTGGCGTTTCTTCCCTGCATTGAATGTAATCTTCAATAAGAACATATATTTTCCCTGGAAAAGATATATTAAAAAATATTTTTAATTTGTAATTTAATTTATTAAAATTTTCTACTCAAAGGTCTATTAAAGTTTAAATGTGATGTAAAATTCAATGGGTTCAGTTTAATAATTTTAATATATGAAATTTGTATGTCTGATGTAAATTAATTTTTAATTCGTATTTTTTTATAAAATTAAAATATTTGATACATTTTTTTTCTATTTATTAATTTTTTTGAATATCTTTTAGCTGTTTCACACCTTCTTGATCCTTCTGTAGCTTACATAACAATACATGTCCATTAATGTTATTAGATTTTCATAATTCATATGATCATCGATTTTGCTATTTTAAGATTCCATACAAAAAACTTGTACACAATGGAATCCAGAAACAGCAAAATTGAAAACCCATCTATATTGAACTCCTACTTGTGATAATTTAACTAAACTACTAATTCACATTTTTTTATAAAATTAAAATAACTGACACATTTTTTTGAGTTATTTATCAAGTTTTTTGGAATATCTTTCAACTGTTTCACACCTCTTGATCCTTCTATAGCTTAAGTAATGAGAGCTATCCATCAGTGCTATTAGATTTCCACAATCCATATGATCATCATTTTTTTTGTTTCTAGATTCAATACAAAAACTGACACACAATTGAATCTAGAAACATTGAAGACCCCTCCAATCTATTCCTACTCCACCATAGATTCCATTGCAGGATTCCTTTAACTCTGATTATCTGTGTAGAAAAAGAAAAACCAGCAATATGTTCAGCTAAAGGTTCCCTTGCATTTAATTATGTATAAAAACAAAGAATGTGTAATTAAATGAGAGGAAAAGTAAAACTAAAAGATAACATTCTAAGTTTTGACAGATCGGATCTTTCTAAACGTAGCTCTTTAATTGAAGAACGATTTTTGTTTATTTATATTGTCAAAATCTCTTATATAAAGAATGATGACACATCTATGTAATTTAAATGTTTCGATGAAAAAAAACGGCAAGATAAGATCCCACATTTACATACAGTTCATTGAAATAAAAACGGGGTAAAACTAATGACAGTGTAACTCCAATAGATAATGATTCTATCATTCAATGCAATACCATCTGGAACAGGAAGCTGTGTCACTGCATTTACTATTACATTGATGAAGCCACGATTACGTAAGGTCTGACATGAAAAGCCGAACGAATACTCAGCCAAGAATGACCGGCCCAGAAAACTGAGTCCTGATTGAGTACCATCGCATCAAATGACAGAAAACAATGTGGGCAAGTCATTCTTGGCTGAGTATCCGCTTCTACATTTACATGCAAGACAAACTCATAAAACTCTTAACATCTGAATAAACAATGATATTTCACACGCAGGAATGGACACATATATAATGCCTGGAAGGCTCTCAAATTATGGAGAGGAATATATTCGAGAAAATATATTTTTGGTTGTGCGTATTGTTTTTCAATCACCTTAAATGGTAAAAGATAACTCTTCATAAATAAAATTAAAAGAAGTATTTATCATTTACTGAAAAGGTTGAAATTTACACAGCATTGCCCCTTCATGCTGCGGATGGAAAAAGTATTGGAAAGAGCCAAATGTCCTTTGGAAACGTGCAGTAAAAATCAATGTCACCGTTACCCAATACTGATGAGATCACTGAGATTCCAGTGGTAGTACAAGAAGGATGTACAATGCACAAGCGCATTATTTAAGATGGCCTCTCGTCAAGATTCTTCTAAAAGATGATGGAATAAAGGTAAAAACATCGTTTGATCTCTACAGATATATTTATCATATATTCGTGGTAAGGAATAATTACACAACGGTGACACTCTTTATTTAGGCTTTAACGATATGATAACCATTTTTTGAAACTCAATTTAATTGTACCAAAATTTCAAATTTCAAATTTATTCATCATGTACGGTTGGACTTGTGATTCAATTTTTCTTTGTTTGCTTTCGTGTTTATAAATCCTTGTATTTATGAGTATGTAATTTAAGTTTAATTAGTTTATATATGCAATTCTAGTCATTAATCAAAATATTTTAGATAATTCAATCTTATCAATTATTAATCTAATGTAGGTGTGTGAAAAAAATTAGGTCATGTTTCTATTCACATTGATTGTCTTGATTCTTATAATTAAAAAGTTAGAATCAAATATTTAGCTAAGTAACAACATATTACACTTTGGTCCTACACTATCTTTGTACATATCTTCATACATTGGTCTTATGTTTGTGTATAAAAAGACATTCTTTTGTTATGGTTGCCACCTCAATCAATCTAATGAAGTTTTTGGAGAATCCCATGCATAGCTATATGGAAGCAAACCAAGGTTCTAACAATTAACACACAAAAATATATTTACTACATAAAATTTGTATTTTCCTAAATACATATAGGATAATGTATTTCCCCTATTAGAGCTCTCACACATGCATACTCATCATCTCGGCTATACACATACTCTTACCCTAACTATCTCTCTTTCCTTACATGAAAATACTAATTTCATTTAACCTCACCCTCTTTTACCATACTTGCTAATCAATCTTGCATATGGCTTTCATCAATCAATCACCACATTTCTTACTTGGTGTTGGACAAACACTTCACCTTCACAAGCCTTCTCACAACCTCTCCTTCCTTGTTGTCTCCTCTACCTAGCTCCTTGTCGACATCTTGTTCCTTCTTAACTCTCCCTTTTCCTCCCAAACTTTGTTGGTAGGGAATGTGCATCCCTACACTCTTCCTCCTCCTTACAACTTTCTTCTCTACAACTTATATTCCATATAACGACTCTCTTTTTGTTTTTGTTTTTTTCACAATTTATTATCATACTCACCTCAAATTCTTATTTTTTTCTAAATTCTTTTATATTCTTCTTGAACACTCCTATTTTCATACCTTCACCTCACATCTTGCCCAAATTATAGAGAATTCAAACTTGTCAACATCATCATAACCACTAGTTGTACATGGAATGCTATTTGTGTATCCAAATCTCTCTCAAATCTAATGTGATCACCCATCTTTTGTCATCTTTAACATTGTAATGGATCCTCTTTTTCTACCAAATTACCATAATTTTCAATTAATTGACCAATCATACTTCCATACAAATTGACTATCGAATTAGTACTCATAACATCACTCCACCACTGTGGCTCATCTTTATCCACACTTTTGATTATTTTTTCCTACCACAACATGATTAATAAGTCTCTTATTAGCCCCATCATGGACCTCTCAGATATTTATCCTACAAAATTTCTCTAGATAATGTATGGTTTGTATCTACATATATTTCACCAACCAATCTTTCACCACTTCCTCTTCATTTCTTTTAGCCTCGTACCATTTTATGCAAGTATTCATCTATTAATAACTTCACACTATCCACCACATAGTGTTTACTACCCCATTAAAATTATAGGTAATTCATCTAAACTCACTATTAATCAAATTGTCTTCTTTTTGAATAACTCTAATTTTAGCCCCACTCCCTTTCCTATGATATCCACTAACTTGGTAGAATCCCTTTTGCTGCAAGTGTTCATTGATTCTTTGGTATATGTCCTATTGCTAGATGTAGCCTCGTCTTCTATCATAGCTCCTAATTTATACAAATGAGATAGTGCTCAATCTCTAATTTGTTGCAAGTATTAGGGTTCAAGTGCCTTTACATTATGGTTATTCCCACATTATTAAGTATATGTGAGAATAGATAGTAATGTCTACAAGTTTTTAATATCTTCCAAAAAAATAGTCATATGATTTGTGTTCACTCAATTCAATAAAATTAAGATGCTATTGCATCACACTAAATAAATACAAAAGTATGTGAACTCCTAATCTCATAGTGATCTATCTAATGGTCCCTTATTTTTTTCCTTTTCCTTCAATTCCTTTCCAAAATTATTTGTCTCTAGTGAATCCACCTTTGGGATCATACCTTCTACAAGTTTTTTGGCATATACCTAGTGCCGCCTAATATCCTCCTCTAAGAGCTCTTCCCTTTTTATTTCCTCTTCTATTTAAGGTTCATTTATTCACTACCATCCATCCACCTCCAATTTTATTACTTCTCATCTCCTCCCATACAACATTCCTTGTATGCATCTTCACTTATCATCCTAGCCACCAAGTCCTTCTCCTTTGGAGTGAGTCTCTCCTCTCTAATATTAAGTCAACTGTCATGATGAAAAACTGAACTCATCCATCACCACTTTTTCTTCATTCACCTTATCTTTTATTACCCATAACATCTTATATGTAGCTTCTTGTCTTTCCATCTTGTGTAGAGGTCCTTTTTCACATGATAACCAAGTACTAACAATATATTATTTACACTATCTTTCTCAATATCTTTGGTTATATTAACCTACAATTCATTTAATATATGTAGTTCCAAAATCAACAATACAACCTATTTATCACATCCTTTAGTTGTAGCCACTAGTAACATCTATCTATCATCTTCGTTGACTGCTACTAGTAGAATCTCCTAGCTATCCTTTGCCACCTTAATTTTCAACATCTATCCATCATCCCCTACTGGTCATACTAGTAGAATATTTGAAACTATCTCAATTTCACTTGTAGATTTGTGGCATAATTGTTCCTCTATTTTACTTGTATGTTATTTTATATAATATCCTCCTCAACCTTTATTGTTGCACCAACTTGTAAAAAATCCCATGTCACATTGTTCATGCACTCTAGTGACTTTTTTAGTGTTGAGTGTTCACCAAATGGCTAATAGTTAAAATTGGGGATTCAAATTTTGGATAATAGTGCATGCTAAGGAAACTTGAATTGCCACAATTTTACAAACAAGATCATTAATTTTTTGAAACTTTGAAACTCAAAATTTTTCCATAATACTTGATAACTATATAGATCATATTTTCATAAAATTTTTTAGTTATAGGAAAAAAAAAAATTAATTCATCAATAATATTATATAACTATTGGTTACCTTAGTGTTATATCACCTTTTCTTAATTTTATAATCTAATGGTTGAGGTTATATTCCATGGGTTAAAATGTACCCACAAAGCTATTATTCCCATTGATTCCAAAATTATATTTGGGTCATTGAAGATTTACAGTCTAACAATTAAGGTTAAATTTTATGGGCCCAAATTTAATCATAGAGATCCAATGCCCATTGGGGCTTGAAATAGAAACTAAAATAGCTTATTATAAATAAAAGAAATGGAAATGAAAATAATTTATGGTTGGTATTCAATTTTTGATTCAAAATATTAAGGAACTATGTAATTGTAGAAACGAACTCTACACCTTAAACTAGACAAACAATACCACCCTGAAGCCTTTACTTCTGCATAGGAATGTATTTTTTCTAGTGGAATGATTTTCCATTGTAACATTTAACAATTTTTTGTCAAGATTTTCCAATATTTTTTATAAATTTCTAGTGATTTATAAATGTCGCCAATAAAATTAATGTTCCCTTTATGAAAAAAAATGATTCACCAATATAAAATAATTTCTTTTTAAAAATCAATGATTTCCGAATATTTTATATCTTTTTTCAATGGGAGCTTCTTATAGTTTCCTTTGATGTACTCTTTTTCTACACTTTTGAAACTTGAGAAAAATCTACTTGCAACTTTTGGGTGACTTCGTCAATTGCACTTATAGCCTGACATAAAAGACGACTCTACTAAATTCAATTGCAGAAATTTTGTTTATTCCTACCCATATCTTATTTCTTGGATCTTCCATGGATATCTCATCATCCTTCTTAGTATCCACATTAATAAGGATTTTTTCATCCTCTCCCCCACTATCTACAAGGTCTTCTATGGATTTCTAATGACCCATTTAGCCATTTACGGGATTATCACACCACATTTTCATCCTCTATTTACTTCTAAAGTATATCTTCTCAACCTTCTATTTTTTAGTCCTCTTCTATTCCTTTCCTTGACCCTAAGATTTGGAGGACATGGAACCCGAAGGGGAACTTCAAAGTTTTGTTACTTGTGAATAGTTTCTTCTTGGTGGATTTTTCAGGCATTTAAGATTGAAATAAAGCTTTTGAGGGTGGCTCATATTTTTATAATCAGATTGGATTGTTCATTAAACCATGCAATGCAGGCTTTAATTTAGTAAAAGAGTTATTGTCCAAGGTCTCGATTTGGGTTTACCTTCCTTGGCTACCACTTGAATATTGGAGAGATAGACTACAGTCTATTGCCATGTCACTTTCCAAAATTATTTGTCTCTAGTGAATCCACCTTTGGTATCATACCCTCTACATTTTTTTTGGCATATACATAGTGCTGCCTAATATCCTCCTCTAAGAGCTCTTCCCTTTTTATTTCCTCTTCTATTTATCATTCATTTATTCACTACCATCCATCCACCTCCAATTTTATGACTTCTCATCTCCTCCCATATAATATTCCTTGTATGCATCTTCACTTATCATCCCATCCACCAAGTCCTCCTCCTTTGGTGTGAGTTCCTCCTCTCCTAATATTAAGTCAATTGTCATGATGAAAAACTCAACTCATCCATCAACACTTTTTCTTCATTCACCTTATCTTTTGTTTCCCATAACATCTTATATGTAGCTTCTTGCATAGAGGTCCTTTTTAACATGATAACCAATTACTAACAATATATTATTTACACTATCTTTCTCAATATCTTTGGTTATATTAATCTACAATTCATTTAATATATGTAGTTCCAAAATCAACAATACAACCTATTTATCACATCCTTTAGTTGTAGCCGCTAGTAACATCTATCTACCATCTTCATTAACTGCTACTAGTAGAATCTCCTAGCTATCCTTTGCCACCTTAATTTTCAACATCTATCCATCATCCCTTACTAGTCATCTTAGTAGAATATTTGAATCTATCTCAATTTCACTTGTAGGTTTGTGGCATAATTGTTCCTCTATTTTACTTGTATGTTATTTTATATAATATCCTCCTCAACCTTTATTGTTGCACCAACTTGTAAAAAATTCCATGTGACATCATTCATGCACTCTAGTGACTTTTTTAGTGTTGAGTGTTCGCCAAATGGCTAATAGTTAAAATTGGGGATTCAAATTTTGGATAATAGCGCATGCTATAAGGAAACATGAATTGCCACAATTTTACAAACAAGAACATTAATTTTTTGAAACTTTTAAACTTAAAAATTTTCCATAATATTTGATAACTATATAGATCATATTTTCATAAATTTTGTCATTTATAGTAAAAAAATAAATTATTTCATCAATAATATTATATAACTATTGGTTACCTTAGCGCTATATCACCTTTTCTTAATATTATAATCTAATGGTTGAGGTTATATTCCATGGATTAAAATGTACCCATAGAGCTATTATTCCCATTGATTCCAAAATTATATTTGGGTCATTGAAGATTTACAGTCTAACAATTAGGGTTAAATTTTATGGGCCCAAATTTAATCATAGAGATCCAATGCCCATTGGGGCTTGAAATAGAAATAAAAATAGCTGATTATAAATAAAAGGAATGGAAATGAAAATAATTTATGGTTGGTATTCAATTTTTGATTCAAAATATTAAGGAATTATGTAATTATAGAAATGAACACTACACCTTAAACTAGACAAACAATACCACCCTCAATCCTTTACTTCTACATAAGAAAGTATTTTTTCTAGAGGAATGATTTTCCATGGTAACATTTAAATTTTTTTTGTCACGATTCACCAATATTTTTTTATAAATTTCTAGTGATTTATAAAAGTCACCAATAAAATTATTGTTCCCTTTGTGAAAAAAAATGATTCAGCAATATAAAATAATAACTTCTTTTAAAAATCAATGATTTCCTAGGATTTTATATATTTTTCCAATGGGATCTTCTGATAGTTACCTTTGATGCACTCTTTTGCTACACTTTTGAAACTTGAGAAAAATCAACTTGCAACTTTTGGGTGATTTCCTCATTTTCACTTATAGCCTAACATAAAAGATGACACTACTAAATTCAATTGTAGAAATTTATTTATTCCTACCCATATCTTATTTCTTGGATCTTCCATGGATATCTCATCATCCTTCTTAGTATTTGCATTAATAAGCATTTTTTCATCCTCTCCCCCACTATCTACAAGGTCTTCTATGGATTTGTACGGATCCATTTAGCCATTTATGGGATTATCACACTACATTTTCATCCTCTATTTAACTCTAAAGTATATCTTCTCAACCTTCTATTTTGTCCTCTTCTATTCCTTTCCTTGACCCTAAGATTCAGAGGACATGGAACCCGGAGGGGACTTTGAGGTTCTGTTACCTATGAATACTTTCTTCTTGGTGGATTTTTCATGCATTTAAGATTTAAATAAGGATTTTGAGGGTGGCCCACATTTTTATAATCAGGTTGGACTATTCATTAAACCATAGCATGCAAGCTTTAATTCAACAAAAGAGTTATCATCCAAGGTCTCAATTAGCATTTACCTTCCTTGGCTACTGCTCAAATGTTGGAGGAGAGATATACTATAATCTATTGCCATGTCATTTGGAAAACCCAATGGTGCCTCTCAATAGACTCTGACGAAGAGGATTTTTTCCTATGCATGTGTTTGTGTGGAGATTGATTTGAGTCAGCCTCTACCTGACTCTATTGATCTGATAGTGGCATCTAGTTCCTGGAATCAACTACTAGATTATGAAACTTTTTCATTTAGATGTTGTTTATGCCATGAGTATGGTCATCTTCAAAGGAGGTTTGCTCGTGCTCCTACTGTGGCTAACTGAAGTAACGAGATGGCTCCATCAAATCTAAGATTCGAAATGGGAAAGGGGTCCATGCAAGGGGTGACTCTAAATAAACATGGTTGTGTGCCTATTAGTTCTCAAAATAAAAGCTGAGGGAAGAAGAGGACTTTTCAGGGTCACCAAGAGGAGGTGGTGGTTAATGGGTTTGATGCATTGGATGACTTAGTTCACAAGGAGGGGATATCTCCTAAAGTGCATGTGGATACTACCCTTTTTACTGCTCATAATCCTAAGCATATGGTTGTTATGTCTTTGATTCTTGGTCCTATGGAGTCTCCTAGGGAAGTTAAGGATTCTCTTTTTCCTTCTCCTCATGTTGGGCTTGGGGACCCTTGTGTGTTGGTTGGTACTTCTTTGATCTCTGCTACTATAGGTGCATCACCCACTAGAGGTTAGGGTTCTAGAGATTCTGGAAAGTGTAAAGCTTTTGCTTCTTCCCCTATTCTAAGTGTGCAACAAAATCATCTAAAAAAGAGTTCCCCTAATAAGTCCCAAAAGGTGGGTAGGAAGAAGGATCAGGAGAAAGTTAAATTTGCTGGTGAGAAAAAGGTTGAATCTAGATTAGTGAAGAAATTGTATACTCACTTCGCTCATCCCTCATGATGATTGTGCTATCATGGAATGTGAGGGATATGAATAGCATCCCTAGACAAAAGGCTATTCAAGACTTGGTTCATGCTCATTCTCTAGATTTTTTTTCCTCCAAGAGATGAAGTTATCTATGGATAATATGATGCAAAGTTCTTTTAAGATTTTGAATAGAGGTCTATGTCAAAGTGTGGGTGCACAGGGGAGCTCTGGAGGTGTTTCTTGCTTTTGGGATCCTTGATGAATCTCTCCTATTTGGTGGTTGTCTAGTAGATTCTTTGTTTCTTTGGTTGTGATTAGTTTGGAGACTAGGGAAAGAATTTTTATTTCCAACATTTATGCTTTGACAAATTTCCCTAGTAATATTCTCTTGTTGTTTCATATCAATTTTCTGAGATCGTTGGATCCTTTTCTTCCCTGGATTATGGAAGGTGACTTCAATGCAATTGACTCTCTAGAGGAGAAAGGGGGGTTTGCCTCTTTGGACCCCACCTTTGATCTTCTAAGGGATGATTTGGCTTGGATTTGGTTTGTGGATATCAAACCTTTGAATGGAATGTTTACCTAGAATAATAGGACATTTGGGGATGAAGCCATTTTTGAAAGATTAGATAGGTTTCTTGTTTCTAGTTTTTGGGTTGGTGACAAGTGATTTTCAAGTTATAAAATTTTAAATTGGCAGGGATCAGACCACTGACTGATTAAATTCTCTACTTGTTTGGCTGGTGATTCTAGGAAACAAACTTTTAGATTTTAGCTTATGTGGATAAAGGAGTAGAGTCTTCTTGACTTGGTTTCTAGATGGTGGACTGAAGGATGACATACTTTTGGTATGGCTATGTACTTCTTTGTGAAGAGGCTTCAATATGTGAAGTATAAATTGAAACATTGGAATAAGTATCATTTTGGCAATGTGTTCCAAAAGAAAAGGATTTCCATGGAGTAGTTGGATTCTATTGCCATGGAGATTTAGGATCAAGGTCTTGATGTAGAATTGAGTAGGTTAGAGGGTAGTGTAGTTAAGGACCTAGAGGAATGGGAGATTTGTGAGGAAATATTTGGAAACATAAGGCTCATGTTGATTGGCTTCATGAAGGTGGTAGGAATAATTCCATCTTTCATAACTCGATAAAGGCTTGAAGACATGGAAACATTATTTCTTGTCTCTGCTCTCTTGAGGGTTCTATTATTTCTTCCTCTTTGGAGATTTATAGTGAGGCAATTCACTTGTTCTGCACTCTCTTTTCTAAAGATACCCTACCTGCAAGTGAGGAAGAAGCCTCTATCTTGGTGTGTATTCCTCCTCTGGTGACTATGGATATGAATTCCTCTCTTTTAAATCCTATTTCTTTGAAGGAGTTGGAGGATGTGGTGTTTAAGCTAAAAAAAGGGAAGGCTCCTAGCCTAGATGGGTTTCCAACTAAGTTCTTTTATGAATTTTGTGTCATATTCAACCTTTATTTGTTGGAGGTTGTGCAGGAGTCTTTAAGAAATAAGTGAATATTAAGGGGCATGACTACCATGTTTCTTGCTCTTATCCCAAAATAAAAGGGTGATGATTCTTGGGATCTTTCTTGACCAATTGCTTCAGACAATGTGGTGTATAAAATTGTTACAAAGCTAATCGCTGAGTGTTTGAAGACATGGCTGGATAAGTTGATCTCGGAGTAACAAGGGGGATTCATTGTGAGTAGACAAATTTTGGATGGAGTCGTTATTATAGTTGAGACTATTCATTCTATGGCCTCTTCTAGGGAATAGGCTATGTTTATAAAGTTGGACATGGCTAAGGCTTATGACTAAGTTAAATGGTGTTTTTTGATCAAAGTTCTCAGAGCCTTTTGGGTTCAATAGTGAGTGGATTGATTGGGTCATGAGTTGTGTGACGACTCCCTCCTTTTCCATTCTCATAAATCAAGAGTCTCCTAATATGTTTGGTGCTTCTAGAGGTATTCAATAGGGGGATCCCTTATCCTTATATTTGTTCATCTTGATGGCTGAAAGCCTGGGGAGGTTCATTAAGTCCCGTGTTATGGATGGACCCATTCAGGGATGGAAATGGAGCAACTCTCTACCTCCTCAAACTCATCTCTAGTTTGTGGAAAATATGACTTTGATGGGTGTTTCTAAGGTGTTTTAAGTGGTTGCTTTACAATAGACTTTGGATAGTTACTTAGCTGCCTCAGGTCAAAGCATTAATAAGAGTAAATCTTGCATTTATCTCTTTAATACCCTAATGCTTATCCACCAATGTATTACCAAAGTCTTAAGGTTTCAGGTGGGGAAGCTTCCCTTTATCTATCTTAGTATCCCTCTAGATGTTTTCTCACTTCCCACGCAGTTTTGGTAGGATGTGATTGATAAATTTTGAACGATGGTTTGTCATTGTACCTATAGATGGATATCTACGAGTAGTAAAGTTACTCTATTGAAATCTATGGTGTAGGCCCTTCCTTTATAAAAGTGATTTGTGATGACCACTCCTTCAAGCTTCATCAAAGATATTGAGGGCCTCTATAAGAAGTTTCTTTGCTCAGTTAATCTTGTTTCAAGGAATTGGAGCTTAATTAAGTGGGAAATTTTTTATCAGCCAAAGCAGGATGGTGGTCTGGGATTCTGAAAGGAAGATTGGAATGTACAAGCTTTGGATGTTAAGTGTACTAGAGATGGTGTTCACATTAGCATCAATATTGGGATAGGATCCTTACCTTCAAGTACTTTGGGGAGGTGGATGACAATGAGGTTCCTCGATTTAGTCTTTTGGGGAAAGGTTCTGCAATCTGAGATAGTTTCAAGAGGGGGGATATATTGGTTAAACTGGGCCTATTTTGGATCTGTAACAGAGGTTTTGATGCTATTTTTTGGCATGAATCATGGGATGGTTTCGTTCCTATCCTCTCCTCGCATTCTCACTTTAGGGACTTATGTAGGATTTTTGTTCAAGCTAGTTCGAGTAGAGTGATGGATTTCAAAGCCCCTCAAGCTTTGCAGAAGACTATTGTTTACCAGTGGATGGCTATGCAGGAGTGGCCCCTAGGTGGATCTTTGGAGGAAAGGAGGGATTTGTCCTCCACTTTGGCTAATAGAGTTTGTTGTTCTCTTCGAGAGCAAGATGTGCTAGCTTGGGGTTTGGATCGAAAAGGAAAGTTCACTATTGCTTTAGGGTATCCATGTTTGGACATACAAGACTTGGGAAATGCTGAGGTTCCTTGGTGGAAAAATATTTAGAATAAATTCTCTTGGACAAAATGTAATTTTTTTTCATGGATAGTGGTGTATGGCAGGTGCTTGAATTGGGATAACCTTTATAAGAAAGGATTCCAAGGTCCCTCATTATGTTTCCTTTATTTAAAAGATGTTGAGATTGTTCCTTATTTTTTCTTTCATTTCCCCTTTTCTAGGGCTATTTGGAATTTTTGGTGGGGTTTTGGAATTTGCAGTATAGGCATCCTCCTTCTCTTGAGGAGTTTTGTCAAAAAATTAGGCCCATTCTGGTGATACTTCATTTTTGCACATAACATGGCCTATTGTTACTAGTCTAATTATTTGTCATATTTGGTTGGAGCGCAACCACAATATCTTTCTAGATAAGAAGTTGTTGGTGGGTCAAGTTTAGGCTCGTATTTTTCAGGCCTTGTAGGAGACTTTGCATGCTAAATGTGATTTGTCAGTATCGATGGATGTTGGAGATACTTGAGTGATTCGTAATTTGGGGATTTTTGTTGGTGGTACCGAAAGGCCCAATATTCTACAAGATAGGTGTTCTAGAGGAAAGGTCTTTAGGGGAGGGAATTGGATCCTTCCTCCCACTGGAGTTTTGAAAATAAATATGGATTGGTCTTCAATGGGTAATCCTTGGCATGTAGGTGTTGGTGGGGTGGGCAAGGATAGTTCTAAGGTGGTTGTGTTCCTCTTTTTAGAGTATAGGGGACAACACTCTAATAACCTTATGGAGACCTTGGAAATTCTTTTGGATTTGAAGAGGGAATATTACCTCAGCTAGAAAAGGATTATCTCTAAATCAGATTCTTAGGTTGTGTTAGACTTGATAAATAAACAATAGTTTGATGATGCTAGTTGGTAGCTTGCAGTGGTGGCTAATCAAATCACCAATATTGGAAATTTATTGGATTCTATCACCTACTCTCATATCGCTATGGAATGGAATAAGCTGGCTCATGGGTTCACCAAATGGGCTTCTAAGAAGAATAGGACTTAGTTGGTGGATGATTGGGATAGTTTACTGAGGGATCTTGCCTAGGATTTGGATGGTTGGGGTACATAGGATATGAGATGATTCATGAAAATTTATTTATTCCTTGTATCATGTTTCTTAGCCCTTTTGAGTTTCTTCCTACTTTATGCTTTGTACTGCTTTAGTTGATTAATAAAGTTTTTACCCTCTTTTATTTTAAAAAATGACATTCTTTGCAAAATTTAGTTTCTAGAGATGTGTTACCACTATATTTTCGTTTGCTTCATTTTAAGTCATTCATCGTTCTATAAAACACTCATAATCTTATGCAAGCGGTATTTAGGTCATAGTTTGAACCTATATGGTGTTTTATTAAGCTCATCGAACCTTTCCCTTCGCCACTTGTGCTTATTTTACATTACTTCCCCATTTCAAACTCGAGGAGTGTTTTGTGTGTTTCATCAAACTCTCTTTTTCTCTTTATCTAAAGCTTATTTGTCTAGGAAGTGTTTCATTGTGATGTTCAAACTCAAGTGCATATTTGTGAAGTTCACCTTACTCCCCACTTCACTGCTCGTAGATGTTTGTTTTTAAATTTTTTAAAGATGGTTATATTGCAAGTGGTGACATGAAAGCTACAACATGTTATGAGGGGAATTAAGACATTAAATGCTCATCTACTTCCATGTTTTTCTGTGAAATTAGCCTTTAAGAAATAAAAGTGTTGGACAAAGATTCTCATTGCAAAAATCTCTAGAGATGAACTAGGAAAGATGCGAAGTTCAAGCTGCAGTGTTCACCATTGAGGTATTTTTAGATTTCATTCATTTGGTCTATTCTCTGGATTGTTTCTGCTTACATTGCATAAAACATCTATTTTCAAAAATTATTATATCTTATCCATGGCAAGGGTGAAATACATGGGTTATGAATGTATATTTGGGTTAGCATATGAGGTTCCAAAAATTGGTGATACTCGTCTAGGGCATGTTGGTTTGGGTGAATTGTGGAACAAATTCAATAAACCAGGTCATTTTATCATCATTAAATGAGTGATAGACAATTGGTTAGTCGAAGTCATTGCATTTCCCATAGCCCTGCAATGTCCTGAGCTAATTGAAGAATGCATAAGACATTATAATTCATAGACCTGGGAAGTTAGAACTAGAGACAATAGACTTGTTCTAAAGGTTCAGAGGTCCACTTTTGTGTCTTACTTAAGGATTCCAAAGAGAGCAATATTCACCAATGAACAATGACGCATTCCCAAATTGAATTCACTGCAAAGAATTGGGTTTACAGAAATGTGATAGGAAGGAATTGGTTGTCCAAAGAAAAGAAGGGAAAGTCCCAATTTCCTCATAACTTACATAAAAATCATTTTGTAGAAGAAGTGGTTGACTGGTGACATTACATAGGGTTAGGGGAAATGAGAGTGTTCATGGATTTGAGGAATGGATGTATTTATTTATCTAGATTAGTTTGAGTGGAGAACAATTCTTAGATTAGGCAGAGATTATTAGTGACCACCTACATGAGTTGATGGCATTCTTTACTCTCAAAAAAAATTTCTATATGTCCTCATATCTGATATATGCCCTTGCCTGCACTAGACCTTGGCCTAGGTTAAATCCAAGTGATCTACCTCTAGAAAAAGTGAAAATTTATGAATATCATGAAAAAATCCATCTTAATAAGAGCTTTCAACATTTTAGAAGGGTGACTGACACTTTCTCCATGAGGATGGTTAAAGAAATATAGGGACGCCCTGTAGTGTGGCTATCACCTGAGGCCATCAAGTTTATTCATTTCTATGGCAACCATTTTATTCAATTCCATAGAATATCATAGATTACGATTGATGGATACACTAGATTTCCTATAAAATTTCCTAAGTATCCTGAAGACAAGTGGGTGATTATTGAGGTAATTAGGAAATTGGATGATGTTAACAGATTATGCCAAGACATGAATAGATTGACAATCTATTTCCCTTTTGGTTTTGGCCAATATAGTTTTCAATCAATGTCAGATGCTCTAAATATTTAGAAGGAATTGTCTAGGTATAACATGGCTTCGTATAATGAGCGATTCCCCTTTGATTTAAAGGATTACATTAAGAATAACTTGAAATTGAGCCCTTATTTTTACCACCAATCTAGCCTTGAATACTACTAGGCTGATTGTTTCGATGATTATGAGGTCATAAAAAGGAGTTGGATGAGATTGACATTGGAACAAATAATTATTTATGAATTGAAGTGGGATTTATAAGTCATTATGGAAGATGGGTTTGACATGGTAGACCCAGCGTATACTAAATTGATAGAAAACTAGCCTATTCCTACTATGGATTGGAATTTCAAAGAAAAAGAGACCATTGAAGTGAAAAATATTGATTTTTTTATAGAACAAGAGAATGGGTAACAAAGAAGAAAACTGAGGAATCCCATCCTCACACTAGGTCCAAAAAATCACATCCTCCTGAAGGCACTTCTCAGGCCTCTACTAGTAGGCAATCAGTTAGCAATGTTTCTCAATCTTTACCATCTGGAGCCCAAGGAGGTGGCGATGAAGATCAACTAGACAAGAATGTGTATTCACAAACTTGTGGAGAAGATATCTTCAACATGCCTACTCTAGAGAAAGAAAATGAATGGGAAGAAGAAGAGGAGGGTCTAAAAACCTTAAATATCAATTCCTCTCCCTCCCAAGATGAATCACCTATAAGAGAGGTTGGAACATCTCAAAGGTCACACACAATTGCACCTACAAAGGACACTCCTCTAGTCACTGGGATACTATTTGAGTCTCCAAGTTTCAAGGCAACCAATGTTTCAGTAGCTCCAACTTGGTTGGAAGATTCATTGTCACGAGAAAGGAAATTTCTATGAGCTGGCTTGCCTAAACAAGATATGGTGGGTCAACTATTTTAGAGAACTTTGACCCTAAAACCTAAGAAGTTGAAAACTACTACTCGGTTGATAGATGACACATGATCAGAGAGACTCTAGATAGAAATTATGCACCCTTCAATGTAGAGGGATGTTTCTTAGGAAACTGCAAGTGATTTTGAAGTGAACAAAGTAGACCTTCATCGTCCTACTATGGATGAAGATAATATTTTTTAGGTGTCTACAGCCAAGATGGTTGTGCGGTCAGAGAAAGATAAATAAAGTAAAGATGAGTTGAAAGCTCATGTTCATAATTTGAATGAATGTGTGGATTCTTTTCTACATTTTTATGAAAAAAATAACTATTAATATTGTTAGTCAAACTGAACAAAGCACATAAAACATCCCTATGAAATACTTGATCATGTCACATATGCAAATAAGATAAAAAGAATCAAAACAACTAAATAAAGCATATGAAACATGTCAAAACCTTATCCCATAATGGATGGGTGCTACTTTGATGTGGCAAGTAGCCCTTTCCCAATCCTTGATATGCTTGATGATGGAAAATTCCTTGAAGATGTTATGAGCTATGATGAAATTCTAACTTGGATGAGTTGTGGACTCAAATGCCTAAGATTGCAAAGGATTAATACAATAGAGGAGGCCTCTATTTATAAGAAAGAATGATGGAGGATTGGAGAATAGGATGAATCTAGGAAAAAAGACAAACAAATGACAAGATGCCACTTGTGAACATGTCAATGGAGGAAGTTTGTACACATTTTGGTCATTGTGCATGATAAACGCTATTAGGTGGATTTTGAAAATTTGAAAGTTGGCTTGTTGAGGAAGAAGAAAGAGTCTTAAATGCCAAGTTGGAGACATGTAAGAGACAATGTAAGAGGATTCAATGCCATGTTGGAGGAGAAGTCCTTTTGGAGGGACTTTTTGAAATTTGAAGCATATTCCCTAAAGATGTCATTTTGAATGATAATAGAAGAAATAATAAATCTAATAAATTGATTTATTGTGCAAGTTACAAAATCTAGAGAATTGGGGGATTAGATTAGCTTTAATCATGATTTGATTAATTTTAATGGAGGTTAGTTGATTGTAACATTCATCTTAAATATTTGGATTTATTTAAATTAAATGAGAAGATAAAGAACATTAGAGATTTAATTAAATATTTGGATTTATTCAATTAAATGAAGGAACTTTAGGAGATTAATTAAATAAAAATTGATTTTTAATTAAAGTGATAACTTTAGGAGACTAATTAAATAAAATTGATTTATTTAATTACAAAGAAGAATATGATTTAATCGAATATAATGATATATTTAATTAGATAAAGTTGATTTATCTAATTAAATAAAGATTGATTAAAAGAAGAAATATGATGAATTTTAATCAGATAAAGATTATTTGATTAAAATGGTTAGTAGAGGGATGATTAAGGATGGAATGAAATTAGTGATTCTAGATTAGATGCATGTATGGTTTACGTGTCTAAATTTTTTCCCTCTTTGAAGCAATGTACCTGTTGTGTTAATTTAAAGAATAATCTACCAAGATCAAAATTCAAAAGATTTCTATTTTTTTTGGATCCCTTAGTGGAAAGAAGTATATTGGTACATTGCCCCCTTGAGATATCGAGCAAAAAAAATTAATTTGAGGGTCGATCTAGCGACAAATAGGTTCAAGATGGACATATAGATGGGTATGATGTTGATGAAAATGAGATGGTTTTAAGATGCTTAGAATAACCAATCTATATTATCCAAAACAACTTCAAATGATGATGCACTATATATGAGATGGATGAGATGGATGATGCCTATATGGTTATGCAATGGATGTTTTATGAAAATGTATTGTTTATGAGATACTTAGGCTAATGTAATGCATGTGAATGATATGCAACATGCCAACAGATTGCAGATGTAGGATGGATGCATTATAGATGATTTGTGATTAACTGTCATGGTATGATGTTAGCATGGAAGAAAGAAGAAATGAGATGAAGAAAAGAAGATCCAACAAGCCAACTTTATTAGAGATGATGATGAGAGATAGATGATTTTCTTATCAGGAATTGGTACTTTAAAAAAAAATCTACTTACCTTATGTTCGATAACACAGATAGGCACAATGCATCAAGGTATAAAGAACCAGGATAGTGTTGCACCTAGTGTGATGGACTTTGAATCGGAAATAAAATATGAGTAATCTTGTTCACACCTGGCATAAAAAAATTTATTCAAAATGTAGTTCAGATATTTCAAATATCTCAGGCCAAAACATAGAAAGGCAAGCCTCCCTATGTGGTCAACAAGACACATAAAATACTCTCCCTACAAACCAAACAAAGCACACATGACCAAGGCTATATTACAAGAATATCCAACAAGCACAATAGATAAAAAGATAATGATCATTGTCACATTCCTTTCTCTCTAGATCCCTTCGTTTGGACATCATCAAGGGGTATGCGCAGGATCATCATGGAAAAAACAGGCCCTTAAGTGGCAAAAAAATTAGAAAAATCATAGTAAGGCAACTTGACGTAAAAATTTGAATAAGTTATCTATATTATTTCAAAAATATGTAAGAATAGAATCTATAGAAAATTGAATTTATTTTCTTAGCTACTAGGTTTGTTTAAAAAAAATAAAATCTATTAGGTGAAAATTTGAAATTTCAATGCAATAGTACTTAAATTTCAGGGAAAAAATAAGAAGTAGGTGTCTGTCTGACCACCTTAACCGCAATAATTTAATGATAATATTTTTTTATAAGATTTGAGATACAAGTAAAGAACTCATGTCCCGATGTGATGCATATTTTTTTCCAAGTAAATAATTAATTATGAATTTTTTATTACAACTTTTATAAAATATAAAAAACTTGTATGTCTGACCACCTTAACTTGGTAAAAAATTCATGAAATTCAATTTTTATTTTTTTAATCCTATATTATGCAAAGCATAGAATGTTACTCATATTTTGGATTCAAAAAATTTTATACCATTTGAAAGCTATAGATGTTTTTCAATCAGTCTATCAATTAGGACTTTAGTCGTAATTTGAATAGAAAATGAATAATAATTATTTATTAAATTCAAAGTAAAGAATAATTTATATTGGTGGAAAGTTGAGAATCTCCTTTAAAAACCCTTTTCGTTTCATCAATTATGGGTTAAAAAAAGTCATCAGCCACAAACCCATTATATTGCCACTTTCTAGCCCATCATGATTCTGCACATACCCCAAGAGGTCATTGGAATGAGTGCAATAAGATAAGTCAAAAATACAAAGATCAAGAAAAAAAAGGAGCTAATGTTCTTCAATACAACTAGCCAAGACTAAACTACGGTGATGCCTAATGTTGATTTCCATTGTAGGAAGGATGCATCCTAGGACATGATGTTATCAAATGATTGATTTGGGACTAATTGGATGCTAGGCTATTGATATCAAGAGTTGACCAACTTGTTTACTTATTGACCTAGACTTGAGACCTTAATGTTTTTAGTTTTCACTTGTGACCTGCTAAACATGTTTCCAACTACTTTACCAAAGGTTGAGACTGACGACTGATTTATTATGAGTGATATTTGTTTCGGGTGAAAGTGAGATGGGGATGGATGGATTTTTTTTATGTTTTTGAAATGTTTTGAGGATTTTTTTTGGTATTTTTGAGGTGTTTTACAAATGTTTTTATTTTTGAATTTTCAAATGTTTTGGGTTTTCTAAGATTTTTTGAATTATTTGTTTTTTGAATGTTTCTTTGTTTTTGTGTTTTTTGTTTTGTTTTCAATATTCTTCTATGTTTTTGTGTCTCGAGGGCTAATCAAAGATTATCCTTTCCTACGTTTAAGCTCAGAGACGATGTAGTTCAAATTTCCATGTTTTTGATCTTTTCTATTTTTATGAATGTTTTTAGATTTTTCACATGATTTTGATGATTTGGATATGGATTTGAGGAATGATATCAGTGCTTTGTTTTGGGATCTTGTTGAATTCCAAGTTAGGGTTGAATGATCTTATTGATGGATTGATGGTGATAACATTGTTGAGGATACACAACAATGCAAGGATAGTGTTAAGCAACACAAGGATTAGGATGGATATCCCAAGATGATAAGGGATTGATTGAATTTGATTGATGATGATAACATTATTGAGGATACACAACAATGCACTGATAGTGTTAAGCAACACAAGGATTGGGAAGGATATCCCAAGATGATGATGGGTTGATTAGATTTGATTGATCAAGATTTTGAAGCTTGATTTGTAACAATATTGTTTTGAATGATTTGATGTGACATTGAAGTACCAATTAAATGGAACTGATATTGATTGTTTGGATTGATGTTCAATAAAAGATAAATCTTGATAAGGAACATCTCATCAAAATGTGCCATGGGCTAGTGATTTGGATTTTTTGCTCACAAGTGCTTTGACCAATTTTATTTTATGTTTTTCAATGTTCAGATCTTCAAATAATTTGGAGGATATATGTCAAGATTTATCCTCGAAGCAAGATGTAAATATCTACCCCCAGTGTCTAGCAATGTATGGAATGCCATGGGTGGATGCTTGGATAGGTGTATCGATGGATGGATATGGATTATCTTGTGATAAGATAAGGTGTTCAAATATAGGAATGCTTCAATAGATAATGCTTCATGGCTCAGATAATGCTAGGTAGGATAGGATCAATGAAAATGAGCCATGTCAAGATGTTTATCATAAATAAGTGTAAAGTGTCCACCAAAATTTGCCAAGATCAAGATAATTTGGACTATGGATGTAAATGGATGTAAATGGATTGGATTTATTATGCATAAGATTGATGGAATGTTGGATTTATTAATGATGGGATGAGATGCTTTCACCTGATTTGGCACATGTAGATGCTCAATTCTACACATGATGCCTATTTTCTAGGTTTTCATCATGTTACCTATCCAAAGTGCCACCGTAGTGGTTTTCACTAGAGGACGATTTTTTCTTTACTATTTTCAATCCTTTTTCTTTTTTTTTTGGATTTTGGATTTTTCAATTTTTTTGTATTTTTCTATGAAAAATTTTAAGCTCATGTTGATCCACCTGGTGGTGTTGATGTAGATCTTCTATCATAATGTGCCATCGATATCCCGCTTGATGAAGCTGCTTTTCCAAGATACGTGCACTTGAATACAACTTTTGAGATTCTTGATCTACTTTGTTGATATCGGAGTTAACTCTATCTTTGTGCACACATCGTGATAGAGTTCCTTCTGAATCCTTACGATGAAGGATTATTGCCAATACATGGTCAATGTAAGAATTGGATATCATACGTGGAGGCATGGAAAAAGTTTCTTTAGGGATAAAAGATGGATTGGTTGATAGTTTGGTGGACAAACTTGGGAAGATGAGCAATGATTGGTGGATACAACAGTGTGAAGGGATTTTGGACCAACAACTTGATATACTTTGTATGTTGCTTGAGAATCCTACTTTTTCCTTTGTGGAAGTCATTGATGGATACTTTTCCCTTTCTTATTTTTCCCCATAGTTTCTTTGACTGATGGAGTTTGATAGGGATAATCTCTTTTTGTATATTTTAGTATCCATGTGTATTTGATTTGTCCTTCATGCTTTGCTATTTCTTTTCCTTTGATAATGTTCTTCTTGCTATTATTCAAATATTTCCTTCGATGTTGGTCCCAATTTTTGGATGGGGTGATGGGTGGATTAAGATCCGTGACATGGCTGGTTGTTGTATTAGCATTAGTTTCATCATAAGGATTCTTTGTGCTTCCTATGTTGACGTTTACACTAGATAAAATTTCCCCTAGTATTATAGGGGTATCACTGATATTTTTAGATCCCTTAATTGTTGAATAATCAAGACCTTGATGTTTAGGATTGCCAATAATCTACACTAGTTCTAGGATACCCTATTCATGTAGGCCTAATCCTTTACCTTGATAATTCATTTGTTGAAACATTTTATTTGCAATAGGATATGATTTAATTTGGACACAAGGTGCTAATCCTTCTCTACTCTATTATGGATCTTGAAAGGTGATAGCTTCTTCATTGATAAGATAGCTTACCCTAAAAAATGTAAGTGATCCAAGTTTATAAGTGATAGAATCCTTCGTGTGTGAGATAAGTTCCTAATTGATACCTTCAGCTTGATCTTGTGGAATATTAGATTTTAATGCATCTTCAAGAGGTATCGATGATTCACTATCCCTGTACAAGCCTTCCTTATGATTCATTTTTGATATTCCTTCACATGATGTTTCTAATTCACAACATCTGTAGAAACTTCTTCATGACCCATTTTTGATATGTCTCTAGATTTTTTTGTACAAATGTTAAGAGTAGGAGACTCTTGTCCCTTGGTAATGATATCAAGAGTATGAAACTCTTTTTTTGAATGAAGATCGTCTACATGTCCATTAGGAGTAACATCTCATGGGTAAATGGAGGAATATGTGTTATATGGATATGATCATCATTTGTGACATCTTGTATAGATATGAGAGTGTCCATTAGATCATCGTAGTATCTTGGAGATATGAATTCTTGATCTTGAATGATTTTGGAATTGTTTTCAACATGCTTTGGATCAAGTTCTTGACATGGGTCAATTTCAAAGGATGGATTGCTTATAAAGGACTCTTGGATATCTTTATTATGCATGGGAACTGGCTCAATATCCTCTTGATCTTCGAGTGGACTTGGATCAAATGTTGAGTTGAGGATCCCTTTAATATTTGTAACCATGAGGTCAAAGGATGTCAATATGTCTTGGAAAGGACCATTGCTAGACATTAGCGACAAATGTTGATCATGCTTTGGAATAAATTATTTAGATATGTCCTCTAACTCATAAGGAGATGTAGAGACATTTTCAACATGATTATAGGTCAATGGATTGTGGATTATGTCAATAGGATCAAATAATTTTAACACTCCATGAAATAGATGAATAAGAAGTGGCTCTTGATGTATGGTGAGTTGATCATTAGATGGGGTAGAAACATATTTAATGTGCTAATTAGTTGAGAGATTTTGAACATTGTTTTCAATAATTGTGGTGAAGAGACTGTCAGTGTTTTCATAGGATCAAGTGATGTTAAAATTTCTTGAATTGGATCATTATAGGGTATTGTTGGTGTATTTTGATCATGATTGAAAGGTGTCCCTTGATGTATGTTGTTTTGATCATTGGATTAGGTATAAACATATTCAAGGTGCTCATTGATGGATAGTTGTGATTCATCTTGGAGATGTGATGACTGATCTATGAGATGGGGTGATTGGGTTTGTTGTTGATGTTGTTGATCTTGATGTACAACCTCTTAGTGTGGGAGATATTTTTCTTGATGTGGTTGTGGAAACAACTCAATGCTTTGATGACATGGTTGAACCAATGGAAGAGTGTCTTTATTTTGGAGTGAAGATATCTCTTGATTCAATGCATCAATTAGTTTAGCAAGTGAAGCAAGTTGATCTAGTGAAATTTGATCCTGATTTTGATTTTGACTCCCTTGATATAGTTGATTTGGCTTTTTTTCAAGAATATTTGGAATGTATACTTGTGGTTTTTGTATGGGATCATGGACAAATTGATTTTGGAAAATGTTCTAATTTGGGATGATGCTTAGATTTGGCATTGTAGGTTGAAATTGAACATTGTCAAGGTTGGAAAACATATTACCTTGATTTAGGTAGCTTTAATTTTGCATGGTGTTACCTTGACTTGGATCAATACCAGGAGTTTTTATCATCTTGTTTGTACTTTGAGCAATATTTGTATGATTCAAAAACATATTTCCACCAAAGTTTACCAAGGCTGGATTTGGAATATTCATGTTTGGTAAACTTGTACTTGGTATATTCACATTTTTTATGTATGGATTTGGTGGGACAATTTTGTTTTGAAGACTCATGCATTGATTGTTTGGTTGATAGATTTTTAAGTTTGGACTTGGATTTAAATCTACCATAGGGAAAGGTGTTCCAAAATTTAGATTGGGCATACTCACATTTGTTGTACCATTGAGGTTTGTAGGAGATAGTGGTCCCGTGCATGGATTGTATAAATGTGAGTTTTGATAGCTAATTGGCATTGTAAGGATTTGATAGTTTGGTTGGTTTAGACCGCTCATGATGTATGGATCAAGTTTATATTCCATGTTCTTCTTGTGTTTTTACCTTGTTGCGAAAGTGAACCCTAAGGTGTTTAGGACCAATGATGAGATGAAGGATGGAAGGGGTAAATGATATGGGTGTTGAACTTTTAGGAACTTTGGATCAATGCTAGACTTTATGATTTTATTTTTGATTGGATTGGTTTGATTTGATTTGGATAATGGACGTATAAACCCCAATATGTTGGATGTTATCTTGGAATATTTTTTTCTAAAAGGATGATAATTCAACTAGATGTATGAGGAAGGATTAATCCACACACACTTAGTCAAACAAGGATATTTTGATGTTGATTTTGAAGGATTTTACAAAAAGTCTAGTATGAATGATTTTTCCAATGGTTCAAAATTTGTTTGTGAGATGGTATTTGATTGAAATTTGAGATGGATGAAATTATTAGTTGTTTTGATACTAAATGAACCTAAGAGAGACTTTTTAAAAGGCCAAGATATTGAAGAGCATTCTTTTCTCTAAGAGTAGTTCAAACAAAAAGACCAATGTTTCCATGGAAAATCATAGGACAAAAGATAACAAGCACTCGTGTGGGGTTTAATTGATTTAATCTCAGTTAATGAATTATTTTTACCACAAACACTCTCTTGCTTATCTTTTCAAACTAAATGTCTAATGTCCTAATTTCTTCTCATCCCATAAAGTCCATTATGTGGAAATTAAAGAATTTAAGGAAAAAGTTTCCTATTATTGACTTTAGTGAGAGAAAATTGTGATGTAAATTCAAATGCTTAGAAGCCTGTAAGGATAGAATCCCTAGGGCAAGAAATAGCACTTGGATTTTGTCAAATATATTTGCTCCCTCCAAAGGGTTTGAAATTTGATGATCATATTGAAAATTTGTTTTCCAATGTTTAAGATCAAGCAAAGTGTTTTCATTCCAAGAACATGCACAACCTTATGGATAGTTAATAGATAATATGTTTTGAATCCCCACTTGGATAAATATAGCTATGCTTATTCTTGGTAGATTATTAAAAGCTTGACCACACTAGCTCCCCTCCATGACACTCACTTCTATAAGTCAGCCAAGCTTTAGTACCCATGAAACTCCCATGGAATACTTCTCATATCTACCAAGAACCATAAAAATGTGGGGTGGCTTCAGAACGACTGTTCCTGCACCAACAAATAGATAAGGATTTTGGCCTTTTAGACAAAGGGTTCTAGTGTAGGAATTCCATTCTTGGGGGATCATCCATGCGGAAAGAGACCATTGTTGCCCTTCTTTTTAAAACAATCCTCATGATACTTGAACTTTCCTCAAGTACCCACACTTATATACCAGTTGGAAGTTTCTTGGATTTAGCATGTTCCTGATTGGGTCATTCCCTTGGATGATTGCTTTTTCCCACAAGGAAAGCCCTCTAAGGTAGACAAAAGTGAGCAAGTACATCTGTAGTTCGATCAATCTTTGTTTGTGTGAACAAAGAGATAACACACGCGATATACTCCACTCACACTCGCAAGATTTTGTTCAATTTTAAACTAAAATCAAAATGTCGAGGAAATCTTTTTGACAACATAATATCACAAAAATAATTTTGATTCTTAAGATCATTGTGAAGCACGAGAGAAGTGCATACACCTTTTTAAATGATATTACTTTGTGAAAAAGATTACAAAACACCAAATACACATGTTCATTTTAAATTCCAAAAGAAAAATTGAGTTCCTTTTAAAGCACGAAGATGAAGTGTGAAGTTTGTTTGTCAAATTTTTGGAACCCAAATTGAAATTTACTCAGTGTCTAAGTTCAGTTTTAACCAAATTGAAGAGATTAAATCGGTGGTTAATTTTAAACCAAAAATTGAAGTGAGTTGTCCTAAAATAGAAAACAAAAGCAAAAATTGGACACTCTAGACTTTTACAATAAGCATTTAAAAATGCTTCTTTTTTTCAAGTTTAATGTCCAATTCTCTAACTCAAATTTGCTTGTTGTTTGATTCTTATGTGAGAACAAACCACCATTGTTTCTTGATGCCAACCTACAAATAGTACAAAATTATCACAAATAAGAAATATGATATTTCAAGAAATCAATGATAACTTTACAACAATTTGATGAGGGCACAACCCGAGACTTAGAAAATAACCCAAAAATAAGAGAATAATTTTATTATTCAGAAAATGGAGCTTCTTACATGCAGAGGATCTCAAATCCCCAAGTTCTACAACACATGCAAGTTACAGAGAGCTACTGAATCACCCTTTCGCAATATGCAAGCTTGTCCCCAAAAAGTTACCCAAAAATTAGAAACCCACCCATAAATAGAGCTCTTCTTTAGTTTGGAGCCAAAACAACATTCAAATTTGAGTTTAGGCAGTTTGGCACTGAAAAATTACAACTTGAAGTTCAAATTTCAAAAGAACATTTGCAATTGTATCTTCTAGAAAGTGCGCCAACTTCCTAGGGCCATAACTTTTGATCAGGGACTCTGATTTGAACCGTTTGAACTGTTGGAAAGGTCTCGAAGTCAACAACATGCTTAAAATTTGATATGCCAATTTTGGCAAGTTTTAGGGCCAATCCAGGAACTCTAAGTGCCTCAAATCTAACTCGAGAAGATTTTCAGGTGCAAATCTGGGAAACTAAAACTACAATATCTTTCCACCCAGGACTAGAAAATAAAAACTGTAAATTGAGAATTTTTATTATGACGAAAAGGGTATCTAAAAATGTAAAAACATCTAAAAATTGAGAAAATTGAAATTTAACTATTTTTGGGTGATGCAAGATTGCCCTTACACCACTGGATGCTCCTGCATCAGACACCTAGGGTAATTTAAGAAGTGACCCCGTCACATCTTAGATGGTGAGGAAAACCCAAATGGTCAACCTCTGCCTTAGGCAACTAGGATGAATCTTCAACAGGCCTTCCTTTCCATTTCACCAGATATTCTTCATACTGCCTGTTCTGGTACTCCTTCCCACATGACTATCCAAGATTTCTTCAATCTCCTCCTTTTGAAGTAGGTGTTGGAATCCCACACTATTTCATCGTTGGTACTTCCTATGTGCCATCTTCATGATACTCTGTCAAATCTAAAATGTTGAATCCATCTGGCAACTCTACCTCATATGCATTCCCTGAATCATGCCTCTTCAAAATTTTACAGGGACCAAACTTCTTCATCTTCAATTTGTTATATGTTCCCACTGGAAACCTTTCTTTCCTCAAGTGGACATCACTTCATCACCAATCTGAAACTCCTTATACCTCCTCTTCTGATCTGCCTTAGCCTTATACAACATATTCATCTTGTTAATATGTTCTCTTACCTTCTCATGTATATCCTTGATGTGTTATGCAAAATCTTCAGCTTCAACACTTATTTTCTTCTCTTGGTCCATCTTCCTCAATTCTGGAGCTGTTTGGGGCTACCTCCATACACAATCTGGAATGGTGATCTACCAATGCTTCTGTTGATAGAATTGTTGTAAGGAATTTTTCCTAGGGTAGATCAAGTCCCATCCCTTGGGTTTATCTCCTACCAAACATCTCAGAGGTTACCCAGACTCTGTTAACAACCTCTGTCTACCCATCTGTTTGTGGATGGTGTGCAGAACTGAACTTCAACTCTGTCTTCAGCTTCTTCCACAAGGTCCTCCAAAAATACCCCACAAATTTGGTGTCACGATCTGAAACAATACTCTTTGGTAAACCATGTAGCCTCACCACCTCTTTGAAGAACAAGTCAGCAATGTGGACTGCATCATGGGTCTTCTGACATGGAATGAAATGTGCCATCTTCGAAAACCTATCAACCACCACAAAGACTCAATCATTCCCTCGTTGTGTCCTTGGCAAACCAAGAATAAAGTCCATACTTATATCCTCCATGGCCTCTGCAGTGCGGTGGGGTTGATATAAGCCGTATTGGCTCACTCCTTTAGCCATCTGACATACCTGCAACTTTGTACAAACTTCTTCACATCCTATGACAACTAAGGCCAATAATAATGCTCACTGATAATGGCAATGGTCTTATCTCGACCAAAATGTCCTGCCATTCCTCCACTATGCTTCTCCTTTATCAGGTTCTCCCTCATGGAACTCCTCGGAATACACAATTGACTTCCCTTAAATAAGATGCCATCTTGGATTATGAAATCCACCACCTTGTCATCCACTATAACAGGTTCCTTGCAAGCTTTCCAAGCCTCTGCAAAATCAGGATCTTCGCATATAGTGTCTTGAGTTCATTGAACCCAACCACTTCAATCTACATCTTTGTCATCAATGTATGCCTCCTACTTAAGGCATTTGCAACCCTATTTGACTTCCCACTCCTATATTTCAAATAAAAAGGCATAACTCTGCAAAAACTCTACCCATTTCATATGCCATTTTCCCTGACTATTTAGGTCGCAAGGCCTATGTCAATATATATAAGTCAATTCAGCGGCAACAAATGATGTTTTCACAATTCACGAACTATTATAAAATTCTTGATCATATATAGAATACTTTCTCTTGGCATCATTTAACTTTTCACTGAAATAGGCAATGGGATTACCTTCTTGGCTCAACACTGCTCCAATGGCACAACCACTGGCATCACAATCCACCTGAAACACCTTGTTGAAATCTGGGAGGGCTAGAACAGGTTGCTCTGTCACCTTCTGCTTCAACAATTCAAAACTTTTTGCTGCTCCAGTGCTCCACTTGAATTCTTTTCTATCCCCTCTCATTGTTTCAGTCAGGGGTCCACAAATACTCTGAAGTTTCTAATGAACTTTCTATAAAAACTAGCCAAGCCATGGAAAGATCTCACCTTAGTAGCATTCTTGGGGTAGGCCATTCCAGAATAGCCTTCACCTTCTCTGGGTCCATCTTGAGACCTTCTGCTGAGACAACAAACCCCAAGTACACTAACTCCCTCTTCACAAAACTGCACTTCTTCAGATTAATCAACAATTTCTCTTCTCTTAACTTCTCAAAGGCTCTCTGAATATGCATCAGATGCTCATCCAACGTCTTACTAAAAATCAAAATATCATCTAAATACATAATAACAAACTTCCGAAATTCTTTTAGTACCTCATTCATGAGCAGCATGAATATTGCTCAGTGCATTGGTTAGCCCAAAGGCATGACTAACCACTTTCAGTATAGGCCCTCTTTGGTCTTGAAGTAGTCTTCCATTCATCTCCCTCGAATCGGATCGGTGATATCACTCTTGATCAATCTTTTTGAAATCTTGACTCCACTCAAATAGTCCATCGGGTCATCCATCCTTAGTAGGGAAATCGTACTTGATTGTTATCTTGTTTATGGCTCGAGGAATCTGTACATCCTCACTCCCCATCCTTCTTTGGTGCTAGTCTATAGATGCGCACATGGACTCAAACTCTCAGTATCAAACCCTTTCTCAACAACTCTTGAACTTGTCTGTTCAACTCCTCATTTTCTGCTGGAGTCATTCTATGAGATGCCTTATTTGGCAAACTGGCTCCAGGAATCAAGTCAATCTGATGACTGATCTTCCTTATTGGTGGTAAACCCTCAAGTACATTATCATAAACAATATCTTGAAACTCATCCAACATCCCAGAAACTTCTTCTGGAACCTTCTCACTATCCTCCTTACTCACTCTAGGAATCAATGCATAACACACACGCTCATGCTTCATACCTTCTAAAAATTTTCTTCCATCTACATAACAAATTCTAGCACTACTGCATACCTTTTCTTCGGTCTCCTTTAGGGGTTTCAACTTGTGACGAACCCCATCCTTTGTCAAGGAATAAGTGTTTGCATGGCCATCATGTATAGGTCGCCTATCGAACTGCCATGGCCTCCCCAACAACATGACATGCATCCATGGGGATGATATCACAGAGTACCTCATCATGGTAGCTCAGATCTTGAACTTTACTAGGCATTGCTCATTGACCAAAACTTTGTGGTCTTTACGCAGCCAGGCAATCCGATATGGATGCGAGGTGCCTTTCCTCTTCAACTTCAATTTTGTGACCATCTCTTCGACACTAAATTATCAGTGCTCCCACCATCAATAATGACATCACAACATTTTCCTTCACACTTGCACCTTGTGCGAAATAGATTCTTCCTCTATCACGAGTTCCTTTTCCTCAGTCACTAGGGCTCTCCTAATCACTAGGGCTTCTCCCCTTCAGCATCATCTGAATGTTCAGATTGGGCCTCCTATCTGCATGCGCAACCCTTCCATGACCTTCTGGCCTTTTTCTGCCCTTCCTTGGTGTTGTGGACATTCATAGGCTCAATGCCCTTCTTCACCACACTGGAAACATGTTCCTTTGAAACCACCTCTTCCAGATCCTTGTCCATATCTCCCTCATCCTCTACCTCTTTGATCACCACTGTTTTGATCACGAGGGCGGTAGAAGTTGTCATTCTTCAGGCTTGACTGGTACCCACATCTTCACTTTTCTTTTCATCATCATTTCAGCCTCCTAGAAGGTCTTCCACTGCCCCTTCCACTTTGACCTCCTTGTCCTTTGCTTGCCATCAAATCTTTTGTTCACTTCTCTTCCCACCTTCAGAGCAAACTGATACACATCCTCAATGGTGGTCATTCTGACTAGGCTTAACTCCTCCTGAATGCTCGGTCATAACCCATTAAGATATCAGGCTACCTTCTCCTTATTGGCCTCTGTGTGGCCTGTTCTGATGATTATCTTGTGAAAATATTTAGTATATTCTTTCACAGATCTGTTTCCTTGCTTCAACCCTTGCAATTTCTTCCATATATCTAACTCGTAGTCCACTGGTATGAACTGCTTCTTCAGTTTCTCTACCATGCAATCCCATTTTGTCGATTTCTTTCCAACTGGACCTCTTTCCACCAAATACTAGCATGGCATTTTAGCTTCATTTTTGCAAACTTAACCTGATCTGGGTCCTCTATTTCCTCATACTCAAAATATTCTTCTAGCTCGTTGATCCAGTCAATCCTCTCTTCCAGGTTCAGACTTCTGGAATAACTAGGAACTTCTGCTCTGGGTCTTTTCCCGATCTTTGGAATGGCCCTTATTAGCTGCATTTGGTCTTGATCAATTGCTTCTTCTTCCTCTTCTACATCTGAACCTTCTTCCTCTCCTTCATCCTCACTTTCCTCCCTTAGGTTTAACCCTCTTCTCAACTGCTCTTGTAATGCATCAATTTGTCTCTAGAAGGCTGCCAGTGCATCTCTTCCACCAACATTTCTGCCACCTCGACCACCTCTAGCACCACCACACCTACCAGGCATTACTCTTGGAGGCATCTTTCTTGACCTTGACCCACAACCACGGTCCTGGTGCGAACTGTCTCACGATCGGCGATCTGTCCACATGCTCAAGAAAACCCGCTCTGATACCACTTGATGAGGGCACAACCCGAGACTTAGAAAATAACCCAAAAATAAGAGAATAATTTTACTATTCAGAGAATGGAGCTTTTTACATGTAGAGGATCTCAAATCCCCAAGTTCTACAACACATGCAAGTTACAAAGAGCTACTGAATCACCCTTTCGCAATATGTGAACCTGTCCCCAAAAAGTTACCCAAAAATTAGAAACCCACCCATAAATAGAGCTCCTCTTTAATTTGGAGCCAAAACAACATTCAAATTTGAGTTTAGGTGGTTTGGGGCCAAAAAATTACAAAGTGAAGTTCAAATTTTGAAAGAACATTTGCAATTGTATCTTCTAGAAAGTGCGCCAACTTCCCGGGGCCATAACTTTTGATCCGGGACTCCAATTCGTGAACCATTTGAACCGTTGGAAAGGTCTCAAAGTGAACAACTTGTTGAAAATCCACTATGCCAATTTTGGCAAGTTTCAGGGCTGATGCGGGAAATCTAAGTGCCTCAAATCTAACTCAGAAGATTTTCAGGTGCAAATATGGGAAACTAAAACTGCAATATCTTTCCACCCAGGACTAGAAAATAAAAACCGTAAATTGGGAATTTCATTATGATGAAAAGGGTATCCAAAAATGTAAAAACATCTAAAAACTAAGAAACTTGAAATTTAACTATTTTTGGGTGATGCAAGATTGCCCTTACACCACTGGATGCTCCTGCATCACAATCTAAATCACAGATTGATGATCTCCTAAATTTACCTTAGACCATAATAAATCTTTATTAATGGTTTCTTAAATGTGTTTGAAGCATGAAAAAGGGTAAAATATACAAACAAATCAACCAATAGTTGAAATATAGAAAAAGTTACAATAAATGGTTAGATCCATTTGGTCATTGGATTTCTAGGATGCTAGTAAATGTGTTAATCAGTAGATGAGTAGACACAACATCAACTACCAACTTATAATGAATACACTTGTGATGTTCAACTGCCAACCTACAATGAAAATACTTTTATTGTACCAAAAGGTGGTTATGTTTAAGCATGAATGATGACACACTTTATGATTTCCTTCAAATTTCTAAATACAATAACAATTTAAGTAAAAGATTTGAATAATGATTTACCATGATAGAACACCTTTTATACTACAAGCTTCAAACAATAAATATAAACTTCAATCAATCCAAATAGATGTCAAATTAGCCTAGACAAAATGTATGAATTGACAACCTTCCTTCCCTAACAAATATAAATATTTCAACATTAGAGAACAAGCACTTTGTAATAGATAATTATGGATAAAAATATGAATATCAAGAAAGACAACAAATGGTAGAGAGTAAAATAAATAGCATTGGGACTTATGGCATCTATAAAATATTGTGCATAAGCTATTATTTTCTTCTCTATGATCAACACAATTTCACATAAACAATTGGAAGTTTGATAGTGGTATAAATGTAAAGTGACTCTTTTTGTGTGCGGCCCATAAATGTCTTTCTTGCAATACAAATGTCAAGCAAGAAGAGTCCTATTCCCAAAACGATGACTTTAACTTTGTGATTATAAATTTGAAGTGATTCTTGGCAGCAATGTGTTCTAGTAAAGGAATTTGGTGTTTGCAACAAGGTCATAAATAAGGCTCTTGAAGCCTTGTTTTGAATTTAAATTCCAAGAACTAGGTCATAGGTGAGAAATTTCAATATCCCTTAGTGAGAAGATAATGTACACTAAATGTTACATGCTCTAATAAAACCTTGAAGATAATTTGTATTGAAAGGTTACATGTTGCAATAAAACCTTTCTTAGTGTTTATGCAAGTAGTACAACCTATTTCACACATGACGCACCATTATTATGTTCACTAATCCCTGCTATATATTAGAATCGGGTCAATTTCAAAGGATATGTCTCAAAAAATTGGTATGCTATCTCCTTGGTTTTGGTTTTCTAAATGGATAAAGTAAAGAAAACTTGTACCACAAGAAAAATCTACAAGCTTACACAACCACATACACATGTGAGATAAATGCATAGATCTAGGATTAGAAAATGCACATTTTGCTCTTTGGGATGACTCATAGGGAATGAATAGAATAAAGTCATTTGAAACATGCACATGAGTTGGTGGTTGATTATACAAGTCAAATCAAAGAACTTGGTCGATGGAAAACTCCTTAAAATAGGATGCCTTTCAAAATCTATTGATCAGTGAATTTGTGGATTGCTACAGTTATACTTGCTATGATTGCAATGGGTGCAAAAAAAATGTTTATTGAAAGCTTTGTGTAGCGCTAGAATAAGCTACATTGGTAAAATTGTATGCAAAATGTGAAAGAACAAACCAGGTATGTGAACTGTTAAACAAAATGCCTCAAGAAAGTAAGAAATCATAAACATTTTTTGACAAATGAAATGACTACAGGAAAAGTGGTCTCATGTATTTCAATATAGCAGGACATACATAACAGGTTTATTGAAAAAGCTAAAAGATTTTCATGCAATTGCCTACAATATTACACGTAGATTTTAATACACTAATTCCCACTATAAAATATAACTAAATCTCTAAAAAAATGGTCTGCCTTCGTCTCTAGTGTCATCGTGTGTTACTAGGAGGCCATGGGTTGAGAAATTTATTTTCAAAACACATAAACATCAGTTTTGTCTTTGCATGAAGCAAAATCACTAGCTATGTATCAAGACATGAAAAAGAAATTGTTGTAATTTAAATATCAGTTGAGCATGTTAGCAATGCTTCATATACAAGCATAATCCCATTTGAACACATACTTCAAAAAACTAGTTTTTCCATCGAAAGAAATCTTGGAAAATAACATTATCTCTACAAAAATAATCAAATACAAGTTTCATGAGTTTTGATAGAGATTTATGAGGGCTATAATGAGCTTTCACATAGATCTATGATAGAGATTCCCTTTTTCATGTATGTTAGTCTTTGTGGATATTATAACTTTTTTTTCTCTACTCTGATTAGACATTGTTGTATTCAAAGCAAAAACCCACAACTACCGAATATATCAACCTCTGGCTATGATGGCTAGTATCTTATCATTAGATATCTAAAACAGGTATTTGAAAGCTATTTTGTTTAAAACATTTTATTCATTAAAAAACAAAGTAAGATTAATAAAATGAAATGGAAGCTATTGGGAAGCCCCATGGTGGGCACCAAAATGTGGATGTTTTTCAACCTTTTTTCTCAATTAAACAAATATTAATATTGTTAGTCAAACTGAACAAAGCACATAAAATATCCCTATGAAATACTTGATCATGTCACATATGCAAATAAGATAAAAAGAATCAAAACAACTAAATAGAGCATATGAAGCATGTCAAACCCTTATGCCATAATGGATTGGTGCTAATTTGATGTGGAAAGTAGCCCTTTCCCAATCCTTGATATGCTTCATGATGGAAAATTCCTTGAAGATGCTATGAGTTGTGATGAAATGCTAACTTGAATGAGTTGTGGATTCAATTGCCTAAGGTTGTGGAGGATTAATACAATAGAGGAGGCCTATATTTATAAGAAAGAATGATGGAGGATTGATGAACAGGATGAATGTGGGACAAAAGATAAACCAATGAAAAGATGCCACTTTTCAACATGTCAATGGAGGAAGGTTGTGCATGATAAATGCTATTAGGTGGATTTTGAAATTTTGAAAGTTGGCTTGTTGAGGAAGAAGAAAGAGTCTTAAGTTCCAAGTTGGAGACATGTAAGAGACAATGTAACAGGAGTTAATGCCATGTTGGAGGAGAATTCCTTTTGGAGGGACTTTGTGATATTTGAAGCATATTATCTAAAGATGCCATTTTGAATGATAATAGAAGAAATAATAAATCAAATAAATTGATTTATTATGCAAGTTGCAAAATCTAGAGAATTGGGGGATTAGATTAGCATTAATCATGATTTTATTAATTTTAATGGAGGTTAGTTGATTGTGACATTCAACTTAAATATTTAATTTATTTAAATTAAATGAGAAGATAAAGAATATTAGAAATTTAATTAAATATTTGGATTTATTCAAT
Source organism: Sequoia sempervirens (assembly GCA_007258455.2). NCBI lineage: Eukaryota > Viridiplantae > Streptophyta > Pinopsida > Cupressales > Cupressaceae > Sequoia > Sequoia sempervirens. The sequence goes on along the minus strand of VDFB02047230.1, from coordinate 365,182,196 downwards.
TAAATGAAGGAACTTTAGGAGATTAATTAAATAAAAATTGATTTGTTTAATTAAAGAGATAACTTTAGGAAACTAATTAAATAAAATTGATTTATTTAATTACAGAGAAGAATATGATTTAATCGAATAGAGTGATATATTTAATTAGATAAAGTTGATTTATCTAATTAAATAAAGATTGATTAAAAGAGGAAATATGATGAATTTTAATCAGATAGAGATTATTTGATTAAAATGGTTAGTAGAGGGATAATTAAGGATGAAATGAAATTAGTGATTCTCGATTAAATGCATGTATATTTTACATGTCTACATAATGTTTAAAATATACTTTTGATATTTTCCATAGCCTCTCTCTTAGGTTGATTCTTCTGTGAAATTACTTACTATGGTTGGGAAGGAGGCCTTGACTAAAATTAAGAGTTTTCAAAGCCTAAGAAGAGCTACAGATGATTGGATTGAGTCTCTAGTTAAGAAGGGAAATATTTCATTACGGAATCCATAAAATGCTTCCAAGAGATGAATGCCTTGAAAACCACCTTAGGGGAAGTGATCATTGCAATTGAAAAAGAGGAGAAAGTATGGAATAATTATCAAATTGAATTAAAGTTAATCTTGAGCTCAGATATGGAAAAGTTGGCTATAGGCCAGGTTATACCAAATGATTCAAACACTTGTTATCATGGACTAAAGGGGTGGAGTGGAAGTTACATATTACCAAACAAATTGTGTAGAAAATTGAGGAAATCATTAATGAATGCACTGGTGTTTTAGATGAAGCATTGAGTACCTTGGTGGTTGGTTTTCTCCAAGATAAAGGCAAGATGAGAAATGACATGGATATTAGGAGCCTAATAGATGGTTTCTCGAAAATGGTCAAGGGTTCTCTTGATTCATGCTCACTTAATTCTGAACACTTGCAAAAACTTAGTGAATTACACCTGGTCTCGTCTCAGGCAATTGACCTCATGAATGTTTATGAGCATCTCATGGAAACAACTAAGGATAACCATCTGATGTGGAAGGTCAAGATGAAAAATGTAATTATTACCTAGCATAAGGACCTGATGCACATCCTCAAATATTTCCAGGTGTGGTGAAAGAAACCTTTAGTGACCCCAGAAACTAAAAATGAAGTGACGCCATTGTGATGGCTTAGCTTCCCTTTCTTTCTTTTATGTGTCTCTTCATTTTGATAGGCTGAGAGAAGTATTTTTCATCTGCCTATTTAATGCATTTATTTTCATATGTTCTCTCTATATACATTATCAAATACTGCTCAATATTGGTTATTAATGAAACTACTTTTTTGTTTGTGTGCAATTCATTTGTGAAGTAATCTAAGTTCTTAAATATGTGTGTTTGGGAATATTTTAATGCATGTCTTATCTTTGTGTAAGTAATGAAGCTCTTCATAATTGATTTCATTTGTCAATAGTATTAGGCATGTGTTTTATTTCTAGTGATTAATTGGTCCTTGTGTTGATATATCTTATTCGTTAGATCTCGCACCTAATATTTGGGAATTTTTTAGATATTGGGTATACCATTCCTACTTTCTAGTTAAAAGAATAATTAGTATTTAGTTTTAATAGTTTAAATTCATTGAAAATTATGTGAGGGAGCTGTACCTAGATAAAATTTAGAGAATATTCATCTTTCTTCAAAGATTGATATTCTAAGTTGTGTGGTTAATTTTTGGCACCTTTCTAGTATTAGATTGTGATATCTCAAGGTGCCCAATCTATTAGCCAATAGATTTTTGGTGATTCTGCTGGGGAAATAGAATTGTAAGGTCCTGGTTGTCTTGTATGGGCATAGTTCATGAGTAATTTAATTAACCCTATATTTTCATAGATTTACTAGAGGGGAAAGAAGTAGGGGAATTTTTTATCCTATTTTTGAAACCTTGCAAAGAAGTGATTTCTCTTATATTATTCCCTCTTGGAAAATGGTTAGGGCTAGGAGAATATTTTCCTCACCTACTAGAACACCTTCTAATCATTCTACTTCCCACTCTCTTGTTTTACATGAGACTGTTTTACCAGTTGTGATTTAATTCCCCTTTAATATGTCTCAACAGCCCGTCCCTTAGGGTGCTGCTATTGGCCCTTTGAAATTAGGTAATAATTTGCATGATTTACCTAAGGGATCATGTAATAATTTTTCTAAATTCCAGGGAGATGAGAAAATTTCACTTGAAGAACACATTGATTCTTTCTTTGCCACGTGTGGTGTGCTTGTAGTAAAAGAAGAAGATGTAGCTATCAAATTGTTCATAGAATCTTTAGCTCATGTAGTAGTACAATGGTTCTATTAGCTACCCCATGGATGTATCACAAATTGGGCCACTATGTGCAACAAGTTTGAAGATAGATTCAAAATTGTAGATGATGACCTAACATTGATAGTAGAGGTCACTCATATGAAGAAAGAAGCAAATGAACCTATGAGAGACTTTGTGGCTAACTTCAATAGAATAATTAAATCGATTACAGTTGCTAAAATACCTTTTGTAGAAATGTAGAAGTGTTTCTTTATTAATGCGTAAGATCCTAATATAATTGGTCTTCTCCTAATGAGGCAACCATTGAATACTCTTGAGGCTACATAGGCGTTGGCCATTGAATTAGAAGATTATTTTATTTCAATTGGAAAATGGAAGAAAGAATTGCATATGAACAAGGAACTTCCTACTACTTCTAATCCTATGATCCATAGATTGCCTAAAGACACAATTTCCTCCAAAAGGCATATTCCAAAAAGTAATCAACTCTATCAAGATATTCCTAGGAAGGAAATTTTTTAGCCACGGAATAAGACATTACCTTTACCTCCAACTCAATAGAGGCAGGAAATAGAAGCTCCTAGACTAGATAATAAGAAGAATATGCATGTGTATTTCACGTCACATCTGATCATGATCTTACTAACTGCCCTAAAATGAATAGGTTTATGCAATTGACTACTACTAAAGAAATCAATAAAGAAATCATGGAGGAAGGAACTTCATCTAATCATTATGGTGAATCTATAAATGGATATCTAGAATATGAACTTGATGATGATAGAGGAGGAGATGTGTACATTAATCTAATTGATGGGTATGTGCAGGATCATGATGGGCCAAAAAGTGGCAATATTATGGGTATTTGTAGGGTATGTGGCTGACGACTTTTTTTTACTCAAAATTGATGAAATGAAAATGGTTTTTAGAGGAGTTTCTTAGCTTTCCACCAATATAAATTATGCTTTAATTTGAATTTAATAAATAATTATTATTAATTTTCTATTAAAATTATGACTAAAGTCCTCATCAATAGGCTGATTGAAAAACATCTATAACCTTCAAATGGTATCACATTTTTTGAATCCAAAACATGCATCACCTTCCATTCTTCACATACTATATGATTAAAAAAATAAAAAATAAATTTCATGAAGTTTTGACCAAGTTAAGGTGGTTAGACATATGAGTTTTTATATTTTTTAAAACTTGTAATAAAAAAATCATAATTAATTATTTACTTGGAAAAAAATTACAAAAAAATATGCATCACATCTGGACATGAGTCCTCTACTTATATACAAAATCTTATAAAAGAACATTATCATTTTATTATGGTTAGGGTGGTCAGATAGAGACGTACTTCTTATTTTTTCCCTGAAATTTAAGTTCTACTACATTGAAATTTAAAATTTTCACCAAATAGATTTTATTTATTTTTAAATAAACCTATTAGTTTAGAAACTACATTCAATTTTCTACAGATTCTATTTTTACATATTTTTGAAATAATATAGATAACTTATTCAAATTTTTACGTCAAGTTGCCTAACACTGATTTTTTGAATTTTTTGCCAATTAAGGGCCTATTTTTTCCATGATGATCCTGCACATACCCTGATGTTACCTCTGTTTTCATCACTCAAAGCTAGCAACATCACAACCAAAAGGTACTCCTAATTCTCCTAAGGTTTTACTTACAAAAGCTAGTGAAACCTCCAAGGGTGAGAATGCTTCACAAAGTGTAGTCAATAGCTCTCATAAAAATCCTATTATTTCACCCTCAAAGATTATAAGAGGGACTTTTGATATTGTGGAATTTTGTAAAGCTACTAAAATATAGATTTCTTAGGAAAAATATTTAAATATGAATCCTAAAGAGCTTGATAAGTTAAATGAATGCATTAGGCTAGAATGTTCAGAATTATATGTAGCCCTGGATGAAGCAACAATTAAATCTCAAAACTTAGCTGCTAATGTTGCATCCTATAGTTAAAAATCCTCTCCACCAACCTCTAATGAAATACCATAACCATTCTATTTATCATTATTTGTAAATGGGTTCAGAGTTAATAATTGCATCATTGATTCAGGTGCTTCTGATAATGTTATGCCTGCACAAATTGCTAAAGCCTTGGGATTAGAAATGACCAAGACCTTAGGGAAAGTGCTATTCAATGGATTCAAAGTAGGTTCCTTTACTTAGATAGATTAAATATGCTCAAGTTACACTAGTTTCTTAACCAAACCAGTGACTCAAGCTCACCATATTGGTCACGGATATACCTACTAGTAATGGCATGCTTCTGAGTAGGAGTTTCTATAAAGATGTGGGAGGAGACATATAGTTGGATTGGTTGTATGCCACCATACTTGTTGGCAAAGAGAAAGTGTGACTTGAACTTGAGTCAAAGGCCAAAATAATGGTGCTCAAGTTTGAAGACCCTAAAGCACAAATCTTGTATAAAGAAAATGAGTTTGGAAACTATATGATCTTCTCTGGAGAGGAAAAGGAGGATGATATACATATTCTAGATTCAAAACCTAAAATTTGGATGATGGAATTTGATGGAAGTTTTTCTCATTCTATTTCAGGATTATGAGTCATTCTCATTTCCCCTTTTGTTGAGCATTTCCCTTTTACTTATAAACTAGAATTTGAAAGCACAAACAAAACTATAGAATATGAATCCCTTTTGTTAGGGTTAATTGAAGCTAAGGGTATGGGAATAAAGATACTTGAAGTCTTGGGAGATGCTGAACTAATTGTTAAGCAAGTGCATAATGTTTTCACTATTAAGAATAAAAGGTTAAAGCATTACCGGAAATGAGTCTCATCTTCCATTAAAAATTTTGATTCCTGCTTAATAGAAGCTATTCCCAGGGAACTTAACACAAAGTCTGACTCGTTAGTAGTTTCTTCCTCTCTACTGCTCCCACATCCAAAATTCAAAAATAATTCCTATAGGATTGAACTAGTTTATTCACCTAGTGTTATTGACAACGTCAACTGCTAGTAGGTCTTTGAAGATGACAAGCAAATTCATGCTTTCCTAGAAAATGTTGGGGCTTTTTCTCAAATATTATTTGAAGGAAGTGATAATAAATTTAAAGACTTCTATCCTGATAGTGTGTTTGGTCACCAAGATGAGGTCATCTAGTTAAAAGGAAATAAAATACCTAATGGATTTGTTTCTCTTGATGACTTGTTTGATCACCACGATTGTTCTATAAAAATGAAAATGAGTAATTTTGCAAGACATTTTGATGGGTTCGAAGTAGTGAATATAGGGGACTTTGACTCTCATAAAATGGTCTACATTGGGAAATGATGCTCTCCAAAATGTAGGAATAGGATGATAAAGAAATCTTTCTAAATGTATGGGAAAGATCCTACATACTATCTAGATTCAAGTTATTATCTTGGCAATAATAAGATGAAACACTTGAAGGACATCAATGTGTAAATGAAGGTTGTATTTTGTTGACTTCATTTGAAATTCTCTCACTATTTTTCATATTCCACATAACTTGACATGATTCATCCCTTAGATTTCCTCTCATGTATTTGTCTTATCCTACCTACATCTTGTTTCTATATAAGGCAAGGGGATATTTCTTTCTAAGTTAAGTTTAGAATTTGTGGATTTCAAAAGAGCTAAAGCTTATTTAATTTTTTTTTCTTTTTTTTTCTATTTTCTAAATCATTCAAGACTAAAAACTTGTATGCACATAGAACTTAATCAATATCGAAGCTAATTTGAAAGATACATATCTCATGTATCTTTTGTAGCTAGTTTTTTCATTCACCTAGACAAGACTATATGTTGTGTCATTTAAGGGTGCATACATAACCTACTTGATGTCCAAACTAAACCCCTCTCTTTAAAATCTTGAACCATTTTATGCCTTGTTGTGAATCAATCTAGTGACATATTAAATAGTTTTCTTTGATTTGATTAAGTCTCAGGGCATGTGTGGAGAATAGCCCAGGGAAATTTTATTTTTCAAGTATTTTGATGCTTTATATTAGATTAGATGTTAAATTATAGAATTTTTTTCATTAAGAAAGATGAATGAATGGAAATATTGTTGAAAATTTTTCATTTCTATGAAATTTTGAATGCTTAAAGCTAAATCCACTTAAATGATAGAAAAGTTGTTTGATATTCAAGAAATATTATTGCAAATCTATTGATTTCATGGAATTTTTTAATGATCAGACCATAATCTTCCATTGATACTTAATATTCTTAAAGAAACCAAAAATAACCATAGACGGCTTGAGATTAACAACAATATCACATCATATTTGATTTTGCACATTCTTTGTTTGGTGGCTCCCTTTTGGGGGTTTTGCTAGCACGGTTTTGGTCTCCAAATGGCAGGTGAAGTTTAGTGCTTTTTATCCTAGTTTGGAGATTTTTATGGGTTGTTGGCCCATTTGGTGGAGTAGCTATGCTACCCAATTTTGTTTCTCCTTGTACTCTATTGGGTTTTGTGTGGGCCTGCGCTGGTGTTATCAACAGTCTTTCATGTTGAGAGCAAGTGTCTTTCTGAATCCCTTGTTCTTGATTTACCCCCTGTGTGTTGTGTTATACACTCATGATGTTTGGGGGATGGTGTTGTTGTTGGACCCTTTTATGCGTATGGATTTGGTACGGTATCAAATTGGTTCAGTGCTGAAGGTTTTGGGGGATGGGTGGTTTTTAGAGATAATTTTGATGACTTAAAAGTTGTTGTTGTGGTTTCTTTCTTTTGTTCTCTTTCTCACTGTAGTTTCTTCCTTCTCCCTAAATACTAGGTTTTCTTTTGAGGTGAAGACCTCTCCTTTAGAGGTGGAGTCCTCTACCTCTTGGATTGAGGTGTATTATGTGGTTGAAGGCCACTCCTTGCTTTTCCCATTGAGGGGATTCCCATTTCTGTTGAGGTGGAATGGTGGTTGGCAGGCGTGCTAGGGCTGTGGGGGGTTAGATGAGCCAGATTTTGTCTCCTTGTTTGGTTTTTGGGTCCCTTCAAAACTTGATGGTTTTGGGTCCATTGAAAACATGTTGTATATAGTTTTGGTTCCATCCAAAACCTATTTTTTTCCAATTATCAAAAACAATATCACATCATACCCTGAAGTGAACCTAGTATGGTCAAGACCTAATTTCCCGAGCCTTGGTATTAAGCTAAGTCAACCTTTCCTCTAAAATTCTCTCTTTTAGGTTGCCTTAGTTCAATCTTTCAAGTAAAGATAGGTTCTTTGTAGTTTCCTTGTGAGGATTTTATCTACACTGTTGTTGCAACTAACATCATGATCAATAAAACCCTTTATCATGAGTCATGTTTTCTAGAAAATATCACTTGGAATAGGTTTTCCCAACAAGCTCCCATGGTCTATAATTTTATAAATATCATTTTGACGAGGGAGCAAACCCAAGACACATAAATAATGGACACAACTAGCAAACTTTATTATTATTCAATAATGAAAATCTTACATGCAGAGGATCTCAAATCCTCAAGCTCTGTGATACATGCAAGCTACAGTAGTTTCAAAAAGAAATTATAGAATTACAGAAAATCCCCCTTTTCGCAGCATGCAAACTCTTTCTCCAAAAAGCTACCCAAAAATCAAAAACTAGCCCATAAATAGCCCCTTTTCGGCTTGGAGCCAAAAACAACATTCGACTTATGAGTTTTGGTAGTTTGGCGCCAAAAATTACAATTTGAAATTCATATTTAAATTCATATTTGAAATTAGCACATTTCTAAAATATGCACCAACTTTCGAAAGCCATAACTTTTAATCTAACCGTAGGATCTTCAACGATAATACATTTTCGGAAAGCTCTCAAAAAGACAAATTTTCACAAAGTAGAGCCTATGAAATCCACTTTGGTGTTTCTGCAAATTTTCAGGCCCATCTGGGACCGTTTAGTGCCTCAAACTAAGCTCGGAAGGATTTTCAGGGCAAAAAGCAAAAACTATAACTTGAATAACTTTCAAACCGTGATTGATCTTGACCTGATTCTTTTTCCAAAGTGTTTATTTTTCCATCCTGAACCTTCCCCTAAATTTTTGTCTTCCCACGCCTCCAAATTCACACCTGCTAAAAATAGCAGTTGAGCAAAAAAAGCAGAAAAGCAGTTCTGAAAGTTGGAAACTCTTATTCGATGAAAAGGGTATCCAAAAATGCAAAAACATCTACAAAAAGAAAAAAACATGAATAAAAATGGAAATCATCTTTTTGGGTGATGCAAGATTGCCCTCACACCACTAGATGCTCCTGCATCACATTTGTATTCTACCTTAAAGGAAATTTCTCTCTGTTGGTGTTAGAAATTACTTTAAGATGGGTGCATACATTGTATTTTATACTTTAATTCTTGGTATAGTTGGCATGAGAACTCACCTAGTGGATGTCAAACATCACTAGCCCTTGTGTGTTTTTCATTTGCTACATTTTTTGAAACTGACCTTAGAGTGACTCGCAAAATTCACTAGCCTATGTTGTTTATTATCAAGACCAACTAGTGATTATCAAGCTTCAATAGCTTGTGATGCCTTTATCTATTCTAGAAAATATCAGACTTTTCTAGCTTGTGATTTATAGATATATTGGGTATGGATCTTAGTGACAATCTTCAAATATTTCTTGCATGTGATGTCATCACCCACTTTTTGTTTGCATTATATTTGTATTATGGATTTTCTATTTTTTTCCATCTTCATTTTGTATTCTTTGTGCTCAATTCTTGTGTCTCTTTTTCTAAATTATGCCACATGCATGTGCGTTTCTTTGTCTTAATATTTTTATTTAGTAGGATCTTAAGCTTGGGAGCTAGCACATCTACTAGATCTCTTGCAATCTTATTTCTTCAATATTTTGATAAAATAAACCATCCTAACTCCTCCTTACTCCACTAGAGCATGAGCATAAGTTCATACTCTCACTAAAATGGGGCTAATTGTAGCATCATAAATTCACATCCCTAACAATTTCATACTATGTTTGGCTCGCCTTTATGTTTGTGGACCTAATTATTCCTATCATTTGTCTATTTTATTATCATTTTTGAAAAAGCAATATAAAATTGGGAATTAAAATAAATTATTTATATAACGACAATTTAAAATTCAATTGCGCTTGGTCAAGGCAATCCTCACCCTTGACCACCCTATTTTGGAACATTTTTTTATATTTTATTGTTGGCATTCATGTGTGTCCAAATTTAAATTGAATTGATGGCCTTTTAAAATAATTTTTATGAGAAATAAAGAAATGTATATAAGTATTTTTCGCCATTTGAATGCCTAGGAAATTTGAATAAACAACATTTTATACTATTTTCGCTAGTCAAGATTCATATTAGCAATGCACCATAATGTAAGGTTGTTTTATTCCTTATGTTCATTATCCTTTGAGTATGAACAATTGCAATATCTTCTATCAATTATCAAATTCTCATTGTATGAGATGTGTATGATGACTTAAGTCCATCAAGGAAAGCATGTCTTAATGGTAAGTTGCAGTTCACTTGTGATTTATCATGTTATTTTTTATACATTTTCCCTTGCTTGACCTATGCTAGGCACTCTTTATCCAAAATCATAATTGTTAGGTTAAAAAAGGTGCAAATCTAATTGATAACAATGATACTCGTTGTGGAGGTGGAAGCACCAAAATGGGATTTGACATAGGCATGCCCCTATATGAAACAACCCTTTCTCTCCTCTCTCTCTTACAAGTGGTATATTTGAAGTGGATTTGGAGAATATTTAAAACCCTATACGAAGATCAAGCATTGAAGCACATTCATTCATAAAATTAGGGAAAAATCAATTATTCATCAACAAATGATGTTTTAAAGCCAAGTTTGAGAGGGAAGCAATTATACATGTAAATATTATGAGATTCTCGAAACCCTAATTCTCTATCTTGGGTACCCACACCCCTATCCAGATAGTCTAGGTTCATATTTGAATGCCAAGTTCTTTTGTCTATTCCCTCTACTTTTATGTTTCTAGTTTGGCTAAATTTTTAGTGTTATTCTAAATTTAAATTAGTTTGTTGTAGTTGCATAGTTAACATAGTTTATAGTTATAATAATACACACATCACATCCATTAACATCCATTGAACTCTTAATCAACCCTAAAGACGACCCAAATGCTAACCAAACATTTTGGGTCTTCCTTGAGGATAGTATTCAAGTTGTCTTTAATGATTATTTTTGTGTCCCCCCAATGTTATAGGTTTAAAAGAATGATTTAGATCCTAGATTCCTTTTTCCTACACCACAATATCAAAAGAAATTTAATTATGTGAGATACATCAAAATAGTTTTTAATATAGTAAGAATTTCAATTATTAATAATAACATATTTAAAAACAAATAAAATACCAAATACCAAATACAATAAAAATTTATAATAAATTCTATAATTTCTTCACAAAATTATGTTCAACTGTTAGTTTCTATCACTAAACTATTCAAAGCAAAAAATAAAAAGAAAAATCATAGAAGATAGAGAATGATAATGATGGGAGGACCTTTTGGTTGACATTCAAAAACCCGTTGATATATGGGACAAACTAGGTGACCAGGATCCTCCTTCTACTCCCTCTACTACTGCTCTAGCTGTTTAGTGGCCTTATTTATATTTTTATATTTTATGACCAACATTCTATATATCTAACATTTTTCACCCAATTTTTTTAAATATTTATGACATTATTTTATATATGATAATCTAGGCATTTTTTTTATTAAGAATTAAAATGAATCCAAAGTGAGAATAGATAGTTGAAAGAGATAAAAGAAATACTCTGCAATTACAATGATGATACAAATGAGAAAATCTTAATACTTATTCATAAATAAACAAGAAACATAAACAAGTGCCAAAAAATGCCCCTTCTTGAAGCCCACGTGCTAATATTATTGAAAACCAATGTTTACAATTCAATCTAGGTGTCTTCTTATTCTCTAAAGCTTTTTCTTTTTGAGTCATTTTCATTGCAGGATTCGCAGCTTTTTGTAAAGTGTTGATGCATTATTAAAAAATATTTCATAAATATTTTAAATATAAAAAATCTTCGAATGCTGAAGGATATCAATTCTCTTTTAGTTTGAATATTTAAATTATTCCATAAGAAATTAAACTTTATGCATTTGGCGTTTCTTCCCTACATTGAATGTAATCTTCAATCAGAACATATATTTTCTCTGAAAAAGATATAATAAAAATATTTTTAATTTGTAATTTAATTTATTAAAATTTTCTTCTCAAAGATCTATTAAAGTTTAAATGTGATGTAAAATTCAATGGGTTCAGTTTAATAATTTTAATATATTAAATTCGTATGTCTGATGTAAATTAATTTTTAATTCGTAATTTTTTATAAAATTAAAATAGTTGATAATTTTTTATTTTTTTTTTGCTATTTATTAATTTTTTTAAATATCTTTCAGCTGTTTCACACCCTCTTGATCTTTCTGAAGTTTACATAACAATAGATGTCCATCAATGTTATTAGATTTTCATAATTCATATGATCATCAATTTTGCTATTTTAAGATTCCATACAAAAAAACTTGCACACAATGGAATTCAGAAACAACAAAATTGAAAACCCATCTATATTGAACTCCTACTTGTGATAATTTAACTAAACTACTAATTCACTTTTTTAATAAAATTAAAATAACTGACATTTTTTTGAGTTATTTATCAAGTTTTTTGGAATATCTTTCAATTGTTCCATACCTCTTCTTGATCCTTCTATAGCTTAAGTAATGAGAGCTATCCATCAGTACTCTTAGATTTCCACAATTCATATGATCATTGATTTTTTGTTTATGAATTCAATACAAAAATTGACACACAATTGAATCTAGAAACATTAAAGACCCCTCCAATCTATTCCTACTCTACCATGGATTCCATTGCAGGATTCCTTTAACTCTGATTATCTGTGTAGAAAAAGAAAAAAGCAATATGTTGAGCTAAAGGTTCCCTTGCATTTAATTATGTAAAAAAACAAAAGAATGTGTAATTAAATGAGAGGAAAAGTAAAACTAAAAGATAACATTCTAAGTTTTGACAGATCGGATCTTTCTGCATGTAGCTGTTTAATTGAAGAACGATTTTTGTTTATTTATATTGTCACAATCTCTTATATAAAGAATGATGACACATCTATGTAATTTAAATGTTTCGATGAAAAAAACGGCAAGATAAGATCCCACATTTACATACAGTTCATTGAAATAAAAACGGGGTGAAACTAATGACAGTGTAACTCCAATTGAGAATGAATTCTGTTATTCAATGCAATACCATCTGGAACAGGAAGCTGTGCCACTGCATTTACTGTTACATTGATGAAGCCACGATTATGTAAGGTCTGACATGAAAAGCAGAACGAATACGATGCCAAGAATGACCGGCCCAGAAAACTGAGTCGTAATTTAGTCTCATCACATCAAATGACAGAAAACAATGCGGGCAAGTCATTCTTGGCTGAGTATCCGCTTCTACATTTACATGCAAGACAAACTCATAAAACTCTAGCATCTGAATAAACAATGATATTTCACACGCAGGAATGGACACATATATAATGCCTGGAAGGCTCTCAAATTATGGAGAGGAATATATTCGAGGAATAAAGGTCAAAACATCATTTGATCTCTACAGATATATTTATCATATATTCGTGGTAAGGAATAACTACACAACGGTGACACTTTTTATTTAGGCTTTAACGATATGATAATAATTTTTTAAAACTCAATTTAATTGTACCAAAATGAAAATTTCAAATTTATTCATCATGTACGGTTGGACTTGTGATTCAATTTTTCTTTGTTTGCTTTCGTGTTTATAAATACAACATACAATTTATGTTTAATTAGTTTATATATGCAATTCTAGTCATTAATCAAAATATTTTGGATAATTCAATCTTATCAATTATTAATCTAATGTAGGTATGTGAAAAAAATTAGGTCATGTTTCTATTCACATTGATTGTCTTGATTCTTATAATTAGAAAGTTAGAATCAAATATTTAGCTAAGTAACAACATATTACACTTTGGTCCTACACTATCTTTCTACATATCTTCATACATTGGTCTTATGTTTGTGTATAAAAAGACATTCTTTTGTTATGGTTGCCACCTCAATCAATCTAATGAAGTTTTTGGAGAATCCCATGCATAGCTATATGGAAGCAAACCAATGTTCTAACAATTAACACACAAAAATATATATTTACTACTTAAAATTTGTATTTTCCTAAATACATATAGGATCATATGTTTACCCTATTCGAGCTCCCGCACATGCATACTCAGCATCACAGCTATACACATACTCTTACCCTTACTATCTCTCTTTCCTTACATGAAAATACTAATTTCATTTAACCTCACCCTCTTTTACCATACTTGCTAATCAATCTTGCATATGGCTTTCATCAATCATTCACCACATTTCTTACTTGGTGTTGTACAAACACTTCACCTTTACAAGCCTTCTCACAACCTCTCCTTCCTTGTTGTCTCCTCTACCTAGCTCCTTATCAACATCTTGTTCCTTTTTAACTCTCCCTTTTCCTCCCAAACTTTGTTGGTAGGGAATGTGCATCTCTACACTCTTCCTCCTCCTTACAACTTTCTTCTCTACAACTTATATTCCATATCACGACTCTCTTTTTCTTTTTCTTTTTTTCATAATTTATTATCAGCCTCACCTCAAATTCTAATTTTTTTCTAAATTCCTTTATATTCTTCTTGAACACTCCTATTTTCATACCTTTACCTCACACCTTGCCCAAATTATAGAGAATTCAAACTTGTCAACATCATCATAACCACAAGTTGTAAATGGAATGTTATTTGTGTTCCCAAATCTCTCTCAAATCTAATGTGATCATCCATCTTTTGTCATCTTTAACATTGTAATTGATCCTCTTTTTCTACCAAATTACCATAATTTTCAATTAATTGACCAATCATACTTCCATCCAAATTGACTATTTAATCTGTACTCATAACATCACTACACCACTATGGCTCATCTTTTTCCACACTTTTGATTATTCTTTCCTACCATAACATGATTAATAAGTCTTTTATTAGCCCCATCATGGACCTCTTAGATATTTATCCTACAAAATTTCTCTAGAGAATGTATGGTTTGTATCTACATATATTTCACCAACCAATCTTTCACCACTTCCTCTTCATTTCTTTTAGCCTCCTACCATTTTATGCAAGTATTCATCTATTAATAACTTCACACTATCCACCACATAGTGTTTACTGCCCCATTAAAATTATACGTAATTCATCTAAACTCACTATTATTCCCATTGTCTTCTTTTTGAATAACTCTAATTTTAACCTCACTCCCTTTCCTATGATATCCACTAACTTGGTAGAATCACTTTTGCTGAAAGCGTTCATTGATTCTTCGGTATATATCCTATTGCTAGATGTAGTCTCGTCTTCTATCATAGCTCCTAATTTATACAAATGAGCTAGTGCTCAATCTCTACTTTGATGCAAGTCTTAGGGTTGCAGTGCCTCTACACTATGGTTATTCCCACATTATTAAGTATAGGTGAGAATAGATAGTAATGGCTACAAGTTTTTAATATCTTCCAAAAAAATAGTCATATGCTTCGTGTTCACTCAATTCAATAAAATTAAGATGCTACTACATGACACTAAATAAATAAAAAAGTATCTGAATTCCTAATCCCATAGTGATCTATCTAATAGTCCCTTATTTTTTTCCTTTTCCTTCAATGCCTTTCCAAAATTATTTGTCTCTAGTGAATCCGCCTTTGGGATCATACCTTCTACATGTTTTTTGGCATATACCTAGTGCCGCCTAATATCCTCCTCTAAGAGCTCTTCCCTTTTTATTTCCTCTTCTATTTATGGTTCATTTATTCACTACCATCCATCCACCTCCAATTTTATGACTTCTCATCTCCTCCCATAGAACATTCCTTGTATGCATCTTCACTTATCATCCTAGCCACCAAGTCTTCCTCCTTTGGTGTGAGTCCCTCCTCTCCTAATATTAAGTCAATTGTCATGATGAAAAACTCAACTCATCCATCAACACTTTTTCTTCATTCACCTTATCTTTTATTACCCATAACATCTTATATGTAGCTTCTTGCATATTCTCGTCTTTCCATCTTGCATAGAGGTCCTTTTTCACATGATAACCAAGTACTAACAATATATTATTTACACTATCTTTCTCAATATCTTTGGTTATATTAACCTACAATTCATTTAATATATGTAGTTCCAAAATCAACAATACAACCTATTTATCACATCCTTTAGTTGTAGCCACTAGTAACATCTCCTCGCTATCCTTTGCCACCTTAATTTTCAACATCTATCCATCATCCCCTACTAGTCATACTAGTAGAATATTTGAAACTATCTCAATTTCACTTGTAGATTCGTGGCATAATTGTTCTTCTATTTTACTTGTATGTTATTTTATATAATATCCTCCTCAACCTTTATTGTTGCACCAACTTGCAAAAAATCCCATGTGACATCATTCATGCACTCTAGTGACATTTTTAGTGTTGAGTGTTCACCAAATGGCTAATATTTAAAATTGGGGATTCAAATTTTAGAGAATAGTGCATGCTATAAGGAAACTTGAATTGCCACAATTTTACAAACAAGAACATTAATTTTTTGAAACTTTGAAACTCAAAAATTTTCCATAATATTTGATAACTATATAGATCATATTTTCATAAATTTTGTGAGTTATAGTAAAAAAATAAATTAATTCATCAATAATATTATATAACTATTGGTTACCTTAGCGCTATATCACCTTTTCTTAATTTTATAATCTTATGGTTGAGGTTATATTCCATGGGTTAAAATGTACCCACAGAGCTATTATTCCCATTGATTCCAAAATTATATTTGGGTCATTGAAGATTTACAATCTAACAATTAGGGTTGAATTTTATGGGCCCAAATTTAATCATAGAGATCCAATGCCCATTGGGGCTTGAAATAGAAACCAAAATAGATTATTATAAATAAAAGCAATGGAAATGAAAATAATTTATGGTTGGTATTCAATTTTTGATTCAAAATATTAAGGAATTATGTAATTATAGAAACAAACACTACACCTTAAACTGGACAAACAATACCACCCTCAAGCCTTTACTTCTGCATAAGAAAGTATTTTTTCTAGAGGAATGATTTTCCATGGTAACATTTAACAATTTTTTGTCAAAATTCACGAATACTTTTTATAAATTTATAGTGATTTATAAAAGTCACCAATAAAATTAATGTTCCTTTTATGAAAAAAAATGATTCACCAATAAAAAATAATCTTTTTTTAAAAATCAATGATTTCCCAAGATTTTATATCTTTTTTCAATGGGAGCTTCTGATAGTTACCTTTGATGCACTCTTTTGCTACACTTTTGAAACTTGAGAAAAATCTACTTGCAACTTTTGGGTGACTTCCTCATTTGCACTTATAGCCTGACATAAAAGATGACTCTACTAAATTCAATTGTAGAAATTTATTTATTCCTATCCATATCTTATTTCTTGGAGCTTCCATTGATATCTCATTATCCTTCTTAGTATCTGCATTAATAAGGATTTTTTCATCCTCTCCCCCACTATCTGCAAGGTCTTCTATGGATTTCAAATGACCCATTTAGCCATTTATGGGATTATCACACAACATTTTCATCCTCTATTTACCTCTAAAGGATATCTTCTCAACCTTCTATTTTTTAGTCATCTTCTATTCCTTTCCTTTACCCTAAAATTCAGAGCACATGGAACCCATAGGGGTACTTCGAGGTTCTGTTACCTATGAATAGTTACTTCTTGGTGGATTTTTCATGCATTTAAGATTGAAATAAGGCTTTTAAGGGAGGCCCATATTTTTATAATCAGGTTGGACTATTCATTAAACCATGACATGCAAGATTTAATTCAACAAAAGAGTTATTGTCCAAGGTCTCAATTTGGGTTTACCTTCCTTGGCTACTACTCGAATGTTGGAGGAGAGATATACTACATTCTATTGCCATGTCACTGGGAAAACCAATTGGAACATCTCAATAGACTCTGAAGAAGAGGATTTTTTCCTATGCATGTGTTTGTGTGGAGATTGATTTGAGTCAGCCTCTACCTGACTCTATTGATCTGATAGTGGGGTCTAGTTCTTGGAATCAACTGCTAGATTATGAAACTCGGTCATTTAGATGTTGTTTATGCCGCGAGTATGGTCATCTTCAAAGGAGGTTTCCTTGTGCTCCTGGTGTGGGTAACTGAAGTAACAAGATGGCTCCATCAAATCTAGGATTTGAAAAGGGAAAAGAGCCCATGCAGGGGGTGACTCTGAATAAAGATGGGTTTGTGCCTATTAGTTCTCAAAATAAAAGCTAAGGGCAAAAGAGGAATTTTCAAGATCTCCAAGAGGAGGTGGTGTTTAATGGTTTTGATGCATTAGATGACTTAGATCACAAGAAGGGGATATCTCCTAACATGTATGTGGATGCTACCCCTTTTACTGCTCATAATCCTAAGCCTATGGTTGTCACGTCTTTGATTCTTGGTCCTATGGAGTCTCCTAGGGAAGTGAAGGATTGTCTTGTTCCTTCCCCTCATGTTGGGCTTGGGGACCCTTGTGTGTTGGCTGGTACTTCTTTGGTCTCTACTGCTATAGGTGCATGCCCCACTAGAGGTTTGGGTTATGGAGATTCTGGTAAGAGTAAAGCTTCTACTTCTTCACCTATTCTAAGTGTACAATGAAAGCCTCTGAAAAAGAGTTCCCCTAATAAGTCCCAAAAGGTGGGTAGGAAGAAGGATCAAGAGAAAGTTAAATTGGTTGGTGAGAAATTGGTTGAATCTAGATCAGTGAAGACATTGTATACTCACTTCTCTCATCCCTCATGATGATTGTGCTATCATGGAATGTGAGGGGTATGAATAGAATCCCTAGACAAAAGGCTATTTAGGACTTGGTTCATGCTCATTCTCTATATTTTTTTTCCTCCAGGAGATGAAGTTATTTGTGGATAGTAAGATGAAAAGTGTAGTTAATATTTGGAATAGAGGTATAGGTTAAAGTGTGGGTGCACAAGGGAGCTCTGGAGGTCTTGCTTACTTCTGGGATCCTTCACGAATCTCTCCTATTTGGTGGTTTTTTAGTAGATTCTCTATTTGTTTGGTTGTGATTAGTTTGGAGACGAGAGAAAGAATTTTTCTTTCCAACATTTATGCTTTGAAAAATTTCCCTAGTAAGATTCTCTTGTGGTTTCATATCGATTTTCTAAGATCATTGCAATCTTTTCTTCCCTAGATTATGGTAGGTGACTTCAATGCAATTTCCTCTCTAGAGGAGAAAGTGGGGTTTTCATCTTTGGACCCCTCCTCTGATCTTCTAAGGGATGATTTGGCTTGGATTTGGCTTGTGGATATCAAACCTTTGAATGGCATGTTTACCTGGAATAATAGGAGGCTTGGGGATGAAGCCATTTCTGAAAGATTAGATAGGTTTCTTGTTTCTAGTTTTTGGGTTGGTGACAAGTGACTATCAAGTTCTAAAATTTTAGATTGGTGGGGATCACACCATTGACTAATTAAATTCTCTACCTGTTTGGCTGGTGGTTCTTAGAAACAAACTTTTAGATTTTAGTTTATGTAGCTCAAGGAGGAGAGTCTTCGTGACTTGGTTTCTAGATGGTGGACTGAAGGACGGCCTGCTTTTGGTATGGCTATGTACTTCTTCATGAAGAGGCTTCAATATGTGAAGTATAAATTGAAGCATTGGAATAAGTATCATTTTGGCAATGTGTTCCAAAAGAAAAGGATTTCCTTGGAGTAGTTAGATTTTGTTACTAGGCAGGTTCATGATCAAGGTCTTGATGCAGAATTCAACAGGTTAGAGGGTACTGTAGTTAAAGACCTAGAGGAATGGGAGATTTGTGAGGAAATATTTTGGAAATAGAAGGCTCATGTTGATTGGCTTCAGAAAGGGGTAGGAATACTTCCATCTTTCATAACTCGATGAAGGCTTGAAGACAGGGAAACATTATTTCTTCTCTTCTCTCTCTTGAGGGTTCTATTCTTTCTTCCTCTTTGGAGATTTCTAGTGAAGCAGTTCGCTTGTTCTCCACTCTCTTTTTTGAAGATACCCTACATACAAGTGAGGAAGAATCCTCTATCTTGGTGTGTATTCCTCCTCTGGTGACTATGGATATGAATGTCTCTCTTCTAAAGCCTATTTCGTTGAAGGAGTTGGAGGATGTGGTGTTTAAGCTAAAAAAGGGAAGGCTCCTGGCCCAGATGGGTTTCCAACTAAGTGCTTTAGGAATTTTGTGTAGTAATCAACCTTGATCTATTGGAGGTTGTGCAGGAGTCTTTAAGGAATAAGAAAATGTTAAGGGCCACGAATGCCATGTTTCTTTCTCTTATCCAAAAATACAAGGGTGATGATTCTCTAGATCTTTCTAAACCAATTGCTTTGTACAATGTGGTGTATAAAATTATTACAAAGCTAATTGTTGAGTTTCTAAAGACATGGCTGGATAAGTTGATCTCGGAGGAACGAGGGGGCTTCGTTGCGAGTAGATAGATTTTGGATGGAGTAGTTATTACAGTTGAGACTATTCATTATATGGCCTCTTCTAGGGAATAGGCTATGTTTATAAAGCTGGACATGGCTAAGGCTTATGACTAAGTTAAATGGTATTTTTTGATGAAAGTTCTCAGAGCCTTTGGGCTCAATAGTGAGTGGATTGATTGGGTCATGAGCTATGTGATGACTCCCTCCTTTTCCATTCTCATAAATGAGGAGTCTTCTAATATGTTTGGTGCTTTTAGAGGTCTTCAGTAGGGGGATCCCTTATCCCTATATTTGTTCATCTTGATGGTTGAAGGCTTGGGGAAGTTCATTAAGTCTCGTCTTATGGATGGACACATTCAAGGATGGAAATGGAGCAACTATTTACCTCCTCAAACTCATCTTCAATTTGTGGACGATATGGCTTTGATGGGTGTTGCTAAGGTGGTTGAAGTGGTTTTTTTACAATAGAATTTGGATAGTTACTTAGCTACCTCAGGTCAAAGCATTAATGAGAGTAAATCTTACATTTATTTCTTTAATACCTCAATGCTTATCCAATAACGTATTACCAAAATCTTAAGGTTTCAGGTGGGGAAGCTTCCCTTTATCTATCTTAGTATCCCTCTAGATGTTCTCCTACTTCCTAGGAAATTTTGGTAGGATGTGATTGATAAATTTTGAGCGATGGTTTTTCATTGTACCTATAGATGGCTATCTATGGCTAGTAGAGTTACTCTATTCAAGTCTATGGTACAAGCCCTTCCTTAATAAAATTAATTTGTGATAACCACTCCTTCAAGCTGTTGGATCTCAGTTGTGTTTATGGTTTGTCCTTGATGACAAAACCTCTTTCAGTTGGTTCTCCTTGTTGATAGTCTCAGATTGGATCATTATGCTTTATCATGGTATTTATTTGATGACAAATTTGATTATATGGCATTGGTTTACATTCAGATGGTTTCAGTTGGTTTTGGAATTTCAATACTTATTCATGGATAGAGAGATGGCATTCACCGGATTATGCTTTCAAGTTTTTGTGATGTTCAATTCAGAGTGAAGGTTCTTCATTTAAAATGTGAAGGTATATCTTATTTTTGTGTATATTGTAACACTATTGTTGCATATATTCCTTCACATGGTACTCAACTTGCTTGCTTCATTGGAAAATATAGTCTTGTCATATGATAGCACTATCTGGTCTCATTGTTATAATCTCTCTACATAAGTTATTTCACTTAAGTGATACATCATATTGGTATATACATAGTGCTATCGGGTTTCTATTTCTCATTATTTGTGTTTGTTTTTAAAGTGCATTGCTTTTGCACTTAAGGTCAACATCATTCATGATTTTTTAGGCTCACACATATTTTATTGGCAGCGACAGTTATTATGGTATTTTGTTTTCATGGGCAGCGACATGTTGTGTTGACATTTTTTTCTTTGAACACATTGACTTTGTCAAGTCATAGAGGTCACATTATTTGTGTCGACCAACTTGGTAAATGATATATGGCAGAACATTTTATTTCATTATGATGCTCTTTTGTGGACTTCAAACTTCATTATGTTCTTTTCAAAATTCATCAAATGACTTGACATTTGGAAGATTAGGGAAAATCAAGTTTTTGTTATTTTCTTCTCCATTGAGTATAGAACCCTAGCCGTGGCCATGTAAGATTGGTTCTTTGATTTCCTTGCTGCTCTTTACTCTCTAGGTGGTTGTAATGGTTGTATCAAGTTCCTAGGATAATGTGGATACTATGTTTGGTGCATGTTTGGCTAGAAGTTTGATTGAGGCCGAAAAGAAAACATGGGAATCACACATGGTCATCCATGATTGATGGTATAGATTCACAATGGTATTTGTTTGACTTTCAATTTGCATATTTAGGTAACACATTTTATCATTCAATGATTTCTTTCAGCAAAATGACATGTTATTGCTCTTCTCTTGTTTGAATCAGCAAGGTATTAGCATCTTTATTGCTTGGATTGAGTCAATGTATTTTAGTTACAGCTTAAATAGATTATGGGCTGATAAAATAATAAAGAAATTAGTGGGCATCTCTGACAGTCGTTGCATTATATGATTTCAGTCATTTTTCAGCTGTAATAGTCATTTGAATATTTTGATATTTGGGAATCTTGCTATTAGCCCATTTTCATTTCTTGAAAACCATTCTTGATAGCTCTTAAAAGTAGAACATTCATTTTATAGTGAGGGTTTATCAGATTCAGACAATGTGTAGTCATGCTTTTTGAAAAATTTGTCAGTTTCATTGGAAATCTCTTCATTCATTGCAAAAATTATTGTTCTCAGCTTATGGGTATTCTGAAATAAAAGGTTGAGAATATGGGTTATCTAAAAATAGCTTCAGAATGGTGTCTATCTTGAGATTAATTGCATTTGATTAGGGTTTTTGTAAAAGCAATTGTAGATTTGAAAAAGATCCTTGATTTATTCTTGTCAAAGCATTGGTATAACTCTATCAAAGTTTTTACAACCTATTGCATAGGTGTTACTCTTGCAGACATTTATTCACTGGCATATTGTTCCTAAAAATAGAAAGGAGGTTTTAGATTCTCCTTTGAACTCGAATTTTTTGAAGACTCTTTTGACAGACAAACTTGAATATGTATATAAAAATAGTGTTGTGAACACTGTGGGACTTTTGGTTATCATTATGAGAGATAGATATTTGGATGTATCAATAAATATATTGAAAAAAAATTGTAATACAAAATCTGAAAAATATGATGTAGAACAGTATTGTAATTCTTCTCTATGTAATATTTTAAGGATTCAATATTTGGATTCTTAGGGTATTAGGTAGATGAGAAAACTGAGTTATTTGAGCTTAACTGAAAACAGAGAGATCCTTTGAGATATTATTGTTGTTCAGAAATATAATTTGAGGGGTTGGCACTCCTTGAGATTGATATCTCTAAATGAGGGGTTGGTGCTCCTTGAGTGGGTGCTCAAAAATTAGCCTATAAGGCATTATGAATAGTGGATTAAATTGATTAAGTCTGCAAGGCATTTCAGGAGTGGTTTTTATAACCCAGGAGGGTTTTCCACTCGGTAAAATCTTGTGTCTCTTTGTTCTTTTATGGTCTTACTTCTTTACTAAGTTGTTATTGCTTTGTTCACTATTTGGGTATTATATTTCTTAATTATATTTCTGAATGATTACATTCAACTTATGAATGCATTAATCATGTTAATATTGAGATCAAATATGTGTTATGGTTTAATTTTATGAAAATTGTTTAAATTTGCTTAGACATTGATTCACCCCCCCTCTCTGTGTCATTTTCACTCCAACAATTGGTATCAGAGCGTAGAGTCCTTTGATAGGTCTAAACCTCCTAGGATTGATCTTGGTCTTGGAGTCTATTTTTAATGGCACAATCTCAAGAAGGAGCTTTTGTAACTAGAGCTCCATTATTTGATGGAACAAATTATGTGTTCAAGAAAATCATAATGGAAGCATTTCTTGTTTCTTATGATGTTGATGTTTGGAAAATTGTGTTAAATGGGTACAATGTTCCAGCCACAATACCCACAGATCCTGTTGAGAAAAAGAGGTATGAAACTAATGCCAAAGCTAAGCATGCCATCTTGTGTGGTTTAACTAAAGATGTGTTTATTAAAGTCATGCATTGCAAGGCTGCTAAAGAAATTTTGGATAAACTTGAAACCATATATCAAGGGAATGAAAAAGTCAAACTGTCAAAAATCATTACTCTCAAACATCAGTTTGAGGAAATGAGAATGAAGGATGATGAAAAAGTGGCTGAATATTTTCTAAGAATTGATGATGTTGTCAATGATATGAAAGGATTAGGACAAGAGGCTAAAGAGTTTGATGTGGTTACAAAGGTCATTAGAACCTTACCAACTAAATTTTAATCTAAGGTTTCAGCTCTTGAAGAAAAGAAACATTTTGATCAACTCACCTTAGATAGTCTGTAGGGAATTCTTACTGCCTATGAAATGAGAACTAGCAAAAAAAACTCAACAAGAAAAGAAATTGCCTTTAACATTGAAAAGAAACAAAAAGATGAAGTTAGTGAGTCAGAGTTGCTTGATTCTAAAGAATCCCATTTTGTTAGAAAACTTAAAAAGGGATCAGGAAAATATAAGGGAAAACTTCCCTTTAAATGCTTTAACTGTGGTAAAATAGGTCAATTTTCTGCTAAGTGCCCCTATGATGATCAAATCAGTGACAATGAGAAATCTGGAAAATAGCCTAAGAAGAAGGCCTTTAAACCTAAATGAAATTTCAATTTCAAAAAGAAGAAGAGTTTGTTTAGTAAAGATGAAACTAACATTGAGTCTGAAGATACATCATTTGAAGAAGATGAAACCTTGTTCATGGCTGAAATTACTTAGTAAGAAGATTCAAACACCATTGACATTGAAAAAGGTGAAGTAGATATTGAAAGTGAACTAAAATGTGCTTTAAAAGAGGTCAGAAAACTCAAAAAACAAGTTCTTGCTCAAGAACATAAACCTGATCAAGAAATAGTCTCTCTGAAAACTCAGCTTGAAGAAGCTAAAATAGTTGAGGACTATCTTTGAGTGACTGTAAGCTGCAAGGATCAAGAAATTCAAAAAATGGAACAAGAAGTAGTTTGTCTTAGAAAGGAAATTGAAAAATATGAAAGCACTCTAAAACTTAATGAGATGCTCAGCAAGCAAAAGTTGTATAAAGGTAAAACTGGTGTTGATTTTGAAAAGGCTGAATGCTCAATTGATAATGCAAAACAAAACTCCTCTTCTGAAATCAAGGGTTCAGGTCCAAATCACTCTGAATCTGGTAAGAATCATATTTAGTCCATAAAAGATAATAGAACATCATATAGAGTCAATCCCTTCTTCTATGGTTACTGCTTTTTCTACAACAAATTTGGCCATAAAGTGAGCTCTTGCAAGCTTATGAATCCTAGAATACCTAGATTTTGTCTTAGGCAATACTATGGTTTTGTTAAACAAATCAGATGTTTTAAATGCAATGCTTTGGGGCACTCTATCAAATAGTGCAAAGCTGATCTGCAATCTAAATAGTAGAAAATCAAAAAGGTCTAGAATCCTAAGAATGTTAACAACATCGAGCAAACCATGTTAGTCCAAAAATCCTTTCATTCCAAGAAAAAGGACTTATGGGTCTTGGATAGTGGATGTTCTATCCACATGACTGGTGACAAGGATAAATTCATAAACCTTGAAGATTATGTAGGTGGATACGTGAAGTTTGGTGATAATTTTGGAATACAAATTAAAGGTAGAGGTTCACTTCTTTTGAATGAGGACACCCTTATCTATAATGTGTACTATGTGGAAGGTCTTAAGCACAATATTCTAAGTGTTAGTCAAATCTGTGACAGTGGTTATCATGTTTTTTTCACTTCATAGGGATGTGAGATTAAAAACAAGCTTGGAAAGGTTGTTACAGCTGGAAGAAGAACTAAAGGAAATGTTTACAATCTTCTTGACACATCAAGCAATCACAATAATCAAGGTATGTGTCTAATGGGCCAAATTGAAGAAAGCTGGTTATGGCATAAAAGATTAGGACACATAAATTTTGAAAATCTGGTTAGAATTAGTAAAAGTCAGAATGTTAGAGGTTTACCAATCCTTAACAAGCCAAAAAAAATTGTATGCAAAGGATGTTTAAGTGGTAAAAAAACTAGAGTCAGTTTCAAAACAAAAGAACATTATTCATCAAAACCTTTACAGCTAGTGCATACAGATTTGTGTGGACCAACTAGAACAAGGTCTATTAATGGTGAAAAATACTTTATGCTATTTGTGGATGATTATACTAGAAGGGTTTGGGTCACATTTGTTAAGCACAAATCAGAAGCTTTTGAAAGGTTCAAAATCTTTCGTAAAATGGTTGAAAAGGAATCAGATCTGAAACTCAAATGTCTACGATCTGACAAAGGAGGTGAGTTCACCTCTCAAGATTTTATTGATTACTATGAACAACACAGTATTAAAAGGAAGTATGCTGCAACTAAAACACCTCAACAAAATGGGGTAGTTGAATGTAAAAACATAACCGTAAAAGAAATGGCTAGAACAATGCTAGATGAAGCTAAGTTTCCTGATATGTACTAGAAAGAAGCCATTCATACAGCTACGGGTATACATTTTGAATAGAGTGCAACTTAGGCTGAAATCTAAACACACTCCTTATAAACTATGGTATGGAAAAACTTATGTGAAGTATTTTAATTTTTTTGGAAGCAAGTGTTTTATCAAGAAATATGATGATAACCTTGGTAGTTTTCAATCAAAGAGTGATGAGGGTATCTTTTTGGGATACTCAACTCATAGTAAAGCTTATAAATGTCCTAACAAAAGGATAAATAAGATTGTTGAAGTTGTTAATGTAAACTTTGATGAAAGACCACATTTAGATGTTGAACTTATACAGGATAATGAGGAAGAATTTGAACTTGAAATGAATTCAAAAGGAGTTGAATCAACAAGCCCTAAAATTGAAGAAGCAAGTCCTAAAAAATATGTATCAAAAACTCCTCTAAAATCTCTTGGTAAATACCACCCCAAATATCAGATTATTAGGGATAAGAATGCAGGAGTTCAAACTAGAAGAAAGGTTGTAGAATCTAATGAAAAAGCTCAAATAGCTTTATGTTTAGTTACTTAGTTTGAGCCTAATGAAGCTCTCATAGATTTATGTTGGGTTAATGCTATGCAGGAAGAAATTGATTAGATTGAGAAAAATCAAACTTGGGAGTTAATCCCAAGACCAGATGACAAGAATGTCATTGGAGGCAAATGGATATACAAGAATAAGCTTGATGAAAATGGCAATGTTGTTCGCAACAAAGCAAGGTTTGTCTGCAAAGGCTATGCTCAACAAGAAGGTATTGATTTTGGTGAAACCTTTGCACCTGTTGCTAGACTAGAATCTATTACAATATGAACTTGGCTTATTCTATTTATAAGAACTTCACTGTTTATCAAATGGATGTCAAAACTACCTTTTTGAATGGCTATTTAGATGAAGAGGTCTATGTAGAACAACCTGAAGGATTTATTTGCAAAGATAAGCCTAATCATGTTTACAGGTTGAAAAGGCCCTCTATGGATTAAAACAAGCACCTAGAGCTTGGTACTCTAGGTTGGACAGTCATTTGATTTCTAATGGCTTTTTTAGAGGAGGTGTTGACAACAATATTTATGTTAAATCTGAAGGTTTTGATATTCTGGTTGTTGAAATTTATGTTGATGACACTATCTTTGGTTTCAATAATGTTGCTTTGAGTAAAAAATTCTCTCAGCTTATGGAATCTGAGTTTGAAATGTCATTATTGGGAGAATTAAATTTCTTTTTGGGTCTTCAAATTTCTCAACTTGAAAATGGAATATTTCTCTCTCAAACCAAGTATGCTAGAGAGATGCTTAAGAAATTTCAAATGAATGAATGCCATCCAGTTAGCACTCCAATGGTTATTGGATGCAAACTTACTAAGGTTGATGATTCTCCTGATAAAATCAAACTGAATATAGATCAATGATTGGTAGTCTAATATATTTAACTGCCATCTAGTTAGAATCTCATGCCATTGCTGTTAAAAGGATTTTTAAATATATTCAGGACATAGTTGATTATGGTCTTTGGTATCCTAGAAGCAATGATTTTTCATTGATTGCATATACTAATGCTTACTACACTGGTTGTTTGGATGATAGGAAAAGCACTAGTGGTGCTGCATTCTTTATTGGTGATCGTTTAGTGGCATGGCACAACAAGAAACAAGAATATGTTTGTCTTTCCACTGTTGAAGCTGAATACATTGTTGCCACTTCGTGCTATCCTCAAGTACTTTGGATGAGTAAAACTCTATCTGATATGGGTATTGAAGTTGCTAAAACTATTTATATTCTATGTGATAACATAAGTGTAATAAATATCTCCAAAAATATTGTTATGCACTCTCACACTAAACACATTGCTATCAAGTTTCATTTTCTTTGAGAAAAGGTACTAGCTAATGAAGTCTGTTTACATTTTGTTGGCTCACAAGATCAAGTGGCTAATATTTTTACTAAGCCCTTAGCTAAAGAGTTATTTGAAAGGCTGAGACTTCTATTGGGAGTTATCTCTCAATCTTTACTTCTCTAATTTACCAAGCATCTTCTTAGGGGGAGCATGATATAAGTCCTACTCTCATACAACTCTCCTGCAAACATGGTTGTTGCACTATTACTCTTTTTTGCAGCCAATTCTCATGGTACTTGGTTGGCTTCTCAGTTGTGTTTCATGGCAATGCACATTCTTCTCTTTTATACTATCATTGAGGCAAAAAGGGGGAGAGTCATTTGTGTTTTTCCATCAAGGAGAAAGGGGGAGTTTGTTGGATCTCAGTTGTGTTTATGGTTTGTCATTGATGACAAAACCTCTTTCAGTTGGTTCTCCTCATTGGCAGTCTCAGATTGGATCTTTATGCTTTATCATGGTATTTATTTGATGAAAATTTTGATTATATGGCATTGGTTTACATTCAGATGGTTTCGGTTGGTTTTGGTTTTTCAATACTTATTCATGGATAGCATTATGTGCCTTCACATTTGATATGATTTGTTGTGTATTGATGCCCCGAGTTCCATGTCTAGAGAGATGGCATTCACCGGATTATGCTTTTAGGTGTTTGTGATGTTCAGCTCAGAGTGAAGGTTCTTCATTTAAAATGTGAAGGTATATCTTATTTTTGTGTATATTGTAAAACTATTGTTGCATATATTCCTTCACATGGTACTCAACTTGCTTGCTTCATTGGAAAATATAGTCTTCTCATATGATAGCACTATCTGGTCTCATTGTTATGATCTCTCTAAATGAGTTATTTCACTTCAATGATACATCATATTGGTATATACATAGTGCTATCAGGTTTCTATTTCTCATATTTTTGTGTTTGTTTTTAAAGTGCATTGCTTTTGCACTTAAGGTTGACATCATTCATGATTTTTAAGGCTCACACATATTTTATTAGCAGTGACAGTTATTATGGTATTTTGTTTTCATGGGAAGCGACATGTTGTGTCGACATGTTTTTTCTTTGAACACATTGACTTTGTCAAGTCACAGAGGTCACATTATTTGTGTCGACCAACTTGGTAAATGATATATGGCAGCATATTTTATTTCATTATCATGTTCTTTTACGGACTTCAAACTTCATTATGTTCTTTTCAAAAGTCATCGAATGACTTGACATTCAAAAGATTAGGGAAAATTGAGTTTTTGTGATTTTCTTCTTGGCTCCGTATAGAACCCTAGCCATCGCCATGTAAGATTGGTTCTTTAATTTCCTTGCCACTCTTTACTCTCTAGCTGGTTGTAACGGTTGTATCAGGTTGCTAGGATAATGTGGATACTATGTTTGGTGCATTTTGGCTAGAAGTTTGATTGAGTCTGAAAAGAAAACATGGGAATCACACATGGTCAGCCACGATTGATGGTATAGATTCACAATGGTATTTGTTTGACCTTCAATCTGCATATTCAGGTAACACATTTTATCATTCAATTATTTCTTTCAGCAAAATGACATGTTACTAGTCTTCTCTTGTTCGAATCAGCAAGGTATTAGCATCTTTATTGCTTGGCTTGAGTCAATACATTTCAGTTACAGCTGAAATAGATTATGGGCTGATAAAATAATAAAGAAATTAGTGGGCATCTCTGACAGTCATTGCATTATATGATTTCTGTCATTTTTTAGCTGTAATATTCACTTGAATATTTGGATATTTGGGAATCTTGTTGTCAGCCCATTTGTATTTCCTGAAAACCATTATTGATAACTCTTAAAAGCAGAACATTCATTTTATAGTGAGGGTTTATTAGATTCAGACAATGGGTAGCCATGCTTTTTCAAAAATTTGTTTGTTTCATTGGAATTCTCTTCATTCATTGCAGAAATTATTGTTCTTAGCTTATAGGTATTTTGAAATAAAAGTTTGAGAATATGGGTTATCTAAAAATAGCTTCAGAATGGTGTCTATCATGAGATTAATTGCATTTTATTAGGGTTTTTGTAAAAGCAACTGCAGATTTGAAAAAGATCCTTGATTTATTCTTGTCAAAGCATTGATATAACTCTGTCAAAGTTTTTACAGCCTATTGCACAAGCGTTACTCTTTTAGACATTTATTCACTGGCATCTTTTTCCTAAAAATAGAAAGGAGGTTTCAAATTCTCCTTTGAACTCAAATTCTTTGAAGACTCTTTTGACAGACAAACTTGAAAATGCACATAAAAACAGTGTTGTGAACACTGTGGGACTTTTGTTTATCATTCTGAGAGATAGATATTTGGTTGTATCAAGAAATGTATTGGAAAAACTATGTAATACAGAATCTGAAAAATATGATGTAGAATAGTATTGTAATTCTTCTCTATGTAATATTTTAAGGATTCAATATTTGGATTCTTAGGGTATTAGGTAGACAAGAAAATTGAGTTATTTTGAGCTTAACTAAAAATAGATAGATCCTCTAAGATATTATTATTGTTCAGAAATATAATTTGAGGGGTTGGCACTCCTTGAGATTGATATCTCTAAACGAGGGGCTGGTGCTCCTTGAGTGGGTGCTCAAAAATTAGCCTACAAGGCATTGTGAATAGTGGATTAAATTGATTAAGTCTGCAAGGCATTTTAGGAGTGGTTTTTATACCCAGGAGGGTTTTCCACTCAGAAAAATGTTGTGTCTCTTTGTTCTTTTATGGTCCTACTACTTTACTGAGTTGTTACTACTTTGTTCACCATTGGGGTATTACATTTTTCAATTCTATTTCTGAATGATTACATTCAACTTATGAATGCATTAATCATGTTAATATTGAGATCAAATTTGTGCTATGGTTTAATTTTGTGAAAATTGTTTAAATTTGTTTAGACATTGATTCACCCCCCCTCTTAGTGTCATTTTCACTCCAACAAAAGATTCATCAAAGATTTTCAGGGCCTCTCTAGGAAGTTTCTTTGGTGAGGAATCTCGTTTCAAGGAAGTGGAGCTTAATTAAGTCGTAAATTATTTATTGGCCAAAGCAAGATGGTGGTATGCAATTGCACAAGGAAGATTGGAATGTACTAGAGATGATGTTCACATTAGCATCAATATTGGCCTAGGATCCTTACCTTGAAGTACTTTAGGGAGGTGGATGATGATGAGGTTCCTCGATTTGGTCTTTTGGGGAAAGGTTCTGCAATCTGGGATAGTCTCAAGATGGGGGATACATTGGTTAAACTAGGCCTATTTTGGATCTGCAATAGAGGTTCTGATGCTCCTTTTTGGAATGACTCATGGGATGGTTTCCTTCCTATCCTCTCCTCGCATTCTCACTTTAGGGATTTATGTAGGATTTTTGTTCAAGCTGATTCGAGTAGAGTGATGGATTTCAAATCCCCTCAGGATTTGGGGAAGACTATTGTTTACCAGTGAATGGCTATGTAGGAGTGGCCCCTAGGTGGATCTTTGGAGGAAAGGAGGGAGTTTTCCTCTATTTTGGCTGATAGAGTTTGTTGCTCTCATCAGGAGCGAGATGTGCTAGCTTGAGGTCTGGATCAAAAAGGGAAGTTCATTGTTGCTTTAGGGTATCCGTGTTTGGACATACATGCCTTGGGCATTGCTGAGGTTCCTTGGTGGAAAAATATTTAGAATAAATTCTCTTGGAAAAAATGCAATTTCTTTTCATGGGTAGTGTTGTATGGCAGGTGCTTGACTTGGGATAACCTCTGTAAGCAAGGATTCCAAGGTCCCTCATTATGTTTCCTTTGTTTAAAAGATGTTGAGATTGTTCCTCATCTTTTCTTTCATTTCCCCTTTGCTAGGGCTATTTGGAATTTTTGGTGGTGGCTTCGAATTTGCAGTATAGGCATCCTTCATCTCTTGAGGAGTTTTGGCAGAAAATTGGGCCCATTTTGGTGATACTTCATTTTTGCACACAACGTGGCCCATTGTTACTAGTCTAATTATTTGGCATATTTGGTTGGAGCACAACCGCAGTATCTTTCTAGATAAGAAGTTGTTGGTGGGTCAAGTTTAGGCTCGTATTCTTGGGGCCTTGTAGGAGACTTTGCATGCTAAATGTGATCTGTTAGTATCGGTGGATCTTGGAGATACTGGAGTGATTCGTAATTTGGGGATTTCTGTTGGTGGTACTAAAAGGCCCAATATTGGGCAAGATAGGTGTTCTAGAGGAAAGTTCTTTAGGGGAGGGAATTGGATGCTTCCTCCCACTGGAGTTTTGAAAATACATATGGATGGGTTTGTAAAGGGTAATCCTGGGCATGTTGGTGTTGGTTGGGTGGGCAAAGATAGTTCTAGGGTGGTTGTGTTCCTCTTTTTAGAGTATAGGGGGAAACACTCTAATAACCTTATGGAGACCTTGACAATTCCTTTGGATTTGAAGAGGGAATATTACTTCAGCTAGAAAAGGATTATCTCTGAATCAGATTCTTAGGTTGTGTTAGACTTGATAAATAAACAACAGTTTGATGATGTTAGTTGGTAGCTTGAAGTGGTGGCTAATCAAATCACCAATCTTGGAAATGTATTGGATTTTATCACCTTGTCTAATATCCCTATGGAATGGAATAAGGTGGCTGATGGGTTCGCCAAATGGGCTTCTGAGAAGAATAGGACTTGGTGGATGATTGGGATAGTTTACTGAGGGATCTTGCCCAGGATTTGGAGGGTTGGGTTACATAGGATATGATTAGATGCTTCATGAACATTTCTTGATTCCTTGTATCATGTTTCTTAGCCCTTTTTAGTTTCTTCCTACTTTATGCTTTGTACTGCTTTAGTTGATTATAAAGTTTTTACCCTCTTTTATTTAAAAAAAAAGATGTTCTTTGCAAAATTTAATTGCTTGAGATGTGTTACCACTATATTTTCCTTTGCTTCATTTTAAGTCATTCATTGTTCTATAAAACACTCATAATCTTATGCAAACGGTATTTTAGGTCATAGTTCGAACCTAGATGGTGTTTTATTAAGTTCATCAAACTTTTCCCTTTGCCACTTGTGCTTATTTTACATTACTTCCCCATTTCAACCCGAGTACTGTTTCGTGTGTTTCGTCAAACTCTCTTCTTCTCTTTATCTGAAGGTTATTTGTCTGGGTGGTGTTTAATTGTGATGTACAAACTCAAGTGTATATTTTTGAAGTTCACCTTACTCCCCACTTCACTGCTCGTAGATGTTTGTTTTTTAATTTTTGAAAGACGGTTATATTGAAAGTGGTGACACGACAACTACCACATGTTATGAGGGAAATTAATACATTAAATGCTCATCTACTTCCATGTTTTTTTGTGAAATTAAGATTTAAGAAATAAAAGTGTTGGACAAAGATTCTCATTGCAAAATTCTCTAGAGATGAATTGGACAAGATGTGAAGTTCAAGCTGTAGTGTTCACCATTGAGGTATTTCCAGATATCACTCATTTGGTCTATTCTCTAGATTGTTTCTGCTTGCATTGTAGAAAACATCAATTGTCAAAAATTATTATATCTTATCCATGGAAAGGGTGAAATACGCGGGTTGTGAATGTATATTTGGGTTAACATATGAGGTTCCAAAAATTGGTGATACTCATATAGGGCATGTTAGTTTGGACGAATTGTGGAACAAATTCAATAAACCTGATCCTTTTCCCATCATTAAATGAGTGATAGACAGTGGGTTAGTCGAAGTTGTTGCATTTCCCATAGCCCTACAATGTCCTAAGCTAATTCAATAATGCATAAGACATTATAATTCATAGACCTGAGAGGTTAGAACTAGAGACAATAGACTTGTTCTAAAGGTTTAGAGATCCACTTTTGTGTCTTACTTAAGGATTCGAAAGAGAGGAATATTCACCAATGAACAATGATGCATTCCCAAATTGAATTCACTGCAAAGAAATGGGTTTATAGAAATGTGATAGGAAAGAATTGGTTGTCCAAAGCAAAGAAGGGAAAGTCCCAATTTCCTCATAACTTACACAAAAATCATTTTGTAGAAGAAGTGGTCAACATTGTGATGACATTACACAGGGTTAGGGGAAATGAGAATGTTAATGGATTTGAGGAATGGATGTATTTCTTTATCTAGATTAGTTTAAGTGGAGAACAATTCTTGGATTAGGAAAAGATTATTAGTGACCACCTGCATGAGTTGATGGCATTCTTTACTCTCAATAGATTTTTCTATATGTCCTCATATCTAATATATGCCCTTGCCAGCACTAGACCTTGCCCAAGGTTAAATCCAAGTGATCTACCTCCTGAAAAAGTGGAAATTTATTGACGAGGGAGAAAACCCGAGACACAAAATAAGACCCAAAAAATAGAGAAAAGTATTTTATTCAAAAATATGGAACTCTTACATGCAGAGGATCTCAAATCCTCGAGCTTTGAGATACATGCAAATTACAGACTTACATAAAATTACCCAGATCCCCCTTTCGTAGCATGCAAACTTCTTTCCCCAAAAAGTTCCTCAAAAATCAGAAACTAGCCCATAAATAGCCCTTTTTTGGTTTGGAACCAAAAACAACATTCGAGATAAGAGTTTTGGGGGTTTGGCACCAAAATTATAGTTTGAAATTCAAATTTAAATTCACATTGAAAAATTAGCACATTTCTAAAATATGCACCAACTTCTGGCAGCCATAACTTTTAATCCGACTGTCTGATCTTCAATGATAATACCTTTTCGGAAAGCTCTCAATCCACAAAATAGGCTTACAACTAACTACTTTGGCATTTCCGCAAATTTTTTGGGCCCATCTGGAACCGTTTAGTGCCTCAAACTGGACTCAGAAGGTTTTTTAGGGCAAAAAGCAGAAACTGGAACTTGAATAACTTTCAAACCGTGAATGATCCTAACTTGATTCTTTCGCCAAAGTGCTTATTTTTCCATCCTGAACCTTCCCATAGATTTTTGTCTTTCCACGCCTTCAAATTCACACCTGCTAAAAGTAGCAATTGAGCAGAAAAAGTAGAAAAGTAGTTCTGAAAGTTGGAAACTATTATTTAACGAAAAGGGTATCCAAAAATGTAAAAATATCTATAAGCAAACAACAGGAAAAAATGGAAATCATCTTTTTGGGTGATGCAAGATTGCCCTCACACCACTAGATGCTCCTGCATCAGACACCCAGGGTAATTTGAGAAGTGACCCCATCATGTCTCAGATGGTTGAGGAAAACCCAAACAGTCAACCTCTGCCTTAGACAGCCAAGATGAATCTTTGATAGGCCTTCCTCTCCACTTCACCAAATATTCTTCATATTGCCTGTTTCTGGTACTCCTTCCCAAATGGCTATCCAGGATTTATTCAATCTGCTCCTTCTCTGAAGTAGGTACTGGAATACCATACTGTTCTATTGTTGGTACTTCCTCTGTGCCACCTTCATGATACTCTGTCAAATCTGAAATATTGAACACAGGGAAAATATTGACTCCATTCGGAAACTCTACCTCTTATGCATTCCCTGATTCATGCCTTTTCATAATTTTACAGGGACCAAACTTCTTCATCTTTAGTTTGTTATAGGTTCCCATTGGAAACCTTTCTTTCCTCAAGTGGACCATCACTTCATCACCAATCTGAAACTCCTTATACCTCTGAGTCTTCTGATCTACCTTAGCCTTATACTACATATTCATCTTGTTAATATGTTCTCTGACCTACTCATGTATATTCTTGATGTGTTCTGCAAAGTTTTCAACTTCAGCACTAGTCTTCTTCTCTTGGTCCATCTTCCTCAATTCTGGAGCAGTCTTGGGACTACCTCCATACACAATCTAGAATGGTGATCTACCAGTGCTTTTGTTGATAGAATTTTTGTAAGAAATTTTTTCCTGGGGTAAGATCAAGTCCCATCCCTTGGGTTTATCTCCTACCAAGCATCTCAGTAGGTTCCCTAGACTTCCATTCACAACTTCAGTCTGCCCATCGGTTTGTGGATGGTGTGCAAAACTGAACTTCAACTCTGTTTTCAACTTCTTCCACAAGGTCCTCCAAAATTATCCAACAAATTTCGTATCACGATCTGAGACTATACTCTTTGGTAGACCATGTAGCCTCACCACCTCTTTGAAGAACAAGTTAGCAATGTGGACTGCATCATGGGTCCTCTAGCATGGGATGAAATGTGCCATCTTCGAAAACCCGTCAACCACCACAAATACTGAATCATTCCCTCTCTGTGTCTTTGGAAAACCAAGAACAAAGTCCATACTTATATCCTCCCATGGCCTCTCTGGTACAGGTAAGGACTGATACAACCCAGTATTCTGGCTCACTCCTTTAGCCATTTGACATACCCTGCAACTCTGTACAAACTTCTTCACATCTTGTGATAATTAAGGCCAATAATAATGCTCACTGATAATGGCAATGGTCTTATCCCTACCAAAATTTCATGCCATTCCTCCACTGTGCTTCTCCTTTATCAGGTTCTCCCTCATGGAACTCTTTGGAATACACAATTGACTTCCCTTAAACAACATGCCATCCTGGATTATGAAATCCAGCCACTTCGTCCTATCAACTGTAATAGGCTCCTTGCAAGCTTTCCAAGCTTTTGCAAAATCATGATCTTCAGGATACAATGTCTTGAGTTCATTGAACCCAACCACTTCAATCTACATCTCTATCAACAATGTTTGCCTCCTACTTAAGGCATCTACAACCCTATTCGATTTGCCACTCCTATGCTTTAAAACAAAGGTATAACTCTGCAAAAAAATTACCCATTTCATATGCCTCTAATTTAATTTTCCCTGACTACTCAGATACTGTAATGCTTGATGATCAATAAACAAAAAAAATTCCTTTGGCAACAGATAATGTCTCCATTTATTTAATGCTTGAACTATTGCATAAAATTCTTGATCATATACATAGTACTTTCTCTTTGCATCATTTAACTTCTCACTGAAATAGGAAATGGGCTTACCTTCTTGGCTCATCACTGCTCCAATGGCACAATCACTAGCATCACAATCCACTTGAAACATCTTATTGAAATCTAGGAGGGCTAACACTAGTTGCTCTGTCACCTTCTGCTTCAACAGATCAAAACTCTTCACTGCTCTAGTGCTCCGCTTGAACTCTTTTCTATCCCCTCTCATTGTTTCAGTTAGGGGTGTGCAAATACTACTGAAGTTCCTAATGAATTTCTGTAAAAACTGGCCAAACCATGGAAAGATCTCACCTCAGCAGTAGTTCTTGGGGTAGGCCATTCCATAATAGCCTTCACCTTCTCTAGGTCCATCTTGAGACCTTATGCCGAGACAACAAACCCCAAGTACACTAACTCCACAAAACTACACTTCTTCAGATTAATCAACAATTTTTCTTCTCTCAACTTTTCAAAGACTATGAATATGCATCAAATGCTCACTTAGGGACTTACTAAATATTAAAATATCATCTTAGTACACAATGACAAAATTTCCAAGAAACTCTTTCAATACCTCATTCATGAGCCGCATGAATGTGCTCGGTGCATTGGTTAGCCCAAAAGGAATGACTAACCACTTGTATAGGTCCTCTTTGGTCTTGAAGGTAGTCTTCCATTCATCTCCCTCACGAATCCGGATTTGGTGATATCCACTTTTTAGATCTATCTTTGTGAAGTACTAAGCTCCACTCAAATAGTCCATCAGGTCATCCATCCTTGGCAAGGGAAATCTGTACTTGATTGTTATCTTATGTATGGCTTGGGAGTCTATGCACATCCTCCATTCCCCATCCTTCTTTGGTGCTAGTACTGTAGGTACTACACATGGGCTCAGACTCTCTCGAATCAAACCTTTTCTCAACAAATCCTGAACTTGTCTGTTCAACTCCTCATTTTCTACAGGAGTCATTCAATGAGCTGCCTTATTTAGCAAACTGGCTCTAGGGATCAAGTCAATCTGATTACTGATCTTCCTCGTTGGTGGTAAACCCTCAGGTACACTATCATAAATAATCTCCTGAAACTCATCCAATAGTCCAGAAACTTCTACTGGTACCTTCTCACTACCTTCCTTATCCATTCTAGGAATCAATGCATAACACATACGCTCATGCTTCATGCCTTCTAAATATTTCCTTCCATCAAAAAAAAATTCTAGCACTACTGCATACCTTTTCTTTGTCCTTCTCAGGGGTTTCAACTTATGGCAGACTACATCCTTCATCAAGGAATAAGTGTTTGCATGGCCATCATGTATAGCACGCCTATCAAATTGCCACGCCTCCCTAACAACATGTGACATGCATCCATGGGGATGATATCACAGAGTACCTCATAATGATAGCTTCTGATCTTGAACTTCACCAGGAGCTGCTCATTGACCAGAACTTTGTGGTCTTTCTAGAACCAGGTAATCCGATATGGGTGTGGATTCCTTTTCCTTTTCAGCTCCAACTTCGTAACCATCTCTTCTAACACCAAATTATCGGTGCTCCCACTATCAATAATGACTTCACAACATTTGTAGACCTTCACATTTGCACCTTGTGCAGAACAAATTCTTCCTCTATTCTGGCTCCTTCTCTTCAGTCATGAGGGATCTTCTAACCACTAGGGCTTCCCCCCTTTTAGCATCATCTGAATGCTCGGATTGAGCCTCCTCATCTACATGCGCAACCCTTCCATGACCTTCTGGCCTTCTGTCTGTCCTTTGGTGTTGTGGAAATTCATAGGCTCGATGCCCTTCTTCACCACAATGGAAACAAGTTCCTCTTAAACCACCTCTTCTGGGTCTTGGCCCAAATCTTCCTCGTCCTCTACCCATTTGATCGCCACTGTTTTGATCATGAGGGCGGTAGAAGTTATCATTCTTTTGACCTCAAATGGTACCCACATCTTCATTTTTCCTTTCATTCTCATTTCGGCTCCCAAAAGATCTTCCACTGCCTCTTCTGCTTTGACCTCCTCGGCCTTTTTTCTTGCTATCAAATCTCTTATTCAGCTTCTCCTCAACTTTTAGAGAAAACTGGTATGCATCCTCAATGGTGGTCATTCTGACAAGGCTTAGCTCCTCTTGAATGCTTGGTCATAACCCATTAAGATAACAGGCTACCTTCTCCTTGTTGGCCTCTGCATGGCCTATTCTGATGATCATCTTGTGAAAATATTCTGTGTATTCTTTCACAGATCTACTTCCTTGCCTCAACCCTTGCAATTTCTTCAGTGGATTTAACTCATAGTCCACTGGTATGAACTGCTTCTTCGGTTTCTCCACCATGTGATCCCAACTACTGATCTTTCCTTTTCCTCTTTGATTTCTCTCCAATTGGACGTCTTTCCACCAAATATTTGCATGGCACTTCAGCTTTGTTTTTGCAAACTTAACCCAATCTGGGTCCTCCACTTCTTCATACTCAAAATATTCTTCTAGCTCGTTGATCCAGTCGATCAACTCTTCTAGGTTCAGACTTCCAGAATAACTGGGGACTTCTATTCTGGGTCTTTTTCCAATCTTTGAAATAGCCCTAATCAGCTGCATTTGATCTCGATCAATAGCTTCTTCCTCTTCTACATCTATATCTTACACCTCTTCTTCATCCTTGCTTTCTCCTCTCCTTCCTGAGTCTAACCCTCTTCTCATTTGTTCCTGCAATGCATCAATTTGTCTCTGGAGGGCTCTTAAAACCTCAACTTCCAATGGGTCTCTTCCACCAGCATTTCTGCCATCTCTACCACCTCCACGCCTACCAGGAATCACTCTTGGAGACATCTTAAAGATCCTGAACCCACAACCATGGTCCTGGTGCAAACTGCCTCACGATTGACAATCTGTTCACACACGCAAGAAAACCCACTCTGATACCACCTGAGAAGGGAGCAAACCCGAGACACAGAATAACACCCACAAAATAGAGAAAAATATTTTATTAAAAAATATGGAACTCTTACATGCAGAGGATCTCAAATTCTCGAGCTCTGAGATACATGCAAATTACAGACTTACAGAAAATTACCCAAATCCCGCTTTCGCAGCATGCGAACTTCTTTCCCCAAAAAGTTTCTCAAAAATCAGAAACTAGCCCATAAATAGCCCTTTTTCGGTTTGGAACCAAAAACAACATTCAAGATAAGAGTTTTGGTGGTTTGGCACCAAAATTACAATTTCAAATTCAAATTTAAATTCACATTCAAAAATCAGCACATTTCTAAAATATGCACCAACTTTCGGCAACCATAACTTTTAATCCGACTGTTGGATCTTCAATGATAATACCTTTTCAAAAAGGTCTCAATCCACAAAATAGGCCTACAACTAATTGCTTTGACATTTTTGCAAATTTTTGGGCCCATCCAGAACCGTTTAGTGCCTCAAACTGGACTCGGAAGGTTTTTCAGGCAAAAAGGAGAAACTAGAACTTGAATAACTTTCAAACCATGAATGATCCTGACTTGATTCTTTTGCCAAAGTGCTTATTTTTCCATCCTGAACCTTCCCATAAATTTTTGTCTTTCCACGCCTTCAAATTCACACCCGCTAAAAATAGCAGTTGAGTAGAAAAAGTAGGAAAGCAGTTCTAAAAGTTGGAAACTATTATTCGACGAAAAGGGTATCCAGAAATGCAAAAATATCTACAGAAAGCAAACAATAGGAAAAAAATGGAAATCATCTTTTTGGGTGATGCAAGATTGCCCTCACACCACTAGATGCTCCTGCATCATTTATTATTATCATGAAAAACTCCAGCTTCACAAGAGATTTCAACATTTTAGAAGGGTGACTGACACTTTCTCCATGAGGATGGTCAAAGAAATATAGGGACTTCCTGCAATGTGGCTATCACCTGAGGTCATCAAGTTTGTTCATTTCTATGGCAGCCATTTTATTCAATTCCACATAATATCATAGATTAGGGTTGGTGGATACACTATATTTCCTATAAAATTGCCTAAGTATCCTGAAGACAAGTGGGTGATTATTGAGGTAAGTAGGAAACTGGTTGATGTTAATAGATTATGCCAATACATGAATAGATTGATAGTCTATTTCCCTTTTGGTTTTGGCCCATATAGTTTTCAATCAATGTCAGATGCTCTAAATATTGAGAAGGAATTGTCCAGGTATAACATGGCTTTCGTACAATGAGCGAGTCCCCTTTTATTTAAAGGATTACATTAAGAATAACTTGAAATTGAGCCCTTATTTTTACCACCAATCTAGCCTTGAAGACTACTGTGCTGACTGTTTTGATGAATATGAGGTTAGAAGAAGTAGTTGGATGAGATTGACATTGGAATAGATAATTATTTATGAATTGAAGTGGGATTTATAAGTCATTATGGAAGATGGGTCTGACATGGTAGACCCAGTGTATACTAAATTGATAGAAAACTAGCCTATTCCCACTATGGATTGAAATTTCAAAGAAAAAGAGACCATTGAAGTGAAAACTATTTTTTTTTTTACTAGAACAAGAGAATGGGTGACAAAGAAGAAAACTGAGGAATCCCATCCTCACACTAGGTCTAAAAATTGACATCCTATCGAAGGAACTTCTTAGGCCTCTACTAGCAGATAATCAGTTAGAATTGTTTCGTAGTCTTTACCATCCGGAGCCCAAGGAGGTGGCGATAAAGATCAACCAGACAAGAATGTGTATTCACAAACCTGTGGAGAAGATATCTTCAACATGCCTACTCTAGAGAAAGAAAATGAAGGGGAAGAAGAAGAGGAGGGTTTAGAAACCCTAAATATCAGTTCCTCTCCCTCCCAAGATGAATCACCTGTCAGAGAGGTTGGCACATCTCAAAGGTCACAAAAAATTGTGCCTACAAAAGACACTCCTATAGTCACTAGGACACTGTTTGAGTCTCCAAGTTTCAAGGCAACCAAGCTTTCAGTAACTCCAACATGGTTGGAAGATTCATTGTCACGAAAAAGGAAAGCTATATGACCTAGCTTGTGTAAACAGGATATGGTGGGTCAACTATTGCAGAGAACTTTGACCCTAAAAGATAAGAAGTTAAAAACTATTGCTTGGTTAATAGATGACACATAATCAAGGAGAATCTAGATAGAAATTATGCACCCTTCAATGCAGAGGGATGTTTCTCAGGCAGCTACAAGTGATTTTGAAGTGAACAGAGTAGACCTCGACCGACCTACTATGGGTGAAGATGTTTAGATTTTTTAGGTGTCTACAGCCAAGATGGTTGAGAGGTCAGAGAAAGATAAAGAAAGTAAAGATGAGTTGAAAGCTCACGTTCATAATTTGAATGAATGTGTGGATGTTTTTCTACATTTTTTCTCAAAAAAAAAAACTATTAATATTGTTAGTCAAACTGAACAAAGCACATAAAACATCCCTATGAAATAATTGATCATGTCACATATGCAAATAAGATAAAAATAATCAAAACAACTAAATAGAGCATATGAAGCATGTCAAACCCTTATCCCATAGTGGATTGGTGCTACTTTGATGTGGAAAGTACCCCTTTCCCAGTCCTTGATATGCTTGATGATGAAAAATGACTTGAAGATACTATGAGTTGTGATGAAATTTTAACTTGGATGAGTTGTAGATTCAAATGCCTAAGATTGTGGAGGATTAATACAATAGAGGAGGCCTCTATTTATAAGAAAGAATGATGGAGGATTGAAGAATAGGATGAATCTAGGACAAAATACAAACCAATGACAAGATGCCACTTGTCAACATGTCAATGGAGGAAGGTTGTGTGATTTTGGTCATTGTACATGATAAATTCTATTAGGTGGATTTTGAAATTTTGAAAGTTGGCTTGTTGAGGAAGAAAAAAGAGTCTTAAATGCCAAGGTGGAGACATGTATGTAAGAGAAAATGTAAGAGGAGTCAATGCCATGTTGGAGGAGAAGTCCTTTTGGAGGGAATTTTTGAAATTTGAAGCATATTCCCTAAAGATGCCATTTTGAATGATAATAGAATAAATAATAAATCTAATAAATTGATTTATTGTGCAAGTTGCAAAATCTAGAGAATTGAGGGATTAGATTTGCATTAATCATGATTTGATTAATTTTAATGGAGGTTAGTTGATTGTGACATTCAACTTAAATATTTGGATTTTTTTAAATTAAATGAGAAGATAAAGAACATTAGAGATTTAATTAAAGATTTGGATTTATTCAATTAAATGAAGGAACTTTAGGAGATTAATTAAATAAAAATTGATTTGTTTAATTAAAGAGATAACTTTAGGAGACTAATTAAATAAAATTGGTGTATTTAATTACAAAGAAGAATATGATTTAATCGAATATGATTATATATTTAATTAGATAAAGTTGATTTATCTAATTAAATAAAGACTGATTAAAAGAGGAAATATTATGAATTTTAATCAAATAAAGATTATTTGATTAAAATGGTTAGTAGAGGGATGATTAAGGATGAAATAAAATTATTGATTCTAGATTAGATGCATGTATAGTTTACGTGTCTACATTTTTTCCCTCTTTGAAGCAATATACCTGTTGTGTTGGTTTAAAGAATAAACTGACAAGATCAAAATTCAAAAAAAATCTATTTTTTTCGGATCCCCCAATGGAAAGAAGTATATTGGTACATTGCCGCCTCAAGACATCGAGTGAAAAAATTAATTTGAGGGTCGATCTAGCGACAAAGAGGTTCAAGATGGATGTACAAATGGTTATGATGATGATGCAAATGAGATGGTTTTAAGATGCTTAGAATAACCAATCTATATTATCCAAAACAACTTAAAATGATGATGCAATGTATGTGAGATGGATGAGATGGATGATGCCTATATGG
The DNA here is from genome assembly GCA_007258455.2 of Sequoia sempervirens. Lineage (NCBI taxonomy): Eukaryota > Viridiplantae > Streptophyta > Pinopsida > Cupressales > Cupressaceae > Sequoia > Sequoia sempervirens. The sequence continues at coordinate 365,138,421 of VDFB02047230.1, read as the reverse complement.
TTATGCAATGGATCTTTTATGCAAATGTATTGTTTATGAGATGCTTAGGCTAATGTAATGTATGTGAATGATATGCAACATGCCAACAGATTGTAGATGCAGGATGGATGCATTAGAGATGATTTGTGATTCACTATCATGGTATGATGTTAGCATGGAAGAAAGAAGAAATGAGATGAAGACAAGAAGATCCAACAAGCCACCTTTATTAGAGATTATGATGAGAGATGGATGATTTGCTTATCAAGAATTGGTACTTTAAAAAAAAAGCTACTTACCTTATGTTTGATAACACGCATAGGCACGATGCATCAAGGTATAAACAACCAGGATGGTGTTGCACCTAGTGTGATGGACTTTGATTCAGAAATCAAATAGGAGTAAATCTTTTCACACCTGGCATACAAAAAATTATTCAAAATGTAGTTCATTTATTTCAAATATCTTGGGCCAAAACATAGAAAGGAAAGCCTTCCTATGTGGTCAACAAGACACCTAAAATACCCTCCCTACAAACCAAACAAAGCACACATGACCAAGGCTATATTACAAGAATATCCAACAAGCACAACAAATAAAAAGATAATGATAATTGCTCCATTCCTCCCTCTAGATCCCTTCATTTGGACATCATCGAGAGGTCATTGGAATGAGTGCAATAAGATAAGTCAAAAAGAAAAAGATCAAGAAAACAAACAAGTTAATGTTCTTTAATACTGCTAGCTAAGACTAAACTATGGTGATGCCTAATGTTGATGTCCATTGTAGGAAGGATGCATCCTAGGACATGATGTTATCAGATGATTGATTTAGGACTGATTGGATGATAGGCTATTAATATCAAGAGTTGACCAACTTGTTTACTTACTAACCTAGACTTGAGATCTTGACGTTTTGAGTTTTCACTTATGACCTGCTAAACATGTTTCTGACTGTTTTACCAAAGGTTGAGGGTGACGAATGATTTATTATGAGTGATATTTCTTTCAGGTGAAAGCGAGATGGGGATGGATGGATTTTTTCAAATATTTGGATTTTTTGAAATGTTTTAAGGTTATTTTTTGGTATTTTTGAGATGTTCTACAAATGTTTTGATTTTTGAATTTTCAAATGTTTTGTGTTTTCTGAGATTTTTTGGATTTTGTGTTTTTTGAATGTTTTTGTGTTTTTTTGTGTTCCGAGGGCTGATCAAAGATTAGCCTTGCCTATGTTTAAGCTCAAAGATGATGTAGTTCAAATTTCCATGTTTTTGATGTTTTCTTTTTTTATGAATGTTTTTGGATTTTGATATGATTTTGGATGTTTTTGGATATTCTTGGTTTTTTGAATGTTTTTGGATTTTTCACATGATTTTGGTGATTTGAATATGGATTTGTGTAATGATATCAGTGCTCTGTTTTGGGATCTTGTTGACAACCAAGCTAGGGTTGATTGATCTGATTGATGGATTGATAGCAATAACATTTTTGAGGATACACAACAATGCAAGGATAGTGTTAAGCAACACAAGGATTAGGATGGATATCCAAAGATGATGAGGGATTGATTGAATTTGATTGATGATGATAACATTATTGAGGATACACAACAATGTAAGGATAGTGTTAAGCAGCACAAAGATTGGGAAGGATATCCCAAGATGATGATGGATTGATTAGATTTGATTGATCAGGATTTTGAAGCTTGATTTGTAATAAAATTGCTTTGAATGATTTGGTGTGACTTTGAAGTACCAATTAGATGCAAATGATATTGATTGTTTGGATTGATGTTCGATGAAAGATAAAGCTTGATAAGGAACATCTTCTCATCGAAATGTGCTTTGACCAATTTGATTTTATGTTTGCCAATGTTCAGATCTCCACATAATTTGGAGGATATATGTCAAGATTTATTCCCAAAGCAAGATGTAAATATTTTCCCACAATGTCTAGCAATGTATGGAATGCCATGGGTGGATGCTTGGATAGGTGTATGGATGGATGCATGGATTATCTTGTGATAAGATAAGGTGTTCGAATAGAGGAATGCTTCACTAGATAATGCTTCATGGCTCAGATAATGCTAGGTAGGATAGGAAAAATGAAAATGAGCCATGCCAAGATGTTTACCATAAATAAGTGTAAAGTGTGCACCAATCTTTTCCAAGATCAAGATAATTTGGACTATGGGTGTAAATGGATGTAAATGGATTGGATAAATGGTTCATAGATGAATGGATTTATTATGCATAAGATAGATGGAATGTTTGATTTATTAAGGATGGGATGAGATGCTTTCACATGATTTGGCATGTACAGATGCTCAATTCTACACATGACTCCTGTTTTCTAGGTTTTCATCATGAAAAATTTTAAGCTCATGTTGATCCACTTGGTGGTATTGATGTAGATGCTTCTGTCATAATGTGCCATTGATATCCTGCTTGATGAAGCTTCTTTGCCAAGATATGTGCACTTGAATACAACTTTTGAGATTCTTGATCTACTTTGTTGATATCGAAGTTAACTCTATCTTTGTGCACACATCGCGATAGAGTGCCTTCTGAATCCTTATGATGAAGGATTTTTGCCAATACATGGTCAATGTAAGAATTGGATATCATACATGGAGGTGTGGACAAAGTGTGTTTAGGGATAAAAGATGGATTGGTTGATAGTTTGGAACCTTTGACTATATAAACTTGGGAAGATGAGCAACAATGGGTGAATATAAAAGTGTGAAGGGAATTAGGACCAACAACTTCATATACTTTGTATGTTGCTTGAGAAGCCTACTTTTTCCTTTGTGGACATCTTTGATGGATACTTTTCCCTTTCTTATTTTTCCCCATAGTTTTTTTGGCTGATGGAGTTTGATAGGGATAATCTCTTTTTGTATATTTTGGTATCCATGTGTATTTGATTTGTCCTTCATGCTTTGCTATTTCTTTTCCTTTGATAATTTTCTTCTTTCTATGATTCAAATATTTCCTTTGATGTTGGTCCCAATTTGTGGATGGGGTGATGGGTGGATTAAGATCTGTGACGTGGCTGGTTGTTGTATTGGCATTAGTTTCATCATAAGGATTCTTTATGCTTCCTATGTTGACATTTACACTAGATAAAATTTCCCCCAGTATTATAGAGGTATCATTGATTATTTTAGATCCCTTAATTTTTGAATAACCAAGACCTTGATGATTAGGATTTCCAATAATCTACACTAGTTTTAGGATACCTTGTTCATGTAGGCCTAATCCTCTTCCTTGATAATTCATCTATTGAAACATTTTATTTGCAATAGGATATGAGTTACTTTGGACACAAGGTGATAATCCTTCTCTACTCTGTTGTGGATCTTCAAAGGTGATAGCTTCTTCATTGATAAGATAACTTTCCCTGAAAAAGGTAAGTGATCCAAGTTTATAAGTGAGAGGATCCTCTGTGTGTGAGATAACTTCCTAATTGATACCTTCAGCTTGATCTTGTGGAATATTATATTTTAATGCATCTTCAAGAGGTGTCGATGATTCACTATCCATGTACAAGCCTTCCTTATGATTCATTTTTGATATTCCTTCACATGATGTTTCTAATTCATAACTTCTGTAGAAGCCTTCTTCATGACCCATTTCTAATATGTCTCTAGATTTTTTTGTACAAATGTTAAAGAGTAGGAGACTCTTGTCCCTTGGTAAAGATATCAAGAATATGAGACTCTTGTTTTGAATGAAGATCGTCTACATGTCCATTAGGAGTATTCATCTCATGGGTAAATGGAGGAATATGTGCTATATGGATATGATCATCATTTGTGGCATCTTGTATAGATAGGAGAGTGTCCATTAGATCATCATAGTATCTTGGAGATATGAATTCTTGATCTTGAATGATTTCAAAATTTCTTTCAACATGCTTTGGATCAAGTTCTTGACATGGGTCAATTTCAAAGGATGGATTGCTTATAAAGGATTCTTGGATATCTTTACTATGCATGGGAAGTGGCTCAATATCCTCTTGATCTTCGAGTGGACTTGGATCAAATGTTGAATTGAGGATCCCTTTAGTATCTATAACCATGAGGTCAAAGGATGTCAATATGTCTTGGAAAGGACCATTGCTAGACTTTAGTGACAGATGTTGATCATGCTTTGGAATAAATTCTTGAGATATGTCCTCTAACTCATAAGGAGATGTAGAGACATTTTCAACATGATTATAGGTCAATGGATCATGGATTATGTCAATAGGATAAAATAATTCTAACACTCCATGAAATAGATGCCTAAGAAGTGGCTCTTGATGTATGGTGAGTTGATCATCTGATGGGGTAGAAACATTTTTAATGTGCTCATCAATTGAGAGATTTTGAACATTGTTTTCAATAGTTGTGGTGAAGAAGCTATCAATGTTTTCAACCATAGGATCAAGTGATATTAAAATTTCTTGAATTGGATCATTATAGGGTATTGTTGGTGGATTTTGATCATGATTAAAAGGTGACCCTTAATGTATGTTGTTTTGATCATTGGATGATGTAGAAACATCTTCAAGGTGCTCATTGATGGATAGTTGTGATTGATCTTGGAGATGTGATGATTTATCTTTAAGATGGGGTGATTGGGTTTGTTGTTGATGTTTTTGATCTTGATGTACAACCTCTTGGTGTGGGAGATATTTTTCTTGATGTGGTTGTGGAAAAAATTCAATACTTTGATGACATGGTTCAACCAATGGAAGAGTGTATTGATTTTGGGGTGAAGATATCTCTTGACTCGATGCATCAATTAGTCTGGCAAGTGAAGCAAGTTGATCTAGTGAAATTTGATCCTAATTTTGATTTTGACTCCCTGATATAGTTGATTTGGCTTTTGTTCAAGAAGATTTGGAATGTATACTTGTGGTGTTTGTATGGGATCATGGAAAAATTTATTTTGGACAATGTTCTGATTTGGGATGATGCTTAGAATTTGCATTGTAGGTTGAAATTGAACATTGTCATGGTTGGAAAACATATTGCCTTGATTTAGGTAACTTTAATCTTGCATGATGTTACCTTGACTTGGATCAATACCTAGAGTTGTTATCATCTTGTTTGGCATTTGAACAATATTCGTATGATTCACAAACATATTTACCCCAATGTTTACCAATGGTGGACTTGGAATATTCATGTTTGGTAAACTTGTACTTGGTATATTCACTTTTATTATGTATGGATTTGGTGGGACTTTGTTGTTTTGAAGAATCATGCATTGATTGTTTGGTTGATATATTTGTAAGTTTGGACTTGGATTTAAATCTACCATAGGGAAAGGTGTTCCAAAATTTAGATTGGGCATACTCACATTTGTTGTGCCATTGAGGTTTGTAGGAGATAGTGATCCCATGTATGGATTGTATAAATGTGAGTTTTGATAGCTAATTGGCATTGTAAGGCTTTGATAGTTTGGTTGGTTTAGACCGCTCTGTGATGTATGGACCAAGTTTATATTCCATGTTCTTCTTGTGTTTTGACCTTTTTATAAAAGTGAACCAATGATGAGATGAAGGATGAAAGGGGTAAATGATATGGGTGTTGAACTTTTAGGAACTTTGGATCAATGGTAGACTTGAAGATTTAATTTTTGATTGGATTGGTTTGATTTGATTTGGATAATAGACGTATAAACCCCAAGATGTTGGATGTTATCTTGGAATATTTTTTTCCACAAGGATGATAATTCAACTAGGTGTATGAGGAAGGATTCATCCACACATACTTAGTCAAACAAGGATATTTTTATGTTGATTTGAAGGATTTTATAAAAAGTCTAGTATGAATGATTTTTGCAATGGTTCAAAAGTTGTTTGTGAGATGGGATTTTATTGAAGTTTGAGATGAATGAAATGATTGGTTGTTTTGATACTAAATGAACCTAAGAGAGACTTGTTTACAAGGCCAGGATATTGAAGAACATGTTTTTCTCTAAGAGTAGTTCAAACCAAAAGACCAATGTTTGCATGGAAAATCATAAGACAAAAGATAACAAGCACTCTTGTGGGGTTCAATTGATTTAATCTTGGTTAATGAATTGCTTTTACCAAAAACACTCTCTTTCTTAGCTTTTCAAACTAAATGTCTAATGTCCCAATTTCTTCTCATCCCACAAAGTCCATTATGTGGAAATTAAAGAAATTAAGGAAAAAGTTTTCTATTGTTGACTTTAGTGAGAGCAAATTGTAATGTAAATTCAATTCTTAGAAGCCTCTAAGGATAAAATCCCTAGGGAAAGCAATAGCACTTGGATTTTTTCAAAGATATTTGCTCCCTCCAAAGGGTTTGAAATTTGATGATCATGTTGAATGTTTGTTTTCCAATGTTTAAGATTAATCAAAGTGTTTTGTTTCCAAGAACATGCAAAACCCTATGGATAGTTAATAGATAATATTTGTTGAATCCCCACTTGGATAAATCTAGTTGTGCTTATTCTTGGTGGATGATTAAAAGCTTGACCACATTGGCTCCCCTCCATGACACTCACTTCTATAGGTCAGCCAAGCTTTAGTACCCATGAAACTCCAATGGAATACTTCTCATCTGTACCAAGAACCACAAAAATGTAGGGTGACTTCAAAATGAATGTTCTTGCACCAACAAATAGATAAGGATTTGGGCCTTTTAGAAAAAGGGTTCTAGTGTAGGAATTCCATTCTTTGGGGATCATCCATGTGGTAAGATACCATTGTTGCCCTTCTTGTTAAATCAATCCTCGTGATACTTGAACTTTCCTCAAGTAACCACACTTCTATACCAGTTGGAAGTCGCTTGTCTTTAGCATGTTCTTGATTGGGTCGTTCCCTTGGGTGATTAATTTTTCCCACAAGGTAGGCCCTCTAAAGATAGACAAAAGTGAGCAAGTACATATGTAGTTCGATCAATCTTTGTTTGCATGAACAAAGAGATAACACACACAATATAATCCACTCATGCTCGCAAGATTTTGTTCAATTTTAAACCCAAATCAAAATGTGGAGGCAATCTTTTTGACAACTTAATATCACAAAAATACTTTTGGTTCTTAAGATCATTGTGAAGCGTGAGAGAAGTGCATACACCTTTTTAAATGATATTACTTTGGGAAAAAGATTACAAAACACCAAATACACATGTTCATTTTAAATTCCAAAAACAAAATTGAGTTCTTTTTAAAGCACCAAGATGAAGTGTGAAGTTTGTTTGTCAAATTTTTAGAACCAAAATTGAAATTTAGTAAGTGTCTAAGTTCAATTTTAACCAACTTGAAGAGATTAAATCGGTGGTTAATTTTAAACCCAAAACTGAAGTGAGTTGTCCTAAAACAGAAAACAAAAGCAACAATTGGACACTCTAGGGTTTTACAATAAGCATTTAAAAATGATTTTTTTCTTCAAGTTTAATGTCTAATTCTCTAACTCAAATCTGCCTGTTGTTTGATTCTTATGTGAGAACAAACCACCATTGTTTCTTGATGCCAACCTACAAATAGTAAAAAATTATAACAAATAAGAGATATGATATTTCAAGAAATCAATGATAACTTTACAACAATCTAAATCACACATTGATGATCTCCTAAATGTACGTTAGCCCAAAATAAAGCTTTATTAATGATTTCTTAAATGTGTTTGAAGCATGAAAAGGGCTAAAATATATAAACAAATCAACCAAGAGTCGAAATATAGAAAAAGTTACAATAAATGGTTAGATCCATTTGGTCATTGAATTTCCAGGACGCCAGTAAATGTGTTGATCAGTAGATGAGTAGACATAACATCAACTGCCAACCTTTAATGAATAAACTTGCGATGTTCAACTACCAACCTGCAACGAAAATACTTTTATTGTACCAAAAGGTGGTTCTGTTTAAGCATGAATGATGGCACACTTCATGATTTCCTTCAACTTTTTGAATACAATAGCAATTTAAGTAAAAGATGTGACTAATGATTTACCACGATAGAACACCTTCTATCCTACAAGCTTCAAACAATAAATATAAACTTCAATCAGTCCAAATAGATGTCAGATCAGCCCAGACAAAATGTATGAATTGACAACCTTCCTTTCCTGATAAATATAAATATTTCAACATTGGAGAACAAGCACTTTGTAATAGCGAATTATGGATAGCAATATCGATATTAAGAAAGACAACAAATGGTAGAGAGTAAAATAAATAGTGTTGGGACTTATGGAATCTATAAACTATTGTGCATAAGCTATTATTTGCTTCTCTATGATCAACACAATTTCACATAAACAACTGCATGTTTGATAGTGGTATAAATGTAAAGCAAGCAACTTCTTTCTGTGCAACATAAATTTCTTTCTTGCAATACAAATGTCAAGCAAGAAGAGTTCTCTTCGCAAAATGATGACTTTAATTTTGTGATTAGACATTTGAAGTGATTCTTGGCAGAAATGTGTTCCAGTAAATGAATTTGGTGTCTGCAATGAGGTCATAAATAAGGCTCTTGAAGCCTTGTTTTGAATTTAAATGCCAAGAACCAGACCACAAGTGCGAAATTTCAATATCCCTTAGTGAGAGGATAATCTACACTAAAGGTTACGTGCTGCAATAAAACCTTGAAGAGAATTTGTATTAAAAGGTTACACGTTGCAATAAAACCTTTCTTAGTGTTTATGCAAGTAGGACAACCTATTTCACACATGACACACCATTATTATGTTTTCTAATCCCTGCTATCTATCAGAATCGAGTCAATTTCAAAGGATATGTCTCAAACAAATTCGGTATGCTATCTCCTTGGTTTTGGTTTTTTAAATGGATAAAGTAAAGAAAACTTGTACCACAAGAAACATCTGAAAGCTTACACAACCACATAAACATGCGAGATAAATACATAGATCTAGGATTATAAAATGCACATTTTGCTTCATCTGGGATGACTCATAGGGAATGAATAGAATAAAGACATTTGAAACATGCACGAGTTGGTGGCTAATTATACAAGTCAAATCAAAGAGCTTGGTCAATGGAAAACTCCTTAAAGTAGGCTGCCTTTCAAAATATAGTGATCAATGAATTTGTGGATTGCTAGAGTTATACTTGCTATGATGCAATGGGTGCACAAAAACAATATTTATTGAAAGCTTTGTGCAATGCTAAGCTGCGTTGGTAGACTTGTATGCAAAATGTGAAAGAACAAACAAGGTATGTAAACTGTTAAAAAAAATGTCTCAAGAAAGTAAGCGATCATAAAAAAAATTTGACAAAAGAAATGACTACAGGAAAAGTGGTCTCATGTATTTCAATATAGCAGGACATACATAACAGGTTTATTGAAAAACTAAAAGAATTTCATGCAATTTCCTGCAACATTACACGTAGATTTTAATACACTAATGCCCACTAGAAAATATAACTAAATCTCTAAAGCAATGACGTACCTTCCTCTCCAATGTCATCGTGTGTTACAAGGAGGCTAGCGGCTGAGAAATTTATTTTCAAAACACATAAGCATCAGTTTTGTCTTTTCATGAAGCAAAGTCACTAGCTACGTAGCAAGACATGAAAAGGAAATTGTTGTAATTTAAATATTAGTTGAGCATGTCAACAATGCTTCATATACAAGCATAATCCCATTTGAACACCTACTTCAAAATACTATTTTTTCCATCTAAAGAAATCTTGGCAAATAAAATTATCTCTGCAAAAATAATCAAATGCAAGTTTAATCAAATTCAAAGCAAAAACCCACAACTACCAAATATATCAACCTCTAGCTATGATGGCTAGTATCTTATCATTAGATATCTAAAACCTCATATTTGAAAGCTATTTTGTTTAAAACATTTTATTCATTAGAAAACAAAGTAAGATTAATAAAATGAAATGGAGGCTATTGAGAAGCCCCATGGTGGACGCCAAAATGTGGATGTTTTTCAACATTATTTCTCAAAACAAACAACTATTAATATTGTTAGTCAAACTAAACAAAGCACATAAAATATCCCTATGAAATACTTGATCATGCCGCATATGCAAATAAGATAAAAAGAATCAAAACAACTAAATGGAGCATATGAAGCATGTAAAACCCTTATCCCATAGTGGATTGGTGCTACTTTGATGTAGAAAGTACCCCTTTCCCAATCCTTGATATGGTTGATGATGGAAAATTCCTTGAAGATGCTATGAGTTGTGATGAAATGGTAACTTGGATGAGTTGTGGATTCAAATGCCTAATATTGTGGAGGATTAATACAATAGAGGAGGCCTCTATTTATAAGAAAGAATGATGGAGGATTGAAGAATAGGATGAATGTGGGACAAAAGACAAACCAATGACAAGATGCCACTTTTCAACATGTCAATGGAGGAAGGTTGTGCATATTTTGGTCATTGTGCATGATAAATGCTATTAGGTGGATTTTGAAATTTTGAAAGTTGGCTTGTTGAGGAAGAAGAAAGAGTCTTAAATGCCAAGTTGGAGACATGTAAGAGACAATGTAAGAGGAGTTAATGCCATGTTGGAGGAGAAGTCCTTTTGGAGGGACTTTTTGATATTTGAAGCATATTCTCTAAAGATGCCATTTTGAATGATAATGGAAGAAATAATAAATCAAATAAATTGATTTATTATGCAAGTTGCAAAATCTAGAGAATTGGGGGATTAGATTAGCATTAATCATGATTTGATTAATTTTAATGGAGGTTAGTTGATTGTAACATTCAACTTAAATATTTTGATTTATTTAAATTAAATGAGAAGAGAAAGAACATTAGAAATTTAATTAAATATTTGGATTTATTCAATTAAATGAAGGAACTTTAGGAGATTAATTAAATAAAAATTGATTTGTTTAATTAAAGAGATAACTTTAGGAGACTAATTAAATAAAATTGTTTTATTTAATTACAGAGAAATATGATTTAATTGAATAGAATGATATATTTAATTAGATAAAGTTGATTTATCTAATTAAATAAATATTAATTAAAAGAGGAAATATGATGAATTTTAATTAGATAAAGATTATTTGATTAAAATGGTTAGTAGAGGGACGATTAAGGATGAAATAAAATTAGTGAATCTGGATTAGATGCATGTATTTTTTACGTATCTACAAAATGTTTAAAATATATTTTTGATATTGTTCCATAGCCTCTCTCTTAGGTTGAATCTTCTATGGAATCACTTACTATGGTTGGGACGGAGGCCTTGACTAAAATTAAGAGTTGTCAAAGCCTAAGAAGAACTATAGATGATTAGATTGAGTCTCTAGTTAAGAAGGGAAATATGTCATTACTGAATCCATAAAATGCTTCCAAGAGATGAATGCCTTGAAAACCACCTTAGGGGAAGAGATCATTGCAACTGAAAAAGAGAAGGTATGGAATAATTATGAAATTGAATTAAAGTTAATATTGAGCTTAGATATGGAAAAGTTGGATGCAAACCAGGTTATACCAAATGCTTCAAACACTTGTTATCATGGACTAAAGGGGTGGAGTGGAAGTTACATATTACTAAACAAAGTGTGCAAAAAATTGAGGAAATCATTAATGAATGCACTTATGTTTTAGATGAAGCATTGAGTACCATGGTGGCTCTTGGTTTACTCCAAGATAAAGGAAAGATGAGAAATGACATGGATATTAGGATCCTAATAGATGGTTTCCCGAAAACAGTCAAGGGGAATCTTGATTCACACTCACTTAATGCCGAACACTTGCAAAAACTTAGTGAATTACACCTGGTCTCATCTCAGGCAATTGACCTCATGAAAGTTTGTGAGCATCTCATGGAAACAACTAAGGATAACCATCTAACGTGGAAGGTCAAGATGAAAAATGTAATTATTCCCTAGCATAATGACTTGATGCACATCCTCAAAGCTTTCTAGGTGTGGCGAAATAAACCTTTAGTGACCCCAGAAGCTGGAAATGAAGTGACACCATTGTGATGGCTTAGCTTCCCTTTCTTTCTTTTATGTCTTTTCATTTTGATCGGCCGAGAATATGAAGAGGTATTTTTCATCTGCCTATTTAATGTATCTATTTTCCTATGTTCTCTCTCTAGACATTATCAAAACTACTCAATATTAGTTATTAATGAAACTACTATTTTGTTTGTGTGCAATTTAGTTGTGAAGTAATCTGAGTTCTTAAATATGTGTTTTTGGGAATATCTTAATGTATGTCTTATCTTTGCATAAGTAATGAAGTTTTTAATTGATTTCATTTTCCAATAGCATTAGGCATGCATTCTATTTCTAGTGATTAATTGGTCCTTGTGTTGATATATCTTATTCGTTAGATCTCACACCTAATATTTGTGAATTTTTTAGATATTGGGTATACCTTTCTTGATTTCTAGTTAAAAGCATAATTGGTATTTAGTTTTAATAGTTTAAATTCATTGAAAATCATGCGAGGGAGTTGTACCTAGATAAAATTAAGAGAATATTCATCTTTCTTCAAAGATCAATATTCTGAGTTGTTTGGTTAATTTTTGGCACCTTTCTAGTATTAGATTGTGATATCTCAAGGTGCCCAATCTATTAGCCAATAGAGTTTTGGTGACTACACTAGGGAAATCAAATTGAAAGGTCTTGGTTGTCTTATCTGGGCATAGTTCATGAGTGATTTAATTAACCCTAGATTTTCATAGATTTACTAGAGGAGAAAGAAGTAGGGGAATTTTTAATCATATTTTTGAAACCTTACAAAGAAGTGATTTCTCTTATATTATTCCCTCTTGGTGAAGGGTTGGGGCTAGGAGAAGACTTTCCCCACCTACTAGAACACTTGCTAATCATTCTACTTCCCACACTCTTGTTTTACACTAGATTGTTTTACTAGTTGTGATTGATTTCCCCCTTAATATGTCTCAACAACCCATCCCTTGGGGTTCTTCTATTGGTACTTTGCAATTAGGTAATAATTTGCATGATTTACCTAAGGGGTCATGTAAGAATTTTTCTAAATTCCAGGGAGATCATGGGAAAATTTCAACTAAAGAACACATTGATGCCTTTTTTGCCACATGTAGTGTGCTTGCAGTAAAAGAAGATGTAGTTGTTAGATTGTTCAAAAATATTTAGTTGATGCAGTAGTACAATGGTTCTATCAGCTACCCCATGGATGTATCACAAATTGGGCCACTATGTGCAACAAGTTTGAAGATAGATTCAAAAGTGCAGATGATGAACTAACATTGATAGCAGAGGTCACTCATATGAAGAAAGAAGCAAACAAATGTATGAGAGACTTTGTGGCTAAGTTCAATGGAATAATTAATCAGATTACGGTTGCTAGAAGACCTTCTATAGAAATGTAGAAGTGTTTCTTTATTAATGTGTAAGATCCCAATATAATTGGTCTTCTCCTAAAGAGGCAACCATTGAATACTCTTGAGGCTACATAGGAATTGGCCATTGAATTAGGAGATTATTTTATTTCAATTGGAAAATGGAAGAAAGAATTGCATATGAACAAGGCACTTCCTACTACTTCTAATCCTATGATCCATAGATTGGATAAGGACATAATTTCCCTCAAAAGGAAGATTCCAAAAAGTAATCAAATCTATCAAGATATTCCTAGGAAGACAAATTTTTAGCCATGGAATAAGACATTACCTTTACCTCCAACACAATAGAGGTAGGCAATAGAATCTCCTCCCCTAGATAATAAGAAGAATATGTGTGTCTTTCAAGTCACATCTGATCATGATCTTACTAACTGCCCTGAAATGAATAGGTTTATGCAATTAACTACTAGTAAATAAATCAATGAAGAAATCATGGAAGAAGGCTCTTCATCTAATCATTATGGTGACTCTGTAAATGGATATCCAGAATATGAACTTGATGATGATAGAGGAGGAGATGTGTACATTACTCTAGATGATGTTACATGTGTTGTCATGACTCAAAGCTAGAAACATCACAACCAAAAAGGTACTCCTAATTCTCCTAAGGTTTTACTTACAAAAGCTAGTGAAACCTCCAAGGGTGAGAATGCTTCACAACCTAGTGTAGTCAATAGCTCTCATAAAAATCCTATTGTATCAAACCCGAAGATTATAAGAGGGACTTTTGATATTGTGGAATTTTGTAAAGCTACTAAAATATAGATTTCTTAGGAAAAATATTTAAATATGAATCCTAAAGAGCTTGATAAGTTCACTAAATGTGTTAGGCTAGAATGTTCAGAATTGTATGCAGGCCTGGATGAAGCAACGATTAAATATCAAAACTTAGCTACGAATGTTGCATCCTATAGTAAAATATCCTCTCCACCAACCTCTGATGAAATACCATACCCATTCTATTTATCATTATCTATAAATGGGTTCAGAGTTCACAATTGCATCATTGATTCATGTGCTTCTGATAATGTTATGCCTGTAAAAATTGCCAAAGCCCTAGGATTAGAAATGACCAAGACCTTTAGGAAAGTGCTATTCAATGGATTCCAAGTAGGTACCTTTACTTAGATATATTAAAGATGCTCAAGTTGCACTAGTTGCTTATCCAAACAAGTGACTCAAGCTCACCATATTGGTCACAGATATACCTTCTAATTATGGTATGCTTCTGAGTAGGAGTTTCTATAAAGACTTGGGGGAGACATATAGTTGGATTGGTCGTATGCCACCAGACCTGTTGGCAAAGAGAAAGTGTCACTTGAACCTGAGTCAAAGGCCAAAATAATGGTGCTCAAGTTTGAAGACCCTAAAGCACAAATCTTGTATGAATAAAATGAGTTTGGAAACTATATGCTCTTCTATAGAGAGGAAAAGGAGGATGATGTACATATTCTAGATTCATAACCTAAACTTTGGACGATGGAATTTGATGGAAGTTGTTCTCATTCTAGTTCAGGAGTACGAGTCATTCTCATTTCCCCTTTTGTTGAGCATTTCCCTTTTGCTTATAAACTAGAATTTGAAAGCACAAACAACACTGTAGAATATGAAGCCCTTTTGTTAGCGTTAATTGAAGCTAAGTGTATGGGAATAAAGATACTTGAAGTCTTGGGAGATGTTGAACTAATTGTTAAGCAAGTGCATAATGTTTTCACTATTAAGAATGAAAGGTTAAAGCATTACCAAAACCAAGTTTGGGACACCATTAAAAATTTTGATGCCTTCTCAATAGAAGCTATTCCCAGTGAACTTAACACAAAGTCTGACTCGTTAGTAGTTTCTTCCTCTCTCCTCCTCCCACATCCAAAATTCAAGAATAATTCCTATAGGATTGAGTTAGTTTATTGACCTAGTGTTCTTGACAACGTCAACCACTAGTAGGTCTTTGAAGATGACAAGAAAATTCACGCTTTCCTAGAAAATGTTGGGGCTTTTGCTCAAATATTCTTTGAAGGAAGTGATAATAAATGTAAAGACTTCTATCCTGATAGTGTGTTTGGTCACCAAGATGAGGTAATCCAGTTAAAAGGAAATAAAATACCTAAGGGATTTGTTTCTCTTGAGGACTTGTTTGATCACCATGATTACATTCTATAAAAAAGAAAATCAGTAATTTTGCTAGACATTTTGATTGGTTCGAGGAAGTGAATATAGGGTACTTTGACTCTCGTAAAATGGTCTACATTGGGAAATGATGCTCTTCAAAATGAAGGAATAGGATGATAAAGAAATCATTCTAAATATATGGGAAAGCTCCTACATAATATCTAGATTCAAGTTATTATCTTGGCAATAATAAGAAGATGAAACACCCCAAGGACATCAATGTGTAAACGAAGGTTGGCTTATGTTGACTTCATTTGAAATTCCCTCACTAGTTGTCATATTCCACAGAACTTGACATGATTCATCCCTTGGATTTCCTCCCATGTATTTTTCTTATCCTACCTGTATCTTGTTTCTATATAACGTGAGGGGATACTTCTTTCTAAGTTAAGTTTAGAATTTGTGGATGTCGAAAAAGCTAAAGCTTATTTAAGTTTTGTTCTTTTCTTTTCTATTTTCTAAATCATTCCAGACTAAAAACTTGTATGCACATAGAACTTAATCAATATTGAAGCTAATTTGAAAGATACATATCTCATGTATCTTTTGTAGCTAGCTTGTTCATTCATCTGGACAAGACTATATGTTGTGTCATTTAAGGGTGCATACATAACCTAATTGATGTCCAAACTAAACCCCTCTCTTTAAAATCTCACACCATTTTATGCCTAGTTGTGAATCAATCTAGTGAAATATACATCAGTTTTCTTTGATTTGATTAAATCTTGGGGCATGCGTGGAGAATAGCCTAGAGCAATTTTATTTTTCAAGTATTTGATGCTTTATATTAGATTAGATGTTAAATTTTAGAAAAAAAATCAATAAAAGAGATGAATGAATGGAAATATTGTTGAAATTTTTTCATTTCTATGAAACTATTGAATGCTTAAAGCTAAATCTACTTAAATGATAGAAAATTTGTTTGATATTCAAGAAATATTATTGCAAATCTATTGATTTCATGGATTTTTTTAATGATCGGACCATAATCTTCCATTGATACTTAAGATTCTTAAAGAAACCAAAGATAACCATAGACCCCTTGAGATTAATAACAATATCACATCATATTTGTTTCTACTTATTCGATGTCTGGTGGCTCCCTTTTGGGGGTTTTACTAGCACGATTTTGGTCTCCAAATGGTAGGTGAAGTTCAATGATTTTTATCCTAGTTTGGAGATTGTTATGGGCTATTGGCCCATTTGGTGGAGTGGCTATGCTACCCAATTTTGTTTCTCCTTGTACTTTGTTGGGGTTTGTGTGGGCCTGCGTTGGTGTTATCAGGAATCTTTCATGTTGAGACCAGGTGTCTTTCTAAATCTCTTGTTCTTGGTTTACCCCCTGTGCGCTATGTTATATGCTAATGGGGTTTGGGGGATGGTGTTGTGGCTAGACCCTTCTATGGATATGGATTTGGTGTTGTATCAGATTGATTCAATGCTAAAGGTTTCGAGGGATGGGTGGTTTTTAGAGATAATTTTGATGACCTAAAAGTTGTTGTTGTGGTTGCTTTATTTGGTTCTCTTTCTCACTGTAGTTTCTTCCTTCTCCCTGAATACTAGGTCTTCTTTTGAGGTGAAGACCTCTCCTTTAGAGGTGGAGTCCTCTACCTCTTGGGTTGAGGTGTATTTTGTGGTTGAAGGCCTCTCCTTACTTTTCCCATTGAGGGGATTCCCATTTCTATTGAGGTGGAATGGTGGTTGGAAGGGGTGTTGGGGTTCTGGTGGGTCAAATGAGCTAGATTTTGTCTCCTTGTTTGGGTTTCAGATCCCTTCAAAACTTGTTGGTTTCGGGTCCATTCAAAACATATTGTATATGGTTGCAGGTCCAACCAAAACCTATTTTTCCCAATTATCAAAAACAATATCACATCATACCCTAAAGTGAACCTAGTATGGTCAAGACCTGATTGCCCGAGCCTTGGTATTAAGCTAAGTCAACCTTTCCTCTAAAATTCTCTCTTGTAGGTTGCCCTAGTTCAATCTTTCAAGTAAAGATAGGTTCTTTGCAGTTTCCCTATGAGGATTTTATCTACACTGTTATTGCAACTAACATCATGATCAACAAATCCCTTTATCATGAGTCATGTTTTCTGGAAAATCTCACTTGGAATGGTTTTTTCCAACAAGCACCCATGGTCTATAATTTTATAAATATCATTTGTATTCTACCTTAAAGGAAATTGCTCTTTATTGGTGTTAGCAATTACTTTAAGATGGGTGCATACATTATATTTTATGCTTCACTTTGTTCACATAGTTAGAGGGTTGTGATTCTTATATGACACATTGATCACATTTTGTATTCTCTTATCAAAATTCTTTAGATTACAATTCTTGGTATAGTTGGCATGAGAACTCACCTAGTGGATGTCAAACTTCACTAGCCCTTGTGTGTTTTTCATTTGCTACATTTGTTGAAACCGACCTTAGAGTGACTCTCAGAATTCACTAGCCTATGTTGTTTATTATCAAGACCAACTAGTGATTATCAAGCTTCAGTAGCTTGTGATGCCTTTATCTATTCTAGAAAATATTAGACTTTTCTATCTTGTGATTTATAGATATATTGGGTATGGATCTTAGTGACAATCTTCAAATCTTTCTTGCATGTGATGTCATCACCCCCCTTTTTGTTTGCATTATATTTGCATTATGGATTTTCTATTTTTTTCCATTTTCATTTTCTATTCTTTGTGCTCGATTCCCATGTCTCTTTTTCTAAATTATGCCTCATGCATGTGTGTTTCTTTGTCTTAATATTTAGTAGGATCTTGAGCTTGGGAGCTAGCACATCCACTAGATTTCATGCAATCTTATTTCTTCAATATTTTGATAAAATAAACCTTCTTGACTCCTCCTTACTCCACTAGAGCATGAGCATAAGTTCATACTCTCATAAAAATGGGGCTAATTGTAGCATCATAGATTCACATCCCTAACAATTTCATACTATGTTTAGCTCCCCTTTATGTTTTTAGACCTAATTATTCCTATCATTTGTCTATTTTATTATCATTTTTGAAAAAGAAATATAAAATTGGGAATTAAAATAAATTATTTATTTAATGACAATTTAAAATTCAAAATACACTTGGTCAAGGGAATCCTCACCCTTGACCACACTATTTTGGGACAATTTCTTATATTTTATTGTTGGCATTCATGTGTGTCCAAATTTAAATTGAATTGATGGCCTTTTAAAATAATTATTATGAGAAATGAAGAAATGTATATAAGTATTTTTCACCATTTCAATGCCTAGGAAATTTGAATATCAATTGAGCATCCTAAAATGTAATCAAGGAAATTAATGAGAAAAATAAACAACATTTTATACTATTTTCACTAGTCAAGATTCATATTAGCAATGCACCATAATGTAAGGTTGTCTTATTCCTTATGTTCATTATCCTTTGAGTACTAACACTTGCAATATCTTCTATCAACTATCAAATTCTCATTGTATGAGATGTGTATGATGACTTAAGTCCATCAAGGAAAGCAAGTCTTAATGGTAAGTTGCAATTCACTTATGATTTATCATGTTATTTTTTACACATTTTCCTCTAATTGACCTACGGTAAGCACTCTTTATCCAAAATCATAAGTGTTAGGTTCAACAAGGTTCAAATCTAATTGATAACAATGATACTCGTTGTGGAGGTGGAAGCACCAAAATGGGATTTGACATAGGCATGCCCCTAAATGAAACAACCCTTTCTCTCCTATCTCTCTAAGTGGTATATCTGAAGTGGATTTGGAGAATATTGAAGACCCTACACAAAGATCAAGCATTCAAGTACATCCATTCATCAAATTAGGGAAAAACAATTATTCATCAACAAATGATGTTTTAAAGCTACCTTTGAGAGGGAAGCAATTATACATGTAAATATTATGAGATTCTGGAAACCCTAATTCTCTATCTTGGGTACCCACACCCCTAACTAGATAGTCTAGGTTCATATATGAATGCCAAGTTATTTTGTCTATTCCCTCCACTTTTATGTTTCTAGTTTGGCTAAAAATTTTATGTTCTTCTAAATTTAAATTAGTTTGTTGTAGTTGCATAGTTAACATAGTTTATAGTTATAATAATGCACACATCACATCTATTAACATCCATTGAACTCTTAATCAAACCTAGAGAGGACCCAAACACTAACCAAACATTTTGGGTCTTCCTTGAGGATAGTATTCAAGTTGTCTTTAATGATTATTTTTGTGTCCCCTCAATGTTGTAGGCTTAAAAGAATGATTTAAATCATAGATCCCTTTTTCCTAATATCAAAAGAAATTTAATTATATTAGATACATCAAAATAGTTTTTAATGTAGTAAGAATCTCAAGTATTAATAATAACATATTTAAAATAAAATAAAATAGCAAATAGCAAATAGAATAAAAAATTATAATAAATTCTATAATTTCTTCACAAAATTATGTCCAATTGTTAGTTTCTATCACTAAACTATTCAAAGTAAAAAAAGAAAAAGAAAAAGAAAAACCATAGAAAGATAGAGAATGATAATGATGGGAGGACCTTTTGGTTGACATTTGAAAACCCGTTGATATATGGGACAAACTAGATGACCAGGATCCTCCTTCTACTCCCTCTACTACTACTCTAGCTGTTTAATGGTCTTTTATATTTTTATATTTTATGACCAGCATTTTATATATGTAACGTTTTTCATCTAATTTTTAAAAATATGTATGACATTATTTTATATATGATAATCTAGGCATTTTTTTATTAAGAATTAGAATGAATCCAAAGTGACAATAGATAGTTGAAAGAGATTAAAGAAGTACACTCCAATTACAATGACGATACAAATGAGATAATCTTAATTCTTATTCATAAATAAACAAGAAACATAAACAAGTGCCAAAAGAATGCCCCTTCTTGAATCCCACGTGCTAATATTATTGAAAACCAATGTTTACAATTCAATCTAGGTGTCTTCTTATTCTCTAAAGCTTTTTCTTTTTGAGTCATTTTCATTGCAGGATTCGCAGCTTTTTGTAAAGTGTTGATGCCAGGTGAATGACCCAATACAGCCGACCAGGCCTGAGAAGATTTTACATGATAGGCAGTGCGGTCATGCATTATTAAAAAAAATTAACAAATATTTTAAATATAAAAAATCTTCGAATGCTGAAGGATATCAATTCTATTTTAGTTTGAATATTTAAATTATTCCATAAGAAATTAAACTTTATGCATTTGGCGTTTCTTCCCTACATTGAATGTAATCTTCAATGAGAACATATATTTTCTCCGAAAAACATATATTAAAAAATATTTTTAATTTGTAATTTAATTTATTAAAATTTTCTACTCAAAGGTCTATTAAAGTTTAATTGTGACATAAAATTCAATGGGTTCAGTTTAATAATTTTAATATATTAAATTGGTATTTCTGATGTAAATTAATTTTTAATTTGTATTTTTTTATAAAATTAAAATATCTGATTTTTTTTTTTTGTTATTTATTATATTTTCTTGAATATCTTTCAGCTGTTTCACACCTTCTTGATCCTTCTGTAGCTTACATAACAATACATGTCCATCAATGTTCTTAGATTTTCATAATTCATATGATCATCGATTTTGCTATTTTAAGATTCCATACAAAAAACTTGCACACAATAGAATCCAGAAACAAGAAAATTGAAATCCCATCTATATTGAACTCCTACTTGTGATAATTTAACTAAACTAACTTCTAATTCACATTTTTTTATAAAATTGAAATAACTAACACATTTTTTTTGTTTTTGTTTTTTTTAAATTTTTATAATAAAAGTGGCTGAGCCACTAAAATCTTTTATTAATTTAAAAACAAAGTTCATACAAAGCCCGGTTCAGGGGAGTATACCTGCAGGAAAGACACATTTTTTGAGTTATTTATTAAGTTTTCTTGAATATCTTTCAGTTATTCCACACCTCTTGACTCTGTTGAGAAGTGATGCTGATTTTTCAATTATGCATTTGCACCACCATGCACCGCCACTCACCGTCATGCAATTCATTGAGTATACCATGCATATTGTAGAGCAATGGATGCATGAGCTGCTGTTAGTTATTTAGATGCATTGAACAGTTGTTAACTGTTACATTTTATAGAGGTAAGGTGAGTGGCATTGCATGGTGGTGCAAATGCATAACTGAAAGATCAGCATCACTTCTCAACATACTCCCATTTGCTACTGAGACTCACAATATAGTCTCAAAGTTTTGTAAACTGAAACTGAGCAACTCAGTGTGTAAGAGACTTTTCTGTAGTTTACACAACAAGACCTGTCCATCAATACTATTAGATTTCGACAATTCGTATGATCATCATTTTTTATGTTTCTGGATTTAACATAAAAGAGGGGTTAAAATTTATTAAAACACGAGAAAATTACAGAGCAAAGTCATTACAAAGCCTTATCCAGCTCCACCAAATGGTCCAACTGTTGAGACAAATCAGGGGGTAATTGACCCCGATCAACCAAATTCCAATCATGAAAATGATCAGAAGCCCATTTAGCCAAACAATCAGCAACACCATTCCACTCCCTAGGAATATGAGTGAAAGTAACAAACTCAAGAGAAACACAAAGATTGAGAATTTGTTCAATAATCAAAGCTAGGTGCCAACTGACATCATCTAACCTCCGCCTGTTCAGCAAGTTCACCACAACCTGGGAATCAGATTCACAAATAATCCTGCGCCACCCCAACTGACTGCCACACTCCACAGCCAGTAAAATTGCCTGAGCCTCCATTCAATACAAAAATTGACACACAATTGAATCCAAAAACAACAAAACTGAAATCCCCTCCAGTCTCGGAGTAGAATTCCATTGCAAGATTCCTTTAACTCTGATTATCTGTGTAGAAAAAAATAAAAGCAATAATGGTTCGCTTTCATTTAATTATGCACGAGAAAAACAAAAAATGTGCAATTAAATAAGAGCATAAGTAAACTAAAAAATAACATTCTAAATTTTGATAATCTTTCTACATGTAACTGCTTAATTGAGGAACAATGTTTATTTATATTGTCAAAATCTGTTATATAAAGAAGGATGACACATCTATGTAATTTAAATGTTTCGATTAAAAAAGGAACATAAAATCCCACATTTATATATAAGGGGTAAATCTAATGACAGTGTAACTCCAATAGAGAATGAATTATATCATTAAATGCAATACAATGTGGAACAGGAACCTGTGCCACTGCAATTACTGTTGCATTGATGAACACACAACTATGTAGGGTCTGACATGAAAAGCAGAACGAATACGATGCCAAGAATGGCCGGCCCAAAAAACTGAGTCGTAATTTAGTCTCATCACATCAAATCACAGAAAACAATGTGGGCAAGTCATTCTTGGCTGAGTATCCGCTTCTACATTTACATGCAAGACAAACTCATAAAACTCTTAACATCTGAATAAACAATGATATTTCACACGCAGGAATGGACACATATATAGTGCCTGAAAGGCTCTCAAATTATGGAGAGGAATATATTCGAGAAAATATCTTTTTGGTTGTGCCTATTGTTTTTCAATTACCTTTAATGGTACAAGATAACTCTTCATAAAGAAAATTAAAGAAGTATTTATGATTTCCCGATAAGGTTGGAATTTACACAGCATTGCCCCTTCATGCTGCGGATGGAAAAAGTATTGGAAAGAGCCAAATATCCTTTGGAAACGTGCAGTAAAAATCAATGTCACCGTTACCCAATACTGATGAGATCACTGAGATTTCCGTGGTAGTGCAAGAAGGATGTACAATGCACAAGTGCATTATTTAAGATGGCCTCTCGTCAAGATTATTCTAAAAGATGATGGAATAAAGGTAAAAACATCCTTTGCTCTGTACATATGTATTTATCATATATTCGTGGTAAAGACGTTTCAACACGCACAATTACTACCCAACGGTGACACTCTTTATTTAGGCTTTAAGGATATGATAATCATTTCTTGAAACTCAATTTAATTGTATCAAAATGAAAACTTCAAATTTATTCATCATGTACGGTTGGACTTATGATTCAATTTTTCTTTGTTTACTCTCGTGTTTATAAATCTTTGTATATATGTGTATGTAACTTAAGTTTAATTAGTTTATATATGCAATTTCTGTCATTAATTAATTTTTTTTGATAATTCAATCTTATTAATTACTAATCTAATGTAGGTATGTGAAAAAATTAGGTCATGTTGCTATGCAAGTTTGTCTTCACATTGATTGTCTTGATTCTTAGAATTAAAAAGTTAGAATCAAATATTTAGCAAAGTAACAACATATTACACTTAAGTCCTACAATATCTTTGTACATGTCTTCATACATTGGTCTTATGTTTGTGTTTAAAACGACATTCATTTGTTATGGTTGCCACCACAATCAAACTAATGGAGTTATTGGAGAACTGCATGTATAGCTATATGAAAGTGAACCAAGGTTCTAAAAATAAACACGAAAAATGTATTTACCACTTAAAATTTGTGTTTTCCTTTACATATAGGATCATGTGTTTTCCCTATTCGACCTCTTGCACATGCATACTCAACATCTCAAATATACGCATACTCTTACCCTCACTATATCTCTTTCCTTACATAAAAATACTAATTTCATTTAACCTCACCCTCTTTTACCATACTTGCTAATCAATCTTGCATATGGCTTTCATCATTCATTCACCACATTTCTTACTAGGCATTGCACAAACACTTCACCTTCACAAGTCTTCTCACAACCTCTCCTTCCTTGTTTTCTCCTCTACCTCTCTCCTTATTGACATCATGTTCCTTCTAAACTCTCCCTTTTCCGCCTAGACTTTTCTAGTAGGGAATGTGCATCCCTACCCTCTTCCTCCTTGCAACTTTCTTCACTACAACTTATATTCCATATCTCCACTTTCTTTTTCTTTTCTTTTTTTTTCATAATTTCCTATCAGCCTCACCTCAAATTCTTGAAATTTTCTAAATTCTTTTATATTCTTCTTGAACCCTCCTATTTGTATACCTTCACCTCACATCTCAGCCAAATTATAGAGAATTCAAACTTATCAACATCATCATATTAACTAGTTGTACATGCAATGCTATTTGTGTTCCCAGATCTCTCTCAAATTTAATGTGATCACTGATCTTTCGTCATCGTTAACATTGTAATGGATCCTCCTTTTTTGTCAAATTACCATCATTTTCAATTAACTAACCAATCATTACCAGCCAAATTGGCTATCAAATTAGTACTCATAACATCACTACACCATCGTGACTCATCTTTTCTATACTTTTGATTAATATTTTCTACCATAACATGATTAATAACTCTCTTAGTAGCCCCATCATGGACCTCTTAATATTTATCCTACAAAATTTCTCTAGAGAATATATGGTTTCTATCTACATACATTTCACCAACCAATCTTTGACCACTTCCTCTTCATTTCTTTTAGTCTCCTACCATTTCATGCAAGTATTCATCCATTAATAACTTCACACCATCCATCATGTAGTATTTACTACCACATTAAAATTATCGATAATTCATCTAAAATCACTATTAATCCTATTGTCTTCTTTTTGAGTACCTCTAATTTTAGCCCCACTCTCTTTCCTATGATATTCATTAACTTGGTAGAATCCCTTTTGTTGAAAGTGTTCATTGCTTCTTGGGTATATATCCTATTGCTACATGTAGCCTCGTATTTTATTATAGCTCCTAATTTATATAAATTAGCAAGTTCTCAATCTCTACTATGTTGCAAGTCTTAGGGTTCAAGTTCCTCTACACTAAGGTTATTCACACATTACTCATTATAGGTGAAAATAGATAGTAGTGGCTACAAGTTTTTAATATCCTCCAAAATATTAGTTATATGCATCTTGTTCACTCAATTCAATAAACTGAAGATGCTACTACATCACACTAAATAAATACAATAGTATGTGACCTCCTAATCCCATAGTGATCTATCCAATCGTCTCTTATTTTTTTCCTTTCCCTTCAATTCCTTTCAATAATTATTTGCTTCTAGTGTATCCACCTTTGGGATCATACCCTCTACATGTTTGTTGGCATATACTTAGTGCCACCTAATATCCTCCTCTAAGAGCTCTTCCCTTTTTATTTCCTCTTCTCTTTATGGTTCATTTATTCACTACCATCCATCCACCTCCAATTTTATGACTTCTCTTCTCCTCTCATACAACATCCCTTGTATGCATCTCCACTTATTATCCCAGCCATCAAGTCCTCGTCCTCCTCCTTTGGTGTGAGTTCCTCCTGTTGTAATATTAAGTTCATGATCATGATGAAAAACCCAACTCATCCATCACCACTTTTTCTTCATCCACCCTATCTTTTATTACCCATAACATCTTATATGTAGTTTCTTGCATATTCTCTTGTCTTTCCATCTTGCATAGAGGTACATTTTCACATGCTACCCTTACCAACAATATATCATTTACACTATCTTTCTCAATATCTTTGGCTCTATTCACCTACAATTAATTTAATATATGTAGTTCCAAAATCAACAATACAACCTATTTATCACATCATTTAGTTGTAGCCACTAGTAACATCTATCTATCATCTCATTTACTCCTACTAGTAGCATCTCCTAGACATTCTTTTCCACCTTAATTTTCAACATCTATCCATCATCCCCTACTAGTCATACTACTAGAATATTTGAAATTGTCTCAATTTCACTTGTAGATTCATGGCATAATTGTTCTTGTATTTGTTTTACTCATATGTTATTTTATATACTATACTCCTCAACCTTCATTGTTGCATGAATGATATGACATGGGCATTTTTACAAGTGATTTAGAAAAATCACCAATAAAATCAATATTCTTTTTATAAAAAAAATGATTCACCAATATAAAATAATACCTTTTAAAAAAAAAAATCAATGACTTCCCAGGATTTTATGTCTTTTTTCAATGAGATTTTCTTATAGTTACCATAATTGATGCACTCTTTTTCTACACTTTGGAAACTTGAGAAACATCTACTTGCAACTTTTGGGTGACTTCCTCCTTTTCACTTATTGCTTGACATAAAATATGACTCTACTAAATTCAATTGTAGAAATTTATTTATTCCTACCCATATCTTATTTCTTGGATCTTCCATTGATATCTCCTCATTCTTCTTAGTATCCTCTTTAATAAGGATTTTCTCATCCTGTCCCCCACTATCCACAAGGTTTTCTATGGATTGCTAATGACCCATTTAGTGATTTATGGGATTCTCACACAACATTTTCATCCTCTATTTACCTCTCAAGGACATCTTCTCAACCTTCTATTTTTTAGTCCTCTTCTATTCCTCTTGAATAGTAAAATCAATGCACATACTCAATTTTTAATTTCTTTATTCACCAATAATTTTAATCTTTAGTCAATCTACTTCAAAACCTTCAACATAACTTCAAAATTCTCTAAGAAACTTTACTAGTAGACATATTTTTCTCTTCTTCTTAATTGCATATCGACCCTATCTTCAGACACACATAGGATTTTTTATTAGAAAAAAAATGGAAGATTCACCCTCTCACTTCAACTCTCTTCTTAGAGATATACCATGATTTGATAAATATAGTGGAAACCAACCTACTTATACTCATGGAGAAACCAAAGGACCACACAAAAAACTATGCAATAGTAAATTGGGGTTATAATATTTCTTGTGTATATACAATAAATAATAACATATGAGAACTTGGTCTCTAGCACTACCGTTACTTCCAATAACTAACTAAATTTTATAATTTGCATTACTTTCAATATATGCCTAAAATTTATAATTTCCATGCAACTAGGTTAACTACCTAACATGCACCTAGTAGACACCTATATATATATTATTCACAACTAGTAACTTATGATTAAAATAATATTGGACCCTCTAACTCAAAATCAATCATAACCTAAAATTGAGCTAAAGATATTTCAAGAAAATAAATCATGACAAATATAATCAAGCGTAGAATTTTTTTGAAAAATTTAATTGCTTGAGATGTAATTAACATACATTCTCAAACCCTATATTCTTTTCACTTGGCTCTGCTTTGCTATGACATTTCCCGCATTGGCTGCTTTTTTATTTTTTGGCACTGTTTTGATTAGACTGCTTCATGGGTAGCTCAGGGGAGGCTCCCCATTCCAAGGATGTTGTCCCCTTTCCTAGCATTGTGCTTGTGTTGGCAGTGGCCAATATGGTTGCTTTTGATAAGAAGTCCCCTCCTTGTACTGCAGTCCTTTCCCCTAGGGGAAAGAGGGAGGGAATCTTAGGGAAGTCACCCCTTTCTTTGAATTTCAGGCTAAGTCCCTTTTTTTCTAAGGAAGCTCTAGTTTCCTATGTAGACAAACTGGTGGTTTCTGACTTGCCAGCCCAGTCTAAAAGACTTGTGGAATTTGCTTCCTACTTGGTTACTAGTTGGAAAGTAGATGTCACTAAGGTCCTCAAGCTAAAGGTGATGGATAACCTCAAAATGGCTCTAGTTGGAAAGATTTTGGCATACATTCCAAACATTGAACTTGTTTGTTAGTGGGCTGCTTCCACCTAGAACCTAAAGGGAAGCATCACCATAAATGCAATGCTTAGAGGTATTTTTATGTTTTCATTTTTGGTTTATGAAGATATGTAAAAGTTTTAATTGGGGGTCCTTGGGCCTTTGACCTGGGTTTTAAATTTTTTCTTTCACTATGCAAATGGAAACTGAGTTTTGACCTATTGGCTGATTTGGGGGCCTTTGCACTAACTTGGGTTCACCTTCCAGGGCTTCCTCTAGAGTTCTAGGAGAAAGGAATCTTAGTGGGAATTGTGAAATCCTTTGGGAGCCTTCTCGCCATAGATAAGATAACCCACGAGAGGTTGAGGCTAGTGTATGCTTGAATTTGTGTTAATGTGGCTATTAATACAGTTCAACCCTCCTCAATATTGCTGAAGTCAAAGTTTGGTAACTGGACTCAACCTCTAGAATACGAAAATGCCTGCCTCTTTTGCTAGCAATGTAAGAGGTTTGACCATCTAATTGATTCTTGTGTTGTTTTGAGTGAGGAATCCAAAGCTAAAGGTAAAATGACAAAAGAGGACAACTCATCTAAGGCTATGGCTTCTAGTGTGCAACCTTCTTCTACTTCTCCTCATAAGGTATCTATTCCCATTCTGAGGGATAATCAAGATCTTGAAATGATGGTTGTTTTTGAACCTCAGGTCGAAGTAAATGAGTCAGGAGGCCTGAACCTTAATGTGGCTGCCCCTACTTCTTCCCTTCCTACTTTGAGGTTTCCTTCCTTAAAGGAAATGAGAAGGGAAGATACAATTAAGGAGAAGGTCCAATTTGAGGATCCCCTGTTGGTGATGAATGTTTTGGTTCTGAAGGTGAGGGAGTAAAATATTGGTGTTGATGAGGTCTTGGAAGAGGGAGAGTATGTTCTAGAAGAAACAACCCTGTCTATGGAGGAGATTAATTATGTATCTCATCTTGGTGCAAAAAATCTGAATGATTCACTAGCCCTTCTTGGATTTCCTCAAGGGTCTAGTGATAAGGAGGATGAGGAGGGATGGTCACAACCCACTACAAAAAGAAAAAAGAAAAAAAAATTGGATGTTTGAGGGGTCAATAAGGTGGGAAGAACCTCCCAAAAGGAATCAACAATTAAGGATATTGTGAGGGATGTTGCAGCTGGAAAACAAAGAACCTTGGAATCAATCGAGGGATCCAAGCCCAAGAAGACTTGTAGTTTGGGGGTTGTGTTAGGTTGGAGGTGGGGGTGTTTCTATTTTTTCAATGAAGTACATCTCCTAGAACATAAGGGGCCTTACTAGTCGCTATAAACAATTTTTGGTTAAATCATGCATTCTTGATAACAAAGTGGATGTCCTACTTTTACAAGAAATAAAGATGAAGAAAGAGACCTTTGAGAAAGCTATTGTTAGTATCTGGCCTGGAGCTAATTACTTTGATAGTGAGGCTGAAGGTGCTTCAGGTGGTATTGCTACTCTCGAGAATCCCTCTAAATTGAAAGGCTCTCTATGTTTTGTGAGTAAGAACAATCTTGAGATTACTTTGGAAGACATTATTTCTCAAGAGAAATAAAATATTGTAAATATCTATGCCCCAATTCAAGTAGAGATAGATTTTTTCTATGGGAACAACTAAGTGAAGCTATTTATGATAAGAGTGATGACCACTGCATTCTTGGAGGGAATTTTAATTCTCCTCTCCTACCTTTAGAAAATTCTAGATGACTGGATGATTTCTCAGATAGTACGATTGAGATGGATGAGTTCTCTAATTCAGAAGGTCTAATTGATATCCCCCTCCAAGGAACTAAGTATACCTGGTCTAATAGGAGGAATGGAAGCCATCTAATTGAAATCAAGTTGGATAGATTCTTGATCTCTGCTAACTGCGATATTTCCCAATTCCTTTCTCTTTTTGCTCTCCCAAGATCAGGATCTAATCATAATGCTTTGGTGCTGAAAAGAAATTTGGACCATAATAGGGGTCCCTTCCCTTTCAAATTTGAAGCAATGTGGGACCTCGGCCTAGATTTTGCTACTTAAGTTCAATGTTTGTGGGAGGAACCCATAATAGGTACTTTGATGTACTGTTTGGCAGAAAAGCTACACAAAATTAAGCAAAAAGTGAAAGGGTGGAATAAACTGACCTTTGGCAACATCTTTGAGATAAAGAATACCCTGGGAAAAACCTTAAAAGAGGTTTAGGATATTATGGAGACTGGCATACTGAATGAAGAGATTTGTGCAAAGGAAAGAGATCTTAGATCCCAATGGTATAAGATAAACAAAAATGAGGAAATCTTCTAGAAACAAAATTCAAGGGTCCAATGGTTGATGGAAGGGGACAGGAACACAAAATTATTCCAGCATTCCACCCTCAAACATAGAAGCAGAAACACAATTAGATTGCTAGTGAAAGAGGATGGTTCTATTGTGACCAATGAAAAAAGATATTGTTAGGGAAGCTGTTAATTTCTCTTCTTATCTTATGAGTCCTGGAAATGTTCATCAGGTAAATGTTGACTTTCTTGGAGTTATCCCTAATTTAATTTCAGACTTAGACTTAAAGATGATGACTAATGTTGTTTCTATGGAAAGAAGTCAGAAAGGCTATTTTCTCCTTTGGTGCCTTCAAATCCCCTCACCCTGATCAATTCCCTCTTGCTTTTTTTCAAACTTACTGGGATATAGTTAAAATTGACCTCTTTAATGCTGCCATGGATTTTTTTAGGTTAGGTAGGTTGTTGAACCATTTGAATGCTACCTTTATAACTCTAATTCCTAAATCTATTGATGCCTCAACTATGAAAGATTATAGACCTATTAGCCTTTGTAATACGGTCTATAAAATTTTCTCAAAAATTTTGGTGTTTAGACTCAAACCAGTGCTTGGAAAAATGATAGCCTCTAATAAAAAAGTTTTTTTGTAATGTAGAAATATTCTCGATGTAGTTATTTATACCCACGAAATAATTCACTCTATGGATCACTCAAAAAATCCTAGGATGGCCTTCAAAATTGATATTTCGAAGGCCTATGATAGGGTCTCCTGGCCTTTCCTTTTCATTGTCGTTAAAAAGTTTGGGATTCATGGTAGATTCCTTAAGATGATTTCAGCTTGTGTTACTTCCCCCATGTGTTCAATCCTGGTCAATGGTGTTCCTCAAGGATTGTTTTCTTGTCGTCGTGGGCTTATATAGGGTGGCCCTCTCTCTCCTTAATTTTTTATCATTGTTACTGAAGTTCTGGGTAGGAATATTCAAAATTTGGTGGACTCGCAAGCTCTCAAAGGTGTGAAAGTCACCTCCTCTCTCCAGCCTGATTCCCATCAAAAGTTTCTTGATGATACTCTAATGTTTGGGGAAGCTTCAGTTGAGGAAACAGGTTTATGGAAATAGGTCCTCAATGATTATGTTGTTGCTTCTAGTTAGTGCATAAACTATGAAAAAAGAAAATTTTACTTCTTCAATACTTATCAACAGATAAAGGATAGAGTGAAATGTCAGGAAGCTAACTTACCTCATATCTACTTGGGTCTTCCTTTTTTTTCTAAGAAATTGAAGAATAATTACTGGAACCAATTGATAGAGAGAATTCAAAAGAAACTGGTAGGATGGAAGGGGAAGCTTATAAGTTTGGCGGGAAAAATTTAACTCCTTAAAGCCTCTCTTTAGAATATTTTGGATTATTACCTATCCCTGTTTAAAATCTCTACTCATATTGGAGAGAAGATTGAATAAATTCAGTAAAAAAATTTGTGGTCAGGAATGGAAGAAAAAAATAGACTATCTCTGGTCAGCTGGGATAAAGTGTGTATGCCTAAAAGATGTGGGGTTTTTGAGATGAGAATAATCTCAATGCTAAACAAATATTTAATGACTAAAATTGGGTAGAATCTTCTGGAAGGCTCCAAATATTGGGTAAAAAAAATTCAAGCTAAGTACTTAAGGAATAGGAATCCAGGTTGTTTTCTCTCACAATCAGATATTCCTCCTAGTTCAACCTTATGGAACCATCTTGTGAGGTTAAGGAATGTGTTGAAGCTGGAAGCAAGGAAGAGAATGGGGAATGGGAATAATATGGATTTTTGGAAGGATCCTTGGATAGAGAATTCCACTTTGTCAGCCTATGATGATTTGAATCTTCTCAAGCTTAACTTAAGCAAAATTTGTGGCAAAAATGTGTGTGATTATATAAGTTAGGATAGGGAGAAACCCAAGTGGAAGGAGTTCGACACTTTATTAAGAAGAAATAATCTAAGAGGTCAAAGATATGTGAATTGGGATCCGATCCTCATCAATTTGCATTATTTTATAGGGGAGGCTAAGTGGTTTGATAGAGAAAGGGAGGATGAGTGGCTCTGGAAAATCAACTCTTTTGGCTATTTCTCAGTTAAAAAAAACTATGAAGATCTAGTGAGAGCCCAAGTTGTTGTTCCTAATCACTTCTGGGATAGGGTGTGGCTAAAGAATCTTATCCCAAAAACTAATTGTTTTTGGTGGACTGTTTCCCATGGAAAAATTCTCACCATTAACAACCTAGTTAAGAGAGGCTTCCAGTTGGTTAACAGGTGTTCACTTTGTAAGTAGGAAGAGGAGTTGATAATTCATATTTTCTTTCAATGCCATTATGTGAGGGAAGTATGGTCTTGCTTTCTGCAGTTGTTGTCTTTTGATTGGGTGTTTTCCAATTCTATGAAGGGTATGTGTAGGATCATCATGGAAAAAATAGGACCTTAAGTGCAGCAAAAAAATTAGAAAAATCAGAGTTAGGCAACTTGACGTAAAAATTTGAATAAGTTATCTATATTATTTTAAAAATATGTAAGAATAGAATCAGTAGAAAATTGAATCTAGTTTCTAAACTACTAGGTTTGTTTAGAAAAATAAAACTCTATTTAGTGAAAATTTGAAATTTCAATGCAGTGGTACTTAAATTTAAAGGAAAAATATGAAGTAGGTGTCTGTCGAACCACCCTAACCATAATAAAATGATAATTATTTTTTATAATATTTTAGATATAAGTAAAGGACTCATGTCCCGATGTGATGCCTATTTTTTTGTAATTTTTTTCCAAGTAAATATTTAATTATGAATTTTCTATTAATACTTTTAAAAAATATAAAAAAATCATATCTTTAACCATCTTAACTTGGTCAAAAATTCATGAAATTCAATTTTTCTTTTTCTAATCCTATAGTATGCGAAGCATAGAATGTGACATATGTTTTGGATTAAAAAAATGTGATACCGTTTGAAAGCTATAGATTTTTTTCAATCAGCCTATCAATTAGGACTTTAGTCATAATTCAAATGGAAAATGAATAATAATTACTTATTAAATTCAAAGTAAAGCATAACTTATATTGGTGGAAAGTTGAGAATCTCCTTTAAAAACCCTTTTCATTACATCAATTTTGGGTAAAAGAAAACTTTTCAGCCACATGCCCATCATATTGCCACTTTTTGGCTCATCATGATCCTGCACATACCCTGAAGCTTTTTATTGAATGTTGGTCAAATTGTCATTTTTCACATAATGTTATTGTAGGCCTATGGAATCAAGTTCCTCCTTTTGTTACTTGGGGTCTAGGGAAGGAGGGGAATAATAGAATTTTTAGAGATGTGGAGAGAAGTAGTTGGGAGGTAAGTCAGATTATTAAAACCCAAATTAAGGAAAACATAGAGGCTGGAAAATACAACTTCTTCAAGACTTGGCTGAATTACAATGAAATGAGGATAAAACAAAATTAGGGAATAAGGAAGGACTTAACCAATCTTAATTAGTCAAAGATGCTTAACATAATGGGTACTATTTGGAGTCCACCACTGAAAGATTGAGTTAAGTGTAACTTTGATGGGTTATCAAAAGGCAAACTGGGATAAGCTAGGGTTGGAGGTCTGGTAAGAAATCATAAAGGTGATTGTATTATGGGTTTTGGAGTGAATTTGGGTGTCTTCTCTAACAACAAAGTCAAAGAAATGATTGCTCTTAGAGGTTTCAATTTTCTAAAGGAACTGGGGTACAAAAATGTCATCATTGAAGGGGTCTCTAAGCTAATTGTGGACATCCTAAATGAAGAAACTGCTTCTCCATGGGAAATAAAAAACATTATAGACAAATGAAAAGTTATTAAAAGTTTTTTAATATTTGTTGGGTTCAATAGGTGTATAGGGAAGGGAACAAAGTTGTTGATTATGCGACCAATGTGGCACTAAGCTATAGGGGGTGGACACGTTGGACCAATGGAAACATGTCATCGACTTTAAGAGATGTTATCCTTAATGAAAATTTGATAGGTTAGTTTTTGTGGGACTAATGAGTACCAAGTGGTGCGATTGAGTTTTCTATGTAATGATGGCATATGGAGTATGGGATGGTATAGGAGGATCTTGGAAGGAGATAATTTTAATAATCTCCCTTTATATATGATGTTCAATAATCACATGAAGTTATTGGATTTGATAAAGGTTGTCATTTTTATGTATTCCAAAAAGCCCTCTATCAGTAATCCATGTATTTCTATAGTGGGGAAAGGAATGAATTTAATTAATGATGTAAATGCTTGGAAGATTAATGATGATTTTTTGGTTCGAGGAAATGTGAAGTTGGCTTTCTTAATGAGAAACTTCTCAAATTGTCATTTTATATCAGTTTTGAGTTTTGTTGGGTGTTTGAGAGCTGATTACATTCAGGGAAGAAAGTAGATTATAGGGGTGAGTATGAAGAAAATCCTGACGCAACATAAGAATTTGTAGAGGAGTAAAATGGGCAGACCAAGGAAAAGAACAGAGCCGTTAAACTTCCAAGCCTTCAAATATAATGTGGACCTCTCGAGGATGTTTGATAATGTGGGTATGGTCTCATTCTTCCAATCTCTCAAAGGTTATAATTAGAGTTTAACGATGAAATTCACCAACTCTTGGAGGAAAGGCAATGCCACTATACACACTATGAAGTTTGAGGTCACCACACATTTCATTGCTGAACCTATGGGTCTGCAAACTTCTAGGCTAAAAGTTGCTAAAAGAAGTGAAGAAGACTACCAAAGGTTTGTTGATAAATTTTTGCATGAAGGTGAAAATCTCAAGAAATTCTAGAAAGGGTATGCCAGACTTGAACTCCCTCCTCATTTTTCTCTTGTGAGTCTATTTTTTATGCATTATTTTACACTTTAGGGTCGGTACATGTCGGTTCATGCATATCACTTCCCTCTATTAAACCATATTAGGAATGGGTAGTCTAACAATTTTCCATTTGACATGTCCTCCCTGTAGCTTAACATTGAAAAAGGAGCAAGCCCTCCCCTCCACCAGGGTCTTATTCTCACTTTGTATAAATATGCCCTAGCCCTGAATCCTCATGACATTCCTTTAAATGTTAGGAATGAGAACCCTGACCGATCTGATGAGGAAAATTTGGAACAGCTGGTGGAGGATAACCCTAATGCTAATGAACTCCTTGTTGATGAACAAATTCCCTGCCACCCTCCTACAATTGCTGCTAGGTGTGTACTAATCCATATTAAAGCAACTCACCTGTGGCTAATGTGTCTAATCCTTCTACTCCTCTGTCATAGAAGAGTGAGGATTTGAGAAGCTTTGAATTACAGCTCATTAGAGAAATGCCTGAAAAGAGGAAACATTCTAATATGCTATTGGAACCCTCAAAAGCTAAGAAACCCATATGTGACATTAATCTTAGAGATGTAATTCATATCTTTGAGGAAGGGAACCAAATGGAGGAGAAAAAAGAAATTTTACAAGGGCAAGGGAGTAGTGGTTGTGGAGGAAGAATATCATCTCTTTTGGTGAAGGTGGCCTCAAAAAAGAAAAAGGGAAAATAGAAATTGTCTTTGAATGAGGAGGATGACTTGGGGTATGAAGATTTCAAAGCTCGGGAAGAAGAAGAGTCTAAAGAATTGGATTTTGAGGACATTTCCTATGAGATGGGGGAGGATGGTTTGGAGGAGAAAAAAGAGGAGGACAGGGAGGAGAAAGTGGAGCCTTCTGAGGATAAGATTGAGGCCAGGAATGAGCAGGATGTTGTGTTCTCTGGAATGGAGAAAAAAGTCGAGGATAATAGTAATGAGTTTTTAAAAACATACTAACTTTCTTTCAGGTATAATTTGAAGAAATGGAGAAGGCGTTAGCTACTCTCATGAGAGTAACTAACAGGCTAATGAGAAGAGCGATTCTTGGAGTGGCTTCTGGTCAAATGAAGCTTACTAGGAAATTGAAGAAACAGGGAAAAACTAATACCCTAAAGCTACTTGATGAACAGAGGACCCTGACTGGCGTGAATACATTGCTCTCATGGGAGAGTATGGGGACCTGTTAAAGAAATCTAGTTAATGGCTTGTGTTGCTACACTACTATTTTTTGATGGGTTTTTTTGTCTTTCAATCATATATGGGACTGTTCTGTTAATTTCTATAGGTTATGGCGGAATACCACCTGGAATACTATCGATTTAATTAATGGTCTTCGTAGATTGAAGTATGATGGTAAAAAAATTATGTTTTTGATTGATAATGGCTAGACAATGGTTATACTTTTAAATGTTGGCCTGCGTGCCAAATCTTTTGTTTTTATGTTAGACAGTGGTGTTATTTCCCACCTCTCTTTGCTCCTTTTGGTCTATTACTATAACTATGGGATTAGGGCCCTTCCCTGCTTATCTAATAAAAAATATACATTCTCAATGATTCATAATACATTTATGTAACATATAATTGTCAATCATTTAAGATCATATTATTTTTAGTGGACTTTATTAAAGTTAAACATGTTTGGTACAAGTTGTGAAATGTGATAATTTGATATTGAAGGAATGGTTGAGATTGGTTATAAGGAGTGCAAAATCTTCAGTAACTAAGAATACTCAAGATGAAGTTATGATGGGTACTTAATGTTCTCTTAAATTGGTGAGGATAATTAGTCATTTTTATTTATTTATATTGATTATTTAGTTATGTGTATGTTTAAAATACTAGGGTAATATAGAGGAGTTTAGATTAATTATTATTGGATAATTATTTTTTCTATTATTTATGGAAAAAATGATGAAAATAAATTTATTTATTTCTTTATCTTAGAATAAAAGGATAAGGAATATCTAAATTAGTTAAAAAAGACTAATTATTTAATTAATTAATGGTGATAAATGAAATATAATATGAAGTAATGGTTTTTCATTCAAATTAGATATATACCCTTGATGGGATTAGAGAACATTCCTCACAAATTCATATCTTAATTTTAGGATTATTCTCTAGCTTAGGGATGACTGGACAAGAAGAAAAGTAGTTCTAAAGAACACAAGTATGCTTTCAAAAATATATTAAATGAAGATATAATTTGGTTGTATATTTATGTAAGAGATATATGGTCTCAACATTAATTATGAGTGAAGGGACTGGTGATAGTAGATAGAGTTAATTAAAGGATGAATATAAGGAAAAAGAGAATAGTGATAATTTATAGTGATATTAATACATAATATGAAAGATGAATGATAATTATGTATTAATAAATGTGATAAATTAAGTAGTTTTTTTTTCCTTTTTACATTCTTGTTAATAATTAAGAGATAGATATGATAAATAGATTGGTGGAATGTGTATGACGACAGATGACTTAATTTAGACCATCAATTGAAATTAAAAGATAACATACCAATATTATATGCACCTCATTACCATCTCATTACAATGACATAAAAATAAGGTAAGAATATATATTGTGCACCACCAAGGGCACAGAAAAGTGAATTAAAATGTTTAAAATTTGTAAAATGAGGTATATAATTTAATACAATATAATTTAGAATATGAATCTATGCCATTTTTTAACTATTTTTTTATTGTGATACACATCAAAAATTGTTACATTTACAAAACGCAATTGAATAGATATGGAATAGTTAGAGTTTTTTATGAGAAAAGGATATGATGCCAAAAATGACCAACATAGAAAATTGTATTATAATCTAGTCTTGATTCATGGTCAATTCAAATTATAAAAAAAAAAAAATTATTATTCTTGGAAAAAAATGAACCACTACACTTACGTGCAAGACTTTCTCAAAAAATTCTAATATTTGAAGATAATTTAATTGAAACAAATATATTTCACACACTTTAATTGGAACATATTAGCTCCTTAACATTAAATAAAATCATTGAGAGTTATATATTAATTGAAAATATATTATGAGGTTACCCTTATTATTTTTATAACACACTTAATCTAATGGTAAAAGTTAAATTTTAATAAACATAATTATAAGAATTATTTATCACTTTTTAATAGTATATTTAAATTAAATGTGAAACATATGAAAATAGGTTTATCAAACTGAGTTGAATATGATGCACCCTTTTCCCTAATTTCATTCAAAGTGTATGCTATAGAAGACATATATTGAAACTAACAAAACTAACTATCAAAATGTAGATCGAGAAAGGTGAGAATGATGTTTACCTATCCAAAGATGCTTTTTCAGACCTCACTAAGGACTAATTCACCCTATGGATAATAGGTCCTAGCTCTAGTGCTCTTGTAAAATTCTTTTTGGGTTCTCTTTTGTTTAGTCTACACTCACAGATTCTAGTTGTTCACTTTTGCAAAGCCAAAAATAAAATTTGTAGAAGAGATTCCATGATTTGACAAATTTTCTTTCAACTTTGATAACTTTGCAACTTTGTTCAATTTTTCTCTTCAAATGATCTTCAACCTAGAATCTGCAATCACACATCAAAGAGAGAAAAATTATATTTGTTAGGTGAATGGTGGTTTTCCTTGGTCAAACCTTGTTTTTTTAATTAAACCTTGAAATGAATAAAAGCATCAAAGGAATGAAGAATGAACAAATCAAACCTTGAAATGAATAAAAGCATCAAAGGAATGAAGAATGAACAAATCTATGTAACAACTCATCAAACCTTATTTGAACCTTGCATTACAAATATGCAAACTTAGCTTGAAGTGGCCTCAATGAATGTAGATCTTGATCATGAAACTTGATTAGAGATAATTCCTTGAATATGATCAAACTGATCTTGAACCCTACATCACCATATTAGATCAAACAACATGCATGATGCAAAAAAATATTTGACATGATGAAAGGAATCTTGATTGTTGCAATAATCTTCAAAAATTCTACCCTTGAAAGCCTTGAAATTACTTTTGAATGGTCTTGATAATGTTCACTTGAATTATTTAGGTGCTCTCTTGAAATTCTAGGATCCTAGTTTGAAAATCTAGGATGAACTTAGTGAAATAACCTTATATTTATACATATCTTAACATTAATTCTCAAAATTCAAATATCACAAGCCGATGTCGAATTATAGATTTGAAATAATTGAAATACCACCAAAAACATATTTCAGAGTGGGGTCCTAGGTCTAAGTGAGGACCCATTTTCCATAGGGCGAATGGGTCCTAGGCCACTCCCTTGGGACACACATAAGATAATGCTAATCCTTATGTAAAAATAGGGTCATAAGACTCAGTGAGGATCCATTTTCCCTATGGTGAAAGAGTCCTAGGTCACTTACCTATGACACATATCTTCCGAAGATAAGTGTTCTGAAATGACATTTATGAAATTCATGTTTTATCCCTCATAAATTGCATTTAATTAGGATTGGATTTGAATTAAAGGGCCCCATTGAGGAAAAATAACCTCAATCAATTAGTAAAGCCATAGAATAATGTGAAATTGTAAGGATACACCTTACAAAATTAAAAAAAAAGGCACAATTAAGTCTGTTTTATTTAAGAGGGCCCTAAACTTAATGAGAATATGAAAAATATATTATAACTCTAAATTAAGGCATAATTAAGCTCATTTATTTATTAATTATTTTCAAATTAAGTGTGAAAAAGGGATACTTTTTCCTACACTATGTTTTTCCCCCACTTTAGTGAGAGTATGACCCCATGTCAAACTCACATGAAAATAGATATTCAAGAAACTTATGTATGGATCAATGATAAATATACACAATCATACAACATCAAAGACCATCCTATATTTTCAAACACAATGTGGAACACATCAAAACTTTTTTTTGTTTTGTCACTCTAACTCTGGGGTAGTGGAACCTCAAGCTTTTCACTAGGTGAGTATCCCAAAAGGGTGGGAAATGAGAGAATCATATTAGGTTCCCATACCATATCAAATCTATCCTCTTGAAAACTTCAATAAGGCACCACAATGCTAAGCAAGGCTCCATAGGAAAGCAAGGTGCAGTATGCTTGGTGGCCTTGAATTTAGAGTTCGAGCTTCATAGGATTTAACAAGTTGTGTTATGCTAAACACCCATGAAAAAGGAAAGGCTCCACTAGCAAGCAAGGTGTGTTATGCTTGGTGGCATTAAATTTAGGGTTTTGAAGCTTCAT
Source organism: Sequoia sempervirens (assembly GCA_007258455.2). NCBI lineage: Eukaryota > Viridiplantae > Streptophyta > Pinopsida > Cupressales > Cupressaceae > Sequoia > Sequoia sempervirens. Next base: position 365,097,916 of record VDFB02047230.1, on the reverse strand, counting down.
AAGGCTAACAAGTTATGTTATGATAACACTTATGAACAATAATGCTAGTAAAGGTTTTTTTTTTTGTTCAAAGATATTTTTCTTAGTTAGTGTAAGGACTTCCTCTTAGGGAACATCATGCTCAATGTCTACAAGAGAGGACAAGTGAAGAGTAAATTATTCACAACTTAGGGAATGCAGTGCATCACATCACCACTAAGAGGAAAGTCGTATTCTAAGAAATATAAAACTCTTGGAGGACATCAAAGCCAATGACACCACCAAAAAAAGGACACATCATAAGACAAAATAAAATCACACCATGAGGTGTGTGCAAGATCATGATGGGCCAAAAAGTGGTGATATGATGGGTATGTGTAGGGTATGTGGCTGTCGACTTTTTTTACCCAAAATTGATGGAATGAAAAGGGTTTTTAAAGGAGATTCTCAACTTTCCACCAATATAAATTATGCTCTACTTTGAATTAGATAAATAATTATTATTCATTTTCTATTTGAATTACGACTATTTAGTCCTAATTGATAGGCTAATTGAAAAACATCTATAGCTTTCAAATGGTATGACATTTTTTTAATCTGAAATATGATTCAAATTCTATGCTTTGTATACTATAGGATTAAAAAAAAATGAATTTCATGAAGTTTTGACCAAGCTAAGGTGGTCAGACATACAAATTTTTATATTTTTTAAAAGTTTTAATAAAAAAATTCATGATTAATTATTTACATGGAAAAAATTACAAAAGAATATCCATCACCTCGCGACATGAGTCATCTACTTATATATCTAAAATATTATAAGAAAATATTATAATTTTATTGTGGTTAGGGTGGTGAGACAAACACCTACTTCTTATTTTTTCCTTGAAATTCAAGTACTACTGCATTGAAATTTCAAATTTTCACCAAATAGATTTATTTTTTTAAAATAAACCTAGTAGTTTAGAAACTAAATTCAATTTTCTACAAATTCTATTCTTACATATTTTTTAAATAATATAAATAACTTATTCAATTTTTTACATAAAGTTGCCTAACTCTTATTTTTCTAAATTTTTCACCACTTAAGGGCCATTTTTTTCATGATGATCCTACACATACCCATGAAACATGAAAAATTTCAAAAGATATTATTAGTCTATTCCCCCACATTAAAGTGTTTGCTAACACCATTGTTGTGAGGAATTGATTTAAAATAGTTAATATTCAATCCTAAGACATGAGAGCTTCCTTGGAAAGCCTTATGCCAAGTCATATGTTTCCAAAATAAAGCTATGTGAAAAAAATGGAGGGTTTTCCTCCAAAAGTACATAAAGGATCCATGAATTTGGGGTCAGTATATCTTTGCTATAGTGCTTTTATAAAGCTCAAAAATGTCATCATTCCCAAAATACTCATAGAGTTGAAAGAATGACATAGAGTGAAAAACAAAGAAAAAATATTTTGATTCAACATGGAAGAGACCTAAATGTATCAACGCCTTGTGTCATCCCCAAAAGGAAAACACAAGATTAGATAAAAATGATAAAATGTTTACAACATATAGAAAAGTATAGATACATATAGAGGAATGCACAAATAAAGAGAGAGAGAGAGAGAGATATACATCAAACAAGACAGTATGGGGGATCACATTACACACATGCAATAACATAAATAGATATGAAAAAAAAAAAAAATACTAGTAAGGAAAATGTGAGTCAACCTATAGTAGGTTTTCCTCATCCCAATCTTGTTTGGTATGTACAGAAGGAGGACAACTAGCCAAAGCGACAATATGAAGTGCCAAAACTAGGACAAGGCTATCTAACCCCAAGTACCCCCACTAAGTGTAGGACAAGGATGAGCTAGGATGGATGATGAGAATGAGCTCCTTGTGATAAAGAGAATGATTTGCAATGAATGTGAAACATGTAATAGTGATCATGCTATGAGTCTACAACTCTTACATCACAAGCAACAAAGTGAATGCTATGCAATTATTTTATCATAGAAATCATCATCATCAAAATTAAAATCACTCAATATAAATTTTAATGCATGACACACATCAGTAAGATGCCCAAGTGTTCTATGATATGCACAATAATTCAAGTTTTTCTTAGGTACACCACTTCTACTATGAGGTGGAAATTTGATCAAAACATTTTTTAGGAGGTGCTCCATCTTTCATTTAATTTTTGTTTGAGTATGTAAGAATGGTAATTTTTTTTATTTTGTTTAAGGTTTTTGTTGCTTGCTTGATTCACCAATTTTTTGAGTTAGATTTTGAGGAGGAGAACCTTAGATGATCCTATCATCCTTGTGAGCCATTGGTTGTTCCTTAGGAAGGAGGACTCTTATTTTAGAAGGAGGATCTTGATAACCTAATACTTCAGTTTCTTCAATAGGAAGTTGCTCTAAAAAATTATGAATTTCATGCTCATTAGTTATGTCACATCGTTGTTTAGTTAAAATATTAAAGCCTTGGCCATAAGTCTCTTCAATGTTCATAGGAGTGTTGGTCACTTTGTTAACAAAAGATGGATAGGTATTGACTTGATTAGAGGAGATAGGTTTACTTGTTGAAATTTTAGGCTTAGTTTGTGACTCAATTTTAGGATGTAAAAGAACAAACATCTCATGTTGTGTTGGTTGTTTTGTGGAAGGATAAAAAGGATGCATTATTCTCAAGATTAATAATGCAATCATTTATAAACTCATGCATGCTAGCATCATCTTCTCTAGTGATGTCAACTTGATGAGGACACTCATTAGGAAGTGGTTGAGAATGGTTAGAGTCAATTGCACTAGGTTCATTTCCAAAAGCACAACTTGAAACATCAAACAAGGAGAACAAGGACTTCCACACATTGCTAAAACACTTGTCCATTTTCAGATTTTCATATTTAAAACACGTTGAGGTAATTTTCTAATTACACTGAAAAATATAAAAAATGAAGTCTTGTAAATGCAATTTGAAATCACACAATGCACTAACTTTATAAAGTTAAGCTAGATATGATCAAATTGATGAAATAAAAATTTTACAAATAGTAATAGAAATTTAAATACAACAAATATAAATATAGAAATGAATATTTTAATGCCTAAAAAATTAGAATATGACCTAATTAGGGAATCATTCGCCCTAGGGTGAATGGGTTTTAGATGAGGGTTGAAAAACATTTTTTTATGGATTTTTGAGTGCTTTTTAGTGGTTTTTAGATTCTAATTTGTTATAGCAAGTTTATATTTCAATTTTTTGTGAATTCAATATGGAATGCAAGTGTAAATTATGAAAAAATGACAACCTAGAAAAGCTAGTTTGATATGCAATTTTTGTTTTAATTTTTAAATGCAAATGAATGCTATGTAGAATCCTATGCAAGATGAATGATTTTTTTTGTACCTTTCAGATTTACAGAATACCAAATATGTAATCCTAAAACCTTAAATCAAATGCAAAGACAAGACACCCTAAATGATACCCGATTCAATGCAAAGAGATGCAAATAAATGCAAGATTTAAATCTTGTATGAAAAAGGACTTCAAAATCAAAAACTGAAATGATCAAACTTAGGTTTAAAAGGTCAAGTTTTAATGATAATGAAACATATGAAAAGGGTATGTGTAGGATCATCATGGAAAAAACCAGCCCTTAAGTGCCAAAAAAATCAGAAAAATCAGAGTTAGGCAACTTGACGTAAAAATGTGTAAGAATAGAATTTGTAGCAAATTGAATGTAGTTTCTAAACTACTATGTTTGTTTATATATATATATATATTTGGTGAAAGTTTGAAATTTCAATGCAGTAGTACTTAAATTTTAGGGAAAAAACAAGTAGTGTCTGTCTGACCACGCTAACCACAATAAAATGATAATTATTTTTTATAAGATTTGAGATATAAGTAGAAGACTCATGTCCTGATGTGATGCATATTTTTTTGTAATTTTTTTCCAAGTAAATAATTAATTATGAATTTTTTATTACATCTATTAAAAAATATAAAAAATCATATGTCTAACCACTTTAATTTGGTCAAAACTTCATGAAATTCATTTTTTCTTTTTTAATCCTATAGTATGTGAAGTATAGAATGTGACACATGTTTTGGATTCAAAAAATGTGATACCTTTTGAAATCTATAGATGTTTTTCAACCAACCTATCAATCAGGACTTTAGTTGTAATTCAAATAGAAAATGAATAATAATTACTTATTAAATTCAAAATAAAGCATAATTTAAATATTGGTGGAAAGCTGAGAATCTCTTTTAAAAACCCTTTTCGTTTCATCAATTTTGGGTAAAAAAAAGCCATCAACCACATACCCATCATATTGCCACTTTTTGGCCCATCATGATCTTGCACATAGCAAAAAATGGGGTAAGGTGCACTACACATATGGTTTTATACCAAATTTGGGATATTTTTCCAAAATTACTATAAATAGAAAGGGTAGCATGAGTGTAATGATGAGCCTACCTATTCTTATATTTCATTCAGGAAATGAGATCCCTCAAGTCAAAATCCACTTTCAACCCTTAGGTGAGTGAATTCATTTAGGAATCTTGTAATTTCCCTTCTTTTGTGCTAGGATAGGGATATGAGTTAAGCAATACTTTTGGGAGACACACTAAAATTAGAAAATAAACTCAAAATTGAAATGTAAGACCAATTTTTTGTAGATTGACCATAGGGCTAATAGACACAATTTATTTCACACAAATTAGATGAGTGGACACTTAAAACTAATCTCAAAAAACTATCGTAAAGTGTCATGTTCTAGAGCAAAGTGTCCTAAGATAATTTTTGATAGAAATGAATAAACATGGGTTTTGGGAGAAAGATAAAAATTACCAAATAAACTCATTTAAGACATGTAAAAAGTGGGTTATACAGATGAAAAATAATACTATATAAAAAAAAAGCTTCTAGCAGATCTAAGAAGGGAAATCTTGTGTACATCTCAGAAAACACTATTTTTAGAAGCTAAATTTGGACTCATTTGCCCTATGGTCAATGAGTCCTTTGTAGGGATTTTTAAAAATGCTTTGTGGATTCTCTTCCACTCAATCTACACTCCTAGATTCTAGTTGTTCGCTGTCGGAAAGCCATAACTAAAATCTATAGAAGAGTTTATGTGATTCAACAAATTTTCTTGCAACTTTAACAACTTTGCAACTTTCTTCAATTTTGATCTTCAAATGATCTTCAACCTAAAATCTGCAAACATGCATCAAAGAGAGAAAAATAAAATTGTTAGGTGAATGGGGGTTTTCCTTGGTAAAACCCCTTTTGGTAATTAAACCTTGAAATGGATAAAAGCATGAAAGGAATGATGAATGAACAAATCTACACGTACCAAATCACCAAACCTTATTTGAACCATGGATAACAAATATGCAAACTTAGCATGAAGTGGCATCAATGAAGTAGATATTGATCATGAAACTTGATTAGAGATAATTCCTTGAATATGCTTGAATTGATCTTGAACCCTAAATCACCACATTAGCTCAAAAAACATGCATGATGCAAGAAATCTTTGAAATGATGAAAATAATCTTGATTGCTGTAATAATATTCAATAATTATGCCCTTTCTTGTGATTTCACAACATGCCCAATTTTACTCCCTGGCAAAAAAGGGACCCCCTTTTTTCCTACTATTTTTCTTTCCCTTTCTTGCTTTTGCTTTCTCTAGTGTGTTGCTTTTGGAGGAAGTGATAAAATGGAATTTTTTAGTTTAGCTTGCTTGGTCCATGCCTAAGTTCTTGTCTTTACTAGAGTTGATGTGTTCCAAGCTCTTTTCCCTAATCTTACCGATTTACCTGACTCTCGGGTCCCATAGTTAATGTGGTTGCACTAAGGATATTTTTTCTTCAGCAAGTTTTGCTTTCCACCCAGTTGATATGTCAAGCTCAGTGAGTTGTCACCCAGATAAATCATCCCAATGCATGTATTTCCCCTTTTCTTTGCTAGTTAGTTGGGTGGTAGCTTTTGTTGTTCTTTTACTAGAGACCATAACCAAGAGGTTCTATTGTGAATATGTTTTAAATAAATTTGGTCTTTTTTGAACCTAGTTCTAGGTATCTCTTTGCACCCTATTCTCATCAACCTGGTAAGTCCAGTTCTAGTTCCTAGTAACTTTCTCAAGGTTTGGGTGTCAAATGTTTCAATCATCTTTTGATCAAAATTGTTAAGTATCCAAAGTGGCTTTGCTTATACAGCCTTTTCCTCGTAATAATTGAAGTGACACATAAGTGTGCCACCTAAGCCTTTTGTGCTATCTTCTTCTCTAATGGTGGGAAATACACATAAACCAAGGTGTTCATGACTTGTAACCTAATCTGCCATGATTGCACCTTTATTCAAGGAAATTAATGCATTGTAACAAGTAATTAATAAAGGTGGTGAACAACACATGTACTTGGAACCACCTTGAGAATGTAGTTGATTTCATAAAACTCTACCTTATGCCATACTACTCAACTATAAGTACAATGAAGAATTTAAATCAATATTATAGCACACAAACTAAGGTAAACCTCGACAATCCAAAGGATGCAATTGCCAAAAGGTTTTGAGGTAACATTCGGAAAGAAAATTGTATCACCAGCAAAACCATGTATGCTTCAAATAGCTAAAATATTGTTAGTTGTTCTATGCATGCATGTATTAGGATAAGTGGCATTTCCCTAGTTTGGAAATTAAAATGTTGATTATTTTGAAGTGAATTTAACCTAACTATAAATTTGAAATTTTTATGAATTATTGAAAATGGATGGTTAAATCTAATTGTAACTCGCACACAAGGCATACATATTCTAATAACGTAGGAAATCCAAGAAAATATGAGTGCTTCTAGAAGGATTTCGAATGAGGAACTTGGATACTTTTCTTCACAAGCTACACAAGTCAGTGGGATAATTACCGACACTCATATAGGGTGGTTTTGTGATACTGAATTCATTACGTGGGTTTGAAGGGAAGATGCTTCTTAGTGTTCACAAAATGTTATAGCAAGTGGGTTGCACTTGGTAGGAGGGTTTCCACTAGCAATGAAGGCTCCTGAATTGGTAATGGAATGTATTAACTAGTATGACCCAAACTAGAGGGTAATTGAGAAAGAAGGGAGAGCCTATGTAGACCTCTCTATGAAAGTAATTTTATATACATTTGGGCTTCTCACATCTCACCAAATGAATATGTTGGACATGAAAACCCTAGCCAAAAATATTTGAGTGCAAAAGAACATAATAGAAGGAACATGAAGGAAAATGGTTCTAGGTGGAGATTACTAAGAAAATGAAGCCAATTCCAAGGTCCATGTTTAATAAGCATGTTCAAGATATCATAACCCTATTAAGAAGGATTATTGGACTCAAATATACTAGTAAATTTGAACCATGGATGTTTGGACTCATAGAAAATATAATGGAAGGCCCCATGCAAATTCACTTGGGAAGCTTCTTCAGTGACAACCTGCATGAAAGGATAAAGGCATTCCCAAAGTCCTAATGGTTTTCTATGTCTTCTTATATTATTTATTTCAGTGCATTAAGGAAAATTATTCAAGGACTTAACATAGTTGGTACCTTGGGCAGAGAACCAGGTAATAATTTGATATATGATAATTTACCCTAGATCACCATCTATAGATATCTGGAGGATAACATAGGGTTAATGTTGTGTTCTCTATGAAGTTAGTGAGAATAATTGAGGGTGACAAAGCTAAAAGGTTGTCCTTGGAAGCACAGAATTCCATTTAGCCAATTGGGGTTGGCAGATTCAATTTACCACATTCACCTACATCAGAGTGGAAGGATTCGAAGGATACCCCTTCATGTTGCCTAGGTATCTAATTAAAAAATTTCTATTGTTGGAATTGGTGAGGTAGATGAATCCTTCCCATGAACTTTTCTCAGTAGCATGCAAGATTTTTCCTTTCAAATTTCCTATTATAATTGGTAATTACAAATGGAATGTAGCTAAACAGGCCAATATGTGTGAAGAAGAATTGAAGATGTATAATCTAGAGTTCCTTACACTCCAAAGAAAGAATTATGATCGAGAGGGAAACCTTGCCAAGAAAACAGGTGGAAAGTATGCCCATGTGTATGATTTAGAATCTTTTTGGCTTAATTGTGATGATGAGAACTAGGAAAGGAATCGATCGTAGCTTAGGTTGTCATTACAAGCAACAAGAATTCTAGGACTCCATGATATTGTGAAGCAGTTGGATATAGATGATAGAGATTTGTTGAATCTAATTTATAGTAAAAAGAAAATTTATGTTGTTCCTATCCCAAACCCAGACTATGCAAAAGAAGAGAAAAGTTAAAAAACAAGAGGTAGTTGAACATGTGAGAAGAGAACTCCTAATGCTCCAAACTAGAAAATTTCAATGACACTAGATAGCCAACATAAAGAAGTTATGGCAAGTAAGGCCAAGGAAACAATAAAGCCTAAGGAAGCATTTTATTTCACAACAAAGCTAGAAGGTCAACCTATGGTTGATGAAGAGGTGAGAATGGAGACAAACACTAGTGCTCAGAAAAGGTATGCATCCAAAAGGTTTATAGAATTATTCACCTCTCCCCCTTCAGTTAATATGACTATAATGGAACAAAAACTAGGAAAGACTCCTATGATTCAAGAGGATATTTTTGAAGTAAATGAAGAACAAATCAAAGAAAAATGAGAAAACTGGATGTGGTGCAGCCAGTAGTGGAAGAAGTGCCAGATATAGGGTCAATTCCTATAGATATTGAAAAATATTTCATAAGAACACTCGGCTCAAAGGTGGGAAACCCTAAGAAGCTTGATGAAAGAAGAATAGAGGATACTCCAAGTTAGGATCCCATTGGCAACATTATTATTGAAGATACAATTGATGACCAACTTCCAAGAGGAAGTAGTAAAAATGATGATGAGTAATCACAACTTTTTGAGAAATCAAGAGAAGACTGGGTTGAGAGTGAAAATGAAGAGCCTTCACAATCCTTGGGTGGTGAAATAAGAAATGAAGAAAACCCTGGTGTTTCAAGAAAATAGGAAAGTGATTCCCCAAGGACTGATCTTGAACACATGGCTAGATAGGAGAGTATAGGTATCGAGAAGGAAAAGATAGGGACCAATCAAGATAATTCAAAATCTCTAGGATGGCAATGACATAAAATGTTCAAGATTTGGGAGGTGTGACAGGGAATGTTCATGGTTCCAAAGGAGGACTTCCTCAACATGTAGATAATCAGGAAAAAGAAATTTTGAAGTGGCAGAACAAAATGAAGAGGCACCTGATTGGTTAGTTAGGGAAATGGCTTTGTCGTTGGAGGTGGAACTAGTGCCTCCACATCTCAAAAGTTTAATTCAAGAAGTGGAAACCACTAAACCTAGACATAGAGCAAAGACAAAAAATGATATCAGGAAGAATGTAGATGAAGGGAGAACACTCTATATAGCCATTTCGATGGGAGATAAAAGTCAGAATGAGATGACACTTGGGGATTATAGGGTAACCACTACTAATGCCAGCAATTCATCCTAGGGACAAGAATTAGAAGAAATGAAAATGAATTTAGAAACAAGTGTTGCCATGGTACAAAAATTTAAACAAAAGAAAAGAGAGCTAAACAAATAGATTTCCTCGCTAGAAGGTTTTTTCAAGCCATTAGCCCAATCTAACCAAGCACAAACTAAATTTCCTTAAAATCTATTACTTATGTGTAAAGAATAGGTGGATGCCATTGCAGAAATTTTCCATAAGCTAACTGTATTTGAAGAATGGATTTAGTACTTGGTGAGGAAACAGGAATATTTAATCATAGATGTAGATGGAAAATATAAGGAGGCATACTGTTCGTATGAAAATTCCAATAAATTAGAAGGAGAATGTAGGTTTCGCTAAGAACAGACTGATGCTAAGAGGTGAAGTTTAAAATATCTTATTCATAATTTTTTTTGAGAATTGCTAAGTGTGAAGATAACCATAGAAAAGTTCCAATGTTTGAAAAGTGGAAGAAATAAGTGAATTGGGAAAGTGACAATTTGGTACAATGTGTAGAGGGATTTGGAAAGGTCACTGAAAGATGTAAGAAATTGATTGATAGAGATGGAGATTTTATTGAAATAGTAGTGGAAGAGAGTTGTGATCCTTAGACTTTAGGGAAGGGTGATAAGGAGGTAAAAGATTTAAAGGAGTGTCTTGAAAGAGTAAATAAGTACCCTATTCATTCGTTAAACTAGGAAGTTATTGATGATATTATAAAGTGTAGGAATGGCACGGTCAAATATGAAACAAAGACAGTTCAAAGGGATGAACGAATCATCTAGTTGTCAGAAGATTATACTAGGATTAAGTATAGCTGGAAGGTTATTCAAGGAGTTAAGAAAGAACATATGTATCAACTATTGTTTTCCTTCTATGAGTATCAGCAAAAGAAAGGTGAAGAAGAGTTTTTAGACTCATTGGTTAATGAAGAAATAAATTTAACTGAACAGTACTAGATGTCAAAGATTTAGTGCATCTACAGGATTTTGAAATGAGTTTTATAGGTTTTTTCCCGAGCCTGATGAAGGTGGTTCATTCTAGGTTGTGAAGAATATCAATGGTATTATTTAATGTACAATGCTTGTGAATTGAAGCTTGGACTTGAAGATTGTTGGTAATGAAGAAGTCAAAGTTTTGACTGTGTCTAGACTATTCTAATGACAACTGTCACTTGCCATGTGCTACATTTCAATTTGCATTTATGATTCTCTTTGATAGACCTAAGTTCAAAAATTTTGGGGCCTTGTTCCTATAAAAGGCTCTTTACTGCTTTATTTTTATTTTAAGTTTAGAATTTGTGGATGTTAGAGAACCAAAAATTCTTTAAGTTTTGTTTTTTTTCCTATTTTTGTTCCATTCCATATTAAAAACTTGCATGTTTTATTAGAAGTTAATGAATATCAGAGCCAATTTGGAAGCTATCTTCTGATATGAAATATGATGTAGCTGATTGTTTGTTCGTAGCGAACAATATTTTGTGCTTCATCATTTAAAGGTTCATACTAACACTATTCGGTGGAAAATAATCCCACCTCTCTTTAAAATATCACATCATTTTGTGCCTATCTATGAAGCAATATGGTGAAGTATGGAATGGTTTTCCCTAGTTTGGTTATTTCTTGAGGCATGTGTGGATAATACCTGGTATAAATTTTACTTTTTTAGAAATTTGTTATGCCTTAATTTAGAATAGATGTTTAAATTTTAGAAAATATTTCTAAAAGGAGATGAATGCATGTAGTTTTATTGTAAATATTCTGATTCCATGATATTGTTGAATTATTAAAGCCAAATTTACTTAAGTTAAGGAAATTTATTTGATGTTCATGAAATGTTATTGAAAATTTGTCAATTTCATGAAATTGTTAAATGACCAGCCTAAGATAATATTTTGCTTATCTTTATGATTCCTTTGAAAACCTAAGACCTAAAAAATGTTTACCCCTCGTGATTGAAAAAATTATCACAACAAACCCTGATGTGAACCTAGTATGGTCAAGATTTGACATAAACGAGCCTTAGGATCAAGCTGAGTGAGCCTAAGATTTAGGTTGTCCTAGTGCAATCTTTTAAGTAAGATAGGTTCCCATGGTTTGTTTGTGAGGATTTATTTACACTGTTAGTGTGTGAATAACATCATCATCAATAGGAACTACTGCTGGAAGGAGGGCCTCCATAGTTCTTTTGGTTTCATTTGGGTTGAAGCTAGAGTCTTATAGAGTCACTAGGTCTTGATCTAGTGATCCTCATGTGACATTAGTCAAAATTAGTGGTCTAATGTCATCTAGGCCTCAAAGGTCTAGAAATGCAAGTGCAATACCACAAAATTAGACTGTTGTTATACAACCCTTGCCCACAACAATGGTTTTCTTTAATGTGGAATCACTGATTTAGTCTGATTTGTATAATGATCTTCCAAAGAATCTGGAAAGATTGTTTCCTAAGTATTATTTTCACAAATATGTGAAAGATCATATCAGTATCTTTAAGGATACATATTTCAGAGCAAGGATACAACAAAATATGTTGTATGTCACTTGCTCCCTTATACATTGAGTGGTAAATTTTATAAGTAGTACATCAACCTACCTCATAATTTAGTTACAAGTGGTAAAGATATGGAAAGTCAATTTTTAGCCAGGTTTAGAACATTGGTTGATCTTTCCTTGTCATATCATCACTTCACCCAAATCAAAAGGCTCGATGGTGAACCTATAACCACTTTTAATGATAGGTTTCAAAAGGCTTATTCTAAGTTACAAGGACCTTATGTAGTGGATAATTCTTCTGTCATCATGGTCTAGTATACTGCAATAGATCCTTTAACTACTATGTTTGTGAAACAAAGGGAAAATCCTCCTACTACTTTACCTAAAGTCGATATTGAAGCTCTAAGTGTAAATCTTGAAATGAAACACCTTGGAAGTGGATTGTCTGCAAATGGTGGAAATGGATTGAATAAATATCCTATTTTGAGTGTGAATGGAGTTCCATTAAATCATCCAATGAATCCTAAATATTTTCCTTTAGTGGTCCAAAATGGAACATTTCCTTAAAATAGTTTCTTCTAACCAGGAAATAGTTAAGCTTTAGTCCCACACCTTGGTCCAGCTATCACAAAGCTTCATCCCAATGGAATTTATTTCTTCTCATAGGCTGAAGAGAGTCAAAGAGTCCAAAAATCAAAAGATAAAGAAGAAATTAAAGAAATCATAGCTCAACTTAAAAGATTAAGCACAAAAGTTATGGAATTAAGAAATAAAAAATTTTACTCTCAAAACAATAATCAAAGTTTACAAAGTCGAGCATACAATGCTCTTAGACCACCAATACCTTGGAACAAATGATCGAATAATGGAGGAGTATCCACACCTTTAGATAACACTAATCCCTTCGATGATAGACCTACATTAAAGTTGAATTTATCTTACCTTGAAATGAACAATTGGTGTTGAATCCACAACACAAATGCTCATTCTGAAGTGGATTATTTGTAATTTAAAATAGCGTCATATATTTTTCTAGTTGCTATACATTACAATGACCGGTGTGAATCTCACCTCCCTCAAGGGAATGAATTAGTTCCAATAGGATATGACTCTTCTCTAATTCTTGAAAGCTATGAACACTCTAAGTCACCTGCTATTGTCACAAGTCACACTTATGAATGAGTAGGAGAAACTTCAACCATGACTTTAGAAATGTAAATGTTTCCTTATCAAGATGAAAATGAACCTCAGGTTGAAGATGATGAAATTCACATTTTCAACAATATCCAAAAGGACATAGCTACAACTTGAGGAGTAACACAAATGGAGAAAATAGATTCATAGTTTTTTCCTTCATCTTTTAGGTTTGGTTGTTTATTTGTTATCTTTGATTTATAAGTTATTTCTTTGTTTTGTGTTAGTTCTCTTATTTACCTTGGTGTTTCTTTTTATTTTTTCTAGAAATTTATTTCGTCTTGTCTTCTTTTATTTCTTGGTTGTCTTTTAGTTGTCCTTTGGCTTGTCTATTCTCCTTTCTTGTTTTTTTTTTCCCTTTCTCTTGTTCTTTTGGGTATGTGTAGGATCATCATGGAAAAAACATGCCCTTAAGTGGCAAAAAATTTAGAAAAATCAATATTAGACAACTTGACGTAAAAATTTGAATAAGTTATCTATATTATTTCAAAAATATGTAAGAATAGAATCTGTAGAAAATTGAATGTAGTTTCTAAACTACTAGGTTTATTTAAAAGTAAATAAAATCTATTTGGTGAAAATTTGAAATTTCACTACAGTAGTACTTAAATTTTAAGGAAAAAATAAGAAGTAGGTGTCTGTCTGACCACCCTAACCATAATAAAATCATAATATTTTTTAATAAGATTTTATATATAAGTAGAGGACTCATGTCCAGATGTGATGCATATTTTTTTGTAATTTTTTTCCAAGTAAATAATTAATTATGAATTTTTTATTACAACTTTTAAAAAATATAAAACTCATGTTTGACCACCTTAACTTGGTCAAAACTTCATGAATTTTTTTAATTTATTTTTTAATCCTATAATATGTGAAGCATAGAATGTGACACATGTTTTGGATTCAAAAAATGTGATACTGTTTTAAAGTTATAGATGTTTTTCAATCAGCCTAATGATCAAGACTTTAGTCATAATTCTAATAGAAAATGAATAATAATTATTTATTAAATTCAAATTAAAGCATAATTTATATTGGTGGGAAGTTGAGAATCTCCTCTAAAAACCCTTTTTCATTTCATCAATTTTGGGTAAAAGAAAAGTCGTCGGCCACATACCCTACAAATACCCATAATATTGCCACTTTTTGGCCCATCATGATCCTGCACATACCCTTTTCATTTTTTCCTTCTATCGATTTGTTCTCAATTTATTTTTTGTAATTTATCTTTTACTTTATATCCTTTTATCTTTCTTTTCTTTCCTTCTCAATTTCTTTCTTTCTTTTGATTTATCATTTCTTGTTGTGTTTCAATTATTTAGTTGTATTTTAGTGTTTTTTCGGTTTATTTTCTTATAATTTTTAATGTCTTGTTTGTCTTGGCCCACATGCATCTTTCCCTCTCTCTCCTCTTAGTATTTTTAAAAATGGTCCAAGTCTATAATTTTCCCTTTTTTTCTCTTGGTTCTATCAGCTCTCATCCTGATGATGGATCATAGAGTGTGATCCAAAATGTTGATGCAAAAAAATTGCAAACAATCAAATATAGAAATCACATATCAATAGATTCAAAGGGTCGTTGACCACGTCAATCCCTCCTAATAACTTTAATACTCCACTAGATGAAAAATCAAGTAATACTCTAGGGTTACCTAAGGTGACCCCTCTATATAACTCATCAAATGTTCCATAAAGTGGAAAATTAGAACCCTTTGATAAAAAAAAATTGATTAATTATTTGGTAGAAGAAATTAAAAAGGTGAAAATCATCCTCTCTTTATCTAAATTTCTCAAAACACCCATGATTAGGAAATATTTCTTGAATACCTTGGAAGATTTTCCCAAAGAAAGTGTCCTTAGTAAAGAAGTGCAGGGGAAGGATAACTCCATTAAGGAAAAAGATAGAAACATAGTCTATATGGTGGATGCAAAAATATCATTTTACAAAGGAAAAATAGAATCCCTACCATTTTTGTTCACATTGAGGATATTTGGTAAAAAATATCCAAAATTGCTTGGTGGATTCTGGAGCATCTACTAATATGATGCCTTTGTCTATATGTCAAACTCTAGGTTTAACTCCAAAAAAATATTTGAAGAAAGTTACTCAACTGGACAAAACCAAAGTAAATGTAGTTAGATAATTAACTAATATTCATATGCAGTTAGCATCGAATCCTTGGATTTAGTATTATATTGATATTTAGGTTGTTGAGATACTTGATACTTACGAGATGCTTTTGAGTAGGGACAAGTCAAAAACTTTGAATGGATACATGGCTATAGAATTCTCACACATGTGGTTACCATCGAATGGAGTCCCTAATCAAATTAGGATTGAGAGAGATCTAGGCATGAAACACATGATCACCAATTATAATCAGAAAAATGAAGTTCTATACATAAGTGGAACCAAGAGTTTATGGAATTCGAAGTTCTGGAGTTAAAATTAAAGAAGTTTTTATGTGCAATGCTGAAAAGCATAATAAAATAACACCTAGAATGGTCTTGTTAGTTGAATCAAATTATGATTCCTCCGAAGGAGAAGATGGAAATTTAGATAAATTTTGGAAGAATATTACTAAAGAAGCTCGAAAGAGAAGGAAAGTTAATGATTCACTGAAAAGTTTGTTGTTGCAAGGTTGGTACAGGTTATAGGGTAAAAGCAAGAAGTTGGGTCCACAAAGAGGGGAAGTTTCTACCCAAAAAGAATCTCACAAGAAACACATACGTGTTATTAAAAATTACGTATGTGTTATGCTTCAGGTAGTCAAGCTTAAAAAATGTGTATGCACTAAAAAACTTGTATGTGTTATAATGTGTACATGTTATATAACATGCATGCATTTTATAACACATATGAGTCATTTATTTAAAAAATTAAATACCTTTTAGAAATGCATACACATTTTAAATCACGTATGCGTTTTGTAGCTCAAAATGTGTATGCATTTCTAAAAGGTATTTAATTTTTTAAATTATCAAGCAAATAAAGAACGTGTATGTGTTTCATAACACGTACATGTTTTTACAAAACACATGCATTTTTAAAATTTTGAATCCCCAACCCACATGCTGCCTCAGTTTTAGGCTTAGGAAAGGCTTGGCAACCCAACCTTTAGCCTTTGACCTACAACTAAAAACCATGGAAAGTTCAAGAGATGTCCAACATTGGCAATATGGTTGATGGACTTTTTTCCTAAATCAATCTATGAAATTAAAACCCATTAGAGAACACGATGTCCAACTTCCAAATATATATATATATATATATAAGATTGGATTATATTTGTTATTTTTTAATTAATTTCTAAGCAAACTAGTCCATAAACATGAAAAATTAGACATTTAAAAAAAAAAATTAATAACTTTTTTGGTTAATTTTCTTGTAAAAAAAATATATGGCATTAGTCTTTAGATAAGTCTCTACACAATGAAAAAAAAAAGATTGAAATAATGTCTAGTTTCGGTCCAATTATGTTGTTTGTGCACATTGATTTTTTAAAACAATAATTAAGGCTAATAAAAATTCAATAAAAAAAATTTAGAAAAAAATTACAAAAAATAATCCTCATCAATCTTCATGTTGTTAGCTATCTTTCCCCAAAATGAATTAGAAAAATACTTTTATTTCGGTCAAAAAGTGGTTTTCGTACATGCATATGGTATGGTAAAAAGGACATTTAAAAAGTGGTTTTTATACATCCCCATCAAAACTCAATTTCTATCATCTAGGTATTTGAATAAATTACATATTTGGAAACTAGATTCAAAATGCTAAATTTCATGTTATTGACATTTTTTAATATTCACTATGTAAGTGCATCAAATTTTCATTCCAAGTGTGAAATATTCTAAAAAATAGAAAAAACACTTCCACTTTTTGAGCTTTTTGTAGACCCAACTTCTTGAATCATCCCTACACAATTCCACAAATTAAGAGGATAGTTTCATGATGTGATTAGAAATCATTCATAGGATCAAAATTTAGCGTTTTCTAGAGAATATTATTCTTAATGGGTTTAGCTTGAAATACTTGAAGATCAAACACAGGTGAGACATATTGCAAGTATAAATTTGTCAACTCTTAAGAATAGTAAGCTTAAAGTTGTTGATGATCAAACTTGGACCCTTAAATTTCATAGGTCAAAATTGAAGCAGGGAATTGAAATTGTGGTTGAACTCATTTATACCCAAGGTAACTCTTTCCTTGTTGCTTATCAATTACAATTCTAGTGTACTAACAATGTGGAAGAGTATGAGGCTCTCATTCATATGATGCTCGCGATCAAGAAAAAGGTTAAGGTTATTAAGGTGTTTGGTGACTTGGAGCTAGTGGTCGAGCAAGTCAAAAAGAAATATATTTTTCATTACAAGTGTCGATCTAGTTATCGACACTGAATGTGGGACCTAATATAATATTTTGATGCCTTTAACATTACTCATATACCATGAATATTTAATCAGAGAACAAATGCTCTAACTACTACTGATAGGACTCTAGAAAATATGAGCACTTCTGAAAGGATGCAAAATGAGGAATTCAAATACTTTTCTTCATAAGTTGCACTAGCTAGTGGGAAAATTACCAACACTCATCTAGGATGGTTTTGTGATATCGAATTCATTATGCAAGTTCAATAGGAAAATGATTCTCATTGTTCACAAAATTTTATAGCAAGTGGGTTGCATTTGGAAGGAGGTTTTCCACTAAGAATGGAGGCTCCTAAATTGGTAATGGAATGTATTAACAAGTATGATTGAAACAAGAGGGTCATTGAGAAAGAAGGGAGAGTCTATGCAGACCTCTCTGTGAAAGGAATTATATATACATTCAAGCCCCACACATCTCACCAGATGAATTCGTTGGGCATAAAAACCTTGGCCAAAAAATATTTGAGTGTAGAAAAACATAATAGAAGGACCATGAATGCAAAATGGTTCCAAGTGGAGATTAATATGAAAATGAAGGAAATTCCAAGGTTCGCATTTAACCAGGATGTTCAACATATCATAACCCTATTAAGTAGGATTGTTGGACTCAAAGATGCCAATTAAATTCAACCATAGATGTTCAAACTCATAGAAAAGATAATTGAAGACCATGTGCAAATTCATTGGGGAAGATTCATTAAAGATAAGATGCATGAAAAGATAAACGCGTTCTCTAAGTCCCAATGGTTTTATATCTCTTCCTATATTGTTTATTCATGTGACTTAATGGAAATTATTCAAGGATTGAACAAAGAACTTGTTACCTTGGGTAGAGAACTAGAAAATAATTTGATATATCCCATTTACACTAGATCACCATCCATAGATATCTAGAGGATTACTGGATGGTTAATGATGTGTTCTCTATGAAGTTAGTGAGAATGATGCACAAAGTGGCATTTAGTTTGTTAGGGGTATTCAACTTCCCACTTTCACCTACATTAGAGTGAAAGGATTTGAAGGATACCCCTTCATTTTTCCCATGTATCCAATGGAAGAATTGATATTGGTGGAATTGGTGAAACAAATGAAGCCTTCCCATACTCTTTTCTTAGTAGCATGCAAGACATGTTCTATCAAATTTCCCATTACAATTGGGAATACAAAGGCAATATGGCTAAACAGGTTGATATGTGTGAAAAATAATTGAAGATGTATAATATGGAGTTCTTTACACTCCAAAGAAATAATTATGATCTAGAGGGAAACCTTGCCAAGAAAATAGGTGGCTAGTATGCTGATGTGTATGATTTAGAATTTTTTTCCTTAATTGTGATGATGAGTAGTAGATAATAAGCAATCAATTATATCAAAGGTTGTCATTACAATCAGTAAGGATTCTAGGACTCCATGATATTTCGAAGAAGTTGGATAAAGATGATGGAGAGGTTTTCAATCCAATTTGTAATTTAGAGAAAATTTATGATTAACCTATCCCAGACCCAAATTATGAAAAAGAAGAGAAAAGTTAACATAGTAGAGGCATCTGGACATCTTGAGGAGAGAATCCCCAATGAACCAAGTCAGAAAATTTCAATGACACCAGCTAGCCACTGTAAAGAAATTGTGGCCAATAAGGCTAAGGAAACACTAAAGCCTAAGGCAACATTTTCTTCCAAGGAAAAGTTGAAATTTCAACCTATGAATGATGAATAGGTGAGAATGAAGACACACACTTGTGCTAAAAAAAGGTCTGCATCTCAAATTGTTGCAAAATTATTCAACTCTCCCCCTTTAGTTAATATGGTTGCAATGAAACAAACACTGGGAAAGACTCCTATGATTGAAGAGGAGAGTTCTAAGCTAAATGAAGAAAAATTCAGAGAAAAATGGGAGAAGTAGATAGCTATGCTGAAACAAGTTGAAGAAAAATGATCTAAGGAGAAACCCATGGTGCAATTGGTAGTGGAAGAAGTTCCAGATACAAGGTCAATTCCTATAGATACTGAAGAAGAACATTTCATAAGAACACTGGCCCGAAAGGTATGACACTCTAAAAATCTTGATGAAAGAAGAACAGAGGATACTGCAAGTCAAGATCCCATTGAAAATATTATTATTGAAGATACAGTTCATGACCAACATCTGAGAGGTAGTAGTAAAAATGATGATGAGAAACTACAAGTTTCTAAGAAATCAAGAGAAGACCAAGTTGAGATTGTTAATGTAGAGCCTTCACAAACCTTGGTTGGTGAACTAATAAATTAAGAAAACCCATGTGTTTCAAGAAAAAAATAAAGTGATGCCCCAAAGACTAATGTTGAACACATGGCAAGATAGGAGAATACATGTCTTAAGAAGGAAGAGATAGTGACCGTCAAGATAATTTAGAATCCTGGCCACGAAGGACAAAAATGTTCAATATTTTGGAGGTGTCATAGGAAATGTTGGTTCAAATGGAAGAGTTCCTGAGCATGCAGATAATCAAGAACAAAGAAATGTTGAAGAGGGGTATGTGCAGGATCATCATTGAAAAAATAGGCCCTTAAGTGGCAAAAAATTCAGAAAAATCAGAGTTAGGTAACTTGACATAAAAATTTGAATAATTTATCTATATTATTTCAAAAATATGTAAGAATAAAATATGTAGCAAATTGAATGTAGTTTCTAAACTACTAGGTTTATTTTTATTTTTAAATATATATTTCATGAAAATTTGAAATTTCAATGCAATAGTACTTAAATTTCAAGGGAAAAAATAAGTAGATTAATGCAATGGACCACCTAACCACAATAAAATGATAATATTTTTTATAATATTTTAGACATAAGTAGAGGACTCATGTCTAGATGTGATAAATATTTTTTTGTAATTTTTTTTCAAGTAAATAATTAATTATGATTTTTTTATTACAACTTTTAAAAAATATAAAAACTTGTATGTCTAACCACCTTAAATTAGTCAAAACTTCATGAAATTCAATTTTTATTATTTTAATCCTATAGTATGCAAAGCATAGAATGTGATGCATGTTTTGGATTCAAAAAATGTGATACCATTTGAAATCTATAGATGTTTTTCAATCATCCTATCAATTAACACTTTAGTCGTAATTCAAATAGAAAATGAATAATAATTATTTATTAAATTCAAAGTAAAGCATAATTTATATTGGTGGAAATCTGAGAATCTCCTTTAAAACCCCTTTTCATTTCATAAATTTTGCGTAAAAAAAAAGTTGTTAGCCACATATCCTACAAATAACCATCATATTGCCACTTTTTGGCCCATCATGATCTTGCACATACCTAGAGGCAGAACAAAATGAAGAAGCACCTGATTGGTTAGTTAGGGAAATGGCTCCATTGTTGGAGGTGGAACTAGTGCCTCTAGATATAGGAAGTTTAATGCAAGAGGGTTTGTGTAGGATCATGATGGGCCAAAAAGTGGCAATATGATGGGTATGTGTAGGGTATGTGGCTGATGACTTTTTTTTACCCAAAATTGATGAAAAAAGGGTTTTTAAAGGATATTCTCAGCTTTCCACCAATATAAATTATATTTTACTTTGAGTTTAATAAATAATAATTATTTATTTTCTATTTGAATTATGACTAAGGTCTTGATTGATCGGTTGATTGAAAAACATCTATAGATTTCAAACAGTATCACATTTTTTGAATCTGAAACATGCATAACATTCTATTTTTCGCATACTATAAGATTAAAAAAAATGAATTTCATGAAGTTTTTACCGAGTTAAGGTGGTTAGACATAGGAGTTTTAATATTTTTTATAAGTTGTAATAACAAATTCATAATTAATTATTTACTTAGAAAAAAATTACAAAAAAATATGCATCACATCAGGAGATGAGTCCTCTACTTATGTCTAAAATCTTATAAAAAATAATTATCATTTTATTGTGGTTAGGGGGTCAGACAAACACCTACTTTTTTTTCCCTGAAATTTAAGTACTACTACATTGAAAATTCAAAAATTCACCAAATAGATTTTTTCTTTTTTAAATATACCTAGTAGTTTAGAAACTACATTCAATTTGCTATAGATTCTATTCTTAGATATTTTTGAAATAATATAGATAACTTATTCAAATTTTTACGTCAAGTTGCATAACTTTGTTTTTTCTAAATTTTTCACCACTAAAGGGCCTTTTTTTCCCATGATGATCTTGCACATACCCAAGAAGTGGAAACCCATAATCGTAGATGTAAAGCAAAGAAAAAACATGTTATCAAGAAGAATGTAGATGGATGGAGAACACTCTATATAGCCACTCTGGTGGGAGATAAATGTTAGCATGAGACGACACCTAGGGATTATAGGGTAACCACCATTAATGTCATAAATTCATTCCGGGGACAAGAATCAAAAGAAATGAAGATGAATTTAGAAACAACTATCGCTAGGGTACAAAAAAGTAAAAAATAAATAAAAGAGAGCTAAAGGAGTGGATTTCCTGCCTAGAAGGTTTTTTCAAGTCATTAGCCTAATCTGATCAAGCATAGATTGGATTTCCTCAAAATCCAATACTTATGTCTAAAGAACAGGTGGATGCCATTGCAACACTTTACCATAAGCTAAGCATATTTGAAGAAGGGATGGAGAATATGGTGAGGAAAGGGGAAGAGTTAATCATAGATGTAGTTGGGAAATATAAGAAGGCATACCATTGGTGTGAAAATTACAAGAAATTAGAAGGAAATTGTCATTTTTTCCAAGAAAAAATTGATGTAGAGAGGCAAAATTTAAAAGCTCTTATTCAAAAAAATGTCTTAGAGTTGGTAAGTGAGAAGATAACCACATAACAAGAAGTTCGAATGTTTGAAAAGAGGAAGAAACAAGTGAATTGGGAATGTGACACTTTGGTACAATATGTAGAAGGATTTGAAAAGGTCATTGAAAGATGTAAGAAACTAATCAACATGTTAAATAGGTGTATGACAACTGAGAGGGGGGGTGAATCAATTGTCACAAAATTCAAACTTAAAACTCAAACACTTATCAATTCCACAACCACACTATTTTGTTATTAAGCAAGAGCATGAAACACAAATAACAAAAAGTAAATCAACACAATGAACACCAATTTTTTTTATGTGGAAAACCAAATAAGGGAAAAACCATGGTGAGGGTTAAATCACAATATAAAAATATTATAAAACTGAATACAAAGGCTCACTACCAAGGGCTCACTGCCCCGAAGAGGACTCACTGTCCAAGTACAAAGGGTCACTTCCTACAGAAAGGACTCACACATCCGCGGCTTGAATAAGGATTACAAAAACATTTAGCTCACTACCTTCATGAATCCAACACAATGAAGAACTGTTGTCTCAACTCACTCACACACACTTCAACTTGCTTTTATACCATCCTCAACCTTAGAAAATTTATCCAAGGTTAGCTACAAATACCTCATTTCTTAAATTCAAATTAGGTTGGCAACTCAACATTCCCACAGTAGAAAGGAATGAGAGTGGACCAATAATTTTTTTTTTCCAAGATTATAAATAATATATCGAATCAACCACACTCTTCCTTAATTAAATTTTATTCTTTGAATGAAGTGTAAACACTAGGTCAACCAAACCTAATGAAAACACAAATGAACATTGATGTGCATGCTTCCCAACAAGAAGATGACATGTGGAAACCACAACATGATTCCTTATGTGCAAGAATACATGTCAGATTCCTTTGTATACATCTACAACAAAAACAACAAAATTCAAAAATTAAACACCTATCACTAGTCCATCTGGACTATACAAACTCATACTAAAACACTAAAGCATGACTTATGGATCGCCAAACTTTAAACCTCTTTTCCAGAGAATAGAAAAAACCTTCATAAGACATATCCTAGATCCACAAGATCTGAAATAAAACCATGGAGGACTGTAGAGTAGAAAAATTTCTCCCAATCCATAAAAGACCAACTCTGCTAGAATAGTTCACATACCGGTGAATGTAACTTTCACATACCATCAAACTAGAAGCTAAAACTTAGGAGATATCACAACTAGATCATCATTATCAAATCGTCAGATCTGTACAAGCATAGGATCAATACAAGAGAAATACAAAGCACATATCAGAGCATATTTTGATCACTTTCATCACTATGACTTCTCTTCTTTATTAATTTTCTCAAAAGCTCTTGGAAACTCTTCAAACCAACATATCAACAACACCATAAAGATAGCTCCATGTACTCATAGCATCGCAACAACATCTCAACTATACATGTACAATCTGCAACTTACTAAACTATGTTGACATCAATGACAACATTAATGACAACACCACCAAAGCTTTCTCATACTTGCAACAATATTCCCCTTTGTCATTGATGGAAACACATGATGTGAAAAACCATCAAAGACAACAACCTGCACAATATTCTAGGATAACACCTTCTCTTCTTCTACAACTATTTTTCACATGACTTTCTCTCCCCCTTTTACAACAATGGAAAAGATAAACAACTTTGATCACTCCCCCTTAGGGTTACACTCATAATGCAACATTGGGAATATTTTCTACTCCCCTGTGGAGTAGAACCACTTATCATTCTAGATAAATAAATAATGTATGAATTCACTAGATTGATGCACCTTCATGTGCACTTAGTTTGAAGGGCCAATGACCCCCAATCTTTCCCTAAGATGCTTAAAAGTATCCTTTGGAAGAGCCTTAGTAAATATGTCTACACTTTATTCCTTCTTTTTTCACATACTCCAATCTGACTTCATTATCCAACGCTTTTTCTTTTAGGAAATGATATTTGATAGATATGTGTTTTGTTCTTGAATACATAACCAGGTTCTTTGAAATTTTTATTCCACTTGTGTTTTCACAAAAAAAAAGGCTCATCACATATCACTCCAATGTCTTTCAGATTTTGCTTCATCCACAAAACTTGTGTGCAACAGGATGTTGCAACAGTATATTCTACCTCTATAGTGGATAAAGAAATTGAGTCTTGATTTTTACTCAACCATGAGACTTTAATCTTCCACCAAGAAAGAAAGAACCACCACTGGTACTCTTCCAATCATCTACACATCTAGCACAATCAACATCGGTGTAAGCACTCAGGGTGAAATCATCACTCTTAGGATACCATAATCCATAATTTGGTGTACCTTTAAGATATCTAAATATCATCTTTACAGCTGTAACATGTGCATCTTTAGGATTTTCTTAGAATCTAGAAACTAGATATATTGCATGGATAAAATACGGTGTTGTATCAGTAAGATACAATAGTCCACAAATCATAGATTTTTATTTTCTCTAATTAGTCTTAACATTTTCATCATCTTTGCTCAGTTTACATCTAGTCACCATAGGAGTACAAACCAGTTTGGAATCATCCATCCCAAACTTCTTCAATAGGTCTCTTACATACTTAGATTGTGAAATGAATATCCCTTTATCATTTTGATTCAATTGTAGAGCAAGGAAGAAATTCAATTCACCAATCATAGACATCTCAAATTCTTTCTGCATCTCTTCAGCAAACTTTTTACACATGCCTTCATTTTCACCAAAAAATGATATCATCAACATATACAACTACTATCAACATATTTTAACCTTTCAACTTGAAGTAAAGATTGTTGTTAGCAGAGCCTTTGCTAAATCCTTTCTTTGTTAGGTATCTGTCCAATCTTGTATACCAAGCTTCGGGAGCTTGCTTCAGTCCATATAATGCCTTCTTCAACTTACAAACCATGTCCAGTTTTTCAGACAGTTGAAACCCTTCAGGTTGTTCCATGTACACTTCTTCCTCCAATTCACCATTCATAAATGTTGACTTAGCATCCATCTAATACACTTTGAATTCTTATGGGAAAAAATGCCAAAAACATCCTAATAGCTTCCTTTCTGGCCATAGGGGAAAATGTCTCTTCAAAATCTACACCTTCAACTTGTGAATATCCCTTGCATACAAGTCTTGCCTTATTCCTTACAACTTCTCCACTTTCATTTAGCTTATTTTGAAACACCCATTTTGAGCCAATCACATTTGTATTCATAGGCCTAGGGACTAGTTCCCATGTTTGATTCTTTTCTATTTGTTGCAACTCTTCTTTCATAGCTTTCATCCAACTCTCATATTCACATGCTTCACTTATAGATTTGGGTTCAATTTTAGAAAGTAGACACAAATTTACCTCAGCTACAACTCTACTTCTTGTCTTCACACCTTCATTTTTATCTTCAATTATCCATTCCTCTGGATGATTCTTCTATACATAGTTAGGAGTCTTAACAACAAGTTTTGACTCATTCTCTACTTCTTCTTCTTCCACTTGTTCTAATGACAACTATCACTTTCCACGTGCTACATTTCAATTTTCTTTTATGATTCTCTTTGATAGGCCTAAGTTCAAAAATTTTGGGGCCTTGTTCCTATAAAAGGTTGTTTACTATATTTTTATTTTAAGTTCAAAATTTGTGGATGTTGGAGAACCAAAACTTCATTAATTTTTGTTCTATTTCATGTTTTTGTTCCATTCCAAATTAAAAACTTGTATGTTTCACTAGAAGTTTATCAATATTAGAGCCAATTTGAATGCTATCTCCTAATATGAAATCTTACATAGTTGACTATAAGAAAAGAGTATGTGTTGTTCCATTTAGGGGTGCGTACTAACACTATCCAGTGGAAAATAATCCCCCATCTCTTTAAAATATCATATCATTTTGTGCCTAGTTGTGAAGAAATCTAGTGACATAGGGAATGGTTTTCTTTGGTTTGGTTATTTCTTTCAAGGCATGCAAAGATGATACCTTGGAGAAATTTTACTTTTTTAGCAATTTTTTATGCTTTATTTTCGAATAGATGTTTAAATTTTAGAAAAAAAATTTAAAAAGAGATGAATGGATGGAGTTTTATTGTAAATATTTTGATTATGTGATATTGTTGAATGCTTAAAGCTGAATTTACCTGAGTTAAAGAAATTTATTTGAATTTCATGAAATTTTATTGCAAATTTGTCAATTTCATGTAGTTGTTAAATGATCAGACCAAGATTGTATTTTTCTTATCTTTATGATTCCTTTGAAAATTTGAGACCTAAAAATCATTTACCCCTCTTGATTAACAACATTATTACAATTAACCCTAATGCAAACCTAGTATGGTCAAGACCTAACATAAACGAGGCTTGGGATTAAGCTGAGTTATCCTAATATTTAGGTTGTCTTAGCGCAATCTTTCAAGTAAAGATAGGTTCCCATGGTGCGTCTATGAGGATTTATCTACACTATTGGTGTTATAATAATATCATTGTCAACACCCTTCAAATCCTTGAAATTTCTCTTGAATGCTCTTGCTAATGTTCACTTAAATGATTTAGGTGCTCTCTTGAAATTATAGGATCTTAGCCTGAAAATATTGGATGAAATTAGTGAAATAACCTTGTATTTATACATATCTTGACATTAATTCCTTAATTTCAAATATCACAAGACAACATTGAATTATAGATTTGAAATCATTGAAATACTGCCAAAACCATATTTCAAAGGAGGTCCTTTGTGTAAGTGAGGACCCATTCACCATACGGTGAATGGGTCCTAAGCCACTCACCTAGGACACACATCATTCAATGTTAAATCTTGTGTAAAAATAGGGTCATAAGACTAAGTGAGGACCCATTTTCCCTATGGAAAATGGGTCCTATATCACTTACCTAGGACACACATCTTTCAAAGTTAAGTGTTGTGAACTGGTATTTATGAATGTCAGGCTTTATCCCTCAGAAATTGCATTTAATTAGGCTTGGGTTTGAATTAAAGGGGCCAACTAAGGAAAATTAACCTCAATCAATTAATAAATCCCTAGATTAATGTGAAAGTGTAAGGATACACTATATAACATCAAAAACAAGGCACAATTAAGTCCATTTTAAGTTTAAAAGGGCTCTAAACTTAATGTGAATATGAAAAACATATTACAACGCTAAATTAAGGCATAATAAAGCTCATTTATTTACTAATTGTTCCCAAATTAAGTGTGAAAAAGGGATAATTTTTCTTACACTACAAAATGTACTTAGAATAAGTTAGTAATTTGATATTAATCAATTAATGGAATTAATTTTTCGTTTTCATTTCTAAAAAAAATATCCAAATGTTCATATTGAAACATGGAGTGAAAATAAATATCACCATTACCTAATATTAATATGATAACTAATAGTGTAGTGATAGTGTAAAAAGGATATATAATGTACAATTATATTATTTTCCATAATCTCTTATAAGGATTCTTTCTAAAATATGGTTTCATCAAATTAAGGTAGAAACATCATTTAATGTTTTTTGACAAGTTCAAGTTTTTTCATGTGATCCATATGTCACTCTAACCTTTGCTTCAACTCTTTTTTGTAAATATTATGGTGAATCACTCATTATTTTTTATATGTTATATAACCAACACTAGATGGAAGTGCATAAAATCCTCCAAAAAACTAAGTTTATGCCTCTAGTTCATTTCATTCATAAAAAGAAAGGATTTTACTACATTATTCTCATTTGTTAAAAAAATATGTCAACCACTACTCCTATGGGTTGGATTATATATGTCTCCTACTTTTTCTTCTTCTTTTATAACACCTTTCTAAAATAATATGTGAACCACTGCCATCACCTTTCACATCATACCCTCTACACTTTCATGGGTCTAAAATTGTTGCTAACCAATATGATTCATTGAATACTTTTAATTCTTTTATTTCCTCTCTTGTTTTTTGGGGTTTTCGGCCTAATACCAACCATCCACCTCCACTTATATTTTTACACTTCCCATCACATCCAACCTTCCCAATAAATATCTCCACTTAGAAAAATTATTGGAAAGACTCCTCCTTATGTGTAATGTTATTCTCTCTAGAGATCAGTGTTAAATAACCAAGATACTGAGAAGGTGGGGTGAATTAGTCTCTTCTTAAATTTTTTGAACAAAAACCATCCAATTATTCTAATGCACAAAACAATATAGATAATCAATAGCATTAGCAAAGCATGAAATCATTCAACACATGAGCACCAAGATTTTTATGGGGAAAACCCAAAATGGGAAAAACCACGGTGACTGTGACCTCACAATATAGTATAACTAGTTATAGAATATTACAAAAGATGGTGGCTCACTGCTAGGACTCCTGTCTAGAAACAAAAGGCTCACTACATACAAAATTATAAAGATAGAATGGCTTACAACCACAAAATGAACTAATAATGTACACCTAACTAGTGTTGATTCAGTTTTGGTGATTCTCAATAAATAAACTTAATGCACTTCATCATCTTTGCACTTTTCACATCCATAGCTTCACTATCACTACTACTTCTACTATGCAATCTTCAAATCTATCCAACATATATACTCAATCCATCCGCAAGAATCAATTAGGTCAAGCTAATTAGATGCAATCCTTATTCACCAAAAATACCAACTGTTAGCTTCAAGCTTTCACAAGATCTTTCCAAACAATAAATCAAAATGTGTACCACACTTGATCATGTCGACATAGACCTACGATAGGTCACACATATATCAGCACAACAAAAGTTAATTCACCATAGTTTCAACAATTCTTGAAGTCATCCAAATATGGGCTTAATAACAAAGAGAAATGTTGATTCACCATACGACCATTTGAGCATGACAGATTCCAAACACACATCCTTTCGACATCCAAATTTTTTTCCCAAAAATTGCAAACAATGGTAATCGACTGTTAAGAACTGGGGATCAAAATAACAAAGGATGATAATTGCATACTGTATTATACCAAATCATTATACTAGATCAAGTACCAGTTCAAAATACTAGATTAAGACTTGATCTACCAATTGCAACTCATATATCATGGTGACATCAATGACAACAAAAACTATATAAAAGGATGTTCTTCATTTTTCCAATAATCTCCCCCTTTGTCATTGATGGCAACATGTGCCAAAAACTAAAAACTAGACTTGCAAAAAAAAACTCCTATTTTCAACATCAAGCTCCTATTTACAATACTCTCTCCCTAACAACAGTATCTTTTTTCCACTATCACCTTTTCTCTCCCCCTTTGACATCAAGGAAAAAGGGCATCCCAAAAATTGAAACATGAAAACAAATGAAACAAAGAGACACGTATTAACCAGAGGATGGTGAGCCTTGAATCTCCTTAAGAATACCTTGCCATGTTGAATTTCCATTCTGCCAACTTTCCTTTGTAGCAATCAACATCCTATTCAAAGATTCCAACTCTATCAAATTTTCCTCTGCATCATCTGAAGTACCAGGAGTCGGATTTAACATCTCAAGTTTTTCTACACCTGCCAAAGCCTTGGTGACTAGAGTGTACTCCATTCTTATAGTGTCACTTAACTGATCAATTTTTTTGATAATATCTTCCTTCTGCTAGTGTAAAACAAAGAATTTATCTTTATGCACAAAGATGGAATTCTAGGTTGATATGTCTCTATCTTTAGATATACTATAAGTACCAGAGACAATAGTCAATTGGGACTCAATGGAGTCCATAACAACCTTAATGTTTTGAGTTGCATCCGGCCACTTTAGGAAATAAGCAAGAATAAAATTTTCTTTTTGGTTCACAAATCTACATAGCTTCGAGGTTCGTCTTAACATTTGTATGCACTATAAAACATTTTTCATGCAACACCAACAACCTTTTCTCTGCTATCTTCTCCTCAACCTCTTGTTTTTTCTTTCCACCAAGTCTAGAGGTGTACTCTTTAAAATAATCCAATAAAAATTTCAAATTTTCTATAGGAGTGAGAGATGCATCTATAGATGTACCAAGTGTGTCCTCCTAGATTTCCTTAAGACCATATTTGATGAGTTCAGTTCCTTTCTAATGAGTTTCAAGAATCCCCTTTCTTCAAGATGCTTGCAATGCATCCCCTAGTACCACTTTATGCACTGAAGAAATCTTCTCCACATGTACATACCCTTCAATCATAGGAAGTTGTAGAAGCTTCTAAGGAATTATTTGTTGGAATCTGATCTACGTAGACAACAAGGCTTTCAATATATCATTACTAGAGGAAGGTTCTCTAGAAGACTTGAGAAATTCTACAATCTACTTTTGATTGTCTTCATTTTTCACAGAAGATTCCTTCTTTTTTCTTCCTCTTTTCTTTCCTTTTCTTCTTCATTCTCTTCTTCCACTTTTTCTTCCTCTTCTTCTTTATTTTCTTCCTTTTTAACTTCATCTTTACCTTTTTACTTGTTTTCTTCTCCATCATTTCCTTGATTTTCACCTTCATCTTTCTCTTCCTCAATATTATCTTTTTATCCTTCATCACTATCTTTTCCCTTTTCAATATTTTCTTTTCCATCATTATCATTTTCACCTTCAGTGTGCTCTAGAGGAGCATCATCATGTTTCTCTATTTTTGCTTCTCCATTTCTGGAGGATCATTTTCAACACCTGTATGTAGAGGTATATCTGCATCGATTGTTTCTAAAGGAATTCTTGTATCACCTATATAGGAAGGAATATTTTCTATAACCTCTTCTATAGACACTTCTCCTATCTTAGGTTTAGAATTGGATGGTTGTGAGCCAAGCATACCATACTTTTCAGCTGTGTCCTTTATTACCTTTGCATTTTCCTTATCTTTTTTATCTACTTCTTATCTCCAATCATTAGAATATTAACCCTTTTCTTCATCTTGAACATATCTACACATATATTTTTTAGAGTTTCTAGATCATTTGGGTTCAGAGAAGACTCAATTTTAACAAATGCATCTTTCTTGATTTTCTCTTCAATGTCAATAGCCTTTGATCTTCTTTTCATTAGGGCTACCCAAATATTCTTAGGAACATATTTCTCCACATCATCCCATTTGAATTCCAAAATGATAACATATTGAATGACAACTAAAATTAATGTTTTCCTATCCTCTTTTCCAACATTATCATAATATTTTGTTGTAGGCTTCATCATGTTTTTAAAATGTAAAAAGTATTGAGAGTTTCCTCTGCTTTTAATTAGGGGCCAAAACTTACCGGAATGTCCTTTTGTTCTCCCTAGTTCAGAGAGACTTCTACAAGCATATTTTCCTCCTTCAGTTCTGGTTTGGTGTGCACATGATCACCAAAATTCAGCTCTTTATCTTCCTCAGAGGATGATATAATATGCACTCTCTTAGAACTAACACCTTCAGCAAAGGATAAACTTCCTCTTCTTTTCCTTACCAATTTTGCAGTAGGACCCTCTTCCTCTACATCTGGATCATATGTGACACTAAGTTTATTTTCCCTCAAATCCTTTTCTTTCTTTCCTCTTTTTCTAGAAACCATAAGAGTTTCTTGCCTCTTCCTAGATCTAGTAGTAGGTCTGGAAGGAGCTGAGAACTTTCCTTTATCAACAACACCGAGTTCTACACTTGTTGTAGGAGTTACAGAGGGTTTAGAAGGAGCAGTCCTACTGGATCTCCTTGGTCTTGATGATTCTCCCCCCTTCTCATCACTCTTAGCTCTACTTAGCGCAATCTCCTCATCAGTAAAACCTATTTCTTTTAGCTTCTTTTCAACATTCTTCCTTATTATGGGTTTCATGTGCTACATGTGAACATCCATAGTTTTTTTAGCATAAGTTCCAATTCTAGGTTCATTGGCATCCTTTGGAATTTTTAGTAGTATCTACACATAGCCTTCATTTTCACTTTTCGTGATCTCATAGCCAAGTGGTTGAATCCATATAGTCTAGGGATCAACAACTTCAATCATACATTCATATGAAGAAACATGAAATATTATGTTATTTCTATACTCCTCAACAACTTTCTTTAGAATCCTTTCTCTCTCATTCATATTACTTTTGAACACAACAAAGAATGTTGTTAGAGGATTTTCTCTGTTCTTTATATCACTTAGATTGTGTAAGTAATCAAAACTCTGAAGTGCCACTAGTCTGGATGAATCCCAAAACACCACATCATCTTTCCCAGGAAATCTCTTCATAAAATAGAACAAAAAACATACAATCAATGAGTCAAATTTAAAGGAATAACCTCTTTTCTTTGGTCATCCTCAAATTCTCAAGCAACTATAATTAGCGAAGTTTGCATAGATCATAATTTTAACCATTTCCCACCATATCAAAACTAGAGTATAAATAGTTGTAGCCAAAACAAATTTCTCTCTGTTGCTAGAGTAAAATTTATGACCAATCATTGTACCAACATATTTCATAGCTATATTAGTGATGGACTTCATTGTAAGGGCTCTCTTATCATATTCAACACTGGTGAGCTCGATCACAACCTCATTCTTTACTGTTTTTAGTATGGGTAATGTTTCAGTGTCATAAAGTCCAATTACACCCCTAATTGCCTCCTTAGTTATTAGATGGGGTAAGTCTTACCACAAGAATTTATCATGAATTTTGTTGAGAATAGGTTTCACAAACTTGTCATCAACCACAAAACTAAAACTAGGAAAGTAGTTCCACCTGTCCAATTTCTCCGCGACAACATTTGAGTATTTAGGTTTCACCAAGAAATTGTCTCTAGTGAGCTCATTCTACAAAATATCTATGAATTTTCCATGGTTGAATTCATCTATTTTCACTTAAATGTACATTCTTGTATCCTTTGTCGGCATAACCCCATGAGGGATTGATGAGAAGGCGCCCATAGGGTTGTCTTTGAAGACCTTCATATAATAATTTCTATATGATGGTCTAGGTATTTTTGAAGCATTAAAAACTATAGGGGTTACCATTCTTCTCAATATCTAGTTCATACAACTTCAAAAGATGATATTCACAAACCCATAACAACAGAGATAAGAGAAATAGCTTTTTCTTCAAGAAGAACTAGAGTTAAGGTTTGCATAGATCAAACTCCAAATTGCCACAAAAATGCTCTAAAATTCTTTTCAAATTCTTCAAATGCACAAGTGATTAAAATTCCTTACTAAATTACTTAATAAAACAATGATCTGCCCTAGTTTGCATTAAATGTGGCAAGATACAAAAAGCTACTAACAACATTCTTCACAACACAAAAAACCTTAATTCGCTGTGAAAAAAACATGCCTACATATTTTCTTTTGATTTATTTTGCAAAACCTCTTCCTCACCATTCCTTACAACATATATCCATGTGTCAAAGGCTGACACACCAAATATCTAGGGGGTTTGTACAATTTTATGTTAAAGCTCCCTCTAATACCATGCAAAGTCTAGTTCCCAGAGGAATTGTATGAACCAAATGAGGGAATAGACACATCTGTTGTTTTAGGCTCTTATTTCATTCTCCAAATTTTTTTCATCTCTTAATTTCTTCTTTGTCAAATTTCTTTGCTGGTTCATTCTACTTTACCAGATCAGTCTTCTTTCCCTTTTTACTGTAGCAAACTCTTGAGATATATCCCAGTTTGTTGCAATTATAGCAAACAACATTTCTTTGATTAGTTTGACTTCCACAGACTCTTGTTCTACACTGATTAGATTTATTTCCATACTTGTTGCAAGCACAATAGTAGCCATTAAAAGGTTGATATACCCTTCCTCCATTAAACCAATTCATCATTCGGGTTCTGCATTCACTAGCTTTATGTCTGATTTTATTGCAAGAAAAAAAATTGTCTAGAGAAGGGACCAGAAAACTGATTCATCTTATTTCTACATTCAATTTCCCTATGACCATATTTATTACAGGAAAATCAAACACCATTGAAAGATGGATACCTTTGTGCATTTGGTTGTTTGATAGGAGGTTTCTTAGTAAAGTTCTTTGAGTTTCTTTTTTGTCTCCATTTATCTTAAGTCTTTTGTTTGTTCACTATATTTTGCATAGTCTTGAAACTTTCACTAGAATCATTTCCTAGATGAAATTTGTCTTTAGAAGGACTTTTCCCTACAATTAATTCATCAATCTTATCTAAGCTAGATTTGAAACTATCTTTGCAAAGCTTTGCTTTCTCCAAATCTACTTTCAAATTCACCACTTCTTATTGAATCTTAGTGCATTCATCATTCTTGCTTTGCACTATTTTATTTAGGCATTCTTCTATTCTTTTCTTCTCTTCTACTTGCACTTTCAAACCAATAATTTCTTCATTAGCCTACTTCAACTGATCAATTACTTCCCTATGCCTTTCTTGGAACTTCTTCAATTGCTCTTTTAATTTCTGGACACATTTATTTGCATCTTCAAAATTTTCTTTCAACTCTTTATTTTTATTTT
Source organism: Sequoia sempervirens (assembly GCA_007258455.2). Lineage (NCBI taxonomy): Eukaryota > Viridiplantae > Streptophyta > Pinopsida > Cupressales > Cupressaceae > Sequoia > Sequoia sempervirens. The sequence continues at coordinate 365,062,988 of VDFB02047230.1, read as the reverse complement.
CAAATTTATCAAGATCTTCAAGTGCATCCTAGAGCTCTTCTTTATCATTCATTTTTTCCATCATCAGTATCTCCCCCGAGCTATTAGGCTTATCTAGAGGAACAAGACTCTGATACCAATTGTTAAATATCCAAGATATTGAGAGGGGGTTGAATCAATATATTCTTAAATTTGTTGAACAAAAACCATCCAATTATTCTAATGCACAAAATAGTAAAGATAATCAAGAGCATTAGAAGAGCATGAAATCATTGAACACATGAACACCAATATTTTTACGTGGAAAACCAAAAATGGGAAAAACCACAATGAGTGTTGGCTCACAATATAGTATAACCGGTTATAGAATATTACAAAAGATGGTGGCTCACTGCCAGGACTCACTATACAGAAACAAAAGGCTCACTGCAAATAGAATTAGAAAGATAGAATGGCTTAAAACCACAAAATGAACTGATAATGTACACCTAACTAGTGTTGATTCAGTTTCGATGATGCTCAATAAACAGACTTAATGCACTTCATCATCTTCACACTTTTTGCATTCACAACTTCGCCATCACTACTACTTCTACTACTCTATAATCTTCAAATCTGTCCAACATATATACTCTCTCCATCCACAAGCATCAATTAGATTGACCTAATTAGATGCAATCCTTATTCAACAAAAATACCAAATGTTGGCTTCAAGCTTTCACAAGATATTTCCAAAAAATAAATCAAAATTTGTACTACACTTTATTGTGTCAGCATAGACCTAAGATAGGTCACACATATATCTACATAACAAAATTTAATTCACCATAGCTTCAACAATTCATGAAGTCAACCAAATATGGGCTTAATGACAAAGAGAAATGTCGATTGACCATACAAACATTTGAGCATGAGATATTCCAAACACACATCCTTCCAACATCCAAAAATGTTTCCCAAAAATTTCAAACAATGGTAATAAACTATTAAGAACTGCAAATCAAAATATTGTAGGATGATAATTGCATACTAGATTATACCGAATCATGTATCAGTTTAGAATACCAAATTAAGACTTGATCTAGCAGTTGCAAATCATATATCATGGTGACATCAATGACAAAAAAAACTTGTATAAAAGGATGTTCTTCTTCATTTTTCCAATAATCTCCCCCTTTTTCAATGATGGTGTCTCATATTTGATCCATCCTCTTTCATTCATCCTCATCCTCATATTTGATCCATCCTCTTTCATTCATCCTCATTAACTATGATGGTGTCTCATATAGTACATTAATTATTTGGTTGTAACAAGCTATATTTTTTTAGTAAATATAGTTCATACATCATTTATGCAACCTCCTCCTCATGTATTTTAGTTGTATCCACTATGAATATCTCTATTCCATCTTATATTTCTTATACTAGTCACATATCCTAGCCATCCTTTCCCACCTCTACTTTCCACATATCCATTGTCCCTGACTACTCACTTATTAGCATGTTTAAATTATATCAATTCCAATTATAACTACATGGTTGAACTTTTTCTTTATTGTACCTACTTCTAGCTTCGTCTACACAATATTATTGTCACACTCTTTTCTAATGCCAACTTGCAATAAATAATGTATGCAACATCCTTCCTACACGTATCTAATACACTAGAACACATATGCTACATTTTCTTGTATGTTTTAGCCAACCAAGTCATTTTATCTTATAGTCTCATAGATCAACTACTCTACTACATTAATTTGTACGATGTGATCTATACCTACTTGTACCTTTTTTTTATATTATGGACATCACTTGAGACTCAACAACTCATCAATTATATTATCCTACATTTTTCCATTAATATGGACTCTATCCTCCTCTACCCTACTATCCATGAGATATTTTCCAAAGAAATAGGACCCATTTCTCCACTTTTAGGATGTTCACATGTTATATCAATTCCTTCTTTACATATCAAGGAAATATTTTCCACCATTTTGTAGTTTTTAATCCTCCTCTTTCATGACTTATAAGGATAATTGATACATATACCCAACCATTTCTTACTTCATTATCCAACTATTATAACCTTTTGTTCATATCTCTCAAGATCTTCAACACAATTTAAAATTCATTTAAAAGGTTTCTATTTAATTTTTTTTATATATTCTTCTCAATGGTATCTTTACTATCTTCACATAAATAGATGCACACATTGGAATTTTACAAAAAATACTGATCAATCTCTGAAGGTCATATGCTACAACTCATTGTTGCATAGTTCCAAAACATCAACTAGTTAATTAACAAGCACAATGTGTTGAATATAAATCTTGAAAACATTGGAATATGATAGAAAAAGTGTAGGAATACTCTCCATTAAAACCAAAAACCCAAACTTGCATCTAGGAATAAATATATATTATGAACATGTTACCAAAAAAATCTCACTACTTTGAGTAACTAGCCTCAAACATTCTAGATCAGACTTCAAGATTACCTCTATCAGCATAGATAAAAGAATGGTATTACAACACACTATAGGTAGAATTTGTTTTTTGTCGAGAAATTATTTTATATAATAGTAATATTACATTTAATTCTCATTATTCTATTATCATTACTCCTTTGACATCAATGGTTTATGTGTAGGATCATCATGGAAAAAATAGGCCCTTAAGTGGTGAAAAATTTAGAAAAATTAGAGTTAGGCAACTTGACGTAAAAATTTGAATAAGTCATCTATATTATTTCAAAAATATGTAAGAATAGAATCTGTAGAAAATTGAATGTAGTTTCTAAATTACTAGGTTTATTTTTATTTTTTTAAAATCTATTTGGTCAAAATTTGAAATTTCAATGGAGTAGCACTTAAATTTCAAGGAAAACTAAGAAGTAGGTGTTTGTCTGACCACCCTAACCACAATAAAATGATAATATTTTTTTATAATATTTTAGATATGAGTAGAGGACTCATTTCTCGATGTGATGCATATTTTTGTATTTTTTCCCAAGTAAATAATTAATTATGAAATTTTTATTACAACTTTTAGAAAATATAAAAACTCGTATGTCTGACCACATTAACTTCGTCAAAACTTCATGAAATTCATTTTTTTTTATTCCTATAGTATGCAAATCATAGAATGTGATATCATTTGAAAGCTATATATTTTCTTCAATCAACTTATGAATCAGGACTTTAGTCGTAATTCAAATATAAAATAAATAATAATTATTTATTAAATTAAAAGTAACTTACATAATTTTGTAGTGGCGGAAAGCAAAGAATCCCCTTTAAAAACCCTTTTCGGTTCATCAATTTTGGGTAAAAAAAAGTCATCAGCTACATACCCTACACATACCCATCATATCGCCACTGTTTTTCCCATCATGATCCTGCACATATGCAATGACAACATATGTTGAACAATAACAATATATTATGATAATAATGAGCACTAATGCAATGGTACACATGTCAATGTATCAATATGTCATAGGCTTAAAATTATGATTTAATATGATCCCATGATAACTCTTTCAACTAAGATGCTATCATAATTAAACATTTTGATAAATATGGGGTTAATATTTCAAAGGGGAGTTAACTAAGTTTTGTAGAGAACATGTGAAAAATAGATAACTAAAGGCTACCTAGACCAAAACTTCTACCCATTCATCATATGATCCTTCATCATATAAGGTTATAATGTAAACAGTTGGAAACATGGCACAACAAGTCAACCCAAAATTAAATAAAACAACTAGGCATGAAGGGTTTAGGATTTTTAAGTGAAAGTTAAAAATAGATCATATTAGAGTAGTATAAAGTGATTAGAATGACCTTTTTCCTTCTATTTAGGGGAGGTCTAGCCTTCCAAGTCACTAATCTTAGTATTCTCTGAAAAACTCTGAAAGGTATCCCCGATCCTTAACATTGTTGATTTCTTATCTCTATTAGATAAAGGAAACACATTTTCTAAGATATTTCCCTCTCATCATCCTTAATTTTATGATTGAAATGGCTCTTTCAATTAACATCAGATAGCACCCTCACCATAATGGTAGGACTATAGTTACATATTGTGATGTCTAATTCAATTGATATTTCTTGATCTATTTAAAGAGGGATAACCCCTTCCTCCTTTAAGGACATATTTTCAATAAGAAACCCATGAACTCACCTTCCTTAACTTCATACTACACATTGAAAGGTATTTCCAACTGAAAACTTGATCAACCCTATCTCTTTTGTTTGAGTATTATAATTTTTATTTTATCTTGGTCATCTAAACTACTTCCCATGCATCTCAAAATGTTAGGAGAAGAATCTTAAAACACATGAGTGCTATCCAAGGATCAATGACGTGAGATGACAATATTGCTAATGTATTTCCGAAGGAGTAGTCCTTTGAGTTATCAATTATATTTTTGAGCTTCTTCACTAGGTCCTTGAATTTTCACTACCTAGTGGTCAATAATTGAGTAAAGAAGTGACAGAGTTTCAAATAATTTTGATATAAAATTTTAATTTTCATACAAAATGGGTTGATTCTTGAAATGGAAAAAAGTAGAAAAATTTTAGTTTTCACCCTAGGGTTTTTTACCAAATTTCATATGAAATGTGTGTGGGAATGGGATAAATGGATACACAAGGATGAAAAGAGGGTTTGATGGATTTGGACAAGGTATGAGATTGACTTACAACCTGATATTTGAGTCAACTAACCCTTAACCAAATATAGAAATGTCCTAATGATGAAATGCAATTATCTAACCAAGCTAATGGTACAACTTGTCATTCAAATGTAAATGAGCAAAGCAGGGCACTATGCACATGTGACTCAAAATTCAGGTAAAAAATCATGGACATAGATGCCTAGGGCATGACTTTCCTTGTATTATTTTTTGGATATGTTTTCGAGGTCCTCTAATGTCGGATCTAAGTTTCAAAAATTTTCCTCTAGATCTACTGGAACACTACTGGATATTTTTGTAACTAAGCTTTTGTATATGGGTATGTGCAGGATCATGATGGGCCAAAAAGTGGCGATATGATGGGTATTTGTAGGGTATGTGGCTGACGACTTTTTTTTAACCCAAATTTGATGAAATGAAAAGGGTTTTTTAAGGAGATTCTCAAATTCCCACCAATATAAATTATGCTTTACTTTGAATTTAATAAATTAGTATTATTCATTTTCTATTTGAATTACGAATAAAGTCCTGATTGATAGGCTAATTGAAAAACATCTATAGCTTTCAAACAGTATCACATTTTTGGAATCCAAATCATGCATCACATTCTATACTCACAAATTATAGGATTAAAAATAGAAAAAATGAATTTCATGAAGTTTTGACCAAGTTAAGGTGGTCAGACATACCAGTTTTTATATTCTTTAAAATTTGTAATAAAAGAATCATAATTAATTATTTACTTGGAAAAAAATTACAAAAAAGTATGCATCACATCTAGACATGATTCCTCTACTTATTTCTAAAATCTTATAAAAAAATATTATCATTTTATTGTGGTTAGGCCGGTCAGACAAACACCTACTTCTTATTTTTTCCCTAAAATTTAAGTACTACTGCATTGAAATTTCAAATTTTCACCAAATAGATTTTCTTTAATAATAAATAAACCTAGTAGTTTAGAAACTACATTCAATTCTCTACAGATTCTATTCTTACATATTTTTGAAATAGTATAGATAACTTATTCAAATTTTTATGTCAAGTTTCCTAACTCTAATTTTTCTAATTTTTTTGCCACTTAAGGGCCTATTTTTTCCATGATGATCCTACATATACCCATATTAACAATATATATGACAAAAAATGTAACAATGGATAAATTTTCTTCAAGATCCTTAAATCCTTCTTCAATCTTGAGATCCACACATTCACAAATAGGAGAAATATTGAGCCATTTGAGGGGATTTCCTTAGCCAAACCCTATGTAAGTGTTTCCACTTCCACAATAGAAAATTTCAATGATAAAATGATAATGGATAGGAAGGAATGATGAAATCACAAAGTTTTTCAACTGACCACCCTTCAATGGATTCCTTGAAGGACTAAAGACATACAAATCACTTCAAGGACTTGATCTTGTTTTCTTGACTTGCTTGAATGCTTGATTTTCTTTGATTTATTTGGATACCTACAAGAGTGTTAGACTTCACAAAATAATGATAAGATGAACACAAATAATCTCTCATATAATTGTATAAGATGTTAGGAACTTGAACTATTGAAATGAAGCTCTAAAATGTTGCTCTTCACTTTCTCAATAATGCTCTTGATCATAAGTTTACCAATAATTTTCTCTTGTTGCTAGATAGATTTTAAATTATGCAATAACTAGAAATTTATAAAAATTTATTTAATTTAATGAAAATTAAATCATGATATCCAACTTTGGACAATCGAAATTCAAATATTAAATTGCCAAAAATGACATATTTCAATTTTTGGAGGGAAAATAGGAGGATACTCACACCCTAGATGTGAATATCCTGGACCTATTTTATAGGATAGTTAATAACGTGGGTAATATCATTGATTAATGCAATTGATTCCCACTTGAAATTCCTCAAAAAATATCAAAAATGGGCCACAAAATGCATAATTGAGGAAATTAAATACTCAATTAGGTCCAATAATTTAAGGGGGATAAAACATAAGGTGAAATTTTCATGGTTGAAAATTTATGATGATACATTTATCCCCCACTTTAGTGAGAGTGAAATTACACTAAGACTCATACTAAAGTAGTAAATATATGTTAAGAGGGGTTCAATCGTACAAATGTTTAAGAGATAGGATGAATAAGGATCAAGGGGGTGGTCAAGCCCCCAAAATCAAAGATCCCATGGAAAACCAACATAGGCACAAAGAAACACACATTGGTATGAAATGTAGCAAGAAAACATACACTAACATATAATGTCAAAATGAAGTGCAAAAAGAGCATATGGACTAGTAAGTTGTATTATGATAGGATCTATACAAATGGCATTTATGATTCACATAATAGAAAAGTCTAATATTTTCTAGATGAATCATAAAAAAGAAGGCACATAGGCTAGTGAGGATTTTTTTTCACTAGATGATCCCCCAAGATAGGTTCTAGCAAAATGAGAAAACACACTAGGTCTAGTGAGGATCATTTTTCACTAGCTGTGTACCCATAACTATACAAAGAGTTATACTCCCTAATAACCTTGATAAGGTGATACAAAATGATCAAAATTCTATTCCAATGCTACAATAAGTTGAATGCTTGTGAAAAAAGTGAAGCAAATAAAATGAAAAATTCACCTAAGGAGGTGTAAAATCTTTCCTAAGGAGGAGCATAAATGACAAGAAGACAAGGTAAAAATATGAAGGGGTGTTGTAACAACTCGACCACAAAAGGTGACTTACAAAAATAATAAAGGATCTCTTCTCAATACACAAAGGGCACACCTTAGGGGATATATCTCATTAAATCACCACCAAGAGAGGACAAGTCATAGAGAAAGGAATTCATGCCTTAGGGAATAATAGTCATAGCATGACCACCAAGGGGAATGTCATATGTCAAGAAAAGTCACACTCTTATGGTACATCAAACCTAATATCACAACAAAGGAGACACGTCACATAGATTAAGAATGCCACACTTTGGTTGAAAAGGTCACACTTCTTAGGAGATGTATACTATCATCACTAAGAAGGGACCATTTCCTATGGAAACAATGAGTGGGGGACTATATGTTCCCACTTAAAATGTTAGTGTAGTAGCTACACTAATATTTTAACTAGATCAGGAGGGATCCCTTGCTAGAAGGAATACACCTAGAAAAGTCTACCTAACCCCTTTCCCTCCAAGTGTAGGGACAAATATGATCCTAGATGGTTATGATATATGTTTCTCCTTGTGAAATGAAATATGATTGCATAAAGCCTAGCTTATACCCTCATGCATGCTAGTATGTTATAGTACTTAAACTACCAAATAACAAGGAGAAAATAATACAAATGTTAATCTATCATACATTCAACCTTATCCATGTAAGGATCAAATTATCTCAAATTTATATTTAAAGACCAACATCTATTTGGATGGTGTCTAAATAATCTATAAAATGCATAGTAGGGCATTTTTTTCATTCCTGTATTTATTGTTTTTTTGTTAAGGCATAGGTGGTAATATAATTAATCAGTTATCTACAAGTTTATCTAATTCCTCTTAAGTCTTGAATATATAGGTAATAAGAAATGTAATTTATTAGGTTTATATTTCTTAATTGATGGAGAAATGGCCTATTGTAAAGGTGGAGGACTTTGGTAACCTAATCATTTAGTATCCTTAGATGGTGTTTGTTCCAAGAGAGAATGGACTTCATGTAATTTTTTTATGTCACATCCTTGTTTCTTCAAGATTATAAAGCTTTGTCCATAGGTATGTTCCATGTTAATAGGTTTTTTTGTATCTTTATGCTCATATGATGGGGGATTATTTAATGTAATTTTCATGGGATTTTTTTTGATAGATGCCTCCATGTGTATTGGTTGTATGTTTTGTGACTCACTTTTGGGATATAAAATAGTGAACATTTCAAGTGGTGAGATGGTAGGATATTGTTGGTATGAGGTAGTAGGGCATTGCATTGAGGGTTAAAAGGCTACATTATTCTAAAGGTCACGGAAATAAATTTGTATGAATTCATGCATTCTCTCTTCATCTTGTCACATGACTTGAAAATGACTTGTAATGGGAGATGAAGTATCGTGATTATCATTATTAGAAATAAGGTCATTTCCAAACACACAACTTGAAACATCCACCAAATATTTCAAAGAGGTCAAAAATATGTTAATGCATTGATCCATCATAATGTTATAATGTTTGTACTAAGTTTCAAAATATTATGCAATAGAAGGCTGGAAAATAAACAATAAATTCAAAAAAGGCTCCAAAGAAGATTTTATCACTCAAATCTAGGTCCCAAAAGGTAGGAAAAAGGAAACCAAGGTGTTTGTTTCTTGGACGGGGATTTTGGAATTTCAAAGTTTGAATTTAAGGGTGTTGTTTAGGGTTCTCAAATCTATATTCAAATAGGTCTAACAGTAAATTGTTTTCCAAAGTTTTCTAACTTTAGGATTACGAAGTTTACCAATGTAAACATTCAAAAATGCAGAAAGTAAATGATAGTGTAGTGTGGAAAAATGTATCCCTTTACATTTTCACACTTTTTTGGGCCCCCTGCTAAAATTAGGCTTCTTTAAGCCTTATTTGGTCCTATTTTGCATCCATAAGCCTTATTTAATGTATTTCTCTAAGGATAATCCTAACACTTAACTAATTTTATCAATTATAATTCATGTTCTTGGGTTATGTGTCCTAAATTTAGTGATATGGGACTCATACACCTCCTTTGGTGTATGGGTACCACCTAAGTCTTAGGGATTGGCCCTAAATTTGGCATAGAACTCAATATTTCTTGAAATTTGTGTCCCAAGATTAGGCTACTAGGACTCATATGCCCCAATTGGTGTATGTGTCCCACTTTAGCTTGGACCTTTTTTGAATTCATTTCTTGGCAGGATTTTATTATCCTCGATCTAATGTGAACTTGTAGTGTTCTAATTTTGAGAAATTTGGAATAAACAAGTATAAATACAAGGATATTTCCCATATTTTCTCCTAGCAAGTTGATGAAAGTATTCCTATAGAAATTTTATGAAATAAAGAGAAATCAAGAGCATTGGAGAGCCTATTATCAAGAATTCTGGAGTGGTATTCAAGATTCAAGCATCATGTCAAAGTCATCATGCATCATGTGTGTTTTTGAGATAACATTAATGATGTAGGTTTTCATGATTCAAGCAAGCATTCAAGATTAAGTTTCAAATATTCAATCAAGAGTCAAGATCTATATTTATTCTAGCCATTTCATACAAGATTCTAGCCTTTATATCAAGGGTTTGGTGAGTTGCAACATTACATTTTTTCATTTATCATTCCTTCATTCTATTTCATTTCATTTTAAGGTTTGATTACCAAAATAGGGTTGGACCAAGGAAAACCCTTGTCCACTAACAAATCAATATTTTTCTCTCCTCTAAATGTGTGATTTAAGATCTAGCCATGTTGAGGCTTGAAGATCCTTTGAGGACAAAGCTGCAAGATTGAAGAAAGTTGTCAAAGTTGTCAAGAAGTCCTCTTCATGGAAAGTCGCCTACATGCAAGAATTTAAACATTCACACTCAAAAATCAGAAAAGAGAGAGGCTACAAAAGATTACTAGAGGATACCAGAGTTTCAATCAAACCCTATAACTGGGACTAAATCGCCACCTTTGGAATATGAGTCCCAATATATCACTTTTCAGTCATTTCCTATAGATCCTAGTTTACCAATTGTAGATTCTAGATTCAGTCTAAAACCATAAACTGGAACTAAATCACCCAGTATGGCATATGAGTCCTAGTTCACATTCAATGTCATAATTTTTAGTTCTGAACCTTTTTTTAAGCATCTCCAATCTTCCAAGCACTTCTCTATTTATTCATAGTTTATCATTCTAATTTTAAATTTCATTTCCTAGGTTACATAGTTAGATTGACATCTCACTTGCATTTCCATCTTTCTAATCATTAGGTTGAGATCTCTAGGGTTTCTTTGAATGAATTAAGAGTGAAATAGGAAGGGATCCCCCATTGCTTGTGTGCTTCATCTCCTAAAAGGTTGAGCACCCTATTTCCTTGTGTTGATTTTGGTGAACCTGACCTTTGGACACTTGTATTTCTAATTTGGAGTGCATAATAGTCCTAGATCTATTCAACATTAATTTTTCATTAGGTCTTGCATTAGTGAAAAGTACATATTGCTTGAATTTTGCACCTTAAATCATTTAATCTCACTAAAAATATGTCATTGGAATCAGTAAAGACAACATACAAACCAAAAACATTAACATTCAGTTAGAATTTGTTGAATTTAGTGTCAAAACCCTAGTCTATGACTCATTCGCCCTTTTGGGTGATTTATTACTAATACAAGTTTTTTTACCTAATTTCTGGGCATTATATGTTGACTATTATTCATTGTTCGAACCCTTAAAAACTCTAATTGGGACTCATATGCCCCTTTATGCAATTTAGTCCCATATCAAACCTGAATTTTTAATTTACAACATTAAAAACCTTGTTTTTGTGTTTTTGTTTGCTATTGTTACATATATTTTTTAGATTACTAAGTTTTTGTTTCATTCATTTCATTGGATCTAGCTTAATTTGGTTTCATTTTGAGTTCATTTTTAAATGTAATAATTGTAATTAAATAATATCATCTATCTTGTCTTCATTGCATTTATCTTGCATTCATTGATTGTCCCTTGCATGATCTTTACAACTTGGTGTCCTATTGCTAATACTATAGTGTGGCATAGTTCAAGACTCATGTCATCCTGTGATAGTACACTCATCATTTATCTTGGATTATCTATCTCTCATTCATAGTGTTGATGCTAGTTCACTAGGTATGGACCATACTCTTAACAATTCTCTACCTTGAAGTAGTGTGACATGTGTTGAAACAATGGTTATTAGTATCCCTCAAGAAAATATAATAAAAATCCATGAAGAGTTAGAAAACCTACAACATCAAGTGAGTATTGTAAAAAATTCAAACACTACTATTCCTACCATAGATAACATACACCGCATAATTGAAAGTGAACAAGGAGTAGAACTTGTGCTTAACCTGGCTCAATTTTTTTGAAAAACATTTTACCTCAATGACTAGTTGTGCTCAAACTTCAAACAATGTCCAAAGTCGAGGAGGAACCCAAATTCCTTCTCCCACAACCATTGTCTCTATTCCCACCTATACCAACCCTCAAGTTACAACAATGATGCTACCTACTAGTAATGTCATGCCTACCTTGTGTATTTCTAGTAGAAAAAAATATATACCACTTTGGCATCTCATGTCATATTTCCTACAACTTTATCTCCCATAAGTATTCCATTCAATTTCCCCTCAAACACATATAAACCTCCACCATATTGACCTCCATCTCAAAACACAACTAGTGATACCATACTTAATCAACTCTTGCAAAAGGTTTCATCCCTTCAAAATCAAATTTCCACCACAAACCAAAATCAAAATGGCCAACCTTCATACTATGTCAACAACAATCCAGGCTTATCCTTGGAGATATTAAGAACACCGATACCACAAGGTATATATATTCCTAGGTTTGAGAAACATGGAGGGAAAGGAAAACCTTCTAACCATATTTTTCTAACACTGCCTTATGTAGTGATTTCTTCCTTGAAGATAAGCTCTTGGCTAAGCTTTTCCCTAGGTCTTTGAAAGATACCTCTTTAGAATGGTTTTCCTCATTACTGAATAACTCAATTCATTCATTCAATGAACTTGTTGAGGCCTTTATTAACCATTTCCAAGTGCAAATGACTCATAATATGACATTAGCTGATTTGATGAGATGTAAGAAAAAGGATGATCAAAATTTTATTGACTTCATTTCACGTACCAAATGATTTATTCCCAAATCGACATAAATATTCTCGATCCTCACCTTCAATGAATGTTCATTGAGAACTTTCAAAATAAGATACAAGATAAGCTTTCCATGATTAAGTTTCCTTTGTACACTTGTGCACTGTCCTTCATGATTATCGAAACTTGGTTAGTAGTCATGAAACAAAACCAAACTCTAGTTGTCCTAAACATTTTGAATCCACAAATCAAAAAAATTACCAACCATTTAGGAATTATAATAAAGGATTTCTACAACTAAATCCACATCAACCAACTCAACATGTTGATACTTAAGTGGCTACTATAAATAAGACAAGTCCTTTTACATTTGGAGATCCGGATAGATAATTTACTCCCTTACCCAATACCCTCCATAACACAATATTACAACTTGTAGAACAGAAAATGATCTCCTTACCTCCTGTTAAAGCTCCTTATCCTAATAAACCTTTACCACTAAAATTTAGATCAAATTATTATTTTCATTATCATCGACCAAATGGACATGATACATAACATTGTAAGCATTTTAAACATCTTGTGCAATACCTCATTGATTCTAATCGACTTCTAATTAGACGTGTTAATGATCAAGGAAATAAGTCTATTTCCCCTTCTAACCAAAATTGCAAATATTTACCAACCCCATGCCAAATCATAGTATTTCATTTGTCAAAGTTATTGAAACTAAGAAGTTCTAATGATGTGATGAATGTTGACACAGATGATTGCAACATGGACACTATTGAACAAGGTCCTATGGATACTATTGAACAAAGTCTTCTATATGATATGGCTGGATTGATTGAAATTCTACCTCATAAGGGATGAAATAAAAATCCTCTCAACATTGCTTTCTCATCTAAGGATATAATTATAAATTCACCTGATGGTCCTCTTTACATAGCCCTTTGAATCAATGACAAACCCACTAATGCAATATTAATTGATCCTGTCTATGGAGAGAATGTGATCACTGAAGAATTATTACAAGTTTGTGCATGAACTTTGTCAAGAAACATATGATAAACTAAAATAATGTATAAAAATGCATAATGGTTTTTCTTTCCCTACGATGGTTCAATCATCCTTCATTGAAAATTTGGACCGAAACAATTATATGTCTCATTCTCCATCGTTCCGACATCACATCAATTTCGTGTGAAGCCTAGTTATCCATGGCTATGCTCCATGGAAGTTGTCCCATTGCTCATGCATAAATTTTTAAAGTTCCCCTTTAATAATGAAATCTTTATTGTGCACCATAGTGGCTTTAATCCAGCGTCTCCCTGTGAGAACTTTTCATTGGATTTCTTTTGATTCGAGCCTATGGAACTTATTAAACCTTGTGAGGACTTTGTTTTCAAATCTCATTAAAATTTTAGGTGAAATTCATACAAAAAATATCCCTTATAAACATGCCTCAAACCATGATTAAGCCTCCTATCCTCGACGAAACTATGATTGAACCTACATACCAAGTAATAAAGACCAACCTAAGACAAATCCTATACCTATCTCCTACAAACAACCAAGAGACAACCAAAACAATTCCATCACACCTCCTAAGATTAAAAAAAAAGGTTTTCAAAGCTAAAGAGAAAGTGGTTGAACAACCTCCTATGGTTCCTTTTGTTCCTCCCTTTAGGGAAGAAAAGAAACCTATGGTTGATAAACCGACTCCTACACAAACACAACTTAAAAATCATACTAAAAGAAACAAAATGGTAGAGATCATAGGCATAGATGTCCTACTATTGCTCGAAGGATAAATGAAGAAACCAATAAAGAAAACCAACAACCAAACCTTACTGAAGAAATACATGATGAGTCTCCCTCTTCATAATAACAAAAAGACCCTATATTGCAACCATAACAAGAGCTAAATCTTTCTTTAGACATTATCATTTGACCTCTTGTTGTGATTAACATTGATGATGATGATGATGATGAGGTTACTAAAATTGATGAGGAAGTGCCTAATGAGTTGAATGCATTGTTTCCCTCTTCTATTAGCTTAAATTATAATTATCTTGGAAAGAGTTTTGAACTTGGTGATGACCCTAGTGTGGCACTCATTGTTGTCCCTTTGGATAGTTTTCTACCTTTCATATATGATGAATAAGATTGGGATGAAGATGACTTGCTAATAATTTGACTCACATTTTCCTTACTAGTCTTGTATTTATTTTCTTTTTCATGATTCTTTTATGTGTTTGCATGTGTGTAATGTGATCCCCCATACCATTTTGTTTGATGTATCTCTCTCTTTGTGACATTCCTTTATTTGTATCTACATTCTTCTATATGTTGTAAATATTTTGTCTTTTCACTTATTTTGTGTTTTTCTTTTTGGGATGACACAAGGCATTGAGACATTTAGGTCTCTTCCATGTTGACCCAAAATATTATCCTTTATATTTTCATTTTTCTTGTGTTTTCCTTTTGGGGATGATGCAAGGCGTTAACACATTTAGGTATTTTCTGTGTTGACCTAAAAAAATTTCTTTGTTTTCGCCCTCTTTGGGTCATTCTTTCTCTTCCATGAATATTTGGGGAATGATGACAATTATTATCTCTCTAAAAATATTGTAGAAAAGACATACTGACCCCAAATCCATGGATCCGTAATGTAATTTTGGGATTTTATTATTGGGGAAACCCATTTCATGACGTAGATTCATTTGGAAACATATGAATTTGCATAGGGATTTCCAAATAACCTATCATGTCCTCTTTATTGCTAGCATTTATCATTTTATACTTTAATGTAGTTTCTCACAACATGGTGTTTAGAAATTTTATTAAAGTGGGGGCATACATTGGCATTATTCTTTTGCAACTCATGCTTCATTGTGTAGATGAAATTGGGTGTAATTTCCTTCAAGAGCATGATTTCTCTTAGAATATTATATTCCTCTTGGTGGCTTGTTATGACACACTACATCCCTTAAGTGGTGAATTTTCTATTCTTCGATTGCTCCTCTCTTGGAGACATTAGGCACAATGTTTCCTAACTTAACTAGGAAAAAACTCCTTTGAACATACCTTAAACACTATTTCACATTTACAAATGTCTGTTATATGGTCACCTTACATAACACACTTTGCTTGCCTATGGAGCCATCCTATTTGTTCATGGGTGTCAAGCATACGAAGTTTTGCTTGCCTCATGTATCCTACTATTCCTATTATGTGGTGCCTTATCAAAGTTATAAGGAGGTATATCTTTGGTATGGTTAGTGTATGGTAGCCTAAATTAGGTGTGACTTTCCCATAGCAACTTGCTCAGGTATGTGAGTGCATATTGATCATGTCTGTATGTGTCTCACCTCTTTTGGGGCTCACCTAATGGATGACCTAAGGTTCCACTATCCCTTGTGAGCATTTTTTTTCTTTGTATATTGAACATCATGGTCCACTTGTAAATATTTTTGGAAAAAAAAAAAAGACCTAATCCACATCGCATTGGACAAATGGTCAAGGCTTGATCCACCCCTTTTCTTTTCTTTTACATTTTTTCTTTATGTCTCTAGTAGTGTATGATTGTACCTTGTTGTTTCTTCATACATCATTTACATGTGTGTTCCTTTGTGCCTATGTTGGTTTTACATACGATCTTGATCCTATGGGCTCGTGCAACCCTCTTGATTGTTGTCATCCTATCTTACTAGCATTGGTATACTTGGACCCCTCTTGATATGATTTTGTCTACTTTAGTGTGAGTTTAAAGCAAGTTCTTCCTCTTACTAAAGTGGGGGCTAAATATAGTGTAGAAAATGTATCCCTTTACATTTTCACACTTGTTTGGTCCCTCCCTACTAAAATTGGGCTTCTTTATTCCTTATATAATGCATTTATTTGAGGATAATCTTGAAACTTAATTAATGACCAAAAATAATTCATTTTTTTGGGTTGTTTCCTAGATTTAGTGATTTGGGACTAATACGCCACCTTGTTTGTATGGGTCCCACCTAAGTATCGGGGCCTAATCCTGAATTTGGCATAGAACATAGTATTTCTTGAAATTTGTGTCCCAAGCTTAAGATATTGGAACTCATATGCCTCAACTAGCATATGAGTCTTACTTTAGCTTGGACCTATTTTGAATTCAATTCTTGGCATGATTTTATTCTCATAGATATGATGTCAGCTTTTAGTGTTGTAATTTAATGAAATTTTGCATAAACAAGTATAAATACAAGGTTATTTCACATATTTTCCCCTAGAAAGTTGATGAAAGCATTCCTATAGCAATTTTATGAGATCAAGATCATTCAAGATCATTGCAAAGTTGATTATCAAGAAATTTGAAGCTATATTTAAGATTCAAGCATCATGTCAAAGTCATCATGCATCATGTGTGTTTTTGAGCTAACATTTGTGATGTAGGTTTTCATGATTCAAGCAAGAATTCAAGATTAACAAGAAAATATCTACAAATGAGGGATAAATTTCATATTTATTATCTTTTAGCTTTAATACCTTGTCTCCAACCTTGTTGATAATTAATAATTTCAATTTTATGTTGAAAGAATGAAGGAGCCCCTTAATGTGTTGTCATTGGTGTCAACATTGGTTGTTGATATCTACACTAATCTAAAGAAAAAAATGAAGATATCTTAATTTGATATTTTGCTCTACATTTTCCCATATGATAAGATCTACTTATGAGGTGATAATATGTTGTTCCTAATCATTATGTGCATCTATGTTCAAGATTTGAGTTTTTTTGGATGTATAGTTTGAAAGGTACAAGCAATAGTAGTTTGACATATAGTTTTTGGCTTTGTATAGTGTAAATGGGTATGAGTAATCTAGTCTGTGTTCCTCCGATGATAGGAATTAGACTTTGAAAATTTGGGAGATTTCTTATAGTTTCGATTACATTATATATTCTAGTTGGTGCATGTTTATAAGATCAGATTGATCGCTGGTGTTGATCAATTAACATATTTTTTAATTAGGTCTAATTCTTGGCCTACCTAATGCTCGGTGTGTGTTGTGATGATTAAATGTGTATTGTAGATGTTAATGAGATATATTATAGGTCCATTCCAACCTAGATCAAGTGTTGCACATTTGGTTTAAGGTCAAAGATGTTTTTGATTCAAGTGTGCTACCGACAAGGAAATTTTGGTTCAATTTTGATTTGATTTTGGGCTACATCTAATTAGGCCAACCTAACTGATGTGTGTGGAATGATTGTGTATATATGTAAGAAATTTTTGAAGTTTTAGTATAGTGGTTAGATGTGAATATGCAAATTTTGTGTGTACATGATGAGATCTATAACAGTTATTGTGAATTTTGAGTGACTATAAAGCAATGCATTGTTTTGTATCTTGTATTTGATAAAGTGCATAGAGTTAGTATTTAGAGCTTCAAAAGAACCAAATTCAACACAAGGAAGGTTTATTTTTTATCCATTCACATATTGGATGTGTGGCTATTCTATCTTCTATCTATCTGTCTTTTTGTGGATGTGATTTGTATTGGA
Source organism: Sequoia sempervirens (assembly GCA_007258455.2). Taxonomy (NCBI): domain Eukaryota; kingdom Viridiplantae; phylum Streptophyta; class Pinopsida; order Cupressales; family Cupressaceae; genus Sequoia; species Sequoia sempervirens. The sequence goes on along the minus strand of VDFB02047230.1, from coordinate 365,044,939 downwards.
TAGTGTGTCCTAGCAGTGAGCCTCCATAATATCTTATAAGCAATTATAATATATTATGAGCTAATCCTCACCGTGGTTTTTCCCTTTTTGGTTTTTCCACATAAAAACATTGGTGTTTGTGTGTTATGTGATCTTGTGATTGTTTTGTGCTTTCATTCATTGTCACTGTTGGACATGTTTTTCTAATTAGATGCATTGTGATCAAATGGTTTAATGGATTATTGATTTAGCCCTCTCTAAGTATTCTAAGTGTTCAAGAATAAGTGTTAAAGCTTGGTTCCTTCTAAAAATCTTAATAGCTTGAGGAATATCTTAGAGGTTGAACAAATGGCTGATAGAAAGTATCCTACTTTGAAAGAAATTTGTACAATTTAATACATAGAAGATGACAACATGATTGACAAAGAAGAACTTAAAGAAACTTTTGAAGATCTTGATGAAGTTGAAGAAAAAAAAAAAATCTAAAGGAAAATCTCACGGAAGCAAATGAATGCATCTAGAAATGGAGAAAACAAGTCAAGAAATTTAGAGAGAGACATAGGGAAGGCAATGAAAAATTGAAGCAAGCAAATGAAGACATCATCAGATTGACATATCAAGTGGAAGAAAAGAAAATAATTGAGGAATGTTTGAATGCAATGGTAAAATGCAAGAATAAAAATATACAAGACTTGAAGAAGAAGTGTTAAAAATGAGATCAGATTTGGAAAAGGAAATATTTCAAGAGGATAAATTCAAAACAATTTCTACAATGCTTGATGAACTAATTGCAGGGCAAAAACCATCTAAAAATAATGTAGGTTTGGGACTTGAAGAAGGAGAAAGCTCAAAGACTAATTTAACCCCAAACAAGATTCACAATCAAGAGAAGACTCAAGGAAATGAAAAAAAAAAAGGAATCAAAGAAGCAATTCTAGAAGACCCCTACTAGACAACCATATACTCAAAGGTACCCATCTTTTCATGGTATTTGTTTTTCATGCAATAAATTTTGACATAAGGAAATAAAATGTAGAAGTAGAATGAATTATAATGTTGGATCCTTCTCTAGAAAATGTTTTGCATGCAAGAAATTTTGAAATAGAGCTATTGAGTGTAGAAATAAGATGATGAATAGATATAATTCCAGTAGAATGGCTCAATCTTTTAATGGTTACTACTATACATGCAATGTATTTGGACACAAAGCTAACCAGTGCAGGTCCAAATTGAATCAAGTTTAGTTTGGCTAGAAAAGTTTTGTATGCTATAGTTGCAACAAACCTAGACACATTTCAAAATTCTGCAGAAGTAAGAATGGAAGACAAAATAATTTGACAAAGAGAAATGAACTTGTGAAGAAAATAGTTCTTACTAAAGTCAAGAAGGAAATGGACAAGATTTGGAGAAATAAAGAGATGCCAGAGAACAAAGATCAATCAAGAACTACAAATTAGTGTGTACATCCCTCTAGTGCAGATAAATCTCTTGAAAATTAAACCCAGTCATTAGCTTAGGGGGAGAAATAACAAAAAATCAAGCAAACCCCTAGAAATATGAGGTTTCAAGGAGTGAAATTAAGATATATAGTATAAAATGACATGCTAAATCTTTTTAAAAGAAACTGGTAGAAAATTTACAAATCCAAAGAAATTTGGAGCTTTTTAGGGTTTACTAGTTATCAATGAAGGTTTTTATCATCTTTATGAAATTTGAAGCATTTAATGTGGAATTAGTGAAAACTGAAAAGATTTAAAGTGATTTTCTGAGTTTATTTTAATCACATTTTTGCATTTGAAGAATCTAGAACAAGTTGAAGAAGGTTTGAGGGAAATTCAAAGAAAATTTGGTGTAAGTATTGAAACCCTAGTGTAAGGTAGGGGGGCCAACCACACCAATGCTCCAAGTTAAGGAGAGCTGAGAGTGGAGGGCTGCCCTATCTTACCTCAAGATAAGTATGTATTTATGTCAAGCATAGAGAATGAAGACCAGTCTTAAGTTATTTTGTCACTCTACTGATTAGTCTTAAGTTAGTTGAAGAAGGTTTGAGGGAAATTCAAAGAAAATTTGGTGTAAGTATTGAAACCCTAGTGTAAGGTAGGGGGGCCAACCACACCAATGCTCCAAGTTAAGGAGAGCTGAGAGTGGAGGGCTGCCCTATCTTACCTCAAGATAAGTATGTATTTATGTCAAGCATAGAGAATGAAGACCAGTCTTAAGTTATTTTGTCACTCTACTGATCTAAATAATTCGATGAGACTAGATGAGTCGACTTCTAGAATCTAAACTGCACCTTAGACAACTCTTTATGTGAGGACAATAGCATAGGTCAAGGACAATAGCATGGTATGCTAACATCTCTCTGGGGAAGTGGTGCCTATATGACTAGAAATTGAAAAGTATAGTAGCAAATTCAAAGAAACCTACTAAGAACCTAGCAAATAAGATTTAATGAACTAAATAGAATGATGAAGCATAATAAATGATTATAAATATGATAAAGGAGAGAGAAAATGAGGGTGATGAAGATCAACTTACTGGAAATCTAGCTTTCTAGCAAGTTCCATGCACATGTACACCTACACACAGCCAAGAGAGGAAAATTATTGGGGCTGTATACAAGTTTTCCTTAGTCAAACACCCACTTCAGTGATTCCACCTCCACAAATAGACAAGAAAGCCATGAGATAGAAAATGCAACAAAGGAAATAATGGAAAGGAATACCGAACAATCACAACAATGTTATGCTACATAAGTCAAGAAGCAATATCACCTTCTCAATTTTGGTGCCCTCAAGTATGTAGAGGAGGATACAAACTTGGTAAGGTCTACATTGCCACAAAAATGAAGAAGCAATCCCTTAGGACAGTAAGTCACAACTCCAATGGTGCCAAACGTATAGCAAGATGGATGGAATTACTTAAGGAAAATGTTGTGAATTGCTAAGAGAATGAAATTAAATTCTCAAGAGATCATAGAAGTATGAATGAATGTGAAATGGATGAATTTGATGATCAAAATGGGAGGGAAAGAGCCATTTTTTGAGCAGTTAGTTGACACAGCAGCATTATGCTTCATTCCCAATGGAGAACGTAATGTCCCTATAGACTCCAAAGGTAGGAATTTGAAAATTTTCTCCTATACTTTTTTCCCCCACTTTAGCGAGCATGAGTGTTAATGAATGTTTAGTAAAGTAGATCAAAGAGTTTAGAAATGTATACCTAAATTGTCAAGGAAGCATATAACAATTAGGTGAGCTCGAAAGTGTAGGGGAGGAAAATAACTCCATAGGTACTCTCTCTTGAGGAGGTTCAAACAAAGGACTCTGTAGCTCCTCGGAACTAAAGAGTTAAAAAAAGTACACCAAAGGCCTATAGACCAATGATGGACCAATCCTATAGGATGCAAGCACTTGATAGGCCCTCATACCTACAAACATGGTGTCCCCCCAAGTACTCTCTCTAGAAGGAAGCCCAGTGTAAGGGGGAATTCGTAGAGTTAGACTAGAAAGAAGCTTCACAGGAACACTTGCAAAGAAACATGTTAGAAAACAAAGATCAACCATGTGGGCAAGCAAGTAGACAGTCATGCAAATAGTCAAAAAATTATAGGAAGAGCTTCTAAAGGGGTCCATCGAGAACCCTTCAAAATAAGAGGGGTCTACTCAAGGGATGCGCTATTTGAAAGTGTATGCAATTTTTTTCGTAAATCAATTCAACATCAAAGAATCCTTTCAAAAGATGTTCAATTCATCAAGGATTTCGAAAGCAAGAAAATTCCCCCTCACAAGGGGAAGGTCAAGGCCTCTCCCATAGGAAAATTTTCTCCCTCCTTGGAGGAAAGTTCTTCAAATTCTTTCTTTGTGAACCCATGATGAAAGAAACATGTTCTGATAGTGGTCCTTGGGGAAAAAGCGATGTTTGAAAAAAAAAATTGAAGAGATTTTCAAGAAAAAATTCGTTGGTCACCAAATGAATTTATTGAAAATCGAAGTTGATATGATATCCCTCACTTAGGATGGTGCATGTTGAACGTAGAGGCACATGACATTCTAAGGAGAGAAAATAAAGAATGAAAAAGTGATGTTGTGGCTCATGGGACATAGTGAGATGTCACCATGGTAATTTTTTGTGTACGTGAGGTACAAAACATAAGCACCACAACATCACAAAGCAAGCATCAAAGATAAGATGGCAACAACGTAAAGAAAAATAATAACATCATGCATAAGGGACACAGGGGCGATCTAATATTCTAAGGTCAAAGTTGATCATAAATATTTATAGGTATAATATTACTATATAAATGAATTGTCATCAACCCCCTACTATATCAGACCATATGAAGAATGCAATAGAAGACAAAAAATAAAATAAAATTGAGTCAACATGGAAGGGAAGCCTAAATACCCCCAACACTTTTCATCATCCTGAATTTTCAAAAATTAGTACATATAATAGGGGAAGAATGATGTTGCAAATAGAGGAATTTTTAGGAAAAATAATCTCTTTTATATCAAAGCACCTATGAGGGTGACAAGGGTCATCCAAGAACACATAACACAAGCATGGGGGAACAAAAATATACACACACTCTACACTCTAGATAAAGAATAGGCACCCCCCATAACACTCATCAACCAAGAGGTCATCGACCTCCTAATCTAGATCATTATACTGACAATGTGAATGAGCTTGCAAGGGTGAAATGTCAAGGGGGGAACCCTTTGATTCCCCCACAACAAGAGCCAAGGAAGAAGGCCCCGTGAGGTTTTCTTCACTTAATTATTGTGGGGTAAAATTCAACAACTTTGTGAAGATTAGTGAAAGGGCTAACACATTGTCCAAACATTTAAACATGCACTTCATAAGAGTCCCATGTGTTTCCCCAATAGATGAGGGAGGCAGCAACTAAGATTCACTACTAGGCTCACCAAGTGACTCAATAGTAGTGATGAACTCTATGGATTCTAGAACTTCTTTTGTCACTAGGATAGTACATGCTAATGAAAAACCACCCTTTGAAGAAGGTGGACTTCTCTTTCACCCCCCATTGCTAATGGGACCATCCTGGACATCTTCTACCTTATCAAAGAATGTGATATCCCCATGGATGAGGGAGAAGGCAATAAGGAGGAGGAGAAAACTGCAATAGACACAACTGAGGTGTTTGGAATGTCCAGAGGCTTTGAGAATGGTGGGATGTCTAGAAGGGACATCAAGAGCAGCAGGTTGATCGAAGGAGCAATAAACACCTTCACCCTTTTAGGGTTAGGAACATTTATGCTCACAGTAGGAGTTGGAAGTAGCATTGGGGTTGACTAAACTAAAGCAAAGGGGATTTGAGAAGAGGACACCACAATAGACCCTAAAATGGGTGCAGTCAAGTCCCCTTCCTTCCTTTGTAAAGCAACTTGCTCAACAACTAGAGCCTTTTTCAAAGCTTGCACTCATGTACAAGGCAATTCCTATGACTCTGGGAGCTAGAGGTTGGAAGCTAGGATGGAATAGAAGGCTCCTGTTCGGCCATTAGAGTTTCCATCACAACCATTTCTAACAGTGGGAGAGACTCCTAGGTGTGAGAAGGAGGGAGAGACTGAGAGAAGGTTGGATCAATAGTGGGGGGAGTTGACTCTAACACCTCAGCAATGGGCCTCTTCCCATTCACTTCCTTGGGAGTAGGAGTGGTAGGAGGCCATGGAGGTCAAGACATAGAGGACTCCCCATAGGGACCCTTCCCCTTACCATACAGGTAGGGTGAAAATCTTAGAGGCAAGGTAGGGAGGACATATATCTAAATCTTGGCTTTATTCCAAGTAGGTACCATCGGACTTTTGATGCAAAAACTATGAGTAGTCATCCAAAACTCCTCTTAATGAAAGGGGGTAGAGTTGGTGCCCTGAGGATGTATAGACTTCTCCTTTCCCTTCTAAGAGGAGGAAGCTTGATGTTGTGATATCAAACCTGAGTCACTTTCAGCTATCCTTTTTCCCTGGTTTTGTACTTTACATAGTTTCAATAAAGTGGGCCCGTTCTAGGAGGGAGTAGACCAACTAGGGTAGGCCAAAAATGATCCAATGAATAACCCCCATGGGATACTAATGGCTGATATCTATTGTCATGTATGACATGCACAACACGCTCATGAGAGAACTTTAAACATTTATGAATAACGAAAGCAATTCCATTCATGGAAGCTAGCTAGGGGATGCCTAACTTTACCCTGAACAGATCAGATTCAAGAATGGCATAAAAATTTGTGTCCATAGCCCTAGATCCAAGTAGGATGAAAAGAGTTATAAAGCCATATGGATTAAGAGAAAGGACCATCTTCGGTACATATGATAGATTTTTTTTCTTCATATTTGTTGTAAATGTTTTGTACACCTACCCTACTGAAGGCAGGGACCCCCCCTCTTTTCACTCTTGATGGGTTGTTTTCACTCTTGAATGGGCTAATTTTCCCTTGCCTTGCTTTTTGCACCCATGTTTCCAAGCCCAAGTCAGTCGTGAGCCTTTAAACAATCAAATTTCCGTTGGTTAGATTCACTAACCTAAGTTTCACCAAGTCATTTACCTTTGTAGGTTGGGTCCTGCAGGCTCCCCATAGCTTTTCACCCAGCATCCATTAACCTTGGCAGACCTACGTTTGTAGGTTTCTTCTTGGAATTTGTCGTTGCACTCCACTATTCACCTATAGCTGAGCCCCTACAACCACCTAACATGCGGACCCCACATTCGTTTTCCCTATTGCGTCCTTCATGCTCCACGAACTCACAGTAGTAGGTCACCCTATGCGGGTCTCCATCCCCATTTCGCCACTTCTGTAGTATCTAGCCCTTGAATCCTGACCACACAACGAGCCCTATTGTTGGTGTCTTCGTCCCATCAATGCCATTATGGGCCAGATCCAATGCACCTCAGAATTTCCTAAGTCCTAAACAATTGCAGGTCTTTACACACAACTTGCCTTTGTGCCCGATTTCCATTTTTGAGCAGCTCATCCTTTATATTGACTAGCTGGGTGGGACCCACATGAACTATTTCCTTGGAATGAGATCACAAAATTGCAGTAAACTCTTAGGTCCACACCCGTCGGTGGGTCCACGCCTATGGGCCACCACCGGCGGGGGGCTATCACCATTGCCTTAATTTACAATGGAAAGGCCACACCACTTTCCCGTCTCTCTGTCATGTAGGCTATGCACTTCCATTTTACCATCACAATTACCCTCAGAACAAATTAATTACATAACGGTGCTTCACCCTCTTCCATCATTTTCCCAAATAGAATGTTCATGTGTTTCTCTTTCTATGGGAAGAGGTTAGAGATGTTGCATGGCTCCTAAATATAAATTCATGATCGACCTACAAAATGAGGCGACTAAATAGGGTTTTTGTGGATTCAAAATAATGCCTCTAAGATAGTGTCATGCTTTATAACTTTACCTTATGAATGATGACATTTAAAAAATTGATGAAAATGACTTGTTTATATGGAACCTGCAATGTAGGTTTCTTCATGTTTATCATTGTTTTCCTGGTGGCATTCCTCAAATGACTTCCTACAGGTTACCACCCACATGGAAATCATGCTCGCAGATTGAGTATATCATCTGGCTACTCCATCTTGACCTGACATCTCCCACAGATGGACATCATCCATGTCGGGTATGTTGCTTTCAATGTCGTCTTAATGACAAAGCAGATCCTTCTTCCTCCCATGAACTTTATTGAACGATAAGTTTTGGTAGGCTAAGGGGCTAATCATGATAATCCCAAATTAATTTAAAACCATTTCACATGAGCACTAAGTAGGGAAATAGGGGAAGGCCAATAAGAACACAATGTTACTGGGTATGTGCAGGATCATCATGGAAAAAACATGCCCTTAAGTGGCAAAAAATTTAGAAAAATCAGTGTGAGGAAACTTCACATAAAAATTTGAATAAGTTATCTATATTATTTCAAAAATATGTAATAACAAAATCTGTAGAAAATTGAATGTAGTTTCTAAACTTCTAGGTTTATTTAAAAATAAATAAAATCTATCTAGTGAAAATTTAAAATTTCAATGCAGTAGTACTTAAATTTCAGGGAAAAAATAAGAAGTAGGTGTCTGTCTAACCAACCTAACCATAATAAAATGATAATATTTTTTTATAATATTTTATATATATGTAGAGGACTCATGTCCAGATGTGATGCATACTTTTTTGTAATTTTTTTCCAAGTAAATAATTAATTATGAATTTTTATTACAACTTTTAAAAATATAAAAACTCATATGTCCGACAACCTTAACTTGGTCAAAACTTCATGAAATTTATTTTTTCTTTTTTAATCCTATAGTATGTGAAGCATAGAATGTGACGCATGTTTTGGATTCAAAAATGTGACACCATTTGAAAGTTATAGATGTTTTTCAATCAGCCTATCGATCGAGACTTTAGTCATAATTCTAATAGAAAATGAATAATAATTATTTATTAAATTCAAATTAAAGTCTAATTTATATTGGTGGAAAGCTGAGAATCTCCTCTAAAAACCCTTTTCATTTCATCAATTTTGGGTAAAAAAAAGTTGCCAGCCACATACCCTACAAATACCGATAATATTGCCACTTTTTGGCCCATCATGATCCTGCACATACCCGTTCTATGCTGACTAATGAATCTATGAGTTATATTACTCACAACTCTCAAGCCTCAAAATGGATGTAGTCATAAGTTGAAGAAACTGGGGTGTTGAATTTAAAACCAACAATCTAAGAAAAAAGGAAAATGGTTAGCATTGCTTGTGATGTGTTCCATAGGCACAGTCCATAGCAAGCTTACACAGACAAGGACCTCAAATGCTAATATTCAACAAAGGCTCGCAAAGCACGAATTCTTGTAGAATTTTAAAGAAGGTGGAAGGAGTGTGAATATAATCATTTGCAAGATTGAAAATGTCCATAGAGTTGCTTTGGGTTTATTAAGAGCCCTCTCATATGCACATGAAATGATTGAGTGTGCATTGTGCACATCATGAGAAATGGCCTAGTTAATATTTTTTATCCCTAAGCTTGTGGAAAATGACATTATCCAAGGCTCTGACAAGACTTCATATGTAGGTCTCCATTCGACATTGGTTCTAACTATGGTGATGTACCAACTCTAGCATCTCGCCCATCCTTAGTCACGTTCTCTTGATGACCCTTTTGTTGTGGGATCCACACCTCCTATGACCACTTCATACCTACATGATGGTCATTATAGTTGTGAGGCCCACAACATGGGGTTCTACTCATCTCTCACCATTTTCTTCATGGGATTCTCATGCCGGCTCCCCACAGACTTCCTTCTGCACGCTTCCAACCAACCTTCTCATCCTCGGGCCTTACAGTGGGAGACATCATAACCAGGCTAAATGTAAATATCACTCATGGATGAATGCTATTCGATGACATCATTAAGTGGCCTACTCACACTAGGGCAGAACCCACACTCTATATTTCCTAATGCCTTCCTTTGTTGTGGGATTCATTATTTCATTTATCGTTCAAAGTGGCATTTCTCTGCAAGTACCCAACACTACTTTGGTGAGTTTATTTTTGTGGGTGTCACTCTCAGTAATCATCTGTCTTCCCCACACCACCTTCTCCATGCAAATTGGTGCACATGTTTCCTCAAAGGAAGTTTTTGGAGTTAAACATGCTCACCTATCGAAGTTGCAAGGAAAATCATACTCCTGTGGTAGAAACGTCATGATATTATAGGGTACAGACTAACGAAGAATTGGGAGTCAATATTATCAATGCATCTAGCGACCAAGTGATGATCATCTAAAAATGCTCATCAAGGTATCCATTAATGATGTGAATGGGGCTAGTGTACCAATTTTGTTAAATAGTTTAAAGTGCTTGAGATTGGGTCACTGTGAGAACCATGGCCGTGGTTTGGGTCTTTTAATTAAGGTCTTTCCTCACTTTCAGTCTTCAATGAGTATCACTTTATCATTATAATGTGGCAAATGGATCGTTGAGTAGTGGGAAATGTGTGATATTTCAAATGTATTTAAAAGATGGGATTTAATGTGAGATGGTTACATCACCACCCCAAGAAAGGATATTAATTGAAGAGGAAGTATGTCTTTGCACTAGCCGGCTTGTCCCTTTGTAGACCTCATCCCTATAGGCATCATGTGTCCTGATGCCATTCTTTAACGACCTCCTCTCCACATCTTCCCGTGTCCATTCCATGGAGGCCATACCTGCGAGTTCCACACTATGTGATGCCGTAATTTCCTTGACTATTGGTAACTGCAATTCATAAACAATCACCCTAATACCTCTGCCCCCACACCTCACTTGGCATCTCCATTTTGTAGAGAATTTGATTTTGATGAATGAAATACATGGCGATGGACCTGATGAATTGGCATACGAGTTGTGTATCATTGGGTTTAGCTTTTGCAACAATCTATGAGTATTCTGCCTTTATGTTGAGCTTGGTTTCTGAAAAACATGGATCATTCAATGATTGTGGATTTAATGGGAGTCATCCCCTTTTTTGACACCCACAATTCATTATTTATGTTTCAAGGATTGAAAGCAATAGAGATTTTGCAAAGTACACAAGTCACGAGCTTCTTAATCAGCCTGGCTGATAGAAGTAACCTTGAACGACAACGACTAATCCTAAATCAACATTTTTGTGGGACATCGTTTCTGTCATGGCCTTCCCATAGTAGCCTCCCATAGGATTCCACCCATAGGCTTAGCCCTACGGTAGCTTCATCCACAGACTCTGCCCTCCTGAATGCTCCCACATATTCCACAGGGTTGAGGATAAGACACTTCTAGTAGTAGGGAGGGGAAACTTCATAGTATTTGACCTAGGATTCATTCCTAAGGCACGATGAGTAAAGAGAAATCATGATTTGAATGAATGACCAATTGATTTCATAGCTAGCTCCTCCTCAGTGTTCATTGTGAATAAAACCAAACAAGCAACCCACTGTGCAACATGAGTAGGAAACAATTCAAGTGCATGAATGATGGATGAGATCACAATGGTAGGATAACAATGATAACCTCCCTGGTGAATGCAGGAATGAGAATGCTCATGAATGTTGATCCCTTCAATGATGCTATAAATAAATATACTAAGCATGAAGGTTGTGGGGCTAATAATGGCCATCATCGTTATAGGGAACAAATATTTTAAGTATTTCATCTTGGGTGCACAATGTAAAAGTGATCAAATTTGAATCACGAAACACTATAAGTGGTATTCAAAATAATGCGGATGATGATTGAGGGATATCAGTTTCTCTTAGGGGAAATATTCATGCTACCCAAGAATTTCATGCAAAGTTTTAATCTTCAAATTACAAAATCAAGCTTTCATGATGGTGGTGCTCATGGATTAATACATTTAACACATAATTCTCCTATGTGGAACCCATATTTTTTTTTCCGTCCATGCTTGTCAATGGCTTATTATAACACAAGTGTTGTTATATCCAAGTCTATTCATTTCTCCCTAGCTACAATGGCCTTCCTATGACATCGCCCTGCATCCCATCGCCCACACTTCACTTGATCCTATGAGACATGAAAGTTAAGTCTCCTCCTGAATCTTGGAAAGGTGAATCAGGTTATTCGAAAAAATGCCACTTCATATTATAGTTTTGGATCATATGAAAATTTAAGAGGTATAAGGGCAGGTTGTAAATGACATAAGATTACTCATTGATTAGCGACATATCATGAATCCTAGGGACATGTGTATGGGACCTGCCTCTGATTACTTGGTACAAGTGTAACGTTTTTCCCCGATAAGATGAAGGTGAGCAGAAATTCAAGGGGTTGGTTGTGGAGGGGAAGCCAAAAGATCTTTGATAAGAATGATGAGAGCATCCAAAGAGTATAAAACTTAAATCTATAGCAGGTAATGTAATCATGGCGGCTGAAAGTAAGAGATTACAATTCTTGAAGTCGGAACACATGCGAGATATGCTCACCAATTAGGAAAGGAGTTGATATTTAAACAATGAATAGGGTGATGAAGCAAGGGAAATAATTAGCAAGCTTGTTAGATTCGAATTAAAGCTCCTACGATGGTTTTATCTTTCAATTCTTTAGACCTATAAATTAATGAATGTGCTCATGTGGGTTGTGAATGTGCTATGCTCGAATGATTATGGAAACATTCTCACAAATTGTGATGGGGTGGAGATGTTATTCACAGGTAATGAGTACTCCCACGGTGACGGGTATGAGCATATGGGCTTTTGTAGAAATATTTTTTTCATTTATGTTGCTAATATCCCCGCCACCCACAAGCTGCCCTTCCACGGACATCTTCCACATAGGCTTCGCACCTCATGACGCCGCCATCTCCTTGGCCATTTAAGAAAAAATTTATAATGACACACCCTGAAGGTGTCCCCGCATCATGAATCTACAAAGTGTATAAGCTTATCCTATTTTCATTTAATGCTTGCACCATCACTAGGTCTAAATTTATTTACATTTTGGATTCAATGAAAGGATGACAATGAGAATAATTGAGTTAGAGATGAGTTCTTGCTGACAATAGAGAGGTTCAAGTGTTGGTGGAAAAGTACACATAAGAGGATCATGGTGTTGGAATAACTACTATTGTTTTAAAACTTCACCTCTATTTGCTCGCAAGCTTTGTGAATGATTGGAGCCCATATTTCTCTCTTGACAACAAATGCACCTTGCAGTGATCCCGATTCATGAATGGTTCTTATTGGGGTTGCAATTTGGATTAGAGGTAAGTGGTGATTATAGATAATGGAGAGGTGACTTTATTAATAACATAATTAGTTAATTATAATTTACCTCTAAATGTTAGGGATCATTCTATGATTTATGAATCTAACAGATTTGTGTAAGTAATGTGCAGGTTGCTTTGTGATAAGAAATCAGCATGATCTCATATGACTGTTTAAATCAAAAACCCATGAAGAGTAGGATGAACCATTCAGTTTGGGCTTTAAGGCTTGAATTTTAATCTTAGTTTTCTCCTATATGCAGGTCTAAATTAGGGGCTATTCGAGGTAACCAACATACGGACGTTCATTACTGCTTGCACATAAAGACTTTCCAAGAGAAATAAAGCTAGGGGATGTTGTGTCCTATGGAGCCCATATATGAAATGTACCAATGAAGGTTTGAGGCTATTCAAATAAAGGATTTTCTCATATGCCAAAGGAGGACCAATTTCCATGAGGACTACGACAACCTGCATCTAGGAGGTCAGTGGCATGAAGTTAAAGGGTTATTTGCAAAACTCAGAGATAAAAGGGGGAGCTGCATACTATCTTCCAAGTTTGTAAAGAAAATTGGTTGAAGGTCACCTACATGGCCGAACCAAGGAGAAGACCTTAATTTGCAAGTGATGCATTTAAAACTAATCAAGGATAACTGACAAGTAGAAGATATCATGCCAAAGGAAGTTAGTGTCGAGAACACAGAGGAGTTGTCTTGTTCTTCATCAAATGATTATAATCCAACAGGGGTTGTCTCATCAGATTGAGGGAGGTAGCTAATCCATTTAACAATGATGCAAGTCTACAAACAAGGCCTGTTTGATCGACTAAAGAGAATGTTGGGAATACATCAAACAAAAGGAAACCCTTAGATAGTTTTAGCTACAACAATAGGGCAATCAACTCTAGGACAAATTTGCTACAATGACAAGGCACTAAAGACAAAATAAGAATGAGATGAAAAATGTATTTTAAATTGCTATATAATGGGGGGTACGTGAAACCCAAATGTAAAGTAAATATGAGCCACAGATTGTAAACTAATCATAGCCATTCATTTGGGCTTTGGAAAACAATAAATAGGAACTTTCCCCTCATTTGTAAATGGTCAGAGAATTGGTACAAAAGGAATTTGCAGCAATAAAAGACAACATTGCATGAGTTTATGGATGTTCTCTTTGAGTTTGTTCACATTGCATGCATGGTTCTACTTCCATGTTAGTTTTAGCTTCTAGTTTCTTGGATGAATTTAATGGTTTTGGTTGTTATAGTATTTGATGCACTTCCAACTTATGCTTTTTGTGGTTTTTTGATGATGAATCACTTTGTAAAGATATTCTGAGCTAACTTATTTTCAGCAATCTAGTTTAATTGTATGTTCATGAGGTGAATGCATAATCTGAAAATCTATAGTCCTTAGAAGATTGCATTGATTTTGTATAGCTGTAGGTTTTTCTTGGTCAAGCAAAATATAGTTTGTGGGATTCTATCGACTATAGCACCCTCCATGATTACTTTCCATTCATAGAATAGGATTAGAACAATGTCCTTAACCCTTTCCCTATTTCTATTTCTTTTATTCCTTTGTTAGAGTAGGATTCCAAGCATCACCATGAAGCTATATCAAATGAATTTGGTGATTTTTAGTTTGTTGTTTTGAGTGGATAGCCAATGTTCATTCACTTCCATATCATGAAACTCCATTTGTAAACCCAACTTCCCATGCTTTGTGAACCACTGTTACCAGAAAAACACATCAACCAATTGAGATATTCCAAGCATTGTCATGACGTGATATCTAAAACCTTTGAGTAGTGATTTGTAACTTGTTTGAAAATTATTACCTTTTAAGAGAGGAAATGCACTTGTGGATTACCTATGTTGAGAAGGTGCAAAAACACCCATCAACAAAACTGGTGCTAGAAGGAGGGAATGGTTGAGCTCGAGGCTACAAAGCTGGAAAATTAGAGTTGAAAAGAACATTCAAGTAAACATCTAAGATAGAGAGATCTCTTTATAAGCTAGAATTTTAAAATCAAAAAAATTTGAAGGCAAGAAAGAATTGAGCTGAGATGGAACAACATTTGCAAATCAACATTACTCAGCTACATGTAGATTTAAATAGAAGATTGAGGAGACCATTATAGCAATTTGTAGTGGCAGGAAGGTGTAGAATCCATGGCACTCACAAGAACAATGAATTGGGGTGTCTAACATTCTTGGACAAAATTAAAAGAGTCTTGCAAGGAGAAATTACCTTTTGGGAAATATATCAATCCTTGGCTCTTGCAAATCCAGAAGAACTCACTAACATAGCAGCCGAGGCATTCAAAGAGTTGATCCAAGAACACTTGAACAACAAGGATGGACTAAGATTGAAAAGTTATTGATGTCTAGTTGGTGCATATTTCACAATGCACCTCACTCATAATTCACTTGCTCATCATGTGAGAACATCACCACCTAAGTGAAAAGAAGCTTGAAGAAGTCAAAGCATTCAACTCTCAATGAAGGGGAGTCATCCTATGAGGCAAGAGTGTTATCAACATTTGGAGGACAACACATTCAAGTTGAACCAAGAAATTTGACACAAGTAAGTGCTAGGGTAGTGGGCATTGAGGAGGAAAGTCAAAAGGAAGGAGTTGAGCTCCTTAGGACAACAAAGGGACTTGATGAAGAATCACTTGGAAATGAATTTAAAGGCCTTTTCCCCATAGAAAAAGAGAAATCCTCCACTCAAGAAGGAGATTCATTTTCCATTGAAGATGACTTAACAAATTTTGGAGTAGCATATGATGGGATAACCAGTATAGATGCTAAAATTTTGAGGGAAGAGGATGCAGAAAGCATTGGGGTAGAAAAAAATGATGATGAATGCATAAGTGAATTCAAACTAGAGGAAATTTCCTTCATGAATGACAGTGATCTACCATCTGAAAATGAAGATTTCAGGGAGTGGGAACAACCACAAGCTAGAACTGTCCAACATCAAACTTCCTTCTCAAGTGATGATGAGGACTCGATACTAGAAAGGTATAACAAGCTTGTGTCAAGACTAGGAAGGGATTGGTCTGAGCTGAGACATCAAGTGGATTTGGAGGTGTTATTACTACCAAGTTGGTGTAGGCTCCATGACTTCCCACATTTAGAATTCACTTGTCAACTATGCAAAGAGGAAATTGAGCAAGTAAAAGAGCAAGTGAAGCAACCAAGTGCTCAGCCTCCCCTAATTGCTGATAAGATTGAAGTAGAGGTTCAAGAACATGAACCAAGTTATAACTTAACTAAAATTATCCCCCAAGAAGATGTTGGGATGACAACAAAAGAAGGACAACAACAGAGTCTCGAGCTTCTGAATGAAGAAGTTGATCAAACTAGAACGTTGTCCATAGATCATCAAGAGTCCTTCCCTATCGTAGAGCATTTTTTATGTGATGGATGATAGGATTTATGGAGGACTTGCAGAGGTGGATCACTCATCATATGTCAGTCCTCTTGATGGGTCAGTGTCCCTTGCCACTTTCTTCTCACTTGGAATTATGCCACAAAGGCATAGCGACA
The DNA here is from genome assembly GCA_007258455.2 of Sequoia sempervirens. Taxonomy (NCBI): domain Eukaryota; kingdom Viridiplantae; phylum Streptophyta; class Pinopsida; order Cupressales; family Cupressaceae; genus Sequoia; species Sequoia sempervirens. The sequence continues at coordinate 365,028,613 of VDFB02047230.1, read as the reverse complement.
CTGAGGAAGAGTACATTATAGAAGGTGGTGATGATGAGGACCTACTACCTAAACCTTTGAACAGTGAAGCATTAGAGTTTCCAGAATGGGAGAGGAATTCTTTCTCCATTTACAATGATAGAGAACAAGAGGAAACAAGTGAATTTCATGGTAAGATACATGAATGAAAAGAAGAAGATAAAGGTAGGGGTGTTTTGATGGCCGCAAACAAGTATGATAGACCTGACCACCTATAAGATGCAACTAGAAGTCAATCTTCCTTGATCATTTTTTATCCTCCTTCACATTCAGAGAGCTACAATAGAATAGATTTGTGCATGTCATCTTACTATGACATTGAACCTTATAAAATTAAGGTCAACATCTGGGAAATGGGATGGGATGGCTTGCTTCCCCTTGAAGATAGAAATCAAATAGAGGTATGGACCATAGAGGATCAAGGATGCATGAAGTGTATCTCCTTGATGAGTAGCTGGTAGAGGCTGTGGATCCCACTAGTAGAGTGGAAGAGGTTTTTTTTTCCCCATTATCCCAGCCTTATGCAAGCTTAATGTCCAAGATGTTGCACCATCCAATGCCTCCACCCTAGGATGCCAATGCCACAACCAATGACCTGATGCTCACTCTCGATTATCAAACATCACCACCTCTGCATTTCGACATACAGGTTCTATCTTTCCTTACTCCTTTGAATTCTTATAGCTATGTTTATCATTTTGATTATGGGAATGAGGGGAGATAGAATTTTTTATGGATTAACCATGGGTTTAATGAATCACCTCAATTGCTAATTGTTTCTAAATGTGCTATTGAATTTTAATGCTACAATGATGAACTTTAATTTTCTGAATATGAAGATGAATCTGCATGGTTAAGAACTATAACTATTTCCCATCTACTTGTTCATGCATTGCGAAATCCAGTGAACGTAAATGTCAGTTTTCCTTTCTTGAACATGGTGTTTTGTAAATATCCTTGTACATAGTCCATTTTGAGTAGAATAGGTTTCATGTACATACCTCGAGTTTGTGTATATACTTCTTATTTCCTAATTTCATTAGAGTAGTTGGTTTTTTGTAGGTTAGTTTTTCTTTGGGGTGGTTTCTTTGTTGTGTGCTTTTTCTTTCCTACTTTGGTTAGTTTAGGTGTTTCCTTTTCATTCACATTTTGTTTGCTTCTATTTTTCTTCTGCTTTGGTGATGCTTTGCTTGGGGTCCTTCTAATTTTAGCAGATCACATTTGTGTGGACAACAACCATACTTATTGTCTAGGATTTTTTCTATGCATTTCTTCATTAAACTTTAATCAAGTTTTCAGAATGGACGATTAGGGTATTCTATTAGTGTCAAGTGACCTAGATGTTTGGTTCGAAGGGGATAAATTGTTGGTGGTCTAATTTTGATGTATTCTGAAATCTTATATCTCTCACATATTTTAAAGATCTAGAGGTCATCGTGGGTCCTTTGTGAAGTCCTATTAAGTGAAAAATCTAAAATTCTACTTCAATGCCACTATGATTCTCAGCCTTGAGCATAAGCTTCACTACTCATGAGTTGAAACGAAAGGAATTAAAAAAAGAAAAAAGAAAAGAAAAAAAAGAAAGAAAAGTAAGACATTGAAAATCAACAGAAAGAAATTCAACTTTTTTGGGGGATCTAAGCAACTCTAGCGGGTCTATGGATGTCTAGCTGGCAGTAGAGAAATGTTTGGGGGTATCACAGTGACAACCTCATGAAGGCTATGGATGCCTGACTAGCAGTGAGGCAATGTATTAGATGCTTTTGAATTTATAATAAAGTATGTAGCTTAACTTGATGGAGCTTAGGTTCCTATAGCGGTTGATGGATGGAAATGAATGCAATTGCACACACTTGGATTTTTTAGCATATTGAAGGTTGGGTTGACTAGAGGTTTTGATCCTTTGGTGAAGTAAACAATTTTTTTTCCCTAGCATGAGGATCATAACTAGATATTTTGGGTTCATGATTCCAGTTTGCCACCAAAATGCTCTGAAAAATTTCCCTAGTGAGTCACCATTTGTTGTACATGTTTTGCATACTCACCCCACCGAGGGTAGGGACCCCCCCTCTTTACGCTCCTAATGGGTCATTTTCTCTCCTGAATGGGCTACTTTTCCCTTTCCTTACTTTGCACACCCCTGTTTCCAAGCCCAAGTTGGTCGTGAGCCTTTAAATGATCAAATTTCTCTTGGCTAGGTTCACTAACCTAAGTTCCACAAAGTTATTTTCCTTTGCAGGTTGGGTCCTATGGGCTCCCCTTAGCTTTTCTCCCGGCCTCTATTAACCTTGGCAGACTAGCGTTTGCGGGTTTCCTCTTATCATTCGTCGTTGCACTCCACTATTCACCTGTAGTCGAGCCCCCACGTTTGCTTGATGTGTGGACCCCGCAACCGTTTTCATCATTATGTCCTTCATGCTCCGTAGACCTGTAGTAGTAGGTTTCCCTATGTGGGTCTCCATCCCCAAGTATGTGTAGGATCATCATGGAAAAAGTAGGCCCTTAAGTGGCAAAATATTTAGAAAAATCAGAGTTAGGAAACTTGACGTAAAAAATTGAATAAGTTATCTATATTATTTCAAAAATATGTAAGAATAGAATTTGTAGCAAATTGAGTTTAGTTGCTAAACTACTAGGTATTTTTTTAAAAAAAAAATCTATTTAGTGAAAATTTCAAATTTCAATGCAGTAGTACTTAAATTTCAGGGAAAAAATAAGAAGTAGGTGTTTGTCTGACCATCCTAACCACAATAAAATCATAATTTTTTTTATAAGATTTTGGATATAAGTAGAGGACTTATGTCCTGATGTGATGCATATTTTTTTGTAATTTTTTTCCAAGTAAATAATTAATTATGAATTTTTTATTACAACTTTTAAAAAATATAAAAATTTGTATGTCTGACCACCTTAACTTGGTCAAAACTTCATGAAATTCATTTTTTTTAATCCTATAGTATGTGAAGCATAGAATGTAATGCATGTTTTGGATTCAAAAAATGTGATACCATTTGAAAGCTATAGATGTTTTTCAATCAACCTATCAATCAGAACTTTAGTCATAATTCAAATAGAAAATGAATAATAATTATTTATTAAATTCAAAATAAATAATAATTTATATTGGTGGAAAGCTGAGAATCTCTTTTAAAAACCCTTTTTTTCATCAATTTTGGGTAAAAAAAAAGTTGTCAGCCACATACCCCATCATATTGCCACTTTTTGGACCATCATGATCCTGCACATACTGCCCCATTTCACCGCTTTCGCAATCGTTGGCCCTTGACTTCCACCTACATCATAGGCCCCATTGTTGGTGTTTCCATCCCATCATTGGCATTATAGGACAAGCCTGATACACCTCAGAATTGCACAAGCCCTAAACGATTGTAGGTCTTTACACATGGCTTGCCTTTGCCCAATTTCCATTGTTGAATGGCTGAGCCTTTACACCGACTAGCTGGGTGGGTCTCGCATGCATTGTTTCCATAGAATGAGATCACAAAAATGTGGTGAACTCTTAGGTCCACGCTGCCAGTGGGTCCGCCCCTACAGGCCGTCACCGGTGGGGGGCCGTTACCATTGCCTTACCTTATAATGGCAAGGCCCCACCACTTTCTCATCTCTCTCTCATGTAGGATATGCGCTTCCATTTGACCATCACCATTACCCTAGAAATAAATTAATTACTTAACAGCGCTCCACCCTCTTCCATCATTTTCCAAAAAAAATGTTCATGTGTTTATCTTTTTGCGAGAAGAAGTTAGAGATGTTGCATGGCTCCTAATTATAAATTCATGATCAACCTGTAAATGAGGGGACTAAATAGGGTTTGTTTGGATTCAAAATAATGTCTCTAAGAAAACACCAAGCTCTAGAACTTTACCTTATGAATGATGAAATTTAAAAAATTGATGAAAACAACCTCTATTTATGTGGAACCCGCAATGCAAGTTTCTTCATGTTTATCACCATTTTCTTCGTGGAATTCCTCAAATGGCTTCCCGTAGGCTACCACCCACATGGAAAGCATGCTCACGGATTCCACATACCATCTGGCCACTTTGTCTCGGCTTGACATCTCCCACAAATGGACATCATCCATGCGGGATCCGCTGCTTTTAATGTCATCTTGATAATAGAGCAGAGCATTCTACCTCCTGTGACCTTTATTGAACGATAAGTTTTGGCAGGCCGAGGGGCCGATCGTGATAATCCTCAATTAATTTAAAACCATTTTGCGTGAGCATTGAGTGCAGAAATAGCATAAGGCCGATAAGAACACAATGTTACTGTGTTGACTAATGAATCTTTGAGTTATATTACCCTCAACTGTTAAGCCTCAAAATGGATGCAGTTATATGTTGAAGACACGAGGGTGTTGAATTTAAAACCAACTATTTGAGAACAAAGGAAAATGGTTAGCATTGCTTGCGGTGTCTTCAATGGGCACCATTGGCAGCAAGCTTGCATAAAGAAGAACCTCAAATACAAATATTCAAAAAAGGCTCACAAAGAACAAACTCTTGCAAAAGTGTGAAGAAGGTGGAAGGAGTGTGAATATAATCATTTGCAAGATTGAAAACATCCATAGAGTTGCTTCAAGTTTATTAAGAGCCCTCTCACATGTACACCAAAAGATATAGTGTGCACTATCTACATCACGGGAAATGGCCTAGTTAATATTTTCTATCCCCAAGATCATGGCAGATGGCATTATCTAAGGCTCCATCAGGACTTCATATGTGGGTCTCCACTTGACATTGGCTATGACTATGGCAGCGTACCAACTCTAGCATCTCGCCCATCCTTACTTATGTTCTCCTCATGACCCTCTTTGTTGTGGGATCCACACTTCCTATGGCCACTTCATACCCACATGACATAAATTATATTTGTGGGGCTCGCAATGTGGGGCTTCGCTCATCTCACATCATTTTATTCACGAAATTCTCATGCTGGCTCCCGATAGACTTCCTTCTACATGCTTCCAACCAACCTTCTCATCCTCGAGTCCTGTAGTGGAAGATGTCATAATTGGGATAAATGCAGAGATTTCTCATGGATGGCTACTATTCCATGGCATCATTAATAGGCCTACTCACACTAGTGTAGAACCCACACTCTATATTTCCTAGTGCCTTCCTTCGCTATGGGATCCATTATTTCATCCGCCATTCAAAGTGGCATTACTCTACAAGTACCCTGCACTACTTTGGTGAGTTTCTTCTTATGTGTATCAGTCTTAGTAATCGTCTATGTTTACCCCACACCACCTTCTCCATGAAAATTAGAGCACATGTTTCCTCAAAGGAAGTTCTTGGAGTTAAATGCGCTCACCTATGAGAGTTGCAAGGAAAATCATACTCTCATGGCAGAAGTGTCGTGATAACGAAGAATGGGGTGTTAGTATTATTAAGGCATCCAATGAATAAGTGATGATCATCTAAACATGCTCATCAAGGTATCTAGTGATGATGTGAATGGGCCTAGTGTGTCAATTCTGTTAAATGGTTTAAAGTGCTTGAAATTGGGTCATTGTGAGAACCATGGCCATCGTTTGGGTCTTTTAATTTAGGTCTTTCCTCACTTTCAGTTTTTGTAGAGTATCCCTTTATCATTATAAGATGGCAAATGGATCATTAAGTAGTGGGAAACTTGTGATATTTCATGTGTATTTGAAAGATAGGATTTAACATAAGATGGTTATGTCACCACCACGAGAAAGGATATTAATTGAAGAGGAAGTATGCCTTTGCACTAGTCAGCTTGTCCCCATGCAGACCCCATCCATGTGGCCACTATGTGGCCTGATGCAATTCTTTAATGGCCTCCTCTCCACATCTTCTCGTGTCCTTCATTCCATGGAGGCCATACCTGCGGGTTCTGTACTATGTGACATTGTTGTTTCCTTGACTGTTGGTAACAATAATTCATAAATAGTCACCCTACTACCTCCACCCATATGCCTCACTTGGTATCTCCATTTTGTAGAGAATCTCATTTTGATGAATGAAATACATAGCAGTAGACCTGAGGAACTGGCATATGATTTGTGCATCATCAGGTTCGACTTCTACAATGATATTTGAGTATTTTACCTTTATGTTGAGCTTGGTTTCTGAAAAACATATATAATTTGACCATTGTGGATTTAATGGGAGTCATTCCCTTGTTTGACACCCACAATTCATTATGTATGTTTCAAGGATTGAAACCAATGGAGATTTTGTAAAGTGGACAATTCATGAGATTCTTAATTGGCTTGGCTAATAGCAGTAACCTTGAATGACAATGAATAATCCTAAATCATGATTTTTGTGGGACACCATTTCCATCACAACCTTCCAATAGTAGCCTCTCAGAGGTTGCCACCAGTAGTTTAGCCCCACAGTAGCTTCCTCTATGGACTCTGCCCTCTTGAACGCTCCCACATATTATGCAGGGTAAAGGATAAGACACTTCGGGCAGCGGGGAGGGGAGACTTCATAGCATATGTCCCAAGATTAATTCCTAAGGCATGGTGAGTAAAGAGAAGTCATGCTTTGAATGAATGACTAATTGACATCATAATTAGCTCCTCCTTGGTGTTCGTTGCGAATAAAACCAGACAAGCAACCCATTACGCAGCATGAGTAGGGAACAATTCAAGCACATAAATGATGGACAAGATCACAATGGTAGGATAACGATGATAACCTCCCTAGTGAATGTAGGCATGAGAATGGTCATGAATGTTGAGCCCTTCAATAATGCTATAAATAAATTTACTAAGCATGAAGGCTATGTGGATGAGAATGGCCATTGTCATTGGAGGGAACACATGTTTTAAGTATTTCATCTGGGGTGCACTACGTAAAAGTGATCAAATTTGAATCACAAAGCTCTATAAGTGGATATTTAAAATGTGGATGATGATTGAGGGATATTGGTTGCTCTTAAGGAAAATGGTCATGCTACCCAAGAATTTCATGCAAAGTTTCAATCTTCAAATTGTAGAATCAATTGTTCATGGCGATGGTGCCCGTGGGTTAATACATTTAACACAAAATTCTCCTATGTGGAACCTATAGTGGTTTCTGCTATCCATGCTTCCGAATGACTTATTATAATGTAGGTGCCACTATATCCAAGGCTATTTGTTTCTTCCTAGCTACAATGACCTTCGTACAACATCGCCCCGCATCCCATCTCTCGCATTTCACTTGACCCTACAAGACATGAAATTTATTCCTACTCCTAAATCTTGCAAAGGCGAATCATGTTATTCAAAAGAATGCCACTTCATATTGTGGTTTTGGATTTAATTCAAATGCAAGAGGCATAAGGGTGGGTTGTAAAGCATGTAAGCTTACTCATTGATTAGTGACATATCACAAGTCATAGGGATGTGCGTACGGGCCTTGCATTTGATTACTTTGTATAAACATAATGTTGTTTCCTAGTAGGATGAAGGTGAGAGGAAAGTCAAGGGGTTGGCTATGAAGGGAAATCCAAAAGATCTTTGAAAAGAATGATGAGAGCATCCAAAGAGTGTACGACTACTTAAATCTATAGCGGGTAGCATAATCATGGTGGTTGAAAGCAAGAGACTGCCATGCTTGAAGTCAAAACACATGGGAGATATGGTCACCAATTAGGAAAGGAGTGGATATTTAAACAATGAATAGGGAAATGAAGAAAGGGAAATAATTAGAGAGCTTGTTACATTTGAAATAAAGCTCCTACGATGGTTTCATCTTCCAAGTCTTCAGACTTATAATTAATGAGTGTGCTCCTGTGGGTTGTGAATGTGCTCTACTCGAATGACTATGGAAGAATTCTCACAAATTGTGATGGGGTGGAGATGCTACTCACAGGTCCTGAGTCCTCCCAGGTTGATGACTATGAGTATACAAGCTTCCATAGCCCTATTTATTTTGTTTACATCACCAATAACCCCGCCACCCGCAAGCTGCACTTCCACAAACATCTTCCACATGGGCTCCACACCTCATGATGCCGCCATCTCCTTGGTCATTTAAGATGGACTTTCTAATGACACACCGTCGAGGTGTCCCCACATCACAAATCTGCAAAGTGCACGAGCTCATCCCATTTGCATTTAATGCTTGCACCATCACCAGGTCTAAATTTCTTTACAATTTGGATTGAATGAAATGATGATAGTGAGAATTTAGTTAAATTAGAGATGAGTTCTTATTGACAGTAGAGGGGTTCAAGTGTTGGTGGTGAAGTACACATAAGAGGATCACGGGGCTGGAATAACTGCTATTGTTTTAAAATTTCACCTCTAATTGCTCGCAAGGTTTGTGAATGATTGGAGCCCATATTTCTCTCTTGACGATGAATGCAGCTTGTAGTGATCTCGATTTGCGAATAGTACTTGTTGGGGTTGTAATTCAGCTTAGAGGTAAGTGGTGATTATAGATAATGGAGAGGTGACTCTATTAAGAACATTTATAATTTACCTCTAAATTTTAGGGATCATTCTATGATTTATGAATCTAAAAAATTTCTGCAACTAATGTGCAGGTTGCTCCATGCTGAGAAATGAACATGTAGTCATATGACTACTTAAATCAAAAGCCCATGAAGAGTAGGATGAACCCTTCAGTTTGGGCTTTAATGCTTGAATTTTATTCTTAGTTTTCTCCCATATGAAAGTCTAAATCAGGGGCTTATCGAGGGAACTGACACATGAACATTTGTTACTGCTTGCACATAATGACTTTCCAAGATAAATACAGCTAGGGGATGTTGTGTCCTATGAAGCCCATATATGAAATGTACCAATGAAGGTTTGAGGTTGTTCAAATAAGGGATTTGATTATATGCCAAAGGAGGACCGATTTCCATGAGGACTTAGATTGTCTACGTCTATGAGGTCAGTGGCATGAAGTTAAAGGGTTGTTTTCCAAAATCAGAGGTGAAAGGGGGAGTTAAATATTGCCTACCAAGTTTGTGAAGGAAACAATGGTCAAAGGTCACCTGCAAGGCCAAACCAAGGAGAAGACCTTAGTTCACATGTGATGCATTTAAAACTCATCAAGGATGAGTGACAAGTAGAAGATATCATGCCAAAGGAAGATAGTGCCGAGAACACATAGGAGTTTACTTATTCTTCATCAAACAATCATGATCCATCAGGGGATCTCTCATCAAATCGAGGGAGGAAACTAATCCATTTAATAGTTATGCAAGTCTACAAACAAGGCCCATTTGATCGATTAAAGAGAATGTTGGGAATACATCAAACAAAAGGTGGTATTTAGACAGTTTCAGCTACAGCAAAAGGGCAATCAACTACAAGACAAATTTTCTACAGTGTCAGGGCACTAAAGACAAAATAAGAATGAGACAAAAGTTGTATTTTAAATTGCTATATAATGGGTGGTAGGTGAAACCCTAATGTAAATAAAATCCAAGCCACACATTGTGAATTAATCATAGCCATTCATTTGGGCTTTGGAAAACTATAAATAGGGGCTTGCCCCTCATTTGTAAATGGTTGGAGAATTGGTGTAAAAGGAATTTACAGCAATAAAAGACAACATTGCATGATTTTATGGATGTTCTCTTTGATTTTTCTCATCTTGCATGCATGATTCTAATTCCACGTTAGTTTTAGGTTATAGTTTTTTGGATTACTTTAATGGTGTTGGTTGTTATAGTATTTGATGCACTTCCAACTCATGCTTTTGTAGTTTGTTGATGATGAATCACTTTGTAAAGCTAGTATGAGCTAACTTATTTTTTGCAACATAGTTCAATTGTATGTTCATCAGGTGAATATATAATCTAAAAATTTGTATTCCTTAGAAGATTACACTATTTTTGTGTAGTTATAATCCTAGTCAAGAAAAATCTAGTTTGTGGGAGTCTGTCTACTAGAGCACCCTCCATGATTATTGTTCATTCATAGCTTAGGATTAGAAAACCTTCCTTAAACCTTCCCATTTTGCTATTTATTTTATTCCTTCGTTAGATTAGGATTCCAAGCATCACCATGAAGCTAAATCAAATGAACTTGGTGGGTTTCAGTTTGCTATTTTAAGTGGATAGCCATTGTTCCTTCACTTCTAGCTCTTGAAACTCCATTTGCAAACCCAACTTCCCATGCTTTGTGAACCATAAAGGTTGACCCTATGTTACCAATAAAACACATCAATCAACTAAGATATTCCAAGCATTTTCATGACCTGACATCTGAAACCCTGGGGTATTGATCAATAACTTATTTGTAGATTATTACCTTTTGAGAGAGGTAATGCACTTTTGCATTGCCTGTGTTGAGACGGTGCAAAAACAGCCATCAACAATATTTGTCCATTTGTAACAAATTTAGTCATCACATTTCCTCCATAATAATATTTACTCGGCTTGTGAGTTCAACTAGGACTCTTATCACAATGTTTCCATTCAGGCGAGTAGGAATATATAGAGGAGAGGGCTTATTGTTTAAGGGCAAGTCCTCTGAGGTGAAAGTCACATTTGGTGAACTAGTCATGGGATACATAGGAGTAATAGAAACCATATTAATGTACACCAAAGGTTGAGGAGAAGCATCAAAGGGGTCAATAATTTAGTTCACAGAATGAGATGGAAATGGTTCCATGTAAATTTGCAACTCACTAATGGCCTTTGCTACTGACTTTTTTGTTTTTTGTTTCTTCCCATCGAGTCAGATGGTACCATCATTGATGTGATCTTGTATCTCATGATGTAGGTGCATGTAATGCTCATTATCATGCTCATTAATATGATGGTACTAATAAAAATAATTAACATCATCCTAATCAGGATAAGGTTCCTTTAGAGGTCAAGTTTTTTCCAAAGTTATGATCTTATCCTTCAACAACTTTTGTAAAATGGAAGAATAAGATTATGATAACTTTGTAAACTTCTTGTTACATGTGAGACAATGATTGTTAGTCACAGTGACTACATTCATAATAGCTTTCCCTTTTCCTAAGATGGGCACAATATACTTTCCTTTTGAATGGGAGCATGAGGAAGATCCCCTAAACTGAACTACTATTTTTTTATGCTCTCACAGTGTGGCACAAAGATGCGCAAAGGAAGGGTATTTCATTACGGAAAACTTCTCCTACCAAGATCGTTGTAGGTTTCCTATGAACACCTTTTGCACATCAAAGTCATATAACATGGGTATGAGATCTCTGAAAAAAATGCTTGGTATTGTGCTATTAAGTCAGTTATATCTTCTTGGGTAAAAGCACAAAGTTGAGTCACAATTTTAGTCAACTTATCAACACAACTAAATTTAAGTATTTCTAACTAAAAATCAATTTTGGTCAAACATATGATCTAGTAAGATTCATTCTAGCTAAGTTAGATACTTCCACAACTTTTTCAACTAAAATTGTCAGCTAAAAATATATGGAGTGTGGTCACTTTGACTCCAATTTACCAAAAAAATAAAATTATTTGAAAAACTCAAGTTTCAATAACTCCTGCTAATTTAAATAAAATTTTCTTTAAAATATAAAAATACCCTTTTGTTGATCCATAAGTGTAGTTTTCAAAAATATATTTATTTTAATAATTTAATAATTTAATAATTTTTTATATTTTATATTTTATTTTTACTAAAAGTTGGTTATCATCACAAAATATTAGGTTGATTACTATGCCAAGAAAAAAAGCTAAAACTTATTAAAAAAAATTGAAAAAAATATGATGCACTAGATAAAAGAATCTATTTTAAGATGGTATAATTTTTTTTCCATTTTAGATAAATATTTAATATGAAATTTGATGTCCGATGAAAACAACTATTTTTTGATCCACGCACATTTTAATATTTATTGAAAAATATATATTTATCAAAAATGGAAAAAAAATATATCCATACACTAAAATTTCAAGTTATAAATACACAAAAAATTTGAAAAAAAAAATAGTATAAAATGTTTGACATCCCACGTAACTTCATTTTTTCAGCATTTTATCAGCAACTAAATTATAGTTTTAATTTATAAAAAACTAGTTTAAAATAAATTTTAATTTTTTTTAAAAATACAAACATAAAATATACTAAAAAATACATATTTTACTAGTTTACATCATTTCAAAATTCAAAACATATATGCCACTTTTTAGTGATTCAAGTTTAAAAATGGGATCAGCATTGGCCATTTCCTTTATAAAGTGTGACACAACTTTATGCTTTTCCCCTCTCATTATCTCCCTACTTACATTAGACAAGATTTGAGAAAGTCATCTTCAGATTGATGTTAGCCTGGAATTGTTAAAGAACTGATTGACGAGTTGATCAAATGAGAATATAGAATTATCAGGCAAAGAATAGTACCACTCAAGTGTTGTATCCTTGAGAGATCAAGGAAAGAGTTTTTCCACTAAAGCATTGTGATGAATGAAATTCATACACATGGCATTGAAGGATGACACATGTGTCTGTGGATCCCCTTTACCACCATACTTTTCAAACTTAGGAATCTCCATTCCCTACGAGAAGAGAGTACTCAAGATTGCCACTAAAAATGGGCTATGTCAAAAGAAAGGTTGAAAAATAGGTTGGATGGAGGCTCGGGAAAAGCTGACCAACTTGTTTTGCATCCAACCCATGTTTTGAAAAAGATCATTCAAAACAGGGTTGGAGGATGACAATGGTCTAGTGGAACCTCCCCCAAAACCACCACCATGAGAAGAATTTTATACCTATTTGATCCTTTCCTAGCATATATCTCATCTTGCTAGCAAGTGTAGTGGATCTCACCATGTTTGGTTTTTTCTCCAAATGATTCATGAGGTTAAACAACCTCCTATCTAATGCCAACAAATATTTTGTAGGAATATGAACAACATAATCCTCATCCATAGACAAAGTTGTAAGGGATGCTCGAGGAGTGGATACGTGAGTGGTGTCATCAATGAAACCCATCTTGTCATTAAAACCAAATAGAAAATATGGTAGTAAAGACAAATGTGACCTTCATATTTTTCATTGGTAAGTGTCATAGAATTCTCCTAACAATGTACCCAGAAGTCACAGACTAAATTGTGATGCTCATAAACCCCCACAACACCGAAGTCTAGTCCAACTATCGAGAGCAGGGGAAAATGTTTCGACACAAATAAATAGATAGAATTTGTTCATGTCAGGTTCACCAAAATGTAAGGTAGGGGGGCTAACCACACCAAGGCTCTAGGTCACGAAGAGCCGAGAGTAGAGAGCTACCCTATCTTATCTCAAACTAAGTGGCTATTTAAGTCAAGGATAGAGAATGAAGAGTACTCTCAAGTGCTTTTGTCACTCTACTAATCTAAATACTTGAATGAGACTAGATGATCTGGTTTCTAGAATCCAAACTGCACCTTAAACAACTCTCTATCTGAGGATGGCAGTGCAGGTCAAGGACGATAGTGCGGTGTGCTAGCATCTCTTTGGGGTGTTGGCATCCGTATGGCCAGAAAGTGAAAAGTATAGTATTGAATTCAAAGAAACCTACTAAATTCCTAGCAAATAATATTTAATGAACTAAATAGAATAATGAAGTACAATAAATGATTATAAATATGATAAAGGAGATAGAGAAAATGTGGGTGATGAAGATCAACTCAATTGAAGTCCAGCTTGCCAGCAAGCTCAACACACACATACACCTACACATAGCCAAGAGAGGAAAAATGTTGGGGTTGTATAGGGGTTTTCCTCATTCAAACCCCTGCTTTGGTGTGTCGACCTCCATGGACAACTAGGAAATCCATGAGATAGACAATGCAACAAAGGAAATAATGGAAAGGAATACTGAACAATCACATAAACATTATGCTACGTAAATCAAGAAGCAATATCACTTTCTCAATTAAGGTGCCCTTAAACACATAGAGGAGGATGTAAACTTGGTAAAGTGTATGTTGCCACAACAATAAAGAAGCAATCTCTCAAGACACCAAGTCACAACAATAATCATGGAAAAAGTTCAACAAGATGGATGGAACTACTCAAGGAAAATGTTGTGAATTGCTAAGAGAATAAATTTGAATGCTCAAGAGATTGTAGAAGTATGAATGGATGTGAAATGGATGTATTTGAAGATAAAAATGGGAGGGAAGGAGTTAGTTTCTAACTGGATGGTCATCATAGAGGTGTTAAGCTTCATGCTCAATGGAGAACGTAAAATCCTTGCAGACTCCAGAGGCAGGAATCTATCAGGGATGACAGCATGTTGCGTAGACATCCATGTGTTGCGCTTGAGTCCCCAACAAAAATTCTCCCACCAACATGAAATAAAAATTCCAAGTGGGTGTGAGACAGATGGGTGATGTGGAATTTTGTGTTCGGGTTTGATTTTCTACAGTGGAGGGATACACAAGGGGTGAAAATTCACTCTTATACTCCTAGATCCAATTGTGCATGTAAAGAGATATCTATAGATTTATGTGGTTTTTGGGTTTAAAATATAAATATTTTCATAAGAAATTGATCTTGAATGAAGGTTAAAATGGCTATGCCACCATTATTAACATCACTGAGAGGCCTAGAAAAAAATTCAAGAGATATCCAATGAAAATATTTGATAATAACCTAGATGGAGCCTTCTTGAAGATTCCATTTAGGTTTTTTCCTATGGAAGATACTAGGGAATACATACATGGGAAATTGGAAGAATATAATCACCTAAAAATCATAGGACTTTGGACCAATGAGATTATTGGAGATAACCACCTTGTGAAATTAAAATATGATCACCTAGTATGAAAGAAGGTAGATGTTTGGAATTGGTTCCCTAATTATATTAGTGATGTTGATGCCAAATATGTGAGGTTAGCACTGAGTATAAATCATGACAAGTTTCTATGGATTGACATGCTTGGACTTATAACTAAGGAAGTGATTAAGGATGTTATAGGGTTGTGTGCTATCAGACCCATAATAGAACTTAAGTCTATGAAGAATGAAGTTGTTATGAATCTTACTGGGGCCACCTATGACAATAGGGATTAAATAACTAAAGCTATCTGAAATATTGTTGTGAGATATGCATCTATGGTGATAGGTCACAATATCTACTTTACGCGTAGAGAAAATTTAGTTTATGTCACAACTATCCATGTTGCACATAAAATGGTGGTAAATGGAAAAGACTTTGACTTGTGTGAGTTCCTCTGGCAACAACTTGTTGAGAATTTGAAATTAACAAGAGAAAAGAGATATGCATTTAATTTTGGCACTCTGGTTATGTATTTTTTGTTTTACTTCATGAGAGAGCTTCCTAGAAGAAAAGATGTTATATGGGACAAAAGAAGACTAATGGCACATGAAACTTTAGACTACATGCATATCTTGTTGGAAAAACAAGGATAGACAACTAAGAGGAGGGGTGAATCAGTTGTCACAAATTATTTAAACTTTTCAAACTTAATTTAATCTCAAATCAGATGCATGAAAAATGAACCATAAACAATCAACACATCAAAAAAATAGAAACCACCAAAATTTTCATGTGGAAACCCTATTAGGGTAAAAACCATGGTGGATGTTAGTACACAATATTATACCCTATTATAAGTATAAAAAAGAATAATGGGAATGCACATGCATTTAGGCACACTACCTAGAGCTCACTACTCAAATACAAGAGGGCTCACTACCCAAGGAAGATACATTTTCTTACAAAAATTTAGATTAGATCAGCAGGGTATGAACTGAGAAAATAGCTTCTACAAAAGCCTGATTATAGTTCTGATCAAGCACAAAAACACTCCTTAACACTTCACTCAAACTTCTTCACACTCTGCTCTATAATTGAATGATTAGATCACTATTTGCACACTTGTACTTTCTCTGGTAGTTATTCACACAGCACACATGCATAGCTTCACACAAACATCTGCTCTTATATATTTGCAACATGGATTTACATCAACAACTTTGTCGGCCAAAATATAAAACATATTTTAAGTGTTGGCCCAAATTTACAAATAAATTTTCAATGCGAATCAAACATCGTCGGCCAATATTATGTTGTGGACCAAACAACATCCTTGAGCATGCCAAAAATTCAAATTTTAATCTCCAAGGATCCACAACACGTTACAACCACCATGTCAGTCAAGAACATGAAAAAATGAACACACATGAGAAAAATATTCAATCACGAGAACACCAATCAATGTGGACATGCAACAAAGATAGAGAATGATCTAGAAGCATCCACAAGAAACAAGAACCAATAGAGAAACATCTGCAGCAACTGAAATTACTAGAATCACATAAACTCCACTCACGAATACTAACTGAAACCACATAAAAATTGTCACAACATAATTGTTCATAACATGATCAAAACTTCACGTGGACCTCTAAAACATCTGGTAGATAAACTAGATACTCTCAGTGATAAAAAAAATTTAATCCACAAAAATTGATCACCAACGTACTAAGAAAGACACCTTCATGACCTTCAGTATTCCACTAGAAACCTACAACTCTTTCTTTAACAATTTTCTTAATATCCTCGACATATATAGCCTTCAATACATCAATGCTAATAGTGTTGACATCAGTGAAAACGACGTATTAGTAACACAACCACAACATATAACAATCTCCCCCTTTGGCATTGATGGCAACATATGATGTGAAAAAAACCATCAATGCAACTCTCAATCAACACTTACTTCACCTTAGATTCCAACTCTTCTCCTCAACTTATTCTACATGATCTTCAACCCACAAGCCTCTTCTCCCCAGATAATTCACATTTTTTCACATGAATCTTCTCCCCCTTTGAAATCAATAGAAAAGATAAACACTATCTTCCCACATACAAGCTATGAACCACATATCTGCACATATGACTACTCCCCTTGAGTAGCAGCCACAAAAAACATCAATCTGGATCAAAATGTAGCTTTGAAGCATACAAATTGATGCAAGTAAATGCATCACTAATTCATATCAAGAGGGGTAATCACCCCTAGCATCCTTCTGAGATACTCAAAAGTATCCTTTGGAAATGGCTTTGTGAAAAAAAAATTAATCTGTTCTTTGCTAGGAACATACTCCAATTTGACTTCTTTCTCACTCAATCTCTCCCTCAAAAAGTGAAGCTTGATTGATATGTGCTTGGTCTTAGAGTGTAGCACCGAATTATTCGATATGTTTATTGCACTTGAGTTGTCATAGTATATGGAAATAGGCTCATCATATACTATTTTGATATCTTTCAGCATCTATTTCATCTGCATCACTTGAGTACAATTATTTGCAGCAACAATATACTATGCCTCAGTAGTAGATAGGGAAATGGAATTCTACTTTTTGCTCAACCAAGACACCAGCTTCTTCCATAGGAAGAAGGCACGACCACTAGTACTTTTCCTGTAATCTACATCCCCTACCCAATCCACATTAGTATATGCACTCAAGGTAAGATCATCATCTTTAGGATACCAAAGCCCAAAACCAAATGTTTCTTTTAGATATCTGAAAATTCTCTTTACAACAGTCACATGAGATTCTTTTAGATCAGCCTAAAATCTAGCAACCATACATAAAACATTCATGATGTTTGTTCTAATATGAGTTAATTAGAGAAATCCACCAGTCATTGACCTATATCTTGTTTTATTTTTCTTAGGAGAATCATCATTTTGTGTTAACTTGCATCCAGTTACCATGGGTGTACCAACAAGCTTTGAGTCTTCCATGCCAAAATTTTTTAGTAACTCACATATTTGGACTGAGATATGAAAATAGCATTGTCTAATTGAGTGACTTGCAATCCTAGAAAGAACTTCATCTCTCCAATCATACTCATTTCAAATTCACTTTTCATTTCATCAGCAAACTTCATACATAGGTCATCATCTCCTCCAAAAGTAACATCACGAATAAAGACTTCAATAATCAACTCTTTATCATGATCCAACTAAAAATAAAATTCGATGTCAACAGTACTTTTATTGAATCCATGCATTAGTAAGTATTTGTCTAGTTTAGCATACCAGGCTCTAAGAGCTTGCTTGAGTCCATACAGAGCTTTCTTCAATCGACAAACCATGTCTTCCTTGTTAGTTAGTTGAAATCCATCTGGTTGTTCAACATATACTTCTTCTTCTAACTCACCATTTAGAAAGGCTAACTTCACATCCATTTTCAATGAATTTATAGTTCTTATATGCAGCATAAGAAAGAAATAATCTTACAGCTTCAATTCTAGCAATAGGGGAAAAGGTCTCTTCAAAATCAATACCTTCCATTCATGAATACCCTTTACATACCAGTCTTTCTTGATTCCATACTACTTCACCTTGTTCATTTAGCTTATTCTGAAAGACATATTTAGTACCAATCACATTTTTATCTTTAGGTATGGGAACAATAATCCATGTATCATTCTTTTCAATCTACATCAGTTCTTCCTTCATAGCTTCCATCTAGTATTCATCATTGCAAGCTTCATTGGCATTTTTAGGCTCAGTTTTGGAAATTAGGAAATACTCTTCTACAATCCTTCATCTATTCTTCACGCCTTTATTCTTGTCTCCTATAATTGATTCTCTGAATGATTCAATCTCAAATATCTCAGAGTTTTAGGATTCGCTTGCACTTTTGGTTCTTCTGTTCTTTCTTCTGCACTTCCACTTGTCTCTCCTTCCTGACTTTCTTGATTTATTAGAGCAATTTGAACTTGATTCTGTATCTAAGCATTCTTCCCTTTCTCTGAACTATCTTGTTGGTCATCTAAATCATATCCATAGTATCTAGATGATCTAGTAGAGTCCTCATCAACTCTGGCATTTGCACTTTCAACCATTTTTTGTCAATCTTCTATTGTAGCACTGGTAAGCCTTGCTCTTGGTAGAGTAACCTAGAAAGATTCCTTCATAGCTCCTTGCATAAAAATTTCCTATATCCTCATCTATCTTAATGTAGCACTTGCTTCCAAAAATATTGAAATATTTAACAGTAGGCTTATAACCAAACCATGGCTCAAAAGGAGTCTTACTAGAAATACCATTAACATTTACCCGATTTAAAGTGTACACAATAGTGTTTACAACTTCTCTCCAATAGATGTGAGGCACATTTCCTTCAATCATCATTGTTCTAGCAGCATCTAGGATTTTTTTGTTCTTTCTCTCTACAACTCCATTCTGTTGAGGGGTTTAGGGAGGAGATAATTGTCTTTTGATTCTATGCTCTTCACAGAAAGAATTGAACTCCCTGGACATGAATTCACCACCTCTGTCTGACCTTAGGAATTTTATCTTCATACCGATCTCATTCTTTGTCATAGCTTTGAAACTTTGAACTTCTCTAATGCTTCACATTTTTCTCTTAAGAAAGCAACCCATATCATCCTAGAGTAATCATCAATAAGCAACATAAAATACCTTTCTCCCTGTAGACTTCTGATTTTGGAGGGACCACATAGATTAGTATGCACCAGCTCCAGTACTCCATTAGAATGACGCTTTTTACTCTGTAAAAAAACTCTAGTCTTTTTACCCATCTAACATTCCTTGCATATTGTATTACTAGGCTTCACTAGCTTAGGTAGATCTCTTACTGCTTGAGTGGAGCTTACCTTGACAATGTTATCAAAATTCACATGGCATCTCCTATGCCATAACCAATAGAATGATGCTTTTTACTCTGTAAAAAAACTCTAGTCTTTTTACCCATCTAACATTCCTTGCATATTGTATTACCAGGCTTCACTAGCTTAGGTAGATCTCTTACTGCTTGAGTGGAGCTCACCTTGACAATGTTATCAAAATTCACATGGCACCTCCTATGCCATAACCAACTTTCATCTACTTGAGCAATTAAACAACTTACATTACCAACACTTAGGTGAAAAATATTACCTCTTGTCTTTGTACCTAAAGCAATCATATTTCCAGAACTTCCAAGTATCCTACATATTCCATCTTTGAACTGAAGATCATAACCCTTGTGCACCATCTGTCCAACACTCAACAGGTTATGTTTTAAGCCTTCAACATAAAGGACATCATCAATGTTATGTTTACCACCAAGACAAATATGTCCTCTTCCATGAATCACACCAACATTGTTATCTCTGAATTTTACAACCCCACCATCATATTTCTCTAAACTTACAAATTTTATTTTGCCACCAGTCATATGATGTGAGCATCCACTACCAATAACCCACTCATCCTTTTCTTCAATTCAGGCTACAAGAGCTTTCTCAACTTTAGTAGATTTAGTAGCCACTAGACCATTTTCCTTTATAGCAATGAAAACTCATTCATCTTCATTTCCATTTTCTTTATCAGATTTTTCATCAATCACACCTTCTTTAGCAAAATAACACTTCTTTTGAAATCTAGGTTTGTTAGGTTTAGACCTAGGAACTCTTTCAGGACACCTTGAAGAAAAATGACCCATTTTACTACAAGAGAGACATTTAATAGGCAACTTTCCTTTATACTTACCTTGTCCTTTGCCTTCTTTCTTCACAATCAATGCTTCTAGTTATTTCATATCTTCCTCATACTTGAATGTCTTTCTTGAACACTCTCCTGGATCATATCTTTTCTTGTTCCTTCCAGGTACAAAAGCCTTAAATGCAGATTGAGTCTTAGGGGAAGAATCACCAAATTCACTCAAGTCAAAAGAAACAAGTTTACCAATTAGCATATCCCTTGTCACATTTGTTACTAATTTGAACCTTTTAATAGCATGAGCCTTTGACTTGTAAGATGGAGGCAATGATCTGAGCACTTTAGCTACAATTTCTTATTCATCCAAGATACCACTGACACATCTAATACCCATCACAAGTTCATTTACTCTTTGTATAAAGGAAGAAATATTTTCATCTTCACCCATCTTCAAGTTTTCATACTTTCCTTTCAAACTTTGTAGATTAGCGACCTTCACATGTACATCTCCTTCATACAAATTCTCTAGCTTCATCAAAATATCATGAGATATCTTTAGACCTATCACATTTGTCATTTTTGAATTTGTTAGAGCACTCAACAAAGCTTCAATAGCCCTGATGTTAATCTCAACCTCTTTAACCTGATAAGGAGTGGAAGGACCATTGTGATGAATAACATATCTAGTCTTTGTAATCTTCTAGAAGGGTTCACCAATACACCTCAAATGACACTCCATTCTAGATTTCCACAGAGAATAGTTTGTTCCATCAAATCTAGGGTTGTCCTTGTATGATGCCATCTCGATCACTCAAGATTTTAAAATTCTTCAAGAGGAACCTACTAGATTGGTAAAACAAGGACATACAAGAGGGGGAGTGATGAATCAATTTTCATAGATTATTTATATTTTCAAACTTAACTTAATCTCAAATATAATGCATGAACAATGAACCATAAACAATCAACACATCGAAACAAAAACACCAAGATTTTTATGTGGAAACCCTATTAGGGGAAAAACACAATGGATGTTTGTCCACTATAATATTATTCCCTATTAAAAGTATAAAGAGGAATAATGGCAATGCATGCCACCGCCTAGAGCTCGGATACAAAAGGCTCACTACCCAAGGAAGAAACATTGTCTACGAAATTTGGATTAGATTGGAATGAACTAAGAAAAATAGCTTCTACAAAAGCCTGATTACAGTTTCGGTTAAGAACAAAAACACTCCTTAACACTTCGCTCAAACATCTTCACACTCTACTTTACAATCAAATGAGTAGATCACTATTCACACACTTGTAATTTCTCTTGCACTTATTCACACCACACACATGCATAACTTCACAGAAAAATCTTCTCTTATATATCTATACCATGGATTTACATCAACAACTTCGTCGGCCAAAATAGAAAATATATTTTCAATGTTGGCCCAAATTTACAAATAAATTTTCAATGTGAGGGGGTAGTGATGATCAAAACTTCAACCTCTAAAACTTCATAAACTAGACACTCTTAGAAATAAACCCTTTAGTCCACAATTTATCACCAATGTACTAATAAATACACCTTCATGTTCTTCACTATTACATCTCTTTCTTTAACAATTTTCTCAATATCCTTGACATATACAACCTTCAATACATGAATGCTAATAGTGTTGACATCAATGAAAACCACATATCAACAACACAACCATAACATCCAACATATCTTAGCCAAATTATAGGCTCTAAATGATTCCTTGACTGCATTCTTTGCAATCTTCCAAAAGAAAATCCATGAAAGGGAGCAAATTCCCCACAAACTTGTAGATAAATATGTAAAGGAAATAACTTTTCTTGTTATAAAAGATTAGTGTATTATTGGGCTTGTTGAACCAAGGATGGTTGGTATTCCGCATCTTGGCTATGAAGTTTCTAAAACATAGGTTGATGGATATGTGGATATGTTGCTCAAAATTCCTAAGGACCACTCACAAGAAATACATGTGAAATATGAAGAAAAATTATTAGAAGTACACATGGAACTAAAGAAAGTTGAGATCACAAGGAAAGAAAGGAAAATTATAGAGCAATGGGCTAGAAGTGAAGGATACACAAAATAAAAAATTAAGGAGGAGAGGGAAAAATAATCCAATATTGTAGGTGAGTCCTCTAGACTAAGGAGATTAGGAAGAATAGCTTCCACCTCTGCCTCTACACTACCTAATTCCTTCATAATAACTACTACTATCACTGGTAAAGGAAAGGTGGAGCCTAGTGTGTTGGTAATTGAATAAATTATCACTCACATTGGACCTAGCATAAGAACAAGCAAGAGGAAGAATGTGACTCCAGTAGCAACCCTGACTACCTCTACAAGGAGAAAGAAAGAAAAGGCTTTTAGAGAAAAGAACCTAAGTGCAAATTTTGAGGAAGAAATTGAGCTTAGACTAGAGCATGAAGAAAAATTGAAAAGAAAGAGAAGGTGTGCTATTGAGAGTGATGAAGGTGCTTCACAAGAGGCAAGAATTAGAGCTAAAAAGAGAAAATTTGATATTGTTGGCAGTTCAAAAGAATAAGAAGCCGAAAGAGAAAAGAAAGGATTTACTGTACATATCCATGAGAATCCTAAGAAGAAGAAAGAAAAGAAGATAGAGGAAGGCCCTTCAGAGTAGAAGAAAAAGAAGAAAAATACTCCACTGGTAAGGGCACAAACTCCTATTAAGTTAGATGTTTAGGTTAACAATATGTTACACTATGATGAATAAGTTAGAAACCACAACAAAATTATATGAAGAAGTTGATGAAATAGATAGGAATATAATTATTGAAGCTATCATCAAATACACTATTTTTCTAGAAGCTGACATGAGCTACATCAAGAAAAAGGTTCCTAGAGTTGTGTGAGATGCCTTAATAGAAAGAAGACATGAAGTTATTAAAGTAGAAGATAAAATGAAATCTAATGTCTTGGAGGAAATTGGATCCTCCTTATTTGAGAATGATAAAGCTACATTGATAGAAGTATACACTAAATAGTTCATAGTTAAAGAAAAGGGTTATTATTATTATGGATAGAGAAAAGTATCAAGTGGATAAATTGAAGCAAGAAATAGTAAAGACAGTTAAAGAAATTGTTGAGAAGTTTGTAGGATAATTGCTTCCACATCCTTTACAACTCAAGAAAAGAAGAGTGTTGAAAAAAAGGTTACTGATGTAGAGAAAAATCTTCCTCATGACTCAAATATGCCAACATTTAAAGAGGTCTTGGAAGATATAAGCAAAGAAGAAACACCAATTTTTAATTATACATAGAATTTTGTGTCCTCTCCACCACCGGTTGATGAAACATAAGTTACCCCAAAGAATTATGTTCCTCTGGAAGGTACTAACAAGCCCAGTGGTGATGATGAAAATAAAGTGTAGAACAAGAAAAATAAAGGAATGATGTAGATGGCACCGAGGACCATTGTGATAAACAATATGAAGACGCAAGAAAAGAAAATGAAGAAAACCAAAATCAGAATGGATAAGAAGAGCAAGGAGAGAGAGAAAATGACAACAAGAAAGATGATGATGATAAGGAGGATGAAGATAAGAAAAAGGAAAAAGCCTCCAATCAAGAAGAAAAAGAAGAGAATGAAGAAGAGTATGAGGAAAGAAAGAATGAAGAAGATACACAAAAGACCATGGATCTATCCAAGCCCTCTAGATAATCTTCCTCCGAGAATTCTCTTAAGGGTATTTTATCAAGAAAAAATAGATTTTAACTGGAAATATCTCCTCAGTCATTATACCTCCCTATGTATCAAGGAAGTGTGAATATAGAGAAGATCTCACCAATTCAGAAGTTGGAGCTTGGAGACATTTTTCATGTTTTTGAAAGGAAAGAAATAATTAAAACTCATCAAAATGGAATTGAGTTAATAAATGAAGCTATAAGGACTTTATAGGATGCCACTCTTGCTTCTCCAATTGATAATTATTTAACTTCTATTGAAAATATCAAGTGTTTGGTTGATTCTCTTAAGGAGTACACCTCTCGTTTGAAAGGAAAAATTGGAAATGAAGTGGAAACAAGGATTGAAGAGAAGAGGCTACTAGAGCTACAAGAAAGATGTGCATCAACGCATTTAACAAAGTGGAGAAATGCATAAAGGAAGTTCAAGAATGTGAAGATGAAGGAAATAATTTATTTTTGTACAACATGAAGTGGTCAGATTCCACTCAAAGAATTAAGGACTTTATGGACTCAATTGAGTTGCAAGTAGCTAATGCCTTTGGTTCCTTTGATCTAAATCAAGATACAAACCACAACACTTGGGCTGCCATCACAAACCTACAAAACAAATTTTTCATACTAAAAATGTAGAAAGAAGACATCATAACATGGTTTGGTCAGCTGGGGGAATTGGTGAAGACCAAGCATATGTTGGTGTCAGGTGCCCTAGTTGATGCTCAAAAAATTGCAAAGATAAATCCAAATCCTAGTACTCTGAAAGAGGGAGAGGAGAGTATAGAAGAGCTCAAATCATTGTACAGATGCTTGCAATAGCCAAGAGAACATGGAATGAATGGGAGTCTACTTGGTAATAAATTCTCAAAGAGCTTGAAGGTGCATCCCCCTCCAATTAAATATCTTGTATAATCTTTCATTGTTATAGTTTTCTAGTTTTTTAGTTTTCCATACAATTGCTTCAAAAAAATTGGGTTAACTCTCTAAGGGGGAGTTAATATATCCATGTCAGTTATTTTTTTGTACATGTGCATCTAAGGGGAGTTTACATGTGGATTATAGGCACATCCTTTGTCATTGATGTCAAAGGGGGAGATGATTGGAGATGCTAAGAGTGTTAGGAGATAGTGTACGTTTGGAGTTTTTGGAGATGCTTGTGACATTTTTCTTGGATATTCATTTTTGAAACATGTTTCCATACATGAAAAAGGGGGATATTGTTGAAAGAATAAAGAAGGAGCCTTTGAATGTGTTTTCATTGATGTCAACATTGGCTATTGATATCTACACTAATCAGGTGAACAAAATGGAGAAATCTTAATCTGGTATTTTGGTCCGCATTTGCTCATATGATAAGATCTACTTATGAGTTGATAATAAGTTATTCCTAACCATTATGTGCATCTATGTTAAATATTTTAGTTTATTTGGATGTATATTTTGAAAGGTACAAGTGATAGTAGTTCAAAATACAGTTTCTAGCTTTGTATAATGTAAGTGGGTATGAGTAATCTAGTTCATGTTCCTTCAGTGATAGGAATCAAACATTGTAATTTTGGGAGATTTCTTATAGGTGTCATTACATTATATATTCAAATTTGTGGATTTTTATATGATCAAATTGATCACTAGTGTTGATTAGTTAGCATATTTTGTGATTAGGTTTAATTCCTTTCCAACCTAATTCTTGGAATGTGTTGTGATAATTAAATATATTTTTAGTATTGTTAGTGAGATATATTTTAGGTCCATGCTGACCTAAATAAAGTGTTTCCAATTTGGTTTAAGCTCGAAGATGTTTTCAATTCAAGTGTGGTGCCAACAAGGAAATTTTGGTTTACTTTTTGATTTAATTTTGGCCTAAATCTAATTAGGCTGACCTAATTGGCGTATGCAAATGGATTGGGTATATATGTAAGAAATTTTTGAAGTTGTAGGAGAGACGTGAGATATGAATATTTTATTTTTTTATGTACATGATCAGACTTGTAGCAGAGTTATTGCAAATTTTGAGGGACTGTAAAGCAAAGCAATGTTTTGTATCTTGTATCTAATAAATTGCATAGAGTCAGGATTTAGAGCTTCAAAGGAGCTGAATTCAACACAAGGAAGGTGAATTTTAGGGTAGTGCACATCTTTTTCGTGTAGCCATTCTATCTTCTATCTATCTTTCTTTTTGTGGTTGTGAGCCCTATTGGATAGTGTGTTGTGGCAGTGAGCCTTTGTAATATCTTATAACTAGTTATAATATATTGTGAGCTAATCTTCAATGTAGTTTTTCCATTTTTTGGTTTTCCACCTAAAAATATTGTTGTTTATGTGTTATGTGATCTTGTGATTAATTCATGCTTTCATTCATTTTCATTGCTAGATGTGTTATGTTAATTGGATGCATTGTGATCAAATAGTTTAATGGAATACTGATTCACCCCCTCCCTCCTTAGTATTCTAGGTGTTCAATATTTGGTAGCCAAAGCAATAGGGTATTTGATGTCATGGTGTTTGTAGAATGGATCAATATCACATCAATATACTCGTAATATAATCCTATAAGAAAGGAACACAAAGCATTAGTTTCTTTAAAAACAAATCACTTTTAATCATTAATTATAAAAAATATAAACATTTTCATATTCAATACAATTATTTAGAACTAGAATTCCTTGTGTGTTGGTTTCAAAGATCTACTCTTTGGTTTTTCAAGGAATGGAAAATATTAAAGAAAGTGATATTGTCTTGAAGCACCTAGGAAATTGTATTTTCTACTATAGAAATAATTATCCTGCTTGGTGATCCAAAATATTTTAATGGAAATAATTTCATACTCACCATTACCCTTCATGTGGAAATCTGATAAAAACTTTTAAATATGAAAAATGTAGCCTATGGATAGCATCTAACTTTTATTATAGCTTATAAAACACTTGATAGTCTAAGATATAGAGAGATGGCATTATTTACTCCATTTAAAATTGTGGTAAATATGTTTGTATGCCAATCCTTGGAGGTCCTCTATACCTTTAATATATGAGGGATTATTAGTTATTTTATTTCATATACTTTGGTATCTCTATAAAAAAAATTCTTTACTCATTTAATGTTATTGACTATTATTGTGATCAACAATGGCCACTCATTGATCTAATGATTATGCTTCATCCACCATGATAGTCATAGGAAATATTATCCATACTAATACAATACATTGATAACTTACCAATTCCAATTGTCTTTTTTACTATAGCATAATATCTTTGTTATGTACATGTCATCCATAGTAAGGTTTAAGAGTAATATATAAAGAGTTTTGGACAATGAGAAAAGATATCTCTAGATGATGACATTGTAGATTTTTGTGATGAATTTAGTTTTACCAGAATGGTCCCTTCTTAGTCAGTATCATAACTTCATAATCCTTTAAAAGAAATGGGATAAATTTTAGATCTTTGAGCTCACTAATAGGCATATGGGGATGTTAGAATATCATAGTGATAATTTTATATGGCTACAATAATACCTTTTCCTCATATAATTTTTTTTTGTTTCTATGGAAAACCTACTTATCAGTTTTTAACAAAAATATAATAAATGAATTTTTTTAATGGAATGGATTAATGATGTGATTGTCATAAATCTACTTCACTATAGAATTTGATAAATGATTTTAATGATGCTATAAGGTAGATAATCCCTTGATCTAGGTGAAATAAATGATAATTAAGCATCAATCTATGAGTCTTCTTGCTTTCACAACTATTTGATCTTCTTATATAGCCATGATTGTCTTCTTTGTGTCAAACTTATCAATGAGCTATCTTTGTGATAATGTCTTTTTGCATGTGAGAGATAATGGTACTATTTTCTTGGTGAACATAACAACCTTCATAATGATTGCAACAATATTTAAATGTCAATACTTTCTTGACTATCATATCGCTTCAAAAAAATAAGGAAAAACTTAATTCCCTCTATGACATTAGAATATAAATCCATCTTCATGACTAAAGTATATAGTTGTTAAGTTTCTCTTGTTTATGAGAGGGATAGTTGAACATTCTATGTACCATGTTGATGTAAATATTAATTTTAGATGATTTTCCTAACATTATGATAGCTTATTCTTAGATAAATTAGTCCTTGTTCTTACAAGATCCTGTTGAAATGATGGGGTAGTAGTACCATGAAAAATGGCAATCATATCTAATACAATTGTTATTGTCTTCCTCATGCATTACACTATTTATGACTATCATGAGTTTTAGGATAAATGGTTAATTGACATCAATTATTTTGTGTGTCATAGTATGCATCTCATAATGCATGATCTTGATCATGTTGGTTGTTTTTTAAGAACCAAAATTAATCTCATCCCTTACCTATGAATCTTCAAGAACTCAATTGTTAGTAGGGGTGAGGATTGGCCAACACCTAAGTGAACCATTAAAACCCCACTTCTTCTCTTTAGGCTCTATGAAACCTAGGAGGGTAATCCTATTTATGCTAATAGCATCCCTATTTGATCAAGAGCATTTCCATACACAGATGTATTCCTTAGGAAGTGCAAATAGGAAAATATCATTAAAGTCTTGGCAAACCTCTTATAGAATTGCTATTTATTATAGGGAATACATTGCTATTGAAAGTTTGTATAGTGTGATTTAAAATATTTTAATGAATGTATTCCCATTCCAAATCTCTAGCTAGGTTCAACACTAGCTCAGCCAATCATAAGATAAGCATAATTGAAGCATAAACAAACCCATTCATTTAGTGTAAATGACAGATGACAAATTAAATTATAATTAACAATTTCATTCATAATTTGTGAGGAAAATAAATAGGAGAGCACATATCTTACAACTAATATTTTCTTTCATTACTGATATTACTTTGTAAAACCATTTTAAGATCTACATTATGATTCATATCCTAGAATTGCTTTTGATATATTTATCAACTTATCTATTTACATTCTACTACTCTCTGAGCATAGCCTTTACCTAGACCTTTCTTAGAATGATTTTTTTTTTAACTCCTCTTTATTTCAGCTATGAAATCCCCTTTATAAAATAGGTGAGCAACAAGCATATGACTAAATTAAAAGTACATTTCATTTTATTTCAAAACCTAATTTCAATTGATTTTGAGAGATTCCCTAGGTAGTTTTATGTAATCATTTGAAAGAAGGGGAATTCAAAAGAAAAAACTCATGCATAGGGTATCATTTGTTGTTACTGCCTTGTCCACGTAGAACAAAATATTCTATATCATACTAACCAGAGGACTTCCACAGCAACATGGAAGAGTAAAAGGCCAAAACCATAGACACGTTGAAAAGAGTGCATGCTATGCAAATACCATGGTATCATCAGAAACAAAAAAAAAGGAGAAAGATTTCTTCTGAGTCACCAGCATCAGAGTATGCTTGACCACCCTATGTTCATGATGAAATCAGTGGAACCATCACCACGTCCTCATTAGAGCTTTCATATCATGGAAAAGAGTGAAGATACTAGCCATATCCCAAGTCAGTGTCTCCCCCAACATCCAAAGGACTATCAGAGAGCACAATGAGAGAATTATATTTTCCTAGGTAGGCCCTATGACTCTTATCTCTTTTCTTGGCCTTCTTCACAAGCTTAGATGACTCCTTGCCCTTAAACTCGACCAATTCCTCTGAAATGGTCTTGTTCTTTAAGTTGTAAGTACTTTGGACAACTATTTTCTTCTTATGACCATGGGACCTCTTACCCTTTGAAACCTTAGAAGTTGCCAAGACTTCTTACTCAGTTGCAGGCATATCCTCATAACATTCAAACACATTAAATTGGCTAGACCTCCTAGCTAGCTAAATCAACATACCAAACTTTCCCATCTCACAGAACAAAAGGTGATAACTAGCAAGACTAAATTGAGTAGAAACTGACAACTAAAAAGCCTCAGAGTCAAATTTGTAGGGAAGTACACCCACAAACCCTGACAATCACAACCAATCCTAGAAAAAGGAAATCCTAGGCAAGTTAGAGCATGAATGACAAAGAGCCCAACTGAAGACTAACTCACCTAGGACAATAATGTTCACTTCTAAGCTTAAGAAATTTAACATTCACACACTTATTCACTAACCTACACCTCACATTCTCTGTAGACTAAAAAATGGTGAAAACGAATAGCAAGCGATCTAGATTAAATAGACAATTTAGAGCATGTAGCAATTAATGATTCAAGAACTCATGCAAGCGAGTTGGTAACTTAGCAACTCAGCTTTGAATCTAGGTCGTTGATCCTTGAGGCTTTAAAACTTCATCCATGGCGATCATGAGCATCATTTTTTGATCTTTAGCAACTTGTTCCTAGAAAACAACAATGCCACCTCAAATACTTCCATGTTTTTCTTTAATCTTCATTAATCATAGATGGCCGACAATTAGCATGCATCACCAACTCAATCCATGCTCCTTCATTAATATCAACGAAGTACACAAAATTGACATTTGAAGAGAACAATCCCTTATACATTTCATCGCTCATCGTATATCTATCCCAAATTCTATAGTTCAATCAGCGATGAGAGTATTATCATGATGAACTTTACCCCATTGGACCATCTTAAAACCATATAAATTGTTCTCCACTCGTACCACTACTTTCTTCTTTGCTTTCTACGATGTCCTCAAGATATTGCCATGTTGCCTTTGTCTTCAATAGTCATCGCTTATTGCTAACAAATTTCATCCCTTACTGATCCTATCAATGATGGAAGCATCCAAGTGATGAAATCTCAACTCTTAGATCTGTGGCCCCTCCTTGATCACATTCACCTTCCTATCACGCATCGGTGATTCATACTTCAAATTTTTGATCACATCAGCAATAGGAGATAAGGCAAAGAGGCTAGATTAAGACAGGTGCACCTGCATGAGAATCAATGATACAAAAGACATTGCACATAAGATATATTCAAAGTAGCGAAAGAAACTTGAATAGATAACTTCATCGTTCATCGCTATTTTGAAATTTAAACATTGGAATGAATCTGTGATGAGCGATAAAAGAAAAGCATCAAGGCCATCACTCATTGCTAATTGTCCTCATATATGTTGCAAGCGATTAGCGATGGGAGATCCCAGTGTTTATATTGAACATTTGCATCGCATAGCACTAATATAGAACTTGATGTTCAAAACTAATCTGCAATGTGTGAAGCATGGGAGATGCATCATATCACTCATCGCTATTTGAAAACTTACCATTACATAACCATATGTGATGAGCGATGCAGAGAAGAATGAAAGACTGAAGGTCATCATGGATCGCTAATACAAAACTCAAGGCTCAAAGGCCATTAGCGATAACCAAAAAATCAATCAATATAAGGAGAGGAAAGAGTATTGCCCATCACTATTTCATATTAAGGGCTCTCAAAGCTATCTGCGATGAGTGAAGCTAAAACAATACCGCTCATAGCTTGTCGCTAATTCAAACATACACTTCAGAAGCAATTTGTGATGAGTAATAAAATGATGTGGTCGATAGGACTTAAGTGAAAACTTTTAAGCACATGCCCACAAGTTGTTCTAATGAAGGGGATCTCCTATGATGATACAAGATAATGGGCTCAAAATTTTTGATGTCATAAAACACAAACAATGTAAAGGCCAAAAAGTCTCTTAATCTAACCTTATACATAAAATGAGTAACTCAGACCTAGGCACGAGGGACCGGTTACCCCACGACCATTAATGACATAAGATGTTTTAATGTGACTAGCAACGAACAATAGGAGGCAAATGGAAAATTAGAACCTTGCAAGAGTTTAGAGCTAAAGGTTTCATAAGGAAAGATTCCATACTAACACAAAACCCTTCAACAATGATGACAAGCAAAACCCTAAGCCTTCAGGCACCAACCCAATATTCAAAATGTGACAAGATTTTGAGATGGAACATAAAAAATTTGTAGGTTCCATCAGATCCTTCCTATAAATCCCAAAAAATTGTGTTAGAGTTTTATGGGGTAGTATGTTAAAAAGATAATATTTAAATCATTTTGATATCATTATAAATGCCATAATGATTATCCATATGATTCATGATTATATTTCATTGTTACCATAATAGTCATTTTATGAATGATGATTGGATATTATTATTGTGAACTTTTCTCAAATATGAAAGTCTAATGTATATATTTCAGTTGTTTACTCTTATGCTATGATGACTTGTGACTATTATTAAGAAACTAATTTAACTCAAGATCAATATTTGAATGAAACAATTTATAAAATAATGACCATTTGATTGAATATCCAAGTACACTAGTTCTATTATAGTGACATTTCCTATAATTTTAGCCTTCCTATAGTGGCAACATTTGTGTGGGTACAAAGCCTATTTCGCCCTTTAGATGATCATCCATAAAATCTTTTCTATTTGGACAAAATCCTACTATTTGTGTTTAGTGAGTTGCCATCTAGAACCAACCCTTCAATCTCCATCTTACAATCCTACTTGGGAAAAGAAAAAGGGTAATTAGATCTCAAAGTGTTTAGAAATACGTAATATAAATGAACCCTCAAATCAAAAACATGTTATAAAAGACCATGAAATTAATTGTTTTGTATAATTGCCTAACCCTTATTCAAAGAAATGTATTAGAGAAACCATAGTTTGATTTTAAATATGACAAAACCAATAAAAATATGATATGATGATGCCTCGAGGAAAAGGAAAACTCAAAATATATTTGTATAAAGATTGGAAAGGCCAAAAAATAAATAGAAAAACCTAGCATTATCTAACAATACTACAAAGAAATAAGAGTTTACATACCTTCAACAAATGCCCTAAATATCTTAGTCATGCATTCCAAAGTATGAAACTAAATTAACATCTAACTAACTATTTATGATGTTTATATTTAATATAATAGCTGACAAAGGGTTTAGAAAATGAAACAAGGGTTTGCATTTCACTAATAAAATTTCAATTTTAACTTCATTTGAAATTATTCCCTCTATAACATGCCTCCTAATGCAAAATACCCTCATGAATCTTTCCTCTCTTCTAAATTTATTAACCAAATAATCCATCGAACTTAAGAGGAGGCGAATGGACATTGATGATGATACATGGACGGTTTTAGTACGTTCTTAAAAATGCAGGGAATAGACGAAGTGAATATATTCAAAGAAAAAGGCGTTTCGGAAGCGTGCAGTTTCTTCGACGAATCCAACTTGGCCTCGCATATTGCCGTGACGACTGCATATAATAAGATTCGACACTTTTATTTTCTCGTTTCGACCCTTACGAACACGTGTATATGCTTGTAAGAGGGTTTTTGTCCGTATTATTTGTCTGACGTCGAGACTACAAATACCGTCGACTTAAAAGCTTGGTTGGAAGGCAAACGATCTGGAGTCGCGACATGAAAAAAATTGATTGAAAATGTTCGGAATCTGGGAAATGCTTATCTACATCGCGAATAACTATCGGATTCCTAGTATCCGTAAAATGCATTTTTTATCCTTCGATGAATTATTACATGTGGAGTCGACAATTCCGAATAAAAATAAAGTGCTCGCCTTGTTTCAACATATGGTTTCCAACACGGAGGAAGAAAAAAGGAAAGCGATTTAAACTTACTGGAGTAATCGGTAGACTGCAAGTGTATATACACATATCGCATGGTACAATAAATATATATGTTGTGTATGCTCTTTCTTCGTAACATTATGAGCGATCTTGGATGATGAAAAACAGTTAGCTTTTTTCAATAGAGAACTTACATATCATTCTTGGACAAGGTATATTGGTGGGCGTATAGTCCACTACACATCTTTTATTGAATAATTTAAAAAAATTTAGTGTGCTTTTTTAGTTGTGTATTGTGAATAATAAGTGCATGTTTGCAGCCTCATACAAAAAATATAAAAATTTAAAAACAAAAAACATTTGTTTTTGTTTGTTTAGATTAGGATTGTCCTCTTCTTAAGTTCGGGCTGTCAACCATCTCCAAGTCAAGTTTTACATCTAATAATCATCTACATCATTAAAACTCAGTTTATAGCTATTATTAATAACAATCCATTACACTCTAAGGTCATCCATTCTATCCTACATCTTTTATCAAACCCCAACATTTATATTTAGTAGTCTTGTTTTTTTGGAGCATCCATAGACTTATTCCATTTTGATGCCATAAATCGCAACCCTGGATCTGATTTAGCAATCTCTCTTTAGGGTTCATTTATTAACATATCACTTATCCCACCTTCCTAACATTTTTAAAAACATATCCTAAGTCATGTCCAAATTCTCTTTTTAGGTTTTATTCATAAACCAAAACACCATCATTTACTAATGCAAGGAATTTCAAAAGTCTGATTGAGTTGAAATCTACATGGAAAAGCATCTCAAAAAATAATTATAATGCAACAACACTTATTTAGTTGGAGCAATTCTCGACAATTTTTAGGGTTGCTTTCAATCATCTAAGACTTCAAATTGAGGTCTTAAGGATTTTTTCACTATTTTCCAAGATTGGATCTTTTTATTTAGTTTCAAACTTCACATGTGTTTAAATTAGAGATTTGGCAATTAGTCTTACATTTGTTAGTTTTAAATAAATGGTATATTTCATGGCCATGCAAATAAGCATGCAAAATTATTGAAAATAGTAAGTTCGTATTAGGTGAGATTTGATAATAATTTCAATAGTTTTTTTTTTCTTTTCAGAAGTAGAATGGAGAATTGATGAGAATTTTGGGTTTTAAATTTGTAAGGATCTATTTTTTTTTTAATAATATCAATGAATTTAATGGTGTGAAGTTTTGTTGCATCACTTACATCCTTACTATAACATCATCATATCTTTCAAATCCAACATCAAGTTATCTTACTCAAATCTTAGGTGGACAACACCATCATTTACAACCCTACCATAATATCATCTTGTATTTCAAATCCAACATCAACTCATGCTACACAAAAATTAGGATTAACACCATCATTTGCATCCCTATCCTAACATCATCATACCTCATAAAATGTTCCTTGCACATGTAATATTTACCTTTCAAAACATAAATGTGATAGCCTATCTATTCTACAGTTTATAAAATAAATAGTTAACTAACTTTAACCTATTTGCAACTAGCTTTATTTTAAAACTAGGGTTTTCTAACTAAATATAAGATGTAACTAACTTCTAATTTTAACTGATGTTAGCTGAAAAGAACTTCTAACCATTCACGATAATTCATAACAGAAAAACTGTCAAACTAGGTTTCTCTTTTAGGGCACAAATTATTTAATTAATTCAAACAACCTTCAAGAATTCAACATTTTCATGAAATGGAATAGCTGGCTAACTATATTTTCTAATTCATCAATGAAAATTTTCATAAATATACAATTGCATAATAGTAAATAAACTTCAAAAATTGACAAGCAATACCTGAAAATAAGCATGAAAGAGTTTGTTATCTGACATCATCTTCAAGCAAAAATTCTTGAGCTACTTTATCATTGAAGAAAAGGAATTATCTTTAGTGGCTTTACCACCCAACCAAGACCTACTGGTCTCCTATGTTCTTCGTCTAAAGAAACCTCGCCCTTCTCGAGGGAAATCAACAAGGATCAAATGACATCATGTCTCTAGCCCTGGTGTCCATGCACCTATACTATTGGTCGATCCCTCCTTTGTAGGTTCCTCCTATCTAGAAGGAATATTCTGACCAGAGTATAATTGGAACATGAAAGTTGAGTTTTGCCTAACTGGCATCTACCTTGGCAAGGGATTTTTCATTGCTTTTACCACCACTGTGCCAGTTTTTTTGGTACTACTATGTTGATACCTCTAGCACTATTATGTCATTAGCATACACCCTCGCTCGACATGACTACTTCTAGATTAGGTTTCTTATATCATGTACCATTATTGATATAGCAATACACTCTTGGCTTCATAAC
This sequence comes from Sequoia sempervirens, assembly GCA_007258455.2. Classification (NCBI taxonomy): domain Eukaryota; kingdom Viridiplantae; phylum Streptophyta; class Pinopsida; order Cupressales; family Cupressaceae; genus Sequoia; species Sequoia sempervirens. Next base: position 364,992,481 of record VDFB02047230.1, on the reverse strand, counting down.
CTTATAGTTTATTGTTTGTGTTAGAATTGGATCTTTTCTTTAAGTAGAATAATTGATGTCTTAATGGCGAGAAAGAGAGAGAGCATATTAGTTTGTTTAAGTAATTTTCCAAACTCAGTTAATTTCAATGACAGCTCAAGATCATGGTATGCAAAAGGGAATACTTTTCTAGATCACACTATTAAGAGTGATATAAATTTGGAATAAGGAAAATAGGATTAACATACGAGTTATCCAAGGAGTCTTGGTTATTCACAAACTCAAGTGACCAGTATTTTAGAACAAGGGGCTGACAGATTGGGGGAAAGAGAACTTATCAAATAAGTTAAGGATTAAGGAGGAAATTACCATTACATTTTAATGCTTTTGCAACAAGGTTTGACATAAAGTGAGCTCCAGTTTGCTACAGAGTAATTACAATTTTTTTTTTTTTGAGGCTTTGAGATTCGGGTTGGAGGTATGGATTCACAATTCAGATGTATAATATGAGAGATTAGCTATCCCAGGACAAAACCTTAAGGCTACATTGACAATGAAAATTCTAATTATTGAAACATTCAGCATCATAATATTAGTGGTAATGCATGCAAGATGCTAGAGAGAGATTTAACTCAGATACTGAGCAATAAGAGATTCAATATGCAACATCTAGACTCTACTTTCTACAAGAGACATAGATAAATACTACCAAATTCAGTGATGAAAGTAGCTTATAACGATACATGATCACACAAATTTATGTATTCCCATATCTGACTCAATTAGAGAAAGGATGCACTTATCTTTTAACAAATAGAAATTTTAAACAAAAACTCCAGAATATAATATTGAATAGATTCCGTAGAAAATACCAAACAAAAGTTCTTGACGTGCCTGGTTGCATTTGAAAACTTGATGAGTGTGGAGGATCCTTTGCTCAAATACCACCTATAGCTTGACCTTCGATATACACAGATTGACACTTGAATCCCTCCTCAGCTTGTCTCAATTGAAAATATCGCACCAACAAGATGTAGTTTGAGGAAGATATTCATAGGAAGCTTCAGATACAAAAAAGATGATGCTTGATTTCTTCAGGAAGGTTGTCAGCTACAGACGTGAAAATAGAACCCTAGCTATGGCTGAAAGATTACCATCAAACTTTTCCTAAATAGAGTAGAGTTTGTTAGCATGAAAATTGAATGAAGAAGAATGGTTGAATGAATTCTTGATAGAGAGAGAGAGCAAAATTTAGAGGTTTCCCTTTCAAATTCCATTCTAGAATCTTCCAAGACTCCTTGCATTCCATGCATTTTCTGGTGGAGTGGTGGAGTGCTCTGCGTCCATGAGCCATCGGCCATCTCCTGTACGAATTAGACAATGAAATAATATGTTTATTTTCTTTTAATGTATAATGGTCTTTTATTATTATTATTTAAAATTTAGTATTTAAGCATTTATAATTATATTATTATATTTAAAATACCCTCATTAAGTATTTTTTATATTTTATCTCCAACTTTAATGATCAATATTTATATTACTTAAGCCAAGGCCAAGGTTATATCTTTGCATTGTCATACACTACCTAGAGTTCGATGACAAATGGATCCTTGTAAACTGTGTCCTCTCCCTAATGATAGTCCCTTTTCCCTTCATGTGATGTCGATCCTGCAACCAGTTGACATAGGAAACTAGAGTTAGACCATTCCTAACGCATTAATTCATATTTACATATAATATCATCATCATCATTATCATCAAATACATTCGCATATTTAATAATCATTCACATTCACATGAAAGGAAGTGATAGCAACAATATTAACATCCATGGTTCCAATATCATAAACATATTAAGTCTTAGGGGGATGTAACATACTCCACCCATTAAGAATCATCATCCTCGATGATTATTTATTTTTAAATTCAAGTCTATGATCAAAATTTCATATGGTTTGAAAACAAATAAGGAAAATTCTAAAGGATTTCTTCATAATCCTCCTAGGTGGCATTTTCTTCTGAATACTGGTCCCATTGGACCTTACATTAAACCAACTCATGATTACATAAGTGCAACTAACATGTCTCAAGCACTCAAATTGGTTCTATAGTAATCACCCCTAGATCCTGCACCTGCAAGGAATTTTGGTCAATCATATGCTCAAAGTTTACAAAATATTTCTTAAGATAGGAAATATGGAACACATTGTGCAATCTAGAGAGAGTTGGCGGTAGAGTAATTCTATAAGCCACTAGATTGATCACTTCTAGTACTTCAAAAGGTCCCATGTATCTTGGGGTGAGCTTTGAAGTCTTTCCAAATTTAATAGAGCTTTTATTTGGTTTGACACGCAAGAGGACTTTGTCTCCAACTACAAATTGTCTAGGAGTTTGTTTTACATCGGCATAACTCTTTTTTTGATCATTAGCTTCTTTCAAACTTTTCCTAATTAGCTTGACGTACTCTTCCATCTCCTAGAGCATCTTTGGCCCTAAAATAATCCTGTCTTCCAACATATTCCAACTTATAGGGGTCCAGCATTTTCTGCCATATAGAGCTTCAAATTGTGCCATTTTAATAGCTAACTGATAGGAATTATTGTAGGAAAATTCTACCAAAGGAAAATATTCCTCCCACTTATGTTGGTGATCCATAGAATACATTCTAAGTAGGTCTTCTAATATTTGATTAACTCTTTCTATTTGACCATTCGTTTCAATATGATAGGTTGTACTGATGTTTAATTGTGTCCCTAAAGCAGAAAATAGTGTCTGCCAAAATCTAGATGTTATTTTGACATCTCTATCTGAAATGATCTTCTTTGGTACTCCATGTACATGAAATATTTCTTTCCCAAATTTTTGCATACTTACGAAAGTCCCATCTATCAAATTCCCTGGTATGAAATGTGCCACCTTGGTGAGTTTGTCTACTACAAACAATATGGTATTATGTCTATTCCTTGTCTTTGGTAACCCTTGTAAAAAATCCATACTTATAATTTTCCACTTCCAATCTAGTATGCTATGAGGTTGTAATAACCCTGCTAAATGTTGATGCTCAACTTTAACCTTCTAGAATTTGAAACATCCTACAACAAATCTGGCTGCATCCTTCTTCATTCCCTTTAAAAAATATAATGGTTTCACATCTGCCAACATCTTGGTTACTCTGGGATGGCTTGAAAATGATGTGGTGTGAGTTTCTTTCCAAATTGTTTTCCTTAATTCTGATGAATATGGAATGTACACCCTACCCTTGAATCTCAAAATTTTGTCCTCTTCTATCTAGAATCCCTCATAATTAGAATCCTGTGAGTTTTATAGAAGAGCTTCTTGTACTTGATTATAGTAGTCATCCTCTTTTAGCTTTTGCAGACCCTGCATTCTAAAGTCTATGTTGATAGTTGCCATAGCAGTTATGTTCCTTCGCCGACTCAAGGAATCAACTAATCTATTCTCCTTTCCCTTTATATAATTGATCTCGAAGTCATAGTCTGAAACTAATTCCATCCATCTTCTTTTTCATGCATTTAGGTTTGATTGAGTAAATAGATATTTCAGCCCTTGATGATTTGACTTAAGCTCGGAAGTCTATTAGAATTGGCTATGGCTGCCAAGATCTTGAGACCAAATGGAAAGCACAAAAGAGAGAGAGAATAGAATGTGACAAGAATAGACTATATTCAATGTCAATGATATGATTGTGATTTACAAATGAGAGAATTCCTTTGGTTATATAGCCAAGGTGAGATGCAAGATGTCATAGGATTATGACAAGTGTCTTAATCATATGACATGAGACAATTAATCACACTTACCTAGGTTCACATGTAGTAGTTGTCAAAGGATAAGATAACAACTAATGACAACTAACATCTTCTAGAAAGATTCCTTCCTAGGAACTAAGTAAACTTAACATGTGTAAATAAGTCCCCTAATAATGAATTAACTAGGTACAAGACTTTATTTACACCAACAAAGTCTTTCCTAGTAAATAATGTCACCACATTTGCAGGGCATGCATAATTGCAGCTAATTCTAGATCATGTGGTGCATAATTTTGTTCATACTACTTTAGTTTCCTGGATTCATAAGCCACCACTTTTCCTTCCTACATTAACGCTCCTCCAATTTCATTACCAGACACATCCTTTATCACCACAAAATGTCCATTTGGATCTGGCACAATCAAAATTGGTGCGGTTGTTAATTTTTCCTTCAAAGTGTCAAATGCTTCCTGACACTTTGCTATCCATTCAAACCTTCTTCCTTTTCTTTGGAGAGAAGTGATAGGGTGGGCGGTTCTATAAAAATTCTTGAAAAATCTTCATTAATATCCAGCCAAACCCATAAAGCTTATGACCTCATGAACATTTTTAGGTATTGGCCAATCCACAATTGCTTTTATTTTTGTAGGGTCTACAATGATTCCTTTAGCAAAGATTATATGTCCTAAGTATACTTATTTATGGAAGAAGGTACATTTTGATAATTTCCCATAAATCTTATTCTCTCTTAGCCCTTGAAGGACTATTTGAAGATGTCAAAGATGCTCTTCCTCATTTTTAGAATAGATGAGTATGTCATCAAGAAAAACCAATACAAACTTATCTAAACAATCTCTAAATATGTTGTTCATCAAATTCATGAATGCAACTAGGGTGTTGGTAAGTCCAAAAGGTAAAACTGTGAACTTGTAGTGCCCATATTTGGTTCTAAAGGCTGTTTTATGAATATCTTCTTTTTTCAGTCTAAGTTGATGATACCTGATCTTAGATCTATTTTGGAGAACACTGCTGCCCCTTTCATCTGGTAAAAAAGATCATCTACATGAGGTAATGGGTATTTGTTTCAGATAGTAAGCTTGTTGAACATTTTGTATTCTATACACAGATGAAGAGTCTCATCCTCCTTCTTCACAAATATTACTGGAGCACCCCAGGGCGAAACACTAGGTCATATCAAATCCTTATCTAGCAATTCCTATAGTTGCATCTTTAACTCCATCAACTCCATTGTAGTCATTCAGTAAGGTGCCTTAAAGACTGGCTTGGCTCTAGTAACCAAATCAATGGTGAATTAAAACAACCACCTAGGTGGTAACCCATACAGTTCCTCTAGAAACACGTCTTGATATTCCTGAAGATAGGGGTACTTTTTAGTGAAGGTTTCTTCCTTAGAATCTATCTCCATTTCCCCTTCTCGGCTCTAGGTTTGCATTATCATATCATCAAAGTATGTGCTTTCTTTATATTCCCTAACTTCTTCCATTTTGACTATAAATAATTGATATCCCTTCCTCTTATTTCTTTTGAGTTGCATGGTTGATATTTGTCATATCCTAACTTCTTGTTGTACCCCATGTATTATCATAAGATTTCCTAGGTCATCTAGACAATCTAATATTCTACAGTCCAGGATTTAACCATGTACCCAGTTATTTTAGGAAATTTATGCAATATCCTAGGAGATATAAAACTTTATGTGGCTCTAGTATCACTTAGTATGGTTATGGGGTTTCCGTAGAGCATACCTGGAGTCTTTAAAGGGGTAGCTTGGTATTTAGCTTGCCAATTGTCAACTGTTGCATGAATTCTTTGTTGAAAAGTCATTTACTAAGATGGTAAAGGTTTCCACTGCTGTTGTCCCTGCTGATTCTTATGTGGGCACTTGGTGGCATAATGTTCACCTCCACAATTAAAGCACCCTCTAGGTGGTCCTCTCTTTTATGATCCTTTATTTGTAGTGGTTTCATCCTTATTATTATTGAAATTATTCCTTTTGTCTCTCTTGTTTTCAAATCTATTATTCTTGTGACCCTTCTTTTTGAAATTTTGATGAGACTGCTCCCACTTTCCTTTGTTGTGCTTCTTGTCCTAGAAAGAGTCATCTTTCTTTAGTCTCTACTCTTGTTGAAATAGATTTTCATAGGCCTCATCCATTATTCGAGGAGCCAATACATCCAAAAAACCTCTTATTCAATTATTCACTCCCATTATAAACTTCCCAACCTTGAAGTTTTCATCTTGTTGGTACTAAGGAACATACTTAAGCAATCAAGTAAACTTCTCCCAATGTTCATTAACTGATAGAGGTCCTTGCCTTAGATTTTCAAAATCTAATAGCTTTTCATCATAGTATGTCTACGGAAGCCACCTTTGATGAAATAACTATACAAACTACTCCCATGATACCTCAGTTGCTACCATTCCCATTTCTGCTCTTTTTTCCCACCAGGTGGTAACTTCTCCTGCCAGTTGATAAGATATCCATGCTTCCTTTGAATTATCGAAATAATCCCTCAGTTCAAATTATTTTTCCATTTCTGTCAACCACGCCTCTATAGAATCACCCAAAAGAGAGACCTCAAACTTAGGGGGTTTAATTTTCTTCATGTCCTTGGTTAGTTCATCAGCCAGTCTACTTTTCTTATGTTCCAAGGTCAAGGTTTTTGATGTTTCCCCTTGTTGTTCACTTTGGTTTTTTGTTCTTTCTTCACTTGTCATAGGTTACCCTTCCACTTTTCTTTCCATTTTAGCTAACCAGGTTTGGGGTGCATTCATCAAAGCTAATAACTGGTCCAGGTTGGCCATGGGGTTATTATTTTGGTCCACCCCTAATCTATGTCTAGAAGTTTCCATTTTGATGATGTCCTAGTGAACATTACTGGCTCTAATTAGTCTTATTTGTTTATTAGTTTTTATGTCATAGTTTCATATAGGTTTCCTTTGCATAACTCAATCAACATTTTCAAACTTCAAGTCATTTTGAATTTAAAACAAGTAATTCACAAAATCTGATTGATGCAACAAAATTATACTTATTGCTTGTATATGGATCATCACTCCTTGTGATTGTTCCTCGCATAGATAATACAAAATTTCTCTATCACATCCTGTGATAGGTTTATACAAAATTTTCTATCACATCCTGTGATAGATTTATTTCATAATAGTACAAAATTTTCTATCACTCTTGTGATAGATTGATTACAAGGATTACAAAATATTTATCACTTCCATAATTAGTTTTGGTTTTAGAGTTCAAGGTTCAATTCCACTATCAGTCTTAGGATCCTCTTGATCATGGAGCTCTGTGTATGGAAGAAGTCTATAGCTTGGAGTTGAAACTCATTTTTCCTTAGTTGTTTCAGGTTGGGTCTTCAACTTGGTAGATTCCAGTGTGTTGGTTTTGATCATTCAATCATTATCTTGACTTTAACTTTTTCCTTTCTCAAGGTTGTCCATTTCTTCCTCTCCTTCTAGAGTCTTTTTATGGCTTTGGCCATCATCTCTATATATCTGATGGGAAAGAATAGTCTGAGTAATCAAATGGTAGCCTGATCTTCCACATCTAAATAGATATCGGGTCACGAACCTTCTTCCGAGGAGTTTGTCATATCAGCACCATCCTGGAATAACATCAACAATTAATTTAGTTTTCAAAGATTGCATGTTGAGCACGATGTTCAGTGTCAAACCCGGTCACTCTAATACCATGTGTAATATAGCCTATATGTTCTACAGTTTATAAAATAAACAATTAACTAATTTTCAGCTATTTGTAACTAACTTTATTTTAAAACTAGGGTTTTCCAACTAAATATAAGATGTAACTAACATCTATTTTTAACCGATGTTAGCTGAAAAAAACTTCTAACCTTTCACAATAATTCATAACAAAAAAATTGCCAAACTAGGGTTTTCTTTTAGGGCACAAATTATTTAATTAATTCAAACTACCTTCAAGAATTCAACATTTTAACATAATGGAATGGCTAGCTAACTATATTTGCTAATTCATCAACAAAAATTTTCATAAATATACAAATGCATAATGGTAAATAAACTTTAAAAATTGACAAGCAATACTTGGAAATAAGAATGAAAGAGTTTGTTATCTAACATCATCTTCAAGCAGAAATTATTGAGCTACTTTATCATTGGGGAAAAGGAATTATCATCAGGGGCTTTACGGCCCAACCAAGACCTACTAGTCTCCTGTGTTCTTCAACTAAAGAAACCCGACCCTTCCACACCTATATTGCTAGTTGATTCCTCCTCTATAGGTTCCTCCTATCCAAAAGGATCATTCTAACCAGAGTATATCTAGAACATGAAAGCTGACTTTTTCCTAACTAGCATCTACCTTGGCCAAGGATTTTTAATTGTTTCTGGCACCATTGTGCTAGTTTCTCTGGCACTACTATGTTGATGCCTCTGGCACTACTGTGCTTACATCTTTAGCACTATAGTTCCACCAACATACACCCTTGCTCGACATGACTACTTCTAGATTAGGTTTCTTATATCATGTATCATTATTGACGTAGCAATATACTCTTGGGTTCATAACCTTATGGTTTATTGTTTGTATCAGAATTGGATCTTTTCTTTAAGTGGAATGATTGATTTCTTTATGGAGAGAGAGAGAGAGCATACTAGTTTTTTTAAGTACTTTTCCAAACTCAATTAATTTCAATGACAACTCAAGATCATGGTATGCAAAAGGGAATACTTTTCTAGATTAAACTATTAAGAGTGGTATAGATTTGGAATAAGGAAAAGAGGATTAACATATGAGTTATCCAACGAGCCTTGGTTATTCACAAACTCAGGTGGCCATTATTTCAGAACAAGGGGTTGAAATATTGGGGAAAGGAGCACTTATCGAATAATTTTAGGATTAAGGAGTAAATTACCATTCAATTTTAATGCTTCTAAAACAAGGTTTGAGATAAAGTGAGCTCCATTTTGCTATAGATAAATTACAATTTATATTTGTTTTTCAAGCTTAGAGATTCGAGTTGGAGATATGGCTTCACAATTTAGATGTATAATATCAAAGACTAGCTATCCAAGGAAAAAACCCTAAGTCTACATTGACAGTGAAGATTCAAATTATTGAAACAGTTGGCATCATAATATTAGTAGTAATGGATGCAGGACACTAGATGGAGATTTAACTCAGATACAGAGCAATAAGAGATTCAATATGCAACATCTAGACTCTACTTTCTATAGGAGATAGAGATTCCGTGATGAAATTAGCCTATAATGATACATGATCACACAAATTTATATATTCCCATATCTAACTCAATTAGAGAAAGGACACACTAATATTTTAACAGATCTACAAATTATAAACAAGAGCTCCAGAATATAATATCAAATAGATTCCAAAGGAAATACCAAACAAAAGTTCTTGACGTGCCTGGTTGCGTCTGAAAACTTGATGAGTGTGGAGAATCATTTTCTCAAATACCTCTTATAGCTTGACCTTCGATATACATAGATTGACACTTGAATTCCTCCTCAGCATGTCTCAATTGAAAATCCCACACCAACAGGATGTAGTCTGAGGAAGATGTTCTTAGGAAGCTTTAGATACATAAAGGATGATGCTTGATTTCTTCAGGAAGGTGGTTACGGATGGATGTGAAAATGAAACCCTAGCTATGGTAGAAAGATTACCATCATACTTTTCCTAAACAAAGTAGAGTTCGTCGGCTATAAAATTGAATGAAGAAAAATGGTTGAATGAATTCTCAATAGAGAGAGAGACCAAAATTTAGAGGTTTCCCTTTTGTATTCCATTCTGGAATCTTCCAAGACTCCTTGGATTCCATATGTTTTCTAGTGGAGTGGGGGAGTGTTATGCCTATATGAGCCGTCGACCATCTCCCACATGAATTCGACAATGAAATAATATGTTTATTTTGTTTTAATGTATAATGGTCTTTTATTATTATTATTTAAACTTTAATATTTAAACATTTATAGTTATATTATTATATTTAAATTACCCTCATTAAGTATTTTTATATTTTATTTTCAACTTTAATGATCAATATTTATATTACTTAATCCAAGGCCAATGTTATATCTTTGCATTGTCATATACTACCCAGAGTTTGATGACAAATAGATCCTTGTCAACTGCATCCTCTCCCTGATGATAGTCCCTTTTCCTTCTGTGCAATGTTGATCTTGCAACCAATTGACGTAGGAAACTATAGTTAGACCATTCCTGATGCATTAATTCATATTTACATATAGTATCATCATCATCATCATTATAATCAAGGACATTCACATATTTAATAATCATCCACATTCACATTTACGGTTGCAAAAATAAAACAATTATTTAATCCATTATTTCACGTTCACATGAAAGGAAGTTATAGCAACAATATTAACATCCATGGTTCCAATATCATAAGCACATTAAGTCTTAGGGGGATGTAACAATAAACCTCTAAAAAACTCACCCATTTCATCCAAGACACATATCAAATAAACACACATCATCCATTTCAATCTAATTCAAAAACTTATCTTTTAAAATCAAGACTTGATATCCTATCTTATCCTTGACCTTTGTGTCCTTAAGAGTTTTTCCTATCTGAACTAGAAAGTCAATTGAAAAATAGAAATCATGTTAAAACCTTAGAAAACTTAGCTTAGGAACATCACCTATCATAAGTTAACTTGTCTATGAAACCTAATCAATCTTACATGAGAACTGTTAGTTCCCCAAATTTGCACCCTGTTTGCTAAGCCTTAAGTGAACTTAGCAGATTTGGACTAACATGGAACTGCTTTTAGGTTGTGTGTAACCTCTTTGAAGGAAGACCTCTGGATTATGGGCCAACTTCCCCATTTGATGTCACCTAACTACTTAATTTCTAAGATAAGGGTAATAATTTTCATAAAATAAACCTAATGTTGGAAAGAAACTAAGGTGATACACCAAAACAACCTATACCTACTAATAGCCTTACACATTCAAATTAATATCTCAAAACTCACTCAAAAAACTCCCTATCCAATGTGGTTCACATCAATAATTTATAAAGAGGTCTATAATAGTGTTTTCTAAAGGAAAAATAGATTTCACAATCAATAACACCACTAAACAACATAGTTTATAACCTGTAAACATCCATTTTATGTCAAATGGATGCATGAAACATGGGACAAGTTTGTAAGGAAAGATGAATTTTCAAAAAATAGTTTGATCAACAATTAGTGGCATACCATAAAACATGAAGAGAGAAAATAAAAATGCTCCAATCTATTAATTCAAAGTGCTTACTGTATAATAGGTCTGTATGAGCTACAATACAACTCCATGAAAATAACTCCAACAAATTAAGCTATCCTCTTGCCCAAAAAGAAAGAAATCCCTCCAAATGATAAAAAAAAACATACTTAAGCCAAAACTATCAAAAACTACCACACAAGTGTTTCTAGAAGATTCTGGTCAGATAAAACAGAAAAGGCCCCAAAAGAACCTTCAAGAACTCTCCAAAATGCCCTCCACATGAAGGAAAATAGGCCAAGTCAACAGTCACCCCAAAAATGTGACAAAAATACCTCCAGTTGGCCTCCCCTTCACCAAAATCAATCCAAACAGTATCTCACACTTCCCACACTTCTGCAAGTCATCATTCGTCCTCTTACAATATTTGACCACTTTCCCCATTATGCAACATGTGTGTTTTTGAAAACACATGGCTTTAAAAAAGCATTAAAGATAATGATCTTATTAAGTGATTCATAAAACATCACTTAACAAGTCACTTTACAATTAAGCACAAATCAAAGGGCCCCACCATTAAAATGCATTACATTTGCATTTGAAGCAACTAAAAGTGATTTTCAAATCACTTATATGATATTTCAAATATTGAAAACAATTGCAACATATAATATCACATCATAAAGCCCTCAAAAATTTCCAAGGAATGGACCACCAACTCACCATATTCTGCATTTTACCCACACATCATGCACATTGTTTTGCAAAGGAATATAGTCATCAACAACACTTGGCCAATATGGCCAACCTCCAAGTCCCTTGGAAAGCATATTCCAAGTCACATGATATTGACAAAACAAGGCATCACTCATAGGTCACATGACATACTCCATTGTTTTGCACACTTAGCATAAGTCAAAATAAGGGAAAATCCCTAAGGCATAAAATGCTTAAGTGATAACATATGATGTAAAATGGAGACTTAGCAAAGTTTAAAAAGTGGGAAAGCTTTTTAAGGCATAAAATACCTAAGGGAGAACACATGTTTCAGCCCCATCACATTTATCATGTGTTTAATTTTTTTAAAAAGGGATAAAAATTCCCATCTAAATGCAAATGAGGTCAAACCCTAAATGACAAAACACCGAAATGATGAAAAAACATCATCATTTGGTCTTCAAAGAATCTAGAAAATTTTGCTCTACTGCCATGGGGGTTTGGAAAAATATAGGAAAATGGTGTTGACACCGGCTTTCAGTTGATCTTTTGACATTTTCTGCATGAAATCACAGGTAAATGTGTTTACCTGGCATAAATCTACATTTTTGTGAACTTCGAGGTCATTTTTGGGTGTACAAGTCGCAGCTTGTAGCATTTTGATGGACTTCTTTCCTGACCATATTGTGTCATTTGTTCTCATGTTTGTTGTTTTACTTGCTAACAACCACCAATGAGAACTCAATGAAGCTTTTGAGTGACAAAAATATTGCAAATTGTAGAGATTGTATGAGCAAAACTCTAGGTAAGTTCAGTTGACGACTCCATTGTTGTTTTGGAAAAACAAAAAGCCATTCAAGTTCTTCATTTTTCTAAGATAACAACAAATGCTCATTTTTCTTTTCTTTGCATTTGTTAACAATGACACCCCATTGTTTTTTGTGTTGTTCTTATGAAAAAAAACATCGCTGGCCATGGCCATGAATAGGAACAAAGTGTCTTGTGTTCATTTTTCAAAACCATTATGTATTATTTTTTTTTCCTCCTTGTATTTCACAAATATTGATAACCCAAATGGGTTTTTGGAATGTAGAAAAAGAAAGAATCATTGGTGGCTCGGCCTCCATTTTTTCAAACTGGGTTTCCTTGTATTCATGATTTTCTACTTCATTTCTCCATTTTATGAAATACCGCTATTTGGGTTTCTTGTAGCATGCATATTTGTTGAAATTACAACCTGTTTGTAAAACACCCAAGTGGGTTACATGATTTCCTTACATATCTTAGAATTGTTGCAAAATAATGATTATTTTTGCAAATTCTTTCACTTTTATGTAGAATATAATAATGATGCTCTATTTGTTGAAACCCCAAGTGGGTTTTTCACATTTTGCAGGAAAAGGCCATTTTTTTACCATGGCCTGTCATGACACATGAATGGCTTTTCATTTTTTGAATTCCTGTAGAAATTATTCCATACTGCCATTTTCTTTCACAAATTTTGTAATGAACCTAGATGGCTATGTTTTCAACTTGAAAACAACTTTTAGATTTTGTGCGACAAATGATGAAATGCCGTTGTACATTATGGGGAAAATGAAAGCCCCAATTTGCAACAAATGTATCTTTTAATGGGAATTTAACTAGATTTTTTGTAATGTATTTTTCGTTTGCAGAATGTTTTTTGAGAACAAAACCCCAAAATGGGTTTGGCCATTGTGAATAACTTGCATTTCACTCAAAATCTCACATCCCATTGAAAATATTGGATTCCACGGGGATATACTGATTCAGTGGAATACATAGGCACCATGAAAAGAACTATAATAATCCATTTTGTTCCTTGCCTCCCACTACTAGATTCTTTTCTCCTTTTCTGATCATGAGATTGACTATCTATTTTTGTCATTTATTCTTATTGCATTTGTATGGCTGAAACATATGTGTAGCAATAACACCGGATCTTGTTATGTTTGGGAAACCCTTCACCAAAAGATGCCATGAATGCACCTTAGCCAAAGCATAATTTAGGACCTCCACACATACAAACACAAAGATTGTCATTTATCATCTTGTAGTAGTGGTACCTAAGATGATGGTATTGCCCCTCCCTTGGACATTGCTCTCTTCTTGCAACTAGATACATTTGTCCTCCTTTATCACCATTAGCTTCTTTTACTTGGTTACTTTTCATGACCTTAAGAAAGGCATAGTTGTTGTCTTCATTGACTGCCTTCTGGTCAACTTGACTATATGCCTGCTGCCCTATAGCATATGTTACTTGTTGCTATCCCTTTCATGAGATCATTGAATTCTTGATAGAAACCCCTATTTGTATTTCTTGTAGCTTGTATGAGATCACATATAGAGCATTCTATTAGTACAATGTCACTGTCTTTTATTTATATTTGCTCACCTATCACTTTCTTGTTGAAAGCATGATTACTAATACATATTGATCCCATGTGCTTATGAATTAAAATAGTTCTCCAACCTTCATACAGGGTTATGATGCATAGAATATACATCCAATAAAAAATAGCAATACTGACTTGTTGCCAACATCTCCTTAAAATGCACAATTTCCTTCTATCACTAAGAAGGTCAAAAAGTCTTCCAAAATAGAGCATATGTTTCCTCTCACATCAGAATTGTGACTAAATAGGCAAGTGTACAACTGGAAACCACCATTAATGTTCATTGAAATTCCCTAGGCCTATCACCCATGTTCCACTACTATAGGAGCACTGTCAAGACTTAATACTCTTTGTCCTGCATGATGATGTTGCTCCACAACTACTACCTTAGTATCATACTTTCTTTGTTGTTGTATCCCATTGTTTATGCATTGAATTGATCAAACCACTCATGAATTGGTGACTTACCTTGAAGCACATCTATGCCTGTCAATGCACATGACTGCCCCATTAGAAGTAATGGTTTCTATTGTTCATTGATTGAATCTAGGACTGCTCCCTACTTATGCTCTAAACTTCCTATGAATGGACTGTATTTCATGTCCTTTCATGATCATGCTTATTCCTTTCTTTGTAATATGCTTAGAGAATAGAAAACCCTTTGTGTTATAGCATAGCAATTGTATCTTGATCAAATCATATGAGGGTTCTATTGCTCTCATGACATCTTGTAATGACATATTCATGATATGCATATATCTATGTCAACTAGAGTTGATGTTTCTTGAATGTCTTTTCCTTTTGTGCCTTTCCTTAAAACATCATGCATTGAATGTGATATGGTAGTATTGTTTGTCTAATGTTTGATTGAGAAGGCCTTGAATTCAACCTTGTGCAACTTCAATTTTTTTTTGGTTGTTGTTTTCCTGTTGACATGCTTGGAATGCTTTCAAGCCTATCATGTTCTCAATCTAAAGGACAACATATAACTTTCATTCATCTAACTTACAAGGGTAGAAAATTAGATGGCCATGTTTATTTTCCATGAGGACAATTATGCTCTATTTTGAATACCTCTCCATGCTTGTCAACCTTGTAAGCTCCTGCAAAAGTGTTGTCCTTGTACTTGATTTTGAGGCTGATTCAACCATTTCTCTTTCTTCTGTTATGTGTGATAAATACACATAGTCTCCTCATTCTAACTTTATTGGACAACCACCTGTCACATATGTGGGTGACCTAATAACTCACCTTCCTATGTGATGTGTGACTGCCCAATAGGGTTATGGTGAGAGGGGCTTGACAACAACTTGAAATGCTTCCTCATTGTTTGAAAGATGCATAATTGAACTTGATGCATCTATGAAGTCACTTCCTCAAGAAAAATAGATCATGGATCTTCATAAGAAGATTGAAAGACATTTCAACACAATATGTTACATCTTTTGAATCTGATAATGAAAGTTCATCAGCTGGTGTGATTCCATATTGATTTAATGCATTGATAACAGATAAATCATTCATAAAGTTGCTCAATTTGCTTTTCTTTCAAAGCATGCTAAACTCTACCCTTGTGGGAGCCACATTTAACCCACATGCTATCAATTAATCTTATAATGAAACAATAACTAGACTTGTCCTAAATCTACACATGAAGCAAACATTTAGAAAATAATTGCATATGTTGGATGTGTTTGATGACTTCATTGTTTTCTGAGACATCCAAGGTTTACATGCTTATTTAATGCACTTATGGATTGGTTTATACATGCATAGGTAGGTGTGTCTATAAGGATTGAATCTTTCATTTCTTAGAGCTTTTCTCTAAAATCATGCCTTTTTTGATAGATGCAGGGGTGAGGAACACTACGGAGCTGGGGAGGACACAAGCAGCTCATGGCAGCAACAGAGAGTAGTAGGGCAACCCATAACCAATCATTCTCAGGAAATGACTAGTTCCATTCTTATATGCACATTATTTGTTTCCTTTACTTATTCATGTATGAATTGCTTCATATGTTAATTGAATAAGAGAGTTAGTCCCTTGGCTTGTGAGGGACATGTACATTTCAAGATTATCAATAAAGACTACATTTGTATATCTATGAATCTCTTTCTCATTTGTTGTAATTGCAACATTGAAATGACAAAATGTTTAATCTACTTTATTTCACAATCAATCCTTCATGCCTATAGAAACTGGCAGTTTTATGGTTTATCTTTTAAATGTTTGAACAACATGAAAAGAAAAAACTATAAGTTACTAGTTTTAAGTTGAAAACTAAAAATTAGGTAACAAGAACTTTTGTATGTCAAGTAGGAAAAATCAAATCACTTCTCCTATCTCTTCATTTAGAAAGTACGTTTAAATTAGACCTCATCATCAATACTTCACATTAATCGTTTCATTCATCCTCATCCTTAATTAAATGTATTTTTTAAACTAATCATACGCTTTAGTCAAACATCGTCCATCTTCTAATTTAGACTTTAATCCTTAATAACAACAGTCCAAAAAATACAAGCATGCTACAAAAATCAAAATCCAAAAATATCATTAAATCTAAATTAAAAAAATCTTAAAAAATATAACATTGAAAAAATACCAAAATTAAAAAAACTAAAAATTCATCAAAATCCCAACAAAAATATAGACTTTATTTTCATTTTAGCATTACTAGGTTATAAGTGAAGTTGAACATGCAACAACACAAAGATAATACTATGGTATGTAGTGATAGCCATTGTACCAAAGGAAAGCTCAAGACTCCAAGTGCATCATGAGACCATAGACAAGAAAGATAACCTTTTGAGAAAAATTTAGTATTCTCCCGAGTTCATATAATTTGTCAACAATATCGCTATACAAATCTACCTACATTGTCTCATCAACCTTGATAGAGATATTAGGACAATTATTTGAAAAAGGAGCCCACTTATCAATACAAATATTTGTTAAGTTGGTTGGTAAATTTTTCATTCATTTGTCCAATAATGTTGAAAATGAGTTAACTATGCTAGATATCTATACACCAAACAACAAAATAGGGATTTATTTTCTTCCTTCTTTCAACAATGAATGGTTTTGGCTAGCCACTTTCCTTTGCGAATACAAGAAAAGTAACTTATCCATCTTTTCAATCACAAAGATTAATCTCAAAATGACATTAAATTTACAAGTACAAATTGCATATCCACTTTTGATGAAATTATTGATAAGGGGGTCACCATTGAGGAAGCCCTCATTTCCAAAGGTCTATTGAAAATATATTTTTGGAGTAAATAGTAACTTTATCAATCTGGTTAGCTATTAACCTAACTGAGAGTCTTATTAATATTGCTTAAGTCTCCACTAAAGAACTTCTAGAGTTTTTTCTCACCTCATGTAGTTGAGACAAGTATTATTACTTTGTGGGCCACCTCTTGCATGGTCACTTGCCATGTCAGTTAACAAATGTTCCATTATTGAAGGGTTAACCAATCATTGTGTTTGACTTGACTACCCTCACCACCTTTCCTATTTAAACACGATCACATTGTACATTCATCTCAAGTCTTGTATCATTCTCTTGACTTAATCTGCAAGTATTTTGTAAAAGTTTCATGTTTTTGCTGTTATGATCTTGAAAATCACAACATGATATCAGAACAAAGTTAGCAAAAGCCTTCCAATAATCTCACATCTAACCTAATCAAGAGTTCCTCACACAGCATTTGAATACCGATTCGATCATTTTTCTCATTTGTAGTGTGGTGAGATTTGGAGGCTGATCCATCACCTGTGCTCACCTCCATTGCAAGCTGATTCACATTGTTTCCTAGTATACAATTCTTTTGTGAACGCAGAATTCACCTTCCACAGGCGCCTAAAGTCCAGCTCAAAGCCTTCTATCAGCTCACAGCAGCTCCATTGGCCTTCTTCTCCACATGGCCTCTGCCTCTCGCATGACAAAATAGATATTCATGGTGAGGCGCAGGCAATAGTTGTGGATTGACAGAGGTGCAATTATTTGAGACCTACGCGCACCATGAATGCAAACATGCACATCGACTTGGCACTTGGTATATTGGCAGTTGCATTATTTAAAGCCACGTCTCCATCACATTTGTCCACGTACACAGCGACCACCATACATATCACTGTTGTAGCTTGTTGCAACAAAGCGGCCTGCACAACAGTGCAATTGTTTTTTGGCAGTTTCTATTTGTCCTAATTTGAGATAAAAAGGTCAAAGTCTGTCACGAGCCCGAGTTTGATTTCCTGCAGTCACGTGGACTCCAGCTTTATGCCAACAGTCGACATCATCTGCCATAAAATGATTCGAACTATAAATCTCAGTGCACATCTCGATAAGTCGGCCTATGCCTGCTGATTGATATGGAGGACGAGAGCACAGGTAGATGTTGAGAGCGTGGGTAGTGCCATGACAAAGTCAATCTAGCTATGGCGGCATTCAAACTCAATGATGCCTTCCTCTAACATCTAGTGAAGTGAAAGTTTACTCTTGTCTATAATAAATTGCAGATTGCTCTACCACGAGATAGCAGATTGCTCTAGCATTGGCGGCTTCCTTCGAGGCATTAAACGTCCACACCACCTCCATTACAAAGCATTCTCCACGGATAGATAAATCAATTGTTTTATTTTGCTGTGCGGATTCCAGCGGCCTTCTTTTTGGTATTATTTCTTTTAGATATTTTTGTTTGTAGTTCGCTGGATTATTAGCATACTAAATCTGAGAGGGCGTGATAACTGGAATTTAGTTTCCTGCATGCTAGTACCTGTTGATTGAATTAAGGATAAGCGTTGAGCCAGCAAGAAATTGCGGATGGTTCGACTGGGCTGCTCGTTGGGGATGCCAAGATCTGCATTTTTCAACGGAACTTGAGCTAGCCATAAGAACATGTCAATCAATTTATTCCATGCAGGACTCTCAATTTTTAAAAATCTTACCATTAAAAAAGTGTCACAACTCTCCATGTGGGCTACAAAAATCTTCAAAAATAGCTCGAATGAACGGTCAACCCTCACACGTCTCCCTACGACTTCGTCAAATAGTCGACAAAGTCGTATGATTAGCTTTTTATACTCATAACATTTCTTGTAACATTGAAAAACTAGTCTAACCACTAACAACAGATTTGCACTTATTCAACTATCAAAATTGACATTTTTTTGCAAGAAAGACTACCAAGCGTCAGCCAAGTACTAGTGAAGGGGGGTACATTTTCTTTTTCTCATAACATTCAAATGGAAAGTCAAAAATTTGATTGCAAATAGTCGTCGGAAAAGCTCTTTTTGAGACAGAAAAAAAGCATGTAGATAATATGAAAAATGTGTTGTTTAAGACATATTTTGTCTGCTATAAAAAGCAACTTTTAGTTAGGCATAAATGATTATTGTAGCTTTTGATTAGCTACTCACATTTAATCAAGCTCATGTAAAAGTGAAAATCAATTTCCCATTTCAAAGAAAACAATATCACACTCAATTATAAAGTGTCGTTATTTGTTCCATTGAAATTGTTATATGCACTAAAACTTATGAAGTGTCAACATAGAGGGGATCAAAATAATCAAGGGGGTTGGCATTGTCATTCTACCTTGAACACTTCATATTTCTTTTGTCTTTCTTCTTTGATTTTGAATTTAACACTCAAAGACTATGGGAATGACTAAAAAGAACAATTTGAAAGATGATCAACTCATCCACCATCATCTTCTACATGAGTTTTAGAGACACTTCACTAAAAACATCCAAAGATTCTTTCTAGTAGAACATTGCTTCTTGCATCAAAACTCAAACAAGTTTCATCAAGACCATCCATAAATTGTTCACATCACTTCTTTGGTACCTATTCTATATTACTTGTCTTGACATAGAGCGTTTGAGAAACATTCAGAGAAGTTATCATCATCTTATGGGGGGATACATAGTCTCTCCTTGTTATGTCATTTATTTTTTTGAGATGTGTTCTCATTTCCTATAGGGTTTTCCTCATTTATATTTTGGAGATGTGTTTTCATTTCCCATAGGGTTTTCCTTGTTAGCTTTGATGTGGTCTCTTTATTCGCTAAAGCACCCCTTGTTGAGTTTATGGAGTTGGTCAAACAAAAAACCAACCTTGAAATAGCTTCTCTTGTTGACCTATGCCTTCGTTCAACTTTCTTCACTTTTGAAAATGTGGTTTCTAAGCAAGTGGATGGAGTTGCTATGGGTTCCCCTTTATCCCCTATTATAGCCAACCTCTACATGGAGAATTTTGAGAACCTTTCCCTCAACTCCCATCCCCTCAAGCCTCATTGGTGGAAATACTATTTGGATGACACCAACGTTTGTTGGCCCCAGGGTCTTGAGGGACTCAAACTTTTCCACTTGTACTTAAATAGCCTAGTTAAGTGCATTCAATTCACCAAAGAAATTGAATCCTACAACCAATTATATTTCCTTGATGTTCTCATTATTAGGAAAGTTGATGGTACCCTAGCTCATTGTGTTTATAGAAAACCCACTCACAGGGACCTCTACTTGCTTGCCTCATCCCACCACCACCCTACTCAAAAAACAAGTATTTTTTACACCCTTGCAATTGAGCCCATCACATCTATGATAATGACCACCTTGAGAAAGAGTTGTCCCACCTCTACAATGTTTTCAAGCTTAATGGTTACCACAGTAAATGCATTCACTGATCTTTCAACCACACTAAAGTTCTTGCTAATCCCCTAATGAACCCTAATTCTCAAGCCTGCCAATTTTCCACCCTCCCCTATGTTGAAGGCATCTCAAATAAGATTGCAAAAATCCTTCATGAAAAATGGAATTAATTGTGCCTTCAAAGCTATCTCTACCACCAAAAAGCTCATCCTTTCTAGTAAGGAAACCTTACCTTCACTCGACCACTCTAGAGTCTACAAGATTGATTGCTCATGTGGCACCTCATGTATTGGTGAAATAGGCATATCTATCAGTACTAGAATTAAAGAGCATAGTGCTAACATAAGACATGACCGTTTCTCCAAATATTCCCTTGTCGAGCACTCCCACAATGCTAGACACCACATGTACCTTGATTCCACCCAATTTCTCATCAAAGAAGACAAGTTATTCAAGCACAAACTCCAAAAGGCCATCTTCATTAAGAACCATGCTATCGACCTTAGTAGAGATGATGGTGAAAAATGGATCTTGGACATTTTCATGGTCATTTAGGTTTTTTTCCTATGATGCTTAACTTATTTTACTTAGATTTAATGTTGCAATGTAACTTATGCATTCACATTAGGTCTTGAATATTAAATCATGATGTCTTGTGAAGGTGTTACGAAGTGTTGTAACACATTTCTTCACTTTTATAGACTCTTATTATAATTCATCTAAATATTACCTTTTTATCCCTTGTCAAGTCCTATTTCAAAGTATTGTAAAGTCTTGTAACATACTTTCATGCTTTTCTAGGCTTGTCACCACTAATTACACCTTTCTTATGCTTTATTTGGCCCCTTTATGCACTTATACCTGCCTTAATTAAGTGTGCTTTTTAATACAAACCTGACAAACGACATTAAAAGCAACTTAATTCCTGACACCCACTTCCAAGCCCTCATGGGGGGCGAATGAGTCCCTCTTGGCACATAATTTAAAATAAAATTAAATTTCCTTCAGGATTTTATTCATTAAGACCTTATGTCAGCTTGTGATATATTTTTGGGTAATTAGGGAATAACTGTGTATAAATAAGTGTTTTTCTATCCATTTTACCCCTAATTCATTCAATAATTCATCCTTGCATTCAATCTCATTCATCCACTTAGGCATCATAGCATCATTCAATCAAGCATTTATCAAGCATCTTAGAGCAACCATTGACATATCTTCAGACTTCAACAACAAGGTTTTGGTGATTTTAGGACATTTTCATGTTTATTCATCATTCCTTTCTCATTTCATTGCATTTGTTCATCAAGGGTTTGATTACCAAAGAGGGATTTGATTAAGGAAAATCCATATACTCTAACCCTCAACCATTTCCCCTCTCTTTGCATGTGTGTTTGCAGGTTGTGTAGGAAGATTTTTCAAAGAAATAGGTGTTAAAAAGTGGTCAAGAAGTCAACTAAACCCTAATTCAAGCTTGGAGACAACATTCAACCTATTTTCTACAAATTTGGTTCCATTAACCTGACAAGAAGACAAGTGTAGATCTGGAACCACAGAGTTGACCCCTGAATTTGCATATTTTGGAGGAGGACTGCTATGCCATTAGTGGAGAAAGAGTCCCAGTACCAAATTGGAAAAGGTGATTTGATCAAAATTAAGTTCCTGACACTCAAAAACTAGTTTTAGAAAAGTTTACCAGAAGTGAGACTGATTCACCATCGGTGGCGAATGAGTCCCACTAGTCATGGATAGTGATTTATGTGACATTCCAAAACCTTCCAAAATTAGCATTCCATCAACAAGTGCACTCTATTTAGTTTCATTAAGTTGTGTTTCCATTTGTATATGTTTCTAGTTCATTTTTGCATATCACACTATGTTTTCAAACACTTCATATTTCTTAGGTTTCGCATAAATAATCAATCAATTTTATCATTTTGCTGCATTTAGATCATTGAATTTAGGCATAATTCCATCATACATATACATTAATTTGAGTGAACCACCAATTTTTTTTGTGTACCTCTCTCCTTTCAGGTGAAAAACCCTAAGAGAGCAAGAGAGTACATAGCCCCCCAAAAATTGTTGGTTCAACATGTTAGACCTACCTAACAACCTCTCCTTAACTCCCTCACCTCTCACCCACCTCCTTGTTGATTTCTCTCCTTCTCTTCAACCTCTTTGTCATCTTTTATCCCCTTCTATCTCTTTCTTTCTCCTCCTTTGCTCTCTTTTCCCCCTTGTTCAACCCACGCTCCTCCCCTCTCCTCCCATTTGGCTCTTCCCACCCTCCAACTTGGTAGTCTTTCTTCTTCCCCCAATTTTTTTGGTCTCCTCCTTTACTCCTTACTTTTTCTTGGATCTTGTTCCTACCTCTTTTTTAATCTTTGTGTTCTCCCTTTAGCTCTCTTTTTTTTCTTTGAGTGTTTCATTTGTTATTTATTGTCTTTTTCAATCATCTCTTCTTTGCTCCTTTCCTTATTGTTGCTCTTTGTAATTTTCATCATGTTGTCTTTTCCTTCAATTTTTTCTACTTTATTCTATCTTATTTCCTCCTTTCTCCAATTTTTCCTATTGTCTTTCATTTTCAATTCTTTCTAATATTTTATAAGCTTAATATATTTTTAAGTTTTTTTTCTATTTTTGTCCTTTCTAATTTTAGTTGATATTTATGTTCTTATTGTTATTTATTAGCTTTTTTCTTTTTTCCTTGATTTTATATACACACCACATATATATATATATATATATATATATATATATATATATATATATATATATATATATATATATATATATAAACACATATGAATACATATATATACTAGAAATAGATTTTTTCGTATTTATATTAAGTATATTTTTATATATTTCTTATTTGATTTTTTATATTCTTTGATTAAGAATTTATTTATTTATTTTTCTTAACCTTGCTTTGGTTCTATTCCTTTTACATTTTGTTTTTGTTTCTCTTTTTGAATTTTGAATTTGGTCTTTTACTTTGCATGCTTATTTAATTTCTTTTCTTATAAGCCTAATTTTATATTTTGTATATCCATAAGCTTTTTTTATTTATTAGAATAGGGCTGAAATCTCTTTTTCATATGCTTTTATAATGTTTTATTCTTTTTTATTTATTAATTTTTATAATATATTTAAATATTTTTCTCGTTCATATTATTATTTTCTAGTACATATAGAGTTATAACTTATTTGTACCTAATTTGTTGTATTATAATTTTGTATATTTATCTAGTATGTCTCTTTCATTAAATCTAATTTTCTAATTTATACATGTATTTTGTCATTTTTCTTTTAAAATTTGTCATTTATTTTTGTTTTATTTTTTCATTATTTTTCTCATCCTTCCCACTTTTCACTCATCTCCTTTTAAAGGTTAACTCTGCATTTCATTCTCCACTTCTCCTCTTCCTAATGATGGAGCACTGAGTATCCGAAACATCGAGCTTAAAAGATAGACAATTTAAACTAAAAGCACTCAATATTCTCACTGATGGACTGTGGAAAACTCATACTAACTATAGGTGTAATATTAATTGATGGTACTCCTAATATGACATAGTTTCATGTCCCCTTAATATATAGAATGAGAAATATTTTTTATGTTGAAATTTTTTAAGTCTTTAATATGCATAATATTATTTTTCACAAGTATAATTTAATTTTGTTGTTTTCTATATTACTAACCTTTATTATTCCTTAAGGCCTAGTAAATGGTGTTTACATTTCTATTCCTCGTGTTTAAATAATAAGATTCATAAATGTAACTATTTTTACTATATTAATGAGTAATTTTGTGATTCATAGGTGCTAGGGTACATATAACACTATTAGTTTTTGTATTTTTAATAGCAAATATTCCTTTTGACACCATATTATTTCATACTATTATTTATTATAATATGGTCTATGCTGAGAGTGCTCTCAATAAAAATTTTGTTAGACATATAAGTTAGATTTTAGACCACCTCCCATGTCACCCTCTTTATTGAATGCAAGAAGATATCAAAATATTCCATGTGATCAATATTTGGTAATTGAAGAGAAATACTTAACATGCATTTTTAACATTATGAACTCATTGGATGACATAACATGTTCTTAAATAATATTTTGGAAATTTCTTATTCATATTTTTATCGACTGAATCATGTGAAACATTGTGACAAACTCATTGATGAGTTGTTATGAAGAATGGATGTATGATTTAAGAAGCTTGAAATACCAATCAATGAATTTAATTTTGAAATTCTATGGGAAGATTATTACAATGAATTCATCCAAGGGAAGGATTTCCTTAATAGTTTTGGTATAGGTTTTTGTGTAATACTTAGAATCTCCTATCCCTTTGAAATCAAATATTATACGTATAGGATAAATAAACATCACATTAAGTGTTACATGCTCTAAGGCCTCCATGTACTCAATGTATAGCCAAAATACTGGGTCATGTGTTAAAGGAGAGATCCATTTGAATCTGAGCCTTATGGATAGATATTTTTTGTGAATTATAGATGAAAATGTATACTTTTTTCCTAATATCATGGTAAAGATAGATAGTTCTATTTAACTAAACATAACAGTATATGAACTTATCTAGATGATTATATTATGAGTTAAAAGTACCCCTATATTAAAACTGTAGTCCAAATGTTATCATTGATGTCAAGGATGTGGAGTTTTATTAAAAGTATAAATTTTTTCATTTTTCATTTTAATTCTAGGTATGTTGTGAATGATATCAAACTATATGGTGGTTGTTGATGATGACTAAAAGTGTGTGGTTGGTTGTGTGTGCTGAAATCAAGATATTATGAAGTTGGATGTCATGGGTCACTTCCTGCTACTCGTGAATGTGTTTATGTTTCCATGGTGTTGTATTCACTATTTGATTATTGTAACTTGTATAGAAGAAAAAAATTCAATTAGTGGCTTATGAAAGTGCTCAAAAAAGGATTTAGAGAATTATCTAGATTCTCTCACATCTTAAGATATGGTACTATGGTTTCAATAGTAGATAGAGTGAATTATGAAGCATGTATTTTCAATTTTTCAGATCATGTGTCTTACCGCAAAAGGTTCATGAGTAAGAAAATTAGTGACTATGTTATTGTAGTCATGGAACTATTGTAGTATGGTTGTCATTTATGTCAAAATTTCAAGTAACATGTGTGTCTAGCTATCATTACTATCAGAAGTTTGTTAGATTTGGTTGCAGTTTGGTTGTATGTGTTACAATTTGGCTTATTGGTTGCTAAATTCTCTAATAAATGCTCAACATTTCTGCATTGGTGATGTTGTGCTCCTATTGTTTGGAATTTGGCTTCATATGTTGTCAAGGAATGTCTTATCTAAGTTTAATGTTGTTTGGATTACTTGAAAGGTGTGTTTCTAATGATAGTTTGAAGATGGTGATTTTTTTGTGAGGATGCTCATAGTGGTGAACAGTAAATCAAGCCAAGTTGTAGATATACAAAGGAAAGTTTGAGAACTTAAAGATGTTAGAGGATGAAGATATTGTAGGTTATGTGCTCTGGATTTTTGAATTGTTGAATACAATCAGAGGTCTTGGTGAAGATCTTGAATAATCTATAGTGGTAAGAAATGTATTGGGATCTCTTCCTAATTCTTATAGTTCTAAAGTATCTTATATTGAGGAAGCTAGAGATCTAGATAAAATTTCAAAAGATCAATTATATGGTGTCGCTATTGAATTTAAAATAAGATAATTTGATAAAGAAGGTCCAAAGAGGGAAGCATCATTGAAAGATAGAAAGAAAGAAACATATAAAAAATATTATCTAGATAGTGACATTGATTAAGATGAAGAAAATTTTGTAAGGAAGTTTGAAAGATGTACTAGTAACTAAAAAGGTAAGCTACCTTTCAAATGTTTCAAGTGTGGAGAGGTTGATAATTTTTCTTCAAAATGTCCATTGAAAGATTTTGATAATAAGAGAAATAATGAGCCTAGAAGGAATAAGGTTAAAAAGAGTCTCTAATCCATGGAAGATTCATTCTCTTCAAATGATGATGATTCTAGTAGTCCAGATAATGAAGATGAAGTCTTGTTCTTGTATCCCAAGAAAACTAAAGATAAAGCTAAATATCTAGGTATGGTGTGTATTTATTTTCTTGCAATGGATGAGGAAAACTGATGGTTAGTGATAGTGGTTGTTCCAACCATATGATAGGAGATAAAAGAAAGTATATCAAACTTGTGAAGTGGAATGGTGACATGGTCAATCTTTGTGATGGTACTTTAGTGAAAATATATGGATACAGTTCTATCAATATTGCTGGAAAGATTAGAAGAAAACATGTCCTTTATGTCAAAGGCCTCAAGCATAATCTTCTCAGTGTGAGTCAAATTTGCATAAATAGATACAATCTATCATTCAATAAAAGTGGACATGAAATCAAAAAAGAAATTTCTAGAAAAATTAGTTGTTGAAGGATACAAGACAAATAGTGATATATACAATCTAAGGGACGTCAATGGAAGAACTTGTATGATGGTACACGCAAGTGAATGTTGGATGTGGCATAGTGGAACAAGACACATCAACTTTAACAATCATTTTCATCAAATCATTACATGTGGTAATAGATATTCCTAAGGTAATCAAGCTTAATAGTGCAGTGTGCAAGGAATGTCAACATGGAAAGTAGACAAGGGGAAGTGTCAAGTATAAATAATATTCTTCTTATAGGCCTTTGGAGTTGGTACATATTGATTTGTGTGGACCTAACAAAATAAAAATTTTGAAAGGAGAAAGGTACTTCATGCATTTTATTGATGATTTCTTTTGGATGACATGGGTTACATTCTTGAAAGGTAAATTTGATGCTTTTAGTAGTATTGAGATTTTCAAATCTATGGTTGATAATGAAATGAATATAAAGATAAAATTCTTGAGGTTTTCTAGAGATGCATGTGAGTTCACTTCAAATGAGTTCAATGAATTTTGTGAAAAATATGGGATATTTAACTACAAAAAGAGCTAATTAGAACAATGGAGTTATAGAAATAAAGAATATGACTATTCAAGAGATGACAAGGACAATGTTTATGGAAGAAAATCTTCTCAATGTCTATTGGAGAGAAGTAGTTAATATTATAGTATATGTTTAGAATAGATGATTGTTGAGGTTAAACAATGCTAAGAATCCTTGTGAGATATGGTATGGAAGACCTAAACTATCAAGTATTTTTGTGTTTTTTGAAAAAAAATGATATATCATAAGAGATGATGATGTTTTGAGGAAATTTGATTAAAGGTCTTGTGAAGGTATCTTTATAGGATACTCATCTCTAAGAAAAGCATATAGATGCTATAATAGAATATTGGGAAGAATGGTTGAAATCACTAATGTGAAGTTAGATGAAGCTCTACATAAAAATATGGATGAAGTGGTATGTGTAGGATCATCATGGAAAAAACTAGCCCTTAAGTGGAAAAAAATCAAAACAATCAAAGTTAGGAAACTTGACATAAAAATTTGAATAAGTTATCTATATTATTTAAAAAATATGTAAGAATAGAATTAATAGAAAATTGAGTGTAGTTTCTAAACTACTCAATTTTTTATTTTTTTTAAATCGAATTGATGAAAATTTGAAATTTCAATGCAGTAGCACTTAAATTTCAGGGAAAAAATAAGTAGTTGTATGTCTAAACACCCCAACCACAAAAAATGTTAATATTTTTTTGTAAGATTTTAGATATAAGTAGAGGACTCATGTATCGATGTGATGCATATATTTGTGTAATTTTTTTCCAAGTAAATAATTAATTATGATTTTTTATTTACAAATTTTAAAAATTATAAAGACTTGTATGTTTGACCACCTTAACTTGGTCAAAACTTCATGAAATTCATTTTTTTTAATCCTGTAGTATGTGAAGCATAGAATGTGACACATGTTTTAGATTAAAAAAATATGATATTGTTTGAAAGTTATAGATGTTTTTCAATCAACCTATCAATCAAGAATTTTGTCGTAATTCAAATAGAAAGTGAATAATAATTATTTATTAAACTCAAAGTAAATCATAATTTATATTGGTGGAAAGATGAGAATCTCCTTTAAAAACCCATTTCATTTTATTAATTTTGGGTAAAACAAAAGTCATTAGCCACATACCCTACACATACGTATCATATCGCCACTTTTTGGCCCATCATGATCCTGCACAACCCTAAAGGCGAGGACTACAAATATGATACACCTCCCTTTTTAGATGATAAAGAAGAAGAAGTTGAAGAGAAATAAGAGACACTAGAAAATATCAGCAAGACTCCCTCAAATAATGTTCAAAGAAATTATTCAGAAGATCAAATCATTTGTGAAAGGAATGGAGTGTTGACCAAAAGAAGGCTTGCAAAGGCAAGTGAATATTTTTATCTTTGTTTGTTATCAAAATTAAAACCTAAAACTTTAGTTGATGACAACAAGGATCAAGAATAGTTGCAAGCAATGGAAGAGTGGTTTAATCATATTGAGAAGAATTAGAATTGTGAATTGGTTCTAGGGCCTTTGGACAAGAATGTGATAGGAACGAAGTGGGTATTCAAGAATTAGTTAAATGAATATTGTGAAGTTGTAAGAATTAAATAAATATTAGTTTTTAAAGGTTATTCATAGGTAGAAGGTATTAATTTTGAGTATAATTTTACTCTAGTAGCAAGAATGGAAGCTACTAGAATGTTTCTTTTTCTGCCTACAAGGACTTCAAGGTTTATCAAATGAATGTTAAGGAAACTTTTTTCAATGGAGATTTTGAAGAAGTATACATAGAGCAACCTGATGGATTTTTGTTGTTAGAAGAGCCAAACATGGTGTACATATTCAAAAAGGATTTTTATGGTGTCAAAATATCTCCTAGAGCTTGGTATGCAAGGTTGGACAAGTACTTGCTTCAACAATGATTCAAGCAAGGCACCACATATAGCAATCTTTACGTCAAGATTCAGGATGAGAGAATTTTGATAGTTTTTGTGTATGTTAATGACATTATCTTTGGTTAAAATAATGAGATGTGCAAGCCTTTTTCTAAAGAGATGCAAAAGGAATTTCAGATGTCTATAATTGGTGAGTTATCAATTTTTCCCAGTCTTCAAATTGCTTAGTTGAATGATGGTATCTTTATTTCTCAAGGAAAGTAAACCAAGGAGATGTTGAAGAAGTTTTGGATGGAATATTGTAAACTAGTTAATAATCCCATGATTATTGGTTTTCATTTGAGTAAATATTATGATTCTCCCCTTGCTAATAAGAACCTATACAGATCTATGATTGGAAGCCTATTGTATTTAACTACTTCAAGACCTAAAATTATGTATGTGGTATATTTATTTGCAACATTTCAAGCTAATCCTAAATAAAATCATGTGAAGGAAGTTAAAAGAATATTTAGATACTTGAAGAATACTTTGGATTATGTCCTATGGTATCCAAAAGGTATTGAACTTGATATGAGTACTTATACAAATACTGATTGGGTTGGATGTGTGGATGGTGGAAGAAGTACAAGTGGTGGTGCTTTTATTTTAGGGACTAGATTAGTTTCATGGCATATTAAGAAACAAGATTCATTATCTTCATCAACTACAAAGATACAAAATACTAAAGATTCAATGTTGTGGATGAAGCAAATATTGAAGGATATCAAGATACAATATGATGAGCCTATTCCTATTTTATGTGATAACAAAAGTTCTATCAATATTTCCAAGAACCTAGTGAAGCATTCTAGAACCAAGCATATACAATAAGCTATCAAGTTTTTAGAGAGAAGGTGGTAGACAAAGAAGTGATTTTGGAATATGACTCTAAAAAGGTAGAATTGTAGATATTTTAACAAATTCAATTGGAAAGGACACATTTGAGTGTATTTGATAGAATTTAGGGGTAATTTCCTATGATTATTCTTGCTAGATGCATAGTTGGTGCAACTAGATCCAAGAGGAGTAATTCATGCCATATCCTTTTTCCTGGGTTGAGGGTGCACACCTCTTAGGGTGATAAGGTAGTGGTTTTCTATTGATAAGGGAAGCTTATTAGATGTTTTCAAGAATGAGTATATTTACATTAGAGGGGAAGAAGATTGAAATGGAGAATATGTTTAGATTAGGGGAAGAGTTTGTGCCCTAAGGGGGAGAAGTAGTTTCCCTTTTCCATTAATGTCAAAGGAGTGAAGAGTGCATTATTTTTCCATCAATACCAAAGGGGGAGATTGTTGCAATCTAGTTTTCATTGATGTCACAAGTATAAGTAGATATTTTTCTAGAGTTAGTTGCAGTTTGGTTGTCTATGTCATATTTTGGCTAATTGGTTTCCTAAGTCTCTGAGAAATTTTTTGTATTTCCTTGGTAGTATTGTGCTCATATAGGTTTGAATGTAGCTTCATACATTGTTAAGGCATGTGTTATAAGAGTTTCATGTTGTTTGGATTATAGGGAAGGTATTTTACTAATGTCAATTTGAAGACAATGTTGTTTCTTGTGAGGATGCTCAGAGTGGTGAAATTTTTTGTTATTCATTCCTCCACATTTGTAGATATGGTCATGTGGTTCAAAATTTAAGTTTACAGTTTTTGAGAAGGTTTTACATCCAAATTTTCATGTCAATAGTGCATCCATAGAAAAAGTTTTAAGTGCTAGAGTGTAGCCTAAACATGATCCCACAATAAGTTAGTTTACACTTTTTTCCCAAACTTGACATTGAAATCAATATTTTTCACAAGATTTTCATTTTGTCACACCTATATAATAGCTAAACTATTAAGAGTTTGAAGATGAAGTAAACTAGTGATTTGTTAGATTTTGTGTGTAGATTGTAATTATTTAAAAATAAAAAAGTAAATTATGAATCCTTTTATGTATTTTTGAATACATTATTTTTTCTACTAAAAAAAATTGTATAAAAGTGTTCTTTATTGTGTAACACAACTTTTTTATAGAAAGGATTTGATTCTAATTTTTAAAATACAGATTTTTCTCACCAATATCTAGGGCATATAATTTTTTTCATAATTTTTTGTTGCATATGTTTTTTAAGTTAATTTTATAAGTCAAAGTAATTAATTTGGATATATGTGTATTGTGTATAGGTTAACATTTTTTTGTAGGCATTTGAATTAACTTATTCTTTTTATGTTGGAATAAGGAAAATCATTACCTAGGGGACATGTATTTTTTAGAATTTTTTTCTCTATTTTTCGTTTTCTTTTCATCTGTGAAACAAAGACGTTGATGTTCATTGAAAAACCTACAGTTAGAAGAAATAAAAAATAATTATAATAATAAAATTAAATAAATTAAAAAATTATACTTTTTGGGAAGCTTATAATAAGGGATACATACTTACAAAACATAAATTTAAATGAATTCATTTGATCCCTCATAAGGTAAATCAAAATTGGTTTTTATTAGCATTTTGATAGGTGTAGAGAAGACCCCCTTATAGGTATGGTTTAAAAATATTGAGGTTCTATCCGAGGGGGTTAGAGAAAACCCTCTTTAATTAAAATCCTCTTAATGGAATGTTTCTAATTTCTAAAAAATTGTGATTTTAGGAAACAATCAAGATGTCTAAAAAAGTGTAACCCATTATTGTAGTTGTTCACTTGCACTAACTTATTGTATTGAGGAGTGAATTGGATGGTGGAGAGTGTTCTTATAGATCTTTTTATTTTTCCTATTGTTCTACAATATGTTTTATTTTTTCTCCAAAACAAGCTATGGTATAGGGTATGTGTAGGATCACTCTGGAAAAAATAGGTCCTTAATTGGTGAAAAATTTAGAAAAATAAGAGTTCAAAAATTTGACATAAAAATTTGAATAAGTTATCTACATTATTTCAAAAATATGTAAGAATATAATCTATAGCAAATTGAATGTAGTTTCTAAACTACTATGTTTATTTAAAAGAAAAAAAATCTATTTGGTGAAAATTTGAAATTTCAATGCAGTAGTAATTAAATTTTAGGGAAAAAAAAAGAAGTCTATAGGTGTCTGTCTAACCACCCTAACCACAATAAAATTATAATATTTTTTTATAAGATTTTAGATATAAGTACACAACTCATGTTTGGATGTGATGCATAATCTTTGTAATTTTTTTCCAAGTAAATAATTAATTATGAATTTTTTATTACCACTTTTAAAAAATATAAAAAATCGTATGTCTGACAACCTTAACTTGGTAAAAAAATCATGAAATTCATTTTTTTTAATCATATAGTATGTGAAGTATAGAATGTGATGCATCTTTTAGATTCAAAAAATGTGATACCGTTTGAAAGCGATAAATATTTTTCAATCAGCCTATCAATTAGGACTTTAGTCGTAATTCAAATAGGAAATGAATAATAATTATTTATTTAATTCAAAGTAAACCATACTTTTTATTGGTGGAAAGCTGAGAATCTCCTTTAAAAACCCTTTCCATTTCATCAATTTTGGGTAAAAAGAAAGTCACCAGCTACATACCCTACACATACCCATCATATCGTCAATTTTTGGCCCATCATGATCTTGCACATACCCTACAAAATGAAGGTGTTGTTTGGTTATGGTTTTTCCTAGCTGACTAAGGTATACTGAAGGTGTGCCAAAAGTTAAAATTTTTATGGAGTTTGAGAAGTGTTTGAAGATTTTGAATGAGTCATATTAACTTATCTAGGAGAAGCATAGGTAATTTTTAATCTTTCATGAGTATTTCCAAGTTATAATGGCTAACGTGCTTCAAGCTTCATCTTTTCTTCCGTAAGGTTGACTTATTTTAAATATGTGAAGCATGCATAAGTTATTCATTGAAGGATAATGCTATGAAGTTTATATAGGACTAGGTTAAGTGTGTTTTGTTCTTGGTGTTGCTTGTAGTTTATTTTAGGGCTTTCTTTGTACACATTTCATGTTGTTGTTTCATCTTTGGCTGACTTGTAATTGTAATATTCTTGTTGTTCATGGTTGACATGTAATGTGATCAATGTAATGCCATGCATATATTATAAACCTAATTGATCTAGGTGAGATGTGGTTGCAAATGTCATTTTAATAGGTGATAAAAGGACATGTAATACATTATCATGTGTGACTGAAAGAGAAAGGTCAGAAGTTGTAGATCTTATCTAGATTCATCTTGAAGACATTTTTATGGAATAAGGGAATCAAAGAGTGTACCTCACTAATTGTTGGAGGAAATGAACCAAAGGAAAAAATTATTGAAGGTTCAAAGTAGTGAGATAGTAATTTTTAGAGAAGACATTTGAAAAAGTTGTAGAAGTTGTTAAAGAATAATTGTAATCGTCAAAAGAGAAGGGAAAAAGAAGAACTGTAATCATCAAATTGATTGATTTTCATTGTCAGATTCAAATAGTAGGACTATCATGTTGTAATCTTTTCTATGTTTGTTCTTAGTTAAAAGAGTAAGTACTTCCTTGGGTTGTAGGCCTAAAACAAAGTATACAAGGAGTTGTAGATTACTTTGGTTGTATACCTAAAAAAGGGTTGTAACTATGATTCATTTGTGAAGCTAGTTTAGCAAAGTAGCTCCTAGTAGCTTTTCTCACTATGGTTTTTCCCCTTTGGGTTTTCCATGTATATCTTGTGTTATGTGGTGTTATGCATTGTTTTTATCTTTCATGTTTATGTTAATGATATAAATATTAAGTCCCAGCTTGATCTAGAGGGCTTGAGATTTATCTAAATACTGATTCACCAACTCTTTTAGTATTTTAATGTATGTGCAACAAGAAAGTTCTGAGAAATTCTATACAATACTCCATAGCTGATGTTGATGTCTTGTAGTTTGGAGGAAGCATTTTCAATGTTTATTTGTTCTCTGTTCTTGAGATTTAGTTTATGTGGTGTACCAAAATTTGAGTTGTCAATGCTATATCTCAAGAATTTGTTGTTTGGTTTGCAATAGATACTAGTTTTGTGTCTAGTTTTTTGCACTAGCTTCATGTTGCATAAATTTGTGAAATAAGGGTATGTGAATATTTTTGAATATCATATGATACTTATATTTTTATTGGCATGGTGATAACATTATTTTCTAGTACCTCTTATGGTCTAGAAATTAATATTTCAAGGGTTGATTTTTTGTTGGGTTGACTTAGTATTCTATGTTACTTGCACCAAGTTTTTGTGGTGGGTGACATCATAGGGATGCATGTAGGTTTGAAATAGGTCATACTTATCTCATGGATTGGATCATATTTGATTCCCCCTTCCCACAAATGTTTTGAAGTTGACTCAAATATGGTTATTGCATGTTTCATGCTCATGCATTTTTGGATGGATGATAAGGATAATTTTTTTTTGTTTCTTATGGATGGTATAAATGTATGATCTAGTGTGTGATCAAGTAGTACAAGTATTCAATGTGTAATTAGTGCAATTTTTTGATAGTAGTGCATTGAAAGGAGAGTAATGTGTGTGAATTTTCATAAATATGTTTAATGCATGTTGGAGGTAGTGAGCTAAAAGAAAAAGATTTTAAGTGATGTTCAAAAGGTAATGAGTCAACCCAATTTTCTAAGAAAGAGTTGGAGGCATTGAGTTAAAGGAAAAATTTGAAGTGTGAGTTGTGGAGGAAATGAGCCAAATGAAAACATAAGTGTGGAAGTGTTGAAGGAAGTGAGCCTAAGGAATTACAACTATTTTGATGGTAGTTTGTAATCTAATTCTTTAAAGAGTTGTATTTAGAGATTTTAGCCTCATTCTACAAGTGAGCAAGGAGTTGTAAACTTCCTTAGGTTGAATACCTTAAGTATGCTGTAACTGTTGATTCATTTGTGAGGTTGGTTTTTGATGGTAGCTCAAAGCATATTTTCTCATCATATTTTTTCCCTTCTTTTATTTCCACATAATTTTTGGTGTTGTTTGTTGTGCTTTTGTAACTACATATATTATCTATTTAAAATAGTTGCATATTTCAATTGATAAGTTGGATAAGTTTAATTTTAATTTCTTTTGAGGGATATACTAATTCACCCCCCTCTTAGTATATCTATACATTCTAACAATTGACCTATCAGAGTTGAGTTCCTTGGTACAACCTAACCGCTAAAGATAGATCTTAGTTTAGAACATATGGCTGAAAAGGAATCCTCTTGTAAGGTATCATACTTTTATGAAAACAATTATTCCTTCTGAAGTATGTGGGTGTATTCCTATCTCACATATCTTGGTTATGATGTTTAGAGAGATACTAAATATGATTATGTTGTGCCTTCTCACTCTTTCACTCATCCAAATACTAAAAATGAACATGAGAAAAATTCTAAAGAAAAGAATTATATCCAATGTGGATTAGATAATTATGAATTTTTCAAAGTGGTATAGAGCAAGACTACGAAGGGAATTTTGGATAAGCTCAACAATCCATATGAAGGGAATGATTGTGTTAAACAAATAAAACTACAATCTTACCAAACACTTTTTGAGAATCTGAAGATGATGGAGTAAGAGAATATAGCCAACTATGTTCCATGGATAGATGAAGCTATGGATGGAATCAAAAGTCATGGAGAAGACATAACTAGCATTTTTTTGTGAAGAGAAATAATCTCATGAAATGTTTTCTTTGTTTTTATGACATATATATGAAAACCCATTTTTATATTCATGCAATTAAGGAATTATTATCATAAAACCCTTGCTTAATTATTTTGGCATATATCTAAAAACCTAATTATGTATTCATTTTACCTTTGTTAAAAATTCTATCCTAAGGCTGTCGAATATAACATAGTGTCAACTAGGGATATTAGCATGGGTTGATTACGCTTGATCCATGAAGAATCGAATCATAATGTAGCCACTAATACTCAATCTCAATAAGATCATTCAAATGAATATTGGACTAAATATTTATCAAAACAAAGCATTTTAAATAATGAAAGAATTTAAATGTCTACTCTAGCCCATTTTAAACTTATCCCATTGTGAGATTGGTGTCAAGTTGATGTGAAACGAAAACCCTCTCCCAATCCCATGATCAGTGAGCTTGTTTCAATTGACTCTATTGAAAAGAATCGATGAAATGGTTGTGATATGTGGATGAAAACATGATGCAAGCTAAATTAACATGATTTTATTCTAAAACTAATCTAAATATGCAAAATCTAAGCTAATCTAAGCTAAAAGATTCAAACCCTAATTTACAAAAGAGCTAAATGAATGCATGGAAGTCATTAATGGAAGCTTAAAGATATTATGCAACCAAAAATGAGCTAAAATATGATAAATGTGACTAAAGTATGAGTGTGAGTGTGAGTGATTTCAATAGCATAAGTTTGCAATTGAAAGATGGATCCATTTGTCTCCAAATAGCAACCTATTTATAGGAAAGTGAATGAGAAATTGAGCGTTGAGATCAAAAAGATTAATCAACGGTCAAGGATGGAGGACATGAGAAGCATGGATCATGGATTATCATCAACGGGTGAGAATGCAAGATGAGATTTAATCAAGGGTTCTTATTCTTTCCAAAAGAACACACTTTTGACTTGTTTAAGAGGTAAACAATTAACTTGCTTAAGAGGTTTCAAGTTTAGCTTGCTCAAAAAGCCAAGTGAGAATATTCTCTTTTTCAAATGATTGGAGTCCAGAGATAATATTCTCATGGGTGAGGAAAAATGTCATTTAGTTAATTAAAACTAAATTTAATTGTGCAAAGGAGGAATATTCTTTTGGAATATTCCTTTGCAAGTGGGAGGAATTGGATTAATTAGAGAATTTCTAATTAAACAAGATTTAATCATGCAATTTAGAGAAATTAGAAGAATAAAGTGATATTCATTAAATTAAATGATTTGTCAAATGTGGAAAGGTAAAATGACATTTAATTAAATAACTTAGGGGTGTTTAATAAAATAAGACTTATGGAATTAAATTAAATACTTTGATTTATTTAATTTAATAAAATAAAATATTAGCGTGAAAGTAGGCGAATTAACTTGATTTGATGAATTAGGTTAATAGATGAAAATGATGCAATTATTTAAATAGCTAAGCTAATTTAATTAATTAAGTGAAAATAGGATGGGTTTCAAGATGAAATGATGTTAGCTATCCAATGTGATCCATCAAGACATTTTTAAGTGTCTATATTTTTCCCCTCTTTGAAGCAATGTACTCATTGTTTTGGTTTAATGAATGATATTGATTTTGATGCTGATGACAATGCAAAAATGAATATCGATGATCTCTTTGAGATGTTGATAGCCGAGTTAAAGTTGATTTATTTGATTGATTGATTGATAACATTGTTGAGGATTCACAACAATGCAAGGATTTT
The DNA here is from genome assembly GCA_007258455.2 of Sequoia sempervirens. Taxonomy (NCBI): domain Eukaryota; kingdom Viridiplantae; phylum Streptophyta; class Pinopsida; order Cupressales; family Cupressaceae; genus Sequoia; species Sequoia sempervirens. The sequence continues at coordinate 364,954,316 of VDFB02047230.1, read as the reverse complement.
GTTAAATAACACAAGGATTGATAGGGAAAGATATATCCCAATGATGATTGATTTGGTAATTTGATCAAGATTTTCTAGCAAGGCTAGGAACAAAGTTCATTAGATAACTTGAACTCGATATGATTGAAATATGTTTGGTTGCATCATTGAGTGATCAATCATGGAATAAAGTGTTCTGATCTAGCTCATGATAGGTGAAAATTAGACTTATGCTTGAGATGCTTGAGATTTAAGGCTAATTTTGAATCAAAGAGCTCCAATTTTTTAGATTGTTGTGTTGAAGATGATATAGATTCCCAACTATGCCCCTAGTGGAAGAGGGATTGCTAGTAAAGAGTATGAAAGTGATTCTTGGAAAGCTTAGATGTTGATGTAGACATATGCCATGATGTATATACATTCATCGACCATTGGTAGCCTGATGTATATTTTGATATATCGACATAGATTTGATGCTTGGATAGAATTGTTAGTAAAGATAAAAGAATAAGAATCTGAATAAGATGAATAGATTGACCATTGATTTTGATGATTGATTCCAAAAGTCCAACAAGTCTATGATCCATCAATACTTTATTAGAGATGCTAATGAGAAATGCATGATGATGATGATGATTTTCTCAAATCTAGGGATTGGGATTTTCCATCGTTCCTTATTTTTGATATAACACATAGACAATCCATCAAGGTATTAATAACTAGGATGGCATTGTATCTAGTGTAATGGACTTTGACTCTGCAAATAGATAGGATATTTCTTGTTCACACCTTGACATACAAAAACCTCAATGAAATGTAAGTTAAAAGCTTAAAATATATTGGAACAAAGCATACACAATAGTCAATGATGTACTCCAAACAACCTTCCTATACACAACAAGAAAATATGCACCAAGATTATTTTACAAGAGTATCCACAAGCACAACAAAGGAAATATAATGATTGATGCTCCATTCCTTTCTCTCTAAGTCATTTTGATAGACATCATCGGGAGGTCCTCGAAATGGGTCATTAAGATAAATTAAAAGACAAAATCAAAGGAAAACAATCAATGTTATCTATATCTCTTTCCAGTTTAATTTAGCTAAGGTGATGCCTGATATAGATGTCCATCACAGGAAGGATACATCCTAGGATATGTTGATCAGATGGTTGTTTTGATGTTGGATGATGATGAGATTTATGATAAGCTATTGATATAAACTTCACTAATGCATTTACCTAAGATTTAGACTTTAGATTTTGACAATTGGTTTCTCACAATACAACTTGCTATACTTGCTTTAATTGTTTCACCAAACGTTAAAGGTAATGATCGATTTATCATGGATGAAGGTTTATTGTGGGTAAAAGTGAGATGGGATGGGTGATTTTTGTTTTTTCTAGAATATTTTAGTGTTTTTGGTATTTTCAAAATGTTTTGAGGCTATTTTTGATCTTTTTGAAAGTTTATTTGAATCTTAATGTTTTTAGATTATTTGAGGCTATTTAGGGTTTTCTTAGAGATATTTGAGGTTGTTTAGGTGTTTTCTTTATTTGTCACACTATTTTTGGTTTTCTCGATATTTGGATGTTTAGGAGATTTTCTAAGTTTTCAAATGTTTTTGTATTTTATGAGATATTTGGATGTTTTGAGATTTTCTAAAATATTTATATTTTTTTGAGATTCTCTAAGATATTTGGATGTTTTGATATTTTTTGAGTTTCTACCAAGAACCTAACCTAAAATAACTATCTTAGGGGCCTCGGGACCTAATCAAAGATAAGCCTTTCCTACGTTATACATGCAAAGACCACATAGTTTGATTCACTTGAATTATTGACAAGATGAGAAATGTACAGTTGATGGAAATGTTAGTTTATTATGAAAGACTCCTAAAGGACTGACCTAGGGTGTCTCGAGGGAACATCAATGATGCCCTTACCTATGTGCAAGCTTAGAGAAAATGTAGTTTGATAAGGTTCTATTTTTTGATTTTTGATGTTCGACCTTTCTAGGAATTTTGATGTTTTTTGGATGTCTTGGATTTTGAGCTTTACAAATTTTCAATATTTTTGGATTTTAGCTATATATGATTTTTGCAAATGTTTTTGGATTTTTGATGAGATTTTATGAATGTTTTTAGGATTTTCAATGATATTTTGAGGAAAATGATACCTAGATCATGATGTCGATGTCACATTATGGGGCATAAGACATGGATCGAGAGTTATTTGAAAATTAGAGTGCAATAACCTACCCCTAGTGTCTAGCAATTCTTCATAATGCAATGGATAACCAAAATAGGTAATGTATATGCGAAGATTTTGACAAAGTTTTAGCATGCTAGATATAAGGTATGGGACTTCATGAGATAAAATTGTAAAGATCCTATCAAAAGATTCCATGAGTAGAGTTTGAAGTATATGCCAAATCTTTGTCAAGATGAAGATAAAGTGAAATATCTAGATAAATCTAGATTGGATGGATGGAGGGAACATTGGATTTATCATGACAAGGATGAGATGATTTTGTCTTAGAAGGATCATATAGACACTTGATTTTACTCATGACACTTATTTGCTAGGTTTTCATCATAGTACTTGCTCAAAGTGCCACCATAGTGGTTTTCAGTGGAGGATGATTTTTATTTTTACTATTTTCTTGATTTTTTGATTATTTTTTTTTAAAGATTTTTCTAGAAATGTTAGCGTTGCGTTGAACTACCTAGTGGTACTAATGTGGAGATCAATATCATAACATGTCAATGGTATCTTGTTTGAAGAAGTTGCTTTGCTAAGATATGAGCACTTGAATGCAACTTTGAAGAACTTTGATCTTCCTTGTGGATACCAAAATTAACCTTGTCTATGTGCGCACATCGCAATAGAGTGCCTTCAAAATCCTTATGATGAAGAGTAGCTGCCAACACATGGTCAATGCAAGAATTGGATATTGTGAATGGAGTGTATGGTGACATGTATGATGGAATATGCAATGGATTGGTCGATATTTTGGAACCTTTGACTCTCCAAACTTGGGAAGATGAGCGATGATGGGTGGGATTGGAGGTTTTATGGAATTAGGACCAACTAGTAGATATACCTTGTTTCTTACTTGAGAAGCTTTCTTTTGTATTTAAGGACTCTTTTGATGGATATATTTCCCTTTTTTTTTTTTCCCCATAGTTTCTTTGACTAATGGAGTTTCAAGGGATGATTTCCTTTATTTTGATTTGGTATTCATTTATATTTACTTTTTCCTTTTTGCTTGACTACTTCATTTGTTTTGGTGATCTTCACCTTGCTTTGACATGAATTCTTCTTTTTATGTTGGTCCCAATTTGTGTATGAGATGATGGGTGAATACCAACTCATGATACAACTAGTTGTAGCATTGACAATATTTTCATCATAAGGATCCTTTGTGCCCCATATGTTGATGTTTTCCATAGACAAGATTGCCCCTGACATTGTGAAGGTATTATCAATACTTAATACTTTTCCTTGATAATGTATCCTCTGATCTACAACCACTGAATAGGACTTGTCATGAACACATGATATTGCTATGGGTTCTTGTTGTTCAGGAATATGAATTGTTTGCTATGATTATATGACATCAATATCTATTGACATTGTTTCAAAATATGTTGATGTTGACTCAAAAGATGTCAATTATGCACAATCACTTTATGAATCTTGAATCTCAATTGCTACTTGCTCTTTTGTAGGAATATCAAGAGTGGGATATTCTTGTTTTGGTTGAAGAATGTCTATACGCCCATCAGAAAGAAAAATCTCAGGCGTGATATCAAGGACATATTTAGAGTTAAAATGGTTTGGAAGATGTCCCTTAGCTCTTGGTGAAACTCTAAGGATAGGGGTTCTTGATCTTGACTCAATTCAGAGTAACTTTTGTTATCCTCAAGAGAATGCATTTAACATGATCCTCGGGTGGATGATATATCATTGATAAAAGGCTCTTCGCAACATTTTGTGGGTATGGGTGAAATAAGGGAAAGTTCTAGCTTGTTTGGAACTTCTTTAACATGTCCAATCATTGAGTCATATGTAGGAGATATATCGCACTCTGATATCCCACTTGATGCCATTATGATATAAAATAGTGCTAAACACTATTGATGGGTTTAGATTTTGTTTTAAAATAGTATCTTGATGTGTGTCTGATTCCTTATGTTATGATGAATAAATATGTCCCAAAATGGTATCATGTGTATTGTTTACATTTTTTGAGGTTGATTCCATTCCTAAATATTTTTCTCTTGTATGATCAGGCATAGGGTTTGAGTAAATTTTTCATATTTTCATTCCCATATTTTTGATTGACATGAATGTCTCCTTGTTTGATAAGATCTTCTATTAGATGTTTGAGACTAAAGAAATTTTATGTGTTACCTTTGTATCAGTGAAATTCATAAAAATGATTTTCTTTATAGCTATAAGGTTTGACTTGTGGATCTTGATAGTCTGAGAAATTTGGGAGTGTGATAAGATTAGACTGTATCAACGTCCTCAACACATCCTCCATATGTTCCCCTAAGCAAGTGAATTAAATAATTTAGGAGCACTATTTGTTCATTGTTTTCCATGTTGAGTGTTTGTAGTGTTGATTTTTGTTTGATTGTTTGGTGGTTGCATGCATAGTTATTGTGTGTTCATGGGTTGGGTATTTTCTTGTCTAGGAGTAGTTAAGACAACCTTTAAATCAACAACACTATCACTAGTAAGATTTTTTTTCTTATCCCAATAGTAAGGCTTATCATTAAAACTAGTGAATGGGAAGTTGTCTCTATACACTTGTGTGTTTCCTTGTGAGATTAGAGCTCTCTCAATGTTAAGGGCTCTAGGGACAAGCTTGTTGTAAGAGGAAATGCACTACATCTTCAAGTGGAAGGATAGATCTGGATCAAAATTTTCTATGATAATCCCCACTTTTTGTTCATCCTGAATGGTCCACTTTCACTTACTAGCTCTTTGTCTCCACGATTGCAAAAACTTGGAAAAAGATTATCCCTTATTCTTTCTAAGAGTGTGCAACTCTTCTAGGCTTATGTCCTATATCGGAGAAAATTTGAACCCCTTGCAGAAATTCTCATTGTGCATATCCTCACCTTAGAAAAAAAATCTGAAGTCAAAATTCCACATCAAGTTGACTTCCTTCTACTTGGCATCTGTCTGTTGGGTCAGTAGAAGAATATTTGTTAGGGATTCTCATGTGGAGCATAGATGTCCATGTAGCACGCTTATGTTCCTGGTAGATTCTAGTGTCTGAATTCGGAAGAGGCATTACACTTCCTACTGGGAATGATTTGTAATGTCCCTCTTTGACCAATCAACCTTGAAAATGGTTGATTCATCCTTCTTGTTCTTCAACTTCATCCATTATTCATTCAATCCATGTTTTTATGCATCCTCTTAGTATTCAACTTCATTCTCTTGGAATTATCCACTCTCAACAACACTTTAGCACTCTATACCAACAACAACACTCCATCAACTCTGCTAAGCAAGTGTGAAGCAATCCATTACAACATGGGCTTGAGGTTTCATGAAACCTCCCTTCATTGCAGTCAAGGCTATTGTGATTTTTCAAGTCCTATTTTCTCCTCCATTTCCTAGTGAGCTTTGGGTGGAGGTGGTAACATTTCACTCCTCTCCTTTGCAATTTGGTTGAGTAGCTCTTTACTCTTTTGTAGTGTTATTTGCATTCCTCCTTTCTTTACTTCTTTGTCATACATTTCTCTATCATTGTTGTTTGGTTGTCTGTGGAGGTGGAAACACCAAAATGGGGGTCTGATTGAGGCAGGACGCTATACATCCCAAAAAAATTCCCCTCTTCCTTCTGTGTAGCTAAACATCCTTTTTGGACCTAGTTGGGCAACAAGTGCTTTTGTGAGATTATCTCTCTTGTTACAAATATGAACCAATTTTTTGGTGTTGTAATGGATGTCAACATAGTTCAGTATGGAGATGTTTGTACATGTATAGCTGAGATACTTCTGAGATGTAGTGAATACATGGTGCTATCTTTATGGTGTTGTAATTGTCTAGTATTTGTGAGTTTCCAAGTCCTTTTGAGAAAATTAAACAAAGAGAAGTCAGAGTGTTGAGTGTGTTTAGAATGCACTCTGGTATGTGCTTCACATTTATCCTATGTTGATCCATTGCCTATACGGATCTGAAGGTGTGTTGATGGTGATCTAATGATGATATAGTCTAATTTTCAATCTCTGGAGAAATGGTACGTGAAAGTTCTGTCCTCCAGTTTGTGTGTTCCAATGGTAGTGTAAGTGTTATGTGAATAAGGAGAAATATGTTTTCTTTGCATTTCTCCTCTATTTTTTTTAGATCATGTAGATTTTGTAGATGTCTTGTGAAAGTATTTCCTATGCTCTAGTGAAGAGGTTTAGATTTTTTCAATCTGGAAATCATGTTTCAGTATTTATGTGAGTGTTTGCACAACCTAGATTGACTGGTGAAAGGAGTTCAATGTTTGAATCCTGTTGTTTTTTCTATGGATTTATCATGAAGATTTTGAGTGTATTCTCATGAATAATGAAGTGTGTTTCATTGTCCACATGTCATCTTCTTTTTGGGAAGCATGTGCATCATTGATAATTTGTGTTTTCATTAGGTTTGGCTGACCTAGTGTTTGTTAGGATTTAGGTGTCATCAACCTTGTAAATCCTTTATTTTTATTATTCTCCTAAAGTTTTTTGTACATTTACCCATAAGAGGTGAAACTGTTTGACCAACAGTGGTGAAAGAGACTATGTAAATGCAGTGTTACCGTTACCATTTATCCTTATGGAAAAGGACAAATTAGCTACACATCCCACCTTGGAATCTTCTAAAATAAGGTTGTGGGTGAAAATAGGGTGTTGTAAGAGCATCTATGACATGCATGCAAGTCGTTATAAGATGCTATGATAGTATGACAGATTCCCTATGACAGAATATGCTATTTTTAGACCCCAGGCGCCCATGCATAAAAGATTCCTTATGACAGCTGTAAGAGCATCTGTAAGAGGCTTTTTTTGGTATTTTTGACCATTTCAAGGAGGGAGGCATGGTTTTTTCTAGGTGGTATTGCTGCCTATTGTTTGGTGAAACCATGGTGGTTTTCATTCTCACAAATCTCTATAAATTGGGGCCTTGAGCTAGTGTTATGAAGAATTCAGTTTTGCAGGGTAACAGGGTGCTGCTGGATTTACAAGGAATGATAAGAGAAGTCTATTGCTGCATGTAATATTGAAGATTATCAGTAATATACTTGCCTCTCTTTTGGTGGTGGAGTTTTTTCCCTTCGGGGTTTCTCCACGTAAATCTGTTGTTGCATGTGTTATATTGTTCTATCTCTCTCTCTCATTATTTCTTCACACTAAGGCTAAGGTTAATCTACATATTTCAGATTTGCATTCAAACATTTAAGTTCATATTGCAAGCTTTCTTCACCTTGTTTTTTCAACATTTGGTATCAGAGCTAACGGTTCTATTAAGGAAGGGACACTTTCCTTTTAGAGTGTTGAAGGTTTTTTGTTGCAGTGGGAGCTTTTGTGTTGTGGGTTTTGCAGATTTGCGAAAGATTGCATACCATGGCCTCCACCTCTCATCTAGATATTGAGAAGTTCAATGGAACTGGTTATGAGATGTGGAAGTTGAAAGTGGAGGACCTTCTTGAGGAAAGAGATCAGTGGTTACCAGTTTCAGTTGAAAAGAAGCCATCTACTTCAACCTTGTCAGATGAAGATTGGAATAAGTTAGACAAGAAGGCTCGAGGGACTATTCGATTGTGTCTCACAGATTATGTCCTCCTGAATCTCTCTTCAGAAGACACAACATACAAGATTTGGAGGAAGATAGGTGAAATCTACCAAACTAAGAGTTTGTCTAAAAAGTTGTATCTCAAAAGATGTTTGTATTCATTAAAGATGAAGGATGGTGAATCTATTGCTAAACATTTGAATTCTTTTAATTTGATTATAAGTCAGCTTGCATCTATTGATGTTAAAATAGAAGATGAGGATAAATGCATTTTATTGATTTGCTCTTTGCCAAAATCTTGGGAAAATTTAGTTATTGCTTTAACAAGTGGTGGTGCAGAACCTAAGTTGGATACTATTATTCCCATACTTCTTTCAGAGGAGATGAGGAGAAAGACCATGTGCAGTGGCTCCCAAGATGCCTTGCATGTGCGAGGTAGGCCCAAGAAGAAAGAGCCTAAAGGGGATAAGAAGAAGGATAAGTCTAAAGGACGATCTAAGACCCCTAGAAAGAGCAGAGTGAAGTGTTGGAACTGTGGTAAATGGGGACATGTGAAGAAGGAATGTAGAAAAAAGAAAAAGAATGCAGATTCCTCCACAGAAAAGTCCTCTGATAATGGTGATTCTGATGCTTTGATTATTTTAGCTAACATAGTTTGTAATGATGCTTGGCTTATTGTTTCAGGTGCTTCCTTCCATATGACTCCTCATAAGGAGTGGTTTTCTACATACAAAGAATATGATGGAGGAGAGGTCTTCATGGGTGATAATAGCTCACAAAAGGTTATTGGTAAAGGAAAGGTAAAATTGTGTTTCAGTGATGGGAGGGTTAAAACCCTTGATGATGTTTTACATATTCTAGGACTTACAAAAAGTTTAATTTTAGTTTCCAAGTTGAATGATTCTGGGATGCATGTGACATTTGACAAGTCTGGTTGCAGGATGGTAAGGGGAAGTTTGGTGGTTGCTAAAGGATCTCGGATAGGGAATTTATTTACATTGCATGCCTCTACTTTCCGTAACTCATCTTTTGTAACTAGCGCTGAAAATGCATGTATGTTGTGGCACCATAGATTGGGTCACATTGGTGAAAAAGGTCTTAGGACCATACTTGATAAGAAACTAGTAGACGGTATTTCTGATTATTTTGTTGGTAAAAATTATTTCTGTGAGGATTATGTGTTTGGTAAACAAAAAAGGTCATCATTTCCTAAAGGAACTAATAAAGCTAATGGATTGTTAGAACTTATTCATTCGGATGTGTGTGGTCTAGTGGATACAGATTCTTTGGGTAGATCTTGTTATTATGTTTCCTTCATTGATGATTACTCAATATATACTTGGATTTATTTTATGCATTCAAAATCTGAAGTTTTCACCAAATTTAACGAATTTAAGGCATTGGTTGAAAAGCAAACAGATTATAAGATAAAAGTATTGAGATCTGACAATGGGGGTGAATATTGTTCTAAGGAATTTGATGAGTTTTGCAAACATGCAGGAATTGTTAGGCAAAAGACTACACCTTACACACCCCAACAAAATGGGGTAGCAGAAAGAATGAACCGTACATTAATGGAAAGAGCTAGGAGCATGTTAAGTAGTGCTAAGTTAGACAAATGCTTTTGGGCAGAGGCTGTTGGTACTGCTTGTTATTTAATTAATAGATCTCCTTGTAAAGCTCTTGTTGATAAAACTCCTTATGAAATGTGGTTGGGTAAAAAGCCTTCAATTTCACATTTAAGGGTCTTTGGTTGTGAGGCTTTTGTTCATATGCCTCAAGAGAAGTAGTCTAAATTGGATCCCAAATCTCAGAAATGCATCTTTGTAGGTTATGGTGAAAATGTTAAAAGTTATAAACTTTGGAATCCACTAACATGAAAGATGATATTTTCTAGAGATGTTATTTTCAGGGAATTTAGAGCTAACTCTAAAGATGTGCAACCAAAGGAAAAGTAAAAAATAGTGCATTTTGAAACTAAGCAAGAAGATGCACATGTGGAAGAACAGAGAGATGGACAAGAAGATGGAGAAGAAGAAGAGAGTTTTGACGAATCCGTTGTAATAGAAGAAGTTGAAAACAATGAGGAAGAACATGAGGAGGAACCTCTTACTCCACCTCTGAGAAGATCCACAAGACAACGAAATCCAGTTGACAGGTATAGCCCACCTGATTTTCATTGTAAATTTTCTTTGTTATGTACTGATGATGAACCTAGATCTTTTAGGGAGGCTCTCTCTTCAGAAGAATGTGAGTCTTGGATGCAGGCCATGCATGATGAGATGATGTCTTTGAAAAACTGTGACACCTGGGATCTTGTTAGTTTGCCCAAAGGAAGAAATGCCATTGGTTGTAAGTGGATATATAAAAAGAAGTTTAGTGCAGACGAAAAGTTGGAATGGTACAAGGCTAGATTAGTGGCCAAGGGCTACTCCCAGAGAGAGGGAGTTAATTTTGGTGAAATATTCTCTCCTGTTGCTAAGTTAACCTCTATTAGATTCATTTTATCCATTGGTGCTGCTTATGATTTAGAAATAGAATAAATGTATGTTAAAACTGCTTTCTTGCATGGGGATCTAGAGGAAGAAATTTATATGCAACAGCCTGACGGTTTTGTTGTGAAAGGAAAAGAACACTTGGTTTGCAAGTTAAAGAGGTCTCTATATGGTTTGAAACAGTCACCTAGGATGTGGTACCAGAAGTTTGATGCATTTACATTAAATATGGGTTTTGTTAGAAGTGATGAGGATCAATGTGTTTACTTTAAAGTTATTGATGATCAGATACTGATTATTGTCTTATATGTGGATGATATGTTGTTCATTGGTAACAATAAGGAAATGATTAGGGAACTTAAAACTCAGCTTTCTGGCACATTTGATATGAAAGATTTAGGGGCTGCTAAATATATTCTTGGGATGGAAATCATTAGGGATCGGATTCACAGAAAGCTTTGGTTAAGTCAGAGCAAGTATGTTAACACTATTTTGCAAAGGTTTAATATGCAGGACTGTAAACCAGTAAATATTCCATTTCCTATTGGTACTAAGTTGAGTTTAGACATGTGTCCTAAATTGGATGATGATATTGATGAAATGTATAAAGTTCCTTATGCTAGTGTTGTCGGTAGTTTAATGTATGCAATGGTTTGTACTAGACTAGATATAGCCCAAGCAGTGGGAGTTCTAAGCAGGTTTATGTCTAACCCTGGTAAAGAACATTGAAATTTTGTCAAAAGGGTATTTAGATATTTGCAAGGCACTTCTGATTACTATTTGGTTTATCATGGTACTGACAATATTGATAAGTCATTGGACATATAGGGTTTTGTTGATGCAGATTGGGCAGGTGACTTGGATAGTCGAAGGTCCACTAGTGGCTATGTGTTTACTTTGTTTGGAGGAGCAGTGAGTTGGATCAGTAAAAGACAACCTACAGTTGCTTTTTCTACCACTGAAGTAGAGTATATGGTTGCTGCACATGCCTCTAAGGAGGCAGTTTGGTTACAGAGACTTGGTAATGGTATTGGTTTTGATTGTAGGATAGTGAGGATCGGATGTGATAGTTAGAGTGCCATATGTTTGGCTAAAACTCCTATGTATCATGCTCGTACTAAGCATGTTGATTTTCAGTATCACTTTGTGCGAGAAATGGTTGAGAATGGACAAGTCTTGATTGAAAAAGTTGACACTTTGAATAATGTTGCAGATTCTCTTACGAAGCCAGTCACCACAGAAAAGTTCTCTTGGTGCAGAAAGGCCATGGGCCTTGATCACTGTACTTAATTCTATGTAATTGTATCTTTATGGGTGTAATTTACAATGTATGATGTCAAGTGGGAGAATGTTAGGCTTTAGGTGTCATCAACCTTGTAAATCCTTTATTTTTATTATTCTCCTAAAGTGTTTTGTACATTTATCCATAAGAGGTGAAACTGTTTGACCAACAACTTGGTGAAAGAGACTATGTAAATGCAGTGTTACCATTACCATTTATCCTTATGGAAAAGGACAAATTAGCTATGCATCCCACTTGGAATCTTCTAAAATAAGGTTGTGGGTAAAAATAGGGTGTTGTAAGAGCATCTATGACATGCATGCAAGTTGTCATAAGGTGCTATGACAGTATGACAGATTCCCTATGACAGAATATGCTATTTTTAGACCCCAGGGGCCCATGCATAAAAGATTCCTTATGACAACTGTAAGAGCATCTGTAAGAGAATTTTTTTGGTATTTTTGACCATTTCAAGGAGGGAGGCGTGGGTTTTTCTAGGTGGTATTTCTGCCTATTGTTTGGTGAAACCATGGTGGTTTTCATTCTCACAAATCTCTATAAATTGGGGCCTTGAGCTAGGGTTATGAAGAATTCAGTTTTGAAGGGTAATAGGGTGCTGCAGGATTTACAGGGAATGATAAGAGAAGTCTATTGCTGCATGTAATATTGAAGATTATTAGTAATATACTTGCATCTCTTTCGGTGGTGGAGTTTTTTCCCTTCGGGGTTTCTCCACGTAAATCTGTTGTTGCATGTGTTATATTGTTCTATCTCTCTCTCTCATTCTTTCTTCACACTAAGGCTAAGGTTAATCTACATATTTCAGATTTGCATTCACACATTTAAGTTCATATTGCAAGCTTTCTTCACCTTGTTTTTTCAACAGTGTTTACACTTCATTTGAAGAATAAAATTTAGTTGATGAAGCATGTAGAAGATTCAAATATATTACTTTTATATTTTTATTTGTCCACTCTTATTCCTTTCCACTGGGGGAATTTAGAGTTGTTGACCTAATTTGAATTTATGAAATGGTGTATTATGGTCGACCTTGGTAAATGTTTCTAATTCTAAGAATGGTATAAAATAAAGGAAAGTGGTGAAGAATTGTATGACAATGTGATGCAAAGTGACGAAAGTGTGCCACAAATCATAAGAGTAGAAGTGTGTGTACGAGTTGTTTTTAAGACAGTGAGACAAGGGTGTTTGTAATCCTATGAATCTGCTTTAATTGTAGTGGTGGATATTTTGTTCTATTTTTTATCTATAGGAAATGAGCCTCCCTATTGGATAGTGAGTCCCTTATGTAGGAAGTGAGCCTTTGTATTTGGATAGTGAGCCCTTAGCAGTGAGCCTTTGTTTTATAATATTTATATTGTGAGTTAACCCTCAACATGGTTTTTCCCTTATTGGGTTTTCCACACAAAAATTTGGTGTTCATTGTGTTGATTTAATTTTTGTTATCTGTGTTTCATGCTCATATTTAAAAACATAATAGTGTGGTTGAATATTTAATGGATACTCTACCACTAGCAAGGCATATAAATGCTTTAATAAAAGGTTGAGGAAGATTATTGAAAGTTCTAATGTGAGTTGATGAAGAGATACATAGAGCTATTGAGATAAGTGAAGTTGATCATGATGATACTATCTATGGACATATTCCTAAAGAAAATAAGGAGAAGGAAGAAGAAGAAGAAAAAGAAGAGGAACAAGTGGAACAAGTGGAAGAAGAGAATGAACTTGAACCTACTGTTAGGACTCCTAATTATGTATAGAAGAATCATATGGAAGATCAGATAATTGGAGACAAGAGTGAAGGAGTAAATACAAGAAGAAGAGTTGCAGCTGAGGTAAATTTTTGTTTACTCTAGGTATGCACAAGATCATCATTGAAAAAATGGGCCCTTAAGTGGAAAAAAATTCAGAAAAATAAAAGTTAGGAAACTTGACCTAAAATTTTCAATAAGTTATATATATTATTTCAAAAATATGTAACAATATAATCTATATCAAATTGAATGAAGTTTCTAAACTACTAGGTTTTAAAAAAAAAAGAATCTATTTGGTGAAAATTCAAAATTTCAATGTAGTGGTACTTAAATTTTAGGGAAAAAATAAGTAGGTGTTTGTCTGACCACCCTAACCATAATAAAATGATAATATTTTTTTATAAGATTTTAGATATAAGTAGAGGACTCATGCCTCGATGTGACGCATATTTTTTATAATTTTTTTTTTAAGTAAATAATTAATTATGAATTTTTTATTACAACTTTTTAAAAAATATAAAAAACTTGTACATCTAACCACCTTAACTTGGTCAAAACTTCATGAAATTCAATTTTTATTTTTTTAATCCTATAGTATGTGAAGCATAAAATGTGATGCATCTTTTAGATTCAAAAAATGTGATACCATTTGAAAGCTATAAATGTTTTTCAATCAACCTATCAATCAGGACTTTAGTTGTAATTTGAATAGAAAATGAATAATAATTACTTATTAAATTCAATGTAAAGCATAATTTATATTTGTGGAAATATAAGAATCTCCTCTAAAAACCCTTTTCATTTGGAGTGGTGGAGTGCTATGCCTCCATGAGTCGTCGACCATCTCCCACATGAATTCGACAATGAAATAATATGTTTATTTTGTTTTAATGTATAATGGTCCTTTATTATTATTATTTAAACTTTAATATTTAAACATTTATAGTTATATTATTATATTTAAAATACCCTCATTAAGTATTTTTATATTTTATTTCCAACTTTGATGATGAATATTTATATTACTTAATCCAAGGCCAATGTTATATCTTTGCATTGTCATATACTACCCAGAGTTTGATGGCAAATAGATCCTTGTCAATTGCATCCTCTCCCTGATGATAGTCCCTTTTCCCTTTGTGCGATGTTGATCCTACAACCACTTGACATAGGAAACTATAGTTAGACCATTCCTGATGCATTAATTCATATTTACATATAATATCATCATCATCATTATAATCAAGGACATTCGCATATTTAATAATTTCATTCGCATTCACATTTACAATTGCAAAAATAAAACAATTACTTAATCCATTATTTCACGTTCACATGAAAAGAAGTTATAGCAACAATATTAACATCCATGGTTCCAATATCATAAGCATATTAAGTCTTAGGGGGATGTAACAATAAACCTCTAAAAAACTCACCCATTTCATCCAAGACACATATCAAATAAACACACATCATCCATTTCAATCTAATTCAAAAACTTATCTTTTAAAATCAAGACTTGATATCCTATCTTATCCTTGACCTTTGTGTCCTTAAGAGTTTTTCCTATCTGAACTAGAAAGTCAATTGAAAAATAGAAATCATGTTAAAACCTTAGAAAAATTAGCTTAGGAACATCACCTATCATAAGTTAACTTGTCTATGAAACTTAATCAATCTTACATGAGAACTGTTAGTTACCCAAATTTGCAACCTATTTGCTAAGCCTTAAGTGAACTTAGCAGATTTAGATTTGGACTAACATGGGACTGCTTTCAAGTTGTGGGTAAGCTATTTGAAGGAAGACCTTTGGATTATGGGTCAGCTTCCCCATTTGATGCCACCTAACTACTTAATTTCTAAGATAAGGGTAATAATTTGCATAAAATAAACCTAATGTTGGAAAGAAACTAAGGTGATACACCAAAACAACCTACACCTACTAATAGCCTTACACATTCAAATTAATATCTCAAAACTCACTCACAAAACTCGCTATCCAATGTGGTTCACATCAATAATTTATAAAGAGGTCTATAACAGTGTTTTCTAAAGGAAAAATAGATTTCACAATTAATAATACCACTAACCAACACAGTTTATAACCTGTAAACATACATTTTTTGTCAAATGGATGCATGAAACATGGGACAAGTTTGTAAGGAAAGATGAATTTTCAAAAAATAGTTTGATCAACCATTAGTGGCATACCATAAAACATGAAGATAGAAAATAAAAATGCTCCAATCTGTTAATTCAAAGTGGTTACTGTATAATAGGTATGTATGAGCTACAATACAGCTCCATGAAAATAACTCCAAGAAATTAATCTATCCTCTTGCTCTAAAAGAAATAAATCCCTCCAAATGATCAAAAACAACATACTTAAGCCAAAACCATCAAAAACTACCACACAAGTGTTTCTAGAAGATTTTGGTTAGATAAAATAGAAAAGGCCCCAAAAGAACCTTCTAGAACTCTCCAAAATGCCCTCCACGTGAAGGAAAAATAGGCCAAGTCAATAGTCACCCCAAAAATGTGACAAAAATGCCTCTAGCTGGCCTCCCCTTCACCAAAATCAATCCAAACAGTATCTCACACTTCCCACACTTCTGCAAGTCATCATTGGTCCTCTTACAATATTTGACCACATTCCCCATTATGCAATATGTGTGTTTTTGAAAACACGTGGCTTTAAAAAAGCATTAAAGATAATGACCTTGTTAAGTGATTCATAAAACAACACTTAACAAGTCACTTTACAATTAAGCACAAATCAAAGGGCCCCACCATTAAAATGCATTACATTTGCATTTGAAGCAACTAAAAGTGATTTTCAAATCACTTATATGATATTTCAAAAATTGAAAACAATTGCAACATATAATATCATATCATAAAGCCCTCCAAATTTTCCAAGGAATTGACCACCAACTCACCATATTCTGCATTTTACCCACACATCATGTACATTGTTTTGCAAAGGAATATAGTCATCAACAACACTTGGCCAATATGGCCGACCTCCAAGTCCCTTGGAAAGCATATTCCAAGTCACATGATATTGACAAAACATGGCATCACTCATAGGTCACATGGCATACTCCATTGTTTTGCACACTTAGCATAAGTCAAAATAAGGGAAGAAATCCCTAAGGCATAAAATGCCTATGTGATAACATATGATGTAAAATGGAGACTTAGCAAAGCTTAAAAAGTGGGAAAGTTTTTTAAGGCATAAAATACCTAAGGGAGAACACATGTTTCAGCCCCATCACATTTATCATGTGTTTAATTTTTTTAAAAAGGGATAAAAAATCCCATCTAAATGCAAATGAGGTCAAACCCTAAATGACAAAACACCGAAATGATGAAAAAACATCATCATTTGGTCTTCAAAGAATCTGGAAAAAATTTCTCTGCTGCCACGGGGGTTTGGAAAAATATAGGAAAATGGTGTTGACACCGGCTTTCAGTTGATCTTTTGACATTTTCTACATGAAATCATAGGTAAATGCATTTACTTGGCATAAATCTACATTTTTGTGAACCTGGAGGTCATTTTTGTACATATAGGTCATGGCGTGTAGCATTATGATGGACTTCTTTCCTAACCATATTGTGTCATTCATTCTCCTATTTGTTGTTTTACTTGCTATCAACCACCAATGAGAACTCAATGAAGCTTTTGAGTGACAAAAATCTTGCAAATTGTAGAGATTGTATGAGCAAAACTCTGGGTAAGTTCAGTTGTCCACTCCATTGTTGTTTTGGAGAAACAAAAAGCCATTCAAGTTCTTTATTTTTCTAAGATAACAACAAATGCTCATTTTTCTTTTCTTTGCATTTGTTAACAATGACACCTCATTTTTTTTTCTATTGTTCTTATGAAAAAAAACATCGCTGGCCATGGCCATGAACAGGAACAAAGTGTCTTGTGTTTATTTTTCAAAACCATTAGGTATTTTTTTTTCCTCGTATTTCACAAATATTGATAACCTAGATGGGTTTCTGGAATGTAGAAAAAGAAAGAATCAGTGATGGCTCGGCCTCCATTTTTTCAAACTAGGTTTCCTTGTATTCATGATTTTCTACTTCATTTCTCCATTTTATGAAATACCCATGTTTGGGTTTCTTGTAGCATGTATATTTTTTGAAACTACAACTTGTTTGTAAAACACCCAAGTGGGTTACATGATTTCTTCACAGATCTTAGACTTATTGCAAAATAATAATTATTTTTGCAAATTCTTTCACTTTTATGTAGAATATAATAATGATGCTCTATTTGTTGAAACCCCAAGTGGGTTTTTCAAATTTTGTAGGCAAAGGCCATTTTTTTACCATGGCCTATCATGACACATGAATGGCTTTTCATTTTTTGAATTCCTGTAGAAATTTTTCCATACTGCCATTTTCTTTCACAAATTTTGTAATGAATCCAGATGGCTATGTTTTCAACTTGAAAACAACTTTTAGATTTTGTGCAACAAATGAGGAAATGCCATTGTACATTATGGGGAAAATGGAATCCCCAATTTGCAACAAATGTGTCTTTTAATGGGAATTTAATTGGATTTTTTGTAATGTATTTCACTTTTGTAGAATGTTTTTTGAGAACAAAACCCCAAAATGGGTTTGGCCATTGTGAATAACTTGCATTTCACTCAAAATATCACATCCCATTGAAAATATTGGATTCCACAGGGATATATTGATTCAGTGGCATACATAGGCACCATGAAAAGAACAATAACAATCCATTTTGTTCCTTGCCTCCCACTACTGGATTCTTTTCTCCTTTTCTGATCATGAGATTGACTATCTATTTTTGTCATTTATTCTTATTGCATTTCTATGTCTGAAACATATGTGTAGCAATAACACCAGATCTTGTTATGTTTGGGAAACCCTTCACCAAAAGATGCCATGAATGTACCTTACCCAAAGCATAGTTTAGGACCTCCACACATACAAACACAAAGATTGTCATTTATCATCTTGCAGTAGTGGTACCTAAGATGATGGTACTACCCCTCCCTTGGACATTGCTCTCTTCTTGCAACTGGATACATTTGTCCTCCTTTATCACCATTAGCTTCTTTTACTTGGTTACTTTTCATGACCTTAAGAAAGGCATAGTTGTTGACTTCATTGACTGCCTTCTTGTCAACTTGACTATCTGCCTGCTGCCCTATAGCATACGTTACTTGTTGCTATCCCTTTCATGAGATCATTCAATTCTTGAGAGAAACCCCTATTTGTATTTCTTGTAGCTTTTATGAGATCACATATAGAGCATTCTATTAGTACAATGTCATCGTCTTTTATTTATATTTGCTCACCTATCACTTTATTGTTGAAAGCATTATTACTAATGCATATTGATCCCATGTGCTTATGGATTAAAATATTGCTCCAACCTTCATACAAGGTTATGATACATAGAATATACATCCGCTAAAAAATAGCAATACTGACTTGTTGACAACATCTCCTTAAAATGCACAATTTCCTTCTATCACTAAGAAGGTCAAAAAGTCTTTCAAAATAGAGCATATCTTTCCTCT
The DNA here is from genome assembly GCA_007258455.2 of Sequoia sempervirens. NCBI lineage: Eukaryota > Viridiplantae > Streptophyta > Pinopsida > Cupressales > Cupressaceae > Sequoia > Sequoia sempervirens. The sequence continues at coordinate 364,935,429 of VDFB02047230.1, read as the reverse complement.
CGCGTTAGAATGGTGACTAAATAGGCAAGTGTACAACTGGAAACCACCATTAATGTTCATTGAAATTCCCTAGGCCTATCACCCATGTTCCACTACTATAGGAGCATTGTCAAGACTTAATACTCTTTGTCCTGCATGATGATGTTGCTCCACAACTACTACCTTAGTATTATACTTTCTTTGTTGTTGCATCCCATTGTTTATGTAGTGAATTGATCAAACCACTCATGAATTGGTGACTTACCTTGAAGCACATCTATGCCTATCAATGCACATGACTGCCCCATTAGAAGTAATGGTTGCTATTGTTGATTGATTGAATCTAGTACCGCTCCTTACTTATGCTCTGAACTTCATATGAATGGACTGTATTTCATGTCCTTTGATGATCATGCTTATTCCTTTCTTTGTAATATGCTTAGAGAATAGAAAACCCTTGTGTTATAGCATAGCAATTGTATCTTGATCAAATCATATGAGGGTTCTATTGCTCTCATGACATCTTGTAATGACATATTCATGATATGTATATATCTATGTCAACTAGAGTTGATGTTTCTTGAATGTCTTTTCCTTTTGTGCCTTTCCTTAAAACATCATGCATTGAATGTGATATGGTAGTATTGTTTGTATAATGTTTGATTGAGAAGGCCTTGAATTCAACCTTGTGCAACTTTAATTTTTTGTTGTTGTTGTTTTCCTATTGACATGCTTGGAATGATTTCAAGCCTATCATGTTTTCAATCTAAAGGACAACATATAACTTTCATTTATCTATCTTACGAGGGTAGAAAATTAGATGGCCATGTTTATTTTCCATGAGGACAATTATGCTCTATTTTGAATACCTCTCCATGCTTGTCAACCTTGTAAGCTCCTGCAAAAGTGTTGTCCTTGTACTAGATTTTGAGGCTGATTCAACCATTTCTCTTTCTTCTGTTATGCGTGATAAATACACATAGTCTCCTCATTCTAACTTTATTGGACAACCACCTGTCACATATGTGGGTGACCTAATAACTCACCTTCCTACGTGATGTGTGACTGCCCAATAGGGTTATGGTGAGAGGGGCTTGACAACAACTTGAAATGGTTCCTCATTGTTTGAAAGATGCATAATTGAACTTGATGCATCTATGAAGTCGCTTCCTTGAAAAATAGATCATGGATCTTCATAAGAAGATTGAAAGACATTTCAACAGAATATGTTACATCTTTTGAATTTGATAATGAAAGTTGATCAACTGGTGTGATTCCATATTGATTTAATGCATTGATAATAGATAAATCATTCATAAAGTTGCTCAATTTGCTTTTTCTTTCAAAGCATGCTAAACTCTACCCTTGTGGGAGCCACATTTAACCCACATGCTATCAATTAATCTGATAATGAAACAATAACTAGACTTGTCCTAAATCTGCACATGAAGCAAACATTTAAAAAATAAATGCATATGTTGGATGTGTTTGATGACTTCATTGTTTTCTGAGACATCCAAGGTTTACATGCTTATTTAATGCACTTATGGATTGGTTTATACATGCATAGGTAGGTGTGTATGTAAGGATTGAATCTTTCATTGCTTAGAGCTTCGCTCTAAAATCATGCCTTTTTTAATAGATGCAGGGGTGAGGAACACTATGGAGCTGGGGAGGACACAAGCAGCTCAGGGCAGTAGCAGAGAGTAGTAGGGCAACCCGTAACCAGTCATTCTCAGGAAATGACTGGTTCCATTCTTATATGCACATTATTTGTTTCCTTTACTTATTTATGTATGAATTGCTTCATATGTTAATTGAATAAGAGAGTTAGTCCCTTGGCTTGTGAGGGACATGTACATTTCAAGATTATCAATAAAGACTACATTTGTATATCTATGATTCTCTTTCTCATTTGTTGTAATTGCAACATTGAAATGACAAAATGTAATCTACTTTATTTGAAAATCACTCCTTCATGCCTATTGAAACTGGCAGTTTTATGGTTTATCTTTTAAATGTTTGAACAACATGGAAAGAAAAAACTCTAAGTTACCTGATTTCAGTTGAAAGCTAAAAATTAGGTAACAAGAACATTTGTATGTCAAGTAGGAAAAAGCAAATCACTTATCCTATCTCTTCATTTAGAAAGTATGATTTAAATTAGACAACCTCATCATCAATACTTCACATCAATCGTTTCATTCATCCTCATCCTTAATTAAATGTATTTTTTAAACTAATCATACGCTTTAGTCAAACATCATCCATCTTCTAATTTAAACTTTAATCCTTAATAACGAAAGTCCAAAAAATACAAGCATGCTACAAAAATGAAAATCCAAAAATATCATAAAATCTAAATTAAAAAAATCTTAAAAAAAATAACATTGAAAAAATACCAAAATTAAAAACTAAAAAGTCATCAAAATCCCAACAAAAATGTAGACTTTATTTTCATTTTAGCATTACTAGGTTATAAGTGAAGTTGAACATGCAACAACACAAAGTTTATACTATGATATGTAGTGATAGCCATTGTACCGAAGGAAAGCTCAAGACTCCAAGTGCATCATGAGACCATAGACAAGAAAGATAACCTTTTGAGAAAAAAATGATTATTCTCCCAAGTTCATATAATTTGTCAACAATATTGCTATACAAAACTACCTACATTGTCTCATCAACCTTGATAGAGTTATTAGGACAATTATTTAAGAAGGAGCCCAATTATTAACTCACCTTGATAGGTTTATGTTTATTGACCTTATCCAACATGAACCTAAATTGATTAGTCAACCAAAACATTTAAGTCACAAAAAATTCAATAACTATAGCACACTTGATAGGGTATTTTCAACCTTTCCTCATACTTGATCATCTCACCCTCCCATTACAAATATACCTTAGGAGACTCTATCTCAAAAAAAAAACTTATTACATATAATAAAGTTTCCAATATACAAACATACACCTTAAGAGAGTCATCTTTCCTGATAGCTTAGAAGGACAAGTACTTGAATGGTTCTTACACCTACCTCAAGGATCAATACAAATATTTGTTAAGTTGGTTGGTAAAATTGTCATTCATTTGTCCTATAATGTTGAAAATGAGTTAACTATGCTAGATATCTATACACCAAACAACAAAATAGGGATTTCTTTTCTTCCTTCTTTCAACAATGAATGGTTCTGGCTAGCCACTTTCCTTTGCGAATACAAGAAAAGTAACTTATCCATCTTTTCAATCACAAAGATTAATCTCAAAATGACATTAAATTTACAAGTACAAATTGCATATCCACTTTTGATGAAATTATTGATAAGGGGGTCACCATTGAGGAAGCCCTCATTTCCAAAGGTCTATTGAAAATATATTTTTGGTGTAAATAGTAACTTTATCAATCTGGTTAGCTATTAACCTAACTAGGAGAGTCTTATTCATATTGCTTAAGTCTCCACTAAAGAACTTCTAGAGTTTTTTCTCACCTCATGTAGTTGAGACAAGTGTTCTCACTTTGTGGGCCACCTTTTGCATCGTCACTTGCCATTCACAAAACACTTTCCATGTGCGTTAACAAATGTTCCATTATTGAAGGGTTAGTCAGTCATTGCGTTTGACTTGACTACCCTCACCACCTTTCCTATTTAAACATGATCACTTTGTACATTCATCTCAAGTCTTGTATCATTCTCTTGATAATATCACTTAGACTTAAACTGCAAGTATTTTGTAAAAGTTTCATGTTTTTGCTGTTATGATCTTGAAAATCACAACATGATATCAGAACAAAGTTAGCAAAAGCCTTCCAATAATCTCACATCTAACCTAATCAAGAGTTCCTCACACAGCATTTGAATACCGATTCGATCATTTTTCTCATTTGTAGTGTGTTGAGATTTGGAGGCTGATCCATCACCTGTGCTCACCTCCATTGCAAGGTGATTCACATTGTTTCCTAGTATACAATTTTTTTGTGAAGGTAGGATTCACCTTCCACAGGCGCCTAAAGTCCAGCTCAAAGCCTTCTATCAGCTCACAGCAGCTCCATTGGCCTTCTTCTCCACATGGCCTCTGCCTCTCGCATGACAAAATAGATATTCATGGTGAGGCGCAGGCAATAGTTGTGGATTGACAGAGGTGCAATTATTTGAGACCTACGAGCACCATGAATGCAAACATGCTCATCGACTTGGCATTTGGTATATTGGCAGTTGCATTATTTAAAGCCACGTCTCCATCACATTTGTCCACGTACACAGCGACCACCATACATATCACTGTTGTAGCTTGTTGCAACAAAGCGGCCTGCACAACAGTGCAATTGTTTTTTGGCAGTTTCTATTTGTCCTAATTTGAGATAAAGAGGTCAAAGTCTGTCACGAGCCCGAGTTTGATTTCCTGCAGTCACGTGGACTCCAGCTTTATGCCAACAGTCGACATCATCTGCCATAAAATGATTCGAACTATAAAGCTCAGTGCACATCTCGATAAGTCGGCCTATGCCTGCTGATTGATATGGAGGACGAGAGCACAGGTAGATGTTGAGAGCGTGGATAGTGCCATGACAAAGTCAATCTAGCTATGGCGGCATTCAAACTCAATGATGCCTTCCTCTAACATCTAGTGAAGTGAAAGTTTACTCTTGTCTATAATAAATTGCAGATTGCTCTACCACGAGATAGCAGATTGCTCTAGCATTGGCGGCTTCCTTCGAGGCATTAAACTTCCACACCACCTCCATTACAAAGCATTCTCCACGGATAGATAAATCAATTGTTTTATTTTGCTGTGCGGATTCCAGCGGCCTTCTTTTTGGTATTATTTCTTTTAGATATTTTTGTTTGTAGTTCGCTGGATTATTAGCATACTAAATCTGAGAGGGCGTGATAACTGGAATTTAGTTTCCTGCATGCTAGTACCTGTCGATTGAATTAAGGATAAGCGTTGAGCCAGCAAGAAATTGCGCATGGTTCGACTGGGCTGCTCGTTGGGGATGCCAAGATCTGCATTTTTCAACGGAACTTGAGTTAGCCATAAGAACATGTCAATCAATTTATTCCATGCAGGACTCTCAATTTTTAAAAATCTTACCATTTAAAAAGTGTCACAACTCTTCATGTGGGCTACAAAAATCTTAAAAAATAGCTCGAATGAACGGTGAACCCTCACACGTCTCCCTACGACTTCGTCAAATAGTCGACAAAGTTGTATGATTAGCTTTTTATACTCATAACATTTCTTGTAACATTGAAAAACTAGTCTAACCACTAACAACAGATTTGCACTTATTCAACCATCAAAATTGACATTTTTTTGCAAGAAAGACTACCAAGCGTCAGCCAAGTACTAGTGAAGGGGGGTACATTTTCTTTTTATCATAACATTCAAATGGAAAGTCAAAAATTTGATTGCAAATAGTTGTCGGAAAAGCTCTTTTTGAGACAGAAAAAAAAGCATGTAGATAATATGAAAAATGTGTTGTTTAAGACATATTTTGTCTCCTATAAAAAGCAACTTTTAGTTTCTTAGTAAAAAATAACGCATAAATGATTATTGTAGGTTTTGATTAGCTACTCACATTTAATAAAGCTCATGTAAAAGTGAAAATCAATTTCCCATTTCAAAGAAAACAATATCACACTCAATTATAAAGTGTCGTTATTTGTTCCATTGAAATTGTTATATGCACTAAAACTTATGAAGTGTCAACATAGAGGGGATCAAAATAATCAAGGGGGTTGGCATTGTCATTCTACCTTGAACAGTTTATATTTCTTTTGTCTTTCTTTTTTGATATTGAGTTTAACACTCAAAGATTATGGGAATGACTAAAAAGAACAATTTGAAAGATGATCAACTCATCCACCATCATATTCTACTTGAGTTTAGAGACACTTCACTAAAAACATCCAAAGATTCTTTCTAGTAGAACATTGCTTCTTGCATCAAAACTCAAACACGTCTCATCAAGACCATCCATAAATTGTTCACATCACTTCTTTGGTACTTGTTCTATATTAGTTGTCTTGACATAGAGCATTTGAGAAACATTCAGAGAAGTTATCATCATCTTATGGGGGGATACATAGTCTCTCCTTGTTATGTCATTTACTTTTTGGAGATGTGTTCTCATTTCCTATAGGGTTTTCCTCATTTATATTTCGGAGATGTATTTTCATTTCACACAGGGTTTTCCTTGTTAGCTTTGATGTGGTCTCTTTATTCACTAAAGCACCCCTTGTTGAGTCTGTGGAGTTGGTCAAACAAAAAACCAACCTTGAAATAGCTTCTCTTGTTGACCTGTGCCTTCTTTCAACTTTCTTCACTTTCCAAAATGTGGTTTCTAAGCAAGTGGATGGAGTTGCTATGGGTTCCCCTTTATCCCCTGTTATAGCCAACCTCTACATGGAGAATTTTGAGAACCTTTCCCTCAACTCCCATCCCCTCAAGCCTCATTGGTGGAAATACTATTTGGATGACACCAACGTTTGTTGGCCCCACGGTCTTGAGGGACTCAAACTTTTTCGCTCGTACTTAAATAGCCTAGTTAAGTGGATTCAATTCACCAAAGAAATTTAATCCAACAACCAATTATCTTTCCTTGATGTTCTCATGATTAGGAAAGTTGATGGTACCCTAGCTCATTGTGTTTATAGAAAGCCCACTCACAGGGATCTCTACTTGCTTGCCTCATCTCACCACCACCCTACTCAAAAAGCAAGTATTTGTACACCCTTGCAATTTGAGCCCATCACATCTATGATAATTACCACCTTGAGCAACTCTACCATGTTTTCAAGCTTAATGGTTACCATAGTAAATGCATTCACCGAGCTTTCAACCACACTAAAGTTCTTGCTAATCCCCTACTGAACCCTAATTCTCAAGCCTGCCAATTTTCCACCCTTCCCTATGTTGAAGGCATCTCAAATAAGATTGCAAAAATCCTTCATAAAAAAGGAATTAATTGTTCCTTCAAAGCTATCTCTACCACCAGAAAGCTCATCCTTTCCAACAAGGAAACCTTACCTTCACTCGACCACACTAGAGTCTATAAGATTGATTGCTCATGTGGCACCTCATGTATTGGTGAAACGGGCATATCTATCAGCACTAGAATTAAAGAGCATAGTGGTGACATAAGGCATAATCATTTCTCCAAATATTCCCTTGTCGAGCACTCCCACAATGCTAGACACCACATGTGCCTTGATTCCACCCAATTTCTCATCAAAGAAGACAATTTATTCAAGCACAAACTCGAAAAGGCCATCTTCATTAAGAACCATGCTACCGACCTTAGTAGAGATGATGGTTGGCATGCGTACCATAGAAAAATGGATCTTGGACATTTTCATGGTCATTTAGGTTTTTTTCCTATGATGCTTAACTTATTTTACTTAGATTTAATGTTGCAATGTAACTTATGCATTCACATTAGCTCTTGAATATTCAAATCATGATGTCTTGTGAAGGTGTTGCAAAGTGTTGTAACACATTTCTTCACTTTTATAGACTCTTATTATAATTCATCTAAATATTCCCTTTTTATCCCTTGTCAAGTCCTATTTCAAAGTATTGTAAAGTCTTGTAACATACTTTCATGCTTTTCTAGGCTTGTCACCACTAATTACACCTTTCTTATGCTTTTATTTGGCCCCTTTATGCACTTATAGGCCTTAATTAAGTGTGTTTTTTAATACAAACCTGACAAACGACATTAAAAGCAACTTAATTCCTCACACCCACTTGCAAGCCCTAAGTGGGACCCATTTACCATGGGTGGCGAATGAGTCCCTCTTGGCACATAATTTAAAATAAATTCAACTTTCCTTTGGGTTTTTATTCATTAAGACCTTATGTCAACCTATGATATATTTTTGGGTAATTAGGGAATAAGTGTGTATAAATAAGTGTTTTTTATCAATTTTACCCCTAATTCATTCAATAATTCATCCTTGCATTCAATCTCATTCATCCACTTAGGCATCATAGCATCATTCAATCAAGCATTTATCAAGCATCTTGGAGCAACAATTGACATATCTTCAGACTTCAACAACAAGGTTTTGGTGAGTTTAGGACATTTTCATGTTGTTTATTCATCATTCCTTTCTCATTTCATTGCATTTGTTTATCAAGGGTTTGATTACCAAAGAGGGATTTTATTAAGGAAAATCCATATACTCTAACCCTCAACCATTTCCCCCCTCTTTGCATGTGTGTTTGCAGGTCTTGTAGGAATATTTGTCAAAAAAATAGGAGTTGAAAAGTGGTCAACAAGTCAACTAAACCCTAATTCAATCTTGGAGACAACATTCAACCTATTTTCTACAGATTTGGTTTCGTCAACCTGATAAGAAGACAAATGTAGATCTAGAACCACAGAATTGACCCCTGAATTTGCATATTTTTGGAGGAGGACTGCTATTCCATTAGTGGCGAATGAGTCCCACTACCAAACTGGAAAAGGTGATTTCATTAGAATTAAGTTCCTGACACTCAAAAACTAGTTTTAGCAAAGTTTACTAGAAGTGAGACTAATTCACCATCGATGGCGAATGAGTCCCACTAGTCATGAATAGTGATTTCTGTGACATTCCAAAACCTTCCAGCATTAGCATTCCATCTCCAAGTGCACTCTATTTAGTTTCATTAAGTTTTGTTTCCATTTGTGTATGTTTCTAGTTCATTTCTGCATATCACACTATGTTTTCAAACACTTCATATTTCTTAGGTTTTGCATAAATAATCAATCAATTTTATCATTTTTCTGTATTTATATCATTGCATTTAGGCATAATTCCATCATACATACGGGTATGTGTAGGATCATCATGGAAAAAATAGGCCCTTAAGTGGCGAAAATTTCAAAAAAATCAGAGTTAGGCAACTTGAGGTAAAAATTTGAATAAGTTATCTATATTATTTCAAAAATATGTAAGAATAGAATATGTATCAAATTGTATTTAGTTTCTAAACTACCAGGTTTATTTTTTAGGAAACAAAATCTATTTGGTAAAAAATTGAAATTTCAATGCAATAGTACTTAAATTTTAGGAAAAAAATAAGAAGTAGGTGTATGTCTGACCACCCTAACCACAATAAAATGATAATATTTTTTTATAAGATTTTAGATATAAGTAGAGGACTCATGTTCGATGTGATGCATATTTTTTTTAATTTTTTTCCAAGTAAATAATTAATTATGATTTTTTTATTACAAATTTTAAAAAATATAAAAACTCGCACGTCTAACCACCCTAACTTGGTCAAAACTTCATGCAATTCAATTTTTTTTTTGAATCCTCCAGTAGACGAAGCATAGAATGTGATGCATGTTTTGGATTCAAAAAATGTGATACCGTTTGAAAGCTATAGATTCTTTTCAATCAACCTATCAATCAAGACTTTAGTTATAATTCAAATAGAAAATGAATAATAATTATTTATTAAATTCAAAGTAAAGCATAATTTATATTGGTGGAAAGTTGAGAATCTCCTTTAAAAACTCTTTTTGTTTCATTAATTTTGGGTTAAAAAAAAGTTGTCAGCCACATACCCTACAAATACCCATCATATCGCCACTTTTTGGCCCATCATGATCCTGCACATACCCATACATTAATTTGAGTGAACCACCAAAGTTTTTTTTGTGTATCTCTCTCCTTTTAGGTAAAAAAACCTAAGAGAGCAAGAGAGTACATAGCCCCCCAAAAATTGTTGGTTGAACATGTTAAACCTACCTAACAACCTCTCCTTAACTCCCTTACCTCTCACCCACCTCCTTGTTGATTTCTATCCTTCTCTTCAACCTCTTTGTCATCTTTTATTCCCTTATGTCTCTTTCTTTCTCCTCCTTTGCTCTCTTTTCCCCCTTGTTCAACCCATGCTCCTCCCCTCTCCTCCCATTTGGCGCTTCCCACCCCCCAACTTGGTAGTCTTTCTTCTCCCCCCAATTTTTTTTATCTCCTCCTTTACTCCTTACTTATTCTTGGATCTTGTTCCTACCTCTTTTTTAATCTTTGTGTTCTCCCTTTAGATCTCTTTTTTTTTTCTTTTAATGTTTCATTTGTTATTTATTGTCTTTTTCAATCATCTCTTCTTTGCTCCTTTCCTTATTGTTGCTCTTTGTAGTTTTCATCATGTTGTCTTTTCCTTCAATTTTTTCTACTTTATCGTATCTTATTTCCTCCTTTCTCCAATTTTTCCTATTGTCTTTCATTTTCAATTCTTTCTAATATTTTATAAGCTTAATATATATATATATATTTTTTTCTATTTTTGTCCTTTCTAATTTTATTTGCTATTTATATTCTTTGTTATTTATTAGCTTTTTTCTTTTTTCCTTAATTTTATACACACATATATATATATATATACATATATACATACATACATACATACATATATACATATATATATATATATATATACAAATACATATATACATATATATATATAAATACATATATATATATATAAATATATATAAATATATATATAGATATATAGATATATTCACACATATGAATACATATATATATAGATATATTCACACATATGAATATATATATATACTAGCAATAGATTTTTTTGTATTTATATTAAGTATATTTTTATATATTTCTTATTTGATTTTTTATATTCTTTGATTAAGAATTTATTTATTTATTTTTCTTAACCTTGCTTTGGTTCTATTCCTTTTACATTTTGTTTTTGTTTCTCTTTTTGAATTTTGAATTTGGTCTTTTACTTTCCATGCTTATTTAATTTCTTTTCTTATAAGCCTATTTTTATATTTTGTATATCCATAAGCTTTTTTTATTTATTAGAATAGGATTGAAATCTCTTTTTCATATGCTTTTATAATGTTTTATACTTTTTTTTATTTATTAATTTTTATAATATATTTAAATATTTTTCTCGTTCATATTATTATTTTCTAGTACATATGGAGTTATAACTTATTTGTACCTAATTTCTTGTATTATAATTTTGTATATTTATCTAGTATGTCTCTTTAATTAAATCTAATTTTCTTATTTATACATGTATTTTGTCATTTTTGTTTTGAAATTTGTTATTTATTTTTGCTTTATTTTTTCATTATTTTCTCATCCTACCCACTTTTCACTCTTCTCCTTTGTAAGGCTAACTCTGCATTTCATTCTGCACTTCTCTTCTTCCTAATGATGGATCACTGAGTGTGATCCGAAACATCGAGGTAAAAAGATAGACATTTTAAACTAAAAGCACTCAATATTCTTACTGATGGACTGTGGAAAACTCATATTGACTATAGGTGTAATATTAATTGATGGTACTCCTAATATGGCATAGTTTCATGTCCCCTTAACATATAGAATGAGAAATATTTTTCATGTTAAAATTTTTTATGTCTTTAATATGCATAATATTATTTTTCACAAGTATAATTTAATTTTGTTGTTTTCTATATTACTAACATTTATTATTCCTTAAGGCCTAGTAAATGGTGTTTACATTTCTATTCCTCATGTTTAAATAATAATATTCATAAATGTAACTATTTTTACTATATTAATGAGTAATTTTGTGATTCATAGGTGCTAGGGTGCATATAACACTATTAGTTTTTGTATTTTTAATAACAAATATTCCTTTTCACACCATAATATTTCATACTATTATTTATTATAATATGGTCTATGCTGAGAGTGCTCTCAATAAAAAAATTGTAGACATATAAGTTAGATTTTAGACCACCTCCCATATCACCCTCTTTATGGAATGCAAGAAGATATCAAAATATTCCACGTGATCAATATTTGTTAATTGAAGAGAAATACTTAACATGTATTTTTCACATTATGAACTCATTGGATGACATAACTTGTTCTTAAATAATACTTTGGAAATTTCTTATTCATTTTTTTATCGCCTGAATCATGTGAAACATTGTGACAAACTCATTCATGAGTTGTTATGAAGAATGGATGTATGATTTAAGAAGCTTGAAATACCAATCAATGAATTTAATTTTGAAATTCTATGGGAAGATTATTACAATGACTTCATCCAAGGGAAGGATTTCCTTAATAGTTTTGGTGTAGGTTTTTGTGTAATACTTAGAATCTCCTATCCCTTTAAAATCAAATATTATACGTATAGGATAAATAAACATCACATTAAGTGTTTCATGCTCTAAGGCCTCCATGTACTCAATGTATAGCCAAAAAATTAGGTCATGTGTTAAGGGAGAGATTGATTTGAATGTGAGCCTTATGGGTGGATATTTTTTGTGAATTACAGATGAAAATGTATACTTTTTTCCTAATATCATGGTAAAGATAGATAGTTCTATTTAACTAAACATAAGGGTATATGAACTTATCTAGATGATTATATTATGAGTTAAAAGTACCCCTATATAAAAAATGTAGTCCAAATGTTATCATTGATGTCAAGGATGTGGAGTTTTATTAACAGTGTGGATTTTTTTGTTTGTCATTTTAATTCTAGGTATGTTGCCAATTATATCAAACTATATGGGGGTTGTTGATGATGACTAAAAGTGTGTGGCTGGTTGTGTGTGCTGAAATCAAGATATTATTGAATTTGGATGTCATGGGTCACTTCTTGCTACTCATGAATGTGTTTATGTTTCCATGGATGTTGTATTCACTATTTGATTATTGTAACTTGTATAGAAGAAAAAATACAATTAGTGGCTTATGAAAGTGCTAAAAAAAGGATTTAGAGAATTATCTACATTCTTTCACATCTTAAGATATGGTACTATGGCTTCAATAGTAGATAGAATGAATTATGAAGCATGTATTTTCAAATTTTTAGATCATGTATCTGACCACAAAAGGTTCATGAGTAAGAAAAGTAGTGACTATGTTTTTGTAGTCATGGAACTATTGTAGTATGGTTGTCATTTATGTTAAAATTTCAAGTAACATGTGTGTCTAGCTATCATTACTATCACAATTTTGTTAGATTTGGTTGCAGTTTTGTTGTATGTGTTACAATTTGGCTTATTGGTTACTAGATTCTCTAATAAATGCTCAACATTTCTGCATTGCTGATGTTGTGCTCCTATTTTTTGGAATTTGGCTTCATATGTTGTCAAGGAATGTCTTATCTAAGTTTCATGTTGTTTGGATTACTTGAAAGGTGTGTTTCTAATGATAGTTTGAAGATGGTGTTTTCTTTGTGAGGATGCTCATAGTGGTGAAAATTAAATCAAGCCAAGTTGTAGATATACAAAGGAAAGTTTGAGAACTTAAAGATGTTAGAGGATGAAGATATTGTAGGTTATGTGCTCTGTATTTTTGAATTGTTGAATACAATCAGAGGTCTTGGTGAAGATCTTAAATAATCTATAGTGGTCAGAAAGGTATTGGGATCTCTTCCTAATTCTTATAGTTCTAAAGTATCTTATATTGAGGAAGCTAGAGATCTAGATAAAATTTCAAAAGATCAATTATATGGTGTTGCTATTGAATTTAAAATAAGATAATTTGATAAAGAAGGTCCAAAGAGGGAAGCATCATTGAAAGATAGAAAGAAAGAAACATATAAAAAATATTATCTGGATAGTGACATTGATTAAGAGGAAGAAAATTTTGTAAGGAAGTTTGAAAGATGTACTAGTAACTACAAAGGTAAGCTACCTTTCAAATGTTTCAAGTGTGGAGAGGTTGATTATTTTTCTTCAAAATGTCCATTAAAATATTTTGATAATAAGAGAAATAATGAGCCTAGAACCTAGAATAAGGTTAAAAAGAGTCTCTACTCCATGGAAGATTCATTCTCTTCAAATGATGATGATTCTAGTAGTCCAGATAATGAAAATGAAGTCTTGTTCTTGTATCCCAAGAAAAATAAAGATAAAGCTAAATATCTAGGTGTAGTGTGTATTTATTTTCTTGATTGATGGATGAAGAAAACTCATGGTTATTGATAGTGGTTGTTCCAACCATATGATAGGAGATAAAAGAAAGTATATCAAACTTGTGAAGTGGAATGGTGGCATAGTCAATCTTCATGATGGTACTTTAGTGAAAATATATGGATAAGGTTCTATCAATATTGCTGGAAAGATCAAAATAAAACCTGTGCTTTATGTCAAAGGCCTCAAGAATAATCTTCTTAGTGTGAGTCAAATTTTCATAAATAGATACAATCTATCATTCAATAAAAGTGGACATGAAATCAGAAAAGAAATGTCTAGAAAATTAGTTGTTGAAGGATCCAAGACAAATGGTGATATATACAATCTAAGGGACATCAATGGAAGAACTTGTATGATGGTACACGCAAGTGAATGTTGGATGTGGCATAGTGGAACAAGACACATCAACTTTGACAATCATTTTCATCAAATAATTACATGTGGTAATAGATATTCCTAAGGTAATCAAGCTTAATAGTGCAGTGTGCAAGGAATGTCAACTTGGAAAGTATACAAGGGGATGTTTCAAGTCTAAATAATATTCTTCTTATAGACCTTTCGAGTTGGTACATATTGATTTGTGTGGACCTAACAAAATAAAAATTTTGAAAGGAGAAAGGTACTTCATGCATTTTATTGATGATTTCTTTTGGATGACATGGGTTACATTCTTGAAAGGTAAATTTGATGCTTTTAGTAGTTTTGATATTTTCAAATCTATGGTTGATAATGAAATGACTATAAAGATAAAATTATTAAGGTTTTCTAGAGCATGTGAGTTCACTTCAAATGAGTTCAATGAATTTTGTGAAAAATATGGGATATTTATCTACAACAAGAACTCATTAGAAGAATGGAGTTATAGAAATAAAGAATATGACTATTCAAGAGATGACAAGGACCATGTTGATGGAAGAAAATCTTCTCAATGTCTATTGGAGAGAAGTAGTTAATATTACAGTATATGTTTAGAGTAGATGATTGTTGAGGTTAAACAATGCTAAGAATCCTTGTGAGATATGGTATGGAAGACCTAAACTATCAAGTATTTTTGTGTTTTTGGAAAAAAAAATGATATATCATAAGAGATGAAGATGTTTTGAGAAAGTTTGATTAAAGGTCTTGTGAAGGTATCTTTCTAGGATACTCATCTCTAAGAAAAGCATATAGATGCTATAATAGAATATTGGGAAGAATGGTTGAAATCACTAATGTGAAGTTAGATGAAGATCTACATCAAAACATGGATGAAGTGGTATGTGTAGGATCATCATGGAAAAAATAGGCCCTTAAGTGGAAAAAAAATCAAAACAATCAAAGTTAGGAAACTTGACATAAAAATTTGAATAAGTTATCTATATTATTTTAAAAATATGTAAGAATAGAATTTATAGAAAATTGAATGTAGTTCCTAAACTGCTCGATTTTTTTTTTTTTAAATCTATTTGCTGAAAATTTGAAATTTCAATGCAGTAGCACTTAAATTTCAAGGAAAAAATAAGAAGTAGGTGTCTGTCTAACCACTCTAACCACAAAAAAATGTTAATATTATTTTATAAGATTTTAGATATAAGTAGAGGACTCATGTATCGATGTGATGCATATATTTGTGTAATTTTTTTCGAAGTAAATAATTAATTATGATTTTTTAACTACAAATTTTAAAAATTATAAAAACTTGTATGTTTGACCACCTTAACTTGGTTAAAACTTCATGAAATCCATTTTTTTTAATCCTGTAATATGTGAAGCATAGAATGTGACACATGTTTCAGATTCAAATAATGTGATATCATTTTAAAGCTATAGATGTTTTTCAATCAGCCTATAAATCAAGAATTTGGTCGTAATTCAAATAGAAAATGAATAATAATAATTAATTTAAACTCAAAGTAAAGCATAATTTATATTGGTGGAAAGCTGAGAATCTCCTTTAAAAACCCTTTTCATTTCATCAATTTTGGGTAAAACAAAAGTCATTAGCCACATACCCTACACATACCTATCATATCGCCACTTTTTAGCCCATCATGATCCTGTACAAACTTGAAGGTGAGGACTGCAAATATGATACACCTCTCTTTTTAGATGATAAAGAAGAAGTTGAAGAGAAAGAAGAGACACTAGAAAATATCAGCAAGACTCCCTCAAATAATGTTCAAAGAAATTATTTAGAAGATCAAATCATTTGTGAAAAGAATGGAGTGTTGACCAAAAGAAGGCTTGCAAAGGCAAGTGAATTTTTTTTATCTTTGTTTGTTATCAAAATTAAAACCTAAAACATTAGTTGATGACAACAAGGATGAAGAATGGTTGCAAGCAATGGAAGAGCAGTTTAATCATATTGAGAAGAATTAGAATTGTGAATTGGTTCCAGGGCCTTTGGACAAGAATGTGATAGGAACAAAGTGGGTATTCAAGAATTAGTTAAATGAATATGGTGAAGTTGTAAGAATTAAATAAATATTAGTTTTTAAAGGCTATTCATAGGTAGAAGGTATTAATTTTGAGTATAATTTTACACTAGTAGCAAGAATGGAAGCTACTAGAATGTTTCTTTTTCTGCCTACAAGGACTTCAAGGTTTATCAAATGAATGTTAAGGAAAAAATTTTGAATGGAGATTTTGAAGAAGTATACATAGAACAACCTGATGGATTTTTGTTGTTAGAAGATCCAAACATGGTGTGAATATTCAAAAAGGCTTTGTATGGTCTCAAAATATCTCCTAGAGCTTGGTATGCAAGGTTGTATAAGTACTTGCTTCAACAATGATTCAAGCAAGGCACCGGATATAGCAATCTTTACGTCAAGATTGAGGATGAGAGAATTTTGATAGTTGTTGTGTATGTTGATGACATTATGTTTGGTTGAAATAATGAGATGTGCAAGCCTTTTTCTAAAGAGATGAAAAAAGAATTTCAGATGTCTATAATTGGTGAGTTATCAATTTTTCTCGATCTTCAAATTGCTTAGTTGAATGATGGTATCTTTATTTCTCAAGGAAACTAAACCAAGGAGATGTTGAAGAAGTTTTGGATGGAATATTGTAAACTAGTTAATAATCCCATGATTATTGGTTTTCATTTGAGTAAATATGCTTAGTCTCCCCTTGGTAATAAGAACCTATACAGATCTATGATTGGAAGCCTATTGTTTTTAACTACTTCAAGACCTAAAATTATGTATGTGGTATATTTAGTTGCAACAGTTCAAGTTAATCCTAAATACAATCATGTGAAGGAAGTTAAAAGAATATTTAGATACTTGAAGAATACTTTGGATTATGTCCTATGGTATCCAAAACGTATTGAACTTGATATGAGTACTTATACAAATACTGATTGGGTTGGATGTGTGAGTGGTAGAAGAAGTACAAGTGGTGGTACATTTATTTTAGGGACTAAATTAGTTTCATGGCATAGTAAGAAACAAGATTCATTATCTTCATCAACTACAAAGATACAAAATACTAAAGATTCAGTGTTGTGGATGAAGCAAATATTGAAGGATATCAAGATACAATATGATGAGCCTATTCCTATTTTATGTAATAACAAAAGTGCTATCAATATTTCCAGAAACCTAGTGATGCATTCTAGAACCAAGCATATACAATAAGCTATCAAGTTTTTAGAGAGAAGGTGGTAGACAAAGAAGTGAATTTGGAATATGATTCTAAAAAGGTAGAATTGTAGATATTTTAACAAATTCAATTGGAAAGGACACATTTGAGTTTATTTGATAAAATTTAGGTGTAATATCCTATGCTTATTCTTGCTAGATGCATAGTTGGTGCATCTAGATCCAAGAGGAGTAATTCATGCCATATCCTTTTTCCTGGATTGAGGGTGGGCATATCTTAGGATGATAATGTAACACCCCTCCATTTTGTGCTTTGTTGATTAGACAATGTTTTTCTATGTTATTCCTTGTTTCTGTTAACACTTGAATTAAGGTGCTTGGTTGCTATTTGATCACTGACTATTAAGCGATGTGAATGTTCTATTTTGATGTGATGGAATTTTACTCTGACATTATCATTAAGGCATACTTTGGATTAGCTTAGCAGATATTTGAAATTAACGATGCTTTATGCTTTTGATTATGTTATTGATGTTAGATTCGTCAGTTAGTAATCCTATATTGGTGAAGGGGATGGGATTATATCACTCGCATGCGAGCACCTGTGATTCTATGATTTCCCCTTCACAGTGTGTCTACTATGTTATATGCACGTTTGACACTCATTTTAGTTGCAGGACTCCATGTACATGACATCGACTCCACCTGGTTTCACAGGTCTAAGTGTGTCCATTGACCAACGGTAATCGATTGGGAGATAGTAGCTAGGTTTTCCATCCCAAGTCATTCCCCTAGTAATGGTGTGTCGTATGGTCATAGTCGAGTGTAGTTGTTTTATGTTGTCCCTTTCACCTTGGTTTTATTTAAATTCAAGATATAAAAGTAAATAAATGCCTTTTGTAGTTAAGTTGTCGTTTAAATAAATCTCGCTATAATGTTAAATTTTTTATTTAATTTATTAAATAATTTAATGTGATTAATAAAATAATTTAATCTTTGATTAGATTTATTTTATTGATTAATTAAATTAATTATGTTGAATTAATTAAGTTATTCTTTTGAATTAAAAGTGTTAGTTCTTTTTTGGAAAGAAGTTTTAAAAGTTTAAATTCTTTTGTTTGAAAAGAAAATTTTAAATGTAGTAAATTCTATTTGGAAATTAGAATTTTGTTCTAAGTTATTTAAAATTCAAATATCTTCAAAAAAATGCAATAACTTTGGGTGGAAAAGATATTTTAGAGAAGTTGACTCAATTTGGGGAAGATTTGGAGAAGCCATGGAATTTCATTTTGAATTTG
The DNA here is from genome assembly GCA_007258455.2 of Sequoia sempervirens. Lineage (NCBI taxonomy): Eukaryota > Viridiplantae > Streptophyta > Pinopsida > Cupressales > Cupressaceae > Sequoia > Sequoia sempervirens. The sequence continues at coordinate 364,916,619 of VDFB02047230.1, read as the reverse complement.
AATTTGAGTTTGGGGGAGATAAGACATTTCATTTGGGTTTTATTTTCACTTCTTGTTTTGTTTTTGGATGGAGAGTTTTGGTTGCAAAAAAGAAAAGAGGGTTTTGGGTTTTGGATTCAATCTTGGTTTGAAGGTGGAGATCTTGGGATGGAATGGTGGAGGAGTGGAATCTGCAGAGGAACTCAACATCAATTTGTTCTTCAAGTTCATGGTCATAGGTTCTTTTCTGTTTATTGGTTTTGAGAATTACATTTTCAATTTAAAACTTGTGTGTGATCAAAACTGAAAACCTCGGTGGAGATCATGGACAAAGGAAACAAAATAAAATTTTTGACAATAGAGATTTAAAGAAAATTTTGAAACCCCTCTGTTTAAAATTGACATTTCTAGAATTTGAGTTCTTGAAATTGAGTTTGAAAGAGTTTCTTAATTTGTCTTTTCTGTAGAAAAATTACTCAATCTGAATGTAAAATTAGAAATATATATATATATATATATATATATAATATGCATGAAATTTCGTGCCTGGGAAAGCTCTATCTAATGTTCTATGTAAATTTGGGAAAATTGCCAGAACAGAGGAAGTCCGTTTTTTTTTAAATTTAATTTTTCATTCTTAAAAAAAAAAAATTATATGAATTTTTTAATGGGAAAGAGGGGGAGGGCCTTCCCCACAGCCACCCCCCATAGGGAGGCGACTGTGGAGGTAGCACCCCCTATGGGGAGGGCTACATAGCAGCCTCCCATAAGGCCGCGTCCCTGCTGTAGGTAGGGTTTGAAGTTTTTTTTTTTTTTTTAATTTTTAATTTTATTTTTATATATATTATATATATAACAAATATAATATATATAATATATAATATGTGTTATATTCTTTTAATATTTATTATTTAAATATATGTATAATATATATATATATTAAAGATATTTTAAATAATTTGCGAATATATTTTATGTTTTGGGATGTAAATGGCTTATTTTAAATATATATATTTAAATAATATTTATATAATTAAATATATATATAATGATATATACATTAAGTATATATTATATATATATATATATATTTAATGTATATTTATATTTAAATATAAGTTAAATTTAAGATTGTGATTTTATTGTGAAGGTGCAAAGTATAATTTTATAATAAAATGATTTATTTAAAAGATTGATTTTGATCATTATGAATAAAATTGAGAAAATGGAATAAACTTATCAGTCTTAATATTCCTTGAGTTGCTAATTAAATCCGATTGACTTATGAGTTTGGGCAAATAATCTTAATTATTTAACTGATTTCTTGCACTATGCCATCACTTTTCTTGGATTTAGGAAATCCTAACCATAGTTATTTAGTTACCTGAAATGCTTCCTAAGTGTTGCCTAAAGCTAAAGCTTTGATATTAAATTTAATTATTGGGAATTGGAATTCCTTAAATAATATTTATTTCTATCAGGTTTGAATAAAGAATAATATTTTAGTATTATGGAACACGTGAAAATTAATTAATATAATTATGTTTGAGTTGGAAGGCATATGCAAGTTTTGATTTTAGAATTAGTGCTATTGTACTTTGGGAATCAAGGTTAGTGTAATGATTAAATACTGCTGAAGGGTCAGGGATTGTAATTGAAATGAATATGGTTAATGTGTTTACAACGACTTGTTTGATTTGGTGTAATCTTGAAGTTCTGGTAAAGGATATGATAAATGTCAGGATATGTTAAATGTAAGGATTTGTTAAATGTCAGGATTATGTATGTGGTTAAGTTATATGGATTATAATTAGAGCAAAAAATTGATGATATTAAATATGTGTAAAGAAAAGAGTTATTTTATTACGATGTTATTATAATGGGTAGAATGTTATTTAAAAGTTCTTATATTCTATTACCTTAAATGTTGAATAGAGAAGGATGGTTGCTTTCTATACTGCAAGGAATAGATAAGGTTCATGAAAAATTATAATGTTTAGAATGTATATGTATAGTTAAAAGATTTAGTGTGTGATGTATTTATGTACTTGGGTTCTTGTTTTATGAGAAAGACTATTGTGTCAAAATACATTATTAGTTATTTAAAGAATGTGTATTTATATGATTGTTGGTTTAAGTGGATTCATATTGGTATTGTATCGGCAATATTGTTATGATTGTAAATTTATTAGTGTACCTTGGTAGTGCTAAGTTTTGCTTCCAAAAGCTAGGGAACTCTTTAATTGAGTTGCTTGTTCTATTTGGAGTGATTTTATTATGTAAGTCTTCTAGTTGGGATTTTCATTTAATTGAGGGATGTCATAATCTGTTAGTCAACCTTCATTTTTCCTTGGGTAGTGCATCTTAATGTACCGATCGTTTTACCTGATTTTCACAAATAGGGATGTTTTGTGCCTCCTTTGGAAGGAGTGGAGTATGTATTTTGTTGCCTCCAGTGTTTGGAGAGAGTGTTGACATTTGTTTCCTGCAGTGTTTGGAGTGGGTTTCCATTATATGTTCCTCCTAGAGTTGGAGTGATCATTTATCTTGTTTGTATTCCTTTTGGAATCCTTGGTGATTGGTTTCATGTTGGTTTGTTGTCAAGTAGAAGAGTGGCTTTTGTTAGGGGCTAGAGCCCAAAGAGGTGAACTAGGAAACCTTCAGAAGTGGTTTAATCAAGTGATAACTAAATTAATGTACTTAGAAGTTACGTAGTATTTCACACTAATTAAGATAATTGAGCCTCACTCATGGACGCAAGGGCTTGTATAGACTTGGGATAAGTAGGTAAGGCCTAGAATGGAAAGATCATCTATCTTCTCCTTACAACATGTATTTGATTCCACACATGAGGGAGTATAGGTGTCAGGATTCGGTAGAGGTTACCAAGGAAACCCATAGTGGGGGCCGCAACCTAGGAAGATTCCTAGAGGATATCCCATGATGAACTATGTGATGACACTCTTTCTGTGACAATAGTTGGTATTTGGTTTTATGTGTATAGTCTTCTTATCATACTTGATCTGTTATATTTAAGGAAGCAATGTGACCTATGTCAGTGATTTTGGAGTTGTACTTGCATTATCCTTATGGATGTTTGGATCATGTATTTGGTTGTGTTAGTGTGAGTTAGCCTATGTCTAGGAGTGGATGGTCTTGTATAGGAATTCCTTGTTACTATCTCCTAGCACGGGGGGTGAGCCTTTGGGTATCACATGGTTGGGTGGAACGTGCATCTTAATCTATTGGGTCCACTTTTTGTTCATGTGGACGAGATTTCCAGTTGGAGAGCTAGTGGGATCCTGTTCTTCCTTGCTTTAATTCTTTCTGTCATTATTGTAATTTATTACCCCTCTTTGTATCGAGGTTGAAGATGTAATTTGTAACCTTGTATTTTGGAATTACCTCATTTAGGGAATGAGTGTTGTAATCCTATTGTAAAGTATATTATTGGGATCATGTGGAATTCTTATGTCTCTGATGTAATTTTTATCTTGTATGGAATGTATGAGTATTTAATTTGTTAAGTAATTAAATGTTATGTTTTTATTTCATGTTTCTTGATTGGGTTTTAAGTAATCTTAGTCTCGTAACCTTAGAGGTTGTTGGCAATGGATAGTGATCTTTCATGTTATTTGTACTTCAACAAAAAAAATAGTACGTTTGAGTAATAAATTGCAACTTCCTCTACGGTTGCGTGGTGGGGCATTACACATGGTATCAAAGCCTAGGTTTAAACACTGGGTACTCTAGGATAATGTGGAACCCATTAAGCTGTTAGTTGCGTAGGTTATACTTTGGGCACTATGAGCCATGGCGTTGACGTAGGTGCTTTGTTCGTTAGTTATGTTTTACTTTTGGGTTGATCTTGCTTGCCTACCCATAAGTTGTTGTTATGTGGTGTAGGTCCAATGGTGCAGGAAACTAGTGGAAAGGATAGGATCCTCGGTGTAGTGCACAATGCACTGATATCCTTCCTACTAGAAGAATGCATTATGGACAATTGTGTAGTGTGTGAATTTGGTGTGTTGTGTGTGGTGGACAACAACCAATTTTGTTGTTATTTCTACTCTTGTATGTCCTATTGATGAATGCTTTAGTGGGGGTTAGTTAGGTCGCGAGCCTACCAAGAAGTGTGTTTTGATTGGTCCCCTTCTTGCTGCATGGCTCTTTCATTGTGTAAAGAGTTGTGACCCTTGAGTGGTTCTTGAGTGTGGTTGTAGTGTGTTTGTTGGGTGTGTTCCAAGTGCTTGTTGGGGCAAGATAGTCATAGGACCTCTTTCCTTGAGTGCCTTAGTATGGCATTTTAGAGGGTTGAGTTTTCCAACCTTGTATTGAGTTGTGGAGGAATGATGCCTCCTAGGTCTTGCCTTACCCTTAAGGATTGGAGTGATTCCCTTGGTTGAGAATCTTCTGAGATTGAGATTGATTACTTCCCTCTATCCTATGTTGTGGGTGAGCATGTTGGACCTTAGCTTGTTGGTGGGTTGCAGGTGACATGTGTTGCCTAAAACTACCCTTGTTTGGTTTCTCTGTTCATGTTGCGGGAAGGTCTGTTTGACCTTGAGGGTGCTAAGAAGTTCCTTTGGTTTATATTCTCTTCTAGAGTCTTATTTTTTTCTTCGCCATGCAAGTATCTAATGCATGTTTTCTTGTGCTTTACCTCATTGTGCCAGTGATTGACTGATTGACCCTATGTGGTTTTGGAGTTACTTTTGCATGTTATATTGTTTTGAAATTATGAAATATGGTAATAGAAAATGAATGATCATATTGTTAGTTCATAGAGATTTGTGTATACTCCCATCTAATTGATGCAATTGTGTGAAAGTGATCGTGTGATGATGAAACCATGATTGCATTTGTTCCTATGTTAGAACTATAAATAACTCTTGTCTTCTCTCTCTTCCCATTGGTTTAATGAAGATGTCTGTCCTTGAGTGTGTGGTGTATTGAAACCCATGGTATGTTGTATCTTATGAGAAAATTCTTATGTATTCATGAAGGTTTGTTTTATTAGATCAAACCTTGGGTAAAGGACCTAAGTCCCCAAGTTGCATTCATAATCATGGAAAATGTATAATATGAATAGAAAATTGTTTTGCAGTGAATAAAAGTTTAGAGAAAATGAATTAGTGAAACCATTGCATGTTAATGATAATTGCATAATAGGTGCATCTTGTTGGTGATACCAATAGTCCCCAACTTTATTGTTGAGTCTTAATAAATCATGTAGAGGTTAAATTATGGTACCTGGATTCAAAATGCAAATGTTAAATGAATGTTGAAGTGATAATGTTGCATACCTTGTCTTGAGCAAACATTGTAATGTTATCACACCATGTGTGACCTTCTGATGAGTCTCGGTGATGTGTATTGGTGCATATGTGTATTATGTATGTTAATCCTTGGATATGTGTTGTGGAGTTTTGGTTGGTGGTTGCTTCACCATGTTGATTTATATATATTGATAGGGTGCTTGGTTAGGTTGATTATAGCACGGGTTGCTGTTGTTTTATGCTGAGGTGTGGAGTGGCTCAATTTTAGAACCATTAAATATGTGTAATTTTATGGAGTTTGTACTAAGGGTACTTGCAGGCTTCCAAGAGTAAGCCTGACCCTAGGGGGGAGGATGTAACACCCCTCCATTTTATGCTCTATTGATCAGACAATGTTTTTCTATGTTATGCCTTGTTTCTGTTAACACTTGAATTAAGGTGCTTGGTTGCTATTTGATCACTGACTGTTAAGCGATGTGAATGTTCTATTTTGATGTGATGGCATTTTAATCTGACGTTATCATTAAGGAATGCTTCAAATGGATTAGCTTAGTAGATATCTAAAATTAACGATGCTTTATGCTTTTGATTATGTCATTGATGTTAGATTCGTTAGTTAGTAATATTGTATTGGTGAAGAGGACGGGATTACATCACTCGCATGTGAGCGCCTGTGATTCTGTGATTTCCCCTTCACGATGTGTCTACTATGTTATATGCACGTTTGACACTCATTTTGGTTGCAGGACTATAGGTACAGGACATCGACTTCACCTAGTTTCACAGGTCTGAGTGTGTACATTGACCAACAGTAATCGATTGGGAGATAGTAGCTAGGTTTTCTGTGCCAAGTCATTCCCCTGGTCATGGTGTGTCGTCAGGTCATAGTCGAGTATAGTTGTTTTATGTTGTCCCTTTCACCTTGGTTTTATTTAAATTCAAGATATAAAAGTAAATAAATGGCTTTTGTAGTTAAGTTGTCATTTAAAAAAATATGGCTATATTGCTAAAAATGTTATTTAATTTATTAAATAATTTAATGTAATTTATTAAATAATTTAATGTAATTAATAAAATAATTTAATCTCTGATTAGATTTATTTTATTGATTAATTAAATTAATTATGTTGATTTGATTATGTTATTCTTTTGAATTAAAAGTGTTAGTTCTTTTTTGGAAAGAAAGTTTTAAAAGTTTAAATTGTTTTGTTTGAAAATAAAATTTTAAATGTAGTAAATTCTATTTGGAAATTAGAATTTTGTACTAAGTTATTTATATCTTCAAAAAAATGCAATAACTTGGGGTGGAAAAGATATTTTAGAGGAGTTGACTCAATTTGGGGAAGATTTGGAGAAGCCATGGAATTTCATTTTGAATTTGAATTTGAGTTTGGGGGAGATAAGATATTTCATTTGGGTTTTATTTTCACTTCTTGTTTTATTTTTGGATGGAGCGTTTTGGCTGCAAAAAAGAAAAGAGGGTTTTGGGTTTTGGATTCAATCTTGGTTTGAAGGTGGAGATCTTGGGATGGAATGGTGGACGAGTGGAATCTGCAGAGGAACTCAACATCAATTTTTTCTTCAAGTTCATGGTCACAGGTTCTTTTTTGTTTATTTGTTTTGAGAATTACATTTTCAATTTAAAACTTGTGTGTGATCAAAACTAAAAACCTTGGTGGAGATCATGGACAAAAAAAACAAAAGAAATTTTTTGACAATAGAGATTTAAAGAAAAGCTTGAAACCCCTCTGTTTAGAATTGAAATTTCAAGAATTTGAGTTCTTGAAATTGAGTTTGAAAGAGTTTCTTAATTTGTCTTTTCTATAGAAAAATTACTCAATCTGAATGTAAAATGAGAAATATATATATATATATATATATATATATATATATATATATATATATATATATAATAAGCATGAAATTTCATGCCTGGGAAAACTCTATCTAATGTTCTATGTAAATCTAGGAAAATCACCAGAACAAAGGAAGTCGGTTATTTTTTATTTTAATTTTTCATTCTTAAAATAAAAAATTATATGAATTTTTTTATGGGAAGGAGGGGGGAGGCCTGCCCCACAGCTGCCCCCATAGGGAGGCGACTATGGAGGCAGCACCACAGCCTACACAATGCCCCTTGTGGGGAAGGCTACGTAGCAGCCTCCCATAGGGAAGCATCCCTACTGTAGGTAGGGTTTGAAGTTTGTTTTTCAAAAGGTTTTTTTTAATTTTTAATTTTATTTTTATATATATTATATATATAATAAATATAATAAATATATATTATATATAATATAAATATAATATATAATATGTGTTATATTCTTTTAATATTTATTATTTAAATATATGTATAATATATATATATATATATATATTATAGATATTTTAAATAATTTGGGAATCTATTTTATATTTTGGGATGTAAATGGCTTATTTTAAATATATATATATATAATGTATATTTATATTTAAATATAAGTTAAATTTAAGATGGTGATTTTATTGTGAAGGTGCAAATTATGATTTTATAATAAAATGATTTATTTAAAAGATTGATTTTGATCATTATGAATAAAATTGAGAAAATGGAATAAAATTGTCAGTCTTAATATTCCTTGAGTTGCTAATTAAATCCGATTGACTTATGAGTTTGCGCAAATAATATTAATTATTTAACTGATTTCTTTCACTATGCCATCGGTTTTCTTGGATTTAGGAAATCCTAACCATAGTTATTTAGTTACCTAAAATGCTTCCTAAGTGTTGTCTAAAGATAAAGCTTTTATATTAAATTTAATTATTGGGAATTGCAATATCTTAAATAATATTTATTTCTATCAGGTTTGAATAAAGAATAATATTTTAGTATTATGGAACACATGAAAATAATTAATATAATTATGTTTGAGTTGGAAGGCGTATGCAAGTTTTGATTTTAGAATTAGTGCTATTGTACTTTGGGAATCAAGGTTAGTGCAATGATTAAATACTGGTTAAGGGTTAGGGATTGTAATTGAAAAGAATATGGTTAATGTGTTTACAACGACTTGTTTGATTTGGTGTAATCTTGAAGTTCTAGTAAAGGATATGATAAATGTCAGGATATGTTAAATGTAAGGATTTTTTAAATGTCAAGATTATGTATGTGGTTAAGTTATATGGATTATAATTAGAGCAAAATATTGATGATATTAAATATGTGTAAAGAAAAGAGTTATTTTATTATGATGTTATTATAATGGGTAGAATGTTATTTAAAATTTCTTATATTCTATTTCCTTAAATTGTGAATAGGGAAGGATTGTTTATTTCTATACTACAAGGAATAGATAAGGTTCATGAAAAATTATAATGTCTAGAATGTATATGTATAGTTAAAAGATTTAGTGTATGATGTATTTATGTACTTGGGTTCTTGTTTTATGAGAAAGATTGTTGTGTCAAAATACATTATTAGTTATTTAAAGAATGTGTATTTATATGATTGTTGGTTTTAGTGGATTCATATTGGTATTGTATGGGCAATATTGTTATTATTGTAAATTTATGAGTGTACCTTGGTAGTGCTAAGTTTTGCTTCCAGAAGCTAGGGAACTCTTTAATTGAGTTGCTTGTTCTATTTGGAGTGATTTTATTATGTAAGTCTTCCAAGTTGGGATTTTCATTTAATGGAGGGATGTTGTAATGTGTTAGTCAACCTTCATTTTTTCCTTCGGTAGTGCGTCTTAATGTACCCATTGTTTTACCCAGTTTTGACGAACGAGGATGTTTTGTGCCTTGGAGTATGTATTTTTTTGCCTCCATTGTTTAGAGTGGGTTTTTGTTATATGTTCCTCCTAGAGTTGGAGTGATTGTTTATCTTGTTTTTATACTTTTTGGCATCCTTGGCAATTGGTTTTTTGTTGGTTTGTTTTCAAGTAGAAGAGTGGCTTCTGTTAGGGGCTAGAGCCCAAAGAGGTAAACTAGGAAACCTTTAGAAGTGGTTTAATAAAGTGATAACTAAATTAATGTACTTAGAAGTTACGTAGTATTTCACACTAATTAAGATAATTGATCCTCGCTCATGGATGCAAGGGCTTGCATAGAATTGGGATGATTCAGGAAGGCCTAGAATGGAAAGATCATCTATCTTGTCCTTATGAGAGGTATTTGATTCCACATGAGGAAGTATGGGTGCCAGGATTCGGTAGAGGCCACTAGGGAAATGCATAGTGGAGGCTGAAGCCTAGGAAGATTCCTAGAGGATATCCCATGATGAACTATGTGATGACACTCTTTCTACAACAACAGTTGGGATTTGGTTTTCTATGTATGGTCTTCTTATCATACTTGATCTGTTATATTTCTGGAAGCAATGTGACCTATGTCAGTGATGTTGGAGTTGTACTTGCATTATCCTTATGGATGTTTGGTTCATGTATTTGGTTGTGTCATTGTGAGTTAGCTTGTGTCTAGGAGTGGATGGTCTTGTATAGGAATTCCTTGTTACTATCTCCTAGCACGGGGGGTGAGCCTTTGGGTATCACATGGTTGGGTGGAATGTGCATCTTGATCCGTTGGGTTGGATTTTTGTTTGTGTGGATGAGATTTCCAATTGGAGAGCTCATGGGATCCTATTCTTGCTTGCTTTAATTCTTTCTATCATTATTGTAATTTATGACCCCTCTTTGTATCGAGGTGGAAGATGTAATTTGTAACCTTGTATTTTGGAATTACTTCATTTAGGGAATGAGTGTTGTAATCCTATTGTAAATTATATTATCGGGATCATGTGGAATTCTTATGTCTCTGATGTAATTTTTATCTTGTATGGAATGTATGAGTATTTAATTTGTTAAGTAAATTAAATGTTATGTTTTTATTTCATGTTTCTTGATTGGGTTTTAAGTAATCTCAGTCTTATAACCTTAGAGGTTGTTGGCAATGGATAGTGATCTTGCATGTTATTTTTACTTCAACAAAAAAAATAGTATGTTTGAGTAATAAATTCCAACTTCCTCTAGGGTTGTGTGGTGGGGCATTACAGATAAGGTAGTGGTTTTCTATTGATAAGGAAAGCTTATTAGATTTTTTCAAGAATGAGTATATTTGCATTAGAGGGGAAGAAGGTTGAAATGGAGAATATGTTCACTTTAGGGGAAGAGTTTGTGCCCTAAGGGGGAGAAGTAGTTTCCCTTTTCCATTAATGTCAAAGGGGTGAAGAGTGCATTATTTTTTCCATCAATGCCAGAGGGGGAGATTGTTGCAATCTAGTTTTCATTGATGTCACAAGTATAAGTAAATTGTGTGTCTAGATATCATTATTATCAAAAGTTTTCTAGAGTTAGTTGCAGTTTGGTTATCTATGTCGTAGTTTGGCTAATTGGTTTCCTGAGTCTCTGAGAATTTTTTTGTATTTTCTTGGTAGTATTGTTCTCATATAGGTTTGAATGTAGCTTCATATGTTGTTAAGGCATGTGTGATAAGAGTTTCATGTTTTTGACAAAAGGGATAAACAGGTTTTACAGGGACCCAAAACCACAAAGTAACATTACAAACAAAGACCAAAACAAAGGTTTGAAAGACAAAAAGGCTGCCAGAGAGATAAAAATCAGCTAAAACAAATAGCTACAAAAAGCTACAAAAAAGATATCAAAAGGTCAGCAGACAGACAAACTGGGGCCCAGCCATAGCTAATCCATAGTCTTCAAAAGCTCATCAGCAACCACTTCCAGCTCCACCATATCCTGGACACCTTCCATGAAAATCTGAGTCATATTTGGGGTAGACAGGGCTTTTCTTTTCATACTTGATCTAGTGTGCCTAGAAACCCCCGCGTCCTCATCCTGGTCTTTCTCCTTATCTAAGTCAACAATCAGCGCTCTATTCTGGGTTTTCTCCATTCTTTCAGTAAAGGCTTTGATGATTAATGAATTATGTTTGGCTATTCTGCAATTCATATCAACAATTTTTTTCATGGTTCCTTTAATTTTATCAAGATCATTTTCAACAGCACTGTCCTTTTGCATGCTAGCCTTCGCAAAGGTATTCTTCTCCACTTCGAACTGTATTTTTTTCATGATAAGAGTTTCATGTTGTTTGGATTATAGGAAAGGTATTTTACTAATATCAATTTGAAGACAATGTTGTTTCTTGTGAGGATGCTCAGAGTGGTGAAATTTTTTGTTATATTCATTCCTCCACATTTGCAAATATGGTCATGTGGTTCAAAATTTAAGTTTACGATTTTTGGCAAGGTTTTACATCCAAATTTTCATGTCAATAGTGCATCCATAGAAAAAGTTGTAAGTGCTAGAGTGTAGCCTGAACATGATCCCACAATAAGTTAGTTTACACTTTTTTCCCAAACTTGACATTGAAATCAATATTTTTCACAAGATCTTCATTTTGTCACACCTATATAATAGCTAAACTATTAAGAATTTGAAGATGAAGGAAACTAGTGAATCGTGAGATTTTGTGTGTAGATTGTAATTATTTAAAAATAAAAAAGTAAATTATGAATCCTTTTATGTACTTTTGAATACATTAATTTTTCTACTAAACGAAATTGTTTAAAAGTGTTCTTTATTGTGTAACACAACTTTTTTATAGAAAGGATTTGATTCTAATTTTTAAAATACAAATTTTTCTCACCAATATCTAGGGCATGTAAATTTTTTCATAATTTTTTGTTGCATATATTTTTTTAAGTTAATTTTCTAAGTCAAAGTAATTAATTTGGATATATGTGTATTGTGTATGGCTTAACATTTTTTTTTAAGCATTTGAATTAACTTATTCTTTTTATGTTGGAATAAGGAAAATCATTACCTAGGGGACATGTATTTTTTAGAATTTTTTTCTATATTTTTCGTTTTCTTTTCATCTGTGAAACAAAGACATTGATGTTCATTGAAAAACCTCCATTCAGAAGAAATAAAAAATAATTATAATAATAAAATTAAATATATTAAAAAAATATACTTTTCGGGAAGCTTATAATAAGGGCTACATACTTACAAAACATAAATTTTAAATGAATTCATTTGATCCCCCAAAAGGTAAATCAAATTTGGTTTTTATTAGCATTTTGATAGGTGTAGAGAAGACCCCCTTATAGGTATGGTTTAAAACTATTGAGGTTCTATCCAAGGAGGTTAGATCAAACCCTCTTTAATTAAAATCCTTATAATGGAATGTTTCTAATTTCTAAAAAATTGTGATTTTAGGAAACAATCAAGATGTCTCAAAAAGTGAAACAATTATTGTAGTTGTTCACTTGCACTAACTTATTGTATGGAGGAGTGAATTGGATGGTGGAGAGTGTTCTTATAGATCTTTTAATTTTTCGTATTGTTCTACAAGATGTTTTATTTTTTCTCCAAAACAAGCTATGGTATAGGGTATGTGTAGGATCACTATGGAAAAAATAGGGCCTTAAGTGACGAAAAATTTAGAAAAATAAAAGTTCAAAAATTTGACATAAAATTTTGAATAAGTTATCTACATTATTTCAAAAATATGTAAGAATATAATCTATAGCAAATTGAATGTAGTTTCTAAACTACTAGGTTTATTTAAAAGTAAAAAATCTATTTGGTGAAAATTTGAAATTTCAATGCAGTAGTACTTAAATGTTAGGGAAAAAAAAAGTCTATAGGTGTCTGTCTAACCACCCTAACCACAATAAAATTATAATATTTTTTTATAAGACTTTAGATATAAGTACATGACTCATGTTCGGATGTGATGCATAATCTTTGTAATTTTTTTCCAAGTAAATAATTAATTATAAATTTGTTATTACCATTTTTTAAAAATATAAAAACTCGTATGTCTGACGACCTTAACTTGGTAAAAAAATCATGAAATTCATTTTTTTTAATCCTATAGTATGTGAAGCATAGAATGTGATGCATCTTTTAGATTCAAAAAATGTGATACCATTTGAAAGCGATAGATTTTTTTCAATAAGCCCATCAATTAGGACTTTAGTCATAATTCAAATAGGAAATGAATAATAATTATTTATTTAATTCAAAGTAAAGCATACTTTTTATTGTTGGAAAGATGAGCATCTCCTTTAAAAACCCTCTTCGTTTCATCAATTTTTGGTAAAAAGAAAGTCACCAGCTACATACCCTACACATACCCATCATACCGCCACCTTTTGGCCCATCATGATCTTGCACATGCCCTACAAAATGAAGGTTTTGTTGGGTTATGGTTTTTCCTAGCTGACTAAGGTATACTAAAGGTGTGTGCCAAAAGTTGAATTTTTTTATGGAGTTTGAGAAGTGTTTGAAGATGTTGTATGGTTCATATTAACTTATCTAGGAGAAGCATAGGTAATTTTTAATCTTTCATGAGTATTTCCAAGTTATAATGGCTAACGTGCTTCAAGCTTCATCTTTTCTTCCTTAAGGTTGACCTATTTTAAATATGTGAAGCATGCATAAGTTACTCATTGAAGGATAATGCTATGAAGTTTATATAGGACTAGGTTAAGTGTGTTTTGTTCCTGGTGTTGCATGTAGTTTATTTTAGGGCTTTGTTTGTACACATTTCAAGTTGTTGTTTGATCTTTGGCTGACTTGTAATTGTAATATTCTTGTTGTTCATGGTTGACATGTAATGTGATCAATGTAATGCCATGCATATATTATAAACCTAATTGATCTAGATGAGATGTGGTTGCAAATGTCATTGTAATAGGTGATAAAAGGACGTGTAATACATTATGATGTGTGACTGAAAGAGAAAGGTTAGAAGTTGTAGATCTTATCTAGATTCATCTTGAAGACATTTTTATGGAATAAGGGAATAAAAGAGTGTACCTCACTAATTGTTGGAGGAAATGAACCAAAGGAAAAACTTATTGAAGGTTGAAAGTAGTGAGATAGTAAGTTGTAGAGAAGACATTTGAAAAAGTTGTAGAAGCTGTTAAAGAATAATTGTAATCATCAAAAGAGAAGGGAAAAAGAAGAACTATAATCATCAAATTGATTGATGTTCATTGTCAAATTGAAACAATAGGACTATCATGTTGTAATCTTTTCTAAGTTTGTTCTTAGTTAAAAGAGTAAGTGCTTCCTTGGGTTGCAGGCCTAAAACAAAGTATACAAGGAGTTGTAGCTTACTTTGGTTGTATACCTAAAAAAGGGTTGTAACTATGATTCATTTGTGAAGCTAGTTTAGCAAAGTAGCTCCTAGTAGCTTTTCTCACTATGGTTTTTCCTCTTTGGGTTTTTCATGTATATCTTGTGTTATGTGGTGTTATGCATTGTTTTTATCTTTCATGTTTATGTTAACTATATAAAAATTAAGTCTCGGCTTGATCTACAGGGCTTGAGATTTATCTAAATACTGATTCACCAACTCTCTTAGTATTTTAATGTATGTGCAACAAGAAGGTTCTGAGAAATTCTATATAATACTCCACAGCTGATGTTGATGTCTTGTAGTTTGGAGGAAGTATTTTCAATGTTTATTTGTTCTCTCTTCTTGAGATTTAGTTTATGTGGTGTACCAAAATTTGAGTTGTCAATGCTATATCTCAAGAAATTTGTTGTTTGGTTTGCAATAGATACTAGTTTTGTGTTTAGTTGTTTGCACTAGCTTCATGTTGCATAAATTTGTGAAATAAGGGTATGTGAATATTTTTGAATATCATATGATACTTATATTTTTATTGTCATGGTGATAACATTATTTTCTAGTACCTCTTATGGTCTAGAAATTAATATTTCAAGGGTTGATTTTTTGTTGGGTTGACTTAGTATTCTATGTTACTTGCACCAGGTTTTTATGGTGGGTGACATCATAGGGATGCATGTAGGTTTGAAATAGGTCATACTTATCTCATGGATTGGATCATATTTGATTCCCCCTTCCCACAAATGTGTTGAAGTTGACTCAAATATGGTTATTGCATGTTTCATGCTCATGCATTTTTGGATGGGTGATAAGGAGAAACCTTTTTTGTTTCTTATGGATGGTATAAATGTATGATCTAGTGTGTGATAAAGTAGTACAAATATTCAATGTGTAATTAGTGCAATTTTTTTATAGTAGTGCATTGAAAGGAGAGTAATGTGTGTGGATTTTCATAAAAATGTTTAATGCATGTTGGAGGTAGTGAGCTAAAAGGAAAAGAGTTTAACTGATGTTAAAAAGGTAATGAGTCAACCCAATTTTCTAAGAAAGAGTTGGAGGTATTGAGTTAAAGGAAAAAGTTGAAGTGTGAGTTGTGGAGGAAATGAGCCAAATGAAAACATAAGTGTGGAAGTGTTGAAGGAAGTGAGCCTAAGGAATTACAACTATTTTGATGGTAGTTTGTAATATGATTCTTTAAAGAGTTGTATTTAGAGATTTTAGCCTCATTCTACAAGTGAGCAAGGAGTTGTAAACTTCCTTAGGTTGAATACCTTAAGTATGTTGTAACTGTTGATTCATTTGTGAGGTTGGTTTTTGATGGTAGCTCAAAGCATATTTTCTCATCATATTTTTTCCCTTCTTTTATTTCCACATAAATTTTGGTGTTGTGTGTTTGTGCTTTTGTAACTACATATATTATCTATTTATAATAGTTGCATATTTCAATTGATAAGTTGGATAAGTTGAATTTTAATTGCTTTTGAGGGATACACTAATTCACCCCCCTCTTAGTATATCTATACATTCTAACAATTGACCTATCAGAGTTGAGTTCCTTGGTACAACCTAACCACTAAAGATAGATCTTAGTTTAGAACATATGGCTGAAAAGGAATCCTCTTGTAAGGTACCATACTTTTATGAAAACAATTATTCCTTCTAGAGTATGTGGATGGATTCCTATCTCACATATCTTGTTTATGATGTTTAGAGAGATACTAAATATGATTATGTTGTGCCTTCTCACCCTTTCACTTATCCAAATACCAAAAGAGAACATGAGAAAAATTCTAAAGAAAAGAATTATATCCAATGTGGGTTAGATAATTATGAATTTTTCCAAGTGGTATAGTGCAAGACTGCGAAGGGAATTTTGGATAAGCTCAACAATCCATATGAAGGGAATGATAGTGTTAAACAAATAAAACTACAATCTTACCAAACACTATTTGAGAATCTGAAGATGATGGAGTAAGAGAATATAGCCAACTATGTTCCATGGATAGATGAAGCTATGGATGGAATCAAAAGTCATGGATAAGACATAACTAGCATTTTTTTTGTGAAGAGAAATAATCTCATGAAATGTTTTCTTTGTTTTTATGACATATATCTGAAAACCCATTTTTATATTCGTGCAATTAAGGAATTATTATCATGAAACTCTTGCTTAATTTTTTTGGCATATATCTAAAAACCTAATTATGTATTCATTTTACCTTTGTTAAAAATTCTATCCTAAGGCTATCGAATATAACATAGTGTCAACTGAGGATATTAGCATGGGTTGATTACACTTGATTCATGAAGAATCGAAGCATAATGTAGCCACTAATACTCAATCTCAACAAGATCATTCAAATGAATATTAAACTAAATATTTATCAAAACAAAGCATTCTAAACTATGAAAGAATTTAAATGTCTACTCTAGCCCATTTTAAACTTATCCCATTGTGAGATTGGTGTCGGGTTGATGTGAAACGACAACCCTCTCCCAATCCCATGATTAGTGAGCTTGTTTCAATTGACTCTATTGAAGAGAATCGATGAAATGGTTGCGATATGTGGATGAAAACATGATGCAAGCTAAATTAACATGATTTTATTCTAAAACTAATCTAAATATGCAAAATCTAAGCTAATCTAAGCTAAAATATTCAAACCCTAATTTATAAACGAGCTAAATGAATGCATGGAAGTCATTAATGGAAGCTTAAAGCTATTATGCAACTAAAAATGAACTAAAATATGCTAAATGTGAGTAAAGTATGAGTGTCAGTGTGAGTGATTTCAATAGCATAAGTTTGCAATTGAAAGATGGATCCGTTTGTCTCCAAATAGCAACCTATTTATAGGAAATCAAATGAGAAATTTAGGATTGAGATCAAAAAGATTAGTGAACAGTAATGGATGGAGGAAATGAGAAGCATGGATCATGGATTATCATCAACAAGTGAGAATGCAAGATGAGATTTAATCAAGGTTTCTTATTCTTTCAAAAAGAACACACTTTTGACTTGTTTAAGAGGTAAACAATTAACTTGCTCAAGAGGTTTCAAGTTTAGCTTGCTCAAAAAGCCAAGTGAGAATATTCTCTTTTTCAAATGATTGGAGTCCAGAGAGAATATTCTCATGGGTGAGGAAAAAGGTTATTTAGTTAATTGAAACTAAATTTAATTGTGCAAAGAGGAATATTCTTTTGGAATATTCCTTTGCAAGTGGGAGGAATTGGATTAATTAGAGAATTTCTAATTAATCAAAATTTAATCATGCAATTTAGGGAAATTAGAAGAATAAAGTGATATTCATTAAATTAAATGATTTGTAAAATGTGGAAAGGTAAAATTGACTTTAATTAAATAACTTAGGGGTATATAATAAAATAAGACTTATGGAATTAAATTAAATACTTTGATTTATTTAATTTAATGAGATGAAATGTTAGTGTGAAAGTGGGTGAATTAACCTGATTTGATGAATTAGCTTAATAGATGAAAATGATGCAGTTATTTAAATAGCTAAGCTAATTTAATTAATTAAGCGAAAAGAGGATGGGTTTCAAGATGAATGATGTTATCTATCCAATGTGATCCATCAAGAGATTTTTAAGTGTCTATATTTTTTCCCTCTTTGAAGCAATGTACTCATTGTATTGGTTCAATGAATGATGTTGATTTTGATGCTACTGACAATGCAAAAATGAATATCGATGATCTCTTTGAGATGTTGATAGCCAAGCTCAAGTTGATTAATCTGATTGATTGATTGATAACATTGTTGAGGATTCACAACAATGCAAGGATTTTGTGAAATAACACAAGGATTGATAGGGAAAGATATATCCCAATGATGATTGATTTGATAATTTGATCAATATTTTATAGCAAGGCTAGAAAAAAAGTTCATTAGATGATTTGAACTTGATATGATCGGAAGATGTTTGGTTGCATCATTGAGCGATCAATCATGGAATAAAGTGTTTTGATCAAGCTCACGATAGATGAAAATTAGACTTATGCTTGAGATGCTTGAGATTTAAGGCTACTTTTGAATCAAAGAGCTCCAATTTTTTAGATTGTTGAGTTGAAGATGATATAGATTCCCAACTATGCCCCTAGTGGAAGAGGGATTGCTCTTGGAAAGCTTAGGTGTTGATGTAGACATATGCCATGATGTATATACATTCATCGACCATTGGTAGCCTAATGTATATTTTGATATATGCACATAGATTTGATGCTTGGATAGAAATGTTAGTAAAGATAAAAGAATAAGAAGAATAAGATGAATAGATTGACCATTGATTTTGATGATTGATTTGAAAAGTCCAACAAGTCTATGATCCATCAACACTTTATTAGATATGGTGATGAGAAATACATGATGATGATTTTCTCAAATCTGGGGATTGGGATTTTCCATTGTTCCTTATTTTTGATATAACACATAGACACAATGCATCAAGGTATTAATAACTAGGATGGCATTGTATCTAGTGTAATGAACTTTGACTCTGCAAATAGATAGGATATTTCTTCTTCACACCTTGACATACAAAAACCTCAATGAAATGTAAGTTAAAAGCTTAGAATATATGGGAACAAAGCATAAACAATAGTCAATGATGTACTCCAAACAACCTTCCTATACACAACAAGAAAATATGCACCAAGATTATTTTACAAGAGTATTCACAAGCACAACAAAGGAAATATAATGATTGATGCTCCATTCCTTTCTCTTTAAATCATTTTGATATACATCATCGGGAGGTCCTCGAAATGGTTCATTAAGATAAATTAAAAGAAAAAATCAAAGAAAAATAATCAATGTTATCTATATCTCTTTCCAGTTTAATTTAGCTAAGGTGATGCTTGATATAGATGTCCATCACAAGAAGGATACATCCTAGGATATGTTGATCAGATGGTTGTTTTGATGTTGGATGATGATGAGATTTATGATAATCTATTGATATAAACTTCACTAATGCATTTACCTATGATTTAGACTTTAGATTTTGACAATTGGTTTCTCACAATACAACTTGCTATACTTGCTTTAATTGTTTCACCAAAGGTTAAAGGTAATGATCGATTTATCATGGATGAAGGTTTATTGTGGGTAAAAGTGAGATGGGATGGGTGGTGTTTGTTTTTTTGGAATATTTTAATGTTTTTAGTATTTTGAAAATGTTTTGAGGCTATTTTTGATCTTTTTCAAAGTTTATGTGAATGTTAATGTTTTTAGATTATTTGAGGCTATTTAGGATTTTCTTAGAGATATTTGAGGTTGTTTAGGTGTTTTCTTTATTTCTCACACTATTTTTGGTTTTCTCGATATTTGGATGTTTAGGAGATTTTCTAATTTTTCAAATGTTTTTTGTATTTTATGAGATATTTGGATGTTTTGAGATTTTCTAAAATATTTAGATTTTTTTGAGATTTTCTAAGATATTTGGATGTTTTGATATTTTTTGAGTTTCGACCAAGAACCTAACCTAAAATACCCATCTTAGGGGCCTCAGGACCTAATCAAAGATAAGCCTTTCCTACGTTATACATGCAAAGACCACATAGTTTGATTGACTTGACTTATTGCCAAGATGAGAAATGAATAGTTGATGGAAATGTCAGTTTATTATGAAAGACTCCTAAAGGACTGACCTAGGGTGTCTCAAGGGAACATGAATGATGCCTTTACCTACGTTTAGGCTCAGAGACAATGTAGTTCGATAAGGTTCTATTTTTGGATTTTTGATGTTCGACTTTCTAGGAATTTTAATGTTTTCTGGATGTCTTGGATTTTTAGCTTTATAATTTTTAATATTTTTGGATTTTAGCTATATATGATTTTTGCAAATGTTTTTGGATTTTTGATGAGATTTTATGAATGTTTTTAGGATTTTCAATGATATTTTGAGGCCCAAATGATACCTAGATCACGATGTCAATGTCACATTATGGGGTATAAGACATGGATCCAGAGTTATTCTAAAATTAGAGTGCAATAACCTGCCCCCAGTGTCTAGCAATTCTTCATAAAGCAATGGATAACCAAAATAGGTAATGTATATGTGAAGAGTTTGACAAAGTTTTAGCATCCTAGATATAAGGTATGGGACTTCATGAGATAAAATTGTAAAGATATTATCAAAAGTTTTCCATGAGTAGAGTTTGAAGTATATGCCAAATCTTTGTCAAGATGAAGATAAAGTGAAATATCTGGATAAATCTGGATTGGATGGATGGAGGGAACATTGGATTTATCATGACAAGGATGAGATGATTTTGTATTAGAAGGATCACATTGACACTTGATTCTACTCATGACACCTATTTGCTAGGTTTTTATCATAGTACTTGCTCAAAGTGCCACCATAGTGGTTTTCACTGGAGGATGATTTTTATTTTTACTATTTTCTTGATTTTTTGATTATTTTGTTTTTTAAAGATTTTTCTAGAAATGTTAGCCTTGTGTTGAACTACCTAGTGGTACTGATGTAGAGATCACTATCATAACTTGTCAATGGTATCCTGTATGAAGAATTTTCTTTGCTAAGATATGAGCACTTGAATGCAACTTTGAAGAACTTTGATCTTCCTTGTGGATACCAGAATTAACCTTGTCTATGTGTGCACATCGCAATAGAGTTCCTTCAAAATAATTATGATGAAGAGTAGCTTCCAACACATGGTCAATGCAAGAATTGGATATTGTGAATGGAGTGTATGGTGACATGTATGATGGAATATGCAATGGATTGGTCGATAGTTTGGAACCTTTGACTCTCCAAACTTGTGAAGATGAGAGATGATTGATGGGATTGGAGGTTTTATGGAATTAGGACCAACCAATAGATATACTTTATTTCTTACTTGAGAAGCTTTCTTTTTTATTTAAAAAAAACTCTTTTGATGGATATATTTCCCTTTTTTATTTTTCCCCATAGTTTCTTTGACTAATGGAGTTTTCAAGGGATGATTTCCTTTATTTTGATTTGGTATCCATTTATATTTAATTTTTCCTTTTTGCTTGACTACTTCATTTGTTTTGGTGATCTTCACCTTACTTTGACATGAATTCTTCTTTTTATGTTGGTCCCAATTTGTGTATGAGATTATGGGTGAATGCCAACTCATGATAGAACTAGTTGTAGCATTGAAATTATTTTCATCATAAGGATCCTTTGTGCCCCATATGTTGATGTTTTCCATAGACAAGATTACCCTTGACATTGTGAAGGTATTATCAATACTTAATACTTTTCCTTGATAATGTATCCTCTGATCTACAACCACTGAATAGGACTTGTCATGAACACATGATATTGCTATGGTTTCCTTTTGTTCAGGAATATGAATTGTTTGCTATGACTATATGGCATCATTATCTATTGACATTTTTTCAAAATATGTTGACGTTGACTCAAAAGATGTCAATTATGCAAAATCACGTTATGAATCCTGAATCTCAATTGCTACTTGCTCTTTTGTAGGAATATCAAGAGTGGGATATTCTTGTTTTGGTTGAAGAACGTCTATATTCCCCTCAAAAAAAAACTCTTTAGAGTTAAAATGGTTTGGAAGATGTCCCTTAGCTCTTGGTGAAACTCTGAGGATAGGGGTTCTTGATCTTGACTCAATTCATAGTAACTTTTGTTATCCTCAAGAGAATGCATTTAACATGATCCTCGGGTGGATGATATATCATTGATAAAAGGCTCTTCATAACATTTTGTGGGTATGGGTGAAATAAGGGATAGTTCTAGCTTGTTTGGAACTTCTTTCACATTCCCAATCATTGAGTCATATGTAGGAGATATATCACACGCTGATATCCACTTGATGTCATTACAATATAAAATAGTGCTAAACAATATTGATGGGTTTGGATTTTGTTTTAAAATAATATCTTTATGTGTGTCTGATTCCTTATGTTATGATGAATAAATATGTCCCAACATGGTATCATGTGTATTGTTTACATTTTTTGAGGTTAACACCATTCCTAAATATTTTTCTCTTGTATGATCAGGCATAGGGTTTGAGTAAATTTTTCATATTTTCATTCCCATATTTTTGATCAACATGAATGTCTCCTTGTTTGATAAGATATTCTATTAGATGTTTGAGTCTAAAGAGATTTTATGTGTTGCCTTTGTATCAGTGAAATTAACAAAAATGATTTTCTTTATAGCTATAAGGTTTGACTTGTGGATCTTGATAGTTTGAGAAATTTGGGAGTGTGATAAGATTAGACTGTATCAACGTCTTCAACACATCCTCCATATGTTCCCCTAAGCAAGTGAACTAAATCATTTAGGAGCACTACTCATTCATTGTTTTCCATGTTGAGTGTTTGTAGTGTTGATTTTTGTTTTATTGTTTGGTGGTTGCACACATAGTTATTGTGTGTTCATGGGTTGGGTATTTCTCTTCTAGGAGTAATTAAGACAACCTTTAAATAAAAAACACTATCACTAGTAACATTTTTGTTCTTATCCCAATAGTAAGGCTTATCGTTAAAATTAGTGAATGGGCAATTGTCTCTATACACTTGTGTGTTTCCTTATGAGATTAGAGCTCTCTCAATGTTAAGGGATCTAGGGATAAGCTTGTTGTAAGAGGAAATGCACTACATATTCAAGTGGAAGGATAGATATGGATCAAAAATTTCTATGATAATCCCTACTTGTTGTTCATCGTGAATGGTCCACTTGCTCTTACTAGCTCTTTGTCTCCATGATTGTAATAAATTGGAAAAAGATTATCCCTTGTTATTTCTAAGAGTGTGCAACTCTTCTAGGCTTATGTCCTATATTGGAGAAAATTTGAACCCCTTGCACAAATTCCCCATGTGCATATCCTCACCTTAGAAAAAATATCTAAAGTCAAAATTCTATATCAACAAGTTGACTTCCTTCTACTTGGCATATGTCTATTGGGTCAGTAGAAGAATATTTGTTAGGGATTCTCATGTGGAGCATAAATGTCCACATAGCGTGCTTACGTCCCTGATAGATTCCTGTGTCTAAATTCAGAAGAGGCATTACACTTCCTATTGGGAATGATTTGTAATGTCCCTCTTTGACCAATCGACCTTGAAAATGGCTGATTCATCCCTCTTCTTCTTCAACTTCATCCATTCTTCATACAATCCATGTTTTTTTGCATTCTCTAAGCATGCAACTTCATTCTCTTGTAATTATCCACTCTCAACAACACTTTAGCACTCTATTACAAAAACAACAACACTCCATCATCTCTGCTAAGCAAGTGTGAAGCAATCCATTACAACATGGGCTTGAGGTTTTGTGAAACCTCCCTTCATTGTAGTCAAGGCTATTGTGATTGTTCAAGTCCTATTTTCTCCTCCATTTCCTAGTGAGCTCTGGGTGGAGGTTGTAATGTTTCACTCCTCTCCTTTGCAATTTGGTTGAGTAGCTCTTTACTCTTTTGTAGTGTTATTTGGATTCCTCCTTTCTTTACTTCTTTATCATACATTTCTCTATCATTGCTATTTGGTTGTTTGTGGAGGTGTAAATACCAAAATGTGGGTGTGATTGAGGCAGGACCCTATACATCCCAAAAAAAATTCCCCTCTTCCTTGTGTGTAGCTAAACATCCTTTTTGGACCTAGTTGGGAAACAAGTGCTTTTGTGAGATTATCTCTCTTGTTAAAAATATGAGCTAGTTTGGTGGTGTTGTAATTAATGTTGTCATTGATGTCAACATCTAGTTCAATATGGAGATGTTTGTACATGTATAGCTGAGATACTTCTGAGATGTAGTGAATACATGGTACTATCTTTATGGTGTTGTAATTGTGTAGTATTGGTGAGTTTCCAAGTCCTTTTGAGAAAATTAAACAAACAAGAGAATTTAGAGTGTTGAGTGTGTTTAGAACGTGCTCCGGTATGGGCTTCACATTTCTCCTATGTTGATCCTATGCATGTATGGATATGAAGGTGTGTTGATGGTGATCTAATGATGATATAATCTAATTTTCAATCTCTGGAGAAATGGTATGTGAAAGTTGTGTCCTCCAGTTTGTGTGTTCCACTGGTAGTGTAACTGTTTTATGAACTGGGAGAAATATGTTTGCTTTGCATTTCTCCTTTATTTTGTTTTAGATCATGTATATTTTGTAGATGTCTTGTGAAGGTCTTTCCTATGCTCTAGTGAAGAGGTTTAGAGTTTTGTAATCTGGAAATCATGTTTCAGTATTTCTGTGAGTGTTTGCACAACCCAGATTGACTGCTGAAAGGAGTTCAATGTTTGAATCTTGTTGTTTTCGCTATGGATGTATTTGGAAGATTTTGAGTGTATTCTCATGAATAATGAAGTGTGTTTCATTGTCCACATGTCATCTTCTTTTTGGGAAGCATGTGCATTATTGAT
Source organism: Sequoia sempervirens (assembly GCA_007258455.2). Classification (NCBI taxonomy): domain Eukaryota; kingdom Viridiplantae; phylum Streptophyta; class Pinopsida; order Cupressales; family Cupressaceae; genus Sequoia; species Sequoia sempervirens. The sequence goes on along the minus strand of VDFB02047230.1, from coordinate 364,891,815 downwards.
AATTTGTGTTTTCATTAGGTTTGGCCGACCTAGTGTTTACACTTCATATGAAGAATAAAACTTAGTTGATGAAGCATGTAGAAGATTCAAGAATATTACTTTTATGTTTTTATTTTTCCACTCTTATTCCTTTCCACTACGGGAATTTAGAGTTACTGACCTAATTTGAATTTATGAAATGGTGTATTATGGTCGACCTTGGTAAATGTTTCTAATTCTAAGAATGGTATAAAAGAAAGACAAGTTGTGAAGAATTGTATGACAATGTGACGCAAAGTGACAAAATTGTGCCACAAATCATAAGAGTAGAAGTGTGTGTACAAGTTGTGTTTAAGACAGTGAGACAAGGGTTTTTGTAATCCTGTGAATCTGCTTTAATTGTAGTGGTGGATATTTTGTTCTATTTTTTATCTATAGGAAATGAGCCTCCCTATTGGATAGTGATTCCATTCTATAGGAAGTGAGCCTTTGTATTTGGATAGTGAGCCCTTGGTAGTGAGCCTTTATTTTATAATCTTTATATTGTGAGTTAACCCTCAACATGGTTTTTCCCTTATTGGGTTTTCCATAGAAAAAATTGGTGTTCATTGTGTTGATTTACTTTTTGTTATTTGTGTTTCATGCTCATATTTAATAACATAATAGTGTGGTTGAATATTTATTGGATACTCTACCACTAGCAAGGCATACAAATGCTTTAACAAAAGGTTGAGGAAGATTATTGAAAGTTCTAATGTGAGTTGATGAAGAGATACATAGACCTATTGAGATAAGTGAAGTTGAACTTGATGATACTATCTGTGGACATATACCTAAAGAAAATAAGGAGAAGGAAGAAGATGAAGAAAAAGAAGAAGAGGAAGAAGTGGAAGAAGTGGAAGAAGAGAATGAACTTGAACCTACTGTTAGGACTCCTAATTATGTATAGAAGAATCATATGGAAGATCAAATAATTGGAGACAAGAGTGAATGACGAGGGAGCAAACCCGAGACACAGAAATACACTCACAAAACAGAGAATAATATTTTATTCATAAATATTGAACTTCTTACATGTAGAGGATCTCAAATCCCCAAGCTCTGTATTACATGCAAATTACTAACTTACAGAAAATTACCCAGATCCCCTTTCACAGCATGCGAACTTCTTTCCCCAAAAAGTTACCCAAAAATCAGAAACAAGCCCCTAAATAGACCCATTTTGGTTTGGAACCAAAAACAACCTTCGAGATAAGATTTTTGACGGTTTGGCACCAAAATTACAATTTGAAATTCAAGTTTAAATTCACAGTTGAAAATTAGCACATTTCTAAAATATGCACCAACTTCCGGCAGCCATAACTTTTAATCCGACCGTCGGATCTTCAATGATAATACCTTTTCGGAAAGCTCTCAAAAGATGATTTTTTGCAAAGTAGGCCTTCGATGGACTACTTTGGCGTTTTGCAAATTTTCAGGCCCATCCGGGATCGTTTGGTGCCTCAAACTGAGCTCGGAAGGTTTTTGGCAAAAAGCAGAAATTGGAACTTGAATAACTTTCAAGTCGTGAATGATCTTGACCTGATTCTTTCACCAGACTGTGTATTTTTCCATCCTAAACCTTCCCATAAATTTTTGTCTTCCCACGACTTTAAATGCAAACCTGCTAAAAATAGCAGTTGAGCAGAAAAAGTAGAAAAGTAGTTCTGAAAGTTGGAAACTCTTATTCGACGAAAAGGGTATCCAGAAATACAAAAACATCTACAAAAAGAAACAACAGGAACAAAAATGGAAATCATCTTTTGGGTGATGCAAGATTGCCCTCACACCACTGGATGCTCCTGCATTAGTGGAGTAAAGATAAGAAGAAGAGTTGCAGTTGAGGTAAATTTTTGCTTACTCTAGGTATGCGCATGATCATCATGGAAAAAACGGGCCCTTAAGTGGAAAAAAATTCAGAAATATCAAAATTAGGAAACTTGACATAAAATTTTGAATAAGTTATATATATTATTTCAAAAATATGTAAGAATATAATCTATATGTAGTTTCTAAACTACTAGGTAAAAAAAGAAAAAAAGAATCTATTTGGTGAAAATTTGAAATTTCAATGCAGTGGTACTTAAATTTCAGGGAAAAAATAAGTAGGTGTTTGTCTGACCACCCTAACCATAATAAAATGATAATATTTTTTTATAAGATTTTAGATATAAGTAGCGGACTCATGCCTCGGTGTGATGCATATTTTTTATAATTTTGTTTCCAAGTAAATAATTAATTATGAATTTTTTATTACAACTTTTTTAAAAATATTAAAAACTTGTATATCTAACCACCTTAAGTTGGTCAAAACTTCATGAAATTCAATTTTTATTTTTTTAATCATATAGTATACGAAGCATAAAATGTGATGCATCTTTTAGATTCAAAAAATGTGATACCGTTTCAAAGCTATAAATGTTTTTCAATCAACCTATCAATCATGACTTTAGTTGTAATTTGAATAAAAAATGAATAATAATTACTTATTAAATTCAAAGTAAAGCATAATTTATATTAGTGGAAATCTGAGAATCTCCTTTAAAAACCATTTTCATTTCATCAATTTTGGGTAAAAAAATAGTCATCAGCCACATACCCATCATACTGCCACTTTTTGGTCCATCATGATCCTGCACAAACCCCTCTCTAAAATAGAACCTAAATGTATAAAAGAAGCATGTGAAGATGAAAGTTGGATGAGAGCTATGAAAGAGGAATTGCAATAGATAGAGAAGAACCAGTCATGGGAACTAGTCCCTAGACCTATGAACAAGAATGTGATTGGCTCAAAATGGATGTTCTAAAACAAACTTAATGAAAATGTAGTGAGGAATAAAGCAAGATTGGTGTACAAAGGATATTCACAAGTTGAAGGCATATATTTTGAGGAGACATTTTCCCATGTTGCCAAAATGGAAGCTATCAGAATGTTTTTGGCATTGTTTTCCCACAAGAACTTTAATGTATATTAGATGGATGTTAAGTCAAATTTTCTAAATGGTGAGTTGGAGGAACAAGTGTACATGGAGCAACCTGAAGGGTTTCTATTTTCTGACAAACTGGATATGATTTATAAACTAAAGAAAACATTGTATGGATTGAACCAAGCTCCCAAAGCTTGGTATGCAAGATTGGACAAATATCTAACAAAGAAAGGATTCAACAAAGGTTCTATTGACAGTAATATTTACTTTAAAGTGCAAGGTAATAAGATGTTGATTGTAGTTCTTTATGTTGATGATATCATTTTTTGAGGAAATGAATGCATGTGTAAAAAGTTTCTTGAAGAAATGCAAAAAGAATTTGAGATGTCTATGATTGGTGAATTGAATTTCTTCCTTGGTCTACATTTGAATCAAATTGATAAAGGGATATTCATTTCACAGTCTAAGTATGTAAAAGAGTTATTGAAAAAGTTTGGGATGGAAGATTCTAAACTAGTTTGTACTCCTATGGTAACCAGATGTAAGTTGAGTAAGGATGATGAATCTACTAAGACTGATTAGAGAAAATATAGATCCTTGATTGGTAGATTGTTGTATCTCACTACTACTAGACCAAATATTAAGCATGTAATGTGTTTAGTTGCTAGATTTCAAGAAAATCCTAGAGAAGTACATCTTATGGTTGTAAAAATATTTTTTAGATATCTTAAGGGCACAATAGATTATGGACTATGGTATCCTAAGAGTAATGACTTTACCCTAAGTGCTTAAATAGATGTTGATTGGGATAGATGTGTAGATGACTAAAAGAGTACCAATGGTGGTGCTTTCTTTCTTCGTGGAAGATTGGTTTCATGGAAGTGTAAGAATCATGACTTGGTTTCTTTATCTACTACAAAGGAAGAGTATATTGCTGCAGCATCTTGCTGCACACAAGTTTTGTGGATGAAGCAAACTCTGAAAGATATTGGTGTAGTATGTGATGGACCTATCTTTATCTTCTATGATAATACAAGTGCAATAAATTTTTTTAAGAACCCTGTTATGCATTCAAGAACGAATCACATATCTATCAAGTATCATTTTCTGATAGAGAAAGTGTTGGAGAATGAGGTTAGATTGGAGTATGTAACAACAAAGGAACAAATTGCAAAAATATTTTGTAAGGCTCTTTCAAAGGATAATTTTAAGAATAGTAAGGAGAGGTTGGGGGTCCTTGGCCCTCCTAACTAGGTGCACATGAAGGTGCATTAGTCAAGTGAATTCATAGATTCTTCATTTACCTGGACTTATTGATGGGTGTACTCTACAGGGTGAGTAGAAAAGATCTTCATTGTTTTAGTATGTGTGTATTCCTAATGGGGAGTAATCAGAGAAATTTTTCTTTTCCATTGATGTCAAAGGGGGAGAAAAGGTTATGTGTTTCCATCAATGAGAAAGGGGGAGATTGTTACAAATATGAGCTAGTTTGCTGGTGTTGTCATTGATGTCAACACAATTTAGTATATTGATGTTTGTACATGTATAACTAAGATACTTCTAAGATGTAGTGATTACATGGAGCTATATTTATGGTTTTTTAATTGTGTAGTATTGGTGAGTTTCCAAGTGCTTTTGAGAAAATTAAATAAAGAATATAAGTTAGAGTGTTGAGTGTGTTTAGAACATGCTACGGTGTATGCTATGCATTTCACCTATTTTGATCCTATGCCTATGTGGATCTAGAGGTGTGTTGATGGTGGTCTGATGATGATATAGTCTAAGTTTTAGTCTCTGGTGAGAGGGTATGTGAAAGTTGTGTCCTTTAGTTTGTGTGTTTCACTGGCAGTGTAAGGTTCTATGAACTGAGAGAAATATGTTTGCTCCACATTTCTCCTCTATTTTGTTTCAGATCATGCAGATCTAGTAGATGTATTTTGAAGGTCTTTCCTATGCTTTGGCAAAGAGGTTTGGATTCTTGTAATCTAGAAATCATATTTCAGTATTTATGTGTGTTTCTGCATAGCTGGGATTGATTGGTGAAAGGAGTTTAGTGTTTGAAGCCTATTATTTTTTCTACGGATGTATCTAGAATATTTTGAGATGTATCCTCATGCATAATGAAGCATGTTGCATCATCCATGTGTAATATTATTTTTGGGAAGTGTGTGAATCATTGATAATTTGTGTTTTCATTAGGTTTGGCTGACCTAGTGTTTACACTTCATTTGAAGAATAAAATTTAATTGAGGAAGTGTGTAGAAGATTCAAGAATATTATTTCTAAATTTTTATTGGTCCACTCTTATTCCTTTCCAAAGCGGGAATTTAAAATTTTCTACCTAATTTGAATTGATGAAATGGTGTGTTGTGGCCAACCTTGGTAAATGTTTCTAAGGTTGAGAATGGTATAAAAGCAAGGTGACTTGTGAAGAATTGTATGACACTGCACATGATGCAAAGTGATGAAAGTGTGCCACAAATCATAAGAGTAAAAGTGTGTGTGCAAGTTGTGTTGAAGATAGTGAGACAAGGGTTTCTATAATCCTGCGAATGTTCTTTAATTGTAGTGGTAGATCTTTTATTCTCTTTTGTATCTGTAGGCAGTGAGCCTCCCTGTTGGACAATGAGTCCTTTCTATAGGTAGTAAGCCTTTGTATTTGGACAGTGAGTCCTCTTTTGGGTAGTGAGCCTTTTCTTTATAATATTTATATTGTGACTTAACCCTCACTATGGTTTTTCCCTTATTAGGTTTTCCACATAAAAATATAGTGTTCAGTATGTTGATTTAATTTCTATTATCCATGTTTCATTCTCATGTTTAATAAAATAATAGTGTGGTTGAAGATTTGATAAGTGATAAAGTTTTAAGTTTGAATTTGTGTGACAACTGATTCACCCCCCCTCTTAGTTATCCTACGCATGTTTAACATATGTCACCTTAGTTCTTGTATATTTACTTCATCATTTCAATATCTATTTTGTATACTTTCTCATTTTGTTTCTACCATCTAGGTTGAACTAGCTAAACTGTAAGTAGGTCTTTTTGTAGTTTTACTATGTTCACTATTTTTTGGCCATATGGACACCAATGCGCTCGAGGGATGCCAACACACTACACTAACATCCTAGAACTGCAACGTTGTTTGAAAATAGAGAACTCTCTAAGGCACAGTACTGACTCCAAAAAACCTACTCGACTAGCCCAAACTAAAATTCAGGTCTGAAGTGTGACTGAAGTACTTTATATTCCTCATCATTCTCATTCCTCATTTCAAATACCCCTTTAGAGTGACATAATTTATGACAGCCTTCTGCTCTCGGCTCTCTGTGACGTGGGGTCTTGACATGGTCGGTCCCCCTCTCTTATATTTTTGGTGAACCTGATGTGAACCATTTTGGTTCTGTTTGGCGATACTGAAAGTTCTTTTCCTTGTATTCTAGTAGTGTTACAACAATGAGTGTTGTGAGGCCTTCACCTTAAAACCCAACCTGTGACCCCTAGTAGGTATTGTTGGAGGGTTCCAAAAGTGTTGCACAATGATACCTTAATTGTAGTACCCATCCATTTTGCTTGTGTTTTTTGTTTGCATGTTTTGACACTATTAGACTTTGGTACTTTGGTTTGGATATTTTGATCGCTGATTTTGAGCGACAATAGATTCACTTTGTGATATGATGATACATTGTATGGTGATAATTGATTTTTGACATGCTTTGTGATAGCGTAGATATTTCCTTCAGATGTTATTGCTATATATATGTTTATGATGGACTAACTATTATTTAATTTGTCAGTCTGATGTGACGTGTATTGGTGTGGAGAATAGAGTTGCATCACTCGCTTGCGAGTGCCCTGTGATTTCCATGATTTTCTCTGCACGGTGTGCTTGTACAATGGATTATATATATATGCATGTTATTTGTTTGGTTGTAGGATTGCAAGTACATGACACCGACTCCACCTAGTTACTTAGGTTTGAGCGTGTCAAGACTCAACATAAACGTTGATTGGGAGGTAGTAACATGGTTTATCCTGGTCGAGTCTTAAAACCAGTCACAGTACATCGTCAGTTTTAGTTTAGAGTCTTAGGTGGTCCTGTTTATCCCTGATTGGATCAATTGCTTGAAAGGAAAATTTTGTCAATTTAATGATAGTTTGTTATTTTTTAATATATTGTTTATTTAAATTAATTTTTAAATGTTAAAAATAAGTTTTACATTTTATTTAATTAATTAATTAGTTTGTTTGGTTAAGTAATTTGATCATTGCGATTAAATTATTTAATTAAATAGATTAATTAATTAAATTAAAGTTACCTTTATTATGTGAATAGATTTAAATTTCAAATTGTTGATATGTGGAAATTGTATTTTAGTTGATAAATAAATTAAATAAAGAAAAGAGAAATTTGTATTTTGAAAATTGAAATTTTAAATTCTTTAAAAATAAAGAGGCATTTAAATTTTGATAAGGAAGAAATGAATGATTGCCGTGAGGTTGTTGAAAGATATTTGTTTCTTCTTGACATGTGTGCCAGTGGGAATTAATTGCCTTTTTGGGTGGAGGATTTTCTCGAAGGTTATCTGGGATTTGGGGAAATACAGAGGATTACCTTTTCTTCACGAAAATTGAAAGAATAGGGGGCTGTTAAAATTGTTTTCAAAGAATTTGTGTTTTCCTTTGTATTGTTGTATATTTGTGGAAGTTCTCTAGTTGAGAATTTTGGCATATTTGGGAATTTGTGTCAGGAAAGGAAGTTGGAAGCTACAGGAAAAGCTATTCTTCACCAGATAGATTTCTGAACCTAAGGAAAACAAGTATTTTCCTTGTGTATTAAATTTGTTTATTTTTTTTAAAAAGAATGTCTATGAAAAGAAATTTCATTTAATTAAAATCCCTGTACTTCTCAGGAAAAATTGTTCACTGTATTCTTATTTTGTAAGGATTTGATGGTTCTTGAAAACTTCTTTCTCTATAGAAAATGTTTGAGTTAAATTTTGTGAAGTGAAAGTATTTAAAAAGGGAAAATGAATTTGAAACCTCTAGGGGTAAATTAAAATTTGATTGGAAATGCTGTGCGTATTTTCCTTTGAAACCCTGTAGAAATTTTATAATTTCCCCATTGAAACCCTATTGAAAGTTTATTCTAAAAGAAAACCCTGTAGAAATTTCTTTATTTCTCCATTACAAAACCCTGTGAATTTGTATATATATATATACATATATTATATACATATATATACTTCATATATAAACTGGATTGTGAGGATTTCCTTTTGAAAATTCATGGTTATCGCCGTATAGACGGATTTGACTATTTTAATTAAAAAAAAGATGGAATTAAAGAAAAGTGTCGTCCGTTTTTTATTTAATATGAATTTATTTTTATTTAAAAAAAAATTAAATTAAATTCGAGTGAGCCGAAGCTCATGGCGGGGCTACCCGCGGCCGACCCCGTAGGTGGACAACAGCGAGGGCCGAGCCCAGCGCCGCCCTCGCAGGCAACGCTCGGCTCAGCCGCCACGGCCGAGCCTGTGGGATGGGCTACGAAGGCAACCCTACCCACAACGCGGCCTGTGCGGGGTTAGGGCATAAAGCCCTAACTTAAACTTGAATTCTATGTGGATTTTAATTTAAAAGTTTTAAATTTTAAATATTTGTTTATTATAAAATCTTAACATTAATAAATACGTTTTGTATATTTATTATATACATATTTTTATATGTAATATATATAAATAATATATATATATTATATATATAAAATATATATAATACTTATAATTATATATTTATTTAATGTTAAGTAAATCTTGGAAATATATTTGTGTTGTTAATGAGATATTTCATAATTAATTTATTATGACAAGTTATTTAAGCTTAAATTAAACTGATATTCTTGAGTTTATAAAGATCACGTTTTAATGTGTGGTTAACTTATTGAGCAAAGTATAGATTTGATTTTCATATTGAATGGAAGATAAATTAAACTATAGATGATTAGTTTTGTACATCATATTTTGATTGATTGGATTTAGTAGATCCTAATGTAGACTCTTTATTTTTCAATTTGCTTTAAATTGTGTTATTTTATTGGGGAAAATTGGGAATGTCTTAGATGAACAAGTCTTCCAGACAAGTTATAAAATGTGGGAGTTGTGATTGTTTAAATTGAATTCTTGTGTTGGCTAAGGTTGTGTACATTATTTTTGTATGGTGTTTAGACACCTGATTTTATGAACATAGTCTTGATGTTCATTGTGAAAAGTGTAGAATTTTATGTTGTATGTTTGTACACCTTGTTTACCTTAGTTAGGGAAACTTAGAATTCCTTTGCTATATTTAGGGGAGTGGCTCTATGTGAGGGCCGGCACACAACGTGGTGTGAGGGTAACTTACAAAGAGTTAGTAAATCAGTGATAACTAAACAACACAGTAGATAGATTAAAATATTTAATAAGATTATTATGCCTCGCTTATAGACTCTAGAGCTAGTTCAGTCTTGAGTATATAAGTTGAGAAGGCCTGGAATGACAAATCAATATCTTGTTACTTTAAAAGATATTCGATTTCGCAATAGTTTGCAAATGGGGCCGGGTTTCATAAGAGGTTACCAAGGTAACCCATGTTGGGGGCTGGAACCTAAGAAGAAACACCAGGGTAACCTTTGCAACTTTGTGATGACACTCCACCTAAAATAATAGTTTACCTTGTGTATTTAGCACATTTGATTGTCTTAATTCTGGAAGTAATGTAACCATCAATTAGTTATGTACTTGTGTCTAGGGTGAATAGGTTATGTCTAGGTAACCATATTACTATCTCCTAGCATGGGGGGTGGACCTACAGATACCACATGGTTGGGTGGAATGTGCACCTTACTCCGTTGGGTCCCCAGTTTATGATCATGGAAACGAGAACTTCATGGATGGAGAGCTCATACTTGGATATATATGTGTACTTCTTTTATTGCATCATTGGAAATCTTGTATTTGAAACATCCCTCAATTGTTTATGAGGTGAACATTTGTAAACTGTAATTGTAACTATTATTGATCTACCTCATCTGATGAATGAGTAATGTAATGTTATTTCAAATGTAATGTAAGAATCATATTTGTACTTTATACTATCATGAATGGAATTCAAATATTGTGCAATGTTTACTTCTAAAGTTTATGTTAATTAAATATATGCAATGCTAAATACTAAAGTCATCTATGGAATCTCAAGTAGTGTAATGTCGCATAACTTACTAAATGTATGCAACTAATAAAGTTAATACTAATACTTTAAAATAAAAAAAATATTTCACTTTTGTAGACAATTGCAACATTCCTTAGGTTATAAGACAGGGCATTACATTAATTGGGTCACTGTCCTATCTTGCAACCTTTGGGGGGATTTGTAAGAGTGTCATTTAGTGCATGTGATGGCTTCTTTCCTACATCAAGCTATCCCCTCTGCACATTCTATGAGTAGTGGTATTGGTATAACCTTCACCTCACAGGATCTGCTAATGGGATTTAATAGAGAACCATCTCATCTCTACATCTCTACACAAATCAATAGAAACACTGTAGCAGGTGTTCTCATTGATCTAATATCTCAAGTAAACATCATAACTAAGGAGGTCATGTTAATAAAATTTTTGCATAAGAATGGGTATGATGTATCTCTGAGCACCCTCTACATGCACAAGGGACTTTTCGCACCTCCTTTGGGGAGTATTGTCTTGTCGGTTTTGGTTGGACCTAAATCCATGAATCTTTTGTTTGAAATAATCCTAAGATCTGAAATCTTCATAGTGAAGCTAGATATCCCCTGGTTATTTGCTCTAAATGTAGTACCCTTGATTGTGCATAAATTTTTAAAATTTATCCATGAGGATTTCATGCATATGATTTATGACACTGGTTATAAACCACTGGTTGCCCATGGTAGTTACCCCTTGGATTACTCTTCACCTACACCCGTTGGTCCTCTTCTACCTATGAAGGACCTCTTGTATTGAACTTATCAAAATTACAAGAGAGGGCACTTGATGCTAAGAGTGAGATACCATTCATTGCCTTATGCTATTTCACATAAGTCTTACTTAAAAGTTGGCCAATGCAACTAAGGAACATAGAAGGGAAGAAGAGAAGTGGTCCCAAGACCCTCCTTCTTCCTCTTTCATCATTCAGTCTGACACTCCTTCTTTCCCTGTAGTGGTGTCTTTAGGTTCTATTTCACATCTGCGAGATAATCCTATGATGCCCACTTGGAAAAATCCCAAGCGTCTCGAATTTAAACTTTTTGTTATATGCATGGAGATTAGGCCCATTTGGTATGGTAGGAAGAAAGGTTTACATGGGGAATCTTCTATATCTCAGCCTTCGTGGCCTCCTACCACTTCTACTCCCAAGATAGTAAAAGGGAAAAGGCCCACTGCCAAGGCATTAGAACTGACTTCCCCCCACTGCTTCTCAACCTTCTCTCCCTACTCCCATTTAGGATCCCATCCCTCTACTCAAAATAGTTATGGAGGACACTCCCATGGCTAAGAAAGAGTCCTCCACTTCTTTGTAACCTTTGATTTATAGCTCAAAGAGTCATATAAACCACATTGTGTGTGAGCCCAAGTTTTGGTGAAAGGAACTTGTGGTTGAGTAGGTTGCCTTGTAGAAGAAGGAAGAGGAGTTGACCACCCCTACTTTAGGGCCTCCTGTCGTGTCCTCCTCTCTTCTCCCATCTACTTCCATTCAACCAAGATTTGCATCATTTCTAGCTTACAATGTGAGTATGAATGTGCCTGACCCAAAAAAGGTGCAAGTGTTCATTGCTCCTTTGGTAGAGTTTCCCTTATTGATGTCCCTTCCAAATGTCCCTCCTTTCCTGAAGCTCGTGGATATGCCATATACTTTAGTGGTAACTGTCATGGATTTCCACCTCTCCTCTTCCTTTGCACCCCTTGCCTTCTCTATGTGGAGTTCACATTCCTAGATGGAGTATAAGGTGGAGGGTGGTCCTTCTAGAAATGGAGGATGTAAGAGGAGCCCGCCTCCTCCAAAAGGTGGTGCTGCACTAAATTGTTCTATTTTAGTAATGAAACCAATCCCAACTTATCTTGAGTTCATCATCACTCCCGAGTCACTCAGTGAGCCTATAGGATCTCAAAAATGCAGGTTACAAGTCCTAAGAGGATGCCAAACTCTATGATTAGACTTGTAACATTTTTGAACCAATGAGCGAAGTTTAACCCGTATGGTTGATGAACCCCTACAATTCAGGCTATGCTAAACTTAGGTGAGTAGACCTTGACAACTAAAGTAGATTTAGAGTTGTATGACTCAATTGAATTTGTGGATCTATCGCAGTGGCATAAAGTGTAATAGATGAAAGCTTGTTGACTACTCCTACTCCTAGTATTGAATTTTAAATGTGAATGTTTTGAATAAGATTTTATGAAATTCTAAAATGGAATTGGTATGACAAGTGCCTGATCCTATTGGGCTAATGGAGTCAAGCGGTGAATGATATGTCACTTACTCACTAGCTACAACTCTAATTGCTTGGCACTTGTGACTATTTATATCTTTTATAAAAGTGCAAGAATGCAATTATCAAGTTTTTATCAATCCAAATGACATTTTCTAGATTATTTTGATTAATTAAAAGAATTTAATCCTTCCTTGAAGGAGACAGTTAGCCGAACCTATACAAGAACAAAAAATATGCCTTGATAAATTGAAAGAATCCTTCATACATTAATTTAAATAATAAGGAAATGTCAACCTTGGAGACAACCTAATAATATTTTTCAATTAACTCAACAAACAATTGACACCATAATTGGATCACTAAATTAATTCTTTTTGTCCATTATATTACTTCAAAATATTTTGCAATACATAGCACAATGTTTTGTTTCAGCAACTGATCAACCTATCCACCTACCTGATGACTTCCTAATCTTACATATATACATTATATTGTTAGGGTTACACCCCTTCACAACATCTGTTTCGTGCAACTCTTCTTTTTAGTGCAACTCTTGGTTTACTTATTCTTAGAAAAATATTTAATTAGTTTCCTTTGGAAAATTAAATATTTTAACTTTAATCTCCTTTTTTGCATCTTCATGAAAAATCAATTTCAATAATTATCCTTTGCTGACAACTTTTGTACTTCCACCAATAAATCCTTTAGGTAAAAGTAACTACCCATTCTGCTTATTTAATCACTTCGATGAAAGATGTATTACTTCTCGATGAAATATTTCATAATTTCACTTAACATCTACTAAAATAATATTTCACTCATGCTATGGTTATTTATGTAAATTTTCATCTTTTATATTTTTCCTTTTCGCGCTCATACACACATTTACTTGAAAATAAAATTTCCCCTTTGAGTAAAAATAATTACTCACTCCATGGACATTACACTCAATATTTTATTTTTACTGGTGATATTCATTTCCCTTAAAAGTGATATTATCTCCAAAATGTTCATCGCTACTGCTTTATCAAAGGGACCGTAAAGATATTCCTTGGGTAGAACTTCATGATTGGGTTAATTCCCATAATGCAATGACTTTCAGCTAAATTCTTCTTCTTCATTAAGCTTATTCCATAATCTCATTCCCATTGGTGTGACTTTACATTATCGGGGTCTTCAAAATAACTTTTATCAAAATGATATCTCTAGCTGATATGTTTCCATCAGCGTGACTTGCATAGTCAGTGGAATCATGTCTTTGGCTAGAATTTTCATTTGGATCCACTCACAGGTATAGTGACACAAAATCTTATCAAGAAGAATGTTTCCAGAAAAACTTACACCAATTGTATTGTCAACAAAATCACCTTCTTGACAATTCCAAGCATTTCTACAAGCATGCATCACACTAACATCTACAAGAGTGGTTCAAATGTCATATATGTTCGCCATACAATTATTAGTTGAGAGTAAAAATGGCTGGCATATGGAATACAAAAGAAAATGACTTCAGCCATATATGTTTAGACTGATTGATTCAAATGTAACAAAGAAAGGCATGTTTTAAATCATTAACATTTTTCTTTTGAGATAACTGCTTTCCCCTATATATAGGAACCTCTACTGTGTCTTTGTAGCAAAAGACCAATTTCAATGACTCCCCATAAAAAATATGTATATTCTAAATGCAATTTCCTTGAGATATTCACCTATGAAGCATTAATCATTTTGATAATTCTTTGAAATTTTTTGAATGAGATCCCTTGAGTAATAATGGGCCTAGACACTAGCATAAATATGCTTGACAAAGTAGATATTTTCTTAGTCAAAACATTCATACCATGTGCTAATATGGTATTGATTGGTGTATTTGATGAATTTACATTTTGTCCAATCAATGGTCTTGGTGATGACATTTCCTCCTTTTGCATATTGCACTGCTCCAGGCATATCTCAATCCTGTGAAGGGATAACATTGTTCACCAAAAAATGATTATCACTTTGTACAATCTCAATGCCTTTAGTATCCATTTTGTCACTTGGTCTTTTATAAATATGGGGGGTAAACATTTTCAAACCCTAGTTTAGTAGGCTTTGTAAATGTACCACTGATATAATACATATACTATTGTTTTAGGGCTTGGATAGCCACTTATATTTGTAGAGATTCTTACTTTCATCTTTAGCACCAATTTTTTGAAGCTTCTTTTAGCTTTATTTAAAACCCTCAATTCCCATTTTGATAAATTATTGGAAGTTACCCCTAACTTCCTTTTTCAATCTCTTTCCCTCCACAATGCAACTATATACGAACCTATAATTGTGTTGAGTATGCCTCATATTTAATGTCAGGGACATACTGGCTATTTTAAAGTGGTCATCATTCTGCAAGATCATATGGTACTTCATGAAGTGGGTATTAACAGTAGACTCCCAGTATGTTGAAGTGATGCAAATTGAGTCATTCTTACCAACATCTAAACATCATTCAAGATCTAGGTAGTCATCATAAATTTTCTTTGATGACCTTTTGCACAGTGGCTAAAATAGTTCAAGTAGCCTTCAAAATCATTATGGAAAATTGATCAAACGATCTCCAGAAGTTATGAAACTACACCAACATGTTGTGCTATGATAGAGGAGCATGGTTGCAAAATGGATTGGCACAAAATGATCAAGATTGAAAAACTGTTAATGCTCAAAGTTGCCTACTCGGTCATTTCTGAAAGCTGCCACCTATCAAACTAAACAGAAGCCCACCAATTTTTTTGTAAAAATATCAAATCGCTTCCTGTGAAGCTATAAATTTGGAGATTGGTTAAATTAGGCAAGGTGACAATGTTTCCAAGAGGGTTTTTCACTAAACATAATCATTCACAAAATATCAAATATCAAAGTTGACCTTTGAAAGTTTTCTAGAAATGCATTCTTCAAATTGTTTAAAATCCATTTGGTTTTGATTTTGAAAAAATACCAAATGATGTATTGAAGCTCTAAAAACTGACATGGATGCATATTGACATGGGGAGAATAAAAAAGCACCAATCGGTTTGTGATGAAACTCTTTTGGTTGCTTAATATTTCCTTCCAAAGTTGATCACTTTAATAGATTTTATTGTGTAGCTAACAAACCTTTGCAGAACCCTTCAACTTGGCCTTTTGAAATCTTGTCAAAACTGATCATGAGGAGCTAGAATTTGGAAGAGACACTCACATATGGTAGATGAACATCCGTACAAGGTGATTTGGTATGAAAATGAATAGATCTAAAGTTGTGATTTTTTTAAATGTGCTCCTTGGGCTGATTTTACAATTGAGTTTTCTGAGTGTTGTATTAAGATTTTTGACATGGCACCTTCAAATTTTTCCAAAATATGAAGGTTCCAACAGTGGATCCATTTGGGGATGTATGCCCCCTATGGGCATAGCAATAATCCAGGTCTCTGAGAGAGCATACCATGTGTTTTATCCATTGAGCAACAGATTCAAACCTTTTTTCTATCATGAACTAATATGGTTTTGAGAAAACCACACCAAAGTTGTTGGAAAAAAGCCACCAAAAAACAAAGGCCCCTATTTTCCCTTGTCATACACCTTGTTTAGTTTTGAGTTCATCAAATTCCTCTTGAAAACGTTCATGCAATAAACCCTGTTATATCCACCACCATTGAAAACTTTTAGAAAATCATTGTGTTCAGCCTAACTCGTGTACCTTTAACTATTCTATAGTTCATATTTTTCATCATCATGTGATAAATATTTGTCATCTTCAACATACAATGTCTATTTAGATTCAATGCAACATTTCTCATTATTCTTCTCACTACCATGTGTTGTAAAATGATCTCCTAGCTATAATGAGGATTCACCATCAAAATGCTTCTCATGCAAGTCAAATTTTTTTCACATCAAAATCTTCTAAGACAATCAAATCTGAAACATTTTCTATTTCTTCTATATCACTAATTTGTAGTGACACAAATTTCTGACTCATACAATCTTCATTATGCACACTTGAACCAATTCATGTTGTACAAGCATTATCCATGATATGAAAACCAATATCTTTCTCATATGAGGAAAAGATCTGCAAGTCTAATTTATGTATTCTTTTTTTAACAAAAATAGACATAGAATCTTGATTATCTTCAAAATTTCCCTCATCTTTGTTACAAAAAATGCTTTCATTGTCAAAGCAAACGTATGTTGGACATGAAACTTCCAAATCATTTACATGTGTATATCTCTGATAATCAGTTGTTAGTAAATCTAAAATTTGTTCACTATTGAGTGAACATACTTCTTCATCCACCACATTATTGCTGAATTCTTTGCTCTTCTCATCATCACAAAAACAACTCAAAATCATCATAGAATGACAAATTAAATGCACTATTAGCACAATCATTTGATCTAAAAGTTGGTATATTATCCTAGTTGTGTAGAAATGCTTCATCCTTATCATAAAATGGGTTTGAATACACATGAAAATTGTGTTATGGAATACCTTGTAAAAAAGTCATTTGATCTTCTTCTATTACTTGCTCATACAACATATTTGAAAAAATTTGAAAACCCTTTTTAGGTGTACAAACTTCTTATTCATCTAATGTGTCCTCATGATACTCAGTAGTAGCTAGAGGTGTTATTTGTTTATTTTGAAGTAGAATTTCTTCTTCTATCATATTTTCCATTGCTTCTTCCTCTTGATCTCCATAAAGGTTGCAAGTATCCCTTTGTTTTAAATCAAAATCCACAGGTTTGTCCTCACAATTTGAATATTCAATGGATCCCTGATAACATGCAATGTTACAATCTTTTATATAGGAGAGACCTTCTATATCTTCATCCTCCTCATGTAGGTTTTCATAACAATCATTTTCACTTGCATATCCATCCTTTATGGACTGATCACAGTTATTGCTTTCCTCCTTGAACTATTGATTATGATATGTGTTTTGCTACTAATTTTGGTTGATAGCTCCAAGAGGGATCAAATCTTGTTCCACATTTTGATATGGGGCTTGGTATTGATATTCATAATTCTTAGGATACTAGTTGTATTCATGATCTTGATAACTCACTAGTCTTTGACTAGGAAGGATAGGATAATAATTTATACGATTGAAGGTTTGTAGTGTAATTTTTTTTGTTGTACATGATGGCCACTTTCATTGCTCTGTGGGGTGCAAGGTCTATTTATATTCACATCTCTATCCTCATTGTAGATAGGTGTATATAGTGATATCTTTGAGGCAATCTTAGCTCTAAATTGTAACACCTTTTGAGCCAATTCTTCACTTTTTCTTGTTGGTTAAGCCATTTGCACTTGTTCCATCCATTGTTCAACCTTCTCCATTACCTCAATTAAATATCCTAGTATAACATAGTGTGTATAGGGAAAAGAATAATTTCTATGCATATTTAAACTTGTGATCTTTATTTCTAACTAGAAATGTTGCAATTTCAAACTATTTACTGTATTCTTCATCAATTTTTTTTACCAGAGTCGCCACCTACTTTTCCAAAAGTAGGAAAATGAATGGATTTTTGAAAATATTCTTGGTTTCCCATAGTGGAATCCCCTATGAAATTAGGTGAATGCAAATGTGAATTTTATAACACTATACCAATAAAAGGCTTGGATTCAATATTGACTTCTCCCTAGTAGAGTCACCAAACTCTTGGGTCTCAAAAACGTAGGTTACAAGTCCTAAGAGGATGTCAGGCTCTATGATTAGACTTGTAACATTTTTTAACCAATGAGCAGAGTTTAACCCATATTGTTGATGACCCCGTACACTTTAGGTTGTGCTAAAACTAGGTGGGTAGACCTTGACAACTAAAGAAGATTTAGACTTGTGTGACTCAGTTGAATTTGTGGATCTATCATAGTGGCATAAAGTTTAATAGATGAAAGCTTGTTGACTACTCATACTCCTAGTATTGAATTTGAAATGTGAATGTTTCGAATAATATTGTAAAAAATTCTTAAATGGAAATGGTATGAAAAGTTCCTACTCCTATTGGGCTAATGGAGTCAACAGGTGAATGATATGTGACTTACTTGCTACAACTCTAATTGTTTAGCACTTGTGACTATTTATATCTTGTATAAACATGCAAAAATGAAATTATCAAGTTCTTCTTATTGATGCAAATGAAATTTTCCAAACTATTGTGATTAATTAAAAGAATTTAATCCTTCCTTGAAGGAGATAGTTAGCTGAACCACACAAGAACAAGAAATGTGCCTTGATAAATTGAAAATATCCTCGATACAACAATTTAAATAATAAGGAAATTTCAACTTTGGAGACAACCTGATAATATTTTTCAATTAATTCAATGTTAAAACAATTGACACCATAATTGGATCACCAAATTAAGACTTCCTATCCATTATATTACTTCATAATATTTTGCAATACATAGAACAATGTTTTGTTTTAGCAAATGATCAACCTATGCACCTACCTAATGAGTTCCTATCCTATTGCCTCCATCTTTTTTGATTTTATTTCATCTTACATATATACATTATATTTTCAGGGTTACGACCCTTCATAGCATTTGTTTGTTGCAACTCTTCATTTAATTATTCTCGAAAAAATATTTAATTAGTTTACTTTGGAAAATTAAATATTTTAACTTTAATCTTCATTTTTGCATCTTCGTGAAAAAATAATTTTGGTAATTATCCTTTGTATTACTTCCTGATGAAACATTTCATAATTTCACCTAACATCTACTAAAATAATATTTCCTCGTGTTGTGGTTATTTCCATAAATTTCCATCTTTTATATTTTTCCATTTCGCGTTCATATGCACATTTACTTGAAAATAAAAAGGCCCCTTTGAGTAAAAATAATTACTCACTCCATGGACTTTACACTCTATATTTTATTTTTACTGGTGAAATTCATTTCCCTTAAAAGTGATATTATCTCCAAAATGTTCACCGCTACTGCTTTATCAAGGGGATCGTAAATATATTCCTTGGGTAGAAATTCATGATTGAATTAATTCCCTCGATGCAATGACTTTCGACTAAATTTTCCTTCTACATTAATATTATTCCATAATCTCATTCCCATCAGTGTGACTTTCCATTATCTGAGGCTTCAAAATAAATCTTGCCAAAATCATATCTCTGGCTGATATGTTTCCATTGGTGTGACTTGCATAGTCGGAATGATTTGAAAAATTTTCTCGATCACCCCACTCTCGTAGATGCATTTAGGGTTTTTCCATTTCTTTTTCCCTGTTTTCCAAGTTTTCTTTTTATATTTTATTTCCATTTATCATTTCATCGTCTACCTCCATTATCACTTGCATGGAATTACATCTTTGGCATGCATTTTTCATTTGGATCAACTCATAGGTATAGTGACACAAAATATTATCAAGAAGAATGTTTCCAGATAAATTTACATCAATTGTATTGTCAGTGAAATCACCTTCTTGACAATTCCAAGCATTTCCAGAACCACGCATCACACTAGCTTCTACAAGAGTACCTCAAATGTCATATAAGTCTGCCATACAATTATCAATTGAGAGTAAAAATGGTTGGCATATGGAATACACAAAAAAATGACTTTAGCCATATATTTAGACTGATTGATTCAAATGTAATAGAGAAAGGCATGTTTTAAATCATTAACATTTTTCTTTGAGATAACTACGCTCCCCTAGATATAGGAACCTTGACTGTGCCTTGGTAGCAAAAGACCACTTTTAGTGACTCCCCGTAATAAATCTATAGCATTAATAATTTCTCTAAATTCTTTTACAATTTTTTAATGAGATCCTTGGAGTAATAACAAGCGTAGACACTAGCATAAATATGCTTGACAAAGTAGATATTTTCTTAGTCAAAACTTTCATACCATGTGCCAATATGGTATTGATTGGGGTATTTAATGAATTAACATTTGGTCCAATCAATGGTCTCGGTGATGAAATTCCCTCTTTTTGACATATTGTGCTGCTCTAGGCATATCTCAATCTTGTGAAGGGATAACATTCTTCACCAAAAAATGATTATCACTTCATACAATTTCAATGCCTTAGTATCCATTTTGTCACCTGGTCTTTTACAAATATGGGGGGTAGACCTTTTCAAACCTCAGTTTAGTAGGATTTGTAAATGTACAACTTATATAATCTAGATACTATTGTTTTAGGGCTTGGATAGCCTCTTATATTTGTAGAGATTCTTACTTTCATCTTTAGCACCAAGTTTTTGAAACTTCTTTTAACTCTATTTAAAACCCTCAATTTCTCCTTTTGATCAATTATTGGAAGTTGCCCCTAACTTCTTTTTGTAATATCTTTCCCTCCACAATGCCAACTATATAAGCACCTCTAATTGTGATGAGTATGCCTCATATGTAATGTAAGGGACATATTGATTGTTTTAAAGTGGTCATCATTTTGTAGGATCATATGCTACCTCGTGAAGCGAGTATTAAAAGTAGACTCCCAACATGTTGAGGTGATGTAAATTGAGTCATTCTTACCGGAATATAGAATTCATTCAAGACATGGGTAGTCATTAGAAATTTGCTTTGCTGACCTTTTGCACAGTGGCTAAAATAGTTCAAGTATCCTTCAAAATCATTGTGGAAAACTGATCAAACAATCTCCAGAAGTTACAAAATTGCACTAGCATGTTGTGCTATGATAGAGGAGCATGATTGAAAAATGGTTTGTCATGAAATGATCAAGATTTAAAAAAATTTAATGCTCAAAGTTTCCTACTCAGTCATTTTTGAAAGCTGCCACATATCAAACTCAATAGAAACCCACCAACTTGCCCTTTCATAAAAATATCAAATCCCTTCCTGTGAAGCTATAACTTTGGAGATTGGCTCAATTAGGCAAGGTGACCATGTATGCAAGGGGGTTTTTCACCAAACATTTTCATTCAAAAAATATCAAATATCAAAGTTGACCTCTCTGAAAGTTTTTTGGACATACATTCTTCAAACTATGTAAAATCCATTTGGTTTTGATTTTGTAAATATACCAAATGATGTCCTAAAGCTCTGAAAATTGAAATGGATGCATATTGAGATGGGGAGAATCAAAAGAACCAATCGGTTTGTGATGAAACTCTTTTGGTTTCTTAATATTTCCTTTGAAACTTTATCACTTTAATAGATTTTACTGTGTACATAGCAAACCTTTGTAGAACCCTTCAACTTGGCCTTTTGAAATCTTGTCAAAACTGATTTTCAGGAGCTAGAATTTGGCAGAGACACTCACATATGGTAGATGAACATCTGTGCAAGGTGATTTGGTATGAAAATGAACAGATCTAAAGTTATAATTTTTTAAAATTTGCTCTTAGGGCTAATTTTACAATTGAGTATTTTGAGTGTTGTATTAAAATTTTCAACATGACACCTTCAAATTTTTCCAAAATTTTAAGGTTCCAATAGAGCCTAGTGGTGAATCTTGGGCATGAAATTATCCATCTATTGAGTTATGACATGGCACTCTAGTGAACTGCATGTTTAACTCTTCAGATGAAGTTTTGGCGTTGTCAATGATTTTCACAAAATTGTTGACCATAGCTCAACAAGAGTCAAGTGGAGGAGACCTTCTAGGGCCTTCTTCCTTAGCCCTTGTTGTGGGAGGGTAAAAAAATCCTCCCCTTGATATTCCACCATTGTAGGCTCATCCTCCTTCCTCTTATGATGATCTAGAGTAGGAAGTGGATGACCTCTTTATTGATCATTGTTAGGGGGAGGCCTCTTATTTTTCTTTAGATTAGATGTGTGTGTGTGTGTGTGTTGTGATGTGTTCCCCCATGATCATGCTATGTGTTCCTCGATGACCCTTGTCACACTTATTAGTGCTTGGATACAGGTGTGGTTTTTGTGTCATAAACCTTCTATTTGTATCATCATTCTTCCATGTTTGTAATTTACTTTCGATAGATTGGGGATGATGAAAAGTGTTGGGGGAATTTATGGGTATGTGCAAGATTGTGATGAGCCAAAAAGTGGCAGTATGATGGGTATGTGGTTGAGGACGTTTTCTTTACCTAAAATTGATGAAACAAAAATGGTTTTTGAAGGAGATTGTCAAATTTCCACCAATATAAATTATGCTTTACTTTGAATTTAATAAGTAATTATTATTCATTTTGTATTCAAATTATGACTAGAGTCCTGATTGATAGGCTGGTTGAAAAACATCTATAAGTTTCAAACAGTATCACATTTTTTGAATCCAAAACATGCATCACATTCTATGCTTCACATACTATAAGATTAAAAAAATAAAAATTGAATTTCATGAATTTTTGACCAAGTTAAGGTGGTCAAACATATGAGTTTTTTATAGTTTTTAAAAGTTGTAATAAAAAATTCATAATTAATTATTTACTTGGAAAAAACTTACAAAAAATGCATCACATCGGGACATGAGTCCTCTACTTATATCTAAAATCGTATAAAAAAATATTATCATTTTATTGTGGTTAGGGTGGTCAGATAGACACGTAATTATTTTTTCCCTAAAATTTAAGTACTACTACATTGAAATTTCAAATTTTTACCAAATAGATTTTTTTTTAAACAAACCTAGTAATTTAGAAACTAGATTTAATTTGCTACATATTCCATTTTTACATATTTTTGAAATAATATAGATAACTTATTCAAAATTTTAGGCCAAATTTTCTAACTCAAATCTTTCTAAATTTTTTGCCACTTAAGGGCCTATTTTTTCCATGATGATCCTGCACATACCCTTATGCTTCCCTTCCATTTTGACCCAATTTTTTAGTTTTACTTTTTCTTCTTGTGCATTATTCACATGGTTTGATATAGTAGGGGGTTGATGATAGTTCATTTTACATACCATTATTATACTTATACATACATACATACATACATACATACATACATACATATATATATGAGTAGTTTTGACCTTGAAATATCAGATCACCACTGTGCCATTAGTTTGCAATTATCTCTTTTTTTCTGTTCTTTTATCTTTCTCACTTCTTTTCTTAAGTTTTCCCTTTCATGTGTGACAACGCCATCACTTCAATTTTTAGAAAACACATTGATTTCCAATGAATCTTTTTCTCGAAAATCCTCACAATTTTTTTCAAAGAATCACATTCTTGACTTGGACTCCTAACGAAACATGTTTCCTTCATCATGGGTTCATAAAGAAAGAAATTGAGAAATTTCCTTTGAGGTGGGAGTGGCTTTGACCTTCCCCTCACATGGGGCCATATTCTTTCTTTTGAAAGGGTTCCTTGATGATCAATCAATTTGAGAAAAAAACATTTCTTCCACACTTCCAAATAGTGCATCCTTTGAGTGGACCCCTTTCTTCATGTCGGGTTCCCGAGGGACACCTTTGAAATATTTCCAATCTATTGATGGTTTTTGTAACTGTCTGCTTATTTTCCTACATGGCCACTATTAGACATGTTCTCTCTATGGGTAAACATGGAGCTTTCTAGGTGTGCCTATAAAGCCACTTTATGACTCTGTGGAGTCCCCTTTCTTGTGTTTCCTACATGTGAGAGATTTTGGGGGATACCTCCTAATAGGTCTATGGGCCTATAAGGTGCTTATTCTGAGCTTCCTCCTATGTCATAGAAAAAAGTACCTCTTGCTTGATATGGGAATAATTCATGATAAATTCAGCTTAATGAGGCCTTGATTTGGTGTTTTGAGGTGTTTTTCACATCCACACTAGCTCTTGGACCCTTTCAAATGCATTTAATGATGTCTTGTAAAGGTGTTGTAAAGTGTTCTAAGATACTCTCACACTTTTCTACACTTAATGAACCCATTTCTACCTAATTCAAAATTATAAAATGTCTTTAATAACATTATTACATCAATATAGAAGGTTTTTGAATTAAACTTAACTTTAAACTATTGTTGTAATGTAATTTATAGATTCACATTGGTTCTTGTGCCTTCGTAGGCTAAGTGGACCTCATTTGAGTGTTGTAAAGTGTATTTAATTATACCTTCACATTGAATTCTATGCCCCAATCCCTAATTGACCTTCACATCATCACTAATAGGCCGCTATTAGCCCATATTGTGCATCCTGAGGCTTAAATTGATGAAATAACTAACAAAGTTACAATTTAAACCTTCTTTCCTTATCTCCTAGCATCTCAACTATCAAATGGCCCATGTGGGACCCATTCTCCATCCATGCTAAATCAGTCTCATCCAAATGGGACCCATTCACTATGGGTGGTGAATGAGTCCCATTTGGCCCAATTTTGACCTTTGAGTGGAAAAAAAGTTAAATTTAAGTTTAATATTACTTCATGTTGGCCTCTAATGAGGTATTAATGGGTAAAATGGCTGCGTTTCATATAAATACAACCTTTTAAGCCCTAATTTACATCTCTCAATTAATTTTTGCAACTCATTCATTATTTATCTTCTCAAGCAAGCCAGGGTTCTACCATTACAAGCCATTCAAGATCAATTATCAAACATTCAAGGGTAGATTCTTCATGTTTTGCTACAAAATTTCAAGATCAAACATCATGGAAAGGTAATCAACTCCATTACTGCATGTTTCATTGCATCCTTTCATCATTTTGGTTGAATCACCTAAAATGGGTTTTACCAAGGCGAACCCCAATGTCCTAAAATTCAACATTTCTCTCTCTTACCTTCTATGTTTGCATAATTAGGTCTCTTGGAAGCTTGAAAATAATTGAATATCAAGTTACAATGTTGTTCAAGTCTTCTCTTCATTGATCAAGTTAAAATATCAACAAAAAATCACTTCTAGGTTCAAAAATTAGAGTTTCAGAAGTAGACACTTCTAGAGAATCAAAGTAGAGATTGAGAGCTCTGAATTCCACCTTTGAATAATAAAAAATTAAAAAGTAGAATCATTCACCATGGGTGGTGAATGAGTCCGACTTCCAGGTTAGTTTTGGGTTTTTTTGCATTTTTAGATACCCTTTTGTCTGAAATAGGTTATGGTTCAGTTTTGCAGAACTGGGACTAATTCACCCAGAATGGTGAATGAGTCCCACCAATCCTAAAATTTTACATTAGTAGAATTCCAAAAGTAATTTCTAGTCTCCATCCATTTTCCAAGTGCACACTTCAGTTTCATCAAGTTCTACTGCAATTTGTATTCATTTCAAGGAGATTTTGTATTACACAATGTGTTTTCGAACAAGTTACATTTCTCTATTTTCATTCAATAAATAATGTATTTCTTTACATTTCTGCATTTAGTTCATCTTATCTAGGAATATTCGACCCATATTGCATTGACTTTGAGTGTAGACATAAGCATTTTGGCCCATCTTTCTCCTTCTAGGTGAAAAACCCTAAGAGTGCTAGAAAGACCTTGGGTGCCAAAAATCTATGCTACATTTTGGTGAACTTAATTTTTAAAATAATTTCTTGTCTGATTTTGGATTCCATCATAAATCTAGTCTTGCATTGACTTTACATTAGGGTTTGCATCAGTTAATTTGCATGCTAGCTTTCAACTTTTGCATTTATAAATAAGTGTATTTAGGTTGCATTTTTAACCTCTAAATTCTCTAAAATTCTACATTTTTCACTTAGGACTACATCATAGCACTCAAAAACCATCAAAATCACTCAATTTTTTCTAAAAATTCTAAAAAAAATCCATATTGGGACTCATTCGCCACCCTCAGCAAATCAGTCCCTTTTGACCCCTAAAATTGCCCTTTGTAGAACTGAAAACCCTATTTTTAGCTTCTATTTGGTGCCTTTACCAGCCTCTATTAGTTAGTTACATTTTTTAAAGTTGCATTTCATCAAATATAGCCTAAAATAGCTCATTTCAAGCATTTTTTCATTTCAGAGATTTCATTTTTTAGACCATTGCATACTGTAATCAGTAACTTTGTTTTACATATGAAAATTCCATATAAATAATTGCATTGCACTTTATTTACTTTTGCATAGCATGTTATTTTTCATAATATGTGTCTTTGATTTAATTAATAATGGATTTTATAAGCATAATATCCCCTCTTATGAGTTTATTTTTTATTAAAACTGTGAGGAACATAGCTTTGACCGAAACATTACATTGCCCATTGGTGTTAATGGAGGTGTAGATAATCATAACACACATACTTTTTCTTTTCTCTCGATACCTCTCCTATTAGTGATGAAGGTATCTTGTTGAAGAAAGTTACAATCCTTGTGGATCTTGATGGTCCATCTCCTCATTCCCCTTTAGGAAATATTAGACAACAAGAACATGAGATCATAGACACATTTCTACACATCACCTTACATAGTCTCCATAACCATGACAATCAAACTTGTCCATCTCCTAATATCCCTCCTTGATGTAAAGAGGATAGGTTTGTATTAGATGACATCCCTATTAAGATTCATGATACCATTGATCCTCCCTTCCCTCATGCTGCTCCCATTTGGGATAATCTATTGGAAAAACATAGTGGTCCTTCATTTGATGCCTCCCCCACTTGTGATGAATCTACTTTAGAAACCTCAAACTTGGATGAACATATTACAAGCTCTCCTAGTAGGGTAGATAACAAGGTGCAAGAGAATGAGACCTTAAAAACAATGGACATTCAAGTAACACCTTCTCCTAATCATCCCCCTCTTGAAAATCCCATCATTGATCATTCCCCTATTGGAAATGAAGTTATTGTGGAGGAACCAAGCCTTACTTGTCAAGAAAATATGGCTTGTTGTTCTCCTAGAAATTCTCTCTCTAGGGAGAATATCATGGTGATAGAAAAAGGAAAAATTGTAATGTGTCTTCCTTAGATAAAATGGTGACTCTTGATTTCCCTTCATTAGAGATACATCAAACCAAGACTACTGGGGTTATGAGTGCGCAAGTGTCCCTTATATCCCCCTCAATAAATGGACCTCATACATACCTTGTAGGACATCCTAACAACCCTCTCATTCTCTACCCACCTTCATACAAACAACACACTCAAAATAAACCTGAACTTATCCTTTACTCTCCTCAAACTAGTGTATCACAAAAACCGAGTTTTAATACCATTGCTCATACATATAACATGCATAACAATACTGGTGTTCACAACCAATTTAAAGTGGGGGTATACATCACCACTCACATTTCATTGTGTGGTTTTCTTTTTCTTGTGATTTCATCTCTTGGAAGAATTAGGTATAATGTTTCCCAGGATGAGAGCTTGCACTTGTCCTCTCTTGTATTGCTCACAGTACTAGTATTCACAACCACTTTAAAGTGGGGGCATACATCACCACTCACATTTCATTGTTTGATTTTATTTTTCTTTCGATTCCCTCTCTTGGAAGAATTAGGTACAATGTTGCCCAGGATGATACCGTGCAATTGTCCTCTCTTGGAAACAAGATGAGATCATTTTATTTTATCGTCTCTTGGAAGACATTTGGCATGATGTTCCCTAAGATGAGACACTACACGAACAAATAAAAATCCCATTAAGCAATCCTTACACTATTCTACATTAATAATGTCTATGAGTGTTAAGCATACAAAGTTTTTCTTACCTCATAGAACTCGAACCAACATTTTCCTTTGTCACACCTTATTAAAGTTATTAGGAGGTATAAATATGGTATGATTGAGTGGGAAGCCCATTTTGCAACATGAATTTCCCCATAGCCACATATGTGTTTGAGTGCATACCAACTAGCACATGTTTCTCACCCTGCGGACAATTAGAAGTTTCATGGCCCTAGAGTGAGTATGTTGTGAACTTCTCACCCAGTGGACCACCATGAGTTTCGTCACCCTAGAGTGAGTGTGCAACTTCTTTTGGACAAATAACTTAGATCTGATCCACAACTAGCTAGACAAACAATTGAAGCTTGATCCACCCTTTCATTTCCATCTTTCTCTTCCTCCTAGTTCTTGCCATTGCATGATTATGTATCTTGATGGTTTGATTTAGGATCTTGGATCCTAGAGGCTTGATTACCTTCTTGACCTTTTCAATCCTTTGTCATCTACCTTAGTACAATTAGATCTCTCTTGAATGTCTACTTTAGTGTGAGTTTGAAGCAAGTTCATCTTCTCACTAAAGTGGGGACTAAATGTGTGATAGAAAAAAGTACCTCTTGCTTGACATGGGAATAATTCATGATAAATTGGACTTAATGAGGCCTTTATTTGGTGTTGTGAGGTTTTTTTCACATCCACACTAGCTCTTGGACCCTTTCAAATGCATTTAATGATGTCTTGTACAGGTGTTGTAAGATACTTTCACACTTCTCTAGACTTAATCAACCCATTTCTCCCTAATTCAACATTATAAAATGTGTTTAATAACATTATTACATCAATCTAGAAGGTTTTTGAATTACACTTAACTTTAAACTAGTGTTCTAATGTGATTTACATATTCACATTGGTTCTTGTGCCTTCCTAGACTAAGTGGACCTCATTTTAGTGTTGTAAATTGTATTTAATTACACTTTCACATTGAATTATATGTCCCAATCCCTAATTGACCTTCACATCATCACTAATAGGCCCCTATTAACTCATATTGTGCATCCTGAGCCTTAAATTGATGAAATAACTAACAAAGGTGCAATTTAAACCTTATTTCCATATCTTCTGGCATCTCAACTATTAAAATGGCCCCTATGGGACCCATTTACCATCTATTGTGAATCAGTCCCATCTAGGCGGGACCCATTCACCATGGGTAGCGAATGAGTCCTATTTAGCCCAATTTTGACCTTTGAGTGGGAAAAAAGTGAAATTTAAGTTTAATTTTACTTCATGTCAGCCTGTGATGAGGTATTAACTAGTAAAATGGGTGGATTTCCTATAAATACAACCTTCTAAGCCCTAATTTACATCTCTCATCTCATTTTTGCAACTCATTCACCATTTATCCTCTCAAGCAAGCTAGGGTTCTAACATTACAATCCATTCAAGATCAATTTTCTGACATTCAATGGTAGATTCTTCATGTTTTTCTATAGAATTTCAAGATCAAACATCATGGAAAGGTAATCAACTCCATTATTTCATGCTTCATTGTGTCCTTTGATCATTTTGGTTTAATTACCTAAAAGGGGTTTGACCAAGGCAAACCCCCATGCCCTAACATTCAACATTTCTCTCTCTTGCCTTATGTGTTTGTAGATTTAGGTCTCTCGGAAGCTTGGAAATCATTGAAGATCAAGTTGCAAGGATTTCCATATTTTCTCTTCATTGATCAAGTTAAAATATCAACAAAGGCTCACTTTCAGGTTCAGAAATCAGAGTTTCAGAAGCAAACACTTGTAGAGAATCAAAGTATAGACCAAGAGCTTTGGATTCCACCTTTGAATAATAATAAATTCACCATGGGTGGGGAATGAGTCCCAATTCTAGGTCAGTTTTGGGTTTTCTACATTTTTAGATACCCTTTTGTCTGAAATAGGTTCCAACTCAATTTTGTAGAACTAGGACTTATTCACCCAAAATGATGAATGAGTCCCACTAGGCCTAAAATTCAACATCAGTAGCATTCCAAAAGTCATTCCAGTCTCTATCCATATTCCAGGTGGACTCTTTCAGGTTCATCAAGTTTTGTTGCAATTTGCATTCATTTCTAGGAGATTTTGTATTACACAATGTGTTTTCCAACAAGTTGCATTTCTCTAGTTTTCATTCAATAAATAATATCTTTCTTTACATTTTTGCATTGATTCTATCTTATCTAGGAATATTCCACCCATATTGCATTGACTTTGAGTGTATACATAAGCATTTTGGCTCATCTTTCTCGTTCTAGCTAGAAAGATCTTAGGTGCCAAAAATCTTTGCTACACCTCCATGCAAGAGATCTTGGGAGTTGCACCCCTATAGGTCTGCAGGCCTATATGATGATTTTTCTGGGTTTCTTTCATGTGAGATATTTTGGAGGACACCTTCCCTGTAGGTCTACGAGCCTATAGGGAACCTTTTTTTGGGTTTCCTTCATGTGAGAGATCTTGGAGGACACCCTCCTTGTAGGTATGCAGGTCTGTAAGGTGCTTTTTCTGGTTTTCCTTCATGTGAGAGATTTTGGAGGACACCTTCCTTGTAGGTTTGCAAGTCTGTAAAGCACTTTTTCTAGGATTCCCTTCATGTGAGAGATCTTAGAGGAAACCTTCCTTGTAGGTCTGCAGACTTGTGAGGCACTTACCTCTCAGGGCTTCCTTCATGTGAGAGATCTTGGGGGTCACCTCCTTGCAGATTTTTGGGCCTATAAGAAAATTTCAATATAGAGCTTCATAGTTCTATGGAGCTATGGATTCCTTTTCCTACCTTGAACTTTCGAGCTCGATAGATTGCAGTATGCTTCCTTGACAATTTAGGTATAAATTTCTAACCCTATTCATTTTTCAATCTACATTACTAAAGCACTCATTAGTATTCATGATCACTGAAGTGGGAGAAAAATGTATAGGAGGGAAGTTTCACCGCTTTCACAAATTCCCCTTGTGTAAATCCTCACCTTAGAAAACCAAATCCAAAGTCAAAATTCCACATTAGTAGGCTAACTTCCTTCCACTTGGCATATGTTTGTTGTGTTGATAGAAGAATATTTGTCAAGGATTCACATAGAATGTGCAAACATCCACGTGATCAGCTTATGTCCCTAATATATTCCTACATCAAAATTTGGAAGAGGAATTACACTTCCTATTGGGAACAATTGGTAACGTCCTTCTTGGACCAACCGACCCCAAAAATAATAGATTCTTCCATCTTCTTCTTCAAATTCATCAATTCTTCAGTCAATCCATCTCTTTTTGCATCCTCTAAGAATTGAACTTCATTCTCTTGGAATTTTCTACTCTCAACAACACTTTAGCACTTCATTATAGTAGCAACAACACTCCATCAACTCTACTAAGCAAGTGTGAAGCAAGCCATTGTAGTGTGGGTTTGAGGTTTTGCGAAACTTCCATTCATCGCAGTCGAGGCTATGATGATTGTTCAAGTCCTCTTTTCTCCTCCATTAGCTAGTGATCTCTGGGTTGAGGTGGTAACGTTTCACTCCTCTCCTTTTTGATTTGGTTGAGTAGCTCTTTATTTTTTTTTAGTGTTATTTGCATTCCTCCTTTCTTTACTTCTTTATCATACATTTATCTATTATTTATGTTTGGCTATCTATGGAGGTGGAAACACCAAAATGAGAATTTGATTGAGTCGGACCCCTATAAAGCCCCAAAAAATTTCCCCTCTTTCTTATGTGTAGGTGACCATGCTTTGTGGAGTTGGCTAGCTAATAGGGAATTTTGTGAGATTATCTTCGCCACCATTGTTCTTATCTATTTACTTTATCATTTTAGTATTTATTTTATCTACTTTCTCTTTTTTTTTTTTTACCATCTAGGTTGAACTAGCATGGCTATTAGTAGGTATTTTTAGAATTTTTACTTTGTTCAATTTTTGTAGCTATACAAATGCTAGTGCACCTGAGAGACGCTAGTGTGCCACACTAAAGTCTCAGAACTGCATTGCCCTCCTCAAACAAAGAGTTGTTTGAGGCATAGTACCTACTCCAAAAAAAATATTTCCTAGCCCAAACTAAAGTTCAAGTATGAAGGGTGATTGGAGTGCTTTATAGTCCTCATGATTCTAGTCCCTCATTTAAAATACCCCTTCAGAGTGAGGTAAGTTACGGTAGCCTTCCACTCTTGGCTCTCTGTGACCTAGGGCCTTGATGTGGTTGGTTCCCCTCTCTTACACATTCATGTCAATATTAAAGGAGAAGTGACTGATGAATTTATTAGTGATTTATTGGAAATTTTTAATAGCTAGAGGCAATTGAGAAAATTAGTCCATGGATGGGCCTGTCAAACTTCGTGGAAAGAGGTGCATTAAGTAGGAACCATTTTAGGAAACCTCCATACACATGGAATTGCATTCTTTGATGTGGTCTACAGGATTTCCCCTCACTTTGTATTTATCAAATTTAGGGATTTCAAAGTTGGGAAGGAATGGTATCACTTTGATGTTTCAATCAAATTGATATGGACATTGATTCTGTGTATGTGGCTTCTTTGTATTGCCCATCCAAAAATTTTGCTTCTTGTGACAATTCATTAAGTTGTGATGCTAGATCGTCTCAAGGTTTGGTGGAGGAACATATGTTGGGATGATGGATGGGTTTTATGTGGGATTTTTATATGATAAGGTGGTGTATGGGGTGTATGGTGGTGTGAGATTCTATGAATGTGATTAAGGTGTTGATGTATATGTTCCTAGTGTGTTTTTATTGATGATGTTCTATTGAGGGTTATAGTAGGAACCTTTTTGTTACATGATCAATTGTTGTTGTTGGGAATATTACTGGGCTTGCTGGGCCACTAGGACTACTTGTTGTTGTTGTTGTTGTTGTACTATGAAGGTGGCTTGTTGAGCTTGTTGTTGTTGTGTTACTAAGGCTAGTTGATGTTGTTGTTGTTGTTGTGCTGCTAAGGCTACTTAATATTGTTGTTGTGCTACTAAGGCTTCTTGATTTTATTGATGTGCTACTAAGGCTTCTTTTTGTTATTGTTGTGCTACTAAGATTGCTTGCTAGATTTTTTGTTGTTGGACGGCTTGCTGATAATCCTATCATGCTCGTTGTAAAGCTAAGGCATGTGCTTGCAATGTAGGATCATTTGATTGTTGAGAAATCTGTGATGGGTTTTAGGTTTTTATGTTTTGTGTGGGTTGTGGGTTGTTGATGAGAAGTTGGGTGTTCCCTTGGTTCAACATTCCTTGTGAGATAGTGGATTGAGGAAAAGGAATGTAAGTTTGAGGTCCCAATTGCTTTTTGCATCATGTGGGCGACCAAGGGGAAAGATGGTGTTGGTGCAATTTGGTATTGTGATCGTAATGACACATTCAGACCTTGTAACTAATTAAAATGGTTCCCTTGACTGATGGGTAAGGGGTTCCCTTGTTATATTTGAGGTGTGATCAAGGTATTGCCTTAGTTGATGGGATTCATAAACAAGGTGTTGTTTTGATTTGGATCAATGATAGATTAGTTTCATGTAGATGGTGGATTGACTTGAGGAGCTTGGGTAACCACTTTTTTTGATGTGTCAATGGGGTTTTTGGAACCACTTGTTAAGGGTTGACTTTGCGTGAGAGTGTTAAATTTCCCTTGTTTTCCTACTTGAAGTACTTGGTTCACATTACCCTATGTAATGCTAGGCACACTTGGGGTATTTATGATGGTGGATGAAGATGGTTGCACTTGAAATGTTGAGGTTGTTTTGGTGTCATGGAATGTAAGTGGTTTTCCAAAGGTTGGTGTCAAACTTGTGTTTTGGAGAAGGTTGGCCATTAAAGGAATGGTCATGCTGTGAATACCCATAGTTTTGTTTGTTCATAGACATGAAGTGAGACCAAGGTTGGTTCCTAGCTGAGTTACAAGACTAGATGTAAAAGGTTGACTTGGCACAAGGGATGGAGTTAGTTGAATCGTAGATGAAGTCAAACCTTGTGTTAATGATTATGCAACAAAAGATGGGGAAATTGGAGCCACATTTTCTAAGGATTGATGTTCCATGATTTCTTTGCTAGTAAGTTGAAATGGATTATTCGTGATGTCCTCTAACTCATATGGCCCTGATGGAGATGATGGTTGTTGTGATGGGGTAACATGAATTTTTGGATCAAATTCTTGATGATTGGGATTACTTGAGGTGAATGTGACTTTGATTTTCTTCATGATTCTCTTGTATTGTGATCTTGTTGTTACCATAAATTTTGTGTCACCTATGGGAGAGTTTTGTTGATATTTGTAATGTTTGAATGCTCTACTTGACTCAAGTTTAGGTAGAAGGGATTTTCTAAGTCATTTTGGAGTAATGGAGATAATGAGAGATGAAAAGGTGAATGATATGGGGGAAGTCATCTTTGCAAACATTTTGGGACAATTTTTTTTACTTGAGTTTGATTGTTTGATGGTTGGATAAAGGATGTTTATGAGCTTGTGTATCTTTAGGGTAGACTCATGACCTTTAAGATAAAATAGTTCAAAGATAACTAACTTAACTAAGTGCATAGAAAATAATTCATTTCACATACAAAAGTAGCTAACTAAGTGAATAGAAAATAATTCATTTCACATACAAAAGTAGCTAAGTTAGGGGTTGGTTTGATAGATGTTTAAGTCCAAAGTGTTGGTTGTGTTTAAAAGTTTACAAAGTTTAGTGAATTGAAGGATAAATATGATGAAGGATGGATGAAATGTTTGACCCAATGTTGACCTAGAATGAACCTTTGTTTGATAAGACAAAGGTAATGAGAAACATGCTAGACCTCTAAAGTGATCAAACCCTAAGGACTCAATGATTTTGGTGAAATAGCAGGACTCAAACAATTTTGGAAATATCACCCAATGATTTTGGTAAAGTGAAAATCAATGATTTTGGATAATGGATCTTGGACTCAATGTTTTACAACTTTTTCCTTGTCTCAACTTGCTTGTGTTTGGGGATTCAATGATTTGAATATACATCAATGTGGAGTGTTCATTTGATTTAATCTTGGATTAGGGTATGTGCAGGATAATCATGAAAAAATAGGCCCTTAAGTGGCAAAAAATTCAAAAAAATTAGAGCTAGGAAATTTGATGTAAAATTTTGAATAAGTTATCTATAATATTTCAAAAAAATGTAAGAATATAATCTATAGAAAATTTAATGTAGTTTATAAACTACTAGGTTTATTTAAAAAAAATCTATTTGGTGAAAATTTGAAATTTCAGTGCAGTAGTACTTATATTTTAGGGAAAAAATAAAAAGTGGGTATCTATTTGACCACCCTAACCACAATAAAATGAAATTAATTCTTTATAATATTTTAGATATAAGTAGAGGACTCATGTACCAATGTGATACATATTTTTTTGTAATTTTTTTCTAAGTAAATAATTAATTATCAATTTTTATGACAAATTTTAAAAAATATAAAAAACCATATATGTGACCACCTTAACTTGGTCAAAACTTCATGAAATTCAATTCTTTTTTTTATCCTATAGTATGTGAAGCATAGAATGTAACACATGTTTTGGATTCAAAAAATGCGATACCATTTGAAAGCTATAGATGTTTTTCAATCAGCCTATCAATCAGGACTTTAGTCATAATTAAAATAGAAAATGAATAATAATTATTTATTAAATTCAAAGTGAAGCATAATTTATATTTGTTGAAAGCTGAGAATATCCTTTAAAACCCCTTTTTGTTTCATCAATTTCGGGTAAAAAAATTGTTGTCAGCCGCATACCCTACACATACCCATCATATCGCCACTTTTTGGCCCATCATAATCCTACACATACCCATTAATGAGGTGATTTTTACCAAAAACACTTGTATTAGTTATGTTTTCAAACTAAATGTTTATGTCAAAAACATCATAACTCTCACAATGTCCATTTTGTCAAAATCATGAGGTTGAATCCATAATTGCCTATGTTTTCTTTCATAAATACAGATTAAGATATAAGTCAAGATATTTAGAAATATCTAAGGATAGAAATACTTAGGAGAAGCAGTAATATCAAAGCTATTTCAAGAGGTATCCATATTTAAGCCAAAGTGAACATTGAAATTTTGAGGAAGATAATGAATGTTTGTCTCAAGTGTAAAATTTTGGAACCAAGCAATGTATTAAACTGACTCACAATCATTTACAATTATATGTTTGAAATGGCCATACTTCTTGTGTCCCCACTCAAATTTCTGTAAACACTAAGAAATTGTGAACAATTAGAGATTTGGTGACATTGGATCCCCCTCCACAACACACACTTCTCGAGACCACCAAATCTCAAAATATTGAAGATCCTAAGATCCTAAGGATTTTTCTATAACAACAATGAATAGTGAAAATGTGGGGAACCTTTAGAATAACCGTTCTTGTATGAACAAGCATTAACGATTTTTGTTTCTAAACAATGGTTGTTAGTAAAAAGCTGAGAACACCCAGCCGTAGACACACTCACTTTGCCACTTAAGGCTCTTACTACTATTCCTATTCCACTTAATGCATGTGGTACAAGCTATAGTGTGTTATACAATCTAGGATATAAGGTACTTTCTCACAATTTTCCAACCTTTAATATAGCCTAACGGTAAATGTGCTTGCAAGAAATTTCCTATGAGTTTCCCATTGTGGGGTGTGTCTCATAGTAAGACCTATCTTAAGGGATACATAAAGCACAAAAATGTACTTAAGTATTTCTCTTTACCCAAGATCGCATGAAGCGCAAAGGGATTGGATACATATTATAAGTGCACACAAAAAATGAAGTACATTTGGAGTGTTTCTCTTCACCAAAGATTGCATGAAGCACAAGGGGATTGGATACACACTACAAGTGTGTCACAATAAAGGAGACAATCATTCATTTTACCAACTCATCTAAGAAAACATAATTTTATGAACCAAATGAAATATGAAGTTTCCTTATTCAATTTTAAGCCCAAAGTAAAATGATGATGCGAGGGTTCAGTTTTAACTAACTTTGAAAATTAATTTTAAGCCCAATTGAAAGCTAGTTGGTCCTAAGATTGCAAGTTTTAAAACCCAATGGGAATTGAGTGGTCCTAAAACATAAACCAAAGCATCATATGATGGGTTATAATTGACACACAAGTGGTAAAACATTGTTTCAATAGCTAAAACTAAGAAAAATCAAAAGTTTTAATTTTTATTTTTTTTTCGTTTTTCTATGTTGTAGTAAATTGCATTTTTGAAGGCCTTCATAGTCTAATTTGGGTTTGAAACTTGCATCAGTCCCTAAAAATTCATTGTTGTAGGCATTGGATTTTTAGAGACTAAATTAGTACTCTTGGAGAACTTTCCAATGGTGCAAACAGATTTGAATTCCAAGCAATGAGTAGAAAGTTATGACCCCAACAACTTGGGGTAATTTTTTTCCTAGTTTTTCTCCAAATCTATGAAACTAGTTAGTCTAAAAAGAAAACAATGAGAATTCAGTGACATGTTAGCACTCATATAAAGTCAAAAAATTAAAGCACATGCTGAAAAATAATCATTAAACTTCTTACCAAATTTGGGCATTGCTATACATGATAGAGTCGCTTTGGTGAACAAGGGCGTCGCTCTAATGAATAAGGGTGTCACTCTGCAAACAAACCATAGAGCATGATAGCATCGCTATTTGGTTAGGCGTCTCCATTTGAAAATATTTGATTCCTTTATAATGTATTAGTGTCACCATTTATATAATCAATGTCAATGCATTTAATAGGTACCACTATTTGAAATCATGATAGTGTTGCTATATGGCAACACCCTGCAAAGGCGTTGCTGAAATTGAGTTAGGCGTCGCTCATTCCTACAAAATTCCAAATGAATGGAATTAAAGCTAGAAATTGATTAAGTTTGATCATTTTTCCCTTTTTATAGTGCCAGAATGTTGACCAAGGATATTAGCATGGGCCGATTATGCTTGATCCATGAAGAATTGAAGCATAATGTAGCCTTTAATACTCAATCTCAACAAGATCATTCAAATGAAGATTAAACTAAATATTTATCAAAACAAAGTATTCTAAACTATGAAAGCATTTAAATGTCTACTCTAACCCATCTGAAACTTATCTCGTTGTGAGAATGGTGTCGTGTTGATGTGAAACAATGACCCTTTCCCAATCCCATGATCAATGAGCTCGTTTCAATCGATTCTATTGAAGAGAATCGATGAAACGGTTGGGATATGTGGATGAAAAAAATGATTTATGCTAAATTGAACATGAAACAAGCTAAATTAACAAGATTTTATGCTAAAAATTATCTAAATATGAAAAAGATAAGGTAATCTAAGCAATTCCAAGCTAAAAGATTCAAACCCTAATTTATAAACAAGCTAAATAGATGCATGAAAGCCATTAAGGGGAAATTAAAGCTATTATGCAACTAAAATTGAACTAAAATATGCTAAATGTGAGTGATGTATGAGTGTGAGTGTGAGTGATTTCAATAGCATAGGTTTGCAATTGAAAGATGGATTTATTTGTCTCCAAATAGTAGCTTATTATTAGGAAAGTAAATGAGAAATGGACGGTTAAGATAAAAAAGAATAATCAATGGTCAATGATGGAGGAAATAAGAGGCATGGATCATGGATTCTCATTAGTGGGTGAAAATTCAAGAAGAGATTTAATCAAGATTTCTCATTCCTTCCGAACAAACACACTTTTGACCTGTTTAAGAGGTCAAATGTTAACTTGCTCAAGAGGTTTCAAGTTTAGCTTACTCAAGAAGCCAAGTGAGAATATTCCTTTTTTCAAATGATTGGAGGAGACATAATATTCTTTGAAACGTTCTCATGGGTGAGGAAAAGGGTTATTCAGTTAATTAAAACTAAATTTAATCATGTAATGGAGGAATATTCTTTTGGAATATTCCTTTACAAGTGGGAGGAATTGGATTAATTAGATAATTGATAATTAAACAAGGTTTAATCGTGCAATTTAGGTAAATTAGAAGAATAAAGTGATATTCATTAAATTAAATGATTTAATGAATGGGGAAAGGAGTAACATGACATTTAATTAAATAAATTAGGGTTATTTAATTAAATAAGAGGACTTAGGGATTTAAATTAAATACTTTGATTTATTTAATTTAATGAGATGAAAAATTAGCGTGAAAGGGGGTGAATTAACCTGATTTGATGAAATAGATTAAGAGATGAAAATGATTCAATTAATTAAATAACTAGGCTAATTTAATTTATTAAGTGAAAAGAGGATGGGTTTCAAGATGAAAAATGATGTTAGTTATCCAATGTTATCCATCGAGACATTTTTAAGTGTCTACACACAATATCATTCATTTACTATAAATGTTTTAGTAATTATTGTTAAATGTTTCACCTATGTTGAAATATCAATACTTTCTATCATATATTCTTTACTTCACAACTTACGTTTTCATGAACTATGCATTCTACATTTTACTTATAGTTATTTTTGTGAACTGCGCATTTAACAATTATATTTCTATAGTGTCCTTTTATATGTTATAAGTAAATGAGGGTCTTTTTTGGTAATGGGTTATTCCTTACAAACCCCATTTACAAATTCAGTAAATTGTGTGTTCATTTACTATTTTCGATTATTTCTTAGGGTTTATTTTTTTCAATAACTTTTACCACCTTGACTGCTACCTAATAGATAATCATACCATATGTCAACAAAAAATAATGTATTTGTTTACTTGGACCTTTTTCTTAATAACCCATGTGTAGTTGTATGCATTCATATAATTGCATTCTTAATGTCTCAAGATTGTGTTGCTAGTTGAATATAGTAGAATACATCTTAATTTTGGAGCTACTCTGATATATATATGTGTGTGTGTGTGTGGGATCATGATGGGCCAAAAAGTGGTGATATGATGGGTATGTGTAGGGTATGTGGCTGACAATTGTTTTACTACCCAAAATTGATGAAATGAAAAAGGGTTTTTAAAGGAGATTCTCAGTTTTCCACCAATATAAATTATGCTTTACTTTGAATTAAATAAATAATTATTATTCATTTTCTATTTGAATTATGACTAAAGTCCTGATTTATAAGTTGATTGAGAAACATCTATAGCTTTCAAATGGTTTCACATTTTTTGAATCTGAAACATGTGTCACAAATGTTTTATGTTTCACATACTATAAGATTTTTAAAAAAATGAATTTCATGAAGTTTTGACCAAGTTAAGGTGGTCAAACATATGAGTTTTAATATTTTTTAAAAGTTGTAACAAAAATTTCATAATTAATTATTTACTTAGACAAAAAACACAAAAAAATATGCATGACACCAGGACATGAGTCCTCTACTTAGATCTAAAATATTATAAAAAAATTATCATTTTATTGTCATTAGGGTGGTTAGGTAGACACCTTATTTTTTTGTTGAAATTTAAATAGTACTGCATTGAAATTTCAAATTTTCACCAAATATATTTTTGTTTTTAAATAAACCTAGTAGTTTAAAAACTACATTCAATTTGCTACAGATTCTATACTTACATATTTTTGAAATAATATAGATAACTTATTCAAATTTTTATGTCAAGTATCCTAACTCTGATTTTTTTGAATTTTTTGTCACTTTAAGGGCTTGTTATTTCCATGATGATCCTGCACATACCTATATATATATAAGTATGCATCTATACATGTAAAAATGTATAGTGTGTATGTATTTATATATGCCAACTGAATACAGTACAAAACATATTCATTTTCGATTACTTCTCAAGGTTTATATTTTTCATTTATTTCATAAAAGGATACTTTATATTTTGTCTCTTATTTATAAAACTAATCGATAGAAGCATGTATAAATATTTGTTAGAATCCTTTATATTCAAAATAAGTGCACACATTAGGTTGCATTTTTTATTTTGTAAAATTGTGTGTATCCTTTGGCTATCTAATATAACACAGTAGTGTTCATTTACTATAAAATGTGTTAGTAATTATTGTTAAATGTTTTGTCTGTGTTGAAATCTCAATACTTTGTATTATATATTCTTTATTTAACAACTTACTTTTTCATTGTACTATGAGATATTCAAACAAAGATATATATATCTATGCATATATACAAGTGTACATTTAAATACATATAAATCTGTATGCATTTATATGTCTATGTGTGTGTGTGTGTGTGTGTGTGTGTGTTTGTGTTTGTATTTTTATGTATATATAAGGGTATGTGTAGGATCATTATGGGACAAAAAGTGGCGATATGATGGGTATGTGTAGGCTATGTGGTTGATGACTTTTTTTTACCCAAAATTGATGAAACAAAAAGGGTTTTAAAAAGATATTCTCATCTTTCAACCAATATAAATTATTCTTTACTTTGAATTTAATAAATAATTATTATTCATTTTGTATTTGAATTATGACTAAAGTCCTGATTGATAGGTTGGTTGAAAAACATCTATAACTTTCAAATGGTATCACATTTTTTGAATAGGAAACATGTGTCACATTCTATGCTTCACATACTATATGATTAAAAAATAATAATTTCATGAATTTTTGACCAAGTTAAGGTGGTCAAACATAAGATATTTTATATTTTTTAAAGTTGTAATAAAATTTTCATAACTAATTATTTACTTGAAAAAAATTATAAAAAAATATGCATCACATATAGACATGAGTCCTCTACTTATATCTAAAATATTATTAAAAAATATTATCATTTTATTGTTGTTAGGGTGGTCAAACAAACACCTACTTCTTATTTTTTTCCTGAAATTTAAGTACTACTACATTGAAAATTCAAATTTTTACCAAATAATTTTTTTTTAAAATAAACCTAGTAGTTTATAAACTACATTCAATTTGCTAAATATTCTATTGTTACATAGTTTTCAAATAATATAGATAACTTATTCAAATTTTTACATCAAGTTGCCTAACTCTATTTTTTTGAATTTTTTGCCACTTAAGGGCCTATTTTTTCCATGATGATCCTGCACATACCCATAAGTATACATGTAATTACACATACACACACATAAACATATATATCTATACATATATCTATACATATATGTATATATCTATTTATGTACATATGTATATAAACCCTTGATGGTTTGTTGCTATATGCTCTCAATTGTCTTAAGTAATGATCAACATCATTCTCCTTTCAAAATGAAAACAATGGTACTCTTAAATCTTATTATTCAACAATTTTGTGGACCCCTGAAGGGTTTTGTGGCTGTTTGATATTTTTATACAGACAATAGAGCACAATATACATATCATCTTACATTTTCATTATACTTTTACATATGTTTTGGTTAATTGATGGAAGCCCCCTTTTTATATATCTTTATTAATTCATAAAATCCAAGCATGTATTTTATGTCATAAAAGTGTATACTTAAACATGCAATTTATATCTATAGACACACACACACACACATGATATATATATATACATATATATATATATATGTATGTATGTATGTATGTATATATGTATGTATATATATCTATATATGTATAAACATATGTGTATATGTACATGTATATATATTTATATATATGTATGTATACATATGTATATATAGATAGATATATGTCTATGTGTGTGTGTGTGTGCATATAATAAATCTTAATCTTTGAATGCTTCAATAAATTTGAAATCATGGGTAAGATTTTTTATTCATATGTATGACCACATATATGCATATATACATAAAAATATATTAATATGTGGTCATACATATGAATAAAAAATCTTACCCATGATTTCAAATTTATTGAAGCATTCAAAGATTAAGATTTATTATATGCACACACACACACACATAGACATATATCTATCTATATATACATATGTATACATACATATATATAAATATATATACATGTACATATATATATTTATATATATATATATGCATATATATATATATATATATATATATATATATATATATATATATATATATATATACATATATATGCATATATATGTGTGTGTGTGTGTGTGTGTATCTATACATACATATATTAATTTGTGCACTTTCTAGGATTATTTGAATTTTAATTCTACCATTTATTTTTGAATAAACATGATAATTGAGAGGGTGTGGTGAACCAGTTGCAATAAATTAAAATGTCAAAACCCTCAACAGTAATTATATCCACATGCATTCATCGAATCCTTATTTTGTTTGTGTGATTAAACATTAAATA
Source organism: Sequoia sempervirens (assembly GCA_007258455.2). NCBI lineage: Eukaryota > Viridiplantae > Streptophyta > Pinopsida > Cupressales > Cupressaceae > Sequoia > Sequoia sempervirens. The sequence continues at coordinate 364,848,617 of VDFB02047230.1, read as the reverse complement.
TAGATAACAAAAACCTAAAAATCTCAACATCATACACGAGAAAAATAAATTTACATGGAAAACCCAATTAGGGAAAAACCAGGATGAGGATTTGCTCATAATATAAGTAATAGTAAAACAGGTACAAAAGGGCTCACTACTAGAATAGAATACACTATCCAGAAAGGCTCCCAACTAGGGCTCAATTCCATAGAAATAATACAAGAAGATAGAAGAGAAATGTTACACAAAGGGTACTTATCAATGCAACAAGGAATCCACCACAATTTTTCACACACTTTCATAGTCTACCATGAAATTTTTTAGATGCCTTCAACTCACTACCTTTAGGAACCCTAACACTAAAATTAAGACCGCTCTTCTTAAATCACATCACACACATCACTCACATTGATATCACACCTATCTTGTTTTTCTCTTTCATATCAAAACACTATTACACTTATTTATATAAACCTCATCCTAACAAATCTTCTACAATGTCAACAACTATCTGTTACACCTAAACATTCCAACGGTGGATAGGAACAAAGGAAACCTACATCTATCCTTAATTAGAACCCAAATAGATCCTAAAACATGTCAAATATATTTCATAAGATTGCATTAGTGCTAAACACAAGGTCATCCAACACCAGTGTTAAAACACCACAATCATTAAGTACATGCTTCCTTAAATAAATCTGTGACTTTTTCATAACATAATTCACTTGAGCATGATCTAGAATAATCCATGAGCTACTAAAGATTCATGAAACGCTTCATACAAGCTTTCATCATACGAATATTTGATCTCAGAACAAGTGACAAAGTTTATTTGCATTTTGACAAATGAAACTGACTTTCTATTGCACCAAATCAAGTAAAATATTAAATACATAAATATATAGGAATTATAAGAAACTTCCAAAATCTGACAACCTGAAGCCAAACAATGAAGAAACGTGGATAAAATACATTTCTCTCAAGCAATAGAAAAGATCACTGAAAAATTGGTTCACACACTAGTGAAAATATCTCACACTGTACAATGTTCCAAAAAACTAAATGTTGAATATAGAAACTCTAACAAGTTTTAATAAAAGATAAAATTGGCACATGCATAGCCTCAACTTAGAAGAAATATGGAGCACAATTCAACATACTCAGACCACTTATACAACATAATTTACTTTGTTTATCAAATTTTCTTAATATCCTCCATATGCAACGAACTTCATCAACATATAGTTGACATCAATGACAACACCGAGGAGTAGACATCCAATTGAAATCAATGACAACACCTTCATATTTGCAACAATCTCCCCCTTTTTCAGTGATGGAACACAAGCTATGAAAAACCACCAAATTCAACATACACACTCTCCTTTTTTTAAGATTAGATAGCCTACATAGCATTACTAAACTCTCTCATCCTTACAAGATTCTCTCTCCCTTTGAAAGTAAAATGTTCAACTTTTTCACATGATTCTCTCTCCCCCTTTGACATCAATGGAAAACGATAACTTTTTTTTGCATTGTTCTCTCTCTTTGACACTGAACCAAAATACCTACTTTGAATAATCCTCCTCAGGAGTACACCCAAATAAATAAAAAAATCAATGACAACACGTGATACTACCTACTCCAACTAAGAGATATACACCAATAGTCCAAAAGGGAGATAGATCCATAGATCAACTAAATTGATGCATCTCCATATGCATCTAGTTCAATGAAGGAGGGACAATAAACCCAAACTTCTCCCGAAGATACTCAAAAGTATCCTTAGGAATAGCCTCAATAAATATGTTAGCAATATGATCCTTTGTAAGTACATACTCAATATCCTCTTCATTCTCCATAACCTTCTCTCTCAAAGATTGATACCTAAATGATATGTTTTTTTTACTTGAATGCATCACTGGAATCTTTGAAATTTTAATTCCACTTGTATTATCACAAAAGATAGATATAGTCTCATAATATACAACTTTTATATCCTTCAATGTATGTCTCATTCATAATACCTATGTATAATATGATGTCGATGCAATATACTTAGCCTCTACAATAGAAAAAGAAATTGAATCTTGCTTCTTACTCAACCATGACACCAATCTACATCTAAAAAAGAATGGAGCAACACTTGTACTTTTTATGTCATCAATACAACTAACCCAATTTGCATTAGTATAAGCATTTAATGTAAAATTAGTATCCTTAGGATACCACAAACCATAATCTAGAGTTCCTCTTAAATATCTGAATATCCTCCTTAGTACTGTAACATGTGTCTCTTTTGGTTCCTCTTGAAATATAGCCACAAGAAAAACTACATGCATGATATCTGATCTAGAAGCAGTTATATATAGCAGTCCATCAATCATAGATCTATACTTTCTCTAATCAGTCTTAGGTGAGTTATCATCTTTTCTCAAATTACAAGTCACCATAGGAGTGCATACCAATTTGGAGTCATCCATTCCAAACTTCTTCAACATCTCTTTTACATACTTGGATTATGAAATGCATATCACTTTATTTGTTTTATTGATTGTAGTACAAGGAAGAAGTTCATCTCCCCAAACATTGACATTTCAAACTCTTTCTAAATATCTTTAGAAAATTTCTTACGCATAGCTTCATTTCCTCCAAAGATAATATCATCCAAATATACAACACCTATCAAGATATTTTCTTCCTCAATTTTGAAGTAAAGATTACTATCTGTGGTGCCTTTACTAAATACTTTTTGTATCAATTACCCATACAATCTTGCATACCAAGATATGAGAGCTTTTTTCAATCCATATATTTCCTTCTTAAACTTACATACCATATATGGGAGATCTGACAACTAAAATCAGTTTGGTTGTTCCATGTAAACCTCTTCTTCCAATTCACCATTCAAAAAAGTAGACTTCACATCCATATCAAAAAAAAAATTAACATCTTTATGTTTTTCAACTACCAAAAGCATTGTGATAGCTTCCATCCTATCCATAGTTGAAAAAGTATCCTCAATCTCTATACCTTCCACTTGTGAGTAACCCCTACACAAAAAGTATTTCCTTATTTATTAATACTTCTTCATTATTATTCATCTTGTTTTTGAATACCCATTTAGTTCCAAGTATATTTTTGTTTATTGGTCTAAGAACCAATTCCCAAGCTTTATTTTTCTCTATCTACATAACTTATTCCATTTCCTTCATCCAATGTTCATATTTGCATGTTTCACTGATTGTTTAAGGTGAAACTTTAGAAAGTAAACACATATTTACCTCAAATTTAATGACTTTTCTTCTTGTCAATACACTTTTCCTCCTATCTCTAATGATTTTATCTTTAGAATAATTCTTTTGCACATACTTAAGGGTTTTAGGGGTCTTTTATGAATCTTCTTCCTCTTCATTCTACATTTCTTGTTCATTAGTCATTTCTTCTTCAATTTCTCTACAATCAGGTTCATATGACACATCCATCTACTGTAATTGAATTATGCAAATTCTCATCAACCTTCACATTTGTGCTTTCAACTATATTTCTCATCCTTTTGTTGTAGCATCTATAATATTTGATTCTAGTGGAATATCCAAGGAAGATACCTTACATCAAACTTTCCTTAGTAGTCTTCTTCTCTTTTGACAGAACATTTGCTTCCAAACATTTTAAAGTACTTCATAGTAGGAATCCTTGCATACCATAGTTCATAGGGAGTCTTTATGTTGTTAGCTTTAGCTTGAACTCTATTAAGTATGTAAACAATAGTATGAATATCTTCTCTCTAGTAGAATACCTATATATTTTCCTCTTTCATCATAGTCCTTGCAAACTCTTGAATACTCATATTTTTCCTTTCAACAACTCCATTCTACTGAGGAGCTCTAGGGTTAGAAATGTTGGAAACAAGCAACATTGAGAGGGGGGGGTGAATCAGTGTTCTAAAAAAATTAACTTTATTATTCTAATCTTTAATCCACTTAGAACATTCAACCAAAAGTAATATACACAAACAGAAAGAAAACAACCACAACACCATAACACAAAGATTTCTACATGGAAACCCTGTTATGGGAAAAACCACAGTGGATGGCCAATCCACAATATAATCTAAGTACAGTCAAAAGAAGTTTACAATATGGGAATGCACTTGCATTTAGGAACACTAGCTAGAGCTCATTGCTCAAAATGGGAAGGCACACTACCTTATAGAGATTTGGATTAGATCTAAGATAATGAACTAAAGAAATAACATCTACAAATTCTTGATTACAGTTCTGGTTAGGCTCAAATGTCAATCTTCTATCCTTCTAACTAATACCAATCTTCTACTCTGAATCACTTCACAAAATCTTTATGCACAAGTGAAACTGTGCATAAAATCACTCCAACACTCTTTTGTTATTTGCAATACAGATTGATACACCACACATATATCATAAAAATGATATAAGAGATCATACATATATATCTATGACTTGAAATTTAATCACAATAAGTTGGCTCAAATAAAAATTGAAGATATTAGCAACTATTAGCTCAAATCATAAGAGTTATGCAATGTGCATCCATAACATTCAGTCACAACTTAGCTCAGACCCAAAACGAGATGAGGAAAAAAAAATATTCAATAAAAATTTCCTTGAATATCTGCAACATATTACATCAACTGAGTCGGCCCTGAAATACTAATAAATAGAGAATTATCAACCGGATCTCCAAACTCACATAAAAATTAATACAAGGCACTAATATTTCTAGACAACACATTAGATGAACTAACAAACCTCCCATGAGGTCCACAACTCAAAATAACAACTCAAAATCTGCAAGTGAGTCGATGACCACCAAATTTCTGGATGTTCTATTCTTCCTATCTGACTTCAATCTGACTGGTAGTATAAGCAAATTATTTTATGCAGATCTATCATAGACTAGGGTTACCATCAATGACAACACCAAAAATAATTTGTGGTGTCTCGTTTCCAACAATCTCCCTATTTGGTATTGACAGAAACACTTAGTGAAAAATGACAAAGTATCAGATCAAAACCAACACGAGTTACACTACCATTTCAAGACTCTAAAAAGAAACTTCAATCTTGGGAAGAAAACTCCCCCTATGATGATTATGCATTTTTCACTATACACTTCTCCCCCTTTGACATCAATGGAAAAAACAAGGGAAACTAAAACAAAATTCGAAAACTATACAGGCATGAACTTGTAACTTACAAAAGTTTGAAAATATTTGCAATTTTTTTCTTCAACACTCTTAGATTGTCATCACAAACATTTTCAAGACTTTCCAAAACTATTATGTGACCACACATTAAATAGTATTGAGCCTCTTCAATTTCTAGATTCTCTGGGTCACTAACTGCTACAACAAATTTTGCTTCCCTCAAAGCAGTTACCATTATCTCAATCTTCGGACAAATTTGTCCCCTTAGTTCAAATAATCTCCAAACAATTCTATCATTTTCATTCTTTAAACATCTTATTTTTTCAAGTAGAGTTGTTACTTGACCTTCTTGCTAAACCACATCACCATCTAATGGATCAAAACTAGTAGAAATGGTAGCTCATTGATTTTCCAGATCCTTCACCTTTTCCTCATTACCCTTAGTAAACTTGGACAAAGTTAAGTAGGACTTATAGGAATTTCTAGCTTTAGATATAGAACCTTGAATGTTTTTTATGCAAGTAGCCAATAGAATCTTACCCTTTGCAATCACTTCCTTCAACTAGCTAAGTCTTTTCCTATTAAACTCTTTTTGCACTTTATCCTCAGTAGATTTCTTAAGAGACTCAAATTGAGTTCTTATAGAATTTATGAGCTTCTTTAACTCACCAGAAGAGGAACCTGATGGATCCATGACATGAGTTGGAATTCATTTCTACAGAACTCCAAATGCAAGGCTTAGCAATTCACTATCCTCTATGTGAGACTTTAGAATTTTCTCACTGGCCTTAGCTTGAGAAATTGATGCAACCTTCATCATCTAAATTGGGGATAGAGTAGATAGATAGATTGAACTTTTATCCAACTTAGGATGAAAATATTCATGTGGCTCCATCAGAGATCTCTTCATTGCCTTGGTAGTGTCTCTTGCCTCCACTCTGATTTCCTGAGCTTTTTCATCTCCAGGCTTGGGTTCTTCAGAGACTGTTTCCAGATTGATTTTGAGTGCCTCAACCTTTTCATTTTGCACTATCTTCTCCTCAGCTAGCACCACCTTAGGAACTTCAGTTTCCATAGGTGTCTCTGTATTTTCCATTTTAGGAAAAATCAAGATATACTCAACTTCTGGAGGATTATATACATTTATATTCTCCTTTTCATTTACATTTTCCTCCTCATTCACTACCTCATTTTCTAGAACATATTCAATATTCATTTCCTCAATGCTAATCTTATTCTTAGACATAAACTCTTCCAATATTTCCATAGTTTCACCAACAACAACATGAATTTCATGAATCATGAGTTTAATCACCCTTGTCTTGCTCTTAAATTCCTTTTTAGCTTTTTCAAGGAGTGAATCCATTTCTCCAATTGATATTTCTGGGCATAAATCTACAAGAACTCTCTTCCTTAGATTCTCTTCTTTTGTTCTAGTGTTTACTCTTCTTGACTTCAAAATATCATACATATTCTTGGGTAAGGCAGACATAATCTCAACAAGAGCTTTATTAAAAAAAATTAGATGTTTTATTGTAGCTTCTTCTAGAACTCTTTGAGAAAATTCATCAAAGGTTTCATACAAGTCATAGAGGGGCTTGCGATTACTGTCATTGAAAACTGCATACACAACTTCATCAACAAACATACCAGGTTTATCAATTTTAGCCTTCTTTTCCTTTTCTTCTTTGCTGGAAGATTTTCTCTTGTTTAACTTGACAGCCTAAGTTCTGGTAGCTCTTAATTCTTTCAAAGCTTCTTCTAATTTTGTTTCCTCATCCTCTGAAATAGGCTTATATGTTCTTGTACTTTTATTCTTCTTCCTTTTACTAGAAGGATTGTCTTGAGTTGGCTTTGCTGCAGGGGAACTCCTTGTAGATCTAGTGTGGGTAAAGAATGCACTAGGACTAGCAGATTATATTTTTTCTTTCACTTTTGTTGCTTCTTCCTCTTCTCTCCTCCTTCTTGCTTCTCTCAAGGCCTCTATAGGTAAGCCCATGCTTTCTGCAAAAACTTCTATTTATTTTCTTACTCTCTTGACTATCACTAGTTTTCTTAATTCCTCAAGAACTTGCATACTTTTCTCTACATATGTTCCAAAGCTCTCTTCTTTGTATCTAGAGGTGAATTTAACAAGTTTTTTGCATACATCTTCAGAATGTTTTCCTCTACTTCATATCCCATTGGCATGATCCAATTTTTTCTAGGATCAATAGCTTCCATATGACATTGGTCAATATCCACCATGAAGTAGATGGTATCTTTGTACCATTCCAGAATTGAAGTGGGAATTATTTCCCTAGCATATATCATATCTTGGAAATTTTTGAAGTAACCCCACTAGGTAGTGTTCTTGACCTGATGGTCACTCATTGCAAACAACTTGTTCCTTATCTGAACAACTACAAGCTCATCATTTTTCCAATGTACACTTCCAATACCTGAAACCTTATTCATGAAATAGAAAAATAGGAACAATAGAAAATTACCATATTTAAAGGAATTATTCTTGTCTTTCTTGATCTTGCTCAGATTCTCCAACAACCGACTTGTGAGCGGCTCACACAAGTCATACTCTGCATTCTGCTTTATCATTTCATAAGATGCATAGATGGTCGTACTAGATATAGAATTGTCATGGATAGAATGATATATCTTGTAACCAATGACAATTGATGTAAAATTCACATCAACTTCAGCAATTTCTTCTATTCTCATTTCCCTTCTATCCCATTGTCCACTTGTTGCCTTAGTAACTTTGTTGTTCTTCATAGATTTCAAAATTGGAAGTCTACCAGTGGAATTTAGACTTGTTACTGCACGTATAGCCTCTTTTGTGATTTTGAAGGGTATATTTAACCACATGAACTCATCATGAACACATCTCAAAAATCTCACCCATTCATTTTCCTCAAATATGAGAAATCTCATAAATTGTGCAAATTTTTTCTCTTCTAGGGTTTGGAATTCAAGTTTTATAATAAAATCTTCTCCAACTATATGATGGGAGTATAGATTAATTATTTGAGAGGTTCCTAAATCTTTAATGTTCACATGAATATATGCCCTAATATCCTTAGTGTGTAAAACTTTGTACGTCACAGATGAAAATACTCCTAAGGGCTCAATCTAAACAGACTTATAGGGATGTCATTTAAATTTAGGATCCATTCTATCCTTGACTTCAACTACCAAAGGAGTGGTCATGATTGCAAGTTCACAAATTTATAGGTTTTTTTCCAAAATACCTTTCCGTCAGATCAAAGTTCGATTGCAAATTCTTCTCCATGCTTTGAATCTCTCCACAATTTGACAAGGTTCACTTTAGGTCTCTTCATGCTACTTTCCTTCAAAATGAAAAGTGACAAATGAAGGATAAAAATGACTTTTTATCACTTGCACAACTAACCCTTTCTGTCGTAATAAATTCCTTAATTGTAGTTCATTTGGTTACTTTGATTTCAAGCATTGAGATAAATAATTTTTCTGCAGATCCCCAAAACTTTTCAATATTGGCTCCAATTTGGTTAAACAACATTTGAAAAGCATTGATCCACCTATTGGATTGGTCCATATTCGAGTATCATTTTCCTATAGGGGGTTGAAGAATTTTCTTGACAGCTCCCCGTAGGCAAAAGGCCTAAAACTAATTCTTGGAGGAATTATCAGAAGCAGATTCTAGTACTGACATGTTTCCTTTGACAAAGGGATTCTTTTTCACCCATTTCTTTTTCATTTTCCTTCTGATCACATTTTTAGTGACTTCCCCTTTTCCTTTGAGATCTTACTATGTATTCTCTTTTACCGGACCTCTTCTATTCCAACAAAATCTAGCAATATGCCCAAATTTGTTGTAGTTGTAACACACAACATTTCTCTGATTAGACCAGCTGTTCCACTAATTTTTCCTTTGATCTACATTGGTTAGCAATATGCCTAAATATATTACACTCATAGCATCTAATATCTCTATGAAGGTTATTCATCACAATTCTGCATTCACTTGACTTATGACCATACTTATAGAAATTAAAGCACTGACCTAAGAATGAAGGTCCACTTGGATTCATCCTACTTCTACACTGAGAATCCATATGACCAAATTTATTGCAAGTAGAACAATAACCATTGAATCTTTGAGCATTTGGTTGTCTCACCATATTTCTTCTAGCTCCATTCATCTAATTTCCTTCTCGGACTCTTCCTTGTCTGGAATTCCTTTGTCCAAAATTTATTTGTCGAGATCCAAAACTTTCTCCTTCTTCATATCCAAGACCTCTCTTGTCACCATCAGTCCTCTGACCTTTAATCAATTCATTAAGTTTGGCTGAACTCGCTTTGAATTTCTCCTTGTACTCATTTGTAGTAGTAAGTTCATCTCTGAGATCATCAAGCTATTTTTCAAGAATTTCCTCATTGTTTTTAGATTGTTCCAATTCATTGTCCAATTGGCTGCATTGTTCAAATTTCTCTTTCAAATATTGAATAGTCTTTTCTTCATTTTTCTTTCTATCTTCAAAATCCTTGGTCATTTTCATCATGATAGACTCCATCTCATGCTTCAGGGAATCATTTTCTTTGGAAAAAATTTCACACTCTTTTGTTTTCTCCTTTAAGGAATGACTAAGTTGTTCATCTTCCATTCTTTTGTTTTTCTGCTTGAGCTGATCAAATAATTCCTTTCTTTTCTCCATTGATTCATTGATTTTGTCATTTAATGACTGAATGAATTTTCTTGCATTCTCAATATTTTTCTATAGTTCCTAGTTCTCAAATTTTGACTGGTCAAGATCATCCAAGGCCACCATAATTTGGTATTGAAGACTACTTGTATCCATTGAAAACACTTTCCCAGATCTCCCTAAGTTGTTAGAATTCTTTTGAAGAACTAGCTTTGATACCAATTGTTGGAAACAAGAAACACTGAGAGGGGGGGTGAATCAATGTTCTACAATAATTAACTTTATTATTCTGATCTTTAATCCACTTAGAACATTCAACCAAAAGTAATATGTAGAAATAGAAACCAAACAACCACAACACCATAACACGTGTTTTTACATGGAAGCCCTATTAGGGAAAAAACCACAGTGGATGGCCAATCCACAATATAATCTAAGTATACTCAAAAGAAGTTTACAACATGGGAATGAACTTACATTTAGGCACACTACCTAGAGCTCACTACTCAAAATGGGAAGGAACGCTACCTTATAGAGATTTGGATTAGATCCAAGAGAATGAACTGAATAAATAACATCTACAAATGCTTGATTATAGTTTTGATTAGGATCAAATGTCAATCTTCTATCCTTCTGATTGATACTGATCTTTTGCTCTACTTTGCTCTGACTCGCTTCACTATATATTTATGCACAAGTCAAATTGTACATAAAATTTCTCCAACACTCTTTTGGTATTCGCAATACACATCGACACACCACAAATATATCAAAAAAATGATATAAGAGATCATATATATATATATATATGCGACTAGCAATTTAATCGCAATAAGTTGGCTCAAATAAAACATGAAGATATTAGCAATTGTCAACTCAAATCATAAGATTTATGTAATGCGCATTCACAACGGTCGATCACAACTTAGCTCGGACCCAAATCAAGATGATAAAACACAAAAATATTTGATAAAACATTCCTTGAATATCCACAACATATTACATCAACTGAGTCAGCCCTAAAATACTAATAAACAAAGAACTATCAATGGGATTTCCAAACTCACACAAGACTTAATAGAAGGAACTAAGATTTTTGGACAACACATTAGATGAACTGACAAACCTCCCATGAGGTCCACAACTCAAAATAACAACTGGAAATCTGCAAGTGAGTTGATGATCACTAAACTGCCAGATGTTCTATTCTTCCTTTATGATTTCAATCTGACTACCAATATAAGAAAATGATGTTATGTGGATCTGTCACTGACTAGGGTTTCCATCAATGAAAACACCAAAAATCATTTTTATTTTCTCTTTTCCAACAAGAAAATGGTCTCTTTATTCCATGAACTTCACAAAACATGTTAAACTCATTAGAGGTGAATTCACCACCTTTGTCATACCTCAAAATTTGGATTTTTAAATCCATTTCATTCTTAATCATGGATCTAAATTCCTTGAATTTATCTAATGCATCATATTTTTCTCTAAGAAAAGTAACACATGTCATGGTAGAATAATCATCAATAAAAAACATAGAGTACTTGTCACCTTGTAGACTTCTCACCCTTGTGGGATCACAAATATCTATACATACTAATTCTAGTTGTCTAGTCACAGATTTTCCCTTTCCCTTGAAACTATTTCTTGTTTGTCTTTCAGATTGAAAACTCTCACAAACATCATTGATAGGTTTTTTTTTATTCTTGGTAGATTTCTCACTGCATCAACTAAACCAGTTCTTTCCAATTTATCAAAATTCATGTGATGCATCCTTTAGTGCCATAATCATCACTAATATGAGACACAAAGCAATGCCCATCAACACCCTTAAGCTAATAAATGTTTCCATATGATCTCTTACAAGTAGGAATTATAGTTTTGGAGCCTATTTTGATCTCACATGATTCATCCTGAAACACAAGATTGTATCCTTTGTTACACATTTTTCCAGCACTCAAAATGTTATGTCTTAGACCCTTAACATAGTATTAAACACTGTTTATGTTATGTTTTCCATCAAAGCTAACTGAACCTATTCCACAAATCTTAGCTCTTGAATCATCTCCAAACTTAACTAATCCTCCATCACAGTTTTCAAGTTTAACAAACTTACTTTTGTCTTTGGTCATGTGATTAGAGAAGCCATTGTCAACAACCTAGTAATTCTTATCTTCTTTAGCATGAAAAACAAATACAAAAGTACCTTCAACCTTATCCTTCATCTCCAAAATAGTTTCCTTCACAAAAAATTTAGGATTAGTAGAACCATATATTTCTTTTATTTCAAAAACAAGCATTCATCATCATCAAAATCTCCATAATCAAATTCATCATAAGAAATACTAGCATCTTCTCCAGCAATGTAAGTTGTTTTAATCATCTTTCCTTTATTTTCCTTATTCTTATTGTTTATATCTCTTTTCATACATCTTGAAGCATAAAGACCTATATAACCATAGATAAAAAATTTTAAAGGTAGTTTACCTTTGTACTTACTAGTGCCCTTCATCTTTTTCACAAAGTTAGCTTCCACATCATCAAGTTCTTTTCCATTTGAATCTTCAACCTACACTGAATTACTAGACTTGAAAGTAGTCTCTATTTTTGTCTCACTCTTCAAACCATTTTTTCTCATTTCAAATGTAGTTAGTGTACCAATAAACTAATATTTGGAATATTTATGAAAATCTATAATTTCCTCAATAGTAGATACCTTTTCACTATATAAATCAAGAAGATATTTGATAACTTTCTTTAATACTTTATATTCTTTAACTTTTGCACCAAGGCCTCTCATAGAACTAACTAGGTCATCAACTCTCTTTATGTAGAATTTAACTGTTTCATCCTAAAATATCCACATCATTTCAAATTTTTCCTTCAAGTTATAATCCAACTTTTCTTGTTTGAAGTTTGGATCTCATTCATAAATTCTTTCTAGCTTATCCCAAACATCTTTAGTAGTCTTCAAACTCATAACTTTTACTAATAAATTTTTTGAAAGACTATTCACAATAATAAATCATGCCTTAGAATTCATCTCATGCACCTTGATCTTTTCACTTGTAATTGGACCATTTGGAGGTGGAATATATGTAGTCGTATAAGCCTTTCAAATCTCATGTCCTCAAGTTGCAAGAAATCCTTCCATCTTTGTTTTCTAGAATGAATATTTTGTACCATTGAATCTAGAGCATTCCTAAGTAGCCTTATTCAATATCTTGGATCTACCTCAAGTGCTTAGGATCTTTTCCAAGGAACCTTGCTCTAATATCAATTATTTATTGAACAAGAAAAATTAGAGGGGAGTGAATCAGTTGTAGCAAATTAAAACATCAAAACCCTCAATAATAATCAAATCCACATGCATTTATCAAATTCGTATCTATAAGTGTGATTAAATATGAAATGTTGATAATAGAAATTGAAATCACAAAATCATACAAAAAATAAAACTAGATTTATTTGCAAAACCAGCTGAGGGAAAAAACACAGCACTTGACGATTAGCTCACAATATAAGTAGTAGTAAAACTAGTACAAAAGAGTTCACTGCGAAAATAGGAAAAATTGTATAGAAATTATTATAGTTAGGGCTTAATTTCATAGAAATAATACAATAATATAGAAGAGAAATGTTACATAGAGAGTACTTCTCAATGCAACAATAAATCCACCATAATCACTCACACACTTTCACAATCTTCCATGAAATATTTCAGATGCCTTTAGCTCACTACCTTCAAGAAACCTAACACTAAAATTCCAACTTATCTACTAAAATTAACATCACACACATTAGTCACATCATTCTCGCATATATCTTGTTTCTCTCTTGCATCTCACAACACCATTACACTTATTTATATCAATCTCATCTCCATAAACCTTCTCCAATGTTGAAAACTATATGTTACACTTACAATCTCAAAAATAGGTCAGAACCTAAACATTCCAATGGTGGATAGGAATGAATGTGACCTACATAAATCCTTAATTAGGATCCAAATATATCCTAACACACCTTGTTTCATAACAATAGTGGTTTACAATTTTTGGCCAAACTAGACAATGAAATAATTTTTTTGAACTAAATCTTCACTTTCGGGCACCTATAGCAACTAAACCGTGAGGAATTTGAAGATGATGAAAACTAGAGTTTTGTGACATTTTTTCTATAGATTCTAAATATATTTTTTTCAATTTTTTTGGAATTAGATTGCAATTCTTTTGCCATCTCCCTCAAAAACTAGTTTTTTTCAAAACAACATTTTAAAAAGTGATGCTCACCTATAACGCATAACTTTTTTTCCATGAAGGATAAAATTCTAATTATTTCAAATTTAGATTTGTAACTCTGATATCTAGTGCTTCCACTTGGTTAGACAGTTTTTTATTGAATATTTTTTCTTTAATCAAGTTTCAAATTCAAACCAATTATAATTACATCATATAAGTAACTTTTTTTGTATGTATCGAAATTCAAATTTTTTTCTTTGTTGGATTAAGGAATTCAATATCTGGTGCACTAATATTTTTAATTTTTTATAATCTGCTATTTTTCCACATGTGCAAAACACAAAGATTGATTTTCAGTGAAAAACCTACATTCATGAGAAATAAAAAATAAATATAATAATAAAATTAAATTTATTTAAAATTATAATTTTTGGGAAGATTATAATAAGGACTACATACTTAAAAAAAATAAATTTTAAATGAATTCATTTGATCCCCCAAAAGGTAAACCAAAAGTGGTTTTTTTATCAGCATTTTAATAGGTGTAAAGGAGACTTCGTTATAGGTATGGTTTAAAACTAGCGGGGTTCTATCCAAGGGGATTTGATTTAAGGTAGTTTGATCAAACCCTCTTCATTTGGAATTCTTTAAAGGAAACCTTTTAAGGCTTAAATCATTATATTTTTTAAAAATATGTGATTTCAGCAAAAATTAGTTCCTCCCAGAAATTGTAAACCATCTTTGTGGGATAACCACATACAGTGTTAAACACAAGGTTGACAAAAAATGGTGTTAAAAATCCATAATCATTAAGTGCACACTTACTTAAATAAATCAATGACTATCCGACAACATAATTCACTTGAACACAATATATAATAATCCACGAGCTACTTAAGATTCATCAGACACTTCATCCAAGCTTGCATCATACAAATACTTCATCTCATAACAACTGGTAAACTTTATTCACATACTGACAAATGGAACTCACTTCATAATACACCAAATCAAGTAAAATATTGAATATAGAAAGATACAATAATTATAAGAAACTTCCCAAATATGAAAATCTTGAATACAAATAGCGAATAAATGTAGAGAAATACATTTCTCCCAGGCCATAAAAAACATCACTAAAAAACTAGTTCACACATTGATGAAAATATCTTGCACTATACACCTATCTAGAAACCCAAATTTTGAATATAGCAACCTTTGAAAACCTTGAAAAACTAGATCCACATAGGAATAGCCTCATCATGGAAGAAACATGGAGCACAATATGGGAGAACACTCTAACCACTTGCACAACACAATTTACTTTGTTTATTGAATTTTCTCAATATGCTCCATATGTAACAATCTTCCTCAACACATAGTTCACATCAATGACAACACTAGCTAGTAGACATCATATTGAAATCAATGAAAAAACCTTCATATTTGCAATATTTCCTCCATAAACTCCCAACATCTTCAAATGTAAAGTCTTGAAATTCAGCCAATTCTTTGGTATCATCATAATAGGATGCTTCTTCTTCTTAAAAATGGTCATCCCCAGATCATGCAGGTAATAATAGAATAATATATTGATCATCCATTAACATATTATAAGACCCAAAAATTCTCCTTTTGGACTCAAATGGCATATAATTAGTCTTAAGCTTTAAATGCTTCAATAAATTTGAAATGGTTAAGATTTCATCTTCATATTAATATATTTGTATGTGTAGGGTAGGAAAATGTATCCATTTTTGACACTTAATTTAGAAATTAATATTATTAACATGAACTAAATTATGCCTTAATTTAGTGTTTTAATATGTATTTTAACTATTCACATTATGTTTGAGGCCCTATTAAATAAAATGGACTTAATTGTGCCTTATTTTTGGTTTTGTAAACTGTACCTTTACACTTTGACACTCATCTAGGGATTTATTAATTAATTGAGGTTAATTACACCTTAATTGGACTCTTTAATTTAAATCCAAGCCTAATTAATTACAATTTCCAAAGAGGAAAACCTAACATTCATAAATGCCATACTATAACACTTATTTTTGGAGAATGTTTGTCATAGGTGAGTGACCTAGGACCCATTCGCCCAAGGGCGAATGGGTCTTTACTTAGACCTAGGTCCTAATTTTTTATTATTTTAATGATTTCAAATGTATATTCATATGTTGGCTTGTGTTATTTGAATTTTATGAAATTAATGTTAGATATCTATAAATATAAGGTCATTTCACTAAGTTCCATCGAACAAGAATTTCAAGCAAGATAATCATTTTCAAGAGAGAATTCTAAGAGCATTTAAAGATCATTGCAATGAATTCAAGGGTAGATTTATTGAATAATTATTACAGCAAACAATATCCTATTATCATGTCAATGTATTCTTGCATAATCCATGTTACTTGAGCTAATATGTTGTTGTAGTGTTGAAGATCCATTCAAAAATTCAAGACATTATTTCAAATAAAGTTTCAAGATCAAGATCTGCATCAATTGAATCCATTTCATGCTAGTTGCATGTCTACATTTCAAGGTTCATTCAAGCATTTGGTGAGTTGTGACATTTATTTATTCATTCATCATTCCTTTAATGCTATTTTGTTTCATTATAAGTTTTAATTACCAAAATGGGGTTTTACCAAGGCAAACTCCCATTTGCCAAAAATAAGCATTCTTCCCTTCTATTTGTGTGTTGTATATTTTTAGGTTAAAGAGAAGTTAAAGATCTTAAAGTTGAAAAATTGGAAAGTTGTCAAAGTTATCACCTTTTTTGTTATCTCACATAAACTCAAATCTTATATTCATTTTTGATTGCCCAATAGTGAAAATTGAAAATTTGGAACTATAGAAATAAGAACAGAGAACACAAAAATAGATTTTGGATTGCCCTACCTAGGACCCATTCACTATATGGAAAATGAGTTCTTAGTTAGCTTCCAAATTTATTTTTTTGTGAGAGATATGCAAGATTTATCTCTTCTAGATTCTCCATAAGGTGACCTATAGGTTGTATTAGTGTTATGCTAAATCTTCTGAATCCACTTTATAGATTGCAATTTGGAGTTTATTTTCTATTTTTAATCTTTCTCCTGAATGTGTTATTAGACCTAGACCCCCATCCTAACACAAAAATAGAAATTGTAAGATTCCTCAAAGAATTCACTCAACTAAGGGTCAAAAATATATTTTAACTTGAGGGATCTCATTTCTTGAATGAAAGAGAAGAATAGGTAGGTTCATTACACTCAATTTCCACTTTCTATTTATAGTATGTTTGATGAAACTTTCAAAATTTAGGATAAATCACCATATGTATTGAACCCCAACCCATTTTTCTATGTTTCATTTTGGTGAATTTGAGTTTTGAACATTATAATTTTTGATTTGTAGTGCATTCAAACCCTAGATCTAGGATTGGGATTAATTCATTCTCTTTAGTTTTTCTTAATTTGGCATGGAGTTGCATTGCATTTTAGGTGTAAAGTTGTATTTTTCATTGATTTAAATTTGAAGATTCAACAAAAATTCCATAATGTTAGATTGATTTTCCATAGTGTTTGCATATTAGTGTACTTTTCATCATTTATATTCACAAATTGAGTCAAAATTTCATTTCAAAAAGTGTCATATAGTCCATCATTTCTCATTAATTTTATTGGAATTAGGTCATCAAATTCTAGAAAACATTCTTATAGAAATACTAGTCTGATACTTGGAATAGAAAACCCATCTAATCACTTAGAAATTATATTTTTCATTTGAAAAAAAACCTATACAAGGAACCATTCACCCCTGGGTGAATAAGTCCATGGCCTATACAAAATAACTTCTATTATCTTTATGGTTTTCTACACTTCCTAGTCTTGTTGGTAACCTATAGTATTAGTCTAGAAATTCTTAAGAATTTCTATTTTATGCATCTAGGTCTAAACATCTATTTAGTGTAATCATTTTAGTAGCAAAAACCATCAGATCTAAAAATGTTTACATTCTTGAAGCTTTGCATAATGTGGATAAAAGTACTTTTCACTTTTGGATACACAATGTTGACATTCCTGAAGCTTTGCATAAGTTGGACAAAGGTACTTTTCACTTTTGGATATACATTTTTTACATGCTTGAAACTTTGCATAAGTTGGATAAAAGTACTTTTCCTTTTTGGATACACATTGTTTACATTCTTCAAGCATTGCATAAGATGGATAAAAGAAATTTTCATTTTTGGGCACATAATGTTTGTATCTTACCTTTTTAAGCATGCCAAGAAAAATTTCATTCCTCCCACTTATGAGAATGTTTTAATGAAACATAATACAATAGTGGGAAATCATGAGAATAAACCTAAGTTCTATTCTCCCAATATCTCTAATATATTTGAAGAATATATTTTGGTGTTAGAAGATCCAATCGATGAGTCATGAGAATCTTATTTTTCTCTCTTTCCCTACTAGGGAAAATATTATTAAACAAGAGGATGCCATCATTGATAAACAAGGCAATACAACCATTGATAACTTCCATACTTGTGATTAATTCATTTTAGAAGAACCAATCTTTGAATTTCATGAACATCTAGTTTGTTGTTGTCCTAAACACACTTCAACTAGGGAAATATCATGGTGAAAGAAAATGACAACATTAACTAATATCTTGCAAACAATATTAATGTGGCTTCCTTATATGAAGATGATGAAGTGGCATTAGAATCCCCTTCAATAAGAGATCATGAAAATAAGGATAATTTTGTTGAGGTTATGAACATTAGAACTCCCTCGAGTCCTCTAAATCTTAGACCTCCTAAAAATACTTTAAATAGTCAACAACCTAAGCCTCAACATATCCTCTATCCACCCCCACAACAACCAAAAGTTCAAAACAAACTTGTTCTTAAGCCAAGATCACCACAACACAATGTTTCATAGAAACCAAGTTATAGCATCATTGCTTGCACATATAATACAAGGGACAATAGGAAATAACAAACCAATCCCCTTTTATTACCATTACCTCAGCCTATCTTTCCTAGTGCTCCTCATTTTCCTTTAAAAAGCGGAAAGAAGTGTGATCTTGTTGAACAACTTAAGAATAATCCCACTAAGACATCCTTATGGGATCTTATTCAAGCCTCCCCTCAATATCATAACTTGACTCAAGGTGCTTTACAAAAAACTCCTATGCCTCCTAAAATGCATTTGAATGACATAACCACCCTAATCAAAGGAATGAATGTGGACATTGCTTTCCACCAAAGTGATATCCCTCCTTGGATGTGCAAAAACAATATGAAGCTTTCATGATCATAACCATTATTAATAGGAAAGAAATAAAGAGAAACCTTGTAGACAATGGTTGAGCCATTAGTGTGTGTAGTGTGAACCTTTTGGATAATCTTGGAATTGACAAGTTTAGTATTGAACTTGACTTGTTTTCCATTCACATATTTGATAATATAAGAAAATAACCACTTGGTGTAATCACATTACCTATTATAGTTGGGAAAGGTATGCTGAAAAATACTATCCATGTCATTCCTCATGATCTTTCATATAATATTATTTTAAGTAGACCATGGATTCATTAAATGTAGATGGTACCTTCAATGCTTCATCATTTAATAAATTATGTTTACAACAATAAAGTTTACACACTCAAGGCCAACCCTAAACCTAAAAGTTGTTTGCACATTGAAACAAATAAAAAAAAATCCCTATTAAAATATTAACACCAACTACACAAGTGGAACACATGCAAGAGAAAGAAAAAAAAAATCATATTGAGGAATTCGTAAAGTTATTGGAAGATGATTGATGTTCCTTAGATTTTACACCTATATTCATGGGTGACTACAAGATCACAAAAAATATCTTCAATAGGGATAAGAAAAGGTAGTAATGTCAAAACTTTATTCAATAGAACCTTCAAAGGAATCCACTATAGCCAGTTTAGAAGAGACAACATACACCAAAAACTTTGATGAAATTGATTATGAATAGCCACTGAGTCCAAAATAAATGGAAAATACTTATGGAAGAGGCTATGAGATTTTGAAACAACTTGGTTATAGTGGAAAATGATGTGGTTATATAGAGCAAGGTATTTGTGTCCCTATAGAGCCTAACACGTAAGAAATGAGTAGTGGCCTTGGTTATTATCCTTCGAAAGAAAAAGGGCGTCAAAAAATCCTTCCCTCAATAGAAACACTATTACAAAATATTCTTCGAAGCTAACTTTAACGTTGGTGCATCCTGAGCTGATAGAAACTAGTAATCTTGGTTATTTTCCTTTGAAATAAATGAAAGAATCAATGAAACCTTTGCTTAACATTAATTTCATCACACAAAACACTCCTACGAAATGTCTTACTAATGATTGCAATTCATTATATTTTACAGCCTCCATTAAAGGAGAGTACACAATCTCACAACCTAAAGATTCTTGTGTATGTATGACACCTTGTACTAAGCAAGAGATATCTTTGTCACAACATAAAGGAACATTTTCTACTATTGATCAATATATTATCTTGTTAAGACTCCTCCAAGATCACTTGATATCTCTCCCTCTAAGAATATGAAAGAAATTTTAAAACAAGAGTTCATGGTCATTCTAGTAATGGATGTAAGCCTTTGGTAATAAAATTACATATCTTAAGGATTGTGGTACTCTTCCTTGTGTTGAAGCATGTAGTTCGTATAATTGATACTAATCTTCATGTTTCTCATCAATCTACTTGGATCACCCTTGTCTTGCAATAAGTGGGGGTAAGTGGGTTAGGTATCGTTATCCTCGTATGACACTTTTTGTTGTCTATTTTAGCTAGTTGACCACCTTCCATGTATATATAAGAGTAAGATTGGGAAGTGGACGACATGCCCTAAGTTGCCTCACATGTGATGTACTTTTATTTCTATGTTATCTTTAGCATTGCATTAGCTACTTTAAAGAAATTGTTCACAACAATGGTGTAGTAGTTTCTTTAAAGCAGGGGTATAATGGTTAGTAGTTTCTTTAAAGTGGGGGAAAACATTGAAACTCATTTTTATGAACCAAAGATTTTGATGTGTATGGAATGCTATGACTCTCTTTTGCTCAATTAGTGTCTTTCACCTAACGGAAAGAGATAGATCCCACGCCCAAAATCTAGGTGGTTCACTCAAACTAATGCAAGTATGATGAAATTATGCCTAAATAAAATGATGTAGATGTACCTAATTGGTAAAATTGATTGATTAATGAATGGAAACTAAGGAAATGTGGAGTGTTTGAAAACACATTGTATAATGTAAAATGAACTAGAAATGAATACAAATTATAGTAGAAATGGATGAAACTAAAAGTGTGCACCTATAAAATTGATGGAGACTTGAAATGACTTTTGAAATTATAATAATCTTGATTTTTAGGCCTGGTGGGACTTATTTTCATTTCTAGGCGAATCAGTCTCAATTCTACCAAACTGTTCTATAACTCATTTTGGATAAAAGGGTATCCAAAAATGCAAAAAACCAAAATCAAGCCTCGAAGTGGGAATAATTCACCACCCACGGAAAATGAGTCCACTTTTGAATTTTTGAATATTCAAAGGTTGAAACAGGAGCTTTCGGTCTACACTTTCTGCTTCTCCAATTGTCCAGTTTTGAAACTGTCGAATTTAGGCCTAAAAGTGACTTTTTGTGGGTGTTTTGACTTATCCAATGAAGAGATGACTTGAAAAAATTTGAAATGCAATATTCAATGATTTCTAAGTCTCCCAAGTACTTAGATCTACAAACACACAAGAGAAGAAAGAGAAATGTTGGATGTTAGGGCATGGGGGTTTGCCTTGGTCAAACCTCTTTTAAGTAATTAAACCATAATAGAGAAAGAATGCAATGAAGCATACAATAATGGAGTCAATACCTTGCCATGATATTTGATCTTGATTTTTTGCAGCAATGGAGGAAGATTCTTCCCTTGAATGTCTTTGGAAGCTTTCTTGATGACCTAGAGTGATAAAACCTCAACTTGCTTGACTTGAAGTGGAAGACAAATGATAAATGAGTTGTGAATGAGTTATGAGATGTACATTAGGGATTAGAGACTTGATTTTATAGGAAATTCACCTTATTTTCCCATAAATTGGATCCCAAAGGCCAACATAAAGGAAAAAAAACTTAAATTCCAAAAACTCTCGCTTAAAAGTCAAAAGTGGCCCAAATCGGGCTCATTCACCACCTTGGGTGAATCAGTCCCACCTGATAGGGACTCATTTTCCATAGATAGTGAATTAGTCCCAATGTGGCCCATTTTCCAACTGGATTCTTGGGGAATGAGGAAATTAGGTTCATATGGTGACTATGTCAGTTATTTCATCAAATATAGCCTCAAGATGTAGAATATGGGGTAATAGGGACCTATTAGTGATGATGTAAAGGTAAATTAGGGATTGTGATACATAGTTCAATGTGAAAGTGTGATTAAATACACTTTACAACACTAAAATGAGGTCCAGTTTGCCTAGAAAGGGACAATAAACAATGTGAATGTTTAAGACACATTAAAACACTAGATTAACATCAAGTTTAATTCAAAAACCTTCTAGATTAGTGTGATAATGTTATTAAACAAATTTTATAATGTTGACATAGGGAGAAATGGGTCCATTAAGTTTAGAGAGGTTTGAAAGTCTTTTACAACACTTTATAACACCTTTACAAGAAATCGATAAATGCATTTGGAAGGGTCCAAGACCTAGTGTGTATGTGAAAAAAACCTCACAACACCAAATCAAGGCCTCATTAAGTCTAATTTATCATCAATTATTCCTCAAATCAAACAAGTTGCCTTTTTTCTATGATATATTTATCCCCCACTTTAGTGAGAGGGTGAACTTGCTTCAAACTCACACTAAAGTAGACATTCAAGAGATGTTTGATCATATCAATGTGAATGACAAAGGATAACAAAGATCAAAGGGGGTTGCCAAGCCCCGAGAATTCAAGATCCTAAGGAAAACCAACATAAGCACAAAAGAACATGCACAAGGGTGAATTATTTTGTAGCAAGACAAGATACATAATCATGTGATGGCAAGAACTAGAGAAAAGATAAAATGAAAAGGTGGATCAAGCTTCGACCTTTTGTCTAGCTAGTTGTGGATTAGATCTAGGTTGTTTTTCCAAAAAGGAAAATGCATACTAACTCTGAGGTGATGGAACTCTTGGCTGTTTTCCAAGTGAGAAAGCCAAAAAGGTGAGAAAGATACGCTTTGTTGGTATGTACTCACAAACACATAGGTGGTTATTGAGAAATTTGTACCTCATAATGGGCTTCTCACTCAACCATACCATAGTTATAGCTCCTAATAACTTTAATAAGGTGCCACAAGGGAAAGTGATTTTTGATCTCTATGAAGTAAGCAAAACTTTGTATGCTTGACACTCATAGAGATTGTTTATGCAAAATAGTGCAAGAACTGTTTAGAGGGATTTTGCTTAATTTGTGCAATGTCTCCTCTTAGGGAACATCATGCTTAATGTCTCCAACAAAGGATAAGTGCAGATAGTCTCATCTTGGGGAACATTGTCTTAAATATGTTCAAAAGAGGGAATCACAAGAGAAATAAAATCACACAATGAAATGTGAGTGGTGATGTATGCCGCCACTTTAAAGCAATTGTGAACACTAGTGCTATGAGCAATTACTTTAAAGTAGAAGAATAAAACATGAGAGCTTACTCGGAAAGCCCTATGCCAAGTCATATGTTTCCAATAAGCTACATCGTGAAAGAAGGTAGTATGTCACATGTGGGCCAACTTAAGGCATGTCTTTCACATCCAAAGCTTTCTCTTATATGTTCATGAAAGGTTAACGATTAGCCAAAAGAGACAATGAAAAATGACATACATGGACAAGGATACATAACCCCTTTCCCCCACTTAGTGTATGACAAAGGTGAGCTGAAATGATTGAAGAAATGCATGGTAGAGTGAAAATAAATATTAATTAGAGGAAGTAGGTTCCCCCATGGAGGGAAGCATAACAAATTCCTTAAGATTTTGGATTTTACTACTCAAAGCCTTACATTCATTAATGAAGTGACCATGAATTCTATGATAGGAATTGAATAAAGTCTTGTAAGATCATTTCTTTTGAGTTCATGGAGGGAGAGATATCAAGTGATCTTGGAGGAGTCTTGACAAGATACCCTCTTGATCAAGGGGAGAATTATTTTTTATTGTTAGTGGCAAAGAGATGTCTTGCTTAGTACAGAAGGTCATACCTATGCAAGGTTCTTTAGATTGCAAGATTTTCTTCTCTCTTACAGGAGGACGAAATATCTATCGAATGAAAATATTTAGTGCTATCCAAGATGGCATTAATGTTAAGCAAAGTGTTTGTTGTTTGTTTCATGTTTTGTAAAGGATGATTTTCAAGACCACGAGTGTCGACGAGTTTAGGATGGACGATTGTTAAGGATTATTTAGGAGTATGTTATGTGAGATTGTTGATAATGAGTGAAGGCTTGGCAATCTCTATCAAAGGACAATAATGAATACCATGAGTGGTTCATTGTGTGATAGGGTCTATAGGGTTGCAGATACCTTTTTCTCAAGTACCATATCCTTTTCCACTATATCCAAGTTGTTTCATAAGCTCATCAGCATGGCCATAAATTTTTTTCATTACTTTTCATGTTGGTGGTTGTTCATGAGTAAGTTCATCAAAGGTTGTTGGTTAACTTGATGTATGTTTTTCTAAAGTGGTTGAGGTGGATGTTTGTGAAGGGTTGTCCTAGTTTTGTGTTGAAAAAACTACAGTTTCTTTTCCCTCACTATATTTTTTGTACATGATCTGGTATTCTCTGAAGGAGGTGGGTGTGAAGTCTAAGGAATACCAATCATCATCTAAGAGATTTGAAACTAGTTCAATATGTTGGAAGGGGCCCACTTGCATAGTTGGTGTTAATGTGTTCAAGGGATTCTTTGTGTTTTACTTAATGTTTAAATGATTGTTTGGATGAGAGTTAGCTTCAAGTGTGTAGACTTTGTTGTTGTAGATGTATTTCATTTTTTGATGAAGAGTAGAAGGCACACCATTCATTGCATGAATCCATGGTCTACCTAAGAGAAGGTTATATACAAGATCATTAGGCATAACATGGACTGGTGTTTCCAATGTGGCCACTCCAACTATAGTAGGTAATGTGATCACACCAAGCGGTTATTTACTTATATTATCAAATCCCCTGATGGATAAAGGATTGGGTTGAATGTTTGATTTATCAAAACCAAGTCTATTGAGAAGGTTCACTCCACATACATGAAGAGTGGATCCAAAATCCACAAGAGTTCTCTTAATTCCTTTTCATTTGTGTTGAGTGATAATCATAAAAGGTTCATTTTGTTTTTCAACTTCCAAAGGTTGGAGTTCACTTTCAATGTCAGTATTTATTCCTTGGATCATGGCTTCTATGCAAGTTACTTGTGCATTAGAAGGGATAGGAACTTGTTGCAAGGCTACTTGGATCATGTTGTGATAGTGAGGGGATGTTTGAATATGATGTCGTAAGGATATCATAGTAGGAATATTCTTTAGTTCAACAAGATTGTACTCCTAAATGTTTGAATTTAAGCAAGGATCTCTAGGAAAAATGGGATTTGGCAAAGGTAAGGGTGTTAGTGTGGGTTGTTGTGGTTGCAAATTATTTCTAGTGTTATATGTATGAGCAATGGTATTAGGAATTGGTTCATATGGCACATCAGTTTGAGGTGGGTAAAGAGTAAAATCAAGTTTAGGTGGAGGTTAAGGTTTATGTGACGGTGGGTAAAGGATGACTTGAGGTTGAATAATATTAGCATCCCTTGGAAAATGAGAGTCTAACATGCGCTTTTCATTTACATGTCAGTGAATAATATTATTGTTGTTAATGTTATCCTTGTCTTGTATCATGATATCCTCCCTCGAAGCAGAGTTTTTAGGAGAACCACAAACCACATGTTTGTGAAATTCAAGGGTTGGTTCTTCAAAAATGACTTCATCATGTGTAGGGGAGTTATGAATGATGGAATTTGATTGATTATTGATAGTGGGGAGATTAGAATAAGACTCTATTTGATTGTCAATTATTTCTAATGTATCATTCTCTTGTTCTATATTATCTACACTACTAGGAGAGCTTGTAATATGTTCATCCAAGTTTGAGGTTTGTAAAGCAACTTCATCACAAGTGGGGGAGGCATCAAGAGAAGGACCACTATGGTTGTAAAATAGATTTTCCCAAATGGTAGGAGCATGAGGGAAGGGAGGGTCAAGATTCTCATGACTCTTAATAGGTACATCTTGTAACATCAACCTATCCTCTTTGCATTGAGGAGGGATATTAGGAGATAGACAGGTTTGATTGTCATGGCTATGGAGACTAGGTAAGGTTATTTCTAGGAATGTTTCTATGATGTCATGTTCTTGTTGTCTAACATTTTTCAAAGGGGAATGAGGAGATGGACAATCATGATCATCAATGCTTGTACCTTCCTTCACCAATATACCTTTGTCACTAATAAGAGAGGTATCAGGAGAAGAACAAGTATGATTGTGATGATTATCCACACTACCATTCTCACCAATGGGAAATGTAAGATTAAGGATTGTACCAATGGTTTGATCATGTTTCTTAAAGTATTCATTGTGATAATCAAAATTGAACTCATAAGAGGGAATGTTGTATTTATGCAATCCATTTTAACCAAATCAAAGACACATCATTTGAAATAAAATATGTTATGATGCAAAAGAAAAGAAATTGAAATGTAATGACTTAAAATGAAATGCAATTTTCAGATATGAAACAAGGTAATTTTTTTATTACAATATGCACCAATTAGAGAAATGACATGTGGAAAATGCAAATGTAAAATGGAGCAATGCATGAAATGATCTATTTTAAGTTAGATCTAGTGAAATGCATGTTATAGAAACTCAACTAACTAATACAGGTAGATAAAGACACCAAAAAAAAGCTTTAAAATAGGGTTTTTAGTTCTGTAAAGAGTAGTTTTAGGGGTGAAAAGAGACTGATTCGCCCAAGGTGGCGAATGAATCCTAATATAGAATTTTTTCAAAATTTTCAAAAAAATTTGTGTAATTTTAATGTTTTATACATTCTATGATGCAAACCTAAGATAAAAATGTAGAATTTTAGAAAATTTAAATGAATTTAGATGCCAAAATGCAGCCTAAATGCACTTTTCATGAATGCAAAATTTGAAACCTAGCATGAAAATGAATCCATGCAAACACTAATGCAAGATCATTGTGAGGCTAGATCTATGATGAAGAACTCCAAATCATAAAAAAGTATTCAAAAAGTAGTTTCATCAGAATGAACAAAATATTTTGATGTGTATGGAATGATATGACTCTCTTTTACTCAATTAGGGTCTTTCACCTAATGGAAAGACATAGATCCTACACCCAAAATCTAGGTGGTTCACTCAAACTAATGCAAGTATGTTGGAATTATGCCTAAATGCAATTATCTAGATGCAACTAATTGGTAAAATTGATTGATTAATGAAGGGAAACTAACTAAATGTGGAGTATTTGATAAGACATTGTATAATGCAAAATGAACTAGAAATGAATACAAACTGCAATAGAAATGGATGAAACTAAAAGTGTGAACTTGTAAACTTGATGGAGACTTGAAATGAATTTTGAAATGATATTTATCCTAATTTTTAGGCCTAGTGGGACTCATTTGTCATTCTAGACGAATCAATCCTAGTTTTGTGAAACTGTTCTGGAACCCATTTTGGACAAAAGGGTATCCAAAATGGTTAAAAACCAAAATAAATCCTGGAAGTGGGACTCATTCACCACCCATGGAAAATGAGTCCACTTTTGGAATTTTTAATATTCAAAGGTTGAAATAGGAGCTTTCGGTCTACCCTGTTTGCTTCTCTAGGTGTTCAGTTCTAAAACTGTCAGATTCAGACCTAAAGTGACTTTTTGTGGGTACTTTGACTTATCTAATGAAGAAATGACTTGAAAAAAATTGTAATGCAATCTTAAATTATTTTTGTGTCTCCCAAGTACCTAGATCTGCAAACACACAAGACAAGAAAGAGAAATGTTGGATGTTAGGGCATGGGGGTTTGCCTTGGTCAAACCCCTTTTAGGTAATTAAACCAAAATAGAGAAAGAATGTAATGAAGCATGCAATAATGGATTCAATACCTTTCCATGATGTTTTATCTTTAATTTTTCAAGCAATGGAGGAAGATTCTACCCATGAATGTCTTTGGAAGCTTTCTTGATGACCTAGAGTGATAAAAACCTAACTTTCTTGACTTGAAGTGGAAAAAAAATATAAATGGGTTGTGAATGAGTTAAGAGATGTAAATTAGGGTTTAGAGAATTTATTTTATAGGAAATTCACCTTATTTTCCCATAAATTGGATCCCCAAGGTGACATGAAGAAAAAAAAACTTAAATTCCAAAATTTCTCATTCAAAAGTAAAAAATATCCCAAATGGAATTCATTTGCTACCTTGGGTGAATTAGTCCCATGTGGCAGGGACTCATTCACCACAGGTGGTGAATTAATCCCAATGGGGTCCATTTTCCATTTGGGTTCTTGGGTAATGAGGAACCCATGTTTATATGGTGACTATGTGGGTTATTTCATCAAATATTTCCTTGAGATGCACAATATTGGGTAATAGGGGCCTATTAGTGATGATGTAAAGGTCAATTAAGTCTTGGGATACATAATTCAATGTAAAATTGTGATTAAATACACTTTACAACACTAAAATTAGGTCCACTTAGCCTAGAAAGGCACAATATCCAATGTGAATGTGTAAGATACATTACAACACTAGACTAACATTAAGTTTAATTCAAAAATATTCTACATTAGTGTGATAATGTTATTAAACACATTTTATAATGTTGAATTAGGGAGAAATGGGTCCATTAAGTCTAGAGAGGGGTGAAAGTCTTTTACAACACTTTACAACACCTTTCCAAGACATTAACAAATACATTTGGAAGGGTCCAGGACCTAGTTTGGATGTGAAAAAACCCTCACAACACCAAATCAAGGCCTCATTAAGTCTAATTTATCATCAATTATTCCTCAAATAAAGTAAGTTGCCTTTTTTGTATGGTATATTTTCTTTGTGCTTTTTCTTTCTTCTTGTGATGTGTCCTTTTCTTGGTGGTGTCAATTGGTTTGATGTCATCTAAGAGTGTGATATTTCTTAGTGTATGACTTTCCTCTTAGTGGTGATTCTACACAGTACACTCCCTAAGTTGTTATTCTCTTACTCTTGACTTGTACTCTCTAGTATACATTAGACACGGTGATCCCTAAGTAGATACCTTACAAATACTAAGCAAGATCCCTTTGAACAAAACCTTTATATATATATATGATGCAGGAGCATCCTATGGTGTAAGGGCAATCTTGCATCACCCAAAAATAGTTAAATTTCAAGTTTCTCAGTTTTTAGATGTTATTACATTTTTGGATACCCTTTTCATCATAATGAAATTCCCAATTTATGATTTTTATTTTTTATTCCTGGGTTGAAAGATATTGCAGTTTTAGTTTCCTAGATTTCCAACTCAAAATCTTTCGGGTTAGATTTGAGGCACTTAGAGTTCCTGGATCGGCCCCAAAACTTGCCAAAATTGGCATAGCTGATTTTGAGCGCGTTGTTGACTTCGAGACCTTTCCAATGGTTCAAACGGTTCACAAATCGAAGTCTTGGATCAAAAGTTATGGCCCCGAGAAGTTGGCGCACTTTCTAGAAGATACAATTGCAAATGTTCTTTTGAAATTTGAACTTCAAGTTGTAATTTTTTGGTGCCAAACTGCCTAAACTCAAATTTGAATGTTGTTTTGGCTCCAAACTAAAGAGGAGCTCTATTTATGGGTGGGTTTCTAATTTTTTGGTAACTTTTTGGGGACAAGCTTGCATATTGCGAAAGGGTGATTTTGTAGCTTTATGTAACTTGCATGTGTTGTAGAACTTGGGGATTTGAGATCCTCTGAATGTAAGAAGCTCTATTTTCTTAATAATAAAATTATTGTCTTGTTTGTGGGTTATTTTCTAAGTCTTGGGTTGTGCCCTCATCAATATATGTGTGTGTGTGTGTATGTATGTATGTATATTGTTCATGAGTGATTAGCATAACATATCTTGTTATGCCTTGTGAATTTCAAAGTTTTGTATTGTGGTTCCTTATTGAATTGAGATGAGGATAGCCTTGATATAGTATGGAATCCTAATAAGATTATCTCATTTTCCACCCATTGGGGGATCACCTAGTGCATGGTCTAAGGTTCCATTAGCCCATGTGAGCATGTGTGTTATTTGCATACTGGACATCAATTTCTTCTTATAAACATGTTGGAAAAATAGCCTAGAAGTTTTCCACATCGCATTGGATAGGAAAAGCTTGATCCACCCTATTGGAAAAATAGTGGAGACATGTTCCACATCCCATTAGATAGTCAAAGCTTGACTTGTGTCCCTTTCTCCTAGGCTTTGATTTCATATGATTGAGTATCCTTGTCAATTATACATACATATATGTCTTCAATGTTTACCTTTGTGAGTTTGATATGGGGTTATCCTCTAGCTAAAGTGGGGGCTAAATGTAGTGTAGGAATACGTATCCCTTTTCACATTTAATTTGGGAATTAATATTAATAAAATGAACTAAATTATGCCTTCATTTACTTTTGTAATATGTATTTTACATATTTACATTAAATTTAGCGCCCTATTAAATAAAAGGACTTAATTGTGCCTTATTTTTGGTATTGTAAAGTGTACCTTTACAATTTCAAACACATCTAGGGATTTATTAATTAATTGAGGTTAATTATGCCTTAATTGGTCCCTTTAATTCAAATCCTAGCCTAATTAATTGCAATTTCTGAAGAAGAAAACCAAACATTCATAAATGCGATAACATAACACTTGTCATTGGACAATGTGTGCCCTAGGTAAGTGACATAAGACCCATTCAACCAAGGCCAAATGGGTCCTCACTTAGATGTCGGACCTGAATTTTTATTATGTTTTTTTAGTTTTGTAATGATTTCAAATGTATATTCATTTGTTGGCTTGCGTTATTTCAATTTCATGAAATTAATGTTAGATACCTATAAATATAAGGTAATTTAACTAAGTTTTATCTAACTATACTTTCAAGAAAGATAAGAATTTTCAAGAGAGAATTATAGGAGCATTTCATGGAATTCAAGGCAAGACTTATTGTAGAATTATTGCACAGATCAAGATCCTATTATCATGTCAAATTCTTCTTCCATCATGCATGTTATTTGAGCTAAAATGTTGATGGAGTGTTCAAGATCCATTCAAGTATTCAAGGAATTATTTCAAATCATGTTTCAAGATAGATATCCACATCCACTTAATCCATTTGATGTTATTTGCATATTTGCATTCCAAGGTTCATTCAAGGTATTGGTGAGTTGCGACATTTCTTTGTTCATTCATCATTCCTTTCACACTATTTTGTTTCATTATAAGGTAACTTAATTGTACTAAAATGGGGTTTGACCAAGGGAAATCCCCATTCACCAAAAACAAACATTTTTCCCTTCTCTTTGTGTTTTGGAAATTTGTAGGTTGAAGAAATGTTGAAGATATTAAGTTGAAAAATTCAAAAGTTGTCAAAGTTGTCACCTTTGTTGTCAACTCAAAGAAAGTCAGATCCTAGATTTATTGTCATTTGTCTAATGGTGAAAATCAAGAATCGAGAAGTACAAACATAGGATCAAAGAACCCATAAATAGATTTTGAAGAGCCCTATCCAAGACCCATTCACCATAGGGAAAATGAGTCCTTATTAAGCTTCTAAAAACACCTTTTTGTGAGAGGTATGCAAGATTTATCTCTTCCAAATTATTATTCATAAAGTCTATAGATTCCATTAGTGTTATGCTAAATATTCTAAATCCAATTTATATATTGCAACTTGGAGTTGATTTTCTATTTTAAATCTTTCTCCCAAAAGTGTTATTTGACCTAGACCCCTATCCTAACACCGAAAAGGAAATTACAAGATTCCTCAAATAGTTAACTCACCTAAGCGTTGAAAGTGGATTTTATCATGAGGGATCTATTTCCTGAATGAAATAGAAGAATAAGTGGGTTCATTACACTAATTTTCCCCTTTCTATTTATAGTAATTTTTGTGAAACATTCTAAATTTAGTATAAAACCCCATATGTCTTGAATCCCAACCCAATTTTGTATGTTTTAGTATGTATGTATACATATATATACATATATATATAGATATAGATATATATATATATGTATATGTTTGTATGCATGTATGTATGTGAATATGTCAAGATGTCTATGAATATCTGAAGTTTCAATTGGTAACTAATCCACCACTAGAACCAACATGTCGATTAATTTGAGTGAATGCGTAGTAGTGTTTGGTGTTAAGGCTTGGAAATTAATTTGTAGGTGTGGACTATTATGACTGCTAATGTAAACCCTCAAAGCTAGCCCATGAATTTGACCCATTCGCTTTTTAGTAGATATGAATGATGAAATTTTTATAATTGCACCCTATTATTGACATAATTAGGACATTTTTTAAATATTAATCGATGTTATAGTGAAAGGCTATAAGGTCTTATATATTTTGTAGAGTATATGTATGTATATGTTTCTATGAATGTATGCATGTATGATTATTTTTGTATGAATGTATGTTTGTATTCTTATGTTTCTATGAATATATGCATACATACAAACATGCAAAAAATAGTTATTTATATAAGGCTCCCTAAATAAACATCAAATCCAAATATAATGCAGAATACAATCAGGTCACCTTTAAAAATCCTTCATAAATGGAAACATCAATTTCAAATGATTAGATCATCCCTAAACAAATTCAAATTTAAATCATAACAACCAAATTGAAAGCATTGAATTGTAATATTAGAATTACTAACGAAGAGGGAAAGTAGCGAATGACATTCACAATTATTCGCTTCTGCTATAGATCATTGATTGACATCCTTTGCACATTCCTCATATGTCCAAGGATGATGAGAATTGTTAAATATAACTTGAATATATCTTGTAATACAATGTGATTGCACACACACAAATATATATACATATATTTATGTTTTCCATATGGAAATATTAAGATGTCAAACTTGTTTAATTATGTGTCATTGTGCATGCATTATTGCAGAGGTCCTATTATTATTATTTGTTACTACCCTCAGTTGTAAATATTTTGTTGTGGGCGCGAAAGAACAAGGAGAGGTGGTGCAACAATATTCATGGTGGGTAATTTAGTTAATATGTTTGTTAACACACCACATAATTAATTATATTTTTTTCATAGGGATCTAACTTTCAATTTAATAATGTACTAGTTCCTTCAGAAACTAATCTATATTTTTAGCTATTTCATTAAATATTGTTCATTTATGTTTATTCTATTATATATTTTTATTGTGCTAGGTATTCCAAATGGACAGGAGGTTTGTAGACCATGTCAATTTGTAAGATAAAAATTTAGGAAAAGTCTTTCAAGACTTTACTTTGGAAATTACCCGGTAGAAATTTTGTTCTTTTATAATATTCATTATTCTTATTCGTTTTACAGTTACATTTAGAATTTAGAATATTATTGATTTTATATAATATGTGTTGAAGAATTTACAATTTCAATTACATTAATTTATGGATATAATTATATGTCCTAAAGAATTTACAATTTTAATTATATTAATTTATTAATTTCCATTTAGATTTTCAAATACACACACACACACACACACACACACACACACACACACACACACACACACATATATAAATATATATGTATGTATATCATTTATATTCAGTTAAGATGTTTTCTTTTGTGTCATTATTCTCAACTGAAACTTCAAACATTCACACACTGAACACATTTACATATATATATATATGTGTGTGTGAGAGTGTGTGTGTGTGTGTGTGTGGATACATATGAAAAGTAGCTCCAAAATTAAGATGCTTTATACAATAATTAGTTGGAATATATAAACACATTCATAAAAACTATACATTTTTACATGTATAGATGCATATGTATATGCATATGTATATGTATATGTATATGCATGTATATATATGTATATTTTTACATATATATTATATATATAGATACATATAGATACATATCAAGAGTAGCTCCAAACATAAGATGTATTTTGTTGTATTCAATTGGAAACACAATCCTCAGACATTAAAAATACAATTAGTAGGTCCAAGCATAAAATTATATGAATGAATACAAATACACGTGGGTTATTATGAAAAAGGTCCAAGTAGAAAAATACATTATTTTCTATAGACATGGTCAAACCCACGAGATGCGTCATCATTTTTTACACAAAATCATGAAACTATGTAGGGTTTAAGAAACTCTGAGTGTATGGTAAAATGGAGAGTAGGAAGTAATCATTTTACACCAAATAACCATGGGAAATAATCCACGATCAAACCCAACCAATTGAAACATCACATATAGATATATATGTATGTTTGTATCTATATATATGTATGTGTTTATATATATGTATATATAGGTATGTGTGTGATTATCTATATATACATATATACATATATATGTATATGTATATATATATATATACATATATTCATATATACATATATATAGATACATACATACACACAAATTTATATATGGAAATATTTGGGTGTGGTTATAACAATTTTGTTATTGATAAACACCCAACAGTGAATGGGTAAAATTCAAGGGTTAATGTTGGAGGTTTAGGTTAGCTATCATAATAGTTCATAACTACACATTAATTTCCAAGGATTAAGACTTAACACCACTATGCATTCACTCTAATAATTACTCTATGTACTACCTGTTCATCACCATGTTTGCATAAAATTACATTAGCAAATTATCACACAAAACCTAAAATATATATTGAAATAATATGATAGCAACAAACTTGAAATATGTATTGAAAGTTGTAAAATTCGAATATTATAAAATCAGATAAACATGATTAAAACAAAGTTCTAAAAAATACCATAGCACACAAGGTTCTTAAGGTTTACATAAAAAAATAGTAGTTAAACACAACGAAGTTACAAAGTTCATAGAAATCATCCTAATTAGACATCCATAGATTTGATTAAGAAATGGTGTGTCCTTGGGTATCAATTGAGTCAGCATCAACTGGAGATGATGTTAATGTCTATGAATTGTTTTTCATGGAAATTTCTATACAAGAAAACAATCCCCGATTTTCTTCTAGACAAAGCTATAACTATTTAGAGAAAGTTGCAGAAGAAATGTTTTGTAGGCTGCTAATACCAAAAAAGGTTGGAGACAAAATATTAATCATGTCCCTTAAAATTTGATGTTGTGATGGAAGACGAGTTGTAGGAGTACTCTTTTATTTCTTTCCACTCTATCCACTTAATTTTGGGTTTCCTTCAATGGACGAGCAATCTTTGCTTGCTCCCTTTCAATCTCCCTCTATTGTCATTTCCCGAGCTTCTCCTCTCCCATTTTCTATTTTTTTGTAGCACGCTCCAATCTCTTTGTCTCCCTCTCTACTAGGTTTTCTTCTCTTGTTTCCTTCATTTCCATCATTTTCTCTATTTTCCTTTGCTACAATTCTTGTTTTTTTAATTTATGTGCCTCTTGTTCATTTAGCAAATCAAAAAAATCATTTGAAGTCCAAATCTAAGATTTCCTACTTAGGCGTAGCACCCCATTGTGACCTCTATTTAATGATTGGTGCACCCTTTATGTTGTGAGTTGTTAAAACATGCTTCTTCTACCTACTGGTTGTTGCTCTTTGACCTGTGTGCATGGCACATAGTCAACTTCTTAGTCACTTGTATCATTACCTTCCACTCCCTTCACTTCATCATTTGCATCCTAATTTCTACTAGTGGTGAAGTAATGGATGACCCCTTCAGGATCAACATGTGGTGGTTATGGCATGGATATTCCTCCATCCCTTTAACTAAAATTTAGATTCACCCCTAGATTAAAAGTTGCATCTTAAAACCACCTCAACTACCTTGTATTTGATGGCATGTTGAGACTTTCTTCAATTTTTGTTGCCTCATTACATGTTTTATCAACTATAGGGATTTTTATAATTTTTGCTACTTCATTACATGTTTGAATTGTAGGGATTTCTTCAATTTCTATTTCTTGATTATTCACTATGCAATTTCCTTCTACTTCATTTGTTGGATTTGGGGCATTGCTTGCATTAAATGTTTTCAAAAACTCTCTAATCTGATCTTCATTCCAATCTACTAGCCTCAGACAAGACTTTGCTACCATGAACTATATGTCATCCTCAATTATTGTGGCCTTTGTTTCTACTCCCATAGTGGTTCCTTCGTCTTCAACTACGGAAGATTCACTTGGCCTCATATCCAAGTCAAGTGAATTTCGATCTAACAAAAAAATTCCCATTCTTCTAAAACCACTTACAATATTATTAGAAGTCAAAGCCTATGCAAGAGATTTGTTGGCAAGAGTTGCCAACTCTTTCCTTCCTATGTCAAGTTGAGGATATGTAAAGATTCATAGACTCCTTTGTTATTTGAAGTAATTTTTGAATGATGAGAATACATTGACATCAATGGGTTGCAATTTCTGGTTGGTATGTGGTCGAAGTATGAGAAATTCTATTCCCATATTATTTTCTTCTTTGATTGTATTGAATTCCACATGGCCTCCATGACCATCAAATATAAGAAATCTATTTGTTGGTGACACCTCGCCTATGAAATTTGAAGCAAAGTGTTTTAACCATTCAAAAAATAATTCTATGGTCATGCAAGCATTCTCTTGGACTTCCATGCATGCCCTTGGCTCATAGTTAATAATACAATTCTTAATGTGTCTCTTTTACTTAAACAAATAATAACCTAGTACAATTTGACCTACTACACTAACATAACCTAAAATAATGATCCATTCTCTATGTTTTAAGATTAATTGTGGAATGCATTTGGTCCACATCTTTGCAATAAATCTCATTACACAGTTTTTTGTAGCCTACACACCTGTTTCATCACAGTTCCATATTCTACTGGGCCATAATTGTGTTTGTTGTACAAATTCTCCAAGTTGTCATAAAAGGAAGAAACTATGTAGGGGCGTAGCATTATAGCTCTATCTGTGTCCACTCTTTCTAGTGTCTGAATTGTCAATTCAAGATGCCTTTTCTATAGTTGATTTAAGTTGTGAGACATGAAGGAAATGACCAATATTAGTCATGTCCTGACACCACTACACTATTTCAACTTCTTCTTCATCAAATAGGATTGTTCGTGGCCTCTTTCTTTTTTTAGTTGTAACACCATTAAGCCACACCCTCAAGCTACTAGGTGTGATTCCCCACTTGATCGCTGCACTTTTGATTGAAATACAATTATCCTCTACATCTAAAACTACTCTTTCCATGTGATGCATAGCCCAATTTATCATGGAAAACTATAGGGATGTCACAAGTTTAGTAGTTGACTCTTAAATAGGAATAGGCGGTTCCAATCCTTACTCTATGTTTTGAACACAAGGTTTGGAACTTGAATGTTCACTTGATTGTTTTACATTTTGAGAAATAAAATCTTCATTGATGTTGATGGTTGGATCTTTCCTTACCAATATCCTAAACATTGAACCTCATTCCATGAGGCACTCTAATTAAGCGTCTCCCACTAAATCTTTTCCTCATTTTTTCTCATGCCATGGTTATAACTGAACTTGTATGTTAATCAAAGAATTCAAAAAATAAATCTATTTTGTTTCCAAATAATAGAATCATATGCCAAAAAAATTTAGATAAATGATGAAGAAATTGTTAAAAACAAGAAGTAATCATTATTCAATCAGTCAAGAAACCCTTCATGGGTCCACAAAAATGCTAAATGAAATGATTCAATAGTACCATTGTTTTTATTTTGATAGGACAATGATGTTCATCACTACCTCGCATCGTGGAGAGTAGACAATTGCAATTTGTCAATGGTTTGCATACACACACATATATGTACATATATATGTATGTATATGTATGCATACATATAACTACACAAATACATGTACACATATGTCTATACATATATGTATGTATATATATATATATATATATATATATATATATATATATATATATATATATATATATATATATATATATATATATATATATATATATCCACATACACATAAATATATATATATATATACACATACACACACACACATATATATATATGTATATATACATATTGTAGACACTAAAATTTGCCTTGAATGGTATTGCACACATAAATTTGATCACTAACATCAGTTCATCTTTAAATTCATCCTAATTTTTCTTGTTTAATTAAATAATCCTAGTTATTTAATTAAATGCATCATTTGATTTATTAATCTGATTGACTTAATTAGGTTAATTCACCCCATTTCACCTTCACCCCTCATCATATATAATTGAATAAATAAAATTATTTAATTTAAACCCCCTAAGTTCTCTCATTTAATAAAATAATCTTAAATTATTTAATTAAATGTCATTTGCATCTCCTTTTCATTAAATAAATTAATTATTTAATGGAAATCCTCACATTCCTCACCTTGCACAATTAAAACATAGTCTTAATTTCTAATTACTAATTTTCCTCACCCATCAGCCTACATAGGGAATATTCCAAAGGAATATTATCTTGTTTGGCTCCAAAAAATGGAATATTTTTTCCTAACAGACTTTGTAACAAACTTTCAAAGTTGTTACAAAGTGTGTTTGTTTGAATCATTGTTAGTAATTGATGCTTTCTTTGATCCATGTGATATTTGATTCTCATCCATTGATGAGAATCCTCAATCCATGTCTTCAACCTTAAGTCCATCTTGACCATTGATTGTTCAAATCAATCCCAACCCTTGATTCCTCATTTGCTCTCCTATAAATACATCACCATTTTTAGAGAAAGGGATCCACTTCAATCAGAAAAAAGTTGTGTTTCTCATTTTAATACTATATCTATTCATACTTGCATCATTATCAAGCCTTTTCATCCTTTTCATCCACCCACAACATTGTTTAATAAATTTTAGCTTAGTTTCAAACAATGGAGTTTGGTTAAATGCTCATTTCATCGAATGGATTGGAAACGGGTTGTTATTCCATATCAATACGACACCACTCCCCCAATGGGATAAGGTTTATAGTTCTAGATTAGGTTTATTTTGAGCTTTCATGTTATTTCATGTTGAGTTTAATGGTTTCTTATTTTTTGAAGCTTTTGAACATCTCATTAGGATTATAGATTAGGGGGTTAAATAATGGTTAAATTCATTGTGATCTAGTGTATTTAACCTATAATATGATTACAATCACATTTGGTGCTAGAAAGAGGGCTCTACTAAATTTATTTGATGAATTTCTCTTAAGATTTTATGAGTTGACACTATTGATGGGTTGACACATTTAAAGTAGAATGAAATAGTGGTATCACATATTTAATATAGTGGCACATTTATCCTTATTGTGGTATCATAAATTTGAATATGGCAATGTGCTCATTATAGCAACATAATTGATGTCCCTATTTTGGTGCAAAGTGACACACCCATAATTCACTAGAGTGATGCACCTTGGATTTAGTGATGCATTTCAAGGCTTCAATGATGGAATTGATTTTAGTGATTCTTTTTACTCATAAAAAATAAAGA